>CM074724.1:270878096-272340730 GCA_037306005.1 Rhinophrynus dorsalis
TGTTGAGGCTGAAGACTTGAAAAATATGTATAGAAGGATCAGCACCAAAATGGAAAAAATTAATAGTTGCATGCAATACATTTATGGGTAAGAAACATTTATTATGTAATTAAAGCATATAATAAATCCTTTAATTCTTTGTGTGTTGAGCAGTTCACAACTTGATGAATTTTGTCATTTGATTTGTCAATACTGTACTATGTAATAATTATATTTATTTAATTTTGCGACTAAGTAAAAAAGCTTTTGAGCAATCAATATGGACAATATGCAAAAAGTCAGACATACGCAATTCTAAGGCAAACTAACTGCATCATAACGGGAGAAATAAAATTCCCATTTATTCAAATGGGAGTTTGAAGCCATTGAATGCTAGAGAGGTCTAAATTGTGAAGCAAATTCTGCAGCATTCAAATGGTTAAAATCCCAGTTTTAAACAATGAGAGTTTTGGAAATGTTTATTTGAAGTTGGTTTGTCCCAACATTGCTCCTTTTGTTCTTCCCATTGCACTGTGAGCAACAATAGAGATCTATCCCTTATACTCCTCCTTTAAGTGAAATGATTCTATGAAGGTCAACAAGTGGTGTTTCATTGACAGTCAAACAAAGCATTGTAGGTCATGTTTTGAAAAAAAAAACTGGAGCAATTCTTGGGCAACAAAGAAAAATCCCAAAAATTCACAAGTGGGATTTTTAACCTATTCAATGTTCTAGTTGTCTCTCCTCATAGTATCTTCCTAGCATTCATGGGGTTAAAACACACATTTAAATCAGTTGGAATTTAATTCTTCCCCAATAGTGCAGCTGGTTTGAATGAGAATTGTTCCACTTTGTTTTCATGTAAATTACCCTAAGATTACACTCTGGGGAAAATGTCATCAGTGTGAACTTTTGTGTTGTATGTTATGCCAGTCTTTTATGTGGCCTGTAATATTTTGCATTCTGCGCTTGCTGTAGGTTGAAACTGGAGAAGTAAAGGTGGGAAGTGGTAATACTAGAAAGTCATCTAGGCCACAACAGCCTGTGGAACTAAAAACCATATCAGGAAGACAAAGAGGGGCAATTATGAGGAAAATGAATTGCGCCAAAGGGAAAAAATAAAAATTCTCAAAATGTAAAATAAATAATGTTTATCTAGCGTCATTAACAATTTCCTGAAAAATGGACTGACCCAATAGGCTGAGGTGGAACAAATCAGTAAAGCGCACAATTTTTTTAATTTAAATATTCAATTTAACCCTTTGAGTGCCAGAGGGTTTCACAACACATTGCTTTGCACTCAAAGGGTTAAAAATGCAAATCTAAATACTATAAAGCCACGACTCTAGATAAAAAATAAATAAGCTAAAAAAACAAACCAATAAGTACACTGGGTAACTTAATATAGTAATTCACTGGGAACAAGAAACAGGAAACAACATGAGACTGAATAAATGTCAAGCACAAGACACCAATAAATAACTGCATAAATACATCTAAACGCAAAAACAGTCTATATGGGACCATATAGTGGTAAAACTCTCCAATTATCTGTAACAAGAATTAGATTCCTAAAATTCCCACTGGGTTTAAGTGCGGATTTTAATTCTCTGACTGCTAAAGAGGTCTCAGTCACATTGCTTCACAATTTGTTGGAGACTTCTCAGTGATGTATGTCTGCTTTCTGCTGTCCTAGGCCCAATCATGTACATGCACCCCACCATGCACACTCTGTCACACCCTTAATTTATCTGGACCCTCCTACAGACCTCACCTTTAAAAAGACAAAAGAATGATGTTGATGTAAATAGCTAGAATCCAAAGGGTTAAAGAAAAGTGGGAAATTTGATAAATGAAGTAAGACCACAAAGTCACAAATCTACTCAATCATCTGCCCCTTACCAATATGCTTCCTTAGGCTTAACGGATCTATGCCTTGTCAGAGACATTGCCATGATGGGGAGGAAATGGTTAATTTTACTTTTAAACCAAATTCTCTAAAAATCTGCATTTTAAAATGTGTTTAAATTACCTCATGTAACAGAGACAATGAACCTCTCTTCCTCAATGGAGGGGGGAACTATTTAGGAGACTTTAATGGTGATTGATCTAGGATTGCAGACAACCACAGTATTAGTATCTTATGAGAAAATCTCAGAAGTCTAAAACAGAGATATACTCCCCTATGGGAAAGTTTAGTAGGGTGACATAGTTATGTGATGTAGGGTCAAGGTTCACATTCCAAATTTTTGTCCAAACCCAGACCAGGTATCATTTTAGGTGTGAATTTTAATGTAGAGTAATGGCACCATCTATAGATTACATGGTGTTATTACTAGTGCTTTGGAATTTTTCCATAATTTATTCTGATGTCACTGCATAATGAGATGCCTCTTTAACCAATAAGAGGAATTTCATATTATAAATATGCATGTTTAGAGAGAAAAGGGGTCCTTCATCTTGGATTTTGGCTGGTTTTTCCTTTCCTGTGGTTCCTGGCTGACTGATAAAAGATACAAAGAAATACCCAGTGGACTGGTAACTATATATTTCCTTATTTAAATTTTGCAAAATTTCAGAATCATATACATATTTCTTCTATATTTGAAGAAACCTAATTTTCTTATAATTTGTCTTTTGGACTGGCCAACTATTTGGGATCAATTATAATAGAAATTCTGGCATTAGGCAGAATTTATTTTTTATTGGTAAATTGTTATATTTTGCCAGATAAGTGTAATGTAATTAAATAACTTGGTTTATATATTGGTTATTATAATTCTTGGTATTTCTAGAATAATGTATTGTGTTTCTGGAAAGGTTATATAACTAATATTTGATCTGGGGAATTCTTTGAATTAATTTATTAACCCTTGAACTGCTATTTGTCCATTTATTTAAGGAGTTTCTTTGATTTCTTTGCGTATGTTTTGGTCTAAACTTTCGTACAGTGAAAAGCTTTTAAACTCTCACTAGACAAAAGAAGTTTCCATCTTGGGTGTGGCATCCTATCTTAATAAGTGGATTAACCTTGAAGTACCCTATAGGTTTTACATAAGGTTGCTATAGTCAAGTTTAAGATATATGTTGCATGAAGTTTGGTATACTTTCTAAACATATATTATTGGATTAATTCTAAGTATATTCTTGGTATAATCTATGACTGACTATATTAATTGCAATTTATATGTTTTATTCAGAAGGTATGCAATATTTGAAATCAGTACATAATTTAATTATAGTGATCTATATTGCAGTTAGTTTCTCTAAAATCTGACCATTGCATATGGTACAAGGAAAATTGTCAAAGGACCTGGCTTCATATTAAAGTTGACTCATCTGACAATATACCTTAAACGTCAATTAGCATAGTTTATACAGTTTCTGGGGCAGAAGGTATTCATATACACTGCTGCCAGCTGTATTTTATTAATTGTAAGGATCAATTATCCTTTTCTATGCTGCTGAGTAAAATTATTGTTATCTAATACCTCTGAATATACCTATGTGTGGTTAACCCTTTAATTGCTGTTAATCCTAATGGTGATAATTGTGGTTTAAGTTACTATATATCTATTGTAATTGCTGATCACTCATTTATATTATTGTTGCTTACACTTTATATATAGTATATTGTATTTAATAAATGATATATATTTTTGCACAAATATGCGGGATTGATTATTTTAATAAATTCTTTACTGTGAAGAAGAGTGTCAATACCTAATATAGTGTAAAGTTCTAAAAATTATTTAATATTATCATTTATCTATTTATGTGAAGTTATCAACTTGATTGATTCTCTTGTTTTAACCCTTTGGATAGCTTCAACATAATTGGTTTGACAGCCTAAATACGTTGCTGACACTTGTCTGGCATTAAAGTTGTTAATGGACCCATTCAAATAATTGGAATGTGGATATACCCTTATGGTGCAGTTGGTTTCTCCTTAATTGCACCTCTTTAGCTTTTTGAACACGGCCATGAAGGACCTAAACTATACAGCATAACCTGGCATGATGTAGAGTTGTCAATCATACAAATGCATACTGAAGCCTCCATATGAAACAGGATAGTGATTGGCTGTTTTATCTTTCCACGCCAGACTCTGCAGAAAACATATTAACCTCTTAGTGACCGTTGACGTGCCAGGACTGTCACAGGATTCCATCCTTTAAGGATGGATGGTGGTCCTAGAACATCAAGATTTCATGATTGCAGCATGTCTCAGGGCACTCGATGATCATGCTGGGTAGGCTGAACTGACTGTTCTAGGACTAGGATTCTAGTGTCAAAAAGTCCTCAACACTAAGGGGTTAAATAGAAAACAGAGTTGCCCTTAAGACCACCTAACACTTAACTACATCAACAAGGTTAAAATAGCACTAAACTTCTTTTGTTTCTAATGAAATATGTTATCCTAGTGTAAAAACCTGTGTACATGGGCTTCCCAGCACTTGCGTTCCTGCGTTCACGCAGTCTCTACTGCAAATGACTGCACTGGACGTTCAGGCAGTCTCTACTGCTCATGACTGCATTGGACAAACATACATCTGGCCTTTTATATTATAGGATGGGTTTCTCTACTGAGTATATAAGAGCACCCCCACTGCTGGGATGTTGTTAATTCAAAAGGCATCTCAGCTCCTGAACCTTTTTAGTAGCGCATTCAAGTAGAGAGTTTGAGTCACTGATTACTGCTTTCGATAGTGAGTGGTAGGAAGAGTTGCATTTAGTGGCCACAAGAGGAAATTGTAGCTTAATATAAAAAAAACAGTATGAGCTATTGAATGAAGCATCTGTTAGCAGTGTAAGTATCCTTGTATTACCCAAAGAGAAATCCTGACGTATATATTTCTATATCACAAACAAATTCCTGCTCCTTTAACCCAATGAGTGCCAGAGGGGGTATGCATACCTGCAGGCACTCAAAGGCTTGTATTGCATGATAATATGTGATATTTCATGTATATTCACATGTACATTATAATTAAAAATAGTAATGAGTGTATGGAACTGTAATGCCTGTCCCATTGACAAAAGAAGTCTAATGAACTTCATGAAAGTGTACAGTGGTCAGTGTTTATGAGATAACCCTTTGAAATGCATTCCCTACCCCTCTGACATTCAATGGGTTAAGGACTCCAATTAATCTAATTCAGTAAGGCTGATGTACTGAGGAGAACCGGAATAATTCTGTTCAAACAGATTTTAACCCCTTGGACGCTTTGCCATGCAATAATTAAATATCATGAGCTATTCCTCTTCTTTGTAAAAAAAATAATGGAATTGTGTACAATCTACATACAGTGATAAACTGGGCCATCATGTCTGATAAGGTCACAAAACAGTAGCATATGCATTGCAATGAATAAGGAAAAATCACTGTATGAGATAACAAAGTAAAGTCAAAGTAATAGAATATGAAGAAGTCATTATACTTAGATATACATTACTTGTATTTTGAGTCTCCAGTCTGTCATACTCCCTGCTGTTTTCTGCTGATTTAAACATGTACAAACATTTCATATCAGTTTGATGTCTGTATTGCCCCTTCACAATGCAGTCTCGGAACATGATTCCATTCAGCTGCTGCTGGACTACAGCTCTCATCATACCCACAACAGCTGAAGGTGGTATGATGGGACTTATAGTCTGGCAACAGCCTTATGTTGTCAGCAACGGTAGCCTGAAAGGGTTACTACAATAAAATAATTCTATAACCTGATATAAATGTGTGTTATGATCTGGCACTCTCTTATAGAGCCCCTGTCTCAGCCTCCCTCCTCAAACTCTTATCATGACAGATGTACCCTTGTTGGAAAAGGAAATGTTTTCACTTTCAAAAAAAGGGTAATCATGAATGGGTTAATATGAGGTGACCACATGATCACATGATCACTGGTATAGACATATGTAATTTATGTTCTGGTTGATGATTTAGTCCAAATGGGTGGTGGTGTAATTTATATTGTGATTGTATTGCTAATGAGTACAAAAGGAAATGTAATAGTTTTCAAATATTTCTAGGGGTAGGTGCAAAAATAAATGTATTTTTCCTTTAATGCCAACTTCTGAGCACAGGTGTGCCACAGGCAGAAGGGAAAAATGGTATACCTTATTTACCTTTTCTTTTCATATGTAGTTGTTACAGCGATTTTATTCAAGCAGGCCATATATGAAGAATGTAAGAAGTAAAGACAGGTTTTGGTAAGGGTAGTTTTGTGCTTCTGGTCCTCCCTATGGTATGTCAGATTCTACCAATGGATATTGCGAATCAGAGACTCTCAACTAGGGATGAGCCTGCAATACAAATTTGCAGGCTCTCTAGAAGTGGTGTCTTACCCAGGGTGCAGTCTCTTTTAGCCCTCTAATGCCTTTCACAGTGAGGAAATATCCTAAAGCATATCATACTGGTCCTGCCATAACAGCAGTCCAACCACAAAATGCCAGGCAGTTCCTCTATGAACAAGAGAAGCAATGTAAAAGACGACTAAGAGGAGACCTTATCACAATGTACAAGTATATGAGATGTCAATACAAGGATCTCTGCGGTGAGCTATTCATTCCAAGGCCTGATCAGGTGACCAGGGGACACCCCTTGAGATTAGAGGAAGGAGGTTTAAACTTCAGCAGAGGAAGGGTTTTTTTTACGGTAAGGTCTGTCAAATTGTGGAATTCATTGCCCAGCGAGGTAGTTATGGCAGATACAATGGATACATTTAAGAGAAGATTAGATACATTTCTTTCAAAAGGGAACATACAGAGTTATACTGTTTATCAGTAGGCTGATCAGGAAGGTCTGATAAAGACTAATTTAATTGGTAGCAGGAAAGCTATAAAATTCTCAGTTACTGAGGTATGAGGCGAAGGTTGAACTTGATGGACTTGTGTCTTTTTTCAACCTAATTTACTATGTTACTTGTGTTACTATGTATATTGGGAGTCAGAGACGCTCTACTAAGATATTTCCTCTCTGTGAAAGGCACTCGTGTGCTAAAAGAGACTGCACCCTGGGTAGGACACCACTTCAAGAGAGCCTGAAAATCTGCATTGCAGGCTTGTTCCTAGTTGAGTGTCTCTGACTTTTTATTTAAATATGTAAATTATCCTTGGGATTAGTCACCCCAAGGATAATAGGGGAATCCAGCATTGGACCCCTTGCTCACAGTGCCTAGAGAGATCGGCTACACCTCACTGATGAGGTTCAACAAGGCCAAAGAGTATGTCTGGGGCTGGCTGCTTCTCTTGTTGAGAGAAGAATTACCTGGCATTTTGTGGCTGGACTGCTGGTTTGGCAGGACCATTATGATATGCTTTAGGATATTTACTCTCTGTGAAAAGCACTAGTGGGCTAAAAAGAGACTGCACCCTGGGTAGGACACTATTCCTAGAGAGCCTGCAAATTTGTATTGCAGCTTGTTCCTAGCTGAGCATCTCTTACTCTTCATTTACAGATTCTACCAGTGGGGAGCCAATTATTTTGGGGAAAGAATATGAAGGTTTGGTTTTGTTTTGTCTGCTATAGTGTTATCTTCTGGAGGTTTCCTAGTGAAAAAATCTCAAGGAAAAAACTATAATAACCAGTTGCTGAATTTGTAATTTTAAGCACATTAAAAAATATATAGCATGTAGATTTACACAGTTTATTTCTCATTATAATACAGAATGGAGAAAAATGGAAATAAAACCACATTTTATGTTAGTTTCTAATATTTAATATAATATATACACATAAATCCAAGACTGATTGCTGGTGGAAAATAGAAAAAATACTCTTCCAGTCAGTGGTTTATCATGTACTTTACTGGAATATCAATAGAAAATACTTTTTTTGCACTCTGGGTAACATTTCTTAGTCATTTTGAGGATATCTGCAATACACTGTAAACTGTAACAAATCATGCTTACCATGGGTATGAAAACTTCCTTAGTTACCAAGGGTGGGAGGCAAAATGGCTTAGCAGTGAAGTGGCAAATATCTTTGGGTCCCATTGTATGAAATATTGTACAAGAGAGAACCTCAAGGTTACTGCCAAAGCACTTCCCTCATGGCTTTTTTGATAGTCCAAAGTAGATCTCAGTGCATTACATACACCTGCTGTGCTAATCTGTATGATGGTCAATAATAATCATTTTCTAAATAGCTACGCCAAATGTTGACACCAATTTAAATTTGTTGCCTGTATAACCCTTCTCCTCACTATACATGCACACCGAAAAATAATTGCATGCACACAGAGAAAATATTTGTAATTCCCACGAAAAATGCAGTTTTTCTACTTTTTCCATCCCCAGACATTTCCCACAATAGCCACCTTATCCCATGATAGCCATAAAACCACATAGTTTTACTTCTCAGCCTTGTCCCACTGTCTGGTTGCTGCCACAATCAACGTGATACTCTCCAGCTCTTTCCAGACTACAGCTCCCACAGGTACCAACCAGTCCCTCAGTCCCATGACAGCCATAGAACCACCCCTCTAGCCTCCACCCTAGCCTTGTCCAGTGGTAGCAATAGCACATACTGCCCCCCAAGTTTTGTCCCATAGCAGCCATAGACACACATACACACATTAACTCTCCCCAAGCATTTTCCCAAGGTAGTCATAGAACCCCACATACTGACCCCCAGTCTTGTCCCACTGTAGCCATAAGACCCACTCACACTAACACTTTCCAGACCAGTCCCACAGAAGTCATGGAACCAGACATACTGCTGAACTCCATTTTCTGCCAAATTTTGGTGTTAAGGCTGTTTGAGGATATGCTATCAGGGCAATTCAGTGCTTTTCGGGAGGTCATTTTGCACTCATTATTTTGTATACAGATGTTCCCATGAGAATGTTTCAGTAGGAAAGGTCACTATATTTAGAAGTAACACATACATTATGCACATCATTGTAATGGCATGAATCTGCATTGGAGAAAAACTACCAAATCAATATTCTACCATTTGGGAAAAAAATTGTCTGTAATGTAGCCTCAGTCTATGTTAAATTGAAATATGATGGTGTATTCTTAACAGCTTTACTCTCAGTAGGGAATAGCAAGGAAAGAAGTGTATTTGTCAATGATTGTATTGCATACTGACTGACTGGAAATTCAGCCTTTTATCACTCATAATTAGGTAATGTCATCACTGTAGCATTCAACCTGCTGGAATTGTATGTATATCTTGACACCTATCACTATTCAGCTTAGCACCAGAAAAAGCATAGCTGAAGTGTGTCATATATTTTGTCATTTCATTTAATTGCATCAGTCTTTGAGCTAATCATTTGCACAAAATAAACTAGAGTAAAATATATGTGGAATTGTCATTAAATTATAGAGCTATAGTATTTTGTGAAATACAGCTTAGCCCAGTTCCTTAGTTTTCAAGATTGGAAAGTGGAACCCAACACACTCTCAGTGGTATTAAATGGTGCAGATGGGGCTTAGGTCCAGATAATCCCTGAATGTTTTGCTAGTTATTAACAATTATGGATATTGCTGTTTCTTTTAATGTTATTTCCAAATCAATAATACAAGGCTGATTTTTTAAATTTTGTTTTATGAACTCCCACATATGGGCCTTGTAAGTTTTATAGTAGGGTTAGATGGTTTGCTACATGTTCCATAGTGGTTAGAAACCTAACAACTCATTGATACTGATGTGCTAAGAAAACTAGAATAATTTGGGAACATAACAACTGCCCATAGGTTACAAAAAAATCCCGATGGTAAATTATCTCCAACACATTCTTACTTGAAGGGAATTTTGGTAATTAATTTACATTTGTTTCCTATATTGCAGTGGGTTTGCTCCAGAATTAATCTAGTTCATGTTTGAACATCATTTTAATTATGGCCAAATTCCTGTACTGGAAAAGGAGAAATTAAAGTGAGATGAGAGATAAAGAAGATGAAGATGACTGTATGGTCCTATCCAAAACACAAATGCCTACATTCTTATTTCTCCAACTGATGGACACATCAGTATGTCTTGGAGGACCTCTTGATGCTGGCAGAAATATATATGGTATTTATATATGTAATCCTTATAGTCCAATCATCAGTATAAATGTAGGTTTGATAGGATTTCATAGCATGACACACAACTTAAGAGGGATTTGAGCCTTTGCTTAATTTAGCAGTATTGGGAACCTAATGTACAGTTAGGTTAATGTTCCAGTTTCGTACCTCCCATGTGTCCCTTTTTAGGAAGGACAGTTCTTCTTTTAGAATCAAATCCCTCTGTCCCTCTTTTTTACCCTGGCGTCTCGCTTTTTATGAGATCAAACTGTATGTTATGCCTACAAATATCATATTTCTCTACCACAATAAAACTTGCATTAAAGTGATAGTATTAGTAATATCTTATATTGTAATGCTGTAATTTGATTGTAATTTGATTCGGAATATAAGCCCTTTATGAATCTTCACCTTTATTTTCTTAAAAAGTTATAATAAAAAATGCAATTTACCGCTTAAAAGTTCTTGGGCAATAGAAATCCGAAGGCCATCTTTGTTGTTCTCCAGTTTATGTGTGTTCATGGCATTTACCTATTCCCCTGCGTTCTCTGCAACAAATACCCTGTGGGAGAGGGTCTGCTCGGTCCTCATGTGATGTGTACATGAGTTGCATTGCAGGAGCAATGCGGATGACTCATAAGCTGGATAACTTAGTATTGTGCATGCCCAAATTAAATAGTCCTCCGTGGCTCCTCATTCGGACATAAATAGAAGCACAGGTAGTCGTGTAATAGAAGTATTTAAATGTATAAAATCAAGTATTTAATGGCTATGTTGATGTGAAAAGTGTGTTGTGGAAATAAAAGTAACCCTTTCAGTGCTAAATTGAAAAGCAATGCATTGTCACTTACTGCTTGATCTTTAACCCTCCTTGCATTAAACTTGTTAAATTTTTTCAGTATATTTTAACCATTTGATTGGCATATTATTAAGCAATGCATTTGGACACCACTCTGACATTAAATGGGTTAAACTGAACAATCAATGTAGGCAGAACTTTACAACTGACAATACAATAAAAGAGGAAGTACAGTGGGTGAGAAGAGAGGAGGTCCCTGCCCTATAGGTATTACGTGTAAGGACCTTATTATTCTGCCTCTGATAGTTTTATCCCAGGTTTTTCTTCAAGTTTACCCTTAAATTATAGTAGGTCATTTGAGATAAATTCCAATAGTAAGTGCAGCCGTAAGTGGGTTAAAGAAAGTCTTAGGACCCTTTCACATGAATTTGTGGTTATCATGATCAAGTAGTGTGCTTTTATTTCACCCAGTGGCCAAGAACATTTTGTAGTCTGCGGCACTGAAAGGGTTAACTATTTGAGTGCTTAAGTGGTCTCCAAAGCATTGTTTCACAATATATAGGAGACCGCTTTAGCATTCAAGGGGTTAAGTACCCAATTTAAATAAATGGGCATTTGGGGAATTTTTATATGTTCCTTATCCTACAATTGGTTTACTCCAGATTTGTACCATTTTTATTTAGTTAGTCAGCCTCTGTTTCCCTGTCCTGGTGAAGGTGTACCATCTCCAGGATTGTAAATACAATTAGTATTAGAAAACACAGTTCATGTTAAACTAGATGTGGTTTCCTAGATTGCAAGTCATCGTAGGGCTACTTTTAAAGGGAAATACATTGTGTATCCCAGAATCCTGAATTACAGTATCATAACTGAGAATGTAGTCATATGTGAGAATACGGAGCAATTCTTTTGTTGCATGTAATCATGTGAATGTTCATTAGAATTTTTACTGCTTTAATATTTAGCAGCATTTTACTGTGACAGTCTAGCAAGGTTAGTTTTTAGGAGTGTGTGTGGCGTGTGTATAACATTGCTCCATAGTAAAAAAAAAAAAAAAAAAAAAAAATCACGTTTGTTTAAACAGTTTATGTTCTCATAACTTAGCCTGTGTAAATAAAATGCTGTGGTCTTGGGCTGAACAATGTATTTAATTGCATAAAGTGCTGTTAATTTGTCATGAAGTACCATAAAAATTCTCAGTAATGTACCACCCACCATTCACACCCTCAGCAACACCGCATAAAATAAAAATGTCTCTTTGGACATTTGAAATATTGTGAGGTATTTGATTTTGCAAGGTAATTTTTAAAACAAATTTATGCTGCTGATTAATAATTTAAAAAGTTTATTTTTTAAATGAACTAGATAAATATTCCTTATCATGGAATCTCGTAGCGGAAAGAATATGTCTGTTCATGCAGATGATCTGTATACTGAGGAGCAGAGAGCAAGAGCATAATGTGTGAGTGAAACAATTTCCTTTTTATTAAACACATGCAATAATAAAATACTAGTGTAAAAGCCCGTGTACACAGGCCAAGGTCTGGGTAATGTTATCCCTTTGAGTGCCAGAGGGGTACACAATACATTGCTTTGCAATGCGTTGCATACCCCTCTGGCACTCAAAGGGTTAAGAGGCCGTTACCTCACTGCTCCACACGATGCAGTCTTCGTCGCCTCACTCACATGATGCAATCATGCGCAGTAGAGGCTGCCCGAAAGTGGGCAGTCTCTACTGCACATGACTGCATCGTGACAAACATCCTAGCAAATTATTATATAGGAAGTGTTATTCTTCAAACCAAGACACCAAAACTGTGTACACATGAAGGTGAACAGTCATATTTCCTCCATGTACTTATTGTAGGAGTTACTGGTTATTTGACATGCGTGTCCATATTCTCCAAAAGCCCCATGGGTTCTCCTGTTAAAAAAAACTCAAGAATTAATCCTCCAATTAATAACCTTCACATTCATTTTAAAAAATGTAAAATTTTCAGTGATCCATGAACTCTGACATCTCGTATAAATAACGCATGCAGTACATGGCACACAAATTTGATTATACTGCTCCAGAGGCATACAACCATCACTAATGCTAATTAAAAAATTATGAGTTTCAGTTGTAGTGATAGTCTAGAGAGTATCTCCATCTCATAATCTCTTAATTACATTCAATATCACCTCATTTCCATTGTCCTTTTTTATAGAAAGTGCATAGCTACTCCTTTATTTGTAATCTAAATTGTACTTTCAATTTATTTATAGAGGGCAAGATTTGGTCAAGAACTAATTGAAATGATGTCAAGCTCTACACATGAGCCATGTTTTCCATAGGATCCTCCAAGAAGGTCTGCTGGAGTATTGGCAAACCAAGGTGATACCCAAAGAATGAAAAGCACAAACTAGTGCAGCCATGGAAAGTGTATTGAGATGCCCACACTAGTGGAGTGTGTATGCTGTAAACAAATTCAAAATTGCTTAGAATATCCTATATAATAAGTCGCTAGGATGTTTGTCAGAAGCCGTCATGCGCAGTAGAGACTGCACGTGTTGCAGTCATGTCCAGTAGAGACTACCTGCATTCGGGAACTCTGTACTGCCTATGACTGCAGTGCGGGCAGTGAGCAGGCTCCGGGCACAAGCCAAGGCTGCTGGGTGGCACTGTGGCCAGTGTACACAAGCTTTTAAACTAGTATAGCATAAAACATGGATTGCATCACCCAAAATGAAGATTTCCAGTTATATTGCCTAGACAATAAACATGTTGACCTTCAATTCAGGTTCAAGGGGGCAAAACCAGACAGCAGATGAGATTCTGATCATTGGTAAACATTTATTTATAATTAATTATTTATTTTGTTATATTTTTTTTACCTTTGTGTGTTCATATAC
Source organism: Rhinophrynus dorsalis (assembly GCA_037306005.1). Taxonomy (NCBI): domain Eukaryota; kingdom Metazoa; phylum Chordata; class Amphibia; order Anura; family Rhinophrynidae; genus Rhinophrynus; species Rhinophrynus dorsalis. Next base: position 270,891,787 of record CM074724.1, read on the forward strand.
CTATACACATCAGTTTTCATTTTTTTCAATTGAAGTTAAATAAACCAATGAATTTCAAAAACATTGACACTAACATCATTCATGCACCATAAATAAAATATGTTCAAATAACATTTCTGTTCCCTTACAGGAATATTTATACCTAAAATAATTTTTTACTCTGACTACTACTTACAATGATTTTCTAAAATAGTGCTATATTTAGTTACTTACAGTGTTCTAGTTAACATACTAATCAAGATGAAAGGATCCCCCCTCCCACCCCTTTTTGCAGTCTCACCCTAGCTCTGTAATCCGTTTGTGGGACAGGACGTCCGTAAGCAGCAATGGACAATATGCATTCAGTAAGAATAAGGAAAACCCTGCACCCCTTGATGAATCAGGTCAGCATTTTACTTTTGCTTGCTTAAGATTGCCCCCTGACGCTTTCCATCCTGACCACACAGAGAAGTAGCGTGATGCAAGGTAAGGTGCGGAAGGGAGATCCATTTTTTTTTTTTTTTTTTTTTTTTTAAAAGCTCTGGAAATACAACATTGTAAGTAACTATATATAACGTTATATTGTTATAGTACATAATACTTAAAACAGTGATTCTCAACCAGGGTGCCGTGGCACTTTGGTGTGCCACGGACATCAATTTAGGGTGCACCATGTTTTCTATGTAGACGGACAAAAATGGACTTTTAAATAAAGATTTATAGAAATTGTTAAGCACAATATGTTTAGTTTTGTTATTGGGATTGTAAGACCTAATAATAACTGTTTATTTTTATATTGTACCCTTCATTATGCCCTTGATAAAGTACATTAAATATGTTAGGGGTGCCCCAAATGTTCTTGATTATATGTTAGAGGTGCCCCAATCAAAAGAAGATTGAGAACCACTGACTTAAAAAACTGGAGATATTAATATTTCTTTAACACCCAATGGATAGGACATCACTTTTCCTAGGTGATAAAATTAGTGTATTCAATTACTGTTCCATTATATTGTTTTTATAAAAAATAAATTAGTAGGAACAAGAATGATAGAGAGATTGAACCATTTGTTTGAATTCTCCTGTACTGTAATAAGTGTAGAATACATTTTACTCACAAGTTTCCTCATACTGATATTCAATAAAAATTATATTGAATCATGTACTAATCAAGAGGAAAAATAAAAATAAAAAAATTGAAAAACTAACAATCTTTTTCTCCTATTAATCTCACCTTATTGTAATGCATAAAAATATCAATTTAAAAAAAATTAAAGAAAATACAAATAATTTGAAATATATATTTATTTATTTTTATTACAACAGAAACTTTAAAAAAATTTCTTATAGATCTTTTACAACTTAGATCCACGATTACTTGTATGCAGGAAAAAGAAGACCGATACCTTCCTGTGCTGTTCATCCTCTATGTTCCACATTTCTTGATCCAGAAGGAATCTGCACAGGATTTAAAAGAAGAACCGAATATAAAACAGCAGAAATAGCATTAGACATATAAAAATACATGGTTTTTAAATATTTAAAGTATTATTTAAGTTATAGTTTTGGTTCTTATATGTTTATAAACTTATTAATAAAAAAATAAAATAAATTGTATTATTTATAAATATTACAATGATGGTCATGATGGTTACATAATAAACAACATCTTATTATGGTAAATGAAAACATTTTACACACACATATACATACATACACATACATACATACACATACATACAAACACATATATACATACATACACATACATATACATACATACATACACATACATACGTATGTATATATGGGTTTTAAACCTTTGAGTGCCAGAGTGGTACATAACGCATTGCAAAGCAATGCATTCCACACCCCTCTGGCACTCAAAGGGTTAAATGTACTCAGCCTTTGGGATGCTCCCAGCGTTGCACAAGACAGCAAGCAAATAGACGGATTTAAATATTCAGTTTATTGCATCCACGTCTGCCAAATGCTTTCAGTCCTCTTGGGACCTTCCTCAGGGCAAATGGTCTGCATCAAGAAATACAAGCTATAAATACATATTATATATATATATATATATATATATATATATATATATATATATAATAAAGGACAAATGAAATGGGACTTACCCCTTCATCCTCATGGTTCAAAAGCACCAATATGCAGCGGCGCCGCTCGGCTCAATGAAGGATGACGTCCTAAGGCCTGTTTGCCGAGCAACCCAAATATACAAACAAAATACCACCATGTAATCTCCCCTTGCCGGCTGATGGCAAGGACAGTGACATCTGATGTTTATCCCACTGGAGATGTATTACCACAAACTTGTGCTGGATGTGTCCCAAGTTGAGATCACCAGAATGCTGGCCGAATCATATAAAAGGATATAAAGTCACTGCGGTTCCAGCGGTATATAGGTTTAAACAAAGCAGTAATTATTACTTTAAATCTTGCATGTAAGTCAATAAAGTGTTGCACAGGGTGTCTTTATATCCAAGCAAGTTCATTTATGCAGAGCATGGTGTCTTGGCTTAAAAAGAGTGTCTCTGAAATGCGGAGACTGGAGCGGTGTAAAACGTAACTCCACTTCATTGCTCAGCATGTTCCGGTGTGGTGCTGCAGTAATAGGGTGATCCCAAAATTCAGCAGGATGCACTGTAATAATAGTGGTAAATTGATCTACCATAGTTATGTTGACTGCATTATCTGAGCGCTTGATTGTGTGAAACAATGTATCATCATGTCCAAGTTGCACTGCAAAGAAGAGACTAAATAACATTCAGTAATGTGAAGAGTAACACCAAGACATCATGGAGTATCTACCAGTGCTGCATTACAATGATGTGAAAGTCACTAAGTTCAGAGATGTGTACTGTAGTAGTAGTAGTAGTATGGAGATCCAGTGCATTATTTTAATATGTATCAGTTTAAAGATATAATGAATCCATGCATTGTATATGATTGCAAAACTTCTATTCAATCAGCCAAAAGTCAAGGTGTCATGGATGACAGGAGTGAATCACTTATATAGCAGCTTATTAGTTAATGTCTTTCATAAGGCGATCTCATATTAGTAGCTCCAAATTATGGATATAAAGCTTCATTGCTTATCTTAGTGAACAGATATAATGGGATTTTAGATACAGCCTTCCTTGGGACTTCCCACAAAGAGGGATCATATTTTGGCCCTTAGTCTTGGTAAGATCTCATGTATCAGATATATGGCTGTTACAGAAGTTCAGTCTGTGGTGATATATAATGTCACCACATAGTCCATGACAAAAAATTGCCTTTAAACCTTAAATAGTAGTAATTGTTTCAATAATAGGTATTTCATGTAGATATCTCCAAAGAAGAGCAATTGATGAAGTGGTACAGGAAGATCTGAAAAGTACTTACGTATATTTAGTGGATGCCATAAACTAGATAATGCATTTCCAGAGATCTCAAGGACACAAAACACCTCCAGTGAGACAACACAGAATGTAAAATGATAAACAAATTAGAAGAAATATAATAAACATAGTCTAGTGTACATTTTCTGATCGTAGTGACAATTGAAATTCATGATTTAACCCTGCAGGTGCTCAGGATTCCAAAATCGTGTATAAATCTAGCTTCCCATTGTAATAGTGTCTTATGTCGATCCCCTCCTCTCAAGGGATTTTTGTATCTGTTTTACTGGCATGAATTTGAATTAATTGATGTTATGTTTAACCTGTTCAAAGTGCCTGGCTATTGGTTGATTGTTTTTTTCTTTATTATTTATTTATTTATTTATTTATTTTTTTATTTCTTTACGTATAGCTGATCTGTGATTGTTGATGCGTTCTTTTAACATAGTAATACTTTTTCCTATTTAATATAGTCCACCTGGGTAACAGATCATATAAATAACATATTTGCTTTCTCAATTTAGAAAATGTTTGATACATACAATTCTGCCTGTTTTAGGGTGAATGTAATGTTTACCCATCATGATGTGCTGATAATTGGTGCATTCCTTACATTTAAAAACACCTGTGGGGCATTTGAATTAGTGAGCACCATTATCGTACTTCATCACAGGATCGTTCCCAGTTAGCCAGTCTCCTAAATTTTTACCTCTCCGGTAGCAAAAAAGAGATGGGTTGTTAAATATGGGACCTAGTGTCTTGTCTCCTTCTAGAATGTGCCAATTCTTTTTAATGTTTTTCTGATGGCTGGTGAAGTGTTGGTAAATTGAGTTTGGATACAAAATATTTGTGATTTGGCTTTATGTACTACTTTCATGACCCCTGTTTGATCATATCCTCTTTCCAAAAATCTCTCTTTAATTTTTTCTAATCCTGTGAGTTGTAGTTGAGGGTCTGGTGTAGTTCTGATCACCCTTATGATTTGAGAAAGGGGAAGACCCTTCTTAAAGGGATAGTAATACTTCGTTTTAACTTTATTTTATTTTGTAGGCATTAAAAAACATGAAGAATGATATACATCTTATCTCTGAAACCTTTATGGTTTAAGAGATATTCACAAACAAAGTATCCCTTCCCTGTTCAACCAGATCAGAAGGGAGATGCCCAGGTAGACTGCAGAGAGGGACAATCTTCAATTAAGATAATGGAAAAAGCTGAAAAACTTGTCAAGGGGAGAAGGGCTTTCATTGTTTTCATACAAAGAAAATTGTCCCCTTCTGTTATCTGTCCTGTCATACAACCAGACTCACATTTGAGAAGAGATGGCTTACACTAGGAAAAAGGGGCGGGGAGGGGAACTTTGCTTGTGAATATCTCATAAACCATAAAGGTTTGAGAGATAAGACTTATATCATTATTCATGTTTTTTTAATGCCTACAAAATAAAATAAAGTTAAAACGAAGTATTACTATCCCTTTAAGTGAGGTAGGGTGGTGGCTTCTTACATGTAGTAATGTATTTCTGTCACTTGTGGCGCAATGCAAGAAACGTTCACATTGGATAAAGGAATTTTTGTGCGCAGATAGATTTTGTGCATGTTCTAATCCAGGAAGCTAAATACTGAACGCTTCTTGAATTGTGCATAAAAAAATTCCATTTTACGAGAAAGTAAACAGACGTATAAATTAATTTGCAATAGCAGTTCCTGCATTAGGCGCATTCGCTATTCCATTCACACAAATTCGTTAATCTTAGCCACGCCCACAAAACAATAAATACATGCAGCTGTTCGCTAATCTTGAATTTTCATGCTCGATTCAACAAAACCTATTCCCTAATGGTTTTCACACGGGAAATAGTGATTGTGCACGTTTCCTGCATCGCGCCATTGGTTTCTAGTATATACACATCTCCAATTTGTTACCATTTTTGTATATGGTCGTTTGTTTTGAGAAAACCATATTCAAGAGTAAATCTGATGGTGAATGGTATGCCATTGAGTGAATCCACCAATTCATATAGCAGATCATTTCCACCAGTCCACAGAAGGAAAATGTCATCGATATAGCATTTGAAATAATATCCTGAGCAAATCTGTTTCTTAAGATGTGTGGTTTCTCATAATAATCCATAAAGAGCGATGCATATGAGGGGGTCATGTTCAACCCCATGTAGCTGTAGATAATATTTATTTTCAAATTTGAAGTAGTTCTTTTTGAGAATTACATCAATTAGTAGCATTAAGAATTCCACTGGGGGACCCCCATATGCATTGTCCTTTTGAATGGCTGCTAGGTTAGATTCTTTGCTTAAGTCATGTGGAATACTAGTGTATAAACTAGAGACATCTAGTGTAACTAACCATGTATTGCTGGGTATGGTGATAGGTAATTGATCGATGAAGTCTGTGGAATCTTTTATGAAGGTGGGTAGTTTACACATATAGCTGGTGAGATGGCTCAGTTGGTTAAGGCACCAGCTGCAGAATCTGTTGAAACTGCAAGGTTACAGGTTCTAGTCCCAGCAGGGTCGACTCAGCCTTTCATTCTTCTGAGGTAGATAAAATGAGCACTATTAAATTGGGTAATAATATCTGTACCCCCAGGACATACTTGAAAATGAGAGACAATCTCAATGTATCCTTCCTGGTAAAATATGTTGATATTATTGTATATGTTTGAAGAAAAAAATAAACGTATTGGGATAAAGGTTGGCAGAGTGAATCACGAGTGGAGATGTTCGGTCTATCGGGTGGTTTATCTAGGGATTTGTGAATTTTAGGTATTCAATATAGTACTTGTAATATAGGATGATCTTGTGTAAGGAATGTATTTATCTCTTCTGTTGGTATCATAAGCTAATTTTTACATCAATGTCATTTTTATAATTCACAGTGGGATCTCTAGATAATTGCTTGTACCAGTATTGGGAACAAAATGTAATTCTTTGCTTAACACACACATTTCTGTGTCCGTAAGTAAACTATTAGATAGATTGAGTACAGTTATTTTGCCCTCACTCTTAGTGTCTTGGGTTCTGTTGTGGTGCTTCCTACCTCCTCGTCGGATTTTAATTTATCTGGACCTCTCACTTTTGGTCCTTTTGTTTTTTTGGGGTTTTGTCTTGCTAAAAAAAGGTTGTCAGCAGTGCTTTCTGTACCTTCTGATTGTGGGAAAGAGTCAGAATCACTTGTGAGGTCAGAGTCATTTTTACCTATTTTTGACGTCTGTTGTATGATGGTCAGCATTCATTGATTCCAATTAGCCAAGGATACACTCTTAACTCCTTGTAATCAATTTGAACTTGTTTTAATTTTTCTTTTTTTAACAGCTGAACGCCTTCTTTATATGTTAGAATAGTTTTGTCAAGTTTTTCAATTAGTTCCTTGCATTTGTCAATATTAAAGGTGTCCTTGAGTTTAGTCTCAATGCTTTGTGTCTCAGTTTTAGTTTCTCTATTTCCCTAGCAGATTGATCTATAACTAATAACATTAAACCAAACAAATACTTATTCACTATATTACACCACTTGTTGCAGAAATCTCCTCTCCCAGTGAGGCTGGTTTGTAACTCTAAAGCTCCTGGGAATTATTTTTTCTTTGTAGTAGTGAGTTAGAGTTACTCCATGAAGGAAGTATTCCACCTTTTTCTTTAAACATAGTAAATCATTGTATATATCATTAGGTTTGTCTGTGCCAAATGCTAGATCTAAACCATTCTTGAAAAGTGTATGTCCAGAATCTGCTGTTAACAAGTGGGCTATATTAGACAATTCAGTATCAATACAACTAACCTTCACTTGATTTTCCATACTAAGTTAACAGAACCAAAGTAGTAGGATGCTAAAGATTATCAAACAAGTATAACAAAAATAGTTTGAATCAAAGTAGATGATTATATAGGTGGTATTCAACTGGCAAATACTATTAATATACCTGTACAAAATTTGACGGTGGTACTCACTAAACTCAGATCCAATTAATATAGGATTGTGCACGTCCCATAAAATAAAGTAGTTTTAAATGAACTCAGCTTTTGGGATGCTCCCAGTGTTGCATGAGACAGTACTCAAATAGATGAATTTAAAGATTCAGTTTAATGCATCCATGTCTGCCAAACACTTTCGGTTCTATACCAATTCATCAATTGCTCTTCCTGGGAGATATCCTCATGAAATACCTATTATTGTAAAACTTACTACACGCTACTTAACGTTTAAAAACAATTTTTTCTGTCATGGACTGAACCTCTGCAACAGCCATATATCTGATACATGAGATCTTACCAAGACTAAGGGCCAAAATATGATCCCCCTCTGTGGGAAGTCCCATGGGATGCTGTATCTAAAAGCCCATTATATCTATTCACTAAGATAAGCCATGAAGCTTTATATCCATTATTCAGAGCTACTAATGTGAGATCTCCTTGTAAAAGACAGTAACTAACATAGCTATGAAGCTACTATATAAGTGATTCACTCCTGTCATCCATGATACCTTGACTTTTGGCTGATTGAATAGACATTTTGCAATCTTATACAATGCATGGATTCATATGATCTTTAGACTGATACAAATTAAAATAATATGCACTTGATCTCCATACTACTGATGCAGTACACATCTCTGAACTTAGTGACTTTCACGTCATTGTAATGCAGCACTGGTAGATGCTCTGTGATGTCTTGGAATTACTCTTCACATTTTATTAATGTCATTTAGTTTCCACTTTGCAGAGCAACTTGGGCATGATGATAGATTGTTTCACACAATCAAGCGCTCAGATAACACAATCTACATAACTATGGTAGATCAATTTACCACTATTATTACAGTGCGTCCCTGTGAATTTTGGGATCACCCTATAACTGCAGCACCACACCTGAACATGCTGAGCGATGCAGTGGAGTTAGGTTATACACCGCTCCACAGTCTCTGCATTTCAGAGACCCTCTTGTTGAGCCAAGACACCATGCTCTGCATAAATGAACTTGCCTAGATACAAAGACACCCTGTTCAACACTTTGACTTACACACAAGATGTGAAGTAATAAATATATTCCTTTATATGATCTGGCCAGAATTCTGGTTATCTCAACTTGGGACAAATGCAGCACAAGTTTGTGCTAATACATCTTCAGTGGGATAAATATTAGATGTCGCTGTCCTTGCCATCAGTCTGTGAGGGACGATTACCCAGTGGTATTTTGTTTGTGTATTTGGGTTGCTCAGGAACCAGGGAATACCCTATGACGTCACCCTTCAGTGAGCCAAGCTGCGCCTCTGCATTTTGGCACTCTTGAACCATAAGAATGAGGGGTAAGTCCCATAATTCATTTATCCTTTATTATTTATATATATAGCTTGTATTTCTTGATGTAGACCATTTGCCTGAGGAAGTTCCCAAAAAACTTTTTGTATATTTGAAAGTATATTCTGGCGTGTTAAGCTTTGAAAAAGCGGTGTTAAAACTGTGAAACGTGTTAGCGTATTAAACCTATTCTTTTTTTATATGTTTTAATAAATATTTTTTATAACTGAACACCCCTCCTATCATACACTGATTATCCAGGGATTCGCTTGGACGGAAGATGTATGCTCTCCCTATGTGCAAGCACCTTGTCGTTCGCACTGCTTCAAAAAGTACTATAAAGGAGAGATAACGAGTATCGGCTCAGTCAGACCATCGCACTCATAGCGCATAATCCGATCAAGGCACTAATGAAGCCCATGAATAGGATCAGTGCATCTGGGTGCACTGCGATGTAATGGTCATCGTCAATAAACCCGTGAATCGACCTCACTATCTATGTGTAGCAGGCACTAAGTCCTTAAAGGGATAGTAATACTTCATTTTAACTTTATTTTATTTTGTAGGCGTTAAAAAAACATGACGAATGATATAAGTCTTATCTCTGAAACCTTTATGGTTTAAGAGATATTCACAAACAAAGTATCCCCCCCCTGTTCAACCAGATAAGAAGGGAGATGACCAGGTAGACTGCAGAGAGGGACAATCTTCAATTAAGATAATGGAAAAAGCTGAAAAACTTTTCAAGGGGGGAAGGGCTTTCATTGTTTTCATACAAAGAAAATTGTCCCCTTCTGTTATCTGTACTGTAATACAACCTGATCCACATCTGAGAAGAGATGGCTTACACTAGGAAAAAGGGGCAGGGAGGGGAACTTTGCTTGTGAATATCTCATAAACCATAAAGGTTTGAGAGATAAGACTTATATCATTCTTCATGTTTTTTTAATGCCTACAAAATAAAATAAAGTTAAAACGAAGTGTTACTATCCCTTTAAGCTGTGTAATCCAGAGGGGAGCCGTGGGTAACAGCCGGTAGTGAAATAAAGGTCCAAAGATCTATCCGGGTGTGTTGTAATATCTACATACTAGGCATAGATTCTCTCGTGGCCTATAAGACATTATTGCAATTGTATAACATATATGTCAGTAGTTGATAAGACTAGCATCTGAAGCATGATCCAATTAACATTACAGACCCCAATCGATGAATAGTGTCAAAAGTTAGGGAATAAAACATCGTATATATATTTTTATGTACTACTGTAATGAAAAGGATAGCACACTATGATTCCCAATATGCAGTTCACTCAAGTTGCTAGTGAAACTCAGGTGTCTCTGTAAATCATCCCTGGTGTATATTACAGTACATAAAGTTATCAACTGTACGTTTCAGCATGGTACTGGATCGGTGAGTTTTATCAAAATCTACTCCTCTTAAGTAACATTGTGACATGTCTAGGTACTTCAAAGAAGCAAAAAACTGAGCAACCAAAAGACAGGGACACATGCCCACATACACTTTCCTGTGGTCCAGTGTCAGCTCCAAGTGGGTCTCCTACGTCTGCCAAACCACCCTCTGGAGTGACATGACTATCAGACAGGGGATATATGAGGAAGGGCACCCACATGGCCAACTATAACATCAAACCTATAAAGGCATATAACCTTAATCTGGGCGTGGGAGGAGGTATAGAACCACACACTGGCCAGGTGCCTATTATTGTGCGCAACTACACCAGTACAAGCCACCCATCAGCCCATCTGGACAGGAGAGAGATGGAAATAGTAAGGTAATTCAGTAAAAACAGCTGAAATTCATTGTTCATTCAGCCCCTGCGGAGTCAAAGTTCTCAACCTGCAGATCCACTCCCTTAAGGAGGAGTAGTACATGCCTGTTGCCCCTTCTTTCAGGAGGTGGTATATGATCAATAAGCATGGATCGAAGAGTGGAGAGTGGATGTTTCATTTCAAGGAAGTGTCGTGCAATGGCTTTGTCACTTTGGCTGTTGGACAGGGCCGCCCTTATACTTGACCTGTGGTTGGCCATGCTCTCCCTAAATGAGGTTATGGTTTTACCCACGTAGTATAACCCACATGGACAGATGAGCACATAGACCACATGGTCTGAAGTGCATGTTAAGCGATGTCTGATACTGATGCGCTCGTTTGCGTGTGGGTGTTTAAAAAAAGTACCAGTCAGCAGACTATTGGAGGTCACACAATTAGAGCACTTATAGCAACCAAGTTTTTGCCAAATTCTAGATGATTGATGTATTAACCAGGTGTTTCCTGTGGACTCTTTTATTCTATGTGATCTGTCCGGTTTCATTAAGATGTCTCGTAATGTATTACCAGGTTTATATGCCATCATTGGAGGTGACATATATTGAAACGGTAGGTTACTGTCAGTAGCTAGAAAAGACCAGTTGTGTCTGATAATATTGGCCATTATCTGGCTGTGTGGGACAAATTGCGTCACAAAAGTCATTCTAGGTGGCTTAGTTCCTTTATTAGGCTGCTGCCACAGGCTCCGTTGTGTAAGACCTTTGCATCTGGACAATTGTACATCTAGTTCCTTAGGGGTATAACCCATTTGTAGAAATCTGTTTGTCATCTCCTGTAATTGTTGTTGCTGTCGTTCAATGTCACTATTATTCCTGATGACGAGGAGGAATTGGGCATATGGGACACCCCTTTTGAGTGCCGCTGGGTGGCAGCTTTTGGCATGTAAGTTTGAGTTCCGATCAGTAGGTTTATGATAGAGAGAGGTAGTCAATCTAGAGCCTGATTTAGAAATCCTCAGATCAAGGAAGTCCACAGAAACAGTACTATATGTCATTTTGAGTCTAATGAGGACATCCAACGAGTTCAGCCCACTGGTCCAATCAGTAAGTGTCTGAGCATCACCCCTCCAAATCAGTATAACGTCATCTAAGTAGCTTTTATAGAAAAATATGAGATTGTTATGCAGATGTGTTAGCTCATATTGGAACATGTAGAGATTAGCATATGCCGGGGCCATATTAGACCCCATTGAAGTTCCAGTGAGCTGAAGATAAAAGGTGTCCTCAAAGGGAAATACATTTTTTGTAAGGGTGAGTTGTAAGAGAGTACATAGAAATTCAGTCGGAACATCAGGTGTGATTGCAGAGTCTATTATGGTACATTGGACATTCTCAGCACTGCCATTGTGAGAGATGGTGTAGAGGCTGTCCACATCCATCGTGACCAACAGGTCTTCATCAGTAAGGTAGTCAATGGGTAAGATGAGATTCAGTAGATGAGTGGTTCACGTATATATGAGTCCATGTTGAGGACATACGGCTGAAGGAGTACGTCCAAAAATGTGGCAAGAGCAACCCACATACAGAGATTATCGGCCGTCTAGGTAGATTAGTGATTGTCTTATGGATTTTGGGTAATGCATAAATAATAGGACAGACTGGGTGAGGTGTCGTGAGGTATTGTGCCAAGGTGTTATCAATAAAGTTCTGTCCTCTGCCAAAGTCAATAGTAGTGTCAACAATTCTTTTGTAAGAACTAGTTGTGTCATGTGTGGGTTTCTGATATGTCTGTGTGTCATTCAGTTGTCTCAGGATCTCATTACGATAATCATTACTACTCTGAATGACAATTGCTCCTCCCTTATCAGCCAGCCTTATAACTATGCACTCAGAGGCCAAAGTTTTCTGTGCAGATCTTTCAGCAAAGGTCAGGTTAGGATGTGAGTGTTTAGTGGACAATGTTTGATGGCTCTCATAGATAGTGCGTTTGGTAAACAGCTTGATCGCAGGGTTAATTTTGGGGAGATCAAAATTACTCTTAGGTTTGAGTAAAGGAACCTGATCAGTAGGTTTGTCCTTATAAAAATCTAAGATTTAAGAGTCTTTGAAACTTGTGGCAATCAACATCTGCTTGAAAAGGATTATAGGATGTGGTTGGTACAAAGGAAAGACCTTTGCCCAATAACGACATTTCAGCAGTGTTCAGGGTTCTACTGCTGAGGTTGTAGATTATGGTTTTGGAATCTTGGGGGGTCTTCCTACTTTTTTGTTTACCACCGCGCCTTGTATGAGACCTCTTCTGCTTCCTTCTTTCTTTGGAGGTCCCCCTGGTTTGGACCCCCAAAAATGGAACCGGAGTGGGAAGGGGTTTCTGAATCACATTGGGAAGAAATCCCACTGCTATCATCCACAGTAACAAGAAAGGTAGGACGTGTGGTTTTTCTTGTCCTTCTGGGTTTTGTACGGTAATTAGACTGGCCAGTTAACGACCGGTATACTCATTTCTCCATATAGTCTTCTTGGACTTTTTTTAGTTGATTGTTTTTAAAGGTAGTCAATTCCTGTTTGTATTTCTTGATGGCCAAGTCAAGTTTACCGTACCAATCAGAAGGTGTATCCTGTATTAGTGTTTCTTCATGTGCAAGTTCAAAGGAATTCAATTCCTGCCTCACTTATTTCAGAATTCTCCCAACCTCCTCAATGACTAAGTCAAAAGAGCACTTATTCAATATCCCACACCACCAGCGACAAAATTTTGAGTTGTTGCGACCGATGGTGTGGGTATTGTTTACTCTAAATCCCCTACATGTACAGACATGTAGGGATATGGATTAAGTAGTACAACTGTAAGTTGAAGTCACAGTGGGAATTTTCTTTAAAACTAACACTTATCAACAACATGCCATTTTGATTGAAATGGGTGTTACAATCTAGAAACAGAAAAAAAAAAAAACACACCATGACAATAATAAAGGCATAGCACAATAACTACCAAGTACGTAAATTTAAGCAGGTCAGACTTAGATACTCTGTATTCTCAGGTGTAGCTATTGAAAACTGTGTAAGGAAAAAAAAAAAAAAACTAATAGAAAAACAGCAGGTATACCTGAATTCATTAGTGTGGGCTATTACAAAGTTAGTGAAAGTGTTAGATGACCTTACTCTGGGACTTTGCTTTAAAATTAACACTTCTCAACAACATGCCATTGTGAGTGAAATGGCACAATGAGTGTTGCAATCTAGAAACACAAAATAAAATGGAAATACAACATGACAATAATCAAGACATAGCAGAATACTTACCAAGGATGTCAATTCAAGCAGGTCAAACTTAGATACTCTGTATTCTCAGGAGTATCTAGTGAAACCTTTGTGGGGAAAAAAAACAAATTAAGAAAAAAACAACCTTTAGAAATGAATTAATTAGTGTGGGTTATTACAAAGTAGTGAAAGTGTAAAATAAACTTATACTGGGGCTTTGCTATTAAATATTCTCATGTAATCAGCATGCCATTGTGTGTGCAGTTGCAGATTGAGTGTTAGATAATATAACAATAAAATAACAAAATTACATCATGACAGTAATCATGCCATACACAATACTTACCAGTTATGTAATTTATAGCTGGTTGAAGTAAGATACTCTGTACTATCAGGGATAGCTTGTAAGATGTGTATGAATCAATAACATATACCCAGTGTAAGACAGTAAGAATATAAGATACACATACATCAATTTCATATTTGTTACAAAGGTCCTTATACAGATACTAGTTTTTCTGAAAGAATTCTACCATAATTCTGCCTGTCCAGGACATATGGGGGAATTGATTGCTTCTCTGCAAGGAGTTGGCCCTTCCCCACTATCTACTCCAAAAAACAATCATGTCCTTTCCACCCCCTACGACTACTGTGATAATCTCTATAAGGAATTGTAAGGGCCTTCAATACACACATACAACACACAATACATACACATGCAATACACACAAACACACAATGCGCCACAACACACACACACACGCACATACAACACACACAGGCAAAACACACACAGAACACACAATCAATATACACATGCTCAATACCCACAACACAATACATACACAATACATACACACGCCAAACAAACACAAGCAATACGCAAATGGAAAACATATACACAAACAAACAATAAACACACATACACAATACACACAATGCACAACACACAAAAGTACAATACATGAATGCAATACACATACACAACACAACCAATACAATACACATGAAAACCAAAAATATCTAGTCTAGCACCACGGTAGTAAGTTGAAATTTACTTAAGCCTCATATTAAACAACAACACCAGAAAAGAAGAAAACATATAAAAATGCAATGCTTTTTAATACCAGTAATCATTAGATAATATTGCATAATATTTCAGACACATATGTATCCATAAATGCCGGGTTATAAAATCTGCCGCAACTGGTCCACCAATAACCATTTCTGCCTCTGGATGCTTTTCTTTGTATCCATTTGAGGAGTTTACCCTAGGCTCAACACACACAATAGGTTTTAATTTTTAGTTTACCAATATCCATCGGTAACTTAAGAGAGCAAAACGGTTTTGATTGCAGGCATACTGTCCTGACTTGGTCGACCGATTTGCAGCAGATTTTATGACCCGGCATTTATGGATACACATATGTCTTAAATATTGTGTATCATTATCTAATGATTATTGGTATTAAAAAAGCATTGAATTTTTATATGTTTTCTTTTTTTCAGTGTTGTTTAATGAGGATCAGGTACATTTCAACTCAGTACTATGACACTAGACTAGATATTTTTGGTTTTTATGCTATTTAGAACTTGGAAGTGGAGGTTCATGTCAGGCAGCCTAGTAGGTGAAAGTTTTCTCCTATTTTCACACAATAGTGCACCTTGTGTATACGTAAGACAATACACATACCCACAACACACATGCACATAGTACTAAAGCCCAAAACAAAACACACACAACACACACACACCTCACACAAGCACAATACACCACAACAGAAACACAACACACTAAACACACACTCATAAAACACACCTGTGCAAAACACACACACAACACACATATGCAATACAATTATACATACAGTACACATGCAATACATGCACACACACCACACACACAATAAACACATGCACACAGTACACACACACAGGCGCACACCCCACACAATGCACAAACACACACATACACATGCTAATTAAACAATCCACTCATTATCAACATTGTCTCCTTTCTGGATTTACCTTGATGTAAGGTTAAAATAGTTCTACACGTAAATCCACTTGATTTTTTAACCCTATTAGTAACAGATACGTATCACATTCTATGTTTTTTTAATTATGCATACAACTGCATGGGCTTTTTTATTTTCATTTTTTTCTTTTTTAAATCACACAGGCAAAGCCATGCCAATATTGTGGCTTTGTTATACACAAAGCCAGCTATAAATAAATAACACATAAAGTATAATATGTGAATCCCAGTGGAAAGAGGAACAAGCCTGGAATGTCAGACAGTGTATATGACTACCTGTGGACACTGGAACAAGGCTAGAGTGTCAGACAGTGTATATGGCTACCAGTGGACCAAGGCTAGAGTGTCAGACAGTATATATGGCTACCAGTGGATAGTGGAACAAGGCTAGAGTGTCAGACAGTATATGACTACCTGTGGACACTGGAACAAGACTAGAGTGTCAGACAGTGTATATGAATACATGTGGACACTGGAACAAGGCTAGAGTGTCAGACAGTGTATATGGCTACCAGTGGACAGTGGAACAAGGGAGGAGTGACCGAAGATAAGATATAATTTCAATGATTTCACTAAACTACTATAGATCTACACCCATATATTTTGGATTAATATCAACCTATAATCCAAAAAATGTATTGTATAATGTTTTGACACACCATAAGTTGTTAATTTCTATATCGGTACACATAGTCCTTAGTAATATTTTTTAGAAGTAGTTTCCTTGTCTATTACTGCCAGATATCAATAGAATAGTACAGTGAATATATTCACTTACTAATGGTTTATACCAAAAAGAAAATCCTAAAGAACTATATTTTTTACATCCATTTATAATCCATCAATAAACGTATATTACACTTCAGGACTACCTCTCTCTTTAATACTTGTTTGTCATTACCTGTTCCTAAGTAAAACATTTTATGATTCCATTTTCAGGGAACAATAACTCCATAGATGAAGTGAAAATCCTGGGTTGTTATAGCTCATATAAGACAGCTATTTTTTTCACTCTTTGAAAATTATTTAATTTATGAAGACAAAAAAATAAGCAATCAGAAACATACACACACGCAGAGATTGGCCACCTTCTGAGCAAGAAGATTTATTGAGCACTGCTCGGTCTGGTTCTGAGCAGGAACCGGCGACGTGCCTGAGAACTGTGGTCTCTCCTGAGCCTCCTGTCCACAGGTACAATTTAGTAGACTATTAACCATAAAGGGGAAGAATCCATAAAAAAACAAATCAATGCAAAATAACTGTATTAGTACAAAAAGGCATACATTCAGTCATTTAAGTTAAAAACAATTCAACATACAATGAGGGAGATACCTGGAGCCAAATCAATAGTCAGTGTGCAGCCCGAAAAAAAAAATGCAAGAATAAATATAATAGCTGGCTCAAAATACTAAATACTACTGCAATCAATATCACAACATTAAAGTGCTAGTGCATAAGGGAGCAATCATAGTGACAACACTGCAAACAACAACAAATACTTATCAAAAATAAATGTTGCAGTAGTAGAGGGCACCCTAGAAATCAACCCTCATGTCAGCTGTTGGAGTAGACTTTAATATTGTGATATTGATTGGATCACTTTAACCCCTTAGAGACCGGCGGTCCTGGGACGTTTCCGTCCCATAAGGACCGCATTGAACCACGTTGACGCGCCGGTACACATCACTTGTTGCGTGTATCGGCGCGTCACTTTGCGGCCTGATAGAGATCGCTCCGATCTTGGAGCGGTCAATTTCAGGTCCCATTTTTACTTACAGCGCTCCTGGTAGAGCTCTGTAAGTAAAAAGTATGTGACGTACTATGACCGTCATCGGTCCTTAAGTATTTCAAGGACCGTGACGGTCATAGTACGGCACATGTCGTTAAGGGGTTAAGATATTCTGTATGTCTTTTTTTTTTATTACAGTAGTAGTTATTAGTATTTTGAGCCAGATATTATATTTATTCTTGCATTTTTTCTGGCTGCACTGACTATTCGTATGGCCCCAGCTATCTCCCTCATTCTATGTTTTGTTTTTTAATTTAAATTACTGAATTTATGCCTCTTTGCACTTATAAACTTATTTTGCTTTGATTTACTTGGGGTGGTGTGTCTCCTTAATGAGATTTCTTTTTTGGGGGATTATTCCCCTTTATTGTTAACTAGTGTAAAAGCCCGTGTACACGGGCCCAGGCCTGGGTGATGTTAACCCATTGAGTTAAAGGGGGTATGCAAAGCATTGCTTTGCAAGGCGTTGCGTACCCCTCTAGCACTTAAAGGATTAATAAGCCGGTCCTGCTCTGAGTCCTGCCGCCAACGCAGTCATGCACTGTAGAGACTGCCCATAAGCACAGAATGCTCCCAGCACAGAACTCCCAGCATTCTGTGCTCCCAGCACAGAACTCCAGGCATTCCGCACAGAATGCTCCCAGCACAGAACTCCCAGCATTCCTCACAGAATGCTCCCAGCACATAACTCCCAGCATTCCTCACAGAATGCTCCTAGCATAGAACTCTCAGCATTCCTCACACAATGCTCCCAGCACAGAACTCAGCATTCTGTGCGTTCGGGCAGTCTCTACTGCACATGACGGCTTCTGACAAACATCCTAGCGAATTATTATATAGGATAGTTGTATAAGGTTTATAGTGCACCTGACTATTTTGTTTATAATACCCCTAATTTCTTATTTACTGGTTATAACCATATTGTTTGGTGTGTACGTACAATTTAGTGACTGTCACTTAGTTGACTAACATTGTCTCTCTGAACTACTGAGTGGCACTGCCTTAGTTCTTGGGGGGGAAGAGGTTCATGGCCACATGTGCTGTTCGCAGACTTTGTGAGTAGACTAACTCAGTCAGTGCTTGGCAACGTAGTGACACTGAGGCAGCAGCAGAGTTGGATTTTACCCAAGTATGGATTAACCCCTTGTATGAAAGAGCTATATGTAATCCAATTTATGAGTTAACCCCTTATATGCCAAAGAGCAGTGTGTAACCCAATTTATGCATTAACCCCTTGTAAGACTCTTACAAGGGGGTAATGCATACACTGGGTTACATGCTGCTCTTTGGCATACAAGGGGTTAATTCATACATTGGATTACATACAGCTCTTCCATGCAAGGAGTTAATCCATACTTGGGTAAAATACAGCTCTGGCATATACGGGCTTAATCCATACATTGGGTCAAATGCAGCTTTTTTATACAAGGTGTTAATACATACATTGGATTAAATACAGCTTTCTTTTATAGAAGGGGTTAGTTAGTACATACATCGGGTTAAATACAACTGTGTTACAGGGGGTTAATCCATGCACTGGGTTATATACAGTGCTGTATGTAACCCAGTGCATGAATTAAGCCCTTGTAACACAGCTGTATTTAACCCAATGTATGTATTAACACCTTGTATGAAAGCTGTATGAATTAACCCCTTGTATGCCAGAGCTGTATGAAACCCACTGTATGGATTAATCCCATGTATGACAGAGGAATGTAACCCAATGCATGGATTAACCCCATCATACACCAGAGATGTGTATGTAATCTAATGTATTGTATGCAACCCAGTGTATGGATTAACTCAGTGTATGCCAAAGAGGAAGGGGTGGGGTTTACAGAGGAAGGGGTGGATCATAATCAGGAAGAAGTGTGGCCTATACAGGAAGGGGTGGGACAAATAAATATTAGGGAGTATGTAAATTTAGTAAGGCCTAGGGCAGCACTGCTGAGGAGCACATGCAACTAGGGTCCATGGGGTTGAGCTAGGAGGAGAAACTGCAGAGATGGAGAGAGAACTTATGCCTATACTGTGGTGGAGCTGGTCATTACACCTGCAACTGCCCATGAAAGAAAGGAAATGCCCACACCTAGAGGGGATCAGGGACCCTGCTCTAGGTGTTGCCTCATTTACCCCTGAACAAAAAGAAAAATGTTTATAAGTCCCTGTTCAGCTGTCTTGGCAGAGTCATCATGTATCTACTTTTATTTTATTTTTATTTTATTGATGAGCCCTTCTGCTCCCATCACTGTTCGAATACCTCTGAACCTGTATGCATCGGGACTGCCCAGACCTCCACTCCTTTGATTCCTGAACAGTACCAGCAATTTGCAGATATTTTCAGCAAAAAGGAGT
This sequence comes from Rhinophrynus dorsalis, assembly GCA_037306005.1. Classification (NCBI taxonomy): domain Eukaryota; kingdom Metazoa; phylum Chordata; class Amphibia; order Anura; family Rhinophrynidae; genus Rhinophrynus; species Rhinophrynus dorsalis. The sequence goes on from CM074724.1 coordinate 270,911,707, forward strand.
CAGAGAAGCTACCTCCTCACCTGGCTTTGGACTGTCCCACAGATCTTTTGCCTGGCACTGTTTTGTCATGTGGTAGAGTCTACCCTCTCTCTTTGTCCAAGACCGCCTCCATGGAGGAGTAAATCAAGGATAATTTGTGGAGGGGCTTTATACAAAGTTCCACATCCCCAGCAGGAGCAGGGTTCTTCTTTTTCATTGTATATCTGGATGACATTCTGATCCACTCTCCTGACTTAACCACTCATCTCTCCCATGTGAAACAAGTCTTACTCCACCTATGAGAGAACCAGCTGTATGCTAAGCTGGAGAAATGTGCTTTGAGGTGGATAGAGTGACCTTTCTGGAGTACATCATTGGGTCCACTGAATTTGAGATGGATCCCTCCAAATTAGATGCCATTCTCAAATGACTTCAACCCTTTGGGCTCAAATTTCTTCAGCGATTCTTGGGGTTTGCGAACTATTATCGTAAGTTCATTAGAGACTTTTCCAAGATTGCATTTCCGCTCACTGCCATAATGAGGAGGGGTTCTGACTGTGTCAACTGGCCTCCAGAGGCCATCAAGGCCTTCAACACGTTGAAACAAAAATTCTCCACGGCTCTGTTTTTGAGACAACCGGACCTTACACAGCCTTTTTTTGATCAAGGTTGATGCCTCTGAGATTGGTGCAGGAGCCGTGCTATCCCACAAGAGTTCTTATAGCAGCCTGATTCATCCCTGTGGATTCATGTCCAAAAGGTTCACCCAAGCAGAGAGAAACTATGGCTAATAGGGAGTTACTAGCCATCATTATTGCCTTGGAGGAATGGAGACACCTTTTGGAGGGGGCGCGTGCACCCATAAGGATCCTCACTGATCTACATCAGTGATGCCAAAAGGAATAACCCAGTCAGACAAGATGGTCACTATTTCTCTCTCGTTTAAAATACGTGATCTCCTACCAACCTGGCACTAAGAAGACCAAAGCTGATGCCCACTCCAGGATGTTCACTTCACCCAGTGAGGCGAGTCAACAGGAGGAACCTATAATATCCTCTCATAGGGTACTGGCATTCATCTCCCACTCCAACCTGTGCTCTCCATTCATGGATTACCTTCTCAACAATCAGAAGGAAGCTCTTGTCAATATACCTGTTGTAAAGCTCTTTGTGCATCTGGAAAAAAGAGAGGTATTTGAGACAGTATCATGATTCTAAGCTGGCGGGTCACCCAGGAGTTGCCTGTACTAAAGACTTAATCTCCAGAGTCTTTTGGTGGCCAGAGTGGAGATGTTAAGGACTTTGTATTGGCATGTGAGACCTGTGCCACATCCAAGACTCCCTGGTCACTTCCTGTTGGGTTGCTGCATCCGCTTCCCATACCGTCTCAACCTTGGTCGCCGCCCTCCAAGGGGAGTACTACCATCCTGGCTGTTGCTGACCGTTTCTCTAAAATGGTACATCTCATGCCTCTCCGCAAGTTGCCTTGTATGCCTGAACTGGCTTAGATATTTATCAGAGAGATTGTCAGACTATAGGGAGTGCTTCCCCAGATAGTGTTTGACTGTGGCAGTCAGTTCATTTCTAAGTTTTGCAAGAGGCTTGGAATCTCCCTGGTATTTTTATCTGCTTAGCATCCACAATCTAATGAAGCAGCAGAGCAAGTTAATTAAGAGATGGAACAATACCTTGTAAGAATTTGCAAAGAATAACTCTCTACAGGAGTCTACTCAGATGTCTCCCTTATTTTGCTTCTATGAGATGAACCCTATGGCTTTTCCTTCAGCCATCTCTGATTCTGGGATTCATGCACTGGATACTCACCTGGACAACATTAGACTGTGCTGGGGTTCCATAAGGGAGGCTTTGCTCAAGGCTACTGCAAGACAAAACAGGAGTGCTGACAAAAGGGGATCTATTGCTCCCACCTATGCTCCTGGTGATAGAGTGTGTCTCTCCACTCGCTACTTACGTCTCAAGATAACCACCATGAAACTGGTACCTCACTTCATTAGCCCATTTTGCATCATCAGGAGGATAAACCATGTAGCCTACGAACTCCTAGAGCTAGTTCCTTTCCCACGGTCTTCCATGTCTCCCTCTTTAAACCTCTATTGTAGAACAGATATACCCGGAGGGTTGTTGCTCCTGGCCCGGTGGAGGCAGTTCATGAGGACTAGTTTGAGTTCCAGGACATTGCGGATTCCCGCTTCCTCAGAGGGTCCTTACAGTACCTGGTGCATTGTAAAGGATATGGTCCAGAGGAGAGATCCTGGTTATCAGCTACCAACATTCATGCTCCCCGCCTTGTCCAACTGTACCATAGGAATACCCGACTGTAAAGGAAGCCAGAAGGGACTGCGTTGCCTTATGCTGTAGTTCTCCCTCTCAACGCCGGACTGGCACCATCGGATTCACCGGTCTAACAGATAGACGGTCTGGTTGTCGACTCACTGAGGCGTTGAACTCCGATGTGGTCAACTCCGTGTCAAAGGTTGCGGGTTGAGGAGGGGTCAACAAGGCTCCAGTGCAGTCGAAGAGTCGCAGGCTGGAACTCCGGGCAGCAGAGAGTGAGGCCTCTACTCCTGGTCGAACGGAAAACAGGGAAAGTGTCGCAGGAACCAAAGGAAGGTCGAAGACGGAGTTCTTGTTGCCACCTGACAGCATATGAAGTTGAGTCGCAGGAAGCTGGCAGCAGGCGGTCGACAATGCAGGATACTCAGCTCAGATGGGCGTCAGAGTGGCCGCTTTAACCATAAGAACATAAGACACCAGGACTCCTTGTTCACTCAGAATATGAACTAACTCTTTATTGTCACAAAACCACACACATTTATACACGAATCCTACACTGAAATACAATGGCCAACCAGATACGGTAGGGACATAATCCAATCACAACACAGGAGACAAAAGACCAACAGCAGATGGTCTAACAAATACAATGACTCAGACATGATGACGTTTCAAATACAAAAGGGTTGATTAACTCTAGACAAAAGGCACAAAGACTTGAGGGGCAGGAATACACATTTGAGGGACAATGGTCAGGGGTTGAAGCACGTACTCAACTAGTTTCAATATTTGGCTTCAACCCTGGCCAATCAAGGTATACAGTAAGTCTGCTGGTCAACCAATCCCTAAGCCACCTACTTTTCCCCATGTTAGGTCTATGGGAGACCTTTAAACCTCCTGCTCAGGGATTCGACCAATCTGATGTTGACTCACTGACCTCGACTCCTCGTGTTCGACTCGACGTCGGACACCAAGCCGGGAACCTCCGACTCGTAGTCGGTGAATGTGTAAACCCTCGAATACACCACATACATGAAACCTAGACTGTTCGACATTACACACAGTCCATGAACCCAGGTCTTTAGCCAGTTTCTTATGCAAGCGTTCGACTCGCCTAGCACAGGGCAGCTCTGTGCACAAAGTTCTGTCCGACTTTACTGTCTGTTCACATAAAGTAGAGTGGGAGTCTTTTTATCTAGTTTACCGGCTGTCTTGGTCGCATGTACAACTGGGAATATACCTACGGTTCTAGCACCGATAGAACCAGGCTATTGAGGTAGCTTGAGTCTCCAACCAAGGTATAGATATCCGGAAGCAACAGCGAGCGAGAGCAAGCCAGAGCCACAGGTACATAGATGTGAATGGTCAGGCAAGCTGGGTAATGCACAGAGTGAGTAGTCAGCCAGGGCCACAGGTCAGAACCGATGTGGGTAGTCAGACAAGCCTGGGTCATACATGGAGCGAGTTAGTCAGCCAGAGCCACAAGTCAGAACTGATGTGAGTAGTCAGACAAACTGGGGTCATACACAGAGCAGATTCAGAGGTCAGGTACGGGTCACAATGAGAATGCAAGAGCTACTAGCAGAAACACCACGTAAGGGCAATGACTCCTAGGTCCAGGGAAGTTAAAATAGGAGCTTAGCCAAGGCGGGAACCAATTAGGCAAATCATCTCCTGCCCATAAATAAGCTTCCGCTCTAGTGAACATCAGCAATGCAGAAGTAGCCAGAGTCCATGCTGGCCGATAGCACAGCAAAGGAAGGAAGCACAGGAGTGCTAGGTTGCCTAAGGATACTGTGATACCTGTTATACTGATTTTGTCCATTTCCTGTTGTGACCCGGTCTGCTTATCATTGTTCCTGATATCTGGCTTCCTGACTCCAGCTTTGTTCTATGACCTTCCGCTGCTCTACTGTGTACCGACTCCAGCTCTGCTCAACGACCCTCCGCTTCTCTTCTATCATCCAACCTTCTGTGTACCCATTCTGGCTGTGGCCTACAACCTTCCGCTTGTCTCCAGTATTCAACAGTCTGTGCATCGACCTCCAGCTTGCCCTACGACTATCCACACCTCTTCACCCCTTTGACTCCAAGGTATTGACTATCTGTATACCTCTGCCTGTTGGACTATTAGTGTACCGACTCCTGACTTGTCGTACAACTATCGCTATTCTTCTGTGTATGACCAACAGACTTTTGACTCTAGGCCTGTGGTTCGACTTCCAGACTCTGCATTAGGGTTCCCACCCACTTTCGGTGCTGGTGCGCCTCTCTGCTTTCCAACATCCTCTACAGACTAGCTAACCCTGACCCAGGCTGAGAGACTGTGATTGTGAGTCACTGACACACGCACACAACATACCTGTTGTGTGGCAATTATGTTTGGTACTTGCGCTCTGATATGTGATAATGTTTGGTTCTCACTTTGCTACATGGCAACAATGTACTCATAGTAATATGTGGTAATAATGTGGGATACTACCACTCTGAGATAATATATAGTACTTGGAATATGATATGTGGTAATGTGAGATACTAGCAATATTTATGGTAATAATGTGTGGTGATTGCACTGCATGTGGTAATAATGTGTGGTACTCACAGTCTGATATGTGGTACAAATGCATGGTACTCCCAGTCTGATGTATGGTAATAATGTGTGGCACTCACTCTGATATATGGTACTAATGTATGGTACTCACAGTGTGATATATGGTAATAATGTGAGAAACTAGCAATGTCTATGGTAATAATGTGTGGTAGTTCTTGCATTGTAAGTGGTAATAATGTGTGGTACTCAGTCTGATATGTGGTACAAATATATGGTACTCACAGTCTGATATGTGGTACTAGAGTGGTTCTCACAGTCTGATATGTGGTACTAGAGTATGGTTCTCACAGTCTGATGTGTAGTAACCACAGTCTGATATGTGGTAATAATGTGAGATGCTAGCACTGTATGTGGCAGTAATTTATTGTACTGGCACTCTGTATATAAAAATAAGTGATATTAGCACAATGTAATAATAATATGTAATAATAATTTGTGGTACTCTCAGTCTGATATGTGATAATAATGTATGGTAGCTGTAATCTGATATGTGGTAATAATGTGTGATTGTAGCTTCATTTTAATTGGATGCTCTGTGAATCACTAATGTAGCTCCATTTCAAATGTAAGCTCCATGGTATCAATCCTTAATATGCACAACCTGCTTTACCCGCTACAATTTGGCTTTCGCACTGCTCATTCCACTGAAACTGCTCTCACAAGAGTGGTCAATGATCTACATATTGCCAAATCACAAGGTCACTATTCCATACTTATCCTTTTTGATCTCTCTGCTCCTTTTGACACTGTTGATCATGCGCTTATCCTCCAAATTCTTCACTCCTTAGGAATCCATAACTTAGCACTGGACTGGCTATCCTCTTATCTAACTAACTGCTCCTTCAGTGTCTCCTCTGCCACCTCTTCATCCTCTCCTGTCCACCTCTTTGTTCGTATTCCTCAAGGTTTTGTTCTAGGACCGCTACTGTTTTCTCTTTACACAATAACACTTGGTAATCTTATTAACTAATTTGGTCTCAAATATCACCTCTATGCAGATGACACTCAGCTTTATTTATCTGCACCTCGACTGATTCTAAAGTCACAGATTGCCTCTCGGCTATCTCAGACTGGATGGGTCATAGGCACCTCAAGCTCAATATGTCTAAAATGGAGCTAATACTCATCCCACCCAGGTCTGGCCCAATAGTGCCCTTCCAGGTGACTGTGAATGTCACTACCATAAATCCAGTATCAGAAGCACAGTGCCTAGGGGTGATAATTGACATGTCTCTCTTATTCTCTCCTCATATTAACTTCATCACTAAATCCTGCTGCTTTCTCTTGCGAAACATTGCTAAAATATGTCCCTTCCTTTGTTCCTCCACAGCCAAAATTCTTACACAAGCACTCAGCATTTCCCGCATGGACTACTGTAACCTTCTTCTCTCTGGCCTTCCTGCCTTCCAGTTCCATCCTCTTCAATCCATACAGAATGCTGCAGCAGGAATTTTCCTATTGTCACCTAGGTTTGTCCCTCCTCAAATCTCTCCAGTGGCTGCCAATCAAACTCCGGATCTCTTACAAAATGCTGCTTCTCTCATTCAAAACTCTTCTCTCCTCTATCCCTTCCTACATTTCCACTCTGATTTCCTGTTATACCCTATCCCGGCACTTATGATCAGCCAATAGCAATCTTCCCTCAGCTCCTTTTCTGTCTTCATCCCTCTCACATACTGAACCTTTTTCTCTCATTGCTCCTTATCTTTGGAATGCTCTACCTCCAACTCTGCGCCACTGCACCTCTCTGATGGTCTTCAAGTCACGATTGAAACTACACCTCCTTAATAAAACTTAAACATGCTACATGACACTGACTTTGTACAACTTAGGCTCTTTATAAATTATTTACTGTATGTCCCCTATCCTAACCAGAACTGCATTTTATTCAGCACTTGACCCTTATGTACTCTGGATGTCTCCCATTACCACTTTAGATTGTAAACTTTTGGGCAGGGACCTCACTTCCAATGTTTCACTTTGCAAAGCACTTGTAACCCAGTATTGTCAAAACCCTTCATTTGTAAAATGCTACGTACACTTGTGGCACTATATGAATAAACATATTATTCATTCATAGTGTACTACATTTCAGTTGTAAGCTCTGTGGTGCTACAATGGAAATGAAGGTACACAAGTGATACCACAGAACTTACAGTTGAAACTGAGCTATTCTGGTATTGTAGCATCATTTCAGTAGTAAGCTCTATAGTATCACTAGTATAGCTCTAATTCAATTATAAGATCTGTGGTATCAAGTGCATTGCTCCATTTCAATTGGAAACTATGTGGTGTTACTAGTGTAACTAAATTTCAGTTGTAAGCTCTGTGCTGTCACTAGTGTAGCTTCATTTCAAATGTAAACTCTGTAAATCCATTTCAATTGTAAGCTCCGTGGTATCAATAGTGTAGAGACATTGCAAGCTCTGTGAGTAACAACTGTAATGGAGCTACACAAGTGATACCACTGAGCTAATAGCTGAAATGGAGATACACTGGTATTGTAGCTCCATTTTAAATATAAATTCTGTGGTATCGCTAGTGTAGCTCAGTTTCATTTGTGAGATCTGTGGCATAATATCCCTTACTTCCCAAAATTAATGCTATTTATAAAATTAGCAAAAGGGGATGGGCAGGGACGATAACTGGGAGGGGGATTTAATGTGGGATGTACATAATTGTGGCAGGATAAAAGTGGCCAATGACCTCCCTGGGGGCCCTGGGTGCTATCAGTTTTATCCTGATCAGGAGGGGTCCTAAGGCCCCACCACGAGGTCTGAAATGTAAAAAATAATAAATAAATAAACTTTGAGTACCACAGAGTTATCTAACGCATTACAACTCAATGCACTTAATACCTCTCTGGCACTCACGGGTTCACCTCACAGGAGAAGCCATGTAGGAACAGCTAGTATAATAAAAATTAACACATAATGTGCATTAATTTAGAATAAAGGGCCTTTATTTACTTTACTGCATAAATAAAATAAAACAAATTGGGGACAAATCTTCTGCACCATGGGGACAAACAGAATTTTCCAATATTCCAGTAGATTTAAATGAGGATTATTAACCCTTTGATTGCTAGAGAGGTCTCTAAAGCATTGCTTCTCAGTGAGTTGGAAACCTGCCTAGCATTCAAATGGCTTAAATCCCCATTTTAATCAAAGGGAAGCTTATATCTCACTTTTAGTACGCTTGTTTTGGCCCAGAATTGATTGACTTTCCCTTTATACATAAGACTCAATGCTTCAACACAATATTATTGTTCTTATTATGAAAAAGGCCAACAGATCTAAGCACACATTAAAACTTACAGCAGTATATATATTTATATACATATGAACATACATGTGGCAATCAAAACACCACTCAGTATCTAGAAAAAACTAATGTACAACTCATAAAATATTCATTAATGTATTCAGCCTGGAAGTTATAACACAAGAAACATCACACATGGAGATACATATTGATAAAGGTCAATGCTTTAATCCATCACACCAAACATTTTCAGCCCTCACACGAACCTTCATCAGTTCCCTGGGAGGGCCAAAACTGTTTGGTGTGATATATTAAAGCCTTGAACTTTACCATTCATGAATCTCCATGTGTGCTGTCTCGTACTGTGTCTTGGTAACATCTAGGCTGAGTACATTTATATAAAATTGAAGTGGCAGTACTCAGGATACTGTCCTTTTGTATTTACAATATTCCTTTCTAGGAAGAGGACAAATGCATTACTCGCAACATAACGGAAGAAATGAAAGAATATGCCAGAGCAAATTCTCTCTTTCTGGTACCTATTAGAACACATGCCAGTACACACTCTGCTCAGTCTTTAAAGGGATAGTAATACTGAAAATGTAAAAAAAAAATATGTTGTAGGGTTTATCCCCTGACTAAAACAAGGGTACTCCCACTGCTAACTGAAAAGTTATTACAGCTCAAAGCTGAATTTTTTAGGTGCAATAACACAGTGGCCTGAAATTGTACAGTGGCACTGTTTATGGTCCCGGGACCAGAGCTGTCCATAGGATAGTGTAACAACAGCACCACTGTACAATTTCAGGCCACTGTGATATTGCGCCTAAAAAATTCAACTTTGATCTGTAATAACTTTTCAGTTAGCAGTGAGAGTACCCTTGTTTTACTCAGGGGGATAAAACCTACAACATATTACATTTTAAGTATTACTATCCCTTTAAGGCTTTAAAAGAGAACTGACATCTCCTAATAATAACCCCTCTTATCTTACTATTGTCAGAAAATCTAATGGCCCCTATGAATTTTGCCCGTATGCCTTGGTTCCAGATAAAATTATCTACTGTCAGTTCTCAATGTCATTTTCCAAACTGAAGTAGACTGAATGAGTTAGCATACTTAACCCATTAAGGACCAGAAGGGTATGCATGCATTGTGAAATAATATCTTCCACACTTGTTTGGTCTGGTTAAAAGCAGCCATTACTAGCCCTTTAAGGTGTTAACATTACCCTGTGCAGTGGGCAGAGTTTGGAGTTTCTGTGGTCCTGGCTGCAACTTTCATACCGTGGGCATAATATCCAGAACTGATTGAAGGTGTTATCCTTTGAACCAGTTAAAATTCATAAGGATCATTATGATTTTCTGACAATAGTAAGGTAAATGTGGAAGGGGTGTTTGTTCCCCATGAATGGCTGCAAGCCCCAAATGCCTATGGCACGAGCAGGAAAAATTGCTCTGATTTTATTTGTGCCTTACATTAGGCTGACCAGACCTCACCTTTAACCGGGGACACATAGGAAATAGGCATATTTCAGGAGTGCACCAAAGTCACAGCAGCCCTGCAGTATGCATTTTTCATATGTGTCCCCGGTTAAAGGTGAGGTCTGATCACCCTACCTTACATAACATTAAACAAGGCTCACAGTAAAGGAAAGCTTTGAAACACCCCACTGCCCTCTTCTTCTTGGCACAGGTGATATCAAGGAGGAGGGTAATGTAACTCTTGGGGTGAGTAGTAAATAAACATTCAGCAGGTGTAGGACAATAAATCAGTTCCAAAGCAAGTTCTGTTTAACTAGAATACATGATGGGCTGAAAGTGTAAAAGTGGAAAAGACAGTTGGCTGTATGTTTGAAAGTAGACTGGAGCAATTCTGGGGTAAACCAACTTTACCATAGGGCAGTGGTTCTCAACTCCTGTCCTCAGGACCCACTAACAGGCCAGGATTTGATGATTTCCTTGTTAGAGCACAGGTGAGTTAATCAGTGTGAATGAGCCTCTGATCACATGATTTCCTTGTTAGAGCACAGGTGAGTTAATCAATGTGAATGAGCCTCTGATCACCACACCTGTGCTCTAGCAGAGAAATCCCTAAGTCATGGCCTGTTAGTGGGTCCTGAGGACAGGTGTTGAGAATCACTGCCATAGGGCATAAATAAGTTGATTTAAATGACATTTTTAATGCCTTGAATGCAAGAGAAATATCCAATACATTGCAAAACATTCAAGGGCTTAAAAAGCCTCTTTAAATCAATGACAATCTGGGGATTTGCTATGTGCTCCCTATGGTTCAGTTGGTTTTCCCCCATTGCATAGCTCTGCTTTAACATACATGGCCCCATTATGTTCAGTAGAAAATGTAAAGATCCCCAGTAGAATGTAGGAGAGTGGAAGATTAAAAGTGATACCTTTATTGGCTAACTAAGTGGCTCTAGGATGCAAGCTTTCAAGACAGCTTAGGTCTTTTCTTTAGGCATTAGCTTGCATCTTAGAGCCAATAAAGGTATCACTTTTATACTACCAGTCACCTGCTATTTTGTATGGCTAACACGGTACCATCTTTTACCTACATTATAATAGAACGTAGGCAGATTTAGTGGAATTACAGCTAAAAAGTACAGGTGGACTTTGTACCAGAACATCAGAATAAAATGCACATGGGGGCTTAGGTTACTTTTCGCAGGAAGAGATCAAGGGCCATGTGCACTTACAGGATGAAAAACTGGAGTCATTCTGAAAAAAATAGATTCCCAAGCAATGTACTTGGGGGGGGGGATCTGTAGCATTCAAGGCCCAGTTGAAATAAATGGAAACTAGTATTTCTCAGAGATGGTACAGTTCAGTGGTAGTCGTGGTAGAGACCAGCATCCGAGGTAGGGGGTATCAACCCCAGGATCTAATAGGTTCTAGTTATGCTTCCAGGAGAATATTTTTGTGGTTGAGTGTACCCCGGGGCCCCTCCAATGACTGGTTATTCCACATGTGTAGTTGGTATGTCCCAGAACTGCTTGAGCACTTAGTACACTGATATACAACCTTTGACTCTCCAGCAGTCAGAGACTAAAACTTCTAATGGCTGGTTGGTGGATGATAGAAATTGTAGTTTCCAACAGCTGGATAGCCAAACGGTGCCTACCCATGTACTAAGAAGAACTCAATCAATTCTACTTCTCTAGCATTCAAGTGATTAAACTTTCCTTTTAACCCTTTAAGTGCCAGAGCAATGTGTTGCCTACTCTCTGGCACTAAACAATGAGAATGTTTATTTCTTCACTATGATGCAGAACTGCTCTACTATTATCTGTGCATATGGATTGGAAAAATATAGGATTACTAGCAAGAAAAACAAGGCTGTATATTTTCAGGCAATTGCACTTTAAAAGATTAACCTTGTAGATGTTTGAAGCACAGCAAGTTACAAGTTCAAAGGTTTCGAATGGACACAATTTATGTTAAGTGAAAGTGAACATGGAAACAGAGTGCCCATTTGCCATGACGAATGGTAAAAGCTGTAGCAGGCAGTCATATCTAATGCCTCAAGTTTCAGTAAAGGGTCCTTCATAAATCTTACATGTCTGTGACGTAAATGGAAGGAAACAGGTGGAATGAAATTACCGGGCCCTCCATTAGCGGGTAAACTTAACCCCTTGGATGCTAGAAAGGTTAATAGTAATGTGCTCAAATAGTAATATGCTTTTCTTTAGTAATATCCGTTACATGGTGAGACTGATGTACTAAAGTGGGTGTAGGTATTATTATTCTTTATTTATAAAGCACCAACTAATTCCACAGTGCTGTACAATGGGGAACAGACAGCGGTATTAAATAATACAGACAAATGAGGAGATCAGAAGGATTAAAGTGCCCTGCTCGTGAGAACTTACAGACTAGGTAGTATTTTGCTTTCCAGCTGTTGGAGACTACAATTCCCTTTGCTGACCAGACCTTTACTTTAACCCCTTAAGGACCGGTGCGAAGATGAGTGGTTGGCACTTGAGCACCACAAGGTATTTTTTTTTAGTTCCAATTCAGGGCTACCCGAGCCCTGAACTCCATGACGTTCCAGGACCGTCACTGGTCCTTATGTGCCGGCCAGCCGTGATGGTCCTGGCACAGCAGTGGTCGTTAAGGGATCAACCCGGGACACATAGGAAACAGGCATATTTCAGGATCGCAATTAAATCATAGCAGCCCTGCAGTATGCATTTTTCATATGTGCATGCCTGGGAACGTTTAATGAACTGACCCTGAGATCTTTGAAATATTAACCCTTAAAGCTTCCCATAATGTAGATTTTATGCGATATGTGCCTGCTTGCTCTAACACAGAGGTGCTCCAGTCTGTGTGCAAGTGACCTTTAACATGCTACAGTTTACATAACTCACTGTCTGAACACAAACAAGACAAGCAGGTCATCTCCCCCTGTCTTTCTGGTATTAATGGCACCGATTCAGAGGTTAAAGGAAACATTTAACTGGGGCAAATAATTTAGTAGGTGACACACACCTCTCTCACACTGAGAATGTGGCCCTTCACCTTGAGATTTGGGTCAAACCCTGAGAGTTCCAGGTATGCATATGTGTCCCTGGTTAAAGGGGAGATCTGTGCACTCTACTTTATGCTGGCTGGGAATAATGTAAGTTGTAGGATCGAAGAACGCAAGCAATCATGGACTAAACCAACTTTACCATAGGTGTGAAATAAAACATTCCCATTAAATGGGGTTTTTAACCCCCTGGATGCTAAAGAGGTATCCAAGCATAATGTATTGAAGGTCAGGTGAATATATATTCCTTCAAATCAGGGACACTTATAAAATTGTCATTCTTCAGGACTGAGCGTGAGTCTGTGTAACCCTGCAGTGTGTGTTTTTTATAAGCATCTCTGATTTAAAACTTTAAGAGGCCCAGAGGGGTATGTCCCTCTGGCACTCAAAGGGTTAAGGGCTATGTGGTCACCTTAATTGGAGGCTTATCTAGGTTTAAAAGCCCTATTTAAATCAGTGGGGATCTGGGGAGTTTTTATTCCTTCTGGTGCAGTTGGTTTAACCCTGTATGTCTCATAAGCTTCCTGCCTTTAGAAGTCAGTCATGCCTTATGGCAGGTGTGTCACACTGCACTCCTGGTTTTGCACAGATGTTGCATTCAAAAATCACTGTGCTAATGATTGACAGCTGTGCAAGATCAAGGATATTCTAAAAACCTGCAGGTTCACAGCCCTTGTGGAATGCTTTTCTGCAAGTTAAGCCTCTGAGTGCCAGAGATGCACACAATGCATTGGCACTTAAAGGTTTAACTCTCATTAATCTCCCTTAGCTGGTTTATTTTTGTTGAATATTCCTGAGCATGAAACTCAAAGCTATGCTCTGGATCTCCAGGCATTTTGTTTTCAATGGCTACAAACTTCCCACCCATTTATTTGCATGTACTATGCCATTTTGTAGCCATATATTTAGTGAAATAAAGGCAGCAGAGGTTCAGACTGTTGGCTTTCAGTATGAGCACCCTTCCGAAAAAGAAAACGTAGAGTTAGACAGACTGTGATGCATCCAGTGAGACAGAGGAGGAAGGGATCACCACCAGCATGGAAGGGCCTCGGAGCCCTGATTCCCCAGACCCAATGATGCTATCACAGTGCCTGTGATTCCTGTCACTCTCATCTATGGCAGACACTGATTTGCTGAGTTGGTTTGGCCCGCCCCCTGGTGACCTTTTTATACCTGGCTAGCACATCTGTCAGATGCCCTTTCATGGTGTTTCTGAGCCAGTTATACTGTTGCTGTGTTCCTGTGTTCCGGATTCCTGTGTACCGATTCGGCTTGTCCTAACTATTCTCCAGTGTTCCTGCTTGTGTATGATCCGGCCCGTCTGACTACCACCCTTGGATCCTGACCCGGTTTGGCTGACGTTCTTGCTTGTGTATGACCCGGCTTGTATGACTACCTCCTACGTGCTCCGACCCGGCCTGGCTGACTTCCTGCTCCGAAGATCGACTTCCAGCTTGTTCCAGTGACCTGCGTTCCAGTTGTCGCTGCCGCGACATTACTATCTGCTGTTCCAGCCTTTGTATGGCTGCCTTGCCTGGTGTTACTCTGATCAGTGCAGTGTTTCTACCTGTGCAGAGCTGTGTGTTTGTACGCCTCACTCATACGGCAGAGCCTTGCTGTACCGCTGAAAAGCCTCGAGTAAACGTGCTTTTTAACCCTAGCAGTGCTGCCTTGATCCCACTCTCTCTACTCCAGTGTGAGCCTCGTTCACGGTGATACTCCTGCTGAGTTGGCCGCTCTCCGTCGGCAACTCTGTACATCCTAGCAGAGTATTCACATCCGTTGGGCCGGTTGGGCGCTTTAGGCTCTCTCTCTCTCATTGCAAATACTGGGCGATTCCGTTATACCGAGTGGTGGCAGGCAAAGGCTTCAGCGCTAGCAAATCTGGCAACTACGCCCGTGGGGCTATTGGCTCTTGCACGTCATATCCCAGTGTTCGGTTGAGTCTGAGGAGGCTTGGGAGCTCTTGCATTGCAGGCCGGTTCCAGTTACGCCTGTGGGGGCTATTTTCACTCGCACTAGCAGAAACAGTTCCAGTAGGTACGCCCGAGGGGGCTAAGTGGATTCCTGTTCTGCTTTTTACTGAACACCGTGGCGAGGCAGTCCTGTATCCAGTCTATGGGGAATGTTGTCTCCAGCACAGCTTAATAACACCCAGGGCGTGCCAAACATCCACATCTGAGACTGACCGTTATCAAGGACTTAACCCTCTGTGGTTATATTCCATTCTCCTGCTTTGCATTTGTACATGTAATACGTTTGTGCATTTACATTTTTATCTATCAGTCATCATTGCTGGTGTATATCAATCGCCACTAGAGGGCGGACCTTTGCCTTACCTTACTCTAAATAAATTGTATTTTATTTCACACACTGGTCTGAGAGTCTTTAAAAACCGTTACAGTACGAAAGGGCAATGACCTCAGACGGTAAGGGTGAAAGTAATACACAGAACATCCATTGGAGAATGGATGCTCATGAGCAGCGCATAGACCAATTGGCACTGGCTCTACAGACGTTACTCGAACGTACAGTACATTTGGACAAGCCTAGTCCTATTCCGGTGGTCACCCCAGTCCTGACACCGGAGAATCCGCCTATAGTCCCCTCAGCTAACTCGAGAGGGTTAACGGCAGCAGAGCCGTTACCGTTAAGATATGATGGCGAACCCTCCCTTTGCAGGGGATTCATTAATCAATTGGAGATATTTTTGGAACTGGCACCCCAGGCATTTCCTAACGACCGTAGTAAGGTCGGCCTTATGATATCTCTGTTGACGGGGAAGGCATTGGCATGGGCAAATCCGTTGTGGGAAAATGCCAGACCCTGCACACTGAACTTTAGAGAATTCGTGTTGAAGTTCAGACGAGTGTTTGAGGTTCCTGGCAGGGCTGCTTCTGCTGCCAAAAGGCTGATGGAAATTCAGCAGGGCGATCGCACACTGGGCGATTATGCTATCGAGTTCCGGACCTTGGCAGCAGAGGTGGGCTGGAACGATGAGGCCTTACTCACTGCCTTTACCCAGGGTCTCTCCGAGCAAATTAAGGATGAGATAGCCGCTCGTGATGTACCCAGAGATCTGGATGAGTACATCGATTATGTCATGCTAATAGACTCCCGCATCCGAGAGAGACGGTTGGCTAAGAGGGCTAAAGCAAAAAACTATGGCCAGACCAGTTTCCTTAACCCACCCACACCACCCGTTCTTCCTGAACGACCTGTCGATAGTTCTGAACCTATGCAGTTAGGGTTCACCAGGCTCTCTAAGGAAGAGAGATTGTATCGTAGGAGGCAAGGCCTATGCTTATATTGTGGCAAACCAGGGCACCTTTTACGCAATTGTCCAGTTAGGCCGGGAAACGAACGCACCTAGGGTACCTTGGGGGACAGGCCCTAGGTGGTGTAGAACAGTCCCTAGATCCTAGCACCACTAAACCCACCATCCAGGTGGTATTCGCTTGGGCAGACAAGGTAATTGAGGTCCTGGCATTGGTGGACTCCGGGGCAGCTGGTTACTTCATGGATCAGTCCTTTGCCGACTTGCATGGCATTCCTTTATGTAAAAAGGACTCTCCTGTAGCAATTGAGGCCATTGATGGCAGACCCCTGGAGCCTGCATTCATTACGTTTGAGACAATTCCAGTGACAATGACGGTGGGGGCTTGTCACAGAGAGCAGATTCGGTTTCAGATTATTCGTTCCCCACACCACTCAGTTATTTTGGGGTTCCCATGGCTACAGGTACATAATCCTCAATTTGACTGGCAGAGATGTGAGGTTAACTCCTGGTCTGAATACTGTAATAAGAATTGCCTCTCTCTACCTGTCAAGATTATGTGTACCTCTCCGGCTGTGCCAACCGAATATGGGCAATTCAGTGACGTGTTTAGCAAAGGAGAGTCCAGTGCATTGCCTGAGCATAGGCCATATGATTGCGCCATTGATTTGCCTCCAGGTGCGGTGCCCCCCAGGGGACGCACTTACCCACTGTCCTGTGAGGAGAATAAATCTATGGAGGACTATATTGCTGATGCCCTTGAGAGGGGTATCATTCGTAAATCTACGTCCCCGGCAGGTGCCGGATTTTTCTTTGTGAAAAAGAAAAGTGGTGAACTCAGGCCATGCATTGACATGCATCGTGGGCTGAACAAGCTAATGCCTAAGAACGCCTATCCTATTCCACTTATTACAGAATTGTTTGACAGATTAAAGGGCTCTTCGATCTTTACTAAACTTGACTTGCGAGCCGCCTATAATCTGGTCAGAATTAAAGAAGGTGACGAATGGAAAACGGCGTTTAATACCAGAACAGGGCATTATGAATATCTGGTAATGCCATTTGGCCTATGCAATGCACCTGCAGTATTTCAGGAATTTATTAACGATATTTTACGAGATCTGCTCCAGTCTTGTGTGGTCGTATATCTAGATGATATATTAATTCACTCTGCTGACCTCTCCCAACATATTAAAGATGTTTCAGAAGTCTTGCTCTGACTTTGTAAGCACAAGCTATTCTGTAAACTAGAAAAGTGCAAATTCCATACATCTCAAGTACCATTCCTGGGTTTCGTAATCTCCAAAAATGGCATTGCCATGGATCAGGAGAAGTTGGCAGCAGTCTTGCAATGGCCTCGTCCTAAAGGGTTAAAGGCCATCCAACAATTCTTACGTTTTGCTAACTATTATAAGAAGTTCATCCAGAACTTTTCCACAATTGTAAAACCTTTGTCAGATTTGACTCATAAGGGCGCTTCTCCCTCTCAGTGGTCCGTGGCAGCTGAAAACGCATTTGTTACTCTGAAATCTGCCTTTGCATCTGCTCCTGTACTGTCCCACCCTAATCCCTCCCTGCCATTTACTTTGGAGGTTGACGCTTCAGAGGTTGGGGTTGGGGCAGTACTCTCCCAACGTCCTGTGGGAGGTGGCGCCTTGAGGCCTTGCGGCTTTTTCTCTAAGACATTGTCTAGTGCACAGAGCCATTATGAGATTGGTGACAGGGAACTGTTGGCCATCATCCTAGCATTGAAGGAGTGGCGTCACCCTTTGGAAGGTACTCAGACTCGTACTTATCCTTACTGATCACAAGAATTTAACTTATCTCTCCGAAGCCAAAAGACTGTCTTCTCGACAAGCTAGGTGGGCACTTTTTTTGTCTCGATTTAATTTCCTTGTGTCTTACCTTCCTGGCTCAAAAAATATTAAAGCTGATGCGTTGTCTCGTCAGTTCGCTTCTGACACTGAGAGGGAGGAGGAACCTGTACCTATCATTCAGCCAGATCGCATTCTGACCACTATCCGTACCACCATATCCTCGCCCCTGGGGGAGGAGATATTGGCATCACAATCAAGGGCACCCCCTGAGACCCCTGTGGGGAAGTGTTTCGTAGATGAGCCATTCCGTGTCCGTCTGTTGGAAACTTATCACGCTTCTAAAGCGGCTGGGCATATTGGTAGGGACCAATTAGTATGGTCTATTTCGCAATTATTTTGGTGGCCTACCCTGAGAGCCGATTGCGCCGCTTTTACAGCAGCCTGTACCACCTGTGCCCATGCCAAGACCCCTAGGCATCTCCCCGTGGGCTTACTACAACCGGTGCCCAACGGAGACCGCCCTTGGTCTCATATTTCCATTGACTTATTGGGAGAATTACCGGCCTCTAGGGGTTATACGTTTATTCTTATGGTGGTCGATAGATTCTCCAAGATGGCACATTTTGTGCCTCTGACTGGCCTTCCATCGGCCCAGGAATTGGCTGTAGTCTTTTCCAGAGAGGTGTTCCGCCTGCACGGAGTACCCAGAGTGATTGTCTCCGACCATGGGAGTCAGTTTGTTTCTAGGTTCTGGAGGGCATTTTGTGCCCAGATGGGCATCCAATTGTCATTTTCTTCCGCCTACCATCCCCAGACTAATGGGGCCACTGAGCGTGCCAATCAGGGACTGGAGCAGTTCCTACGCTGCTTTGTCACCGATCATCATGACAATTGGGCTGACCTGTTGCCATGGGCGGAGTTTGCCAGAAACTGTGCGGTTAATTCATCGTCCGGGAGCTCTCCGTTTCTCGTTAATTATGGGTTCCAGCCTTCTCTGCTCCCGGACTCTTTTCAGGCACAGCAGATTCCTGCTCTGGACGAGCATTCGGCGCAACTTCGTTCCACTTGGGCACAGGTTCACAGGTCCCTCAGTCAGTCATTTAGGTGGCAGCAATGGCACGCTAATCGGAGACGTCTTCCAGCGGTCTCATTTCAAGTTGGGGACAGGGTATGGCTGTCATCCAGAAACCTCAATTTACAAGTGCCCTCCAACAAACTGGCTCCCCGGTTTATCGGTCCATTTAAGATTATCCGCAAGATTAATCCGGTTTCTTATGCACTGGAACTTCCACCCTCAATGCACATTCACAATGTGTTCCATGTGTCGCTCCTGAAACCCTTGGTGCGCAATCGTTATACTACTACGCCAGTTATTCCTGGGCCGGTGGACGTCCAGGGCCAAGAAGAGTATGAAGTTCAGAGTATTATTGATTTTAGGAGATTTAGAGGAAAGCTGCAATATTTGGTCCATTGGAAGGGCTATGGCCCTGAGGAACGTTCTTGGGTTGATCAAGGGGACCTCCATGCGCCTAGATTAGTACGCAGCTTTCACTCTAAATATCCTTTGAAACCCAGGCCTCAAGCAGGGATAGGGGGTCTTTGAGAGGGGGCTACTATCACAGTGCCTGTGATTCCTGTCACTCTCATCTATGGCAGACACTGATTTGCTGAGTTGGTTTGGCCCGCCCCCTGGTGACCTTTTTATACCTGGCTAGCACATCTGTCAGATGCCCTTTCGTGGTGTTTCTGAGCCAGTTATACTGTTGCTGTGTTCCTGTGTACCGATTCGGCTTGTCCTGACTATTCTCCAGTGTTCCTGCTTGTGTATGATCCGGCCCGTCTGACTACCACCCTTGGATCCTGACCCGGTTTGGCTGATGTTCTTGCTTGTGTATGACCCGGCTTGTATGACTACTTCCTACGTGCTCCGACCCGGCCTGGCTGACTTCCTGCTCCGAAGATCGACTTCCTGCTTGTTCCAGTGACCTGCGTTCCAGTTGTCGCCGCCGCGACATGATTATCTGCTGTTCCAGCCTTTGTATGGCTGCCTTGCCTGGTGTTACTCCGATCAGTGCAGTGTTTCTACCTGTGCAGAGCTGTGTGTTTGTACGCCTCACTCATACGGCAGAGCCTTGCTGTACCACTGAAAAGCCTCGAGTAAACGTGCTTTTTAACCCTAGCAGTGCTGCCTTGATCCCACTCTCTCAACTCCAGTGTGAGCCTCGTTCACGGTGATACTCCTGCTGAGTTGGCCTCTCTCCGTCTGCAACTCTGTACATCCTAGCAGAGTATTCACATCCGTTGGGCCGGTTGGGCGCTTTAGACTCTCTCTCTCTCATTGCAAATACTGGGCGATTCCGTTATACCGAGTGGTGGCAGGCAAAGGCTTCAGCGCTAGCAAATCCGGTAACTACACCCGTGGGGCTATTGGCTCTTGCACGTCATATCCCAGTGTTTGGTTGAGTCTGAGTAGGCTTGGGAGCTCTTGCATTGCAGGCCGGTTCCAGTTACGCCCGTGGGGGCTATTTTCACTCGCACTAGCAGAAACAGTTCCAGTAGGTACGCCCGAGGGGGCTAAGTGGATTCCTGTTCTGCTTTTTACTGAACACCGTGGCGAGGCAGTCCTGTATCCAGTCTATGGGGAATGTTGTCTCCAGCACAGCTTAATAACACCCAGGGCGTGCCAAACATCCACATCTGAGACTGACCGTTATCAAGGACTTAACCCTCTGTGGTTATATTCCATTCTCCTGCTTTGCATTTGTACATGTAATGCGTTTGTGCATTTACATTTGTATCTATCAGTCATCATTGCTGGTGTATATCAATCGCCACTAGAGGGCGGACCTTTGCCTTACCTTACTCTAAATAAATTGTATTTTATTTCACACAATGGTCTGAGAGTCTTTAAAAACCATTACAGATGCCCAGTCAACTTACATCATACCTGGGGATCTGGGGGAAATTTATGAGCAATGCAGAACTGGGTAGCAGTGTGAGCGGCACAGGTCAGCTGCCAGTTGTTTGATGTGAGTGCTGATGTGTCCACTGTTCACAGTCCTTCCTCTACTTCCTACACACCGTGCACACCATGGAGGAGATGCAGGAGGAGAAGAATTATAGGCTAGTGGCCATCATAAAATGACCTGCTGGCACTAGGCCTTTTTCCATACTCTGTTTTATGTAGGTAGTGTTGAGAGCAACACTTCTGCACTGCCCTCCAGTTCAAACAGTACAGTGGTGAAATATCCCAGACTCAATCTTTACAAGGTAACTTAAGTGAAGAAACACCTCCACTGTGCTGGTTTAAATCAAAGGCAGCATGAGTATGCTGCTCTCCATCACTAGCTGAAGGAGACAAATTAACCCTTTGAGCGCCAGAGGGGTAACAATGCATTGCGCAGCACTACATTGTGCACCCTTCTGGCACTCAAAGGTTTAAGAATCTGGCTGACCGCAGGCAGGATGGGTAGCCCAATTAAAGGGTTAGTAAAGTCTTACTGATATAAAAAGTAATATTGTAGTATATAAAATAAGAAATACATCGGTGCTATTCCTATCTCTCAAACCTTTATGATTGTTCTAAATTTCCTCCCTGCTTCTCCTGACGTCAGCTGTAAGCTGAAAGCAGGAGATCCTGGTCCGGGGACTGACAGGTGGCTCTTCAGCAGAGCCAAAATAGCGCAAATTAAAAAGAAATACTTCATTGAAACAGTCTACAAAGTGTGCTTCGTTTGCAAGCACACCTTTTAGACCGTTCCAAAGAAGTATTTCTTTTTCATTTGCACTATTTTGGCTCTGCTGAAGAGCCTCCTTGAGTCTGCTAACTCGGATCTCCGTCTGTCAGCTTTACAGCTGACATCATGGAGGGGGGACTTTAGAATGCTTTATCTCTCAAACCATAAAGGTTTGAGAGATAGGAATAGCACCGATGGATTTCTTATTTAATGCACTACAATATTACTTTTTATTAACTTAAGACATTACTATCCCTTTAAGCACTGGACCAGGGAGGCCCCCCAAACCTGAGGCCCCTAGTATACAAGGTATACCCAGGCATTAAAACTGCTGTGTCATTCATTGCTTTGCAAAACCCCTTTTAAATAAAAGTGAATTTTGAGAATGTTTATTTCTTCCCAGTGTTTTAATTAGTTTGACCCAGACTTTCTATAGTTTGCTATTATACATAAGAGGTAGTGTTCTTTTGTAGAAATTATCTATCAAGTCGGAGGTATCCTTTGTCCTTTCTGAAGCAATTTTCTGCCCAATTACATTATTGGCCTATTGGTCTATTGTTCATTGTGTTCCCAATGAGTTTTATATATGTATTTATGTATTTGTATTATTCATTCTCCTCTAAAAGTACTGACTACATGAGGGCAGTGGTGGAAACTGTAAACAGTAACTCAGAGTGTCAGAAACTCCAGAGACCCCAACTGTTTAAAATCCCCCTTTTTCATTTCATTTTATATATGTATATGTTCTAAATAATACAGTGATCAAGAAAAGTGGCACTGTTCTGTACTTTACTTTTCTAGGCCTTAAAGGGATAGTAATACTTAATTATTACTAATCCCTATATTAAAGTAATATTACAAATAAATGTATTGCCCCTAGTGTCATCTCTCAAACCTTTATGATTTGAGAGATAATCGCTCCTAAAGTTGCCCTCTTCCTCCCCCTTCCCAGTAGTCAGCGTTCTAGCTGTCTGCAGGGAAGTCTGTCGTACGACTTTCAGGCGGCTCTGCAGCAGAGCCAAGATCACCTTAATAAAAAATATCTTTCACTGAAACAGTCTTCTACATGTGCTTGGTTTGCAAGCACACGTAGAAGACCGTTTTAGTGAAATATTTTTTTTTTATTAACGCGATTGTGGCTCTGCTGCAGAGCCACCTGATGATTATAAGACCGGATTTCCTTTCAGTCAGCTACAAAGCTGACTTCAGGGAATCGGAGGAAGAGGGCAACTTTAGGAGCGATTACCTCTCAAACCATAAAGGTTTGAGAGATGACACTGGGGGCAATACATTTATTTTTAATATTACTTTAATATAGGGATTAGTAATAATTAAGTATTACTATCCCTTTAAGGGTTCCTGCTTTGCCTTTTTGTTACCTTGGTTACTTGGGGATTAATTAATTTTGGTGGGTGGATAGTTAGTGGGAAGTTGTTTTTAAAAAAGTGTTTAAAAAGAGTTTCCAATTTTATAATTATAACAGTTCTAAATCAGGGAGATATATTACACACACACATATATATATATGTACACAACCATTATATATATATATATATATATATATATATATATATATATATAAGCAATATTGTCACAGCGTTGCTTGTGAGGTTAATAATGACTGCTTTAATGATAGTTTTGTTGAATTATCAGTGTTGAGCCCTTT
The DNA here is from genome assembly GCA_037306005.1 of Rhinophrynus dorsalis. NCBI lineage: Eukaryota > Metazoa > Chordata > Amphibia > Anura > Rhinophrynidae > Rhinophrynus > Rhinophrynus dorsalis. The sequence continues at coordinate 270,934,901 of CM074724.1, forward strand.
CAGCTCCAAAATGGTGTGCAACGCATTTCAAAGCACTGCATTACATATCTCTCCATCAGTGAACGTGTGTGTGCATGTGTGTGAGCGTGTGCCTAAGTGTGTTTGAGCAACAGCTTGTGAGAGCAAGTGCTCATGCGTGAGCATCAGCGTGTGTGAGAACGAGCATGTGAGCTTGTGTGTTGCATATAGTACATTGCGTACAGCATTTTGCCTAATAGCATTGTGCGTATTGCGTATACCATTTTGCTTATTGCACATAGCATATAGCATATTGCTTTTTGCATACTGAGTATAGTGGTTTTACGATTGTGTATAGCATTTGGCTACAGCGTCTTCTGTATAACGTTTGGCATATAGCGTTTTGTTATAGTGTTAAGCGTATAGCGTTTGGCGTATTGCTTATAGAGTTTGTTGTACGGTGTATTGCGTTTGATGTAAAGCATATAGTGCTTTGCATACAGAGTTTGGTGTATTGCCTATAGCATATGTCATATAGCATTTGGTGAATTGTGTATAGTGCTTTACATATTGCATGTAGCGTCTGGTGTATTGCATATAGCATTTGGCTATAGAGTTTCAAAAATTGTGTATAGCTAAAGATATGGAAATCCAGCGCTACCCCAGCTTCCTATGTATTAATGGAAATAATTGATATTATAATATACTATTGGCAAGTTCTGGCATCAACATATAGTGCTAGTGCAACAATCTCTCAGAAGAAACAAAAATTGTAAAAAGTGAAATTTCTGTCTATATAATCCAATTTAAGATCTTGAATTTTTCACCATAAGCGCATCTGATGCTGCTAGTCCCGTCTTGTCTCAGGACCTCCAAGACATATTTTCATGTAGAAACATAAAAGAGAAAACAAGGTGGGGAGGGACAGCGCAATAAGATAGCTCTAAGTGTAGTATTTATTTAATGATTAATATAACATGCTATTAAAATAAAACAAAGCAGGATAACGTATCGTTAGGTACCTATGCAGAGATGATAATATTTAATCCACATGAATATAAAGTTAAAACCAATAAAATCGATGGCCTTAAAACTGACAGGTCACAACATAGAAAAAGTTGTGCTTGACTATCTTTTCTGGAATTACAGCACATACAGCCGCATCCAGTCTGGCATCTATTATACCAATAAATATATATAGTCTATTGATTAACACCTGATCATTCTAAATACAATGTGGATATATATGTGTGTGTGTCCCATAGAATATATAATGTCCAAGGGATGTGAAAAATTATAAAATCAAAGTCTTCAATGGAAACAAATTATACTAAGCATGTCCATACACTCGAAAAAGTCAAATCCATCAGTAAGTCAAAACTAATATATATTTTCAGAACACAGGTATCCTCTGAGGTATAAAATTTGGGGAGAGGTACCCCCAATTGTGAATGTTCTTACTTGATTGAGGTAGATAGTAGGCACATAGGATAATATCTGTACAAGCCTCCACAGTCGTTCCCAGCTCCTGGCAGTCTCACCATGCCTCTGGCTTGGGCTTCCATGGTCCAGTGTGCAGTACTTTGAAAGGCGTCTGTCCGAACTCTGGAACAGCGTCTCTATCTCGGATCTCCTCTGGCGCTATCTCCGTTAGAGTAAGGGCAAAAACCGGTGTCCTTGTGTTCGTATTTTAACACTTGATGTCAACGCGTTTCAGAGAGATCTCTCTCCTACGTCAGGAACAAGTGATGAATTAGAAATGCAGACTACCATCTAACTTTCCCATATTTTACTACAAGTTATCAAAATAAAGGTGAGACATTTGAGGGAAGAGATTAATCAATTAGTCAGTTAGGTTGGAATGTGGATGCAATTGTGGCTGCTCCTTGATGTTTCAGCAATGTTAACCAGAGTTACAAGTTTCCACGTTCAAAGGTGTTGAACACTCGTATATATACAAAAAAGGATCTATTTAAAATTATGTATATTGATGAAACATATATTAGTAAAGACACCATATTTGTAAGATCTGATTGGGACAACATAAAATCCCATGTAGATATTTAGAGTATGCATTCGGAGAAGTAAACTTGTATATACGATGATAACCAGATCCATTGTGATAACAAAAGGTCCGTGATATTTCTTTTCATACTGGAAGGATATAAGCATCTATGTATTTACACTTATACAAATACATAAGTAAAAATGAAAAAAAAATGAAAAAACGGACCATTTAATAGCCGAAAAGTGAAATAAATTACATTAAATATGTCCCTGGTATAGAGACTTCGTAATTGTGGATAAGCCGTTAATAAATGGGAAGAGGAGAGATGGTACAAATGTCCACAAAAAATATAAAGAGAGTATCCCTAAAGTGGCTAAATTAAACATATAAAATGAATCCCAAGTGAAGGAATAGATATATACCAAGGAGTATAAATATACAGATCCACAAAAAGCATAAATATACAGATCCACAAAAAGGAGCAGCCCATATTGCAAGATAATAGGATCCAACAGTTTATAGAAAGATGAAAAGAGGAACTGGGGGCTCTATATACATTTAAATAAATATATATGTGAGGACACATGATTGTAGGGAAACCCCTCAATGTCTTTGTAGCCATGTGTAAACAAATTGCGTATAGAGTTTGGTGAACTGCGTATAGCTTTTGGCATATTGCATTTATCATATTGAGTTTGGTGATTTGCATTTGGCAAATTGTGTATAGCATTTGGCAAATTGCATATAGCATTTAGCAAATTGAGTATAGTGTTTGGTGTATAGAGTTTGACAAATTGCGTATAGCATTTGGTGTATAGAGTTTGGTGAACTGCATATAGCTTTTGGCATATTGCATTTATCATATTGAGTCTGGTGATTTGCATTTGGTAAATTGTGCACAGCATTTGGCAAATTGAGTATAGTGTTTGGTGTTTAGCGTTTGGCTATAGGGTTTGGCATATATGTGTAGAGTTTGGTGTATTGTGTATAGTGTTTGGCATATAGCTTTTGGAGTATAATGTTTGGCATAAAGCATTTGGTGAATTGCATACAGAGTTTGGCATATTGCGTTTGCCATATTGCATATAGCATTTGACGTAGAGTGTTTGGAAAATTGTGTATAACTTTTGGTGTATAGCGTTTGGCATATAGCTTTTCGCATACAGCATTTGACTAATTGAATAACGTTGTGAGGATTGTGTTTTGCATATAGCATTTTGCATGAATAGTGTGTGTGTGTACATATATTATGTGTGTTGCCTGTGTTGTTTGTGTGTGTTTTTATATATATATATATATATATATATATATATATATATATATATATAGTATATATGTTCATTGTAGCCCCTGCATTTCCTTGCAGCAAAATCAAGCCCCCATGGTTGGACCAATATGACAGGCAATATAGAGGAGATGTGAATAACTCCTCCTTACTGCCACCCCTGAGTGTGTTTGCCAGGCACACAGATGTTCTCTTATATATATATATATATATATATATATATATATATATATATGTATATGCCAGGGCTAACTCCCCTTTAAATTTTCATGTCCCATACCTCTCTTATAACTGCCCCTCTACTGTGCCATAAAAGCAACTGCTTGTGAGTTAAGCCAGTAATTGCTGGCATTATCCTTAGAATATTCAGACTGTTAAGAACAGGGGAGGTAAAACTCTGTGCACTAATAGAAGAATGAAATTTAAAGGTATAGTAATATTTCACAAAAACAGCAGCTCCAGTTATTCTTCATAGTATTTGGGCCATAGAGATTGTTATTTCAATACTGTCAGAGTTGTAGTTCAACTTCAACACCCCTTTTACCTAGTGCAAGCCACCTCCCCTCAGATGTGGAATCTGGTCCTGGCACCAGATAGTTCACAGAAATGGACAATCTTCTTAATGACAGCATAAGGAAAACCCTGCTTCCCTTGACAGGTTTTTCAGGTTTTTCCTTATACACTGAAGATTGCTCCTCTCTGCGATCCATCCGGACAGTCTTGCTGCTCTGAGGTGAGCAGTGTTACATCAGTAAAAGGGGCGGTAGGGGGGATACTTTATCATCAATTATTCTTGAACTACAATTTTGACAGTATTGAATTAACCCTCTCCATGGCCCAAATACTATGAAGATAAATTGGAGCTGCTTTTATTGTGAAACATTACTATCCCTTTAAGACCCATAATACACTGCACTTCATGACAGCCTCGACACTCTGCTCCCGCCTTTGATCAACACAGAGAGGAAGGCAAAGGCTTTTAACCCTTTGAGTGCCAGAGAGTTATCCAGTGTGTTGGATACCTCTCTGGCACTCAAAGGGTTAACACAAGATGAATTAAGGGTAGTCAGTTAATTCACAGAGGACCTTGGACCCATTACTCCACAGATTAGATCTAATAAACACAATGAAGTTCTGGAAACTAACTGGTTATCTAATTGAATGGCTGTTCATTTATTTAATAGAAGGACCTATCTGGGTAGGTTATACTTGCACTAGACTCAGAAATATGTATTTAAAAGCATTTTCAGATATCCATTTGAACACTTTGACTTTTTCTAGTGTTTCACAATGGATAATAAAAACTCTGAGAAAAACAATAAAAAAGTAACCTCTACATTCGGCACAGCAACTGAAGAGGTCAAATTCTGAAATGAAATTCTCCAGCTATGTCAACAATAGAGTTCCACTGAAGTACACCAGCTTATTGTGATTCATTCTGTTGAATGTAGTCATCTCTCGGTTACCAAAGAGGTCTCCAATGCATGATAAAGCATACACATAGCTGGGAACTCTCCAGGTTTGCCCCGGACAGTCCGGTTTTAGCTTCTAGTTACCGGGTCTCCAGGGCAGAGGCTGATTCTCTGGATGTGGGGAGTTTCTAGTGAAACTCTGACCACATCCGCTCCTCCCATTGTGTTCCATCCACTCTCCGGCCTCTTTTCCGCCTTCTCCAGCTTATTCTGTATTCTTTTTTTATTTTTCAAGCTCTGCCCTCACTCGTGAGTAAGCCCTGCCCCCCATTGCCACAAATCGCATAATTTTTCTCTCACATCGGCAGCACATTAGCATCCTTAGTGCTAAGAGCTACTTCCTACACACGCATATGATGGGCTGTATGTTCAAAAGAAAATGGCAGGAGATCTGGGGGAAACCATTTACACTATAGGGGAAAACTAAAAATTCCCATAGATTTAAATTAGAGGGGTATCCAATGTATTACCCATTTAAATCAATGGGAATTTTTGGTTCACTCTTATAGAGAGAATGGTTGGCCCCAGAACTCCTCCACTTTTCTTTTGAACATATGTCCCCTAAATGTTATGAGCCACTTCCTTCACTCATAGAATCCTTTTAAACTCAGTTATGAATGAAGCCTGCACTTGACTACTTTAGTAAGTACCCCTTTGACAATTTGTCTTGGTTTTATATTCACTGGGGCTGATGCCAATTCTGGGGCAAACCAATTGTACCATAAAGGACAAATAAACATACCCTTTGATTTAACCCTTTTGAGTTCCACAGGGGTACCAATGCTTTGGATACCCCTCCTGCATCCAAAGGGTTAAATTGGTATTTAAACTTCTTGAATGCTAGAAAGATCTCCAGTGAAAGACGACAATACTCACTTAGCGTGTATATCTGGGTACAATGCCCATAACCGGTTTTAAGGCCAGTGGGGTTTTATGATGCTGATTCTCCCTGCAACAGAACAGAACAGAATGCTTTTATACTGATATGAAACGATTAGATCTCAATGGGGGGCACCAGGACCCCTCCTGATAGCCCCCCTATCATGGATCAGCTATCCAAAAGGATAGCTGATCCATGGGGCGACCCCAAAGACATTTACAGCCTTCTTCATGCTGCGGGCTTTACAGCCAACAGCAGAGCCAAGAAATGAATTAATGAAAGTAAAGGGAGAGCTGCGGTTCCATCATTAAATCAGTCACCAGAGTCAAACATGGTGACTGGTTAAGTGATCAGAGCACAGAGCTGCTTCCTAAATTGAATCTTTTGTTAGATCTAAGTCATTTCTAATTTCTTACCTCCTTTGTCCTGTTGCGATTACTACTTTTGCTCCACTCTCCTTCAAACGGTGCCCCCCATTGAGGTCTGATCGTTTCATATCAGTATAAAAGCTCATATAAGCTATGTTTCACATAGCTTATATGAGCTTAATGTTATTAAAGAGCAATTGTCGGTCTCATGTTAGGGGGGTGTCATGAGGGGTCATGACACCCCCCTTGAGGTCTAATGTGTATATTATTAATGTTAAACAGTTTTTTATTAAAAAATAAATGTTTATCTCACACACACACACACACACACATATACAAGCAAGGTATGTAGTCCATACCTTGCCTATTAACCCTTTGGGTACCAGAGGGGTAGGAAACACAAGCTAAGCAATGCTTTCCTACCTCTCTGGTACTCAAAGGGTTAAGTGTTGAATAAAAGACAGTTTCGACTACTATATGTCAGTAAATGAGATGAATGTTAGATGGGATTAGTATATCAAATATATGCAATAAACGTCGGCATACTAAAGGGGGGGATGTTGAAGGGGGGGCATTGTGTAGTGCTTGGTGTACCAGTTTTGTTTATTGTAACCCTTTGAATGCCACAGGGGTGAGCAATGCACATCCCTATGGCATTCAATGCTGTGCATGGTGCTGGAAGCCTTCTCTGTGTTCTGCTACTGGCTATGTAGGGAAGCACAGAGAATGCTGCTCAGACTGTCATAGCTCTCCCTGCTGTTACTCCATAGGAAAGTACAGGAGAGATCCCAGCTATGACAGCCTGAGTGTCATGGTAATCAGGAATAAACAAGAGTCAGACGGTATAGTTAAAACACCTTTATTAGAAATATATACAGATCAGGAAGGAGCAGAGGGAGACTAGAGAGGCTCGAGACTCTATCAGGAATAGGAGACTGCTTCCCAGTCAACCACACTGCCAGAGACTAGACCGGAGCCAATGGTAGTCTCAGTAACCCAGATAGTCACAGAGTAGACCCGAACTGTCTCCCCTAAGGATGGCAACAGGGGAGACTACTTGACTCATGCCTGCAGTCAGAAAGGAGAAGGCCGTTTCCCAGAAGGGTGGCAACAATGGAGATTACTGACTTACGCCTGCAGTCAGCAAAGCTGGGTCCGGCAGAGCCACAGGTCTGCACCAAATAGGATGTCCACTAGTCAGGAGGCAACACAGAGAGGATAGTTGGACAGAGCCCCAGGTCAGCACCAGATTGGATAGTCAAACAAGCCAGGGCCATACACGTAGTGGGCAGTCAGCAAGAGCCACAGGTCTGCACCAGATTGGATTTCCAAGAGATAAGGTAACACACAGATAGGATAGTCAGACAGAGCCACAGGTCAGCGCCAGATTGGATGGTCAGACAAGCCGGGGTCGTACACTGAAGAACTGGAACAAACAACTTAGAACTGTACTGAACAACAACGTAAGGGTAACTGAGTTAGGCTCCAGTTCCCTTTTAAACCCAGCAGGAAGTAGGTAGGTGGGGACTTATATGACCAACAGCATAAGACTGAGGCCTGCGTCAGTACGCAGCCTTGTGCCCGAAAGTGACACATCAGAGCAGAGATGCGTCCACTACAGCCTTCAACCCTGCTTCATATTGAGCAGCTGCTCCGTCTAGGGAGAGGACACGGACGGCCGCTAGAGGCACCCAGCGTGTCCAGACCAGATGCAACATTCGGAATGACGCTGAAGCAGTAGGTCCTCTGGACTGATGAGTCAAAATTTGAAATATTTGGCTGTAGCAGAAGGCAGTTTGTTCACCAAAAGGCTGGAAAGTGTTATAAGAATGAGTGTCTGCAGGCAGCAGTGAAGCATGATGGAGGTTCCTTGAATGTGGGGGCTGCATTTCTGCAAATGGAGATAGGGATTTAGCCAGAATTAATGGTATACTTAATGCTGAGAAGTACAGGCAGATACTTATCCATTATGCAATACCATCGGGGAGGCATCTCATTGGCCCCAAATTTATTCTGCCACCACAGAGCCCTGATCTCAACATCATCAAGTCTGTCTGGGATTACATGAAAAAAACCATGGATAGTTCTCCAAGATGTTTGTAACAACCTACCTTCTGAGTTCCTTAAAAAACTGTGTGCAAGTGTACCTAGAAGGCAAAAGATGGTCACACCAAATATTGATTTGATTTAGATTTCTCTTCTGTACACTAGCTATTCATTTTGTTAATTGATAAAAATAAACTATTAACATGTCTATTTTTTAAAGCATTCTTACTTTACAGCTTTTTTCACACCTGCATAAAACTTTCGCACAATACTTCGAGTAAAAAATACGTGATGTGCCAGGACCATCACTGGTCCTTTAGGCAAGTACAGCATTGACAGTCCTGACACATCACTGGTCCTTATTGGGTTAAACAAATTAACAGTGGATGGGGGCTCAGTAATATATTATACTGGAATTCCTAAGTAATGTAACCCAACAGTTAATTTAATGTTCTGAATATTCATGGAATTTGTATGGTTATGTTTATGATACAAATTACTGAGACGTTGTGGTTGTTTAATGCAGAGACTAATTTCATTAGCATTATTAAAACAGTTTATTGGCATCTGCATGAGTAGCATGCAAGAATAACAAATTGTCATTAGTGATGGTTCTTTCTAAATATAACTAATACATATGCAGAGACAAAAGCCTGGAATTATGTGCAGGTCAGATCAAACTCTAGAAATTCTATATTATTCAATTTAGTCTAGTTTGACAATATGATAATGACTCCCTACACCATGGGGTATGAGTAATCAGCTGCCATCCAGATGTATCCAGATCAACAGGCTTCTTTATAAGGAAGAACTGGAGCAGTTCTGGAAGGACACATTTTCATTGAATTAGAGTTTATCACCCTTTGAAAGGAACACTACCACCCAAAAACAAACTGGGGTTAAATATAATTGAATACCATGTACTTCATTCTAAAATTTGATTAAAAAAAACAAACCTGTATTTGTTTTCTGAGGACCAAAATGTAGTCTAAAATGTAAGAGAAGTCCCACACTCACTCCATGCATGGATGTCAGCATTAATAAATTACATGGTAGCTTAACTTTTCCAACCAGTCCCACTGGAATCGTAAATACCTCTAACTCCTCAGAGGAAGACTGCAATTTACCATTGACTGATCAAACTATCTGGGTCTGGACTTATCTGATTTCCATTCTAAACAATGCAATGTGTACTTATATAACAGATGTTTTCATATTTATCTGTATAACATGCCTGAGGAAGAGACCTAAGAGGTCTTAAAAACTTGCATACTAAATGTGCTTAGTTAGCCAATAAAGGTATCAACAACTATATTTGCCTCCTGTATTTCTATGGCTAACACGGTACCAACTCTCATCTGTTATCAGCATTAATAAATAAAATCAAAGTATTGTATTCATCACATAGAAAACAGAGACAATAGACAAACACATTACATGAAAGAAGCCGGTCTGGAATAACCTGCCCGAAAAAACAGATCTTCTCCCAGTCTACCATTCTTAAAACTAACAGCTTCTTTATATCTAAAAACAATGTAACTAGATACATTTTAGTAGCTACATTAAAATCTCATGTATAATACTCACAAATTTTCCCCTTTTCACCTCATGTGAAGTGGAGAGTGAATATTATACACAAGAAAAAAAAAAAAATACATATATATATCTCCACATGTCTGCTTCCCTTCCTCCACTCACGTCAATATGCTGCCACCAGCCCCTCTCTCTACTCACTCCCTCCGGAGGCATCTGGGATATTTGCACAGTGGGTAACATGCTTGCATTTGCAGTCCTCTTCCTGTATCCCCCTGTGAGGAACTGTGTTAATTCAAGATAATGGTAGTGTCCTTTGAGGACCTGAAGATTATTGCAGGGCTCTACTGTAGTGTCAGTGGGCAGAGGTCTATTCATTGGATCTACTACTGTTTTTTGGTGGGTAGAGGGAGGGAAAACAATGGTGTGTATTATACATAGGCACTTTTGTTTTCCCCTTCAGTCTTGGATTAAATTTACACCTGTGTATTATACACAGGTGCGAATGATACCTGAGATTTTATGGGTATGTTTGTGTGCTTATATACAATGTTTCTCTAGTTGTGTAAATATGCAACTCTTTCCTGTAAACTCTCCAGGACATACTTGAAAACAAAGAGAAATATCAATGTATCCTTCCTGGTAAAACATACCTCTCTGGCACTCAAAGGGTTAATGTGATCTGTATAAAATACAAAGAATGTCAACATCAATTGAGCTTGGCTAAAATGTAGAAAAATCCGGCATGGCCCATGCTAATGGCTTGTGGGGGTTTGAACGGGCCTTAGTCATTCAACTGCTGGAAAAAATGTCTTCTATAGATAACCGTGTAGAAAACACTGAATTAAATAGCTGCAATGTAATAAAATAGCCAATGGAGCTCAGTAATACAAAACAGCAGTAGTTTAATAAACAATAATAAAATAAAATACCAAAAAGGACTTTAGGACTCAGTACATTTCAGGACTCTATGGTCCTTTCATCAGGAGCTTACTTTTCAAATGACAAAAAGAATCAAGGAAAATTGCAAAGTCTTATAAACCTTTGGGGCAGGTTGTTTTTTCCAGAATATCCTTATGATTTAAAGATGCACACCAGATAAAATAACTGCTGGCTCAAAATTGTGCATAACTGCAAAATGGATAAGAAGAACTGAGCAGGAAACCACACCTGGCATTCAGTGTTAAAAATATGAAGGAAAAACGGCCCCTGTTTGACAGCAGCTGAGACCCAGGGCTCGATTTAAAGGCAGCCGTTAACCAAAAAAATCACTAACGGGTGCGTTAAGTGTCATGTTGCAATTCAAAGATCCGTCTAAAGAACAGCTAACGGCAGTTGCAGAATCCTTACGGCCGATACACTTACGTGCATTCAGACGCATGGAACAACATACCCCAGAGCTATTCAAAGGCTTGCGGTACTGATAACGGCTGAAAAAAAGACACACCTAACGGCTAAGAGTTAAGACCCACTTTTCACACGCGTTAGACACTTAACGGCCAAAACTAAACACCCGTTACAGAGGAAAAGACACAAAAGGCTTACCGCACAACCATGTAAATGGGAAAATTAACCCGTGCAATGCCAAAACAACACAAAAACATGCACACACAACACAAATCACTACACACACAACAACAACCAACACCACAGGAACAATGACACACAAAAAAACAACAACACAACATGGTACGGAACAATGGGGGTCATCACACAAAGCGGACCCTGCAAATACAAGCTCACCTGAGCAACATCAACACGCGACCTGCACCCCACAACTGCACGCCCGCAAATGGCACACACAGAACAAGCACAACACACCACATCTCATAACACACACACACACCTGCTAACACTTACCTGGACACAAACAACTCACCATTGGTCAGCACTCACCTCATCACCACACCTACACAACGCCCTAGCAAGTACTTAAAGGGACAACTCAACACACTCACTTGTGGCTTGTTTTCCACTCAGGGAGGGAGAGAGAGAGATAGACAGAGAGAGAGAGAGAGAGAGAGAGACAGATAGATAGATAGATACAGATAGATAGAGACAGATAGAGAGCGCAAACAGTATGTTGGGTTACATATTGTTGCGAAGACTGCGGAGAAGGCGTGCAAGGGAGAGAGCTAGGGAACATCAGCAAACTCCAAGCACGCCTCATCAACAGCCTTCACCTGTTGCAAGTGAGGAGGCTCTGGCTCAGCAGCCACACAGGAGTCCATCCCCACCTGGAGGGCACAGGATGTATAGATGACCACCAAGGCCCAGGGTATACCGCCCAAGGGTCACACTCTTTGGAATGGCTGATGACGAGGTCATTGATCGCTACAGGTTGAGGCCTGACAGCATCATTGCCTTGTATGAGGTCATCAAGGAGCAGGTGGATCCCATCTACATCCACAACCATGCCCTAACTGGCCTGCAGAAACTACTCTGTGCCATACACTTCATGGCAAGCGGGGCCTTCCAGTCCACTGAGGGTTACGCATCTGGCATGTCACAGGCCACATTCTCCAGAGTGCTGGCCCAGGTCCTGCCAGCCCTCAAAAGCAAGGCCAGTACCTATATACATTGTCCCACCACCGACATGGACTGGATACACGTCAAGCAGGCCTTTTACGCAAAGGGAGGCATGCCCAGGGTCATGGGTGCTATAGATTGCACCCATGTCCGGATTAAGGCCCCAGCACGTGACGCACAGATATTCATCAACAGGAAGAACTTCCACTCCATCAACGTGCAGATGGTGTGTGACAGCAACATGAGGATCATGAATGTCTGTGCAAAATATCCTGGCAGCACACATGATGCATACATTCTACAAAACTCCTCAGTCCACAGAGATTTTGAGAATGGAACCTTTACAGGGGGATGGCTAGTGGGTGAGTTCACAAAACAAAATCACACCACATACACAGGCGTACACACCACTCAGCTCAGCATGCACCTGACCCACAGCTACTACGTCCACCACACAAAACATCATTCACACAACATGTGCTCCCTGTTTCACCATGTCACTCACATTACACAGGTGATGCTGGCTATGGATGCAAGTCCTGGCTACTGACCCCTCTGGCCAATCCCCAAACACATGCCCAGGAAAGCTACAACCAGGCTCATGCCAGAACCAGGAATGCTATTGAGCGGACATTTGGGCTTCTCAAGTCAAGATTCCGATGTCTTGACCACTCTGGGGGAGCACTGCAGTATGCACCGGCTAAGGTGTGTGACATCATTGTGGCGTGCGCAATACTGCACAACATCGCAGTGGACACCAGGCTGCTGGAGCACATCCCAGACCCCCCCATACAGGAAGTGGCCATGGACATCGGGCATGTGGAGGAGACCATGAAAGGGGCACAGATCAGAGACAGGCTCATCACGGAATACTTCACCTGTGAGTATAACACATGCATGCAAACAATCCATGCAAGTCCCCCATCAGTCCTGTGACACTAACCACACTGCACATTTTGTTCTGTCTCACCCCACAGGAACAGTGACACAGCACTGCACTGGCAGTGGACGTGGAAAATTGTGTGTGTGGACTCAACAACCATCCTCCATTCCACTCTCCACGTTGACATACAGACCCCAAGGATATCACGCACACCCCCAGGAGAAACAAGGTACAACATATTACCCATGTTCATCACCTTACATGGCTTGATTGACAGCAACTAACTGGATATGCCATGATAATAGCCTGAACAACCATGCTAGCCCAGTAGCGAAAGAGTATTATCTAATGATATGCATTAGAAGGGACATCAGACTCAATATGGGACCTGTACTGTGCTACAGCTGAGAAGAGCAGCACAGGGGTGGATGTTTAGTGGTATGGGCACACAATGTAGAGGTCATGAGACGTAGATCAGATTACCACGGACTCCATGCAGACCTGTGAGTGTGCAGACATATGTGCCCCTGACATGAATACACACATCAACAAATGTGTCCTAACAGTTCCATGGAACAAATGACATTGGGCTGCCACTGTCACTTTCACAGTGGCAGCACAATGTCATTACTTCCATGGAGCTCTCAGAACACTTGTTAATGTGTGTATACATGTCAGGGGCACATATCCCTATGACTGCATCTATAAGCATCTATGTATTTACACTTATACAAATACATAAGTAAAAATGAAAAAAAAATGAAAAAACGGACCATTTAATAGCCGAAAAGTGAAATAAATTACATTAAATATGTCCCTGGTATAGAGACTTCGTAATTGTGGATAAGCCGTTAATAAATGGGAAGAGGAGAGATGGTACAAATGTCCACAAAAAATATAAAGAGAGTATCCCTAAAGTGGCTAAATTAAACATATAAAATGAATCCCAAGTGAAGGAATAGATATATACCAAGGAGTATAAATATACAGATCCACAAAAAGCATAAATATACAGATCCACAAAAAGGAGCAGCCCATATTGCAAGATAATAGGATCCAACAGTTTATAGAAAGATGAAAAGAGGAACTGGGGGCTCTATATACATTTAAATAAATATATATGTGAGGACACATGATTGTAGGGAAACCCCTCAATGTCTTTGTAGCCATGTGTAAACAAATTGCATATAGAGTTTGGTGAACTGCGTATAGCTTTTGGCATATTGCATTTATCATATTGAGTTTGGTGATTTGCATTTGGCAAATTGTGTATAGCATTTGGCAAATTGCATATAGCATTTAGCAAATTGAGTATAGTGTTTGGTGTATAGAGTTTGACAAATTGCGTATAGCATTTGGTGTATAGAGTTTGGTGAACTGCATATAGCTTTTGGCATATTGCATTTATCATATTGAGTCTGGTGATTTGCATTTGGTAAATTGTGCACAGCATTTGGCAAATTGAGTATAGTGTTTGGTGTTTAGCGTTTGGCTATAGGGTTTGGCATATATGTGTAGAGTTTGGTGTATTGTGTATAGTGTTTGGCATATAGCTTTTGGAGTATAATGTTTGGCATAAAGCATTTGGTGAATTGCATACAGAGTTTGGCATATTGCGTTTGCCATATTGCATATAGCATTTGACGTAGAGTGTTTGGAAAATTGTGTATAACTTTTGGTGTATAGCGTTTGGCATATAGCTTTTCGCATACAGCATTTGACTAATTGAATAACGTTGTGAGGATTGTGTTTTGCATATAGCATTTTGCATGAATAGTGTGTGTGTGTGTACATATATTATGTGTGTTGCCTGTGTTGTTTGTGTGTGTTTTTATATATATATATATATATATATATATATATATATATATATATATATATAGTATATATGTTCATTGTAGCCCCTGCATTTCCTTGCAGCAAAATCAAGCCCCCATGGTTGGACCAATATGACAGGCAATATAGAGGAGATGTGAATAACTCCTCCTTACTGCCACCCCTGAGTGTGTTTGCCAGGCACACAGATGTTCTCTTATATATATATATATATATATATATATATATGTATATGCCAGGGCTAACTCCCCTTTAAATTTTCATGTCCCATACCTCTCTTATAACTGCCCCTCTACTGTGCCATAAAAGCAACTGCTTGTGAGTTAAGCCAGTAATTGCTGGCATTATCCTTAGAATATTCAGACTGTTAAGAACAGGGGAGGTAAAACTCTGTGCACTAATAGAAGAATGAAATTTAAAGGTATAGTAATATTTCACAAAAACAGCAGCTCCAGTTATTCTTCATAGTATTTGGGCCATAGAGATTGTTATTTCAATACTGTCAGAGTTGTAGTTCAACTTCAACACCCCTTTTACCTAGTGCAAGCCACCTCCCCTCAGATGTGGAATCTGGTCCTGGCACCAGATAGTTCACAGAAATGGACAATCTTCTTAATGACAGCATAAGGAAAACCCTGCTTCCCTTGACAGGTTTTTCAGGTTTTTCCTTATACACTGAAGATTGCTCCTCTCTGCGATCCATCCGGACAGTCTTGCTGCTCTGAGGTGAGCAGTGTTACATCAGTAAAAGGGGCGGTAGGGGGGATACTTTATCATCAATTATTCTTGAACTACAATTTTGACAGTATTGAATTAACCCTCTCCATGGCCCAAATACTATGAAGATAAATTGGAGCTGCTTTTATTGTGAAACATTACTATCCCTTTAAGACCCATAATACACTGCACTTCATGACAGCCTCGACACTCTGCTCCCGCCTTTGATCAACACAGAGAGGAAGGCAAAGGCTTTTAACCCTTTGAGTGCCAGAGAGTTATCCAGTGTGTTGGATACCTCTCTGGCACTCAAAGGGTTAACACAAGATGAATTAAGGGTAGTCAGTTAATTCACAGAGGACCTTGGACCCATTACTCCACAGATTAGATCTAATAAACACAATGAAGTTCTGGAAACTAACTGGTTATCTAATTGAATGGCTGTTCATTTATTTAATAGAAGGACCTATCTGGGTAGGTTATACTTGCACTAGACTCAGAAATATGTATTTAAAAGCATTTTCAGATATCCATTTGAACACTTTGACTTTTTCTAGTGTTTCACAATGGATAATAAAAACTCTGAGAAAAACAATAAAAAAGTAACCTCTACATTCGGCACAGCAACTGAAGAGGTCAAATTCTGAAATGAAATTCTCCAGCTATGTCAACAATAGAGTTCCACTGAAGTACACCAGCTTATTGTGATTCATTCTGTTGAATGTAGTCATCTCTCGGTTACCAAAGAGGTCTCCAATGCATGATAAAGCATACACATAGCTGGGAACTCTCCAGGTTTGCCCCGGACAGTCCGGTTTTAGCTTCTAGTTACCGGGTCTCCAGGGCAGAGGCTGATTCTCTGGATGTGGGGAGTTTCTAGTGAAACTCTGACCACATCCGCTCCTCCCATTGTGTTCCATCCACTCTCCGGCCTCTTTTCCGCCTTCTCCAGCTTATTCTGTATTCTTTTTTTATTTTTCAAGCTCTGCCCTCACTCGTGAGTAAGCCCTGCCCCCCATTGCCACAAATCGCATAATTTTTCTCTCACATCGGCAGCACATTAGCATCCTTAGTGCTAAGAGCTACTTCCTACACACGCATATGATGGGCTGTATGTTCAAAAGAAAATGGCAGGAGATCTGGGGGAAACCATTTACACTATAGGGGAAAACTAAAAATTCCCATAGATTTAAATTAGAGGGGTATCCAATGTATTACCCATTTAAATCAATGGGAATTTTTGGTTCACTCTTATAGAGAGAATGGTTGGCCCCAGAACTCCTCCACTTTTCTTTTGAACATATGTCCCCTAAATGTTATGAGCCACTTCCTTCACTCATAGAATCCTTTTAAACTCAGTTATGAATGAAGCCTGCACTTGACTACTTTAGTAAGTACCCCTTTGACAATTTGTCTTGGTTTTATATTCACTGGGGCTGATGCCAATTCTGGGGCAAACCAATTGTACCATAAAGGACAAATAAACATACCCTTTGATTTAACCCTTTTGAGTTCCACAGGGGTACCAATGCTTTGGATACCCCTCCTGCATCCAAAGGGTTAAATTGGTATTTAAACTTCTTGAATGCTAGAAAGATCTCCAGTGAAAGACGACAATACTCACTTAGCGTGTATATCTGGGTACAATGCCCATAACCGGTTTTAAGGCCAGTGGGGTTTTATGATGCTGATTCTCCCTGCAACAGAACAGAACAGAATGCTTTTATACTGATATGAAACGATTAGATCTCAATGGGGGGCACCAGGACCCCTCCTGATAGCCCCCCTATCATGGATCAGCTATCCAAAAGGATAGCTGATCCATGGGGCGACCCCAAAGACATTTACAGCCTTCTTCATGCTGCGGGCTTTACAGCCAACAGCAGAGCCAAGAAATGAATTAATGAAAGTAAAGGGAGAGCTGCGGTTCCATCATTAAATCAGTCACCAGAGTCAAACATGGTGACTGGTTAAGTGATCAGAGCACAGAGCTGCTTCCTAAATTGAATCTTTTGTTAGATCTAAGTCATTTCTAATTTCTTACCTCCTTTGTCCTGTTGCGATTACTACTTTTGCTCCACTCTCCTTCAAACGGTGCCCCCCATTGAGGTCTGATCGTTTCATATCAGTATAAAAGCTCATATAAGCTATGTTTCACATAGCTTATATGAGCTTAATGTTATTAAAGAGCAATTGTCGGTCTCATGTTAGGGGGGTGTCATGAGGGGTCATGACACCCCCCTTGAGGTCTAATGTGTATATTATTAATGTTAAACAGTTTTTTATTAAAAAATAAATGTTTATCTCACACACACACACACACACACACACACATATACAAGCAAGGTATGTAGTCCATACCTTGCCTATTAACCCTTTGGGTACCAGAGGGGTAGGAAACACAAGCTAAGCAATGCTTTCCTACCTCTCTGGTACTCAAAGGGTTAAGTGTTGAATAAAAGACAGTTTCGACTACTATATGTCAGTAAATGAGATGAATGTTAGATGGGATTAGTATATCAAATATATGCAATAAACGTCGGCATACTAAAGGGGGGGATGTTGAAGGGGGGGCATTGTGTAGTGCTTGGTGTACCAGTTTTGTTTATTGTAACCCTTTGAATGCCACAGGGGTGAGCAATGCACATCCCTATGGCATTCAATGCTGTGCATGGTGCTGGAAGCCTTCTCTGTGTTCTGCTACTGGCTATGTAGGGAAGCACAGAGAATGCTGCTCAGACTGTCATAGCTCTCCCTGCTGTTACTCCATAGGAAAGTACAGGAGAGATCCCAGCTATGACAGCCTGAGTGTCATGGTAATCAGGAATAAACAAGAGTCAGACGGTATAGTTAAAACACCTTTATTAGAAATATATACAGATCAGGAAGGAGCAGAGGGAGACTAGAGAGGCTCGAGACTCTATCAGGAATAGGAGACTGCTTCCCAGTCAACCACACTGCCAGAGACTAGACCGGAGCCAATGGTAGTCTCAGTAACCCAGATAGTCACAGAGTAGACCCGAACTGTCTCCCCTAAGGATGGCAACAGGGGAGACTACTTGACTCATGCCTGCAGTCAGAAAGGAGAAGGCCGTTTCCCAGAAGGGTGGCAACAATGGAGATTACTGACTTACGCCTGCAGTCAGCAAAGCTGGGTCCGGCAGAGCCACAGGTCTGCACCAAATAGGATGTCCACTAGTCAGGAGGCAACACAGAGAGGATAGTTGGACAGAGCCCCAGGTCAGCACCAGATTGGATAGTCAAACAAGCCAGGGCCATACACGTAGTGGGCAGTCAGCAAGAGCCACAGGTCTGCACCAGATTGGATTTCCAAGAGATAAGGTAACACACAGATAGGATAGTCAGACAGAGCCACAGGTCAGCGCCAGATTGGATGGTCAGACAAGCCGGGGTCGTACACTGAAGAACTGGAACAAACAACTTAGAACTGTACTGAACAACAACGTAAGGGTAACTGAGTTAGGCTCCAGTTCCCTTTTAAACCCAGCAGGAAGTAGGTAGGTGGGGACTTATATGACCAACAGCATAAGACTGAGGCCTGCGTCAGTACGCAGCCTTGTGCCCGAAAGTGACACATCAGAGCAGAGATGCGTCCACTACAGCCTTCAACCCTGCTTCATATTGAGCAGCTGCTCCGTCTAGGGAGAGGACACGGACGGACGCTAGAGGCACCCAGCGTGTCCAGACCAGATGCAACATTCGGAATGACGCTGAAGCAGTAGGTCCTCTGGACTGATGAGTCAAAATTTGAAATATTTGGCTGTAGCAGAAGGCAGTTTGTTCACCAAAAGGCTGGAAAGTGTTATAAGAATGAGTGTCTGCAGGCAGCAGTGAAGCATGATGGAGGTTCCTTGAATGTGGGGGCTGCATTTCTGCAAATGGAGATAGGGATTTAGCCAGAATTAATGGTATACTTAATGCTGAGAAGTACAGGCAGATACTTATCCATTATGCAATACCATCGGGGAGGCATCTCATTGGCCCCAAATTTATTCTGCCACCACAGAGCCCTGATCTCAACATCATCAAGTCTGTCTGGGATTACATGAAAAAAACCATGGATAGTTCTCCAAGATGTTTGTAACAACCTACCTTCTGAGTTCCTTAAAAAACTGTGTGCAAGTGTACCTAGAAGGCAAAAGATGATCACACCAAATATTGATTTGATTTAGATTTCTCTTCTGTACACTAGCTATTCATTTTGTTAATTGATAAAAATAAACTATTAACATGTCTATTTTTTAAAGCATTCTTACTTTACAGCTTTTTTCACACCTGCATAAAACTTTCGCACAATACTTCGAGTAAAAAATACGTGATGTGCCAGGACCATCACTGGTCCTTTAGGCAAGTACAGCATTGACAGTCCTGACACATCACTGGTCCTTATTGGGTTAAACAAATTAACAGTGGATGGGGGCTCAGTAATATATTATACTGGAATTCCTAAGTAATGTAACCCAACAGTTAATTTAATGTTCTGAATATTCATGGAATTTGTATGGTTATGTTTATGATACAAATTACTGAGACGTTGTGGTTGTTTAATGCAGAGACTAATTTCATTAGCATTATTAAAACAGTTTATTGGCATCTGCATGAGTAGCATGCAAGAATAACAAATTGTCATTAGTGATGGTTCTTTCTAAATATAACTAATACATATGCAGAGACAAAAGCCTGGAATTATGTGCAGGTCAGATCAAACTCTAGAAATTCTATATTATTCAATTTAGTCTAGTTTGACAATATGATAATGACTCCCTACACCATGGGGTATGAGTAATCAGCTGCCATCCAGATGTATCCAGATCAACAGGCTTCTTTATAAGGAAGAACTGGAGCAGTTCTGGAAGGACACATTTTCATTGAATTAGAGTTTATCACCCTTTGAAAGGAACACTACCACCCAAAAACAAACTGGGGTTAAATATAATTGAATACCATGTACTTCATTCTAAAATTTGATTAAAAAAAACAAACCTGTATTTGTTTTCTGAGGACCAAAATGTAGTCTAAAATGTAAGAGAAGTCCCACACTCACTCCATGCATGGATGTCAGCATTAATAAATTACATGGTAGCTTAACTTTTCCAACCAGTCCCACTGGAATCGTAAATACCTCTAACTCCTCAGAGGAAGACTGCAATTTACCATTGACTGATCAAACTATCTGGGTCTGGACTTATCTGATTTCCATTCTAAACAATGCAATGTGTACTTATATAACAGATGTTTTCATATTTATCTGTATAACATGCCTGAGGAAGAGACCTAAGAGGTCTTAAAAACTTGCATACTAAATGTGCTTAGTTAGCCAATAAAGGTATCAACAACTATATTTGCCTCCTGTATTTCTATGGCTAACACGGTACCAACTCTCATCTGTTATCAGCATTAATAAATAAAATCAAAGTATTGTATTCATCACATAGAAAACAGAGACAATAGACAAACACATTACATGAAAGAAGCCGGTCTGGAATAACCTGCCCGAAAAAACAGATCTTCTCCCAGTCTACCATTCTTAAAACTAACAGCTTCTTTATATCTAAAAACAATGTAACTAGATACATTTTAGTAGCTACATTAAAATCTCATGTATAATACTCACAAATTTTCCCCTTTTCACCTCATGTGAAGTGGAGAGTGAATATTATACACAAGAAAAAAAAAAAATACATATATATATCTCCACATGTCTGCTTCCCTTCCTCCACTCACGTCAATATGCTGCCACCAGCCCCTCTCTCTACTCACTCCCTCCGGAGGCATCTGGGATATTTGCACAGTGGGTAACATGCTTGCATTTGCAGTCCTCTTCCTGTATCCCCCTGTGAGGAACTGTGTTAATTCAAGATAATGGTAGTGTCCTTTGAGGACCTGAAGATTATTGCAGGGCTCTACTGTAGTGTCAGTGGGCAGAGGTCTATTCATTGGATCTACTACTGTTTTTTGGTGGGTAGAGGGAGGGAAAACAATGGTGTGTATTATACATAGGCACTTTTGTTTTCCCCTTCAGTCTTGGATTAAATTTACACCTGTGTATTATACACAGGTGCGAATGATACCTGAGATTTTATGGGTATGTTTGTGTGCGTATATACAATGTTTCTCTAGTTGTGTAAATATGCAACTCTTTCCTGTAAACTCTCCAGGACATACTTGAAAACAAAGAGAAATATCAATGTATCCTTCCTGGTAAAACATACCTCTCTGGCACTCAAAGGGTTAATGTGATCTGTATAAAATACAAAGAATGTCAACATCAATTGAGCTTGGCTAAAATGTAGAAAAATCCGGCATGGCCCATGCTAATGGCTTGTGGGGGTTTGAACGGGCCTTAGTCATTCAACTGCTGGAAAAAATGTCTTCTATAGATAACCGTGTAGAAAACACTGAATTAAATAGCTGCAATGTAATAAAATAGCCAATGGAGCTCAGTAATACAAAACAGCAGTAGTTTAATAAACAATAATAAAATAAAATACCAAAAAGGACTTTAGGACTCAGTACATTTCAGGACTCTATGGTCCTTTCATCAGGAGCTTACTTTTCAAATGACAAAAAGAATCAAGGAAAATTGCAAAGTCTTATAAACCTTTGGGGCAGGTTGTTTTTTCCAGAATATCCTTATGATTTAAAGATGCACACCAGATAAAATAACTGCTGGCTCAAAATTGTGCATAACTGCAAAATGGATAAGAAGAACTGAGCAGGAAACCACACCTGGCATTCAGTGTTAAAAATATGAAGGAAAAACGGCCCCTGTTTGACAGCAGCTGAGACCCAGGGCTCGATTTAAAGGCAGCCGTTAACCAAAAAAATCACTAACGGGTGCGTTAAGTGTCATGTTGCAATTCAAAGATCCGTCTAAAGAACAGCTAACGGCAGTTGCAGAATCCTTACGGCCGATACACTTACGTGCATTCAGACGCATGGAACAACATACCCCAGAGCTATTCAAAGGCTTGCGGTACTGATAACGGCTGAAAAAAAGACACACCTAACGGCTAAAAGTTAAGACCCACTTTTCACACGCGTTAGACACTTAACGGCCAAAACTAAACACCCGTTACAGAGGAAAAGACACAAAAGGCTTACCGCACAACCATGTAAATGGGAAAATTAACCCGTGCAATGCCAAAACAACACAAAAACATGCACACACAACACAAATCACTACACACACAACAACAACCAACACCACAGGAACAATGACACACAAAAAAACAACAACACAACATGGTACGGAACAATGGGGGTCATCACACAAAGCGGACCCTGCAAATACAAGCTCACCTGAGCAACATCAACACGCGACCTGCACCCCACAACTGCAGGCCCGCAAATGGCACACACAGAACAAGCACAACACACCACATCTCATAACACACACACACACCTGCTAACACTTACCTGGACACAAACAACTCACCATTGGTCAGCACTCACCTCATCACCACACCTACACAACGCCCTAGCAAGTACTTAAAGGGACAACTCAACACACTCACTTGTGGCTTGTTTTCCACTCAGGGAGGGAGAGAGAGAGATAGACAGAGAGAGAGAGAGAGAGAGAGAGACAGATAGATAGATAGATACAGATAGATAGAGACAGATAGAGAGCGCAAACAGTATGTTGGGTTACATATTGTTGCGAAGACTGCGGAGAAGGCGTGCAAGGGAGAGAGCTAGGGAACATCAGCAAACTCCAAGCACGCCTCATCAACAGCCTTCACCTGTTGCAAGTGAGGAGGCTCTGGCTCAGCAGCCACACAGGAGTCCATCCCCACCTGGAGGGCACAGGATGTATAGATGACCACCAAGGCCCAGGGTATACCGCCCAAGGGTCACACTCTTTGGAATGGCTGATGACGAGGTCATTGATCGCTACAGGTTGAGGCCTGACAGCATCATTGCCTTGTATGAGGTCATCAAGGAGCAGGTGGATCCCATCTACATCCACAACCATGCCCTAACTGGCCTGCAGAAACTACTCTGTGCCATACACTTCATGGCAAGCGGGGCCTTCCAGTCCACTGAGGGTTACGCATCTGGCATGTCACAGGCCACATTCTCCAGAGTGCTGGCCCAGGTCCTGCCAGCCCTCAAAAGCAAGGCCAGTACCTATATACATTGTCCCACCACCGACATGGACTGGATACACGTCAAGCAGGCCTTTTACGCAAAGGGAGGCATGCCCAGGGTCATGGGTGCTATAGATTGCACCCATGTCCGGATTAAGGCCCCAGCACGTGACGCACAGATATTCATCAACAGGAAGAACTTCCACTCCATCAACGTGCAGATGGTGTGTGACAGCAACATGAGGATCATGAATGTCTGTGCAAAATATCCTGGCAGCACACATGATGCATACATTCTACAAAACTCCTCAGTCCACAGAGATTTTGAGAATGGAACCTTTACAGGGGGATGGCTAGTGGGTGAGTTCACAAAACAAAATCACACCACATACACAGGCGTACACACCACTCAGCTCAGCATGCACCTGACCCACAGCTACTACGTCCACCACACAAAACATCATTCACACAACATGTGCTCCCTGTTTCACCATGTCACTCACATTACACAGGTGATGCTGGCTATGGATGCAAGTCCTGGCTACTGACCCCTCTGGCCAATCCCCAAACACATGCCCAGGAAAGCTACAACCAGGCTCATGCCAGAACCAGGAATGCTATTGAGCGGACATTTGGGCTTCTCAAGTCAAGATTCCGATGTCTTGACCACTCTGGGGGAGCACTGCAGTATGCACCGGCTAAGGTGTGTGACATCATTGTGGCGTGCGCAATACTGCACAACATCGCAGTGGACACCAGGCTGCTGGAGCACATCCCAGACCCCCCCATACAGGAAGTGGCCATGGACATCGGGCATGTGGAGGAGACCATGAAAGGGGCACAGATCAGAGACAGGCTCATCACGGAATACTTCACCTGTGAGTATAACACATGCATGCAAACAATCCATGCAAGTCCCCCATCAGTCCTGTGACACTAACCACACTGCACATTTTGTTCTGTCTCACCCCACAGGAACAGTGACACAGCACTGCACTGGCAGTGGACGTGGAAAATTGTGTGTGTGGACTCAACAACCATCCTCCATTCCACTCTCCACGTTGACATACAGACCCCAAGGATATCACGCACACCCCCAGGAGAAACAAGGTACAACATATTACCCATGTTCATCACCTTACATGGCTTGATTGACAGCAACTAACTGGATATGCCATGATAATAGCCTGAACAACCATGCTAGCCCAGTAGCGAAAGAGTATTATCTAATGATATGCATTAGAAGGGACATCAGACTCAATATGGGACCTGTACTGTGCTACAGCTGAGAAGAGCAGCACAGGGGTGGATGTTTAGTGGTATGGGCACACAATGTAGAGGTCATGAGACGTAGATCAGATTACCACGGACTCCATGCAGACCTGTGAGTGTGCAGACATATGTGCCCCTGACATGAATACACACATCAACAAATGTGTCCTAACAGTTCCATGGAACAAATGACATTGGGCTGCCACTGTCACTTTCACAGTGGCAGCACAATGTCATTACTTCCATGGAGCTCTCAGAACACTTGTTA
Organism: Rhinophrynus dorsalis; assembly: GCA_037306005.1. Classification (NCBI taxonomy): domain Eukaryota; kingdom Metazoa; phylum Chordata; class Amphibia; order Anura; family Rhinophrynidae; genus Rhinophrynus; species Rhinophrynus dorsalis. The sequence continues at coordinate 270,960,067 of CM074724.1, forward strand.
ATGTGTGTATACATGTCAGGGGCACATATCCCTATGACTGATGCACATGTCCTTAGTTCCCCACAGAATTGGTTACAGATGAGTACACAACACATTGTCAAGCAATGGTTTGTGCACTCACCTGTAACTGTGAAAACTGAGGGGATGAAAAAGACTAAATTGTTGTTGCTTGATGATCAGTTCAGGTCTACTGCTCCAAATCCTGTCCTCTTGTCCCACAGGCATCCGTAACATGATCCATCCTTGAACTGAGGATCTTCCATGTGACTGGATTGATGTCTTGACAACACCTTCATGAAGATCACCCCTTGCTGTTTATGGTGATGTTGTTGGTGATGCAAAGTTTGACCTGAGGTTCACACAAACCTCTACTGGAACATTCTCATAGAGACACAGAAAACACTAATTCTTGAGTGTTTTAACCTGTACAGTCAGGATGCTCAGCTACAGAGTTGTCAAACCTCATGGACAACACATGAGCAGGGCAGCAGTGTTACTGAAGTATTACGATTTAGTTTCAAAGTACATTTAGTGTTCTCATACAGGTGTTCAATGCATATAGGCAATACACACACAAAACACATTTACATTCTAATGTACTTTGAGACACAATAAAGATGAACCATCACCATTCTATCTGTGTCTGTAGGAGGATATATTTGAGAACACATATGTCAATGTGTTACCACACCCAGGGTAGAGTATGCCCCATACATGGAAAGGCATCACCCACATCACAGGAGTCCACCACTTGTTTGCCAGTGACTGGACTCTGTGATGTATCCATGCAAACAGATGATGGTGGCAGTGATGCACCAATGTGTTGTGGGAGTGATGAAGAGGTGATACAGGGGACATACTTCCACAGTGAATACCTGTCCACAGTATCTGTATTGCTCAGTATAATCCATGTTCTGAGATTTTGCTCCACTTTGACATATCTCAGTACATGGGCTAATGAACAACCAGACTAAGTGGACATGTGTTATCACTGGTGAAGTCTGTTACACCCTTAGGGAAACAGCAACTCAACTTACAGGAGACCCCAATGCTCAGCCCAGGATATCAATGTGTGTGCTACACATTGAAATCCTAGGTTAAAAACATTGGCTTCTCCAGTAAGTCAGTTGCACAATGAGTGTGTGAATCCAAGACAACATGGATACATGTCCCATTTATCTATCCTGCTTATAATGTCCCTGCTAAATCACAGAGCTGTTTGTCTGGTTATCCCATTAACCCACTGAGTGCAAGAGTGGTCCCCAACGCATTTCTTTACAATGCGTTGTCTACCACTCTGGCACTCAAAGGGTTAAACACAACATATGATGTAGACAAATGTTCAGTGTTGTACAATTTGTTGTGCTAAGGGGTATGTTTTGTTGTTCAAATTCAACACACAACACCGCCATATAACACAGTGGTGTAATATGGCTCCAGGGATGTATTACAAGTTGAATTTGTACAACGGTGTGTGTGTGAACCCATGTTGTAGCATCTCACTAACATTTCACACAGGCAGAGGTTGTGTTCACTGCATTGTATGGCAATGCATTGGAGACAACCCTGCCACCCAATCCATAACTGAAGACACAACAGATCAGACTGGAATTAAAAAAAAAAATGTTTTCTTTATTGAGGGGAAACTTAACAGGTTGGGCCTTTCATTTTTTCTTCTTTGGGTGGGGGGCCTTAGCCTGGGTGCCAGAGGTGGATGCCCTTGTGGATCTCCTGGTAACCCTCTGCCCCCTAGGTGTTGCTTCAGGGGTAACACTGGAGGGGGTGGTGGTAGCAGTAGATCCCTCGGTGGAACGCAAGTTCGCCCTCTCCATCCTCAGGTTCTCTCTGCGGTTGATCTCCCTTAACTCCACAAGGACCTGTGTCATCATGTCCATGAGACCAGTCCTGAGCTGATGGAGTAGTGTGTTTCCCCCTGGCCACCTCCGACTCCAGAGCTTGGATTCTGGTCTCCAATTGGGCAATGTTCCTCCTGGATTGCCTCCTGCTCCTGGTGATGTTGCTGTCTGTACTTCTGCTGGACCGGAGTAGTCTTCTTTGAAGGGCCATACACTCCGCCTCCATGCCTGTGAGGCGTGCGGTGCTGGAGGTGGATGTGCCCGGTGTCCCTGGTGCTGCTGTTTCCTCCTCCGCTGTTGAGGGTGCTCTTTCCTCCTCCTCCGCTGTTGAGGGTGCTCTTTCCTCCTCCTCCGCTGTTGAGGGTGCTCTTTCCTCCTCCTCCGCTGCTGAGGGTGCTCTTTCCTCCTCTGCTGCTGCTGAGGGTGCTCTTTCCTCCTCTGCTGCTGTTGAGGGTGCTCTTTCCTTCTCTTCTGCTGTTGAGGGTGCTGTGGCTGCTGTTGGAGTGGCTGGTGCAGATGATGGGCATATGCCCACCACATCAAGTGATGCAGAGCTGCCCAGAGATGTGTGTGCTGGTGGAGGTGTGAATATGTCCCTGGGTAGGGGGCGCTGGGGCTCACCAATCAGGCCCAGGTGTGTGTAGTCCATTGGCCAAGGGTCATATGGTGGCCACTGATAGGTGGTGGGACCCCACCTCGGATCATACCTTGGGGCATGCTGTGGAGCCATCCAGGAGGGTGGGTTGATCTGGGAGGCATATGGCCCATATTGGGTGTTGGCCACTGTCCCTGGCAGCCATTGCCTCCCTGGCGGTGGTGGTGCTGCTGATGGAGGGTAGTAGCTGGTGGAGGTGGATGGATGTGTCCACCTCTCCTCCTGTGGCATCCAGCCACTGTACTGGGGAGGTGCAGCTGGAAGGGGTGGTGCAGCCTGTGGTGGTGCAGCTGGAAAGGGTGGTGCAGCCTGTGGTGGTGCAGCTGGAAAGGGTGGTGCAGCCTGTGGTGGTGCAGCTGGAAAGGGTGGTGCAGCCTGTGGTGGTGCAGCTGGAAGGGGTGGTGCAGCCTGTGGTGGTGCAGTAGGTGGTGATGCAGCCTGTGTTGGAGGGGATGGTGATGGTGGGTAAGGTGACCACCGGCTGGTCCCCTCCTCTGTGTCCTCCTCACTGGGGGGTGACATAGCCTCCTCCACTGTCTCCCACTGGGCTTCACGGCCGTAAGCTGTGTGGAGAAAGAAGATGTTGTGATTAGTGACCTTAGCCATATGTTTGTGGAGACAATTCTACTTTGATATGTGGTGAAGAAAAATATATGTGTTTGTGTTAATCCCCCTGGGTAAACAAGGGTACTCCCACTGCTGAAAGGTGTTTGAGTTATTACGGGTGAAGGTTTCATTTTGAGGTGCAATATCACAGTGTCCAGAAATAGTACAGTGGGGCTGTTGCTACACCCTCCCATGTAGATATCTGGTCCCTGTACCAGAGCTGTCCATATGATTGTGTAGTAACAGCACCACTGTACAATATCAGGCCACTGGGATATTGCCCCTGACATATCCATGTCTGAGCTGTGATACCTTTTGCATCAACACACCTTTCAGCAGTAGGAATACCATTGTTTAACTCGGGGGGGATCCAACAACATATATTTGTCTTCACAACTTGTAAGGATGGCTATCCCTCCAGGGGGGTGGCAAAGGTTAAGTCCACCTTGATGTCAGATTGTAGACATTGTGGGAACAGATGTTGTTCTCTGTTAGTCCTATCCCTCCTACCCTCATGGTTGTTCAGATATTGCTCTATGTGACGGATGTAGATTTCAGTCATTTGTCCACACGAGGGATTTTCAGCAGAGACAAAATCAACCCATTTAGAGAACAATACTTAATTGGAATGGTGTACAGGGTGTGCATGATTTATAAGCACACTCTGTGGACCATTCCAAAGAGGTATTTCTCTCGATATGTTGTGACGTGTGGTCAAATGATGGATATCTTCACCTGTCACATGGAGCAATATCTGTATAACCATGAGTGTTGGAGGGATGGGACTTAGATCAAGACACATCTGTTAACGATGGCAATGATATGACATCATGATGACATTACCCATTGCTATCCCATTACAGTGACACACAAGTAGAAATGGTCATATATGTATGTGGATATGTACCCTTCATATGGATAGAGTAATATCCTTCCAAGATGTGATGCCAGAGAGCATTTCATTAGGTGTGATTGCCTTACTGGCTATATATGTGCACCCATCCAACAAGACATTGTATTGATATGATGGATATGAACATACCTCGTATATCCCATCTACGTAGAGTGTGATATACTATGTATGTGTATTTGGATGGTAGCAATGTAGGTTGATATGTGATGGGTGCACATATCTGGCCAGTAAGGCAATCACATCCAGTGAAGTGATCTCTGTGTTCACATCATGTTGGAACATATTTAGTAACATTTGAATCCTAAGGGCAACAATCCAGCCAGTAGTGAGGGATATCTTTGATTGAGGCCTGTTTTTTCTCTGTGTATGAGCCCATCCATCCTTCTGTGTGAGGCAACCGTACTCAGTCCTAGATATCCATCAGTCATGGCCTGTTGGTGACCAAGGTACAATGTTTGCTATTTGTTTCCCATATGTATCCTGCATAGAGATGCTAGTGTACCATCGATCCATGGCATCAGCACCCCTGTGGATCCATGTGGGAATCAGATATGGGATATGTCATTTCAAGTCAGAGTAAATGATTGCAGCCACAACACCAATGCCTACTTTTTCCAGCTTGAATTCTGTAAAATAGTTTTCGGCCTGTGTGTTGCACCTACAAGCATTTATTCTGTGTGACACTGTGATGTGTGATCTGATGCCCCCTTTTGTGATTCTGTAAGCGGTGATGTTGAACTGATGAAATGAACATGATGGTGACTTCTCCAGTGATCTCCTTTCCCCATTTCCAGTGTTTTCCATGGAGTCTGTACAATGGGACCCTATGAACTTGATTCTTGTTTTGGCATATTCTCCATGGACTAACACTGGTACTGGTGAAGTGAGGGTGTGTGAGGGTTACTTTGTGTCCACCATCTGTTTGTCACCGCTTAGTGAATGTCCCCTGTGTAGCATGTGATCGTTGTCCTATTGACTTGTTTGTTGTCAGGTTAACCCCTTGAGTCCCAGAGGGGTTGCCAATGCATTGTTGATCGATGCATTGATGATCCCTCTAGCACTCAAGGGGTTAGGGTGGGGACATGGGTGACATTGTGTGTGAACAGTGATGATCTATGACAGTCGACATTTTGAAAATGAAGGTTTGTGTATTGTGTGTAATGAGCACAGCGACAGGAGGGTTGAAGTAGGACTTTGACAGGTTTGTCCCAAGTTGGACGTTGCCATTTGTCCAGGTGTTGTGTCCTTTTTTTAACCCTCATGGTGCTGTGTTGGTGCAGTTGTATGGCTGAGTGATGGACATGTGTTGAGGTGTGACTGTGTGTGCAGCTGGTGTTGGTTGCTGTAGTGTGTTGTTCTGTAGTGTTGCACTTACCGGTAGTGTGGAGGCTCCTCTCATCCCCAGTGTCAGTTCCTCCCACGACCCCCTCGATCATGGTCGGGGACATGTTCTGCCGCACCATCTCCTCCCAGCCGCAGAATGTGATGGGCACAGATGGGCCACCTCCGGTGCCTCGGGCTTGCTTGGCCATGTCAGACATCTTGTTCTTGACCACCCTCCGGCAGTCGCCCCATCTCTTCTTCACAGACTCCACGTCCCGCCTGCATGTTGCCACCGCGTTCACCCGGCTGCAGATCTGATTCCAGGCTGCCTTCCTCCGCGCTGCCAGGCCAGGGACCTTTGCCGTCGGGTGGAGAACACTCTGCCTCTCCAGGACAGCTTCCACAGGAGCCGTGTTCTCCTCCTCACTATATCTGGGATCCCTGATCCTGCCCTCATCAGCTCCGGCATGGGAGGATTCAGAGCCGGAGTGCCCTGCCTGGTCTGACCCTGCCTGTGTGGGGTGCTCCCCAGGAACTACCCCTCGTCCCACTGCAGGTTCTGTCCCTGTCCTGCGTGTTCCTGCTCTTGTGGGCCGGGTCCCCCTCCGCCCTGCGGATCTCCCTCTCCCACCCCTGCTCTGCTGAGGGATCCCCTCCTGACCTTCCTCCTCCTCCACTACTCTCCCCATCCCTCTCTCCTGTCCTCCTCTCCTTGCCATCACTCACCCAGTCACACCCAGGCACTCCCACAGGCCCTCACAGACACACTCGATCCAGTCACTCTCTGTCACACACTTTCACTCCCAGATTCACACTGTCAAAATAAAAAGTAAAATGTGTAAGGTGTTATAAAATAAAAGGACTATGTGTATGTATGTGTATGTGTTTGTGTTTGTATGTGTGTATGTAATATGTGCAAAAGTGTGATATGTGTATATATAGTGCACCTCTCTCCTCTCTCCAAACTGCAAAACTCCTCTACCTCCAATGAACGCGCCTCTCTCCCTCTCTCTAATGACTATCCTCCGCTCCTGGGTCCTGATATCTGGCTCTGAAGAACTCGATAACAGACAGTGTGTGCCGGTTATTTTTGGGTATATATAGGTGTATTTGAAGTTATTTGATACATTGGGGCTTTGTGATTGGCTGTGTGTTTGAATTTGTTTTGGCATCAATCATAGTTGCTTGACAACGGCAGCCGTTATGTTAGATGTTGTTTTGAGCTCAGTTATCGTGTGATTTGGCCGCCCGTTGTGCATTAACATGAGCGACAACGGGTTTTGTGTTACGTGTTTTTTGTGTGCCTACGCTCGATAGCTATTCTCGTAGAGTAGCTATTGAATCTGCCGCAACTCATGTATTATTTGCGAGTGATGTGCCTTTTTCACTTACCGGCTGGTTTAACGGTTGCCTTTAAATCGAGCCCCCAAAGTCTAATCCAGCTCCATTTTCTAGCATACAAGGTATTACTAAGGAATAACAGCATTACAACTGTTACTTGGGTATTTTCACCCCTTGGTTGCTATCATCTAAGGAATTACTAAGGAAAAATAACGCATTAAACTGTTACTTTTGCAGTTAACCCTTGAGATGCTAACATCCAAGAGATTACTAGGGACTAAGCACATTAAAAACTGTTCTCTGGGTACTTTAACCCCTTGGATGCTATAGAGGTCTCCAAATTCGTTGGAGAACTCTCACTCTAGCATCCAAAACTTTTACACTTTGAGCGCCAGAGGGGTACGCAACGCATTGCTTTGCAATGTGTAGAGTACTCCTCTGGCACTCAAAGGGTTAAAACATTTGGGCTGAAAGTGATGAATGACATTAAAAGCTAGCATCCAAAACGTTAACCCTTTGAGTGCCAGAGGGGTACTCAACGCATTGCTTTGCAATGCATTGCATACCCCTCTGACACTGAAAGGGTTAAAACATTTGGACTGAAAGTGATGAATGACAAAAGCTATGTTATAGGGTTTTTGGCTTTTCCTACTGAGCAAAACAATGGTGCTCAAATCTGTCAGTTTTATTTAAATGTGATACTTTAAGCCTTTGAAATTGACAGGAAGTGAATGAGAGCATGACTATTTCCCGGCAGCATATTCAATGACATTTTGTGGAGAATGTTTGTCAGTGACTCATCTAGCACAAAGAATACACCAGAATAACTAATTGAAATCTGACCAATAGAGGTAACTATTTATATAAGAAAAAAGGGTTTAAACTGAAAAATCACTCAGCATTGGATGTACCCTTGTTATAGCAATGGGAATCCTCCAGTCCCATGCTTCCTCATTTTTCCTCCAGCTGGGGTTTTATATTGTTAGAGGGTGACTACTACTCTACAAGGTAAGTGGAACTGGTCAGGAGGGGCAATTCATCACCAAATGCGGGAGTCACTGCTCTTATATTATATTGTCTGGGGGGTTTAATGCTTTTAAAGCTGTGAAATTTTGGAGAAAACCAACAGCACCATTGGGAAGAAACACAAAGTCTTAAAATTTGCTTTGATCTAAATGGGCTTTTTAATCCATTGATTGCTAGTAAGTTCTCGTACATATTTCAGGTCAATGCATTGGATACCTTTTTAGCATTCAATGAATTAAAAAACATAATTTATGCTGAGAATTGTCATTTATTCCCCCCTATGGTGCAGCTGGTTTTCCCCAGAAATGTACCACTTTTCCTTAGTAAATCCACATGTGCATTTGTAAAGAGGACACTGCACTTGTACTATACTAGTGTAAAAGCCCGTGTACACAGGCCAAGGTCCGGGTGATGTTAACCCTTTGAGTGCCAGAGGGGTACGCAATGCATTGCTTTGCGTACCCCTCTGGCACTCAAAGGGTTAAGAGGCCGGTCCTGCTCTGCGTCCTGCTGCCGATGCAGTCAAGCACTGTAGAGACTAACCGAAAGCACAGAATGCTCCCAGCATTCTGTGTGTTCTGGCTATTTCTACTGCGCATGACGGCTTATGACAAACATTCTAGCGAATTATTATATAGGATAGTGGCTCTGTTCTTCTTTTTAATCACTGTTGGGGGCACTGTTGCTATAGACTCCTCTGTCTGTGTTTGGGGAAGGCTGCCCTAACACTTTATTGTCTGAGGGGGCAATATTCTCACTTTTATTGTGAAACATTACTATCCATTTAAGTCTAGCTTGTTCTTGTGGTGTTATATTGATAACACTAGATTTCTATTGGGAAACATAGTGAAATGTCATAATGCTATAAAATAAATATATGAGTAGTCTGGCCAATATATTATTACCCATCAAGGGCTGCTGTAGGGTTTTGGGGGCCCTAAGCAAAATATTCACATGGAGCCCCTTTTTATCCCCGCATTGGTAATAAGATATTGCCATCTGATTTTTTAACATGAGGTGGTGGTACTGTATATGCTCTGTGGGGCCCTCAACCAAGTGGAGTCCTTAAGTAGCCGCTTATACTGCTTATGTTGTAGTGCCACTACTGTTGCCCAGAGAAGCAAATGAGGAGGTATACAACAAATCTAACAGGCAACCTTTGGCTCTCCAGATCTGGAGACTGCTTCTTCCTTCTCCCCACTCCCAATGACAGTTCAGGATTGTGGGAGTTGCACTTCTCAATAGCTGGAGGGCCAAAAAGTTGCCTATCCGTGAGCCAGCCATTCCACTTTTTCCTTGTTTCTGTCAGCCAAAATCAATCTAATGCTAGTAATTCTTTTATCTTCTAAAATAAATTAAATATATTTCAATAAATTGGAAATAAATGTTTGTCCTTAGGAAACCAAAGCATTACATGTAATCACATCAAGACCCAGCATTTCCAGAGAGAGTTTACAAAAAAAATAAAGTACATTTTATTTATATATTTACTAGTGTAAAAGCGCGTGTACACAGGCCAAGGTTCGGGTGATATTAACCCTTTGAGTGCCAGAGGGGTACGCAACGCGCTCTGGCACTCAAAGGGTTAAAGAGACAGTAATGTCCCCCCAAAAAAACTGTCCAGTTTTGTAGAGGTTAAAATATTAATCAATATGCCCCAAACCCTATCTCTCAAACCGCTATTGTTTGAGAGATATAGGGATTCAAAGTTTCCCCCTCCCTCCCCTTCTCCTGATGTCAGTGGCTAGCTGACAGAAGGAAACCCCGGTCCGGGGACCAGCAGTCGGCTCTGCAGCAGAGCCAAAATCGCGTTATTGCTAAAGAATTCATTCATTGGAAAGGTCTAAAAGGTGTGCCTGGTTTGCAAGCACACTTTGTAGAACTTTCCAATTAATTCATTGCAATTCGGCTCTGCTGCAGAGCCTGCTTGAGTCGTACGACTCGATTCTCCTGCTGTCAGCTTTACAGAGAAAGGGAGGGATGGGGGACTTTGAATCCCTATATCTCTCAAACCATAGCGGTTTGAGAGATAGGACTTGGAGCATATTGATTAATATTTTAACCTCTACAAAAATTGACATTTTTTGGGGGACATTACTGTCCCTTCAAGAGGCTGCTACCTTACTGCCCCACACGATGCAGTTTCACGTCGCCTCACTCACGCGATGCAATCATGCGCAGTAGAGATTGTGCATGACTGTATTGTGACAAACATCCTAGCAAATTATTATATAGGATTTATTTATTTTTATCTTGCAAAATGTTTTACCAGGAGGAATACATTGAGATTTCTATCAATGTTTTTATTTTATGTTATTTTGCACCGATAGGTCATGACAGCTACCTGAGTATGTTCTCCCTAGGTGTTGTTCAATTACAGTGTTGTTGGCCACCTGGAGATGATGGAGACTGTAGTCCAATAAAAACCGGAGAACTGTAGGCTACCCATTCACTGGTAAAGACACTCATGCAGCAGCAGCAATAAAAGTCTCATATTGGGTTGATAAAACATTGTGTTTCTCTGTCTGATCTAATAGGGACTCAGAATTACAAGAGGATTGGGTAACTGGAAACCTATTTTCAGTTTGTATGTACATATGATAACAGGTAATATTTCCTACACCTGTAAGAGTTCCCTATATTTAATATTTCAGTGCCAAAATGCCAAGTGTTTGTATTCCTTCTTAGGAGTTTCTGTGATTTGCTTGGCATTCCTGTGATGTTAGGGACATATGTCTTTCTTTCTAGCTTGGCACATTCAGGATACGCAGTTAATAATATGTGGGAGCATTCTGATAAAAAGATACCAGTAAACATTGACTCAGACTGCCAAATCACAGAATACTAGTGCCACCTAGTGCTCAGTCTTCTTCCTTCTCTCTTCTAGTGGTCACTGAATCCGCAAAGAGGAAAAATATAAATTCCTCAAACCATCATTTATTTGAATTGGGGGGTTATGAACCAAGGTGTGATAAAGAGATTATAAAGTGGAGATGACCTCTCCAGTGATATCACTTCTCCAGTTCCTATGTTATTCTATACAGTCTATGCACTAAGATCTCCAGAGTTGGAGAAATCTTAGTGAATCGGCTCCATAGCATAACATAGGAACTGGAGAAGTTATATCACTGGTGAAGTCATCTCCACTTCATCACCTCTTTATCACACCTTAGTGCATAACTCCTTGGTCTTTTAATTCCTTGACTACTAGAAAGGCATTGGAAAGCAATCAAACAGTTAAAAGTCACATTTATATCAAGTAGGTAATGTATTTGTCTCCTATGATGCAGCAGGTTTGTTCCAGAATTGCTCCACGATTCTTTTGAGCCCAAGGACCACTGTTACTTCTCCGTTACCTCACCTTTACTTGTGTACAACATGGAAACAGTTCCTATGAATTTAAAATCTAGAGCTTGAAAGCAATGTATTGCATGACCCTCTGGCATTCAAAGGGTTGAAGGAACACTGACACCTACACATGAAATGGAATTATGTGCACTTAAGCCCTGCATACTAGATTATTTGTAATGCATTTGGATGCCTCTAAAATCAAAGGGTTTAATTATCCTCTAGTTCCTGTTAGTATCTGTAAAAATCTCCATTTGTTTTCTAAGGACAAAAACCCAGTTTTACATATGCTCTGAGGGATCATACATTCCTGCCTTTTCCAGATAATTGTCAGGATTGTCTGTAAATGGACTGATAAATGATAAATGCCTTTCTGAGTACAAGAGCAGTGGGCTCTAATCACAAGGGATGGGCAAATGTTTTTGGCTCAAACTGAAACAGGGTAAAATGCACTTTCCCAGAGCAGGACATTTCCTGCGAAAAGTGCTGATTTTCCAGTTGTCCCCCAGCTCATTACATTGAAATAAATGGTATGATGGAATTTCCCAATTGCCTAGCAAGTTTCCCTTCTTCTCCCGCTTGGATAGTATACAAGCACTGTCTGGTTCCTGCAGAAGTCTTTCTGTGTTTTGTAGAGAAAGAGCAGCACAATTTTGCAGTTCCTTAAAACTGGAAAATAAAGTGTAGTTGGAGTGTAGTTTATGGAGTCTTGTGGACAGGCAATTTTCTCTCTATGTATGGAATGTCTGGAGGACTCTGGGGGGTGTAAAGGGAGAAAGGTGATTTACCAAAAATACCTGAAAATCCTGGTTGACTGAGACAGGCAGCTGTAATCCAATTTCCTTCATATCTCTTTGTTAGGGGAGTCTGGGTCTGCATGAAGGGAGACAAGGAGATTTACCCCAAATACTTCAACATTTTGTGTGACAGAGAAGATACAGGCAGCTATAATCCAAGTTCCTTTCTGCTGGCTGTCTTCTGTGTTAGGGGAGAATGAGGGAAGAAACAGTGGCACGGGCACAGATAATTTGTGAGAATCATTCCATTTCCCGCCTTTGTTATTCAATGGGGCAAAATTTCCCATCCACATACTATATAAAGACATAATGTCCCACAGCACTACAGAAAGAGAAAAAGAGATACATGGAAGGAGAGATATGGAGTGATAGAAATTTAAAGCAAATATTAAAATAAAATAAGGTGGTTAATGGTGCATAGAGCTGACTTACTTTATGAACACCACCACCGCTAATATTATCTTTGAGTCTAATGTAAGTTTGCATTATTGACACAAATTAATCAGTGGATATAGCAGTGGTCCCGACAGTGGTAGATGGTAGCAACCCTTCAAATGCCTCCTCATCACAATCTGTGTTTCTGTTAAAGGGATAGTAAAACTTAAGATGTAAAAAATATATGTTGTAGGGTTTATGTCCCCAAATAAAACAAAGGTACTCCCACTGATGAGAGATATTTTATTAAAAAATTACAACAGCTCAAACTTGAATTTTTTAGGTGCAATATCACAGTGGCCTGAAAATTTACGAATGCGCTGTTGCTACACCATCCTATAGAGATTTATGGTCTACAGACCAGAGCTGGTCCATGTCTGTGTTGCCATAATCACATATTAGTTGCCATGGTCCAGGTCACGAAGAGGCTTCCTTCAAAGCCTCTTAGTTTTCCATTGTGTACTCACTAATGGCCTTATTTTGCTGGTACAAACATTCTAGCATGTATAAAGTACAATTCCACAGGTAGGAACATCCATTTTCAGGTGGTGATGGAACAGGTTGTTCTGCTTTTATATGGAATATAATGCGTTACATGCACTGTTCCGCTTTAACAACAGGACTAGAGAAGGTGGTGGAGGTGGTGGCAGTATGTGTGGGCAGTCTATGACTCTGTCATCTCCTACAGCAAACTCAGAGTCACACGTCTCTGCAGCAGGAGCCATGAACAAACTCTTGGCACACTCTCTGACACATCAACATCACTACTTCTCTTATGCATCAGAGACCCAGGAACTTTAAGAGTGCTTCTGCTGCAGCTAGTCGTGGCTAGGGAAGGGTGAAAAATCCTGTTTTGATCCTGCTGGAAATTTCATGGAAAACACATGTGTTTCTGCATTTCCAGAGTGAAATTTCACCAAAAGAGAAACACGTAGACTTTCCGCCTTTTCGCTAAGAGCACAGAAAATCTTGTGAAAATTGTTCCATTTCCCGTCTATGGTATTCAGTGAGGCAAAACTTCCCGCCCATATACTATCTAAACCCATAACTTCCTGCACTCTAGTGTGGGGTATTTTAGGTGAAAAGCAGAGTGGAAGGAGACTTAGAGAGAGAGACAATAAAATAAATTGAAATCAAATATAAAAAAATAAGGTGGTTGCTTAATGGTTCATAGTGCTGGCTAACAAGAAAGCAAGAAAGAGAGAGAGAGAAACAGAGACGGGGTAGAGAGAGGAAGAGACAGAGAGAAAGAAAAAGAGAGAAAAAAATAAATTTAAATCAAATATTTAAAAAAATAAAGCAGTTACTTAGTTGTTCATAGTGCTGGTTGACACTGTCTATGACTACCACCACTGTTGTGATAAAAACAAAAAAGCCAAGGGAATTTATATTGTAGGAAACAGTGAATGGAACTGGGGGAGGGGTTATATGAGGCGTGGGGGTATGACCATGGGTGGAACTAAGGGCACCTAAAGTGCCTCACCTAGGGGCACCTTTGATATAAATCCAGCGGTGGAGGGGTGTCTTGCCCCCCCTCCCCGTACACTTTCCCCTGCATATAAATATAGGGGCTGGTCTAGAGGTCATATTATGGCTTTTCACACACACACACACCCCTGAAAAATTTCTGCTGACACTTCTGAATCCAACCTTTGTTCCAGTGGTGGGCACAGTTTTCACATACACTGACTGCCCCATCCTGGTTCCAATGGTAGTCACAGATCCCCCCACACACTGTCAAATCACCTTGCCTGGTTTCTCAGGTAGTCGCTGGCTAGGCCCTCATATACATTGTCTGCCTGCCCCCCACTGCCCCAGCCTGGTTCCTCTGGTGGTCCCAACATACATTTCCTGACCTCCTGTATCAGAGAACTTGAATGCCCCTCTGCCACCAGTGTCAGCAGTGTCTCTGAGAAGAAAAAGAATTAAAGTTACTAAGCTCTGCCACAGTACTGCCCATTGTCTCATGGCCTAATCATGCCTAAGTGAACTAAGGTATGTAGAGATACTGGTAAGGAGACAGCTGCTGATGTTACCTATTGTTTACATGTCTTTCTGCCAGTGCCTAGGAAAGGAGGGATTTAGTGAGAGGGCACTGAACCCTATCCCTGCACCCATTCATTGTGCTGAACTGAAATTTGGGGCGAGGCAATAAGTGCAAGTGCACTCAGTCTGGCATTCAAAGGATTAAATAGTAATTGTGAAGGTACCAGTAAACTGTGGAGATAATACATTTAGCTGCAAAACTCCAGGTGGAGTTTTTAGGAGCCATATGCTAGTAGACCAGTGAATTCCTTTTTGCAGTGCCTGAATCCACTCCAGAAATACAGCCCAGATTTTTTATTAAGGACAGTAGGACAGAACAGCCTTTATTGATGAAATACACTACTTTGTCACACTTCCACACACTCTTATCAAGATCAGAATCCAAATGAGGGCTTGGAACAGTTTTGTCACAGTTAGCAATCTGGGAAGCCCTGGGGGACTGATTAGGGACTGTTATTTAATAATCACTCAGAGTGCCTCTTTTCAAGTCATGCTGATGAAGGAAGCACAGCCAGAGTCAGCTAACATTCCAACCATTTATTTGATATATTTGTTGTTTTTTTCAGCAAAGTTATTAGCCGAGCATACACTGAAACACAGAAAACACACCAACTAATATAACAGGGGAAACTCAATATAGGGGACATAGTAAAAGGGACAGGGCAGGAGGGAACAGAGTGCTGGGCATTTTAGTTCTTCCTCACTACTAACAAACAGTGGTGGCACTACAATATAAGCAGAATAAGCATCTGCTTAGGAACCCACTTGGTCAGAGGGTCTTGCAGTGCTTATAAAGTACTGCCGCTGCATGTAAACAAAACCAGATGGCAATTTCTAATTAGATATAGAGTAGTGGGTGTAAAGGGGGCCCCATGTGAATTTTCCACTTAGGATCCCAAAAAGCCTAGAGCCGCACTGCGAACTCATACTACTAACATATAGCTGGCAAACAAATATTATGCCTGCCAAGGTTGAGGGAAGGGAACTAGATTATACAATATTTTTAACCTTTTATAGTCCATGGGGAAAGCCACCCCACTGCCCCACACTGATTCTCCCTCGAGTCCTGTAATCCACTCCTTCTGGTCACTGTAATGTTAATAATCTGAGTGCCAGAAAGGTGGAGACCCTTCTGGTACTCAAGGGGA
This sequence comes from Rhinophrynus dorsalis, assembly GCA_037306005.1. Classification (NCBI taxonomy): domain Eukaryota; kingdom Metazoa; phylum Chordata; class Amphibia; order Anura; family Rhinophrynidae; genus Rhinophrynus; species Rhinophrynus dorsalis. The sequence goes on from CM074724.1 coordinate 270,975,561, forward strand.
TACATTTAGTGGCATCTAGACACTATGCACAAAGACAAGAAGTGTGGCAATTCTAGAGTGAACCAACAGCACCATAGGGAATATTAACCCTTTGAGTGCAATGCATTGCGTACCCCCTCTGGCACTCAAAGGGTTAAAAACGTCCTTTAATATAAATGGGACTGTTAACCCCATGACTGCCTCACATTGTTTTGGAATCCTTTCTAGCATTCAGGTGGTCTAAAGCTCTATTTAAAACAATAGGATTTTTTTCTCCATATGGCAAAGTTAGTTTGTGCCAGAAATGCCACATTTTCATTATTTATATGTTCCCAAGGGTTAAATAATATTATTTAATTGTTCGAGTGACTGAAAGGACACCCTTCTGTTGTTCAAAGTTTAAAGTCAGCAAAACTGTACAGCATACAACCAAATGAATTCATACTCTGTAGCGCAGTGGTGGGCAACATGTGTCCCCCAAGCTATTTATGACAATAATTTTGATTATCCCTAGGCAACTAGTAGCTGTCTGGAGATGGAGCCCTGAACAGCTGAAGGGCCTCAAGTTGCTCATCACTGCTTCAGAGCTACTAACTGTAGTCCTGAAACAGCTATTTATCTGCAGTTTGCTCACCTTGTCAGCTGTATAATATGTTAGTAATGCTGTAGGGCTGCTTTGGGCATCTGTTGTTCCAGTGCAATCTGGCAGAATACATATTTTTTTAGATCTCTAAGCCCTTTTTAAAGGTAGCAATGTTTTTTCTCTCTCTTGCATGCTGGCACTAAAATATACATTCATTAACACACAAATTCCTCCCTCAGCTAATTCTATCCTCTGTGCCAAAACTTTGGCAACATGATCAAGCAGGAGGAGCTCATCAGCACTGGGAAAGTTCATAGAGCTGGGGTGGGAAATCTGAGGCTGTAGCATTTGTTGTAATACATGTGGAGTTCTAGTCCAGGAGAACTGGAGAGCCACATGTTTATCAACCTTCCACTGGAAATATTTGGAACTAGAGACTGAAAAAATAAAGTATTAGAGCCCTCTTACAAGGTTAGACTTCTCCTGAACCACTGCTTTTAACCTATAGCTCCCTAGACTGGGATATGAACCATTCTGAGGTAAAACAAGACGTGTGTCAGGACAACAGGAAGAGTCCTTGCACAAATGCTCTTAATTTTTGAGGTCATTAACAGATCTGGGGAAATTGTCCCCCTAGTTCGACATGGAAGTCCCCCCAACATCACTGGTTCCGAGTCAGGAGCATAGGGTACTTTGACCATGATTCAGCTCTGATTGGAGATCTCTTTATCATTCAGGTGGTTACAAGCTCTCATTAACTCCATGAGTGGCAGAGTGGTGTCCAGGTAAATGTGAAGCAGTCAAGGGGTTAATTCAGTGGGAATTTTCATTTCCCCCTGTGGTGCAACTAATTTGCTCCAGAATTGCACCTCGTTAGTTTGATGAGTAAGGGTCACAATCTTGTAAGGGAACGGTTAGTTCTTGAAAATGGTTCTCACAGGATAGCAGGAAAAAGTGGTCACATGATGTCAGGGACTGCTTATACAGCATTTTTGTCAGAAGGAATCAGTCCTTGCACAAGTAACCAGTTAGGGATGGGGTGCTTACTGGGTGGGTATGCTGCTTGCTGGCCATGGGGGAACATTGACTGGACATAATGGGATTTGTAGACTTAAACATCTGGAGGGCCTCAGGTTTCCCAGCTTGAAACATTAAAGGGATTGTAACACTCAATATGGAAAATAAAAATATACAGGAGATTAGTACAGTAAAAATTAGACCTTTATTGGCTAACTGAGTGTCTTTTGCTAGCTTTCAAGTCAAATAGGTCTCATCTTCAGGCATAATAAGAATCTTATTGTGCCTGAGGAACAGATCTAGTTGTCTTGAAAGCTTGATCCAAAGGCACCCATTTTTACATTCTCTATGGCGAACACATTACCACACTTTACCCCACAAAAAATATGTTGTAGATTTTATCCCCCTGAGTACATATATATATATATATATACGTCAGATCCCCTAAGGAAGTGAATTTGACATCATGAAATGCATAGGAACTGTACTACCCCAACTCTCTCTATTCCTACTGAACTACCCAGATACAAGTGCAATAACTCTATTTGAACACAGCGGATTATATCCGATAACCAAGGAACAGCAATTCATTAAGGTGGACTTAGGTATTACCATCACTAAAACAGGTGGGAGACCAGTAGATAAGATGTCTATAAGATGGACAGAATTAGAATTGTTTTTCTACTAAAGTTATTTGTTAATATAAACTATAAAGCTATGCTCTCCTCTCTTTTTCTTCTTATTTGCATGTACACCAGCTTTTACACTGGTATTGATGGATAGAAGCTGCCCTATACTACATTCTGACCTTCAAATCAAAGACATATTGGATCTTTTGGGGTAGTCTTCTTTTTGTCCTGTATTCCCTTTTATATTTATGTGTCTAGTGGACATTTTACACCCTTTTCTTTCTTTTTAGACAGTGAGTTGTATGTATAAATACACCATTAATTTAAAATGAGATTACAAATACAATTGTAAATTATTTGCACCTGGTTATTAACCAAAAGAGCAATATAAAAGTCATGAAAGATGAAAACTGACACCCCCCCACCCCGGAAAATGCAATGACAATGAAATATTAGGGAGGTTATGCACTAAGGCATGATAAAGAGGTGATAAAGCGGAAAAGACTTCTCCAGTGATATTACTTCTCCAGTTCCTCTGTTATTCTATAGAGCCTATTCACTAATATTTCCAAAGTTGGAGAAATCTTGGTGTGCTGGCTCCATAGAATAACACAGGAATCAGAGAAGTGATATCACTGGAGAATTCATCTCCACTTTATCATCTTTTTATCACTCCTTAGTGAATCTCCCCTGATGTATCAAATTATAAGAATGATATATTGGACTGCATGTATTCATTAGCAAAAAAAAATGTTATTCCAATAATTTCTGCATTTTTAGTGGCACATTGATATATATATTATATGCCCCATTATATCCTAAATATTGCATACCTTTCTTCTCATTATGATATCTTATTTTGTATTTAAATCTGTTTTATTACGTAAAGTATTTTACTCTCATCTGCCAGACAGGTTATCAGTGTGCCATTCAGTCTGTAGAATGGAAATGGCTCCACCATGTGGATAAATAACATTTGTGCATGACTTACTTTGAACATCATTACTTATTTTATAAAAATAATAGTGCACAGCCATTATAGCTTACATTACGATGGGAAAGTTAAATGAGAGACCCAGGTAAAGCAATGAGTTATGCATTACTCAGGCATGCAGGAGGTTAAAAGTACAATTTAAATCAATGAAAATTTTGTTTATTTCTTTTGGTGCGGCTGGTTTGCTCCAAATTCCCTCCTATTTTTTTTTTTTGCGAATGAAGTTCTGAATTGACAAAATTAATTAGGGGATAACTATTGATATGTTTAGCCTTAGGATGACTAGGCTGAAGCTTAGGGCAGCAGACTGCCAGGTGCAGCCGACTAGGAAGCATTGCCGATTTGTTCGTATATCCTTTTTCTAAATGCTCTATATTAAAAAGTGTGACTGCGTCAATGAGCTTACTTTCCCAAAGTGGACATACCCAAATGTTCTTTATTTATTTATATCTTTTAACTCTTTGGATGCTAGTTGTTTGCATTGACATCACACTTCCCTGTCTTTAAACGGATAGTCATTTTTCAAAATGAAAGCAGATTCGATCAATCTTCATAGTACTTGGGCCATGGAGAGTGTTATTTCAATACTGTCAGAGTTGTAATTCAAGAGTAATTGAATGATAAAGTATCCCCCTCCACCCCTTTTACCTAGTGTAACACTGCTCACCTCAGAACAGAAAGGTTGTGTCCAGCTGGCTTGCAGAGAGGGACAATCTTCAATTAGCATAAGGGAAAAACCTGAAAAAGCTATCAAGGGGGGCAGTGTTTTCATTGTTCTCACGGTAAGAAGATTGTCCCTTGCTGTGAGCTGTCTCAGATTCCACATCTGAGGGGAGGGGGCTTACACTAGGTAAAGGGGGAGGAGGGGGATACTTTTCATTCAATTACTCTTGAACTTCAACTCTGACAGTATTGAAATAACACCCTCTATGGCTCAAATACTATGAAGATTAATTGGAGCTGCTTTTATTTTGAAACATTACTATCCCTTTAATTAGGGGAGAGTTGTGGCTGTGAAGTTAAGCTCCAGAACTGTCCCATTTCTTTGTACATACACTACAGCCCAAAGTTTGATCATTTCATGTAACACTGGTCCAATCTGGAGGGTGTATTCTTTCTCTTTAAGATATATAAGCGGTGTACATCCTCAAAAATGGTAACCATGGGTTCCAGTTTACCCAAGACAGTCTCGGAATTTAAATGTGTGTCCCATGTCCTGGGCAGACCCTTATGGGACAAAGCAAAGTCCTGGAATAAAGACTCCAGGGCACAGAGTTCTAAACACTAGCAGGAGAACTGCCCTTTGACCACTGCTTTTTTGCCTAGTTCATTGTATTGAAATCAATGAAAAGAAAATATTTTCCCCACCACATGGAACCTTTCTTTATTTTTCTACAGCCATATACAAGGATGTCAGGCTCTCATAGCATGCCACTCTGTGTTTGTGAGAGGAGAGAGCAACACGTTTTTCAGCCACAGAAGATAAGGGAATAAAGGGGAATTGAAGGTTAGTTTAGAGAGTCTTTTAGGAAGGACATTTGTTCTCTGTATTAAGGGGCACTCTTCTGGATGAGAAGCAGGTTGACCCCAAATACCCCAAAATTATGTGTGACTGACTGGCAAGACACAGGCAGCTGGGGTCCAATTTGTTATCTGATATTGCTTTTATTGTCTCTGTGCTAGGGAAATCTGGGGAAAGACATTTTGTTTTATAGTTATCATTTTTTTTTGGACTGACTGTGATAAGATAGGGTGGACAACTTAAAATAAATAAATAAATAAAACAAAATAATGCAGAAATAATTAAACAAATAACTATATTAGACAGCTGACTTGGAGCCTGATGTAAGCTCTGTGACTGAGGCAGACTTGATAGACAGCAAATAACATTGAGGATTTTGTTCAGGGATAAGGCAAGACATCACACTCCATCAGTTGTGAATTGTAGAGAGTAAAAACACACACACAGTAATTGTCTAATGTCCAACAAATGCACAAGGGGCAGGGGGGAGGGTGGAACAGTGCAAGGACATGGGAGTAAAGTGGTAGTTCAAAAACTGACTGCAGCAATGGTTGCTGCAGTGTGTGCAATAAATCACAATGATCTCTCTCCTCCTGGGGTGGATGCAGTTTTTCAAGGTCCCACCAATAACACCACGCCACTTCCCCACCACTAGGGGTGGGCAAAATCTCTTGCCATGTTCCTGTGGGAAATTCTGCAAAAACCACATTGTTGTCCGCTTTTTCACAGAAAAATCAGCTTTAAAACTAACTATTAAAATGTTACCATTTTTCCCCAGTTGGCCAAAATATTTCACCATTTTTTCAATGGCTAGAAAGTTTCCACCCATTGATTTACATTATTTTTGCCTTTTTGCCATAAAAACGTGACATTTTTGCAGAAATCAAACACAAAAGAAGCAGCTACAGAGAGAGGTAGACACGCTGTGCTGTTCTGCTGTGCTATTGAGGCAAAATTGAGGCAGGAGAGGTTCATAAGGACTGCTATTATTATGAGCAGGATTAAAAATAATAAAAGGAGGAACTGAAAGGACCATTATGTGTCCACTGAGTCTGAGTCTGAGGAGGAAGTGAGAACTACAGAAGCAATGTTGGCCAGTCCCCCTAAATCACCCCTAGGGTTTTTGGGGAAATTACTGTCACTAGTAGTGAGAGCAGGACAGGTCAGTTGCCTGTGCCTGCTGCCAGAGGTGCTGTGCCTGCTGTAAGATGTGCTGTGCCTGCTGTCAGGCGTTCTGCCCCTGCTGCCAGTGCCACCACCAGTGCTGTGCCTGTTGCCAGTGCTGACTCTGTTGCCACCAGTGCTGAAGCTGCTATTAGTGTGTCTTGCAATACTCAGGAGTGGGAAGGTGAAGATGGTACCAAGTGTGACAGCAGGGGACCCTAAGTCACACTTACCATCCCCAAGTGCTAGTACTACTACTACTAAGGTCCAGCAGCTTGTTAGTGTTAGGAGTGAAGGAGGGGGGAATCATGATATTAATAGTGACTGTGAGGAGGAAGACTCAGGGGCTGAAATTGATGTGGTTGGTGTTAGTAGTAGTAGTAACAGTGATGGTGAAGCAGCCGGTGGGACTACTGTTAGGGGGGTGGCAGGGGAAGCAATTGAGAGCATCCAGACTAGCAGTCAAGGGAGCCCACGCCATTCCTCTGGCACCGGAAGCCCCCTTCTCCCCACGGCATTGTCCATGTGGAACATTATCCTGAAGAAGGCAGAACTGTCACCACCACAATAATACCACCACCACCACCAGGAGCACAGATCCAGATTCCACCCACCAACACAGGCACACATGTTTTATCGGGTATTTAATTGTATTTAGGATTTATTTTTTATTAACTGCCCCCAGTAAACAAACCCCCCCCAAAAAAATTCCCTGTTCAAATGATTCTTTCCCTGCACCCCACCAACACAGGCACCCTCATGTCCCTTTTATATTATGCCTTTGGGAAATAAAATAATATTTATAATGTGTTGTTTGTAAATTCAAAGTTCCCGTTGATTTCAATGGAATGAGCTAGGCAAAAAAAGCAGGAAAATGCAGAAAATCAGCACTTTTCGGGGAAAATTATTCACCAAACAAAAACTGCCATTTTCAACCAATTTCAGTTTGAGGTGAAACTTTTCATCCATCCCTACCCACCACCACTACCATACACATCTGCCACATTGTAGGTTGTACTTTATTTTATTTTATTTTTTTTTTATCGCTTGACATCATCATGAATATGTGTCAGTGTCATTTAAGCAGGAAGTTAGTGTTGTGGGCAAAAGGACAAATGCACTCTGCATGCTAACACATTTTTCAAGGTATATGTTGCTGCAGGACTCACAACTTTTACTTTCAGCTACTTATTTCTCCACTACAGTCCTCAGAAGAAGTAATATTTTGTTGGGAAATGTTGCACCAACATAGGAGAAAAATGGTTGAATAGGAGAAAAAATGTTAGAATAGGCGAAAAGGAGATAACTTTGAGAAAAAAGAGAAAACTCGTCCGTTTTTCACAAAGTCATGCTGATAATTTTTCTGTGGAGTTCACGTAACATCGAGACATGACCTATCAGTGTTGCGACAGTAACATCTTTGACGAGGCTGAAAAAAGACATGCGTCCAGCAAGTCTAGCCCATGCCAAAAACACCCCTGTTGATCCAGAGGAAGGCAAAAAAAAAATATAGCCCTTTGGAGCCATTTCCAATTTCCAATTTAGATCCAAGTGAGTAAAAAAATTCCTTCCTGTCTCCAAATGGCAGTCAGATAGTTCCCTGGATCAACAAACTATCTGCATTGAAACCATCTGTCTTATAGAGGACAAGCCTCCATTGGGAGAGGGTTGATCGATATATATAGATACATATTAATTAGTGGCTTGAAAACCAGTGTTTGCTGCGAAATGCATAGTCCTTTTAATTATTTTCTTTTTCAAAATATATTTAGTACAATATATCCAAGTATATTTTATATTAAACTTTTTTGGGATACCAGACGTTTGTGGATGACTTTGGTGTGGGAGTGAGTAGAGCAGGTGATCGTGAGCCACCGAGACGGTGAGAATTCTCTACTTGTCTGATTGTCAGCTTTGACTATCCCCTTTGCTGACCATTTTGAAATGTGAGTTTACTGTTAATTATTTACTCATATAATTCTGCTTCTACAATATCACACTATTGGGCGCTTTCCCATGTGTTTCTTTTCTTTTTGGGATTTGTTGTGCTATTTGGCAAGAATGAGAAGAGGAATAGCAGCCTGATAGATTAAGCAGTGTCCTGTGTCTGGGTTAGGGAATTTACCCAGTCTGCCTTTTTTTTTATTAAGGAAATATCAAAGTACAATATGCATCGAATATAACACAACAATACAATAAATTTGCAGGTACAAAGATCAAGCAAGATTAACAATTTCAGTGTAAAACGTGTCAAACAAATCTTAGGCAGAATTTTACATTGAGGAAGACACAATCCCCAGATAATATCTGAAAATACTGGAGGACGCTATGGATGAGGGGACAATAAGTTCATAAACCCATGAGTGATGCTGAGTAATTAAAGAAAATAGGCTAGAGAAGAAATAGAGGGAAAAGAAAGAAGTGAAAGAAGGCAAGGAAAAGAAAGGAAAAGGCAAAAGAGGTGGGGGAAGTGAAGTGGGAGAGGAAACCTCATCTAGTAAAATCCCTAGACTGCCCAGCAAGAGCCCTAACCAGCAGCATATCAAGATGATGAACATATCTCAACTAAAAGAGTTATACAACGCTCAGCCGAGGTCCAAAGCAGGTAAAGAAGATGGAGGTGGGTCTAAAAGTAAGCCAAGTAGACCATGAGGACATATAAGAGCCAAGAAAATTTGAAGAAACTGGGTGAAGTCTCTCCATGTGGACAAAAAATCCACTTTCAGAAGCCACTCAGCAAGTGTCAGACAATGTGGGTTCCTCCAGGTTAAAGGGATCATACATATAGCAGCATTAAGTAGCACCCATATACAACAAAACTGGCGTAAGCTGTAGAGCAAAATGGAGGTCGATGACATTTAAAAAAAAAAAAAAGCAAAAAAGAGTCAAGAGGTATGGAAATGTGTAGCGCCCCGTTGATATCATACACTAGTTCACACTATTCCAACCCCTTTGTCTTGCTCGTACCTGCTGATTTCACCGGGCGTCTATTACTCTAGACATCCAGTTACATGTGATCTACTATTTCCATTTTTTTTTTTTTATCCGTATTTTACAGTGGATTTCACTGGAACTTCCAACGAGTTTTTTTATTTTACACCAGTGAAGAATTTTTTTATGTTTCAATAAACTACACATCATAAGATTTTATTTACTCTACATTCTCCTTATTTATTCTTCATTACATTGCATTATTTTTATGGTCTAGGTGTGTGTAACATACCACACACAGATCCTTCCACCATACTACACTTAGATCTTTTTTATTTTTCTCTTTCTCTTTTTACATGTTCCTTATTCCAGAGCGCTTGACTTCTTTTTGCTTGATATTTAAAGGAAGCAGATCTTACAATAATGAGTTACACAGAGGATTATTTTATTACAAAAGCAAACCATAGCTAATAACCCCCCTTGACTAAATATAACCCTGAAAACCAAATAGTAAAAGCAATGAGATACAGGCAGGTATATTTAACATTTTACCTCCTCTTTACCTTTTCCCTATCCATTCACTCCGTCCCCTTTCCTTCCCATCCCTCCCTACCTTTTTTCACATCAGATTCAGCATATTTCATAAAGGAGTTATATAACTCAAGAGATCAGTCTCTAGTCCCTAAGTTTCCATACTAATACTCCAAATCCAAGAGGAAGCTGAGCTGATTATTGCAATGGATCCAAAATAATAAAACACAGAAATGGGATATCCTTTCCTGACATCCCTAGAAATCACAAATACCTATGAAACATATGTATTTAAAAGGTAGTAGAATAGAAAACCCTAAGGCACTGGTATTTAACTTCGTAGTATGTATTAGGGCAGCCATCAAGGCTATAGATACAAGGTATCACGGTGCCCGTGATCTTCCTCTGTCACTCTTTGCTGTGGTGCGCTCCCATTAGCTGAGCTTGTTTGGCCCGCCCAGTATGGCCTATTTATACCCGGCCTTTGGCACCTGTCAGGTGCCCTTTCGTGGTGTTACTGAGCCATTGTTGCTGTGTAGCTGTGTTCCAGTGTTCCTGCTTCCTGTGTCTACCGACTTGGCCCGTCTGACTACTCTCCTTGGTTCCTGCTCCGTGATTTGACCCGGCCTGGCTGATGTTCCTGCTCCGTGATTTGATCCGGCTTGTCTGACGATCCCGCTCCGTGATTTGACCCGGCCTGGCTGACGTTCCTGCTCCGTGACCTGACCAGGCTACGTTGCTGACCCTGCCTGTGTTCCTGCTGTGTGCTGTTCCAGTGTCGCCTGGGTGACATTCTGACTTCCTCTGTGCTTGTGGCAGGGCTGACTGTGTCTTTGCCTCCTGTGTACTGGGCCTTTCCGTTTACTCTTGCTGAGCCTGTTGCCTCCGTTACTCTGGGCCTCCGTTTACTCTTACAGAGCACTGTGCCTTCCGTTAACACTTGCAGAGCCGTGCCTCTGTTCACAGAGCCTCCGTTAACACTTGCAGAGCAGTGGTCTCCGTTCACTGAGCCTCCATTAACACGTGCAGAGCAGTTGTCTCTGTTTACTGAGCCTCCGTTAACACTTGCAGAGCCGTTGCTTCCGCTACCCTGAGCCTTCCGCTACACTTGCTGAGCCTTGGGTCTCCGTTCAGCGCCCGTGAGGGTGCCATTGGCTCTATCCAGCTAGCCCTTGCAGTGTAGTCAGTCTCCGTTACAGTGCCCGTGGGGATGCCATTGGCTCCATACCGCTAAGCTCTTGCAGTGTAATTGGGTTCCTTTACAACGCCTATGGAGGCTATTGGCTCTATTATCCTTAGCTCTCGCAGTGTCCTTGGCCTCCGTTAAACGCACCGGGTGGGTGCCATTGACTCTATACAGCTAGCTCTTGCAGTGTATTGGTCTCCGTTACAACGCCCGTGGGGCTATTGGTTCTATTATCCTCAGCTCTTGCAGTGAACTTGCTCTCCGTTCACACACAGGTTGGGTGCTAGTGGCTCTAGCTCATTAAGCTCTTGCAAAGTATTTTGGCCTCAGTTCCCTGCCTCAGCATAAGCAGTAGTCTCTATCCTGCTCTAATACTGGTGTTTCTCATCTAGCACCACTTATCGCTCCTTTACCATCTTATGGGCATGTCAAACACACCACAACAGAGACTGATTAATTTCTATGTACTTTAACCATTGAGTACCCTGTATGTTACTTATGCCTGTCTTGTGACAGTATATATTTATTTCTCTGTATACTGGGACTGAGAGGGCATCTGTTATTACTGTTCATTTCAGTTATTCTGTATTGCCTATAGAGGGCAGTCTTTCGTGTCTTTTAATAAAACTGTTTTTTATTCTAACCTGCTGGTCTGAGTGTCCTACAAAACCATTACACAAGGGAAGAGACTAGAGAGTTACAGGTGGGAATACTAAGAAAATATCTAGGTTAAACTAGATAAACTAGATAAAACATGTTGGATCCTATTAAAGTAAAAGGGAAAACCCCTCCGGATTGATTACAATGTGTAAACCACCATCCCATGAGAGGGCGGTTATAATGCACTTTAAAATAGAAAAGTGGCCCAAATGAATATTATATACGCAGTGCCCCAGCATTCTCAAACAAAACCCCTTAGACAAATTGTAACCATCTAACCCACCCAACACATTGAAAATCCCAAAGCACAGAAGAGAACCCATGAATTAATGGGAATTGAGGGCCTACAACCTGGAGCCCCAGGAGAAACCTAAGACCTCCAGGAAGCATACCCCTAACCCCTGAACAGAGAGCAATGAAGCCCAATGCAACACCAAGTTAAGTGTCCATCAAACCTGCACAGGCCAAAGACAACGTTTCAGATCCAAGACATCTGAGAACCAGAGGCCTCAGCAGCAGAGTCAGTCAGTCTCCTTTGTTTCTATTTATAATGGTGAGAGCCTGGAGACCATTCCAAGTGGCACTGAGGCTTTCCAGGTGGAACCGCAGTAGAGGTAGTCGGGGATGGAAGCATGGAGATGCCCAAAGTGGAGCAGAATGATGCAGTGTCAACAATTGATTGGAGAGATACAGTTACTCCATTCACAGTAATGAAGAGAGGAAAGGGGTATCCCCATCTATATTTGACATGAAGGTTACGAAGATGGTCAGTGAGGTGACGGATAGAGCTGCTCTGGTACAGCGTATGAGGGGATAGGTCTTGGAATAATTGTATATTCGAATCAGCACACTGGGGAAGGTTCCCCAACCTGCCACTGCGGAGAATGCAATCTTTAATCTTGAAGCGGTTGAAGCAGAGTACAACGTCACGGGAAGAGCCATCCTCTTTAGGCTTGTAAGCCCTATGGATTCTTTTAATCAAGATGGAACCGTCCTGGGGCACTCCAAGCAGGTTTGCGAAGTAAGGGATCAGAACATCTCTCAGACTTTGTGGGAGAACAGTCTCTGAAAGGTTTTTCACTTTTAAGTTACATCTCCTCCCTCTATTGTCAAGATGATCAATTTTAGTAATAAGCTGGTTGTTCACTTCTTTCAGATCCGCTACTGTCTGTTCCAAGACCGAGATTCTATATCCCCCCTTCTTTCCTTCCGTCCTCAAGTAGGGTGACTCTCTGGGGAATCTGTAAGATGTCGTCCCGAATTGCCATGATGTCTGCCTGTAGTGCCAACTTCATCACTTCCATAATGCCCTGAATGTCAGCTTTGGAGGGGAAACCAGCTGCAATATAGCACTATCCTCCTGGGTAAGTGTGGCCGCCATCCTGGCAAACCCAGGCAAAGGTGTAAGGCTAGGTGAAACAGGTGTCAGTTGAGCTTGCAGCACACACACGGTGTCAGAAAAGAGGGAATTCCTCTGTGATGCGGAGTTCAAGCTGGTATTAGCCATTTCCGAAGATTCCAAATGATCGCTGGCAGTCTGTGGAGGCAATGCACCCTCTGACTGTGCAAGGTGCGTAGCTGAATTTCCCAGTAGCGGGAAAGTATGCTGAAGGGAAGGGCCCTTAATCAAGTATTGCCTGATGGCTGATGTATTGCGGTCCACTCTCTTTTTCTTCCCTCTCATTCGGAACCAGATAACATGGGAGAGTAGAGGAGACTAATGCAGGGTCCAGACGAAAGAAAATAACCTCTTAAATCAGCTAATAAAACCACTCTAGACTCTGAGCTCTCAACTCAAACAACCAGCTCCATTGCTGGTCAAGCCATGCCCCTCCACATAGTCTGTCTATAAGCTGTTTCTCGTATACATGATTAATAGCCTCTTCCTTCGTGAGTACTCATGTGTGGGGTGTTTTAGGTAGTGGTACGTGGTCCTTGTGCTCTCCATTTTTGTTTCTGCAAAAGCTAGCTGGGGATTTTAGGAGATGTGAGTACCAACAGCTGAAGAGCCAACATTTCAGTACACTGTGTATGGGCCCTTAGAACATATGGCATATTAAGTTATGGATAAATAAACAATATGCTCCCCAGATGTTGTTGTTTATGATTTCAAGCATCTCCTGCTGGGTATTGGCTAGCTGAATCATGGAATACCACAGCTCAGGAACTCACAGTTGAATATACCCTGTACTGGGTCTTAGTACAGATGGCCAATTCTTTGGACAATCCCATCCCCAAGCCTATCTGTTTCTCTGGAGGCTAGGGAAAAGAAGGCTCCCAAGTATATGCATGTGGCCTATCAGTGGGTCAGGGTGTTTTCAACTTTGGGCTCTCCAGCTGTTGTGGTATAAAACACTCAGCATCCCCTAGCAGCCAATGGCTAATTGGGAGTCATGGGCACCAATAGCTGGGGAACCCAAGGTGGAATATTCTCTGGCTTAAGAACTGGCCACATATATTAACGGTGCAATACAGGGTGTAGTCAGCTGTCGGATTTCCAACTTTTGTGGTATACAACTCCCTGCTAGCCACTGGCTATTAGGGAATGCTAGGAGTCATAAAACCCCATCAGCTGTTCATATGCAATAGTTTTGTGTAAAGTGTACATTATTCTATTTGTGAAAAAGGTATCATATATGATGTTTTCAACCTTTTTTTGTACATGCTTACCAAGTATGAATGAGTTTAATAGTTGATCAGAGTATGTTGTTTGGAGTGTTTTTTTTTAATTCCCTTTAATTTCAATGTGTCCTTTAACAGTGCCAGAGGGGTTAAACCTTTGAATGCTGGAGCGGTCTGTAAGAAATTACAGAGCAATGAGAGATCTCTAGCAGTAAAGCTGTTAACCCTTTGAGTGGCAGGGAGGTATGTATCCATGGAGAACAAATTAATTAAGAAATCAAAAAAGAAGTGAATTGTATTATGGACACCTGTTCATGCACATGTCGTTCATCTAATCAGGTGATCATTGTATTCTGTGCATTTAATCTTGTGCAAGCTGTGGGGTTGAGTGGAGAACAATGGAGGCTTGATTTACTGCACAGTCTAATCAGGCATACCTTCTATAATGTGCTGCTACTCATGATCCCATTGTAACCCCTTGAGGACCAGCAGGCGTGTCCTTAGAAATTTTTACAGGAGGGGCAAAGACATAATATGACCCTCAGGCCAGCCCATCCAGCCCTTTGTTTATATGGAGGGGGTAATTGTAGGGGGGGCAAGTGTCCCCCCTCTGGACGCCCATGAGGTACAAAGTGTTGTTGTGTTGCACAACCCTCTGATCCTCGAGGAGTTAAAGGAACGCTAACACCTCCTAATAATTCCCATATTTCTTAATCTATACAGAAAATCCTAATGGCCACTATGAATTAATTCTACATGGGCTTATTTTTCTGAAATTGGAATAAAGGGTTCTTTAACAGCAATTGGGACATGGCTAGTTTTATAATTCAAACAAAACCCCATCTGAGACTTGGAAAAGTACAAAGGCATATTTATCGAGGTGTCATTAAAAGGTAACTATTCAGTAGATTACTGTGAACTAGATGAAGAGCCCGTGTACACGGGCCACAGTGCCACCCAGCAATGGCCGCAGTGCAATCATGCTCAGTAGATACTGCCTGCGCCGTGGCTGATACTGATACCTTCGGTGCACAGAGAGGACTACAGTCTGTATTCGTAGCCCCGCTCCGTTATCAGCCACAACACGGGCAGTCTGTAGTGCACATGATTGCTTCACGCGCAGCCATCTCTACCGCACATGAGGGCTTCTGACAAACACACATTTAGTGAATTATTATATAGGATATGACCACTTTGGCTGTTAAATCTTTTTTAGGGTCTGTATTTTATTTCTGTTTCTTGCAATGTAATTGATACATCATTTCTAAAAGGGTCGTTATTGGATTTTCTGAGTTTGCTTTTGATCTGTCTCATGAATCACTAATTTTACATTTCTCTCATTATTTTAATAAATAGGTGCAACTCATTCACAGTTGCATTTGTAATCTGTTTTTTAATTAGGGGCATGTTGATACATATGCCCCTTTCCATGCTAAAATATTTTGCTGTAACACTATGTTTCTTTAGACGCAGCAAAATCTACAATTTGGGTCATTTGTTCAAAATAAAAGTGAAGTAATTCTGGGGAAAAACAACTGCTCTATAGGGTAAAACTAAAAATTTATGTTGAATGCTAGAAAGATCTCCAACATATTGCTTAATAATGATTTGCCCCAGAATTCACCCAACTGTCTTTTTGTCCATCTCATTTTTAAAGTGTTTAAGAAAGGGGCTCAGTTTCTGAGATATTTTAAGTTTACAGTTCTATGTATTCCACTGAATTTACACTGTATAGTGTTAGACTCACTGTAGTATAGCTTTCAGGCATTTTATATGGTTAATGTGGTAGACTGTATGCAGTATAACAAATTACAGCTGCTTGAGGTCAAATATTTCAATTATGATAAGATTTAATTGTTGTTACCTGTTAAATACTTTTCTCTATAATTCATATGGAGCACAGATCCCATATGGTTAAGTCCTTCTTCCTGGAGGGCAAGGCACATCACAAAAAACAAGGTCTTTAGGGTGGAAACTCCCTCTTCTTCCTGCAGCACAACCCCCTGCCCATTTCCCAGATTCATGTGGCAAAAAAGCCACAGTGAAAGAAATAAGTGGGTAAGAAGAAAAGAAAATCTCTCTGGACTAAGACCCTAAGAGGACTCCTCTACCCAAGAAAGCAACACAGCTGGGGTTTTTCTTCGGGTGGGAGATCTGTGTTCCATATGGACTAAAGAGAAAAGGATTTAACAGGTAACACTAAATCATTTCTTCTCTTACGTACAATATGGAACACATGTACCATGGGTATATATCAAAGCTCAGGTTCCTGTAGAGGGAAAGGAGAAAAAAACATCCACATGTCCCCATGATATCAGGATTCCCTAGGACTATTCTGGATCCAAATAACCTTAGGCGTCAATGGATAGCAAACTAGCACAGAGCACAGAAGAAGAGACAACAGGGCTTAAAAGAACTACTGAACAACAAGTGGCTGTATAGAAGGAAAAAGAGAGATCTCTAAACAGGAAAGACTGCCTGAAGGACCTCCTGGCCAAGGCTGGCCTCATCCGAGGCCAGCACATTGATGAGACAATGTTTAGTGAAAGTAAGGAGGACCAAATTGCAGCTTTCCACAGCTGTTCATCCAAGACCTGGTTCTTGTATTCTCAAGAAGCACAGACAGATCTGGTGGAATGTATTGTTATCTTGAAGGTAGCTGGTTTCTTCCAAAACTTATATGCTTGGTATATGGTAGTCTTGATCCAAGAGGCAATGTTCAACTTGGAAGCATACCCTAGAACATTCAGGTATGATAAACAGAGAGTCAGTCTTACGATAAGCCTTAGTAGGAGGCACATAAAACTTAAAGTAGCACACAACATCCAACAGATGGAGATTTCTCTCCAGAGCAGATGCAGGATCAGGGCAAAAAGAAGGCACAACAATCTCCTGATTGATCTGAAATTTGGACACTACCTTAGTTACTGTCATCCTGGATGCGAAGACTTTTCTACAGGGGATGGCTTGCACCTTTCCCTCATTTAGAGATTGTACACCTCCATGAGATTTCACTCTAGTCTTAACCATTCTTCACTGGGCCTCCCTTTGAATCTTTAGCTTACATTTGTTTGCATCAGCTGACACTGAGGATGGTTTTTCTCTTGTCATTTGTCTCTGTTAGGAGGGTAGGTGAGCTGCAAGCTCTGGCTTTCAAACCTCCATTCCTGGTTCTTTTCTGGGATAAGGCATTACTTCATACTTCTCAGGATTTTCTAACACTATGGTATGCCTTAAAGGAAATCAGATTCCGTGTCTGTATCATGGTAGAGATAAACTAGTAGGAGAATCCTTTCCATTTCAGAATGGTGGCCTCAACAGCCATGCCATCAAGGCCAGCCTCTCCACATCTTCGTACTACAAGGGACCCTGGAGCAACAGATACAGTGTGGGCTTCAAGCAAATCGGATCCTGAATGGACATGCTGACCGAGGCCACAAATAACATCCATTCTGATTTTCCGGATCACCTTAAGAATTAGAGGAATTGGGGAAAACATTTAGAACAGGTTAAAACTCCTTGGGATGGGCATTGCATGCATTGTTAAGACCAGAGGATCCCTGGTGCGAGAACAGAAAGTTAGAACTTTCCTGTTCTCCCTCGTTGCCATGAGATCTGTTGTTGGGACCTCCCAGTGTTGAACTAGCTGGTAGAGCACCTCTAGATGGAGATCCCAGTTTCCTGGATCTATGGTTGGACAACTTAGAAAGTATGACAGTCCTTGAATGTGTACTGCTCAGATGGCTGGAACATGAGCTTATGCCCAAATGAGGAGATCCTTTACCGGTCTCCATGCTATCTCGCTGTGGGCTCTCCCTTGGTAGTTGATGTATGCTACGGCCATGGCGTTGTCCGATTGTACCCTCACCAGAATCCCTGTGAGAACCTTTGACCAATGAAAGATATCTAGACAAATAACTCCGAGCTCCAGAATGTTGACTGACAGTAGGATCTCCTCCCGAATCCAGCTGCCCTGGGCACCCAAGTGCCACAAGATCACACCCAGCCCCTCAGGCTGGAGTCCATCTTCAACAAGATCTATTCGGGAATGACAAAAGGGCTTCCGATGGAGCCACCACTGAAGGTCCTCCCTAGCCTCTGGAAACAGGGTCATCTGATGAGAGAGATGCCCTTGGATATGGTGAGCCAAGAATTCTCCTGAAGGAGCCTTTAGCAGGAAACTGTCCAATTACAGTGTCATAGGAGTAACTCGAGAATGGATGCATGTAGCCAATGCTGCCATGATCTTTGTGAAGATACAGAGTGCCAAAGCCAGGCCAAATGGCAGAGCCTTGAACTGGTAATGATTGGAACCGAAAGAAAAATGCAGGTAGTGTTGGCTGTCCAGGTGAGTCGGAACATATAGATATGTGATTCCTAGCAAGAAAGTAACACTTGGTGGAAAGTTGAGGTAACAAAGTGCTCTTACCAGTAATATCACTAATTATGTTTTATGTCAGGGCCAAAAATGGCTTTTCCCTAAAAAAGCAAAGACAACAGTGAGATCTTAGAAGAATGGTCCGCAGACTAAATCTTAAGGCAGGTGCAGTGAGTAGAAACAGAAAAAGATGAGGATTTGGCAGAAACCTAGCCACATCAAACAATGCCTCAGTGATGTAGGCATTAGCTTTCATGATGTTAGCTACCAAAATCAACATGTCTTCCTTAGGCACGTCAGCGCGCATAGCTTTTGACAGCCATTCATCCCAGATGGCAATGGCCCTATTGACTCAGGCAGAGGCAAAAATAGTCCTCTTAGCTGCAAAATTGGTTTTGAGTAAGGAGTCAAGCCTCTTATCAGTCTGTTCCTTGAGCCCGGCAGTATCTGCCAGGGGATGGGCAGGGTTCTTCGCCAAGCGGAGATAGGGTGGTCAAAAGAAGGGGATGAAGCCCACTGCACCAGAGTCTCAGCCATAAATGAGCATAGCTTAGAGAAGCACTTAATGAGAAAAAGTATCTTATCAGGTGTTTTGCACTCATGCATAAGGATCTGATCGAGCGTTATTGAGAGGGGGAACAGGGAAATTCTTCCTACTGCCTTACTGAGCCCCTCAGCAGCTGGGACCGGATCATCCTCATAGTTATCTCCATAAGATTAGGAAGAATCCATGTCCTCATACTCCTCATCATCCTCTTAGTCCAGTTCTTCCTCAGCAGATGCTCCAATAACCTGAGTGTGCCCCTTGAATACAACCTGTTTGAATGTGGGCAGAGGTTTCCAAGAATGGGAATCCCCTGAACTGAAGAAGGAGTTTGTGCTACTGATGACAGTAGTGATGTAACCCATACAAGCTCTTGTTCAGTGCTGGAGGGGTGGTAGGCGGCCACATAACAAAAGGGGATTGGGACCTTGAGTATTCTCTTGGAAGCCCAGTTTGGTATGAGGAACAGTAGGTAAGGGGTTAGGGAAGGCCCTGAATCCTTAGCCTTGGATTTCCCCATATGCCCCCGAGTGTCAGACATGTACCTGAGAGAGTGCATAATCTAGTAAAACTAGATGAAATGTCCCCTGAATAAAGGTAGAACCCAGAAATACCTAAAAATGCATTTATTTGGAGTGCAAAAATTAAACTGGAGGAGAGCAAAGAGATTCAGCCTCTGCTTAGAATAAGCAAGAAAGAACTAAGATGGCTATCAGCAACAGATGGCCATCAGAATAGCTCGGGAAACTGGGAATTATGGGAACTGCAGGCTTCTTCCTTAATTGTTGCCTAACAACACCTGTTACTCTGGATGCAGCACGCCCCTGACACTCAGAAAGTGGACTGGATCATAGAGCATGAAGAGACAAGAATAAAGAGCCCTCTCTGACCATTGTAGTCCAAACAGTTGAAGTGATATGACCCAAAGAAGTTTCTCCCATAGAAGTCAATGGAGCAAAGATGGCCACGGACGGGCTCCGGTTCAGGAAAAGTCCCAAAACCCCCAGAAAAAACCTGGGGGAATGAAAAAAATAAACTCCTAGTAGTTGGGGGGAGCAGAAATAAGCCCTGAAAGCACTCAACACACTCCCATAACCAAAACAGCAGCAAAAGGGTTAACTAGCAGACAAACAGAGCAGCCATCTGTACTTTAAAACCCCTTGAGAGAGAATAGAGCCACAATGAGAGCCAAATCATAGCATACGTACTCAGAGTGTAAAAGATAGCTCAGAATGGGACATACAGTGGGACAAGGCACTTAAATGGTTATTCGCCAATCTTCTTTCTTCAGGCTGCCATCATAGAAGAGGGCAGAATCTCAGAGAGACTCAGCCTTGATTAACAGATGTTGTAAAGTCAACCTCCACAGGGCAAGAAAGGTCCATAAAGTTCCTGTGAGTTGGGCAATCCAACTCCAGGGAAGCCCAGTGATGGTAGTCTGCCTAATGAGGGACTATACAGTCCCATAACTAAAGAAAAAAAATAATAAAACCCTAATAAAAAAAAACAGAATGGCCACTGCACCACCAACTGCTTAGCAGGACACAAGAATTTTGGGAAGGTTGATCTGGAGGAAGTCTCCACCCCAAAGTATTTTGTGATATGTCTTGCTCTCCGGGAGGAGGGACTCAACTTCATGGTACCAGTGTTCCATACTAGACATAAGAGAACAGAGGATTTTTTTGTTTTGATCAATCACGTGCTATGATAAGTGGATTTCTTTCAGAACTGTAGTTGGAGTTATACTGATAAAAGATATGATGATCTTAAAGGAACCCATTCTATTAAAACTCCAGAAAAAAACACATAAGACAAAGCAAAAAAAGTGAAATATTGTTTGAGGTATCCCAATATTATGAATAACCAAATTCTTTGTAGTCACATTTATCTATGGTCAGCAACAGGATTTCTCCAGAGCTGACAATCTCACATGTAGGGATCTCTCTCCTGGTGGGTGCTCACAAAAGTATTGGCTGTTTGTCACTTATATGAGAAACAGCAAGAAAAATCGTTCTGGGTTTATATCCTGACCCAGATACAGGTTTCACTTATAAGGCAGCCTCTCCTTTTCACACTCCCTCCAAATGGCCAAGAAACTCCAGAAAAAAACACATAAGATAGGGCCAAATAGTGAAATGTTGCTTGAGGTATCCCAGTAGTATGAATAACCAAATTCTTTGTACTCACATTTATCTATGGTCAGCAACAGGATTTCTCCAGAGCTGACAATCTCGCATGTAGGGATCTCTCACGGACCCTACTCGGTGTAATCCGATTAGCCGCTCCACTCACAACTCCTTCAAACAACTTCCACACGTCTGATATTCAAAAAGGTATTTATTATTGAATATAATAAAATTAACAATGCTGATGTTTAACATAAACCATATAAAAAAGATAATATATGCAATAATGTCAAAGACAGAGAGGGTTTTGCGGTGATACACCGCTTTTTCAAGTCGTCTCTCTCAAAAATATCCATAAATGGACGCCAACAATCCTCCACTATATAATGGTTACAAACTGGCGCATCCAAAATACGTGACGGGATATAGCTGAGTCACTGAGCTCTGTCACACGCATCCACATCGAACGGACATGATATCATCCAACTTCTGCCCGCCATACTTCAGTACACATGTACCCAAGCAGGCGAATCAAAGTCCCAGATCAAATCCAATCCAGATCGCGGACGTCTATATGACACCACACCTTCCGACCCATTGCCATAGCGGAATCCTATGACTCACCTCACGTAACACATAGTAGTAATGCTGATGAGACTCAGGGAGGTAAGATGGTGGGGAATTCGGGTGATAAGACACATGTTGAGACTCATAATATCTGGAATAAACTTGTTAACATCTAATTTATCATCATATATATATTTTCACTTGCAACGACATGACACGACATCATTATTATATGGGAAGGGCCAGATATAGATATATGTAAATTTGTGGAATATATGAACACTAACCCCTGGAATTTGAATTTTACCAGTATGGAACGTTGTTCCACTATACAATTCCTAGATGTTGAATTGATTGGCATACCAGGAGAAAGGGTGGTTACATGTACTTATTTTAAAAGTATAGCTAAGAAAGGTTACTTGGATTTTAACAGCTGCCACTACAAGAAATGGCTACGAAATATTCTATACAGCCAATTCAGGCGGATACGTCGGAATTGCTCATCTGTCCAAGATCATGACGATCAGTCCAAGATATTACGACAAAGGTTTTGTGATAAGGGTTATCCTGGAAAGATAACTGAGGATTCTTTTTGTACGGCCAGAGAATATGACAGAGAGAGTAATAAGAGAAAGGAGGTATTGAACGAACCGATAGAAAATTGAACAAATGCCCCAACATTTGTTACTAGATTCAACGATAAAACTTCTCACATTGCTCATATTTTTTCTAAACATTGGAACATTTTAAGAAGTGATCCATTTTTGAGGGATATTATCCCTAAACATCCAAGATTGGTATACAGACATGCGCAAACATTGAAAAATAATCTAGCACCAAACCATTTCACTTTAAACAATAGAAATTTAAATACAAAACATTATAAGTTGGATAAGGATATAACAACAGGACAGGTTATGAAGGGATCATATAAATGTTCTAAAGTAAGATGCCAAATGTGTCCTTATGTTGCACATAAACAGGATACTTTTATGTCTTTTGTTACATCTGAGGTATTTAAGATAAGAGATTTTATGAATTGTGGTACAAATTATGTTGTTTATCTGTTAATATGTACTTGCGGCCTACAATATGTGGGCTGCACTACACAAAACATACGTACTCGCTTTGGTCAGCATAGGTGGAATATATTGAGGGGTTTTGAACTACATGGTGTATCACGTCATTTTTTAAATTTTCATAATAAAAATCTAGAGGAAATACAAATTATCCTCATAGAGCACATTGTTGCATCTAGTGGATACGAGAGAGTCCAACGTTTAGTCAATAGGGAGTCTTACTGGATCTAGAAACTAAACACTTCAATTCCACTGGGATTAAATGAATGTATAGAAAAACCTTCTTGAAGAATAGAGGGGTCACTTATAAGTTATATAATTTACTAGTATTTTATGGACCTTATTATTTATGGTCCAATATTATTTATGGTTTAATTTCTAGTTGATATAGGAAGGGTCTTTATATAGGTTACTATTTTGAATACACTGGAGCACTTTAATATATTAGTTTTATTACTATGCATATTTAGGGATTATTTATGATGTTATAAATGGTAGATATAGATGGATATGGATCCAGTTGATGTCCTTGGATGCCCATGGACTTGGGGGGATATAGGTGTTTTTTCTGGTATTTTTTATTATTTATTGGACATGGTTCCCAGTATTACTTTGTTGTTTGACACCTTTTGATGATGTTGGCTGGCTGCTCTGAGGTGTATGTTATGTATGTGTGGATGTTAGGGAGATTTTTAGGTGATTGAGTATGATTGACAATTGGCTTTTTAAATATGTGTATATATATATATATATATATATATATATGTGATTTATATATGGATTAGCCTTTACATCACTATGGACACATATGTTATTGTAGGTCATTGGGGGATTTGATTGGGGCCTTTATTTTGGATTGACAGCATCTTTTATTTTTATTATGATCGGATCACGAATGCATATTTTGGAGATGAGGTATTCCGCGATGGGCGGGAGTGTATTGACACGGCCTTCCCTCGTGCGGTCTTATTCTTCTAGATGTGCAATGGGTATTTGAGAGATCATCATTTTTTTGTTGACGGGTGAGGTGAGTCATAGAATTCCGCTATGGCAATGGGTCGTATAGTGTTGTGTCATTTAGACGTCCGAGATCCGGACTGGATTTGATCTGGGAGTTTGATTCGCCTGCTTGGGTACATGCGTACTGAAGTATGGCGGGTGGAAGTCGGATGATATCATGTCCATTCGATGTGGATGTGTGTGACGGAGCTCAGTGACTCGGCTATATCCCATCACGTATTTTGGATGCGCCAGTTTGTAATTAGCCGATTCAAAAACCCCTGTAACCGTTATATAGTGGAGGATTGTTGGCGTCCATTTATGGATATATTTCAAAGAGACGACTTGAAAAAGCGGTGTATCACCGCAAAACGCGTTGTCTTTGACATTACTGCATATATTATCTTTTTATATGGTTTAGTTTAAACATCAATATTGTTAATTTTATTATATTCAATAATAAATACCTTTTTGAATATTGGACATGTGGATGTGGTTTGAAGGAGTTGTGAGTGGAGCGGCTGATTGGATTACACCTAGTAGGGTCGGTGAGAGAGCCCTACATGCGAGATTGTCAGCTCTAGAGAAATCCTGTTGCTGACCATAGATAAATGTGAGTACAAAAAATTTGGTTATTCATACTATTGGGATACCTCAAGCAACATTTCACTATTTGGCGCTATCTTATGTGTTTTTTTCTGGAGTTTCTTGGCCATTTGGAGGGAGTGTGAAGAGGAGAGGCTGCCTTATAAGTGAAACCTGTATCTGGGTCAGGATATAAACCCAGAATGATTTTTCTTGCTGTTTCTCATATAAGTGACAAACAGCCAATACTTTTGTGAGCACCCACCAGGTGGAGGAACAGTATCTTTGGGAGTTGTTGCACTAGGGCGCTTCCCCTTTTTTCTACCCTCCTTCTTGTTTTTACTATAGTTTCCGACATTTTATTAAAACTCACACTTACCTTTATCTGGGCAGACAATTCCATTGGCCACTATGGTTAGTACAACATTAATCTAATCTTTAATTAGTACTGGATATCATGTCCAAGGGGTGGATAGGATTCTTTGTTGCTAGACTACAGGATCCCAAACACCTTGCACTTAATGTCTTAGAAAGGACGCTGGATGCGTTTGGGGTCTTAATTCAGCAACAAATAATCAGGTCCACCTCTGTGGATGTGTTATCTAGAATTAATTAAATACTTATTCTCCTAAGTGATTTATTGTTGATACAATATGGATTTCATTCCTTTTTCCACTCTTCTGTCTGATCCCAGTGTGAGGCTTAAGGGCATTGTGGTACTGTCGAACTGTCTAGATACAGTATAAGTAATGATAAGGAATACCATGTTTAGTAATTGGTAAATAAGTCAGACAAAGTACATCATATTTTAGGTGTTAAGTTGAATCTTTGTTGTTCAATGTTCTAAAATTAAGGACTTTTACTTCATGAAACTATAAATAAGAAAGTGTCAGAAAACCCTAGACTGCTTGGTCCATCAGAAAAGTAGTAATGGATGCCAAAATATAACCCCATGGTGAGGCCTAGTTAAGAATCTGTTACTAAGTTTGTCTCTCACTTCCATGCACAAATAAAATGAAGGGCTGTAGGTCGGAATCCTGCCTCTGGCTGTATTAGTTACAGCTTCTAGGCCGAGTTATCTGAAGGGCTGTATACAGGTCTGGATTTATGATTATCTTTCATTAAGCACATGTGTGTTTAACAGGGGCTATTTTATTTTAACATAACTGTGATATCCTTAAACGCAGGACTTTTGCTGCCTTTTAAGGCAAGTTTGGACACCCCAATTCTGGGCCATATAGCTCCAGAATATGCAACTGTCATATCTACCTGTGCAAGTCTGATGATTATAGCACAGTCATTATTCCTGAAGAGAATAGATAAGAGAGGCACTTATCCATCTGAAACTGATAATCTTAGGACTCAGTGTTTGGTTAATGTAATTCTACCTGGCACATGCAAATGGAAAACCACAGTGAGAACCTGTTCACATGAGAGATATTAATACTGTGCAAAGCACCCACAAAAGATCAGGATTCCCTCTATTGGGCTGTTGAAACAGGAGTCATTTTGTATGTTGCAGCCATAAAGTAGCATGCAACCATCTTGCAGATCAATTATACCATTGATTGTATTGTTGCTATACTCATTAACGGGATTGCAGGGAGCATCAGAAGATTGTTGCCTAGTAGGTTTGATTGGTGCTATAGTGCAGAGCTATCAAGTCAACCATGTGAGCCTAGGCTAAGCACTGGGATATTTATGAGTAGATATTACTTGGATTTGCTAATTGACTGTGGATGAAAGAGAAGTCTGGTATATAGTTGCAATTTCACTGCAAATGGATCATCAGGATCACAAGTTAAACCTTCTGGATGTTAGAAAGGTCTCCAATCAACTGTGAAGTAATAAGCTTGAGAATTCTCAGCATCCAAAGGGTAAACAGCATATGATATAAAATTAGTACTAATGACAACATGATCATATTTTGTAACTTTTATTGAACACAAGTATTTTGACAGAATGCAAAGTTCTCCGTTAGTACTCAGTATTTACAGCAGTGAGAATGGGAATAAAGTTGGTAGTCAATGTTTTACTCGGTAAAAAGTTTTGTAACAAGACAGAAGGCCCCAGAAGTTGGGAAGGGTGGGTAGGGATGTGAATGGAGGCATTTGAACTGCTAGAGACAGAAAAGGCTGAGGGTTAAAGCCAGGCTTACTCCAGGCATCATATACAAAATGGGTAAACTAAAATCTTTAACCCAAGCAAATGAACACATACCTCATGTCACATTAACCCTTTGAGTGCCAGAGGGGTATGGAATGCTCTGCGCAC
Organism: Rhinophrynus dorsalis; assembly: GCA_037306005.1. NCBI lineage: Eukaryota > Metazoa > Chordata > Amphibia > Anura > Rhinophrynidae > Rhinophrynus > Rhinophrynus dorsalis. Next base: position 271,001,931 of record CM074724.1, read on the forward strand.
CCCTCTGGCACTCAGAGAGGTACAACAAAATAACACTTGACTATCCAAAGGATGCAATGCAAGCACGCCTTCCTCTGCAGATCGATAAATATACAGTGTCTAAACATTAGAATAATACATATGTACTCATACATGACATATATATATATTACCAGACTTAAGGAGGACTTCTTGGTCCCTAAGATAAGGAACTGTTAGGGATCCAAGTCAAGTGTTAACAAAATGTGACAAAGGACTAAGCTGGTTTGTTACAAATATCTGTGTGTGTCTCATTGTGTATTCTGCCTTAAAATCAAAATGTATCTCTCATATCCTTAGGGGTTATACTGCCTAATAATTAACTCCAACTACCTTAACCCCATAAGCCTTTGAAAGACAGATTGGTGCGCAACAAATTGCTCAGCACTGTGTTGCACACATCTTGGGTCCTTAAGCGTTAATCTGGGGAAAAAATCCTAAAAGGAGATTGTGGTCCTGGAATCTGCTTAACCCACTGAGTGCAAGAGGTGTATGCAAGGCATTCCTTTGCAATGTGTTGCGTACCTCACTGGCACCCAAAGGGTTAATAAAGAATCATGTCCTCCTCTGTGATCATGATGTCCACTACCAATAAGCAAGGTTTACAGAATGAGTTCACAGAGATCTTATTCATAGTAGCCATTTTCTCCTCAGACTAAGGTATGTGGATTATAAATAGGACAACTTAGTGCTCTTTAAACAAAATGGAACCTAAAGTGTGCGGAGCCCACCATTGTACTATTTCATACATTTCTACATTTTTCTTTATATTTTCATAACTTTCCTTACAACATCTCTTCGAATTGGCCTCCAGAAGAGGATATGGCTGCTTGTTTTTCATTGGGACCAGATGCGATTGTAGAGTACGAGAATGGTCTAGTATATGTAGACTGATGTACTAAGAACAGCTGAAGCAATTCTGCAAACCAACTGAATCACGTGGACAAATGCAAATTTCCCATTGAGTTAATTGGCGTTTTTAACTTACTGAACTCTACAGAGGTCTCCAATGCATTGAAAATCATTGCATTCAAGACCTCAGTAGCATTAAAGGGCTTAAAAGCCCCACTTAAATCAACAGGATTTTGGCAATTTTTACTTTTCCCTATGGTGCAGGTTGTTTGATCTTCCAGAATTGTTCCAGTTCTCCTTTGTACGCTAACCTTGCTACCATATGTGTAAAGGATGGGGCAATTATCTTCTACATAAACGGGTGTTACACACAACTAACCACCTATTTTAAAGTGAGTACATATCAATGCAGAAGTGTTTTTAATAATCCATATACTCTTCATTCAACAGTTAATAGGGTGAATCCCTCCATTTCCATCCCAAGCAGCTTGAGGGAATACGCAAAAGAGGAAAACAGAAATAATATACACTGAGCAATATGACAAGGCCAGTTTTTTTCACAGTTTGAATTTACTTAGCAATGTTCACTGTCCAGACGGCATAATTAAAAAAACATATAATTATCTCCTCCTTTTACTCAAAGGCTGTTCTATGGTCATTCACTGTTAAAGGCAAAGGAGGCATCTTGTGACCATCAGAGGAGCAATTCTGCTTCATTTTAGGGTGACTAACAGAAATATCCCAACCTTTGAGTACCAGAGGGGCACTGAAAACCAATGCGTTGCATACCCCTCTGGTACTCAAAGAGTTAAATGTAGCTTTAAACCATATGGGAATTTACTTTTCTCAGACTATGGTGCCATTGATCTGCTCTGGAACTGCTCCTCTTTTGCTTTGAGCATATGACTCTTGGAACAGAACTGGTATCTCCCTGACATACACAAAAGAATCTCATGGCTCCTGTTTTTCTTTATTCACCATAGGGATGCTCGACACATTGCATAACTATGCGGAACTCACCCTGATGTCAAATGGGTTAAAAGCATCTATACTTTTAAGTTCACAATTACTAGCCTCTATGATCCTTCCACCACCAAATCTATAAGTTATTGATGTCCTTATTTCAGATACTATGACAAAAAAACACATTTCACACTAATATTCACACATTTACTGTGCACAAGCAGACAGCAGGATGGGGAAGTTTTTGTATATTTTGATTTCTAATCTCCCTGTTTATGGAAATGTGAAAAAAGAACAATCTGGTTCTATTAAACAAAAATATATATACTCATTGTTATTGTAACGTGTCAATAAGAGAAGAATGCACCTAAGATTAGGGTGACCACATGTCCCTGATTGTCCAGGACAGTCTCTGGTTTTATACTTATGTCCCAAGTCCCTGGGAGCCCCCTTCAGGGACAATACAAAGTCCCAGAATGAAGACTCCAGAGCACAGCACTGCCCATTGACTACTCTGACAGAAAGTGAGGCCTCTGCTGGGCTACAAGAAAATGGCCTTCAGAAAGAGATCTAAACACTAGAGGCAGACCCGAGCCTTGTACCTGACATAAACAGGAGAAGCTGTGCAATTGTGTTGCAGTGTAATGCTAGTCTAAGGCTTTGGGCATGATGTACATTTTCTTGTAGACTAAAACAAGCATCAAATACTATCACAACAGTGTTTAGACCTCCCCTATAGTTGCCCTAGAAATGAGGACACGTGATTCTGCTGCTCTCATCTGGACAGTGTACCTGAATGGCAGAATGGAAATGTGGTCACCCTACCTAAGATGATTTCTGTGTCTTAGTCCTTGGCAACTAAGGTGAACTGAATATAGGAATGTTTGTATCAACATAAAAGTAACACCTCCTAATAATAATCTCACTTACAATACTATGGCTAGAAAAATGTAATGGCCCTCATGAATTTTGCCATGTTTGCCTCTGTTCAATATAAAACACCTTCAATGACTCCTGGATGTCATATCAGTGAAGAGCTGCTGGCAGTTTTTTCAAACTGATGCATGCAGAGTAAATGAACATATTCAACCCTCTGAGTGCCACACCTCTGGCACTCAAAGGGTTAAGAACCTTAGGAGTATGCAACACACTGTGGAACAATGGATTGCATAACCCTCTCCTCCTTAACCCTTTGAGTGCAAGAGGGCTGTGCAATGGTACCCCTCTGGCATTCAAAGGGTTAATGGTTTAATCTTATCATGGGCAGGGAGCACATATTGTGTCCCACTGTTCTGCTAGCAACAGCCATGCCACCTCCATAGACTTGCCATGCAGGATGTAATGATGATGTGATCTCTTGAACAGACAGGGGAAATTAACAGGGGCCACTAGGATTTTCTGGCAAAGTAAGGAAAGTGAGGGGTTCTATTATTAGGATGTGATACTTCTCCTTTAACACCTCTCAATGGCTTAGGGCAAGGATCGTCAATTTTTGCACCTCCAGCTGCTGAAGACTACAAATCCCAGCATCCCCAACCAGCCATTTGTCCAAAGTTTGATTACCCCTCGTTTAGGGACACTGGGCGGTATGTATGAATGTCTCCAATTTTATTATTATTATTATCATCCTATATAATAATTCGCTAAGTGTGTGTTTGTCAGAGGCCGTCATGCACAGTAGAGATGGTTGTGTGAGCTGCAGTCATGTGCAGTACAGACTGCCTGTGCCGCGGGTGATAACGGAGCATAACGGTGCGCAGAGAAGACTACGGTCTGAATTCGGAGATCCTCTCTATCATATCAGCCGTGGCGAGGGCAGTCTTTACTGTGTATGACTGTACCACGGCCGTTGCTGGGTGGCACTGTGGCCCGTGTACATAGGATCTTCAACTAGTCAATGTATAAAATGCCAGCATATTCCTCAGCGCTGTGCAATTAGATGCTTTGTGAAGCAATCCAATACAGACCTCTATCATTTAAAGGATTAAAACATCATTTAACCCTTTGAGTGGCAGAGGGGTGCACAACACATTGCTTTGCAATGTGTTGGGCACCTCCTGGCACTCAAAGAGTTAAATCGATGCAAATTTTAGAAAGTTGTATTTGTCCCGTCTGATGCAGTTAGTCTGCTCCAGAATGATTCCAGTTTGTATCAGTAAATCATCTCCTTGTGTCTACTGTACTGGACATCCATCTAACATTCTAAGGATTAACTCTTTGAGTGTCACAGAGATGTGCAACTCATTACAAGGCAAAACACCGCATGAGGTATTAAACAGCTCTGAATCTTGATAAATTATTTTGTTTTACAGAAGATCCACCATTTTGAGACCTACATTTTTAACCTTTTGAGTGCCATTGGGGCATGGAATGCATTGCAAACCAAGGGTTAAAACACTTCTTATAATTTTCAGAGTTGAAATTTACCAATCGCATAGGGGTGTCTGGGTTGGAAAGCGGGTTTTACCCCTTTGAATGCAAGTGGAGTAGCCAATGCATTGCTTAGGCACGCAAAGTGTTAAAGTCTCTCATATAAAACTACAAAAGAAGAGTGCAGTAATTCAGGAGCAAACCAACTGCCTTAAAGGGAGCAAAAAAACATTTCCAAGATTCTCACTGATTTAAATGAAACCCCCAGTGTCCCTTCAAGAGCTAACACACTGATAATTCAGGCCATGCCTACTGTTAACCCCTTAAGAACCGGTCGCGCACACAAGCGTCTGTCACTTAAGGACCATGGGCATTTTTTTAACATTTTTGCACATCTGCTTCAGGACTCCCTGAAAGGCGTGAAGCTGCGCAGGGAGCCCGGAATTCCATGATGTACATGTATGTCCTTGGTCCTTTAGGGACATCCACCTTGTGACGTACATGTACGTCATGGGTTGTTAAGGGGTTAAGCTAGCATGTTCTAATGGTGCAAAATGTTAGATTCGTAGAACTTAAAACAAAAAAATGATGGTCTGGTAAGAGGTAAATGTCCTGCAAAATAATATACAAATTAATGGCACAGTAAACTTTTTTTAATGAAAACATATGTGTCATAGAGCTTTTCCTGCTGAGTAAAACAAGAATACTCCCACTGCTGTCAGTTGTTTTATTCAAATGTTATAACAGTTCAAGTAATCAGGAAGTGAATTTACTGTGCGTTTCCAGAAAGTTCCAACTGACAGCATGACTCAGCAGTTTTTATTACCTTCTGTGGAGAACCGTTTGTCAGTGGCTTTCATCTCAAATACAATGTAACAGAACAATTAATTGGAATTTGACCACAAGAGGGCACTGTTATGGTAAAAAAAAATGGGTTTAAACTGTAATAACTCTGGAAATATGCATCTCAGAAGAGTACCCTTATTTTACTCAACAGGAAAAGCCCAACAATATTCATTTTTTTCATAACAAACGTTTACTGCTCCTTTAAAGAAAGAAGAGTTGAGCCTTTCATCCTTAAGTGAAATATGTGCGGGGTAAGGATGTTTTACTATGAACTAGAGCAATGTTGGGCACTCCAACTGCACCACAGGGGACAAATAACTACCGATTGATTTAAATGCGGGATTTAAACCCCCTTAAATGCTAGAGTGGTCTCCAATGCACTGCTCTGTAATTCACTGGCGACCTCTATAGCTTTCAAGGGGCAGGAAGATGCATTAATGAGTGATAAAGAGGTGATAAAGTGGAGATGACTTCTACAGTGATATCACTTCTCCAGTTCCTATGTTATTCTATGGAGCCAATGCACTAAGACTTCTCTAACTTTGCATAGGCTCCATAGAATAACATAGGAATTGGAAACGTGATATCGCCACTGTATCACCTCTTTAACGCACCTTACAGCGTAACCCCATAGGAGTAAAAAGCCCTATTTAAATAAATGACATTTGGACTATGTTCCTTTTATTCCTATGGTACAGTTGGTTCCAGTACTTAGTATATCAGCCTATGTTGCATAAGGGAAGAGTCAGTAACACAACATTCTTACATGTAAAATTTAAATGGGAGCAAACAACTGTAAACATCCACTTTCCCCTCAAAACATCTTAGAGCAAAGCACGCATGCTAATAATCTAATTATATATATATATTTATATATACCATGTCTCTAAAAAAAATAAAGCAGTTACACAAACCTTTATCAACAAAAATGTAAAAAAAAAATTCAAACACAAAACATAAAAGGGAAAAAAAATTAAACATTGCCTGCACAGAAAAATATAATGAAAAAATAAAAAATGAACCCCTTGGTTGCTAAAGAAGTCACCAACACAATGAAGACCTCTGTAAAAGCCAAGGATTTAAGAAAATGTACATGTCAATACTGCTAAATGAAATGAGAAGGGTAAGCTGCAATATACATTTGGCATCCTAAAAAGAAAACAAATAATATACAAATCCAGAGGGATATTCTTTGCAGTGCTTGTGGGTAGTAAGTTGTTTTCTAGGTCCTATCTAATTTAAAAGGACAAAGGTATAGCATATCTTAACCCTATGAGTGCCATAGGGGTGTCTAATGCACTGAACTCCCTTCTGGCACTCAAAGGGTTAATAAAGAGGTAAACTTTTATTATGGGTAAAAAAAAATGATATATATATATATATATATATATATATATATATATATATATATATATATATATTTTTTTTTTTTTTTTTTTTTTTAACAGGTAAAACATGGGTACTCCCAATACTAGGGGATTTTTATTTCAAAAGTTATCACCTTTTTTCAAATTACATTGCAAATTTTCATTCTGGTCATCACCAGGTGGTGCTCTTCCTATCACTTACTATGGGGAGTTGTAGTCACTGACTCTCTCCCAGAGAACAAAACAAATGTGTCTTTTCCACACTAGTTGTAAACGTTGATAAATAAATAAACTGAAAATGAGTTATAATAACTTTGAAATGAAATCATCCTGGTGGTGGAAGCACCCTTGCTGTACAGGAAAAAACCCTGTTTACTTTTTTCATAATAGATGTTTACTGTTCCTTTAACTAAAGTCTGAGCTGAAACATGCTGAGTCTGATGTACTAAGCAGAAATGGAGGCATTCTGGGGAAAAACAGAAATTCCCCAATTTCTGATTCATTTAACCGTTTGAGTGTCAGAGGGGTACGCAATGCATTGCTTTGCAATGCGTTGCATACCCCTCTGGCACTCGATGGGTTAAATGGGGCTTTTAATTACTCGAATGCTAGAGGGATCACCAAAGTATAGAATAGCAATGCATTAAACAGCTCTAGCAGTCAAGGAGTTAACCCTTTGAGTGCCAGAGGGTTACACAACGCTGACACAAAAAGGGTTAAAAGTAGAGATGTATGAAACTTCCCACCACAGGAAGAAATCACCAGAAAACATGGTTTTTACCTTCTGCTACAGGAATTCTGTATGGTGGAAACGAGATCATTAAATTGTGTGTATGTGTGATGACATGAAATGTGTGTGTGTGCATGGTGATGTCATCAATGGAATGTTGCACACACAACAAAAAAAAATTGGAACTTGGTGTGGGAATGTGGAACACATGATCTGAAGGTTTTGCACCTTCCGTAGGTAAAGTGATAGTAATTCTTAATATGTAAAAAAAAAATGCATTGTAGTATTTATACCCCTGAGGAAAACAAGAGTATTCCCACTGCTGAAAGGTGATTTATTTAAAAGTTATTACAGCTCAAACTTGAATTTTTCAGGTACAGTAACTCAGTGGCCTGAAATTGCACAGTGGTGCTGTTGCTACATCCTCCTATGGACAACTCTACACCATAGGATGGTGCAGCAACAGCGCCACTGTACAATTTCAGGCCACAAAAATACCATGCCTAAGAAAAAAATCAAGTTTGAGCTGTAATAACTTTTGATTAAAACAGGGCAACGGGAGTACCCTTGTTGTACTCAAGGGATAACCCCTGCAACATACTTTAATACATATTAAGTAGTACTATCCTTTTAAGTTCCTCCTGTATTTCCTCCCTGTAGGCATTTCTGCACATCAAAAGTTCAATTTAGTTCAATAAGATTTGTTATTGATAACTTATGGTGCAGTTAGCTTTCTCCAGAATTCCTCCAGTTTATTAGTACATCAGCTTCACCAAGTCATAAAAAACAATAGTTAATTGGGGCCTATATACTATAACAAAGAAAGGAGGTAATGTGGTATTGTTCAAAGAACTTTTATTAACTGAAATAACTTTATTGAAACTCTACTGACCGGTATTAACTTTTAACACCTTCAGAATATCTGACATAATTAGGTAAAATAGCAAGAACATACTGGAATATCAACCAAAGTACTGCGAGATACTAGATTTCACTTAAGTAGGTAGCCGTGAATGAAACTGGTTCAGACAAACTGTTTTAGTGCCCCATGTCAGAAACACAAATGTACTGAAGTGCAGATGTTTTGTATGGTCATAAAACAGTCATTTCTAACTTCATTTCTATTACAGATATTGTATACCGTAGGTAAGGCAGCAAGGATATGCTCACTCTTACTGGTGATCTCAGTCACATTTTAAATTAGATTAATCCAATATATCTTTCCTGACTACAGTGGCTGAAATGTAGCATTTTCCATTTGGATCCACTGATTTCACAAGTGAATTTCTGGGTGAGCAATGTTTTCCTCAACAACTGCTAATGGGCTACAATTCCAGTCATCCTCAGCCATCCGTCAGCCAGTTGCAGATGATGGGAATTGTAGTCTTACAACTGCTGGAGAACAACTGCCCACCCCTGGTCTTAACAAATAAGGTGTTCTTCTCTTTCACTTCTTAAAGAAGTAGTGAACCTTTAAAATTATATTAAAAATAAAACCTATATTGCAGTGATTTTATCATTTTGTAAAACAAGGGTACTCCAACAACTGGGAGATGAGTTGTCCAAAAGTTATTGAAGCTTAAACGTTTGGTGTTTTTTCAACATTAACAATGCCATCCAGACAGTTCACTTGGTGTCTAGGTAACAATTCTGTTCCATTTTATAGGAGAGGTAGGCCACTTGTTACTTTGTACAATATAATTTGATAGTATCATCTCTACCACTTGGTAACATTTTGACCTGTAATAACTTTTGAATAAAGCAATTGACATCAATAATAGGCATACCCTTGTTTTACATAAAAATATACTGATCCTTTTCTGTTCAAGGCAGAGTTGTAGTAAAGTGTACATTTTAGGTTGGTTCAAATAGTAGTAATAGTAGAATGTACAGTTTTTCTGCAGAAGCCTTAGGTACTGAATGCCACGCCTAATCTTTTGCCAATAAACCGGATTTTAGATTCTTCTTTGAGCACAGGTTAGTCAATCAAAGTGGTCTAGTTGGTATAGGATTCAGCTTGGCTCATTGGACTCTCAAGTTTGGAGCCTGAATTTGTTGATAACTACATTCATCCAAAAGAAACATTGTTAAGAATAGATTTTAATGTACATCAGCACATTTTGAAACTGTCATATGGAGCAATAGTAGGTATTAAGATGCACATGTAGCAAGGTAGACAGTTGCCTTACAGGTAAAATATACACGTTCTGAGATACATTATTAGTGCAATCATAAATGACACCTCAAGATCTTGAGGTTAAACAACCCATCTTATGATAGTCATTACAAAAACAAAGTACTGGCTATATACTCATACGTTCCAGCACAGGCTTGCACAGGCCAAATGTAATAAAACTGTTTTAAAATCACAGAGCAAATAAATAATGCTTTTAGTGTTTATATGCATTTACGAAACTTAGCTTTTCATTGAAGCATCACGAAAATTTGCATATACAACTGTAAAATAATATTTAAAATTAAATCATGTCAACATTTTTTTCTTCTATTTTTTGGCTTGGTGATTTTAAAATTAAATTTTATTAATTTGGTCCCTAAGAGTTGAGAAGCACAATACAAACTGCTCAGAGCAGGTTTTAAATCTAAGGTGGCCCTGACAAGGCACTCTAGGTACTTTCAGATCTTCCTATGGCTCCACCCCCACTTTTCACATGACCACCCCAGCCTCAATCAGTGTTGCCTGATACAGAAAGTACCCTTAACGTATAACATACAAACAAAAAAAAACCTTTTAACCCCTAGAGAGGTATCCAATGCATTTCTTCACAATGCATTAGAGAGTTTTTAACGTCTAAGGCAGGGGTGGGTAATATGAGGCTCTTCAGTTGCTGCAGGACTAACACTCCCATCGTTGGGGAATGATGGGAGTTTTAATTCAGCAATAGCTGGAGAAACTCATATTGCCAACCCCTATTCTAGTGGGTAAAGTAATGGCCAGTAAAGGGGTATGTACATTTGCACAGTAGGTAGTTGCCTTCTCTGCCTAATGGGAAGTCCAGCTTTGAACGAATGCGTGTAAATATGCATTTTTTTTGCATTAGATTTAGGAGCAGTAAACTTATTTTATGAAAAGAAAATGTATGCTATAGCGCTTATACGTTTGAGCAAAACGGGGGAACGGCCACTTCTGCAACAGAACTGACTGGTATTTAAAAGGCAATTTTTCTAAATGCCCTGTATCTTGGGGTTTATCCTGAAGTTTAATAATATTTGAATGAGAAACTTCCCATTACTGGAATACTAGATGGCTCTGAATGAAATACCTCCACACAGTGGCAGTACCCTTGTTTTACTCAACAGAAATAGCCCTATAACTCATATTTTATCAGAAAAAAAGGTTACGGTTCCTTTAAGAACAAAGTATTTGAGATACCTAATTGGTCTAGCTTCTACAACTTTACAGACTTAGTCAGGTCCTCTGAGCAGGATACTGCTTAGGGAATTCCAGTTATTTAATCTTAATCAGTGCCAACAAACATTTCTACAGTCAGATTTTCTTCTGCCTTCATATGATTGCTCCATATTACAGTAAAAAACCAAATAACTATTGTTTATTAATCTTGGTGTTCATACAATCCTACTGCTCTTTAGAGCACACTCTATCTCCATCACTAGACACTGCATGGATGATCTTTGATCATTCTACATTGGCGAAGATATTGTCCAAGTGAAAATATTTATGTAAACAAAGTCTTGCAGGAATTAAAAATAATAAAAAAAGGCTCACAAGCTAATTTTCAAACCATATAATTGACCATCCACACTTTTAGGACAAATACAACAATTATTTGCTTTTCTTTTTTAATTACCTACAGAGTGGATGCGTTTTTTTTTTATTTTCATTTTTTTATTGTGAAATTGTAAATCGTAATCCTTTCTTTTCCAGAAGCCTATAGCAGATGAGTGGAATCAAATACAAGTTGAATGCAATGTTCTTGAGGCTGATTTAACCCTTTTGAGTGCCAGAGAGTTATCCAATGCAGTGTTGCAATGTATTGGATACCTCTCTACCACTTAAAGAGTTAATATGAAGAACTGGAGCAATTCTGGAATAAACCAACTGTTCTGCAGGGGATAAATAATAATGTCCAAAATCCACGCTTTTTTTAACCACTTAAATGCTAAAGAGGTGTCCAATGCATTGTATTAAAATCCCTATATAAACACACATTTTTTGTTGGCACCTATGGAGTAACTACTTGAGAATTGCTCCAATTATTCTTATTAAAATGGACATGGCACTTTGAATTCAAGTTGGCATATCTGAAAATGTCATTGACGACTATGTATCATGTTAGCTAAAATGTCAGCATATACATTGTTTAGAAACTATTGACACGTTTACTTCTGCATGGCGAGCTCTCTGAGTGTGGTAACATATGCTAATTAAGCTCTCACTACAGTGAGGCAGTGAAAAATACTTTCACTTACTTTTGCTGTATATATCTGCTGGGGAGGTGCATTAATTAGTGATAAAGAGGAGATTAGTGTGAAAAACTCTCCAGTTCCAATGTTATTCTATGGAGCCAATGCATAATCTCTCTCGAGCTGGAGATATATTAGTGCATTGGTTCCACAGAATAACATGGGGATTGAGGAGTGTCAGACTGGAGAAGTAATCTCCTCTTTATAACATCTCAGTTCATAACCCTTTTGGCTAAAGTAACACACAATTTCCAATTAGATTTTCAAAGGTACAAACCTGAATTCAAGGGGGACAGATCCACTTTAAACCTTTGAATACCAGAGGGGTCCACAATGCTATGCGTTGAGCAGCGTTCTGGCACTCAAAGAGTTAAGGACTGGGTTCCACTGCAAGTGATAACTGGTTTTATTTACACATTTCCCATATACTTCCATAGGAATCTGTAAGATTAAACCAATGATAAAACATATCCCTTGCAATGTAATCTAGGCCTAAATCAGCCTACAACATCTCTGACATCCAGGTGTTAAGCATTCACTATGGTGTAAGATGGTACATAATTGCAGTTATGAAGACTCTGCATAGGGCTTCTTACACTAACATTTACCTCCTTAAATTTGTTCATAACAAGCATGTGCACAAGAGATGAACTCTTTCTACAATCTCACAAAACAAACAAGGTTTTTCTTAAAAAAGTAATAACAACAAAGGCCAAGATTTGAGAGGAATGATGAAATGTGTGTGTGTACCTCACTCTGTAAATGGCTAGCATGAGGCTCCTCAGACATTATTTTTAGTATCCACTTGCTCCTTCCCCAGTGACACTCCCCCCACCCCCAAGGACAAATCATGCTTTACTCTCGTTCACGTTTGTTTGAGTGGCTTCATTGGGAACTGTTTTGACTTCTGCTGGGGTGCTCTTGACGTCTGTTTCCTCTGGCTTTGAATTTTCTTCTACAGGGGTCTTCCTGCAAACAAACAAGAGGTAGACAAAGTGAGAGAAGCTAAGGCAGGAGGGATAAATAATACATTGGAAGGGACAGGGGTCAACTCTGTGGGCAAGTCAAAAGGCTTATGGGAACATTTATAACCACAAACAGAATGCAATCTGGTGTATGTAAAAAAAAAATATATATATATTTGGTTTACGACATGGGTTGGAACCACAACCCCCATCATTCCCAACCAGCTAATGGTTGGCTGGGAGTGATGGGTGTTGTGGTTTAAAATAGCTGAGATGACAAAGGTTGCCTGCATCTGGAATGTCTAAAATGTAATTGTAAGCCTTTCCAATGTGTTTCACAAACATCTGGTCCTTAAATGGTTAAAATGGACTTGTTCCATTGAATAGTGTTAAGCAAACTATTAGGCACTGTATACTTCCGGAGATATTGCCATTTTTATTTCTGAAAAGTGAAAGTCTCTTTAATGGTGGCACCATATGCTAATGAAATACTGTGCTGCACACAGACCCTGATTAGCATGCAGTGCCATGCAGAAAGTGACTACCACTTTCACTTTTCAGAAATAAAGACATCAATATTTCCTAAACACTGCATCCACTGCTGATCTTTTGGCTTACATGATACTACTGTACAAACACAGTTCTGAATTATGTTTTCAATTATGCAAACTTGAATTCGAGTTGACAGGTCCATTTTAAATTTTGCATGTGCAATACCCCAGGGTCCTTGCTCATTTGACTAAGGAATAGTTGGCTCATAAGTATTACTGCATTAGTATCAATTTACTATCAAATAAAGGGGTAACATACACAGTAACATAATTGAAGAGGCTGAAAAAAGACAAGCCTTTGCCGTATCTCCCTTGATCCAGACGTACGTATCTCAGTAAGCTATATGCCTCAGATCTTGTCATTTATAACACGCTAGACATAGCATACACCAATCAGTTATAGAAGAGGAGCCAAATGTTCTAAATGTGCATTAGAAGTATAAATTTAGGGTCATATTTTTGTAATCTAGAATAAAACAATGAGTGTACAGATATGGGCAGAAAGAATACAATATTAAAAGTTTATAACCCTACTAGTTGAAGAGCCCATCACACTGGCCACAGTGCCGGACGGTCGCGGTGCAGTCACGCGCAATGGAGACTGCCCGCACTGCGGCTGATACGGAGCGCCCAACTCCATATCAGCAGCAGCACGGGCAGTCTCTACTGCGCATGACTGCGTTGCACGCAGCCGTCTCTACTGTGCATGACTGCTTGTGACAAACTTTAGCAAATTATTATATAGGATGTTCATGTTTAGATGAACTAAAACGAGTGAAGGTAAATCGCAGTGCTAGACAACTCCTGTTGAACTTCATGAACCAAAGAGGCTGATGTACTAAATGGAATTGGACCAGTTCTGTAGAAAACTAACTGCACCATAGGACAGATGTAAACTTCCAAAAGTTCCCTGATTTAAAAGGAGTTGTAACTGTTTGAGTGCACGAGGGGTATGGCACTCAAACGGTTAAACGCCCTGAATGCTAGAAAGGCTTCCAATACATTGTATCACAGTGCATTAGAGATCCCTTTAGCATTCAATGGGTTAAAAACCCAATTTAAATAAATGGGACATTTTATATGTTCTCCATGGTGCAGCTGATTTGCCCCTGAATTGCCCCAGTTCCTCTTAATTTATTTGGTTAGTGAAATATGTCCTGAATATTTCCATGTATTAGGAAGGTAAAGTGAACGGGGTATATGTCAGGCAACGCCAGTAAGGGTATGCACTATAGTATATGATTGTCATAGTGCAAACAAGCACACACACTCACTTTGCCATCATTAGGCCTTTAACCCTTTGTGTGCCAGAGAGTTAGCGAACAATTTCCAATTCAATGCGTTGGATACCACTCTGGCATTCAAATGGTTAATGCCAGTAAGCCCCTTACACTTGCTCCATAACATACACAGGAGGACAACAGAAAGTCACACCACTTACTATATGCCTCATTCAGTACTTTGTATTAAATAAGCTGTAGATTAAAGGAAGCCCCAAAATGCCTATAGACTGCCTAATTGTGATCACTTTAGTGTATGCGGCATTATGGGGAGAATGTTTGGAATGAGTAGCTTAGTAAACTGACTTTAGGCAGTTGTAGTGCTATACATTTACTTTGTGCAGAATTGTATTCGTACATTCACCCAAGTGTTAGTGCTGTGGGTTCTTATAAAGCTCACTGTATGCAATATCAATTCTAACTATTTCTACATGATTATGTCACAGTATTTGTCCAGGAGAGGGCAGTGAGCTGGGATCAAGCTTAGTTTACCAATCTATGATACGCCATGAGGCATCCTTCAGTCTAGTAAGACAAGCTCTAGGCTTATACTTGTGTCATGTGACTTAAGGCCTTACAAGTCCTCAATAATTTAAACAGGGATTTCAACCTATTGGATGATAAAGACATCTCTACATTTCAAAGGGAATCTGGGAATTTGTGTCTCCTATGATATAGATGGTGTGCTCCATTTAAACTAATGGGAATTTAGGATTTTTTTTATACATCCCCTATGTAGAACTTTGGGCCTTATTCATCAGGGTATAGGGGAGCAATTGTGGAGCAAACCAACTGTACCACAGCGGTGAAATGAAAATTCCACAAATTTCCATTGATTTAAATGGAGATTTTAACTCCTTTAATGCTAAATGAATTGGAGACATCTCTAGCAGTCAAGGGGTTAAAAATTCCTTTTAACATAATGGTCATTTATAATTCTCTTCTTTGCACCACTATACGCTGATGAGTAAGGTTTGCTATAGCTTATGTTTACATTTCTGAGGCTCTTGCAGTAAAGGAAGCTCTTGTTTCCTGAAGGGATTACTGTTAATTGGTATATATTGATCTGAATTACTACTGGAGCACAATGTTTAGACCCAAGTCCATTAAATGGGGCGGGGAAACTCCCCAATCCTCAAAGAGCTCTCCAGTTTGTGTATTATTTTATGGTACTGAGAGTGAGAATTCTTAGGACCATTATAAACTGATCCACAAAATAAAATCAGATTTGGAAAATTTTGCTGACTGGAAACATTTTCATCCCTATGTCTCTGAGGGTGTTGTACTGAGAATAACTGGAGGAAGATGCACTAAGGTGAAATAAAGAGGAGATACCTTCTCCAGTGATATTACTTCTCCAATTCCTATGTTATTCTATGGAGCCAATGCACTAATATTTCTCCAACTGAAGAGATATTAGTGCATAGGCTCCACAGAATAACATAGGGACTTGAGAAGTTATCTCCTCATACCTTAGTTCATCTCCCACCTAGAGTGAGTATGGGGCAAAGCAACTGCACCAGAGGGGTCCACTTGTTTAAAAAAGGTTTTTTACCTTGAATGCTAGACAAATTGACAGCTCATTACTTTATCATCATGCAGTTGCTTTGTTCCAGAAATGCTCTTTGGGACAGATGCACTAAGTATTGATAAAGAGGTGAGAAAGTAGAGATGACTTCTCCAGTAATATCACTTCTCCAATTCCTATTTTATTCTATGGGTCCAATGCACTTTGGAGATCTTAGCGTATAGGCTCTAAAGAATAACATAGTAAATGAAGAAGTAATATCAATGTAGAAGTAATCTCCTCTTTATCATCTATCATGCCTTTGTGCATTACCCCTTGCCTTCATAGTACATCAGCCACACTAAGTTCTCATGTACTTTGCAGCCGACATATATCACAGAGGTGAAGCATTCCTGTGCTCTGTGCAACATTTTATGTAAAAGGGCAAATGGTTAAGACACTTGGCTGATAAACAGTACATGTAGGAATGGAGCATATCGGTGTGTTTCAGCAATTGCTTTCATCCAGTCCCTACAAATATTCGGACCAATCAAACCCAGATCCAGACTCGCAAAAACTCACAGGTGAAGGGCAGCAGACCAAAAGCAAGAAACAAACATTCTGGGGTACTGAAGTAATTGGGAATATATTGGCGATATATTGCATGATATAAGTAATTCATAATATGCTATGGTTGCTATTTTAGCCTTAACCCCAAATACAAACATTTAATACATGACTAATCATGGCTGCCACCACCCCCACGCAATACACTTTTATTGTGAAATTCAGATATTGTACAACAGTTGTCAAACAGCTGGGAGATGCTTTGTGGCAAAGCTATTATATCTCAACCTTTCAATCTTTACCTTAATTGCCAGCAACCTGTTGTCAGGACAGTTTCTCTATTGCAGTGGTTCTCAACTTGACAACTTGTAAAAACTTTGACAATAAATGTGAATTCAGAGTTTCAGTTGGATACTTATGGAAATGTTTATCCAACACATATTATTCTGATTGAGAAACCTAAAAATATCTATATATTATGGATGTGTACCCTCCATTACTCCTTCACAGGTGTCTCAGAAAATTCCAGAATGTGTGTTGGGGGTTTTGTGATCAAAAAACTGAGAACCACTGCTCTATTGCATTCAACTAGAGAGGTCTGAGTTCACCAGATGTGATAGTAACAACTGGATCTGTCTGGATCTGGGTTTGTAGTGGAGTTGTACTATCAACAACTATAATACCTTCTGAACTCAGTATCTCCCAAAAGAGTACCCTTGTTTAACGCTGAAAGAAAAGCCCTCAACTTATGCCCTAAGGTGAAATTGTTGTTCTGTTTGCATAAGTACATTTCCATTCCAGGTCTGTTACGCTAAGTGAAAATGTAAAACCATATAATAAAAATATATGGACTACTTTGTTTTTTAAAAACAGAACTACAGAAGTAGCTAGGTCAGTCTTAGAAATACTGAAAAAGGTCAGTTTAACAGTATAATTCTGACTACTCCATGCTAACCAATGGACAAATCAATTCCATTACTAAACAATACAACACACTGGGAGATAGACTTCACACTGCTGAACTACCCAATTAGGGCGTAAAAGCCTTCTTTGTGAAGCTTTGGGGGAATTAGCATGTGGCAGGCTCGTGTGTAACTTGAGATGGCATCTGCAGTTAAATGACACATTGAGTCTTATGTATAAAGGCTAAGTGAAGAAATACTTGAGTACAACCACTGCACTATACAGGACAAAAGAATATTCCCATTGAGTATTTGGTTTTTAGCCCTTTGAGTGCCAGAGGGGTATACAATGCATTGCTTCACAATGCGTTGTATACTTTTCTGGCACTCAAAGGGTTAATGTGAACCTGTCACCTTGAAAACAAGTTCCAATATCTCCTAATCTTTGCATCAGAAAACAGATAAAGGGATTGGAGGATCTGAATTATAAAGAGAGACTAGCCAAACTTTGTTTGTCTACATTAAAGAAGAGACGTCTAAGGTGTGATATGATTACCATTTACAAATATATACAAGGTCAATATGAAGAACTATCCAATGAATTATTTATGCAAAGAGCTGAGCTAAGAACGAGAGGTTGTCTATTAAGAATAGAGGAAAGGTGCTTTTGACTAAAACAAAGACAGATACTTTTTTCTAAGGGCAGTAAAGTTATGGAATTCTTTACCTCGGGATGATATGCTTATAGATACTGTAACTGCTTTCAAAAAAGTATTAGATACCTATCTAGCACAGAACAATATTGAGAATTATGACAGTTGGCTTCAAAGAAGATAGGATGTTGATCCATGGAACTATTCGACTGCCATTTTTTTACCCACTTGGGGCTTAACTGGAAATCGTTTCAATGTTTTTTTGTTTTTTTTTTGCCTTCCTCTGGATCAACAGGGGTGATTTGGCATGGGCTGGACTTTTTGGACGCATGTCTTTTTTCAGCCTCATCAGCTGTGTTACTATGTTATTTGATGGTATTTTGGCTAAAAAGATACATAGGTAGTTTTTAATTAATTGTTTTAAATATGCAAATTTGTATTCATGATGACAGGCCAACTTTAACCCCTTGAATGCTAGCGGACTCTAAAACATTGTTTCACTGCAAGACCTCTCTAGTATTTAAATGGTTAAAAAGTGGTTCAAAGATGAGAATGTGTAGTGTCCTTCAGTGACCTCAAGAGTCACTCTACTTTGCCTTTATACATAAGGCCCACTGTTAATAAAGGGTCAGGAACCACCAGTTTCAGTTGAGATGTACACTTTTTCATAGAGGAGTTTGTAGAGTTCTGTAATGGTACCATTATGATTACACAGATTATACAAAAAACTGATATATTATGGAAAGGATTCTTAAAATGAATATCATATGTAAAATCAGACTCTAGAATGAACTTAAAATACATAGGCCTGAGAAAAGCATTTGTTAGTTGACAAACTGAAAAGATGTTAAAAGAAAACCACAAATTAGAACACAGCACAGCACCAAACGGATGACAACACAAGACATAACCAGCAGAGGATTAAGAGAGGCCATACTCGGTCTTGGATGAATCAGGCGGTACAGAGGTGTCTGCAGTGGAAGAAGCCAGCTCAGGAGCTTTCCCACTAGCCACAGCGGCAGGAGTAGCAGTTCCAAGAGCTGCAAAAACATCCTTTGCAAGGTCAATTTCTGGAGTCTTGAAGGTCCCCCCATCAATCTGAAAGTCCTCACTCTGGGAGGGTTTTGTGTTGCTGAGGGAAGCAGCCTCGTTCTTTGTGGCCTCTGTTGGACTTTTCACTGAGCTGGGTTGTGCTGCTTCTTTTTCTGGGCTTTTGGTAGCTGATGCTTCCTGCTTCACCTGCTTTGTTTCAGGAGTAGCTGGGGGACTAGTGGTACTTGCTGGGACTGTGGCAGGAGGCTTGACAATGGCTTTGGGAGCCTCCACTGTACTAGTGGCAGCACTGGGGTTCAGGACCCCACCTTGATTAGCTAGAGCATTAGATGAATTGTTAGTAGATGGGGTGTCACTGAGATCTACCAGAGGGGCAACCTTTGGGGAGGTGGTGGTGGCAGGCGAAGAGGCAGAAGGTGCCTCTGATTTGGAAGGGGTTGCCTGACTGGACTGCACTGTATTTGATTCAGGAGCACTTGAGGGTGGTGGGGCACTGCTGGAGGTTAGAGTTGTGGTCTCACTTGTTGGGCTGTTTTGAGCAGTGGCAAAGGTTTCAGTGATAGCATCAGAATTAGTTGTAACTGAGGTGACAGAAGGCAGCATGTCCTCAACAGTAGCTGTGGTGTCAGCTGGGTGCCTGCGAGAAGCACAGGAGCAGAGAGAAAAAGAGTAGACAATGAAGAAAACAAGTGACAGAAACGCAAGGAAAAGCAACACAAGCACATGCACTTTTACAGGGCTGCACATTGTTATAAACACAAACGTAACACCAAGCTTATTATTGGGTTTAGACAGATGCACAACTGGTAAAGTCATATTGGAAAGGGGAAAGCAAGAGAAACTAAAGGAAAGTTATTATTTTAGGTTAGTATAATAATTATGAGGGTTAATCACCCCTCATATCTTCCTAAAGAGGAACAATAATCTAAATAATCTAATTCCATACAAGCATAAAGTGTTAATTTTTAAGTGAAACAGTTTATTAGATAAAAGCTTTCATTCAAGCAGAGCTGAATTTTGCATTAGGCTGAGTAGGCACCTACCTAGAGCTTCATGTTGTCAGGTGTGCCTCAGCGATGCTGGACATACCAATACTCTGAGATGTGGGTGTGTCTAGAGCAATCCCATTTCTCCTGCACCAGAATCCTGCTCTGGTTTATGGCAGTTGGTGTATTACCGGTACTTATAAACTTTTACTGTCCATTATTTAAACCCTGAGATGATAGAGAGGTCTCCAATGCATTGCATAGAAATGGGTGCAGACCTCTCTAGCAGCCAAAGCATAACAGTGGAACAAACAGCTTTTAAAAAAACATAGTAAAATATGAAAGCTTTCAAAATACCCTATGTTTATGTTAGTCATTCTTTATTTAAAGCTATACCTTATTAGATATTTAACTTTTCAGTTTATGCACATTGAACAGTATAGGCGGATTGTTTTTTCTGTGTTAGGCAACAGTGGGTTAGGGTTGCAGTCATGTTAAGAGTGGGGAGGGGTGTGGTCATAGATGGGGCTAAGGGACCCTGGTGTACCGTGCCTAGGAGATGCCTAAGATGTCCATCCCTGTACTCAAGCCTACAGAATTATTTTTAAAGGGTTTGACTGGAACTGTTTTTAACAGATTTGAAAAGTGCATGAGAAATCCTAATCCTCTTCTTCATAGAACTTACAAGATCCTACATCACTTCTGAGTTCTGACAGAACTCTTTAACCCCTTAAGGACCGGGGAATCCGTGCCGCGATCCGACTGAACGACCATGGAACAATTTTTTTTTTATTTCTCCGTTGCGTTCCGGACTCCCCGAACGGCGTGCAGCCGCGGGGGGAGCCCGGAACTCGATGACGGTCATAGTACGTCATCGGTCATTAAGTCAAATCGACCCTTGATGTACTATGACCATCAAGGGTCGTTAAGGGGTTAACCAAGTAAAATTAAAGGGAAAGTGACCCATTTTCACCAAGAAAGTGCAGCAATTCTAGCATAAACCAACTTCCCCATGGGGGTAAAAATAATCATTCACACTGATTTAACACTTTGAGTGTCAGAGAGGTGAGCAAAGTATTGCTATGCACACCATAAATAAATGGGGCATTTAACCTTTGAATGCTAGTTAAGTCTCCAATGCATTGTGAAGCAAGGCACTGGAGACGTCTCTAGAATTCAGTATTTAAATGAATTGTAATCATCATTTTCAGCATTGTGCACTTGGTTTGTCTTGATGCCAGTGGAATTTAGGCATATTTATTAACAAGCACGGACAGCCATCTACCCTTAATAGACCAGCAAACTTACTTACTGGTACAGCCAATGTTAAATATAAAGAGCAGTAGTATCATTTCTTACTCATCTGCTGGATTCTTTTTCTAGTCCGAGACTAATGGAAATTTCCATCTGTTGTTACAAGTTTTTTTTTGCTGAGTAAAATAAGGGCATTCTTACTACTGGGAGAATTTTCTTGAAAATGTTATTCCAGCTCAAACTTTTATTTTAAAGCACCAATGCCACTTGGTGCCTAAACGTCATTTTTTTCTAATAATAACTTGAAGAACTTGAGTCTTAGATTACAGCACTCCATTGTAGGTGATAGGCACAACACCACCTGCTGGCCACCATGGGAAACTGAAGTTTCATTTAAAGAAGAAACATGCACATTTTAAGTTGCTATCTCTTCAATAAAAGCACAAGAGCAAAACTATTAGTGGCCATTGGGATTTTCCAGCCATAGTAAGGTAAGTGGTGGTGATTATTAGGATGTGTAACTTCTCCTTTAATTAGCTTATAATAGTTCATACACACATCATTGCGCTTTTAAGGCTCTTAAAGATACGTTGCAGAAACTGAGGTGAATGTTAATCTTTTGACTAAATAGTGGGGGATAGAATGCATTATTTTTTATGAAACATTTACAGTTTATTGTGGAAAAGTTTCCCGACAGTAATGTTGATTTAACAGCAAATTATACTCCAAAAACCTAGTCTTAATAAAGTTAAAATGTGTAATGTATGCTTTGACCATTCTATCAAATAGAATTCTGTGTTTAATTTGGCAATTGTCATAGACCGTGTACAAGTATAACATTTTCTAAAACACACAGGCACTGGGGAGATTATATGAATCCATCAACCTATCTCCTTTGACGTTAGCCTTTATCTCATGTGGCTGCACACTGGGGATGCCCTATAGTGTATCTCTTTAGTGCCTAAATGCATACATATGCCACCATCATTAACTCCTTAAGGATCAGAGAGGGGGTGAAATAGATTGCGAAACAATCCGTTGCACCTCTCTTATCCTTAAGGGGTTAAAACTTTAATGTATGCAAGCTCCGAACTCCTCCCCTATAGGAAGTATAGTACAACAGAGCAACGTCCATCCACTTCCCCACTGATGCCCTAAGTACCTAAGTAACTTGGCTTTAGGCAGCACAGAGAAACTGGTTCCAGTATCTAGTTTAGCACGAAACAGCATTAGCACATTTCCCCATTAAAAAGCTGATGTACTAAGTATAACTAGAGAAATTCATCAAATAAAAATGCCCATTAATTTAAATGAGCCTTATAGCTCCTTGACTTGGGAGAGGACTGTGTTATAGCATTCACTAATATTCACTGAGTTAAAAGCCATAAATAAATCAATAGGAATTTGGGTGATTTTTTTACATTTTTCCCCTTGGAATTGGTTAGGTCCAGAATTACTCCAATGCACGTTAGTACATCACCCTCTAAATCTAAATTCTGAGGCCCGTTTACCCATGACAGCACCATAGCCATGACGCCTCACATGATATCACTGAATGTATGGCTTTGAGCTGACCCTTCCATGCTATTGGGTTGTCTTCCTGCTCCTTACCCTCCTGCTCAAACTATGAAGTTAACTATTATCCCAAAAAACAAAACAAAAACCAAACTTATTACAGTCATCCACCCACCTGCATCATAGGCAGCACATATCGTCCTGCTTTATATCAAGGGTTGAGTCTGTCTACCCTTCTTTATCAGGGGCAGGCTGTTCTCACCTGCCCTCATCACCTCTCTTTAATATTAGAAACTAAACCCAGAACATGGGGACAAGCAATGCAGATGCAGAATTTAGTACTGAGAAGAAAAGGCAGCTTAAAAACTGTAGAGAAACAGAAAGCTATGCTTTGTCCAATTTATTCTTAATTTGAAGCTAGCAAATGGGTCCTGATAACTGTAACCTAGGAATTCTTTGTAAAAAAATAAATGCATTAAAGTTGTTGGATGTTTCAAAGCATAAATATTCAGTAGAAATATTTTTTCACTTGAATCCAAACATATATCTTACTTAGCCTCTCATAGTAAGGGAACTCTTCATTTTCGAACATACTTTGATATTTATCCTATTTTGGGAAATAACATTTCCCCTTTCATTGTAAACAGCCACTCCACAAGAGCATTACAATACCAAGAGGAGAGAAACATACTCAGGTTCTGTTAGTGGTGTGGTCTCATTGGGCTCTGTCTGGTTGCTTCCATCATGGTTTGGTGTCCTCTCTTCTTCTGTTCTCACCTCCACAATGGGCTCTTTAGACTCATCTTTCCTGTAAAACATTCTGACATGTTATTGGATGTATCTCTCAGCTGAACTATTAGCCACATATCTATAATTAGTAGCTAGCGCTGGATGGCACACCATGCATATTCTCAGTACTAGCCATTCAGATATTTTAGGTAATATTTAAGGGCTAATATCCACATTTCAGCTCCAACAAGGGTGGGGGCGGCATAAGATAAAGATTAATTCATTTTCCAGCACTGATTTAGAAAGGTTTTCTCCTCTATCAAGGAACAAGGGCAAAATTATTTCTGTTTGTTTTTTCGGGCCATAGCAATAAATATAATATATAATAAATATATTATAATATCTTATTATAAAGCATCATTGGTTAGAAATATTTTGATATATCAGCATGAAGTATAAAAGGAGAAAAAAACACCTAATAATAACGTCTTCTTACCTTATTATGACCAGAAAATCCTAATGCCCGTATGAATTTTGACCACATGCTTTTGTTCAAAAGATAACCTATTCAATCAGTCCTGGATGTAATGTGCATGGAGGCAGACATGACAGTTGCCTGCAGTTATTAACCCTTTGAGTGCCAGAGGGTACGCAACGCTCAAAGGGTTAAAGTGAAGCAGGCAGACTGCATAAGCCTACTTAACACCTTAAGGACCAAGAACGTACATACACATCATGAGGAAAAGGTGTGTTATGGACCCATGACGTATATGTACAATGGGGACCTCTGATTCCATTAACAAAACAAAACAAATGCACTGTGGTCCTTAAGTGCCAGAGTCTGGTCCTTAACCCATTAAGGACCAAGGACTAACATGTACAACATGGGGTAAGCGTGCTTAAAGGACCCATGATGAACATGTACGTCATGGAATTCAGGGATCCCCGCGTGGCTGCACACTGTTTGGGGACATCTGATTCTGATAAGAAAAAAATGCCCCATGGTCCTTAAGTGCTGGCTATGCTCCCGCACGTCTGGTCATTAAGGTGGTTCTGAATAGATTAAACATAACATGTGAAGTAAGCAGGGTATATCTCCTATGGACCTGCTAGCAACTGTCAGATCCTCCTCCACAGATATGACATCTAGGACTGGGTGACAATATTATCGCTTGAATCAAGAAGCAAGGAAAAATGTAAAGGGCTATTAGGATTTGCTAGCTATAGTAAGGTAACTGGAAGGCTATTATTGGGGGTGGGGGTTTACTTCCCCTATAAAATGATGTGTAATAAGGACTTACGAAAATGCTGCTTTTCCTTCTTCAATGTCTTTGCCTTTGGCTCCTGGTCCAGCTTTCCCACAGAAATTAACAGCGATGCACATAAGCAGGCCACACTTGTTCAAGAAGAAGCAGGTGACATCTACAGCCACCAGAAGGAGAACAAAGATGACAATGAGAATACCCACGATTGCTCCTATTCCCAGACCAGAGTTGGTGCTTGTGGTTTCTGGAAGAAGAAAAATTGAAAGATGATTAGATCTGAGAATAAAAATACATAATGCAAACCTTAAGTAAAATCTTAGCACAATCTGTGACATTCCTCTTTGCTGATGTACGCCAAATGTCATCAGTCTCAGCCGGTGGTGATTCTGACATTAACCTAAACTTTTCATTTTATATCAGATTTATCCTGAATATATTTATGTGGGCTATTAATCTGGTGTCACTTTTGGACAATTAATCCAAATCACGCTCTGTATGCCAGTAAAACAACAGCTTCAATCAATGGTTTGCTACTCTTACCAAATTAAAAATAAAACTTTAACTCATTGAGTGACAGAGAGGAATTCGAAGCATTGCTCTGCAATGCTTTGCATGATCCACTGACACTCAAAGGGTTTAAAGATAACTATAACCTAGAATTACTAGCTCTTAATGTAACAAATTAACATACTGACAAACGTGTTCTTTATATAGCAGTCGGTGTATCTTATCTATATTTGTTTTGCATTATATCAGTCAGCCTCTATGTCACGTCTCCTTAAACAAACAACAGGCTCAAAAGACTTAAATGGCTTGTAAGGGTCAACTGTCTATCAGACTGTAGAACATAACGACTAGAGGAGAGAAATAATGGAGATAAAATGCAAATTAAACAAATGCATAAATATGAATGGCTGCTGTATGAAAAACAGGTAAGTCTTTATGTTAACCATTTAAGGAAAATGTATAGCCCATGCCTGTTATCCATAGATGATAAAACAAATCACAAATCCTTTATTCTTGGGGTATAATTCCCCTAATTATACATTGAGTTTGGTTCACTTAGAAGAACTGGAGCAGTTCTGGAGAAAACTAATTGAACAACAGGGAACAAATAAAAATTATCCAAACAGTATAGCTGTTCTGCCAATTAAAATGTATATGTGATATCAAAAAAGAAAAAAAAAGTTGCCGTATGTGTAAAACAGAAAGTCCTAGCGCTAGTGGAGTAATAGGAGTAGATATCAAGATTACTCAAATGCAATAATGTACTGATGAAGAAGACAGTGTTTGGATTTCAAAACAGAATGTAACTGTGACAATAGGTTTTACTATGTGGAGAGATAACATGCACCTTAACATACAGAAGAAGATATGTCGAAATCGTGTACTCATAAGCATATTACCACCTGAAGAATCATTATCATTGTGGTCCTATCTGAACATCATTGGCACAAAAAGTGAAGAAGATGCCAAGGACAGACCCAAGAGAATGGTGGATAACATACAAACAAACAAGTAACCGTGAGTGATATGCGTATTGGGTATTTGTGGTCATTGTAGCTAAGGTGTTGGACGTTAATGAAATATTAGGTGGGATAAGAAAGGTCTGACACCTTGTGGGTTGAAAGGTGCCGAATAGTGTGTATATTAAGCCACGCTAGATAAAGGCACCATCTGTTTTTAAGTGCTAATAAAGCCAATATGCACTAAAAGGTCAAATTGTTGGCATACATGGAAAATATCCAACCTTATGAAATACCGGTTAAAAGGTGACGCACATTGTGTATATTAAAGCGGAACTACCACCGCATAACAAGTTTATCTTAAATATCTCCCCATCTGGCGACTAGCTGCTTAGTAGTGCTAGTCGCCAGAATTATTACCTTATTAAATAGATTTCTCCTTTCTTTCCCGGCTGACAGACAGGACAGAGAGCAGACATCTTGCCATAGTGACGTCCGTGCGCCTGCCCTGTCAGTCCCAGCCATCTGTAGGAGACGTTGCTAGGAGCCGCCTGGCTCCGGAAGGAACTGACAGAGCAGGTGCGCGGACGTCACTATAGCAAGATGTCCGCACTCCGTACTGCCTGTCAGCGGGGGAAGAAAGGAGAAATTTATTTAATAAGGTAATAATTCTGGTGACTAGCGCTACTAAGCAGCTAGTCGCCAGATGGGGAGGTATTTAAGATAACCTTGTTATGCGGTGGTAGTTCCACTTTAAGTTGCATAGGAGAAAGACTTAATTTGTTTTGTGGTGCTAATAAAGCCAATATGCACTAAAAGGTTTAATTGTTGGCATATATGAAAGGTGTCCAACAAACGTCTACGGGCTGGATTCTATTACAGGTGCTAATTTTATCACTGCTTTTATCTCCAGGTTTCCCCACAGACTTCAATAGGAAAATGTTTGATAAAAAGGTTTTAACATTTATCACCTGCAATAGAATCCAGCCCTAAGCTGGAAGGAGGACACTTGATAAAATAATTATTTTCACAAAGCTATAAAGGAGGATATTGAGTACAATAAGAACTTATCTCCATTAAATCAAAACTTTTTTCAAGATATTTTTTTTAACATTTATATAGTGTACACTATTGTTATATACTTTTTTGGGGAGACCTAGAGACAATTTTTGTATTGTCTTGAATTATAGCTCGCTTGTGGTTTTCTCACACATATGGAGTGTTGTATTTGTTTAATTTTCAATTCTTATTTTATTGGTTGTTGGTTTTGATTTATTTTTTTTCAGAGCATGCTCCACTGACATCGGAGATCGTATATACCACAAGGTGATAATGTGTGAGTGTATCTTTAATGATTAAGTGTATTTATGAATGAACGCAGTTTTTAGACTAATTATTATGGGGCTCATTCAGTGCTGTTCATTGTAGATGTTTAGTTAATTGTACTTGTTCGGGTGGGTGGGAGCTGCAAGCCTTATAGACGGCTGTGTTTCTGCCTCTTGAGGCTTTCTACCCATACAGTCTCGCCCATTCTTAGAACATACAGTACATGTTTGTTAGAGTGACATTGGCACTACAGTTATGTTATAAGTGATTGTGGCCATTAATATATTACTTTCACGGATGGACGGCACCTTAATTGTGGGTTGTTTCCTCATTCTGTCATCAGTTTGACTAGTATCTTCAGGTCTGTATAGTGGCATTTGTGATACTGTACCTGTGGGGTCTCTTTATGACAGGTGGTAATTTATGACAACAGAGTTGCCCACGTTAGGCAATGTCCTTCCGTGATTTGTTCAGAGTATTTTTATTTTTTATTGGTATTGTGTTTTATTATTTCATTTTATTATTATATACATATACATTGAGTAATCTGGATATCTTTACTAATCCATTAATGCTAGGGCTTCTAAGCACTATTACCCAAGCCATGCACCTGCTTATTCAAACCTGTGATTAACTCCTTTATTGCACAATTAATTGGAAATAGCTTCACCGGCAACGGAGGGTAAATTAAGTTAAACATTTCTAAAATAATTTAAGATAAAAATGAGTCCCCCAAAGTAAGGGGGGGGGATTCTACCCCACCCCTCCTGATGAAATCAGGATGCAGAATGTTATCAAATAATACAGGGTCTGCTCAACCCATTTTATTTTTTCCCACTTCTAAACACTACAAAACATTAATATGAAGTCTGCAGCCCGCACAATAATTGTAAAAATTGCACAAGGAAGGGTCACCTAATCTCCCGATGGGAGAGGAAGTGTAAAATAAAATTAATACTGAAATGCCCAAAGAAGGAGTCAGTGATCCTTTTCTCTGCCCTCGTTAAGGGGAGAAGTGTAAAAAAATAATATGAGGTTCACAGCCTCATCTTAATACATAATGTGCCTGAAGAAGGGAAAGTCCTCTTCTACCCTCTCTAACAGGTGAGTCAGTGATTAAAGTGTCATTGGTGCAGCAGGTCCAAGGGCCCATTTTAAATGCTAGCATGTTTAGTAGATATGTGAATTGTTTCAAATTATCACAGCCAATCACTGGCTGGTAAGAAGGGGTTAGGCAGGGATGTCCTGTGTGCCCCAGTATAACATCTTCCTTACAGCCAAGTAATGGCCTTAGAGGCAGGGGCACACATGCATACTGTGCTCACCTCCATGACCCCTCCCTCTGAGCCATCTGATTGAATCTGAGAATTTTAAACATGGGATGGGTTACAAATAAGCCAGTCCGAGTTTTCTATTAAGTTGCCTAGGCATCAGTCTAGGAAAGGAGTACTTTAAATATGTGAAATTAATTTTTAGCAGTAGGGCAGAATTTTTTTTGTCTTTTAGCAGAAGCAGGACCAGTGCATATCTGAGATTTTTTAGGACCTCTTCATCATGGTAAGTATAAAAAAACAGCACACTGTCGTTTCCCCTATTTGGAGGATAGAGGAAGGAGTCCTGGAAACCTATCTTTTGCTAAATTAAAATTATTATGGTGGCACCAGACCTCAAATTAATTTAACATGCCCTCTCCCCTTAAGGAGGGTAGAAGTAGCTGTACCCTAACCCTTCCATGGACAATTAATTAATAAGTGGTCTCTGGACCCGATGCTCATTTTATTTTATTTTACAAACATCGTCTCCTAGTAGGAAGAGTAAATGGTCACCAGACCCCTTACTCAGTGCAAACTGCCAATGGAATTAGAGCGATGTAAAAGTTGTTCTATGGGTAATGTCAAGTATATTGAGATTTTTGGTCGATCATGAAAAATTCAGCGGTACTCATCTGGTGATTTGAACAATTCTAAAAACAATCTAGGGAGCTGTTTGAGAGGTTAGCACACAAAAGATACCCCTTTAGTTGAATGTTTGGAAAAGGGCAAAATAAATGATTTTCATTCCGTTAGAAAAGACATAGTACAAATATAGTGTTAACTAACACCGATAACAAACGTCGTCTGTAATAATTCCCTATCTGGCGACTAGCTGATTAGTAGCGCTAGTCGCCAGAATTATTACCTCTTCATGAAGAAATTTGAAGTGATCCTCGGGTGACAGGCAGGACGGAGAGCGGACATCTTGCCCTAGTGACGTCCGTGCACCTGCGCTGTCAGTCCCAGGCGGCTGTAGGAGGCGTTGCTAGGAGCCATTTGGCTCCGGAAGGGACTGACAGTGCAGGCGCGCGGACGTCACTAGGGCAAGATGTCCGCTCTCCGTCCTGCCTGTCAGCCGAGGATTACTTCAAATTTCTTCATGAAGAGGTAATAATTCTGGCGACTAGTGCTACTAAGCAGATAGTCGCCAGATAGGGAATGATTACAGACAACGTTTGTTAGCGGTGTTAGTTCCGCTTTAATGACATCAGATCAGTGATCTATAAATACTAGCGGATCTTCCATATTAACACAGTAAAAAAACAACTTGGAGTGTGGACCCTGGATACAGCTGCTCTAATCTTTCTTACTCCATTATTGAATCAGTTATTTTGTTTCATGATACTGCAAATATAAGCTGTCTGTCTCCTGTGATGCCCGTTACAGAATGCAATTTGATACTAGGAGCATCATAGGAAGAAAGCACAGATTATAGACTCTCTCTGTTTGCAACAACACTACAATGATTTATATAACAGAGCTCTCTTCAGTTTAAAATATAGGGTAAAGGCTCCTTGTCCTATCTTCAAGTACTAACAGACTAGACGTTTAGTTAGCCAGAGACTCAGTTACTTAAAATAACCAATCTGTGGCTCAAGCATGGAAATATATGGCCTAATAGTGGTACTTCATGGCAGATTTGGGAGTCGCTGGTTTATGGCATTAGAGAAAAAAAGAAATGGAGTATGTCTTCTATAAGTTTAAATGTGAATATGTCATCATTGTAAGACAGCAAGCCTCTAAAAGTGTGTTTGTGTGTGAAAAGGAAGGATTTAATAATTCAGCTAATTGTTTCTACTTTGATTAATGGTATTTAACCCCATTGAGGACCTGATAGGTATGCAACGCAGTACTTCAAATCTGTTGTGAACACCCCTGGTCATCAAGGGGTTAAATATTGTCTTTGACCCCTTTTTTGATTATCAGCACACAGGCTCTGCCAGTATCTGATAACATTTTGAAGTGAAAAATATGATGTGATTACTTGGTAGAATACTTATGGTTAAAAAAATCAGGAAATAGTAGACAACATTTAGGCCATGAAGATGAGTGGGGCCATTTGAAACCGACTAATGTATTCTGAAGTATTTTTCCCAACACAGAATATGTTCTTAAGTTATGTTCCTGTACTGCCTTACATAGCTGTTCTTCAACTTGATGTGAAGGTCAAGAGTGAACCCATGCTTTCTTCCTGACATACTATTTACTCACTTGTTGATCAAGTAGAATAAAGTGAAAATTAAGTGGCCAGCTGCAGTGGCAATTATGAAAAAATGTCAGCGTGATGTTCAGGAGAATCAGTAAACACACAACAGGATGTTTTTCTAGGATCCCAACACAAGACAATTCGACTCCTCCAACGTACCAGTCTATTACCAGTCTTCTCCAACGTACCAGTATATTATTTTAGCAATTCCAATTAAAATAACACTGTATACTGTGATTTAACAATATATAAACAAATTGATTTATGCTTACAACATTTGTTCAATCACAGCGATCTAGAATATGTATAAACATTTAGGTGTTTGAACAGAACTGTTGGTTTGAAAAAGAGGATTTTAGTTTTACCTGTTAAATCTGTTTCTCTTAGTCCATACAGGTTACTGGTAACTTTGGATAGGCAATCTGCCCCCTTTAAGTAGGCAGGAACAAATCTAGAATTGATTGCCCTCCTTGGCTGCAGCTAGCCAAACAGCTCCAGAAAGATTTGAGACACTAACTATTGACTAGATAGTGGAAGGGAAAGAAGACTCCTGTGAGCATGACCTGAAGGACCCCACAATCTGCCACAGGAGAGCCAAGCATGGTCCCTTGACAGGGTGGGAGACCAGTAACCTGTATGGACTAAGATAAAAGGATTTAACAGGTAAGACTAAAATCCTCTTTTCTCTGTCATCCAATACAGGTTACTGGTAACTTTGAGATGTCCAACCATTGAGTTTCCCAGAGGCAAGAAGTAAGGCAAGGACCAGGCAAGGCCCCCAAAGCCACCAGAGCAGATATGAACCATCAGATCAGAGATAGCCCAACAAAACAACTGAAGTGTCAACGGACACGGAACAGGGGTAACAACACCCCAGGAACTGTTGCATAGCAAACAGAACTAGAGCCAACATGGCTCAAAAGTGAAGGAAGCACCAAGAACCGAAGAAGATCCTAGACAGGTAAGACTGCCTCCAGGATCTTCCTTCCACAGCTGGCGTCAGCTGATGCCAGCACATCAACACTGTAGTGCCTCGAAAAGGTGTGCACAGACGACCAAGTGGCAGCCTTGCACAACTGATCAGCAGAGGCCTGATTCTTGTAAGGCCAAGAAGCCCCAATAGATCTGGTAGAATGAGCCGTAACCCGAAAGGGAATGGGTTTCTTCCTCAACTCATAAGCCTTATGAATAGTGGACTTGATCCAAGATGCAATAGTCACTTTGGATGCAGGTCTCCCTGCCCTGGGGCTCTCAGCAATGACGAACAGCATGTCAGATTGTCTAATGGACTCGGTGCGATGTACATAAAACTTAAGACAGCACACAACATCTAACAAGTGGAGATCCCTCTCCTTGTCAGAGGTAGGGTTAGGGCAGAAAGAAGGTACCACAATCTCCTGATTAATGTGGAACTCAGAGACCACCTTCAGGAGAAACTCCTGAGACGTGCAAAGCACCGCCTTGTCTTTGTGAAACACCAAAAAAGGTTGGTTTACAAGACAGAGCATGTAACTCCGTGACACAGCGAACAGACATGATCGCCAGGAGAAAGGCCATTTTCCATGTCAGCAGGAGTAGAGAAATAGTAGCCAAGGACTCAAAGGGAGAGCACTGAAGGACTCCCAAGACTAAATTAAGGTTCCACTGAAGAGCGGGAGTCTTAAAGACGGGACAAGTATGAGCAACGCCCTGACAGAAAACCTTGACATCAAGAAGAATTGCAATGCACCTCTGGAAGAAAATAGAGAGAGCAGAAGTCTGAACCTTAAGGGAACTCAATCTGAGGCCCTTATACACACCGTCCTGCAAGAAGGCCAGGACCATAGTCAGATCAAAATCCTGAGAGAGGTCCCTATCAGCACACCAAGATAGGAAGGTCGACCAAACAAGAAAGTAGGCGTTAGAAGAATTCGGTTTTCAGGCACTAAGCATAGTAGCCACCACACTAGAAGTAAAACCCTTCTTCTTCAGTATTGAGGATTAAATTTCTAAGCCGTCAAAGCCAGACAATGAACATCCTCCTTTCACAGGTAACCTGTCACGGTTTATTATGACTCTCAGACACAAGTTTTAGGTAAAAAAAATCAATTTTATTGAAATAATAAATGATAACTTAGGATGGCAATAACATACATATATATATATATATACAAAATATAGCACAGACAGAAGGCAGACTCTACCGGTCCTGTCAATATACCGGACAGGACAGTCTTTAGGCTCTACCGGCCTTGCCAATACCGGGTAAGGCAACCTGCAGATGGAATAGCATAACGGTTTTACTGGCCTTACCAAATTACCGGGCAAGGCAGCCTCAATAGATACACAATGTAGGCTCTACCGGCCCTGCCAATACCGGGTAAGGCAACCTCAGATGGAATGTGGCAAAAGGTTCTACCGGCCTTACCAATACCGGGCAGGGCAGCCCAGAGATAATAGCAGCAGTCAGATGGAACTGGCAAATTAGCAGAATCGTTAAGCAGCAAGGCTTTGGAGCAAACCAGCGTCCGCACGCTGGAAACAACACTGAATAGTATAGCCGTTAGGCTTAGCGAGCAAACCAGTGACCGCACACTGGAGTAACAAGCGAGTAGTATAGCCGCAAGGCTTAGGAGCAAACCAGCGTCCGCACGCTGGGACCAACACAGATTTGTATAGCTGATAGGCCTTGGAGCAAACCAGTGACCGCACACTGGTGTAACAAGTGAGTTTGTATAGCCGCAAGGCTTAGGAGCAAACCAGCGTCCGCACGCTGGGACCAACACAGATTTGTATAGCTGATAGGCTTTGGAGCAAACCAGTGACCGCACACTGGTGTAACAAGTGAGTTTGTATAGCCGCAAGGCTAGGAGCAAACCAGCGTCCGCACGCTGGGACCAACACAGATTTGTATAGCTGATAGGCTTTGGAGCAAACCAGTGACCGCACACTGGTGTAACAAGCGAGTTTGTATAGCCGCAAGGCTTAGGAGCAAACCAGCGTCCGCACGCTGGGACCAACACAGATTTGTATAGCTGAAAGGCTTTGGAGCAAACCAGTGACCGCACACTGGTGTAACAAGTGAGTTTGTATAGCCGCAAGGCTTAGGAGCAAACCAGCGTCCGCACACTGGGACCAACACAGAATTGTATAGCTGATAGGCTTTGGAGCAAACCAGTGACCGCACACTGGTGTAACAAGCGAGTTTGTATAGCCGCAAGGCTTAGGAGCAAACCAGCGTCCGCACGCTGGGACCAACACAGATTTGTATAGCTGATAGGCTTTGGAGCAAACCAGTGACCGCACACTGGTGTAACAAGTGAGTTTGTATAGCCGCAAGGCTTGGGAGCAAACCAGCGTCCGCACGCTGGGACCAACACGGAATTGTAGAAATGTCACCAACGCGACCAGGCAGAAGGTCGCCAGGATACTGAAGACAGGTGATGAGATGACAGGAACCAGCAACGATCAGTCAGGTCAGAAAACAGCAGAGAAGTTCAGCAGGAACTGCAACACCAGAGACTAGGCCGGAACCAGGACTGGAAGTACTTCAGCATGCAGGAAACACTGGAACAGTAGAGATCAGGAACTCAGGAACACATGAGATCAGGAACTCAGGAACACTGGAACAGAGGCCCAGCTATCACTAGCATAGTGATAGCAAGAAGGTCAGAAACAACACGAAAGGGCACTCAAAGGGTGCCCAATCCAGGTTTAAATAGTCAATAAGAGGCGGGCTATCTGCAGACAGCCAATAGAAGCCCCCTACTGGTGACAGACAAGTAACTGCAGCAAATCACGGGCACCGTGATATAACCCTATAGTAGAAGATCTGGACGACAAGGAAGACGGAATGGCTCTGCCACTGACAGATCCAGAAGCTCCGGAAACCAAGTCTGCCGAGGTCAGTACGGAGCAATTAGAATGACTGGACAGCGCTCCAGTCTCAATTTCCGTAACACCCTCTGCAACATGGAAAGGGGAGGAAAGATGTAAGCCAGAGGAAATAACCAAGGAATGGACATGGCATCCACCTCTAGAGCTAGAGGATCCCTCCAGTGAGGGCAGAACCTCGAGACCTTCCGGTTGTGTCTTGTCGCCATCTGGTCGATTCAAGGAAGACCCCACTTCTGAACAATTAGGGAGAACACCTCTGGGTGCAGTTCCCACTCTCTGCTGTCCACCGTGTGTCGACTGAGGAAGTCTGCCATGACGTTCTCTATGCCAAGAATGTGTACTGTGGATATGGCAGGAACGTGTTCTTCTGCCAAGGACAAAATAGCCTTGACCTCTAACCAAGCGGCGAGACTTCTTGTTCCGCCCTGCTTGTTGATGTAGGCCACAGCTGTGGCATTGTCGGACTGTACCCGGAATGGACATTCTTTCAGCTGGAGAATCCAATGACGAAAGGCGTGGAATATCGCCCAAAGCTCCAACACATTGATGGTAAGAAGAGATTCCTCAGGAGACCACCAACCTTGTGCATCAGGCAACCCAGGACCAATCTGGAGAGGCTAGCATCCATTGTCACTGTGGTCCAGAAGGTTACTAGGAAGGACTTGCCCTTCAGCAGATTGGAGAGGTCGAGCCACCAGGACAAACTTAGTTCCACATGAAGAGGAAGTGACACTAATGTCTTCAGAAGGTCTGGCTTACCCCCTGCACACCTGGATCACGAACCTCTGGAGTTCCCTGGTGTAAGCCATGGCAAATGGGACCGCTTCTATGGTGGAGATAAATTTTTCCACTAGAGAGGACAGCTTCTTGGCTGGAACTGGATCGAGAGCCAGAACAGCAGATAATCTTTGGATGATCAGGTGAGCCACTTCCTCCGTGAGAAACACCATGCTCTGCTAAGTGTCGAAGAGAAGGCCCAGGAAGACCAGACGCTGGGATGGGACAAGATCCGACTTGTCCATGTTGATGATCCACCCGTGATGGGTGAGAGCATGAATGCAGTCCTGAACCTGCTGATGAAGTAGTTCCGCAGAGGGGGCTTTCAGAAGCAGGTTGTCCATGTATGGAGTAGCTCTGATGTCATCCCAGTGGAGGACGGATACTAAAGCTCCCAGGACACGGTTGAAGACTTGAGGAGCTGTAGTTAGACCAAAGGAAACAGTTGAAAACTTAAAGTGCCCTCGGTCGCAGGCAAATCTGAGATACTGCCGGCTCTCTGGATGAATGGCTATGTGCAGATACATGTCCTGAAGATCCAGAAAAGCAAGGAATTCCCCTGGGACATAACAGCAATCACCGTCCTCAGGGACTCCTGGTGATAAGGAGTCCTGATCACAAAAGAATTGAGATCTTTCACATCCAAAATGGGACAACAACTGCCGTCCTTCTTGGAGGCCACAAAGAGGTTTGAGTAAAAACCCATACCTCTGTCCTGAACTGAAACAGGCTCCAGAATATCCTTGTCCAGAAGGATAGCACTATTGAACAGATGGCGTTTCTCTGTGCCCTGGGGTGTATGAGAGGGAAAAAGCAAAAGGGAGGAAGAGAGATGAAAGGGATCCTGTACCCTTCTGTCACCACCTGTAAAACCCACGGGTCCACCACTGAACCCTCTCAGACGCTTCGGTAGTGACACAGATGGCCACCCACAGCTGAGAGGGGATCAGGGTTCGGTGAGTCATGCCGAAGAAGTCTTGGAAGCCTTAGGCTTGGAGAAGACCTTGGGCTTCCATTGCTGTTTGGGTTTGGAGGAGGCACGTGGAGCTAATGGAACTGCCTGGTTCGCCGGACGTGTCTTAGTCTGGAAGGGATGAAAAATCCTGTTACGCTTGAGAGGAGTTTTCTTAATGGGGACCAAGGGCAGATGATTACTCTTACCCTCTGTGGCCTCACTAATCAGATCCTTAAGATCTGGCCCAAATAAGGATGTACTCTGAAAGGGTAAGAAAGCAAGGCTTTATTGGAAGCAGTGTTAGGTGACCAGATCTTGAGCCAAGGAGCTCGTCTGGCAACCACGGACATGGTAGAAATCCGTGCCACCAAACCGATCGCATCCAATCAGGCAGCAGAATCATAGTGCTGTGCCTCAGAGATGTTGACAAGAAGCTGCAACATATCCAAAGAAGGAGCACACTGACGTACAGCCAGGGTGAGCTGTTCAGTCCAGAACACAATGGCCCGGTTAACCCATGCCACAGCAAACGCTGGATGAATGGCAGTGCCAGCAGTGGCAAAAATGGACTTACGGGAAACCTCAAGCTTCTTGTCAGTCCAATTTTTAAGTGAGGACGCATCAGAAACTGGCAATGCAGTAGACTTAGATAGCCTGGATACCGGAGCATCCACTTTAGGGGGATGAACCCACTGAGCAAGCGCTGCCTCAGAAAAGGGGTAAAGCTTAGCAAACTTCTTGGAAACAGAAGGCTTTCTGTCTGGAGATTTCCACTCATCAGACACAAGGAGGTCAAGAGTGGGGTTAGGTGGAAAACAAGTAAGGGGCTTTTTAGGCTCCTGGAAAACATCAGAGGGATCTGAAGGAACCTCCTGAAATAGAGGAATGTTTAGGGTGGTCAAGACAGCCCTGATCAGGCCCTCAGCAGAAGGCTCAGGATCAGCCTAAGAGGGGTCCCCAAAAAACTGAGAGGCGCCCACAGCAGAACATTCCTCAACATCTGAATCCACCAACAGTTCCTCCTTAGAGGAATATGACACGTCAGGAACTCCCTGCGGTTTTGGCAGGGGAGATCTGACTGAAGAAGGGGTCTGCCATGAGGGAAGACCCCCTTTAACTGGGATGGAAAGAGTTGTAATGTAGACCGAAGGTCTCTGGTAGCAGCCTTGAACTCTTGCACCAAAACTGGCTCTACTGCATGGCTGGAGGTCCCTCAGAGAGACTCAGGGAAATCAGAACATGCTTGGCATAAATGACCCGAGAATTCTCTAGGTAACCCTGAATGACATGAGGAACAGTGCGCAATAAGGGACACAGAAACCGCAGCGTCCTTAGTCT
Organism: Rhinophrynus dorsalis; assembly: GCA_037306005.1. Classification (NCBI taxonomy): domain Eukaryota; kingdom Metazoa; phylum Chordata; class Amphibia; order Anura; family Rhinophrynidae; genus Rhinophrynus; species Rhinophrynus dorsalis. Next base: position 271,040,004 of record CM074724.1, read on the forward strand.
TAGGCCTGGCCCCAAGCTCCAATGGATTAGACATTCTCATAGTGTCAAAAACGTTATAGTATAAAGAATCACCCAATTACAGTTTGAAAGATTAAAGTTTCACCCCAGAAATTGCTAAAATACACTTGTAATACACAATACACATCTGGCAGGCGAAGGGTTAATCTGCAGAGGAGAGAAGGAGAGTCCAAGCCCTGCGTAGGATATTCGTTCTAGAAAAGGCATAAGATGGCTGCCGCAGCGGGAACAAGCACATGAAGCAAGCGCTCATGAGAAATGTAGTTTTCCCAGAATAAGTACCCCAACAGTGCCCGAAGCCCCCTGAGCCCCCCAACACACTTGCAATGGTAACCGGATGATAGAGCAAGGTCAGACAAGTAAAATGAGCCCTCTCTGAAGTCGCTACGTTGTACCCAAGATTTCCCTCCCAGGGCTTAAGGTCCACAAAAAGCACCTGGATACTGAGCTAGCCACATCTAAGGGCATTGTCAGTTATGGCAATACGCCTAATGGTGGTATTCCATTTCTAACAGAAAAATAAAAACATTCTAAAACTATAGCAGAACTGTTCTCTTGTCTGTGTCTTCACCAAGGAACAATTTTTTTCTGGAGCTGTTTGGCTAGCTGCAGCCAAGGAGGGAAGGCAGGCTCCACCCCTGCAATCAATTCTAGAATTGTTCCTGTCTACTTAAATGGGTGGATTGTCTACCCAAAGGTACCAGTAACCTGTATTGGACGACAGAGAAATAACTTATTAGCTGGTATAAGCATTAAATTCCAAAATGAGTGCTTATATCATCAAGCAGCCACACACAGTTATTAAATTTATGGTATTTAAAATGAAGGTAATATATAAACTATGTCAGTAAAATAAAATAGAATTAAATATGAATATCTTACACAGTGATTCTTAACTCCAGCAGAACTGGTTTTATTGCTATCTCTGATTTATAACATCACGTCAATCACAATGTCTGACCCACTGGTTGCTTACTCTCTGGAACAAACACTTAGGCTGAAATTCAGCAAACCTCGCAGAACCAGTGTATTAAATACACTGTTCTTCACCAGCACTTTGCTGTGAACATTGATGGATAACTTTAGATTTTCATCAATACCCGTGTCACATTTCCCTGCTTTGCGTATGTAAAGCAGGAAAAACTGCGTAAAATAGGCCAATCTGGAGATAAACCCACATATATACATACATATATATATATATATGTGTGTGTGTGTGTGCGAAAATGTGTATGAGTGTGTTCACCCCATGCAGTGTAATGGGATCTATATTGCCATCTCTTACCGATGGCCAGATACAATCCGGCAATTGCTAAATGGGTGGATGTTTAATGTGCAAAGAAATCCCCCACTATTTTTCACACTGAGCCATTCACACCTTGATGAATTCCGGCCTTAATCGGACTGCTCATACTACTGGTTGGCAGCTACAGAGAGATCCCAACATTGCCAGTTTCAGGCTGGACATGTTGGGACTGTGAACTCTGATGGCAAGGGCTGCTACTGGAGCTTAGTGCATTCAGAGATGTGCCACACTAATATGGAGACACACCCACATGAATACAAAAATGTCTTGTTAACCTGCATTTTCATATGCAAATAAGCCATTGTCAAACAAAAATGACACCTGTTGAAGGCATGGTGGATTCGTGGAATTGTCAGTGAATTGTGTCTGATTCACAGGGATAGGACGGCGAAGAGTGAATGCTGTCGATATACCATAGACATCACTTCTAAAAAGATTTCATACACATGTTCACAATGTGCTTTAGAACTGTATAGCATTCAGTGTTCTATAGGGAAAATATCACCTAGGTGGAACTTTATTATTTTAACACCTTAACGAGCAAGCTGTCCGGAGGTGGACGGCTCTAGAGAACCACAGCACTTTTTTTAATTGCAATGTATTCTGGGATGGCAGATCAGCATGCAGCTACGATGCAATCCCAGAATTCCATGAAATGCCAGGGCTGTCACCGGTTCTTAAAGGGATAGTAATACTTTGTTTTAACTTTATTTTATTTTGTAGGCATTAAAAAAACATGAAGAATGATATAAGTCTTATCTCTCAAACCTTTATGGTTTAAGAGATATTCACAAGCAAAGTCCCCCCCCCCCGTTCAGCAAGATCAGAAGGGAGGTGCCCAGGTAGACTGCAGAGAGGGACAATCTTCAATTAAGATAAGGGAAAAAGCTGAAAAACTTGTTAAGGGGGGAAGGGCTTTCATTCTTTTCATACAAAGAAGATTGTCCCCTGCTGTTATCTGTCTGGTCTTACAACCAGATTCACATCTGAGAAGAGATGGCTTACACTAGGAAAAAGGGGCGGGGAGGGGAAACTTTGCTTGTGAATATCTCATAAACCATAAAGGTTTGAGAGATAAGACTTATATCATTCTTCATGTTTTTTTAATGCCTACAAAATAAAATAAAGTTAAAACGAAGTATTACTATCCCTTTAACCCTTAAAGACCATTGACGTGCCAGGACCGTCACGGTGGTCCAGCACTTAAGGACCATTGACAGTCCTGGCACATCATGGAGTTCCAGGTTCCCAACGTGATTGCACGCCACTCTGGAAGCCCTGAACCGGAAGTTAAAAAACAAAACAAAACAAAACAAAAAAACCCTTGGTTCTCAAGTGCCTTGTCCTTCAGGGGTTAACACACATCCACAGATGACGGTCCTGGCACATCTCCGGTTGCTTTGCACAGCAGCCAGGTATATGTATATAATTTCTTATTTCCATTTGAGCATTGCCAGAATTTCAAAGGACTGGTGCCCCTTACATGCCATTTGGGTCCACTGTTGTGAGGAAGGGCAGACTTCAACAAAAGTCATTATATACAAGAACCTGCAGTTATAATGCGAAAAGTAAAGAGCCAGATATACCTTAATTCAGTATCGAGTATATGGAATAAGCATGGATTTCATTGCAGTTGATAAATATTGCAAGGGTTTTATCTAAAAATTTCTCCACAGACATCAATGGGAATCTGCTACATAAAATCAGTTTTTAACAGTTATCAACTTTATAAAATATAGGATTTAATTTGGTAAACACATTAAGTTTCACTTATTCGTTGTGCATAATTCCACTTTCCGATTCTTTAAAAAAACAAATTAATCTTAACTTCACCTCCCGTGTTTAACCCCAGGGGTGTGTAACATTTTGTTTTGAAATGCGTTGAGTATCCCTCTGGTGATCAAGAAATTCGACCTTTGTGTGCCAGAGGAGTATGCAATGCATTGCAAAGCAATGCGTTGCGTACCCCTCTGGCACTCAAAGGGTTAACATCCTGTCTGGCACCAAAGAGATAGATTATCCACGAAGTAGTAAGGATTATGTCATTATGTAACACAAATCTGTAATCCACAACAGCATAGGAAGGTATATCTACAACTGATACAAAGTTGCTAGCTCTGATACAAAGTTGCTAGCTCTGGTGAAGGTCAAAAACAAATGTATCCAGTTATTTGCAACTTGAATAGTGAGATTTTGTTCTTGCACTGAAGATGATGCTGACTCATTTTACTCTTATGTAAGCAAATCATATTTGTGAGTAGTGTGAATAACGTTGGCTACATCTGTAGAACATTCCCTTATCTTTATTATGGTTCCTTAACCCCTTGAGCATCAAAGGAGTGTGCAATGCACTGCGAAACAAGGGCTTACCCAAGATTATAATTTTCATTAGAGATAAACCTTTTTTCTACTAGGAAAACTATCACCTCCTAATAATACCCCACCCCCCACCCTGACTTACCTAATCTGGGCAGAAAATCCTGATGGCCCTCAAAAATCAGTTCTGTGTGAATTGATTATCCAGAATTGATCATTAGTTAAAACTGGATGTAATGTCCATGCAGGCAGAAATGATTATTTGTAGCAGAACTCCAGGGCCACAAAGGACTCCCAGCTGAAAGCTTCCTAAGAACACAACAGTGCAAAAAGTTGTGTTTCAGGAGTTCTGCAAAAACAATCATTACAGTCTGCCTCCACGATGTGAAATCCAGGACAAATTAAAAATTCATGTTGGGAACCACACTGAACCTTTCAAATTACATCAATGCTTAATGTGGAAAAATATATAGCTCAGGGTTTATCTTACCGAGATAAACAAGCGTGCTCCCCCTGATGAGGTGTTTATTTAAACATTATTGCACCTCAAAATTACATTTAAGGGTGCAATACCTCTGTGGGCTGAAATTTTACTGTGGTTGTTGCTATAGCTGTGGATGAACAGATATTGTTAGTGACAATAACTTTCCATAGGTTACTGTAGCAACAGTGCCACTTTACAATCTCAGGCCATGGATGTATTGCGCCACAAAAATGCAATTTGAGCTTCAATAACTTTTGAATAAAATCTCTCTCAAGAGGGGGGAAGTATTTTTGTTTTACTGAGCAGACTAAACCCTGCAACACATATTTTTCCATATTAATAGTTACTATCACTTTAAGTAAGGTTATATTGGTTTCACAGCATATTGAAAATGAAATAGAAGCTTACTATTGATCAATGTCCTTGCAAGCCACATTTTAATTCTTTCTATGTCATCATTTAATATCTTGAAGCACTGATTCTGAAACTTAGTGTTTTAAAGTAGTAGTACACATTTTAGGATATATTATTGCAGCTCTGTAATTTTTTTATTAAATTGAAATGTTCTCATCACAAGGTGGTGCTATTCTTATGACTTAATATGGAGAGAGCTAGTCAGTGAGCCAAGATCTCCTATAGTGTGTATTATAGTAAAAAAAGTGCATTTATGACAATAGTTAATGCTGTTGCTAACAGTATGATTAAAGAAAAAATACCTTTGAACTGTAATAATGTTACAGCTGGAATTTATTCTGGCTGTGAAATAATTTATTGGCCACCCAGATTAGTTTTACCTTTCAGAGTTGGCTTTATGCAATAATTTGGAGATTTGGGGGATAAAAAGTGAGCAGATACTTTGTGCCAAATATATAAGAGAAACATGGAGCAATTCTCAGAAAATTAAATGTACTATAGGAAACATATTAAAATTTCACTACGCTTTAAATGGGTTATTAAGCCCATGCATATTAAAGAGCTCTTATTGAATTACTAAAATGTTTTTAGTGGAAAATGTAATGATTTAATGAATATTATATTTTCTTTGCTAACTGTCCAGAACTCATGCTAATATCTATCTATCTATCTATCTATCTATCTATCTATCTATCTATCTATCCTGTCACATTAAAAAACACAAGAGAAGTGATTGATACTGAACAGTACTCACTTTATATATCTGTTTACTTGTGTGGTAACATACATAGCAACATAGCTGATGAGGCTGAAAAAAGACATGCATCTATCAAGTCCAGCCCATGCCAAACACACCCCTGTTTATCCAGAGGAAGGCAAAAAAGACCTCTGTAGCCATTTCCAAATTAGCCCCAAATGGAAGTCAGATAGATGCCTGGACCAACAACCTATCTGCATTGAAGCCATCTGTCATAATTTTCAATATTGTTCTGTTCTAGATAGGCATCCATTGCTTTTTTGAAAGCAGCTGCATTATCTGTGAGTACAACATGGTAAGGTCAATGTTTCAATACTCTTGGAAGCGTCTTTCAATATTCATGTATGCCAATCACTTCTTTTTCTTATACAGCTACATCTGATGGGCAAAGAGGCAAACAAAGGCAGAAGGATTGCCAGCCTCGTATGCATATGCATAGTAGTTAGCATTATTAACCCACAATACAAATTGCCCATAGTTTTAACCATTCCTATTACTATCCCCCTTTCCCTTATTTTCCCTGTATGTTTTATATCAACTAAATACTTTGGAGAATTACACTAATTGTAGTATAAACCCCACTCTTGTGCTAGACAGCTTGGTGTTCATTTACAAATTTTAGACACCTAGTGTCCCCTCAACATTATTACTGATATCAGGGGAAACCTGCTCGCAGAACTGATGCCTGAAAGGACTCTCCCATGTGTACTGTTTCTGATTTGCCAACCCGATGAGCTCCAGATCAGTTAGAGTGAAATGAGCTCTCAGCTGAGCCCATTCTCACTGACCTGTGGTTCTGGAGCACATCAGATCAGAAATAGTAAGCCCCAGAGAGATCTAGGCAGACCTCTCAGGCATCTGTGCAGATAACAAGTGTCAATCTGACATCAGTAATTACACTGGAGGGATATGAATCCCTGAAAGTTTGGCTAAAACATGGAGCTCTCTGACATAAACACTGTGTTTGTACTCAAAGTCAAGTGTTCTCAACCACTGATCCTCCATATTTATTTAGTTGATTTTTATTAGTCTGAGTCTTTGCATGAACATTATGTGTATGTGTGTCCCTGCACGGCAAGAATGTGTGTCCAGAATGTGTATGTTTTTCACTGCCTGGGCAGAATGTTCATTTGTGTGTGTCTCTGCATGGGCTGAATGTGTGTGTCTCTGAGTGTGCGTCCCAACATGGGCAGAATGTGTTTGTCTCTGCATCAGTACAATGTGTGTGTTTTTGTTTATGTATCTCTCAATGGCCAGAACATGTGTGTGTTTGTGTGTCCCTGATGGAATAGGCAATCAATAATGATGGTTAATCTGGGCATTCAATAGCTAAATGCATAAATGCTGTTTAAAATATTGTTTTTCTTATAGCAATATATTTTGCAGAATGTGTTACAACGATTTTATTTATTTATTTAAATATTTAGCAAGGACATATTCACTTAACTAAGTTAGTTTGTTGTTTCATTATTTACAAATTTTTATGGGCTTGAGGTATTAATCAGGTCTTTTCATACCTTGTGTTTACAGAACATCTCCTGCCTATGTGCTAGAAGAAACCTTTTTATGGTTTTTCTCACTAAAATGGGATTTAATCGCACCTAACAATTTTAGAGCACATTGTGCTAATAATACAGATAATGTTAAGGTATAAGCAAAAGATATCCATATACTAGATCAGTGTGCTGAAACAAGAGAAGAGGTGTGGAAAAGTGTAATGATAAATTAGCCTATATAAAAGACAGAAGTGAAGTGCTGTGTGTGTGTCAACACAGAGAAAGAGAGACAGACAGACACTATAAGCAAGACTAATGGTATGAAATGCTTTTATTATTACAAGCATAGTGTTCAGTTATACTCTGCTACTTATATTGAATTCACTAATGATATATTGTTACCATTCATATACTTTTTATATTTCTGGTATATGCATAACAAACATATATACCAGTTTAAGAATATTTGAAACCCTTGTCCCTTTCTTTGTATTGTACTCACTATATTTTAATGTTTTGTGAGGTCATTCTATACACATACAATCAAGGGTACGGTGAACTTGTACTAAAAGTAGGGAACAACTGCCTCCTGAGTCTTTGTATGGGAAGAAAGGTACAACCCATTACACTGCATGGGCAAAATGTGTGTGTTTGTTCCTGCATGGCCTACATTTTTGTGTTTTGTCACTGCATGGCCAAAATGCGTGTGTGTGTGTGTGTGTGTGTGCAAATGGCCATCATATGTGTGTGTTTCTGCATGGACAGAATGTATGTTTATGTGTGTCCCTGCATGGCCAAATATCTGGTAAGTCACAAGGATATAATATATATGCTTGTTGGAGCCATCCCTCCTCAGAACTGTACCTCTTTAGGTTAGCGAATAGGGCCCTTAGTGGCCTGTGTTGTCTTTCTCATACCTAGTGAATGCAGATTACGATCATGTACAAAAAAATGTAAAAAATGCCTCCACAGTACAAAGAATTCTCTCAGAACAGCACCACTTTCGCCACACAGATAAACGACACCTTTAAAATGAATTCTAGCAGTAATGTGTAGAAGTGATTTCAGCTTCCAGCTCTGACTTTTATGGATGCTTATGGAAGAATTAATAAGCATAAATAAGGATAGCCTAGTAGCCATCTAAAGTATAATAGACAAGGAGGCTGAATGACTTAGATAGGAAACAATGGAATAGGTCAAATTAAGGGTTAATATGGGAAGGCAGTTCTAGTGGGAAATGGAGGAAACTGGTGAGTTAAGAAAAAAGGGAGAGATAGAGGGGTTTCTAGGCTAGACCCCAGGGGCTTATAATCATACAGTTTTTTTTAGGTCAGGCAGTTATATTTTAAAAGAGTGGACTAAAAAACGGCTGGGGGTAGGGCTCACAAGGTCTTTAGGTTTTCTGACAGAATATTTCAGAATTTCCCATGCTCCCTCTCTGTTTATTTTAAAGATATAAAACAGACTAGTAGGATATCAATCATAAGGGTATAGGTGAGTGGTTTAGAAAGTTATGTCACAGCATTTAGGAAGGGGGTTCCTTGGTCATTACGATAAGACAATTGGTCAGGTACTATAGATTAAGTGTTAACCCTTGAGTTCCAGAGAGGTATGATTAACCAGTTTTTCTTTCCACTGTTAGTAAAATTACTGTTGCTTTTAGACACACCAAAGTCATGTAGTCATTCTTGTTTATTTGTGGGTTTGAAGGTTAGAAAACAAGGTATGGTAGTCATAGGTTGGCTGGGGATAATGGGAGTTGTAGTGCTCAACAACTGGAGGGCCACAGGTTGCCCATCCCTGTTCTACATAGCAAAGTTGTGTAGCTTTTTGGAAAGATGGGGAAATTCTCTCTGAATGGTTTCACACTGACATAGCCTTTTCCAGACTTATACAACCTCTCTTCTCTGCTTTAAAGGGATAGTAATGTTTTGTAATAAAAGCAGCCCTAATTAATCATCATAGCATCTGGGCCTTGGAGAGTGTTATTTCAATTCTGTCAGAGTTGTAGTTCAAGAGTAATTGAATGATAAAGTGTCCCCCTCCTGCCCCTTTTACTAATGTAACACTGCTCACCTCAGAGCAGTAGGGAGTGTCCAGGTAGACTGCAGAGAGGGACAATCTTCAATTAAGAGAAGGGAAAAAGCTGAAAAACCTGTCAAGGGGGGCAGTGTTTTTATTGTTCTCACAGTAAGAATATTGACCCTTGATGTGAGTAATGGCTAATTTTACATTTATTTCATGTTGTAGGCATTGTGGTTTGCAAGCACACTTTGTAGACCATTCCAATTAAGTAATTATTTCTAAATAGTGCTCTGCTGAAGAGCCTCCATCCGGTCAAATGACCGGATTCTGCAGCTGTCAGCTAGAATGCTGATTTCTCTCAAACAGCCAAGAAGGGGTAACTTTGGCACAGTATATCTCTCAAACCATAAAGGTTTGAGAGATAAGACTTACATGGTTGTTAATATTTTTTAATGCCTACAATAGGAAATAAACATAAAAGTAACTATTACTATCCCTTTAAGGCCATATTTATGAGATGGTAACACGTCCCATTTATAACAATTACCTAGAAAAAAGACATTGGTTCTATAGTCTTCCAACCCAGTTTCTTGCAGTTTTAGAAAATATTTGGACATATAAATAACAGCAAATGTGGATACATTTTGGTCCATGATAACTGCATGATAAGAATAAAATTATGGGTGCAAGATTGGCTGCCAACACACTGCAAAACAATGCTTTGGAGACCTCTCTAGAACCAAGGATTTAATCCTTTGAGTGACAGGGAGGTATCCAAGTTGTAATGCATTTGATACTTTCTCTGCACTCAAAGGTTTTAAAGGTATAGTAATACTTGATTTTATTAAAAAAAATAAAAAAATTATGTAAACCAGCATACTTTGTAGACCATTCTAATGAAGTATTTCTTTGTAGACAACGCTATTTTGGCTCTGCTGAAGAGGCATCCGGTCCCGTGACCAGGATCTCAGTTTGTCAGCAACAGCGCTGACTTGTTTAAAAGGGGCAGGAGGGGGGAAATTTAAAAGCTTAGAACTCTTAAACTATACATGTTTGAGCGACAGGACTTACATCATTTCATTTATTTTTTAAATATGTATAATATTAAAATTTCTTAAAATCAAGTTTTACTATCCTTTTAAATAGATAGTATTAGTTAATATGTAAAAATATGTATTGTAGGGTTTATCCTCCTGAGTAAAACAAGGGCACTCCCACTGCTGAAATTTGGTCTATTCTAAAGTTATTTCAACTCAAACCTGAATTTTCTAGGTGCAGTATCTCAATGGCCTAAAATTGTACGAAGGTGCTGTTACTACACCATGTTATGGACAGCTCTTGCTCAGATGACCATAAACCTCTATAGGATGGAGTAGCAACAGAGCCACTGTACAATTTTAAGCCATTGAGATAGTGCACCTAAATAATTCAAGTTTAAGCTGCAATAACTTTAGAATAAAACATCTCTCATAAGTGGGAGTTCCCTTGTTTTACTAAAGATGATAAACGCTACAATATGTAATTTCACATATGAAGTATTACTATCCTTTAAAGTGTCAGCAAAACCTTATTATTTTTTTAAAAAAACTATTGCTTGGCTTTTTTTACTGCCAGTTGCTTTATTCAAAGGTTATTACAGCTCAAACTGTCATAAAATGCTGACACTCTTATCACGTCCCAGTGGCACTGAAGGGGTTCCAAAATTACTTAAAGGAAAAAAACAATATATCACAGTTTATCAGCCCTTTTGTACTGCCTGAACCAGGTAAGCTATCCATCGATCAGATGATTAATGTAAGCAAAAAATAAAACCAATTTTATTCTATTAACTGCACTTACATGCAATTTTTTTCTGTTTTGGCATATATGAGTCTAACTGAATTAGCTGATTAGTGGATACCTGTCCCAAATGGTTCAGGCAGTACAAAATTGCAGAGAAGCTTTGATATATGTCTCCTCTGTAATTCTCTTATTTCGAAACCCTTTTAATGCCACAGTGCACATCTTTGTGGCACTGAAATTGTTAAGAGACTGATGTTGCTTGCAATGCCGAAGTCTGATCAGATATTCTCTGCTCCCCCATTAGCCAAGAGGGTTTGCAGAGAGGATATAGTCAGATACTGAAGCGTGATGGAGTGTCTCCCCCTGATGGCTTTGGTTAATATAAAAAAACAGTTTGTACTGTAATAACATTTCATTGAAGCAAGTCACATCCTTGGTTTATTAAAACAAAAAAATCCCTGCAGTATATGCACTGTTGTCATAATAAAAAAGTACTGCTCCTTTAAGAATTGTCATTGACATCTAAGATAATTATAATTCCATTTTTTATATACTGTGCACTTGTTTTACATTTTTGTCTCTATACATATGGCAAATGGTAACTTTGATCCTAAGTATTTCAACACACCTTCTGACATTTCACATATAACTTGTACAAAACACACTCTGTGGGTATATTGATTTGATAAAGGCCAGGCACAGCACACAGGAGCGGCATGCGTGAAAGTGGTCATAGAAATAATGATGAGATTTTCTTTACCAGGCATGATATTTTTGTTGTCCTGTAAATTAATTCTCATTACATTCAATATATGTGATCATTCCTGTGCCCGAGTTTCTCTCTGATACTTACAAAATGAACGCAGATGAGCTCTCTTTCCCTTCTGTGCAGAACATAAGGTACAAAATGTTCCTGTTGTTGTATAAAGTACAAATAAAAGTACTGTCCATGGTAAAAGGGTATAACTCGGCGGAATGTTTCATTATTGTTTTGAACCAAATGTCTACTTGAAACATACAGTAACAACATTTACTGATTCTTTGCTGTCTCCCAGCGTCATGAGTCATCATCACTCCAACCCAACCCCCCCTTAGAAAAATGATTGGGCAGATCACTAGGAAACTTTATTCAATTTGTCTCTTTCTAGAATCTTTATTATTAAGAAAGTCAGCACTAATGAAATCAACTGTACAAGAGAATTAAGCATTATGGCTTCTTTCATCATTTTTATTTACATACATGCACCATCCATTACTCTTAAAAAACATCACTCACAAATCCGTTCAGCAAAAGGGATATTGTTTTTTACAGAAAAAGGAAAAAGTGTATTAGGACACATAAAGACTGTAAAAAAAGGAACATTATACTTAATGAGGAAGAAACAGAACAATTCTGGGGTAAACCTGATGCACACTATAGAAGACAACAATTTTATGGTAAAATGGCTTTTAACCCTTTTAGTGCCAGAAAAGTATACAACACAACTCTCTGGCACTCAGTGGGTTAAGGGTGAACAAATACCGCCTAATTATAATCCACAGTCACTTCACTGTGGCCAGAAAATCCTAATGACCACAATGAATTTTCCTTTTGCTCATTCAGCCCTGGATGTCATGCCCATGGAGGCGGACATGACAATTACTGGAAGCTTAGTCAAAATGAAGCAGGCAGAGTGTGCAGTAAAGAGAAGTGTGTGAACAAATACATGACACCGACCCCTCTGAAGTATAAACATTACAATGTGTAGTGGGTAGCGTATTTGTCCTGTAGTGCTGCTAGCAACTGTCATGTCTGCCTCCAATGACCTGACATTTCCATACCTCCCAACATTTCAAATTGCCAAAGAGGGACACTTGTGTTTTAGGGGATGTTGCTGGGGGTGTGGCTGGTGGGCGGGGCATTACTGAGAATTTTTAAGCTATTTCATGACCTGTTGACAGCTCCTTGTATAACCTAATAAACAACTTATAACAAGACCAAAGTATTTTATTTACACAGGCTAATTTATAAACACATATACAGATGTTTAAACAAACAATAATGTGAGTTTTATTGCTGCAGAGCAGTGTGAAACACTTATTTATACACCACACAATCTGATTTCCTAAAAAGAGGGACATCAAGGTGGGAAAGAGGGATAGAGGGATTTGGTTATAAAAGAGGGACTGTCTCTCGTAAAGAGGGACACTTGGGAGGTATGCATTTCTGGACTGACTAAAGATGCTATCCCTAGAGCAAAATCACTCTCTGCAACACTTAAAGCTTTGTGTGCTACCTTGCTTACGCTGTATCTTTTTTACATGGTATCACTAGACCTGCTTTCATGTTCATTGACAGAAACCTCTCTGCCGACAAATCCAGGGAGATAATTGTCATAGAAGTGTAAAAATCAGGTGAAGATGAAAAAAAAAATAGGCACTTTGACTATACATATTATGTACATTGTGAAGGACATAAAAGTGTAAAAACTATTTGAACATTGAAAAAACAATATAGGCACTTTGACTATACACATTATGTACTTGTGGAATATGCAAATTAAAAAAATGGTTACTATTCCTTTAAAGAATAAGTTTGTCATTTTCTGACCAAATGCTGCTGTCAGATTTTCAAAAATTATGTTAAAATTGACTTTACATTTTGATCATTATTTCCAAATGGTAATTTTTTTTAACATAGGGCCCTATGTAGTATTTTATTTATCTCCTTCTGCCAAACTAATCGAGAAGTTCTACTAAATTGTTACATTTATTGAAAAAAAAAAAAATATATATATATATATATTTAAATCCCACTTCCATCAATAGAGATCCATAGAGTCATTAGAGATGGTGATTCATGATAATGCCTCTTTAAAAGCGTAATGATTTTGTGTTTAAATGGACATTATTTTAACTCTACATATTCTGCAAATCCATAATATCGAATGTCAAATTACCTACTTTTTTTTTCTTCACCTATTGTATTACACCTAACAGTGAGCTTACTGAATTTCTGTTTCCAGACAGCTTTCAGGCAGGGACAATGAAAACAGAGATATGTATGCAATGTTGCAGTTTCCCTGCTGCAGTGATTTATCTGTATGCTGTAGAGGCAGGCTCTTCTACACTTCAACTGTCTTTTTTACATTGGATCTTTTTTACATTGTTGCACTCTTTCTACTTTCCAGCCAAGATATAAAGCTCACTAGAAACAAATACAGATAGCTCCCAGTCATGGACATAAAAGTACAACACAAAATTGGTAAAGACAAAATACTCATAGGCAATCTGTCTTTATGTATTATGTGCTTATACAATATCTAAAGTCAAAATAAGTAAGAACTGTCCCTTTAATATTAGAGTCAAATATATTTATTATTTTCCTTTCACCATTAAAGTTTGTTTGTAGGCATATCGGTCCTAGAACGAGTAACATTCCATGTTCTGTTCCATTTTTATTGACTGACATAATTTAGCCCTCTTAGTGGCAAAGGGCGTGTATAACCCATGACATCGCGATGCTCTGCACACCTGTCTGTCACTCAAATGGTTTAAACTAGGATTCACACACCTGTGACTAGGGAATCCCTAATAGGATAAGTTTTGTCTTTAGAGTTCATCAAAATGCCTGATCTCAGACAGTTTGAGATTGCTGAGGTCTGTAGTTTAACCCACTGTATGTCAGAAAGGTATATAACGCATTGCGAAGCACCTCTCTGGCACTCAAAGAATTAAAGGAGCCCTAACACATCCTAATAATAACCCCCAATTTACCTTAACCCTTTGGATGCTACAGACATCGCCAGTGCATTGATTTGCAATGCAATGTAGATGTCCCTAGCACCCAATGGGTAAATATGGGCAGAAAATTCAAACTGCCACTTTGAATCAGGTATGTGTGGAATGGTGTTATAAAATGAATCTTTTTTTCCCATAGTGCAACTGATTTGTCACAGAATTCCTTGATTTTTCTTTTGAACAAATGACCCTCAGTGTCAATATAACATGATGATTTATTTAATTTGTCTCGTGTGATAATCTGGAGAGCTATTCACGGTACCAACTCTCTAACACGGTACCAACTCTCATCTGTTATTCACTGTACACATAGAGTTTACATATTACACAGAAAATATTATGCAGCAAAAAAACAATGCGTTTTATGCTTTCTGTATCCTGATACTAAACTAATTGAGTCAGCATACATCTTCAATGTAATGCAATGTTTTAGAGTGCTGGTAAGTTGCTGGGACTACAAACATAAAAACATAAATATATTTCTCCAAAGGTGGCTTAACATCTCTGTGTCATAAATAATACATACATGGAGGTCCATCAGAATGGAGGTTCCAGGACACAGAGACATAGGGAGTTAGTTATTGTTATTGTCTTGCAAAGGACATACATTATGGTTTTAGATCTAGATTGGACCTATTACATTCCAAGCATTCTCTTTTAAAAGTCTCTTTTGTCTTTTTATGATTCTATTGGCCTTCTGTATAAATGCAAATTCTGGAGCAAATGAGCTGCACCACAAGGGACACATACAAATTCCCCAAATACCTATTGAGTTACAAAGCTCGACTTTAGGTTCTTGAACAGAACCCACAAATTCTTGATATGCTGCATATGAACACATATGTACCATACTAAGGTTCCTGAATGGCCCCTGATGTATCAGGAAGGGGGGGCACACTGACTATAAATGGTTACAGGCAAGGAACCCTGGGTAGTGAGAGGGATTAGTGGTTGCTTATGGGGCATCTGTGGTGCGGTTAAAAGAAGAAGTGTGGCCTTACACTTTTTCTTGGGAGTGGATTGTCACTTTAGAAGCATCCCTCCCTCTCTTGTCAGCAGACTGGGTATGTGTTGGGTCAAAGTATTAGTGCCTTAATCTCTTCTGCCCCTCTTCCCTTTTTATATTAATCTTTTGAGTGCTTTGCAATGCGTTGCGTACACCTTTGCCCTCTGGCACTCAAAGGGTTAAGCATTTTAAATGTGTGTTACGTTAGTTGTTTTGAAGATGATGTTTAGTATTGTTTGCAGAAGTTAGGATGGGCTTAGGTAGTTTTTTTGCTCCGTTAAGTAGGCTAAACTGATGGGGTAATTTATACTTTTGTATTTTGGTAATAAAGTTGTATCATGGCAGACTGATTGGTTCTCATCTCCACTGTGGGAAATGATGGTGCAGTGTAAATGATGGTGGCTTGTCTGGTAAGGCAGCCTTGGGGTTGGACTTTTCTAAATTTCAGTGAATATGCTAGACATATGTGTCAGGCATGGTTAAGCTCCCACAGAGTCTTTCATGGTTTGGCAGGCAGGCACGAACAATTATTTTCATATTGAGGGTTATTGATATGCTCATGGTTGTAATTTTTATAAAGGTGGTGTGGGATACTGGTTAATCTACTATGGCCTTTTCATCCCCCCCCCCCGTATTTTGTGTCTTCTGTTAATGTTCTTTGCTTATGTTACTCCTTCTTCAAGAGGAAATCCACATTTTTTACATCTTGCAGTCAAGTACTAATGACTGTTAACAAAGCACACACGAACCAAATCCTACATAGTCTCTGGTGACCTCCTCAATAATTACTTGACAGCTGTTACAGGCCATTAAGATACTTTCTCAAGATTTTTGTTTACAGACAAATAACTGTTGACATGCTTCTGAGATCCCTAAAGACTTCGCAGGACTCACTTCATATCAACAAGTTGAAAACAGAGTATGACAGGTGTGGACAAAAATGTTAATAAAAGTATCCAGAAATCATTTTTCGGTGTGAGTTCCTGAGGTGTATATAGTACACAGTTGTATACAAACATCCCCTGAAATTTAGGAAGGCGAGATATAATTTTAGGAGCCATGGTCCATAGGCTCTTTGGATGTCTCCACTACTGGACTATGATGACTTCTCATTCGTATGGTAATTGTGATTTTAGGTGCTGTCAATTAACACATTTACACATTTTTGTGGAAATTTCTAAGTGGTAAGCCATACTGCTAGTCATGATATTCCATACCCTAAAGTAGATGCAACACCACCTAATAATAACCCTCATTTACCTCACTACTCCCTACAAATTTTCCCTGTGTGCCTTTTTTTCAAGAGATACTGGCTAGATTCTATTGCAGGTGTTAAATGTTAACACCCGTTTTATCAAACATTTTCCTATTGAAGTCTATGGGAAAACTGGAGATAAAAGCAGTGATAAAATTAGCACATGTAATAGAATCCAGTCCACTATCTTCAATCAATCTCAAATATATTTTTGTGGAGGCAGACATGATAGCTCCTGCCACAGATTTCTCACATAAAAGCAGGCAGAGTGCATGTGCCTATATCACCCTTTAAGCAATATGCTGTATACCTATCTGGTAAAACTTTGTCATGTACATTAGGTAGAGTTTGTGTTCTGTAGTCCTTTTAGGAACAGTCATGTCTGCCTCCATTGACCTGACATCTAGAACTGATTGAGCATGCTATGTTTTCAACAAAGGCATATGGACAAAATTCATAGGGGTCATTAGGATTTTCTGGCCCTAGTAAGGTAAATGGGGGGTATTATTAAAAGTTTTAATGTTTGACATAATGTTAGCAGCAGTAATGTGCCACAACTGTATGTATTTGCTAAGCAATTACAGCTATGACATAAATATAACATCTTCCTTATCAATTATAGTAGATAAAAATACTTAGTGAGCCCTGTGTACAAGGTTCTAAAACCACCAGACTCCCCTCCCTGAGGCACTGTGCCATTGTATACACTGAGGAATATCTTGTTCATCACAATATAATGACTGATCTGAAATCACAGCTGGTTAAACATTTTTCCCATTTTTTTTATTAAAGTTTTTCCCATTTTTTATTCTATGAGTATGATTTTTTTCTGACAGAAAAATATTACTAAATATCTACATTTAATCTGTAGGGAACTGTAGGCCTGATGATAAAGAGGTGACGACTTCTCCAGTTTATCACTTATCCAATTCCTGTTATTCTATGGAGTCTATGCACTAAGATTTCTTCCACTCTGGAGATCTTAGTGAATAGGTTCCATAGAATAACATAGGAACTGGAGAAGTTGTTGCAGGGGAATAAGCCCCCTACAACTTGTGTACACTGTTTATATATGCTATAACCCTATTGCATTCTGCATATAGCTATTTTATACAGCACACAAAGGGTTACTATATACATTTATATTTTCCTTAGCATATAGCTATTTTATACAGCACACAAAAGGTTATTATTCTTTAGCCATGGCAGAGACAGCTAGTCTATTAAATCACACTTCTCATTTGACCCAGACATGGTCTATGGTCCTGTGACATGGTCTATATTACATCATACTCCCCATTTGACACAGACATGGTCTATGGTCTTGTGAGACAGTCTATGGCCTTGTAACCTTCCACGAGTTACATATCCTCCATAGTTCTCACAGATAGGGAAGCATAAGTTATCTACTTACACTTTTCACCCTTGGAACTCTAGATAACTTTAGCTATTTTGCCCTAAGCCCTTTAGCTATGAGCTTAATAACCAATTGTTATATCTACCTCCAAATATGTTTTTTCCGTGCACGAGTTACATGCATGATCCTTTACGCCCCTTAGCTCATGCTAAGAAAAAGGTATATAATGGGTGAGATGATGCCTATGGTTAGTGCCGGACAGATCAGGTTATCTGACACTCTTATTCATCGAGGCTGAGTGGTATGTAATTAATTATTTTTTAATACTATGGCAAGCAATACTTTATAATTATCTTATACTCTGCTAGTTGGATTTGTAATGTAATGTAACTTGTTTTTATTGTGTTATTTGATAAGTTTCTTATTTACTTTATATTCTATAGATAGCCAATAAACTTTTACATAATACATGCACAGACTCTGTAATCCTCTTTATTGTCCTTATATTACTTGTATAAGGCCTGTCTACAGATATAACTTTGAGATATTACGAACTCATATTTAGAATAGGGAATAATTATATCTCATAACATTCTCTGGGACAAGGGGAAGAACCCTCACTTAGAGCTTTATTAGTGTTTTTGTGATCCTCTTTCACAAAGTGATAAACTGTAGAAGTCATCTCCACTTTATCACCGCTTAGTGAATCTTCCCCATCAGTGATTGCTGGGATATCAACTATACCATAGGGAAGAAATCAAACATTCACTTTGACTTAAAGGGATAGTAATACTTTAAAATTACTAGTCCCAATATTGTAGGCGTAAAAAAAAGAAATGATTTGCCCCCAGTGATATCTCTCAAACCTTTATGGTTTGAGAGATATTAACTCGCAAAGTTCCCTCCTCTGTCCCCTTTCCCTGAAGTCAGCGTTGTAAACCAATGTACTAACCATAGTGGCCAATGGAATTGTCTGCCCAAAGATAAGGACATTGAAAACAGTACGATGCATTATATAAAATAGCAATGAAAAATCAAATAAAACTTTATTTGGTGACATTATTATCCCTTTAAATTTAAAGGAGAATGAACACCTCCTATTTTACTATGGCTGGAAATTCTTATTGGGCCCTGTGAATTTTGCCCTTGTTCCTTTGTTCAAGAGTAACATCTTCAATCAGTCCTGGATGTCATGTTCATGGAGGTGAACATGATGTATGCTAAAAGTGAAACAGAACAATAAACTCCAGCCACTGCACATGGTAACCGTAAACCTTTAAGGACAGATGGGTGTCAAAAGAATTTTCACTTTGTAAAAACTGCCAGCATCTGTCATGTCTGCCTCCATAGACATAACATCCAGGACTGATTGAAGATGTTATCTCTTGCATATCGCAACATTCATAAGGACCATTCGATTTTCTTGCCATAGTAAGATAATTGGGAGCTATAATTAAGAAGTGTTACTTCTCCTTTAGTACACAACAATGAATGCAGAAGTGACAGATGCTAAAAAAGAAGGGTATTCACATGTAGATGTAAGAAATGAGGGGTATTCGCATGTATATGTAAGAAATGAAGGGTATGCACATGTAGATGTTAGAAAAGAAGGGAATTAACATGTTATGTAAGAAAAGAAGGGGATTCATATGTAGATGTAAGAAATGAGGGGTATTCATGTGTAGATGTAAGAAATGAGGGGAGTCGACATGTAGATGTTAGAAGAGTATTCATATGTAGATGTAAGAAATGAGGGGCATTGACATGTAGACGTTAGAAGAGTATTCATATGTAGATGTAAGAAATGAGGGGAGTTGACATGTAGATGTTAGAAGAGTATTCATATGTAGATGTAAGAAATGAGGGGCGTTGACATATAGACGTTAGAAGTGTATTCATATGTAGATGTAAGAAATGAGGGGAGTTGACATGTAGACGTTAGAAGAGTATTCATATGTAGATGTAAGAAATGAGGGGCGTTGACATGTAGACGTTAGAAGAGTATTCATATGTAGATGTAAGAAATGAGGGGAGTTGACATGTAGACGTTAGAAGAGTATTCATATGTAGATGTAAGAAATGAGGGGAGTTGACATGTAGACGTTAGAAGAGTATTCATATGTAGATGTAAGAAATGAGGGGAGTTGACATGTAGACGTTAGAAGAGTATTCATATGTAGATATAAGAAATGAGGGGAGTTGACATGTAGACGTTAGAAGAGTATTCATATGTAGATGTAAGAAATGAGGGGCATTGACATGTAGATGTTAGAAGAGTATTCACATGTAGATGTAAGAAATGAGGGGCACTGACATGTAGATGTTAGAAGTGTATTCACATGTATATATAAGAAATGAGGGGCATTGACATGTAGATGTTAGAAGTGTATTCACATGTATATATAAGAAATGAGGGGCATTGACATGTAGATGTTAGATAACAAGGGTATTCACATGTGTATATATAAGAAATGAGGGGCATTGACATGTAGATGTTAGATAAGAAGGGTATTCACATGTATATATAAGAAATGCAGGGCATTGACATGTAGATGTTAGTAGAGTAGTTTTTGGATTTTTTTTGGATTTATGATTTGTCCACTACAGTGCAGCTGATTTGCTCCAAAATTACTCCAGTTATTCATTTGAAATCAGCCTCTTTACCTTTATACATAAAGTCGAATGGACCTTATATATATTGAATAAAAGTAGAGAAAAACAACTGCACAATGGCAGACAAATTAAAATTCCAAAAAGTCCCATTCGTTTAAATTAGGATTGTTACTCTTTGAAAGTGAAGCAATGCTTTGCAGACCCCTCTAGCATTCAATAAGTTTAAACAGAAATAGAATTAGGTTCATATAATTAGCAAATGCCCAGGCTTCTCTGTGCATCAGCCTCCGTGTGTCTCAATAAACATCAGACGTTCTTTTGAAAATTCACAAATATGACATGACATGACTAGACTAAATTATATTCATTAGTTATCACCAATCTCAGGAAACATGTTCATCTCGTAAAGCCCTAATGAAGGAAGAGCATAGGTTACATCAGAGCTTATCAACCACGGACCTCAAGAACTCTGTAGAGTCCTGGTTTTAAGGATTTCCCTGCTTGAGCACAGGTGTAATTAAATTGATCTTTCATACTGGTTAGTTCCCCAGCATTCAAGCACAGACATCCTTACAGAGGACACAGCAACCTGATTTTTTTTTTTTTTTTTTTCATGTTTGAAACCTTAATTGAAAACTTCCTATGTGTCATGTTAACCAAAAGACCAGCAGGATTATCGTTTAGGAGATATTCACACTTTTATTTCTGGGGAAAATTAAACTGTGAGTTACCTCATGCAGCTCAGTGCTTAATTAGCAAATGATCCATCATTGAAAACCTTAATTAGCATATTAAATGGCAATGAAAGGCTTATTGTGCATATGAAAAATCATGGAAAAGGCTTACTTTGCATATGAAATGTCACTGGTGCCGCACAGGTAAGAAAATTAGCATACAGTAACAAGTATGAATATCTCCTAACTGTACCTTTATTGGTGTTCTGGGAAACATGAGACATAGACACTTTTTAATTAAGTTTTCAAATATGCAAACTTGTATCAAGGAAGCAGGTTCACTTTAAAGTACTTCAGGAACATACATGAGAAACTCTGGGGTACACTTTAAATACAATCCATCTGCTTTGTTTAACCCATTGCAACATATTTTCTTCTAAAACATTTTGCAGGTGGTCAACTTAAAGGGACAGTAATGTCCTCCATAAAGCAGCTCTCTGAATCTTCTCTATTGTAAAACTAACACATTGCACTATGTTTAAACAGTTACTTTTAAGTAGTTCCAAAGTTATTACATGTAAAAAGATCCCCCTCCCGCCCCTTCTGGCCGTGTCTCACTTACTCTATCTGTGGTCCAGATAGAGAGTGGCGAGGGTCAAACTTCAGTAAGCAAAAGAAAATCCTGCCTTCAATTGTCAAGGAGGCAGGGTTTTCCTTATACTTACTCACTGAAGTTTGTCCCTCATTGCATCCGTCTGGTCTCAGGACCAGATTGCAGCTCTAAGGGGAGGCAGCCAGAAGGGGAGGAAAGGGGATCTTTTAAAGGGATAGTAATGTTTCACAAAAACACCAGCTCTAATTAATCTTCATAGTATTTGGGCCATGGAGAGTGTTATCTCAGTACTGTCAGAGTTGTAGTTCAAGAGTAATTGAATAATAAAATTCCCCCTCCTGCCCCTTTTACCTAGTGTAAGTCACCTCTCCTCAGATGTGGAATCTGGTCCACAGACCAGACAACTCACAGCAAGGGGCAATCTTCTTACTGTGAGAACAATGAAAGCCCTGCCCCCATTGACAGATTTCTCAAGGTTTTCCCTTATGTTAATTGAAGATTGTCTCTCTCTACAATCCAATTGGACATCACCCTGCTGCTCTGAGCTGAGCAGTGTTACATCTGGGGATACTTTATCATTCAATTACAAAAACTATAACTCTGACAGTATTGAAATAACAGTCTCCATGGCCCAAATACTATGAAGATTAATTGGAGCAGCTTTTATTGTGAAACATTACTATCCCTTAAACATGTAATATCTTTGGAACTACATACAAGTAAGTGATTAAACAGTGCAATATGTTACTTTTACAATAGAGAAGACTAGAAGAGCTATTTTATGGCAGACATTACTATCCTTTTAAAATTCCCATACAAATAAAAGTATACTGTTGGTAACAAGAAAGTAATCTGATAAAAAATAACATAAGAAAATAAAAACATACAAATGCTGCTTTAATGGTTGCAGTTCACCAAAAAATTTTTTAGCTTATCTTCAATATAGGGCTGGAAACCTGTACTAAAGTGTTGTATGAAGTCCATTTATTCAATCATTTGGTGGACTGTATGTAAATGTTAGTTGTCAGTTAACCCACAAACCCCTAAACTTAGAAAATAAAGTAGACACATGGCAGAGGGCTGCTTTGATGAAAGCTTCTCTTAGATGGAAACAAACATTTGCAGGAGCAAAACGTATTCTAACAGAGGAGAAATACTGTCACTATAGACACAAGCAAAGATACAGAGGTGGATGATACAGAACAACTCCCCAGACTGGTTGCTGATGCAATGGTTCCAGGGAAAACGATTGTTGGCAAGAATTTGGTGCATGTAGAAGAATGAATGTCCAGGGATGATTGAAGTAACACAAATAACAGACAAGGGAGAGTTCAGGGACAGAGAAAGGAGGTAGGAGAAATCAAGGGAAACAAAGGAAGGAAAAAGAGAAAGGAAAGAGAAAAACAGATAAGAAAATAAATAGATCACAAGTACAGAAAAATTCATATGTAGCAATAAAGTCAACTTAGCAAAGCCGAACAGAAATGATAATGGATGTTAAATAAGCGTTTAGTGCTGAAATACAGACAGAAATCAAAAGGGTAAGTTCAGAAGCAGAGCCATTAGCAGCAAAGCCAGGGTTAAAGGTTAGTAGTAGGCAGACACATGATATCATAATGCAAAGATGATGAGTAAAACAGGAGAATGGTCAAAGCCTGTTGTAAAAAGAAACACCCTTCAACTGCTATAGAATGTCTCCACACATAGTAAAGAGAAAGGCATTATACAATGACCTCTGCAGAGAATTATCCCCTATCGGGCTCCAACTGGACAACTAAATGGAGATCTGAAGTAATGTGAGTCTAAAATGACAGAATATTGTGAAATTATCAACAAATTACCTGGTTTTGTTATGTCAGTCTATTTGTGAGAGGTGATTACTCAGTACATGTAAGGCTAAGCAAAGTTATTTATATAGGCGTAGGCCTTTCTTTCATACAGTGACCTAATTGGTTGAATAAATAAAATCTATGGAGTTACATCTGCTCATAATGTCTAACAACATACAACTGATCACAGGGCAAGCAATATTATATTTAGGATTTCACATTATTTCATAGGTACAACATGTCTAAAACGTCAACTATTATGGAAGAAGTCAAAGGAAGGATATTTTATTTATCTAGAAAATGTTTTGCCAGGAAGAATACATTGAGATTTCTCTCTTTTCATGTGTGTCCTGGATATTTATTGGTTCATTCAAAACATACCTAAAGAAGAGACATACATTGTCTGTAAATCTTGCATTCTAAAACTACTCCGTTAGTCGATAAAGGTATCACTTTTACTCTACCAAGGATATGTATGTAATCAGCAAGAGTATTTGGAAATTACAGCTTGACTCTTGCTGTAAGATTCCTTCTCCCATATCTCTTTACTAAAAAAAAAGTTATACAAGGAAAAAATATAAATTCTAAAACACTCTAAGTTTCCAGAGCACAATCCTAAATGTTGCTGTATTAATGTATTCCCAACTTTTCCACTCTGAATGATGCTAACTATATTGTCCTAAAATATTATTAACACGACAGTTCACACCAAAATATATATTACATCTTGAAATTAATGTTGCAGACAAGCTCCTTTTTTACTTTACATATTTTGCAAGTGTATTACACGTAGTAAAACTGTCTACACTTTTTATGATTTTTCTTCCATGTTTGCCTATTTTTGAAAATGTTTATGTCCATGTCAGGCAGCGCTCTGAATGGGTTAACACATAACTTTCTATTTTGACTGTGAAGCAGAGTGAGTGCAACAATGCAAACAAGCCAAAATCTAAAAATGATAGTGAATAATGTAAAAACACCACCCTCTACGGCAGTGGTTCCCAGCCAGTATGCTGTGGCACTATGCACAGTGTGCTCTTTGTTGTCATTGTGAGAACAATTATATATTTATGTATCGTACCCTTCATTACGACTTTGTAAAAATGCCTATAAAACGACAGGGTTGCTCTGAAAAGTCCACTTTGCATGTTAGGGGTGATGAGTGAAAAGCAATTGAGAACCACTGCTCTACAGCATATGGATCATTCAGTGCTGCAGAGAGACTTGCAACATTGGGGAGATACATTACGGCATGATAAAGAGGCAATAAAGTGGAGATGACGTCTAGTGATATCACTCCTCCAAGTCCTATTTTAGCCTATTCTCTAAGATTTCGCCAACTTTGGAGATCTAACTACAGCCTCTATAGAATAACATAGTAAATGGAGCAGTGATGTCACTGGAAAAGTCATCTCCGCTTTATCACTTTTTATTGCATAAACCCCCCCCCCCATTGTTTAAATATTTTCCGTTCTCACAGTCTCCGACTGGCAAGTTCTATGAAAAAAGAAATTCAGCTACGTGTCAGAGATATACAGGTGTAAAAAAAGTACAGGCAACTTAATAATACATATTTTACACTTGAAGAATATGTAAAGTAAATTTGGAGGTTGATACTTAAAAACTGAGAGTACAATGTGCTTGATTCTAATCTTTTTGTGCGGTGGTATTCAAATAAACCAGTTATACCTATTTTACATGTACACTAAATGTGTTGTATTTTAGATATATATATAATTAATTCTATCACTAAGTACTACAACATATCATTGGGTTTTAAAAATATATTATGATAATAATTACAATTATAATCAGCATTTAATGTATTGGGAAGAAGCTATCTTCAAACTTATTGAGATGTCTTCAAAAAATTGCAATGAGTCTCCTCAGACAGGACAAACAGCTTTAAGTTGTGCACAAAATACACAATATCTGCCACTTAAGGACCAGAATGGTACACGACGCAATGGTCATTTTAATGGGTTAAGCAAGGTGAAAATGTTTACAAAACACAAAGTTAAAGGTCACAGTACTCTATAAAGCATTAGCAAAGTTGTCCTACAAGTACTAAATAATTAAGATATAAATTATATATAAATATGTCTAATGGATTTCTATATTGTTAAGTGCAACATGCAGGAAGCCCATTGGTGTTAGTCTTCAGTGTGTTTGCCGCACTCTTTATTCCACATTAGCAACGTGTTCCACTCCATCCTCACTACACACCAACAACACACAATTTGTTTTCCATGCATTACACACAGCTATCTTCCTCACTCTGTCTGTGACACTCCAACGTTCAAATAGAATCTGCTAAAAAGTCTATGGGACTGATGTACAAAGAAGAACAAGAGCAATTCTTTGGCATCACAACATCATAATGACAAATAAAAATTTCCTCATATAAATAAGGCTTTTAATCCCTTAATGCTAAAAAAACATCTCCAATGAACTGCTTCTCAATGTGTTAAGAAACCAATTCTTTGGGATTACAATACCCATTTAAATCAATGGTGATTTGGTAAATTTTTATTTTTAACCTATGGTGCTATTGGTTTGATCCAAAACTCTTAGTACATCAGCCTCGCTCAGCTTTCAAGCAGGAAATTCAACTCAATAGATGGTGTATATAAACCTTGGTTGGTGCCAGTACTATCCAGAATACGGGACTGCAGAATGTCTCTTATACACATACAGTCATATTATCAATTACTCAGCAACGTTAAACCAAGCAAAAGCTTAAATATCTAACCTTTATTTTAGCAGTGAGACACACCTTATATTAAATCCCAGTCTCACACTAGTATATACTTTGAATATTATGTATTTAATGTTGAAATTACTAGAATTTTAATCTAAAGCAGGCTCCATTAGCAACATAAAATTAACCCTTTGAGTGCCATGCAATGTTTGCACACCCCTCTGGTCCTTAAAGGGTTATTTCTAACAAAACCAGAAAGAACAAGACAAGACTGATTTTACAGTGTTTGTAAAACCTACATGCAGGATTCAGCTTCAGAGGGCCCTATGTTCAAAAGATGTCTACAGTAAGTCTGTGGCAAATCAACAGCACCATAGGGTACAACAATTTCCAACTGGTATAAATGGAGCATCTAACCTTCCTGAAATCTAGAAAGGTTTCTATTGCATTGCTTCACAAAGCATCTCTCTAGTATTTATGAGTTTAAATGTGCCATTTAAATCAATGGAAATTTGAAGAATTGTCTCCTATGGATCTTGTACCAAAATTATTCCTTTTTTCTTGAACATAGGGCCACAAGCGGCATTAAGTGAAAGAATGTTTTGCAAAGGTTACCTGCTACCTAAAATCCCACAGTGCACTGCATAGTGATACAAGAAGCACTGTGGAATGGAATGTTAGGGAGCAAACTGAGATTGTTTGTCTTAAAAGCAGTGAACTTTTACATATGCCAAAAGTATTATTTTGGGAGATCCTACATGTACACATAATATGAAGAATCACTATTTAATCAGATACAGCATAATGCACCTCACTCTCAACATCATGACACTGTCCAAGCACAATCCAAGCTGTGCATGCAACACTAGTTATGGTCATTGTTTTAAAGCAAGCAGCTTTTAAGGACATGTTCAGGCAAGTTAGGACGGAAGCAGCAGTACTGCGTTAATGGCTAAGCAGGAGGGGAAGTTAAGACATAAAACGTAGTTGTACCTGGAATGACTGTAGGTTTGGATGTAGTGCGGAAGGTGAAACGAGCAGCCTTGGATTTTCCCTGCTGATTTTCAGCAACAACCAGGACCTCATACTCTGCATTCCAGTCTAGAGACTTGAGCATCACATGGTGACTGCTAGAAGGTATCCTTATTTCTGGTTTCCAATCCACAGCATTGTTCTGGGGGAAGAACAAGCACAGTTGACATATATTCCATAGAGCTTACTATGAGAAAGATGAAATAGCTGTCTGAAGTATATTTAAGGACCACCTTGATCTCTGTCAGCTCTCCGGCACACGTGACTGATTACATGTGCTGACACGCAGATCGAGGGTCTGAGAGAGATCTCCGAGGTCTTGGAGTGGTCAATTTCAGACCCCACTTTTTACTTGCAGCGCCCCAGCGGAAGCGCTGTAAGTAAAAAATACATGTATGAGCTGAAAAACTCTGTTCTGGTGATTACTATATGCTGTTTATCCATTTTGATTGTGGTTTTTACTGGTGTCATTTAGCCTTGAAGGACAACAAACTATTGCAACTCAGCTCATAAAATTAGTGCTAGATGGCTAAATAATTTTGGGGCAGTGCAAAAGCATGTTATTACTGCAGTATAAACAATGGCTCTTACTATAAAATAGTGATTGTAAGAAAGTGAAGGCCTAGAACAAGAGGCAAATCTCTGAAGACTAGGTGAGCAAGCATGTATCTGCCATTATTTTCAGTTAATTTCTAATAGCCTGTAAAGGTCTTGTCTGAAAAAACAGCCTGTAAACAATGTTCTAAATGTAATTTCAAAATGGAGGAAACTTACAGGTCTGTAGTTGACGAGGTAGTGTCTGATTGGAGAGCCGCCATCATCCTGCTTGATCAGGTCCACTTTAATAGAGTTTCCCTCTTCTCCAAGGTGCCACACCAGTTTTGGAGAACTCGGCTCCCCTGAAATAAATCAAGAGCAGACTGTTAGGTAGCCAAGGCCCAATGTTCTCCAAAAAGCTAGACTTAGTGGCTAAATAATAAATATGTTGATGAATACAGGCTGAAGAGTAATATTATTTATATATGTACAATCCATACTAACCATTACTATATAAACATTTGCATTTTATAGAGTTTCTATGTTCCTATTTACAAAAACTTTTCTTTGTAATAAGGTCACAATGACATTGTTGGATGATGTTATTTTACATAAGATGGGTTTTAAGATTTTGATCAAGGACTATCTAAACAATGCATTGCTTGATTAGTCACAGAGACATATGTTACAAGCTTAAACCAATGTGATGTGAAACAAACCCATTAACCTTTGGAGTGCCAGAGAGGTATTCAATGAATTGTACCTCTCTCGCACTCAAAGGGTTTATATATTTTTTTGTGTGGCTGAACACTTGATACAAAGTAACCAGTGAGCTTTCCCATTTGCCTCCTCTGTTCCACACTGGCTGCAACAGAATCGACTTTGATTGATGTAAGTTTGGGGACGCAGTCTACAGTCCATGCTGCTTCCTCCTGCTGTGTCTTCCCAGCCCTACACCAGCAGCAAGAGAAAAATGCTGGTGGTGGAGGACAGTTGGGAAAATCATTGGTACCTCCCCCAAAGAAGTGGGGTGAGGGTGGAGAGAGACTGAATGTCTTTAGCAACTTTAACCCTTCGACTGACAAAGAAGCCAGCAAAGCACTCACTCTTCTAGCAAAGCAGGGTTAAAGGCAGATAGAGAGATAGCCTAGAAGTGTCAGAGGTGTGAATGTGTCACTCACTCATCACATTTGGCACTTCAAAAGTTAAAAAGGAACTGTCATCTTTTCAAATCCTCCCCTCAGTGGGACTTTCCATCTTAAAAGCATATGCATGATTATTCCTCCCGATTAATTTATTGTACCCCTTATGGTGGAATATTATAGGTTCTAGTAGTCTAAAAGGGTAAAGAGCTGACTTTCTGCTCTGCAAAGAAAAGATTCCTCAACTACTAAATCAAAATGCTCTAAAACTATTACACTGTTTGAAAAACAAAAATCACAAGGATCAGCAATTTCAACAGACACGTTTAATAAGACTAAAAGCTGGTGGGTGACAGGTCCACTTTAAAATCAGACTTCTCTGTATCTGTATTTCACCTGTGGAATTCCAATGTGAGTGAAAATGTATTGCTCACCCTTTTTGCACTAAGGTAAAGTCTGAAGAATCCATACATAGTTTAAGAAATAATGTTCATCAAGGAAGAAAAAATGTAAGCAATGAAAATGTGGGGTTGGTAGAAGGGAGTAAGATGATAGGGAGGGAGAGAAATATGTTATGCTGTGACGTGGGAGGTGCTCATTGGAAAGAGAGCAAGTGAAAAAGAGGTGACATGAAACTGGAAGATGATGATTTGAAAACTCCCTACAGAGCTTCATTACAGTAGGGACAAGCCAATCTCAGCCCACATCACATTTCTCTTTTTATCCCGTTATATGATGGGCTTTATACAAATAAAGATGTTTTGATATGGAGTAAAGGGGCATGCCACCAAATCATTGCCACTGTCTCTAACATTCACACTGATCTAATGTTCATTCTAATCAAGGTTTGTGCAATCTACTGACTCCAGCTGTTGACAAACTACAATTCCCACCCCTGAGGTGGCCAAAGGAAGCTGAGGATGATGGAAGCTGAAGTCCAAAAACAGCTGGAATCTTGCAGGTTACCCAATTTTGTGTACAATATTGCATGAGGGATTGGAAGGGGGTTGTATATAAACATCAACCAAAAAGGCCTTCTTTGGTCTCTGCCCAGAATCTATCTTTAGTACAGAAATAGTATGTTTACTATTAATTTTACATTTTTGACACACACACAATGAGGAGATCATCAGTGGCCGTGGGTAACAGAGCATCACATGGAGACACAGACTAAGTTCTGAAGCCTGCACTGACTCATTAATTCAGGTAATGTAGAAAATACTTAACTTTACTTGAGTGCTGGGGGTGGGGGCATTACTCTGCAATGTGGTGATCACTGCTCTGGCACTCAAAGGGTTATTAGCAGCTGTCTGAGATCACTAATATTGTGGGGGTAGGTAAGGCAGAATGGTAATAAGGCTGGCTACTAATTTTGGAGGATGAACATAGACAGGGGGAGCAGTGCTAAACACAGATGAGGGATGGAGGACTGGGCAAAGCAGGGCTATATGAACAAGCCCTGTCAGGGAATGTGTGGGCTGAAACATACCCACCAATTCCTTGCCTGTGTATGTGTGTGTGTCATTGGTAATAAACCAGTCCCACTGGCAATAGGTAGAGTAATGTATTGTTGGGCTTCCCCCCTGCAATGTATTGCTCCATCCTTTGCCACCACAAGGGTGCAGCCAGCATGAATCCAAAAATGGATAAAAAACAACGGCACTGACATACACTACATTATAAAGTAAGAATAAGAAAAAAACGCAAAACAATATTCTGCTTTCATAAGTTTTATAAGGGAAATTAAGTAGTACTATATTTTTAAAGGAGCAGAAAACATTTTTAATTGAAAATATAAGTAATGAGCTGTAATCATTTTCAAATGAAATGTCTCCCTGTAGTAGGGGTACCCTTCTTTTACTTAGTGAGGAAAGCCATATAGCACATATTTTTCATAATTAAGGTTTAATCATCTTGTAAATGTAGCTTCAACATGGACAGGTCAATTAAAAAAAAAATATATATATATATACACATACACTCATTCATTTGCCATCTATACCACTGGACACTTACTTTAGGATAGCAGTGTTAGTCTAGGGTATAGATGCCAAATGAGAGTACTGCAGTATGTAATAATACCTCTTCTATTGTATTAACATTCAATTTTCAGGACAGGCTTTTGAGAGTAAGTTGGCTGATTGCTTTTTGTAATAAAAATTCATTGAAACGTTCTCTTACAGAATAAAAGGAAATAATCACATTATCATTGCATTATCTTTTATGCCTTTTCATGCATCAATTACTTTTGGATAAAACCAATCTAGTTTTCCCCTTACAGTAACCGACCTGTGGATTGAGAACATAATCATTTGACAAACTAAATTTTCAAATTAAAAATTGAAGCCTGTTGGCTTAAAACTATACTATAACTGTAAATGAGGTAGAAAGCAGTTTGTTTGTAAAACTGTTTTTACAATGTTTGAAAGTGCTGAGGCTGTAACATATTTATCACAATTATTTTAAAAGCTATTGAGGCTGAAGTACTAAAATGGACTGAAGAAAATCTGAAAAATTATGGTAACTGTACCAAAGGGATATGATAAATGTTTCCAAACTCCCATTGATTTAAATGGTACTAATAAGCCCTTGAATCTTATGGAGGCCTCCAATGCCTTGCTTTTCAGTGCAATGGAGACCTCTATAATCCAAAGGATTGCAAGGTCCACTGAAATCAAACGGACATTTTACTAGTCACTTATTCTGTAGCTGGCTCTCCACTGAGTTGATTCAGTTCCTATTAGCAAATCAGCCTCATTTTCGTGTGACCACTTCATCTTTTTTTTTTAGCATAGGATATTAATTTGATGACTATAATAATAAAAATACATAGAAGAGCTCTACCTTGTAAACCTTTCATTTTCGTTTGTGATCAACGTTTCCAGTATTTTTGTTCTTTTAATAAATCTAGCACTTTAGCAATGCCCAGGTGCATTTGTGAAATACCTTGCTAAACAGTCCAAACTATGTATTATCATCTTAGAGTACTTGTTTAATAAAGCACAAAAGCAGCTAAATAGCCTTTAAAAATTGTTAAGAGTCTTAGAGAATAATCCTCTATTTCTATGCGGATTAAACATATAACTCTTATAAACTCCCCTCTTAGTCGGTTTAATATTCGAGTCCCTGGTCTGACAAAAGTGCAGCATTTAACAGCTGGGTCAGAGAAAAAGAAAGCATTTTGGTTTATAAACGCTGCTTCTACATGGAGTTTATTCAACGATCAGGACCTGCCAACTAAAAAAACAATATAGAAATAAATGACAAGTCTGTAATCAAAACTAAAAAAAAATGCATGGGTTAGTGATGTTTGAAGCTAATAAGAGAAAGTATTAGTGAGGGGAGAGAGGAAGATTAGTTGATCAAGAATACATCTGCCAGAGTCACTGATGAAAAGAAAATTGTTATAGAAAAAAAATAGTTAAGTAGAGGTGATTGATGGAAAGGCTGTTGTACGGGCATGGTGGCAGTTACTCAGCTTTCAAAATGAGGATAAATATATGAACAATTTTTGCAGGGAAGAGTTTTTTGGCACTTAATAAAACCAATCATGCAGCATCATGCATCATGCTCATGCAAAAAAAAAAAGTGGGTAAGGGCTTGGATTTATAATTGCACATCTCAGGTTTTTAACCGAAGTTAATCCGAGGTAAACAATGGGGGAGATGAACTAAAGCAGAGGTTCTCAACCCATGCCCTCAATGGCCACTAACAGGCCAAAACTTAGGAATTCCCCTGCTAGAGCACAAGTGTGTTGATCAGAGGCTCATTCACACTGATTAACTCACCTGTGCTCTTAACCCTTTGAGTGCCAGAGGTGTACGGAACGCATTGCTTTGAAATGCGTTCCGTACCCCTCTGACACTCAAAGGTAATTCTCAAATCCTGGCCTGTTAGTAGCCACTGAGGGCACGGGTTGAGAACCACTGCACTAAAGTGTGTAAAGAGGTGATAAAGTAGAAATGACTTCCCTGTTGATGTCACTTCTCCAATGTCTATGTTATTCTATGGAGCTATGCACTAAATTTATCAATTGGAAGAGCTCTTAGTGCAGTGGTTCTCAATCTCTTTTTGCTCAGGGCAACCCTAACACGTAATCTAGAACATTTGGGGCACCCCAACATCTTTAATGTACATTATCAAGGGCATAATGAAGGGTACAATACATAAATATACAGCTATTATTAGGTCTTATAATCATAATAACAAAACTAAACATATTGTGCATAACAATTTCTATAAATCTTTATTTAAAAGTTAGTCTTTATAGAAAACACAGGGCACCCTAGGTTGATGTCCATGGCACACCAAAGTGCCACGGCACCCTGGCTGAGAATCACTGTCTTAGTGCATAGGCTCCATATAATAACATAGACATTATAGAAGTCATATGACTGGGGAAGTAATCTCCACGTTATCACCTCTTTATTACACCTTAGTGCATAACCCCCTATGTGTTTCTGATAAAAATACTTAACCCTTTAAGTGTCAGAGATGTATCCAAAGCATTGTTTTGTAATGCGTTCAATACCTCTCAGGCACTCAAAGGGTTAAAGTATGAGTAAATTTTTTTAATGAAAAAATATGCTTTTTTTTGTAAAATAAGGATACTCCTTTATGTATATTAACAGTTCCATCTTATGTCCAAACAGTTCACCTAGTGTCCAGAGAGTTAGTCTATTGTATTATATGAAAAAGGTGAATCAATGATTACTGTTCTCCACTTAATGTGAGAGTAACAGCTGTGATAGTTTGAACTGCTATAACTTCAAAATAAAGCAACTGCCGGCAGTGGGAGTACCCTTGTTTTACTCATCAAGAAAAGCCCTGTACTATGTGGGTTTTATAATAAAAGAATACAACTCAGTAATCCCTTGGATGTTAAAAATTCCCCCAATGCATTGCGATATCTGCTGCAGCCAAGGGGATAATCCACACAAAACAGCCAAGTGTTTATGTTTGCTCTGGCAGTCATTAGGAAATTGCAATTGAATAATATGTTCTAGAGTATATAAAATTATGTTGTGATATTTTGTTTGTGATCCGATCAGCCATATTGTCAAGTACTGACAGTAAAAAGGACTACTCAGATGTCTCAAGATCTGGAGGTAGTTATTGTATATTGCACAAAAGAACTGTTTTGAAATGTATAAATGTATTACCATAAAAAGCTGTAGCATTTCCTCTTGATTTTACATTTATTTATGTATGTTCAAAAGATTTAAGTGGAGATTTTAACCCCTTGAATGCTAGAGAGGTCTCACAACTCTTACTGACATAAATTAATTTTAAAAAGTTTAATTAACCTCTTTGGCAAAATGAAAAGTCATTTGCTGTTATTCTGAGAGTGTCAGTTGCTTAACACTGTAACTGCCAGAGAACGTTGCAATGAGATGGATACCTCACTGGCACTCAAAGGGTTAAATCCCACTTAGTCCTCCTGACTCATGCTGTTCCTACAAATATCCTTCAGTGGGGTTGAATTTTGATCATAGGTGGGTAAGTTAAAGGAAGAAAAGAAGAGGAAACCATAAGTAATACTGGTGAAAATATTACAACCTATTTCTACATTCTTAAAGGGTTAGTAATGGTTCAATATAACCTAAGGTTCGATCATTCCTTATAGTTTGCACTAACCCTCTGTACCTAGAGCTCTAATTTCTATGAAATTATACTATAATGTTTCCCACTCCCACCCCTTTTCAGTATGTTAAGCAGCCTTCCCTCAGATCTGAAATCCGGTCGCTTGCCCAGACAGATCGCAACAAGGGACAATCTTATGTCCATCAGTGTAAGGAAAATCCTGCCGAAAACTGTCCATCATTGCAATCTGTCGAGGATCGGCTTTCAGCTCTGAAGACTGAAGTATTGAAAACGGGTGGGAGGGGGAAACTTTATAATATAGTTTCACAGAAACTAGAGAGCTATGATCATTGCTGACAGTGGAGAGGGTAAGTACACACTATAAGGAATGATTGAACCTTAGCTTATATTGAGCCATTACTAACCTTTTAAGGATTGTGAGTCTGCATAAGAGTGAATACACTATTTAATGCTTTTTTTTTTTTTTTTTTTTTTTAATTAAAAAAGTATTTTTTTCTTCATCTAGGAGGCACTGCCCCTTTAAGGAGAGAGAGAGAATAATAAACTTTTCTGCAGGCAAATATTATGGGTATTTCTGTTAGCCAGTAAAAGGATTGTTCTTTCTACTTGTTTAACACACACCAGAGCAAACATTAACCATTAATACAAAGGGCAATATAGCTATCTGCCAGTTCTTAAAACACTGGAAAAAAGACACAAGAGAAAATAGAGACAAACGCACAACAGCGGAGGTTTTTTTCTTTGTTCTCTTCCTTCTAGGCATTCATCAAAGTTAGGCTGGAACACTTGCATGCATATAATAGTGCTCACAGGTTACTGATGTTAGTAATGGAACCAGAGAACTAAAATGTATATTCACTAGTACAGGCCACAGTTTAAGGGACAACTATTATAAGGCTACTGTGGGTCTTCTCCTTGGGGAACATACCTGCCATTGGCTGTATTTTGAGTCCTGGCACAAAAGCTGTGGTGCAGAATGGGGTCCAAAAAGGGATCCCAGGTGCTGCCTCAAACTTCTGGGTCTTATTCCAGCCAGCTGTTAGCTGAGGAGGTCAGATTTCTAGCCCCCTGAATGGCTGAAAGGAGCCATTTTAGGGCAGAGCAGCCACAGATGTGTTTGTTCTAAGTCAACTCCCATTTGAATCCCCTTAAAAGGGGATTTATTTATATCCAAGAATGTGACAACAATTACCAAATGTATTTACATTTTTGGCCCTTTGGAGAGTTAATACTTGAAAGCTTCCATCTACTGCACATGTGTTCAGGGTATGGTTAAAGGGAGTGGTTTCTTTATTTAAAGAATGGGATTGTTCATTAAACTGTGAAATCAGGTAGCTAAACTACCTTTAAATTCAGTGGCACCCAAGAGACAGTTATGTACTACAAATAATCACTACTGCGCTGCTGCTCACTGGCCCTGTTACATTCAAATTCCCTTATACAATGTGCCTTTAAGTACATAGAGAGCAGCAATTCTGGAGCAAACCAACTGTACTAGAATGGACAAATATCAATTTCTGAAATTCCCATTGATTTAACCCATAGGTGACCAGTGGTTTTTTACACCAGAGGACCAGAGCAATTTTGTTCCTTTTTAGTATGTCATTCAGCAATATTTTCCCTCTAATTCATTTAGTATATCCACAGAAATTATATTCTGTTTATTAAGGGTAAGTAGGGATTTGCTGTGATGCCATACTTAAATGTAGAAAAATACAAAAAAGATATAGTTTTTCCTGTGATGATTTCACTTAGTGCATTTTTAACAGGGATGGGATAAAAGTGTGAATGGTCGCTCATATATTCGAAATGTCCTTGTTTAGGTAGAACAGTCTGTCTTTAAGACTCAAATCCCTCTGTCCCTCTTTCCACCTCAGTATCCCTCTTTTTAGGAGATCAGACTGTGTGTTGTGTATATAAATGTATCACTTTGCTTGACAGCAATAAAAAAAAAGCTATATCCACCAGTCCTGCCCCCAGCACCACCAACAATAAAAGTGCCACATCTTTGGCTATCTGAACTGTTGGGAGCTCTGTTCTCTACTTCTCTCTTCCTCACGATCACAGAGGACAGAGGCATAGAACACTGACAAAGGTAATGTTTACATTCATTGCCTTTGTTATTTGGTTTCACTGGCACCTGATATCCGCAGTGTGATCACGCGCCGAGCCACAGGGGAAAGGCTGGAATTGACTGCTCTGAGGTGCTCTAAAATCATTAACCCATAATGTGCCAGGACTGTCATAGGTGCTGAAAAGACTGAATTGTGTGACGGTCCTGGCACGTCATTGGCATTTAAGAGGTTAAAATGTTTTATAACTGCCTGGAATGCTAAAGAGGTTTCCAATGCATTGCAAAGCCCTGTTTAAATCAATGGTAATTTTACAGTTGGTTTGTTCTAGAACAACTCCAGTTCTTCCTGGCACGTCATTGGCATTTAAGAGGTTAAAATGTTTTATAACTGCCTGGAATGCTAAAGAGGTTTCCAATGCATTGCAAAGCCCTGTTTAAATCAATGGTAATTTTACAGTTGGTTTGTTCTAGAACAACTCCAGTTCTTCTTATCACACAGTATCATTATGTTTTATCCAGATTCTGATATGCATATACAGTGCCTTTACTGCACTGCAAGATGCAGTTACTTACAAAGGCTTTTAAATTGTCATTGGGGCGCTACAGTCATGTTACAAGGAAAAACATTAAAAAGAACTTTTATTCTGGGTCACACATAAAAAAGAAGTTTTAATGAGAAGATCAAATTTACAGAGTTGAAATTGTCTTCACTGCATCAAATGATTTGCTTGGTCTAAGGTAGCAATTTACCAATGCCTAGAAATATGTAGACAAAAACGCCTCTACATAATACCAGCTATTATAACTCACTGTTGGTACGCTAGTACCAGAAGCTGTAAGTCATGCTGTAGGGTGTAATAGAATGTCTTTTAATAAACTAAGATATCAGCCAAAATAATTTCAAGGCTGTAGTGGTCTGTTCAGCAGGGGTCTGTTCTACATTAAAATATATTACTGCTGAAAATTAGTATCCATTAACCCCAAATGACTCAAATTTGATTTACCGTTAGTAAACACTGTCTTAACAGGTAATTCCACATATTTTTCCCTTAATGGGTCTTTTAGATTTTAGATACGAACAATGTTCACATCAGAAGAGACTACTGCAGTCAATGATAAAGGAGTATTCTGCAATCTAAAAAACATATATGTCTGAAAAATATTTAAGATTATAATTAGTCCCCTAAAACTCAACATAAATTATAAGGATGATAATAATAATAATAATAATAAAGAGTAATGCAGCCAGAGAGCAACAAAATGTTTACAAATTTAAAACTCAATGCTTACATGAGGTGTATTTTTTCTTTATATGCAGTTAAAAAGTGTATTAAGTACATGGAGTGTGTGGGAGCCTAACAGTGACTATTATGATATTGAGTATATAAAATCTATTTTTAATGTTTTCGCCTAACAGTGACTATTATGATATTGAGTATATAAAATCTATTTTTAATGTTTTCATGTAGAAATTTCTCTTTGCTCCTTATTTTCCCACAAATCCAACCAGAACAAAGAATTTTACCTTCTGTTCATCAGCGAGGACGACATCAGCAGCACCATGCAAGTCACATGACAAGTCACATGATACGCACGCACATGATTGGTTGAAAGGAAAGTGGAGGGAGGTCACATGGAAAATATAAAAAGAATGTAAACGATGAGAGGGAGGGACAAAACATTCACGGGCTAAATAAAGAAAAGGCAAAGAAAAAAACATTAAGTGACAAAGCAGAAAATATAATTTGAAGTGTCAAGCGAAGTAGCGTTCATTACTTTGTATCTTTCAGGAAAAAAACAGGCAAAAATGATGCATTGTTAGATTAATTACAAATACAATAGGACAAAGTATAAGCAAAAATTTCTGAAATCGTATTTAACAGTGCCATCTTGACCTGAAAAATAAAATTGTTATATTTGGTGAGAAGGAAATCATCCTGTAAAACAGAGTTTACCTCAACAGTTCTTAAACAGAAAGGTCTGTCCTGTAAAAATAAACATCACTTTGATTGCAAGCTCTTTGGATCAGTGGGTTTTAAACAATTGTACTCAAGAGGTCTCATCCCTAGAGCACTAAGAAATTACTTATATACCTTACTGAGACTGAGGTACATAATACATAGTCCAAAGAACAATAGAATCACTGGTTAAGAAACATGTATGCCTTCAATTGAGTCTTTGGTTTCCTCCTGTCCTATATAATAATTCGCTAATGTATGTTTATCAGAAGCTGTCATGCGCAGTACAGACGGCTGAGCGTGCTGCAGTAATGCACAGTATAGACTGCCCGTGCCGCGGATGATAATGGGGCGGGGGCACTCCAAATTCAGACCGTAGTCCTCTCTGTGCACCGACTGTGGTCTGAACTCGGAGTGCCCCTCTCCGTTACCAGCCATAGAGCGGGCAGTCTCTGCTGTACATGACTGCACCGCGGCCATTGCTGCCTGGCACTGTGGCCCACGTACATGGGCTGTTCAACTAGTCATGGATATTTGCATTAAAAACTGGATATAATTTTTCTGTTTTCTACTGTTTAAAAATGGAAAAACTAAACCTTTCTCCCAGAACCTGACATTTCTAATTTCTCCTTAAAAAATGGCTTTTAAAATAATTTAAATAATTGCATTCTATTAATAATAGCATTGTTTGCTTAAACATTACTTGCTTTTAGCAAATTAAAAACCACAGCTTCAAATGCATTATCTACAGTTTTCATTTCTAGGAGTTTGCATTAATACTCAGCGGGATATTATTAAAAACCTGTGCAATTCAAACAACATCTGCACTGCAAAAGGAAGTAAATAATGCCTTTTTCCCATTTCGCTACAGAAATACCTTTCACAACAACATTTTACAGTAGATGTATTTTATGTTGTTTGTTTATACTACAATAGGTAATATAGATGTAGCAAGTCCTATTCCTTATTTTTCAAATTAAAAGGTACTGAAAAGCAGTTATAATGTGCTGTATGTGGTGAACAATACAATGCATCAATTTAGCTCCCAGAGTAAACATTTCTACCTATTAGGGTTTGTAATGCTTTGTGTCTTTCTGAACTGACAGGGGCAGATGTGCACACAGGGAGCAAGTTTTGAACAACTATAAAACCAATCTCTGTTTGCCTACTGAATGCCTGATTAGTCTCAGAGCCTTTGCCCCAATCAGGTGCCCACTGATTGTCTCTAAAGTTGCACACCTTGTGCCCAATTAGTTGAATGGAGTGCAGTGTAAGCCAGGGTATGCGTACAGCTTTTTTCCTTTTTAGAAGCCCAGTAAACAATTCAATTATTTTGTGATTTATTCAGATTCTGCTCTATGCTGGTCTCGAGAAATCATTAAAAATATAAAGTAATGCTTGCTATATCAGTAGTTGAACCATTTTCTAGGGGAAAGTTCCAGAAGTGAAGAATTCAGCTACTTTATAGTGTAGTGAAACCTTAGCATGGAACAGGAGAGAGACAAAGAGATGACGAATGCAAGACACATGAACTTGAAAAGAGGTATGATCTTAAATAAATGTGCAAATAAATATATGAAGTGTTAAATGGTATGTGAACAGTCCCACTACACTCAGCAGCATGGAAAGTCCAACTCAATGTCAATGACAGAAAAACATGATAATGCTCAAATCAGGAAAATGCTTTTGTCCTATTAGAATGCCTTACCCTTGTATGTGTTTTCTGATAAATGATTGATTTCAAGAATACAGTTTAATCATCGATAAATAAGAAAATAGATAACACCAAGAAAAAACTGTAATACACTCTACATCAGGGGAAGGCGACCTGAGGCCCTCCAGCTGTTGATGACTACTACTGCCATCATTCTCAGCTGGGCATGATGGGAGTTGTAGTCTTCAATAGCAGGTGATCCTCAAGTAGTCCTCGGCTGAAATTGTTTGTTTTAATTCACCCTTTAGTTTACCCTTTGAGTGCCACAGGGCTATGCAATGCACCCCTCTGACACTCAAAGGGTTAACAGACCCCTTTGTTCACAGACATCTGTCGAATGATCGGTGTAAGTCCTATATACAGAGAGAAGTCTCAGGTTAATTGCAAGTGCATTTTAGTTTAAGGTGACTATTTGTATCACAACAGAGATTAGCTGAACTTGCCTGCAGCAGGGACAAACTACTGTCTATAAATGAATACTAGATATAAACACCTTCACTGGGAATCTCTCTTTTCCGAGTCTGAATATAGTAAAAACTAGCAGGAAAAACTGCCATAGAGATGCCCAAGAAGAACACTGAATGTACCGAAAAATCTGAAATATACTTTCGAGAGCATTTACTGGGTCAGAAGTGAAAAACAGTAGACTTCAAGTTGTTGTACTACAAATCCCATCATTCTCAGCCAGTCAAAGCCTGGCAGAAGCCAATGGGACTTGTAGTCCAACAATAGCTTTGGTATTGTAGGTATTCCCACCATTGTTCCATGTCAATGGAATCTTCTAGAAGAAAGGAATTGAGCCACATGTAAACTGCTTCATAACTTGTTTTTCATTATTTAACCATATAACTAAATTTTTCATACAAAAAACGTTTTATCCAAGAAATGCAGTCTCCATTAGCATAAATGCTGCATTCATATTTTTTACAGGCTTTATACAACCATATCTAACTTTTTATTTATTATTAGTACTACTGCTTTCTTTTTAACCTCTGAGAATAGGATGTGTGAATCACAAGTAGATATGTACAGGCTTTGATATGCTATATGCCTCTTCCTTTTTTAAAGCCAGTAAATCAGGCGATTTGCTCTACACGGTTATGGAGAAGCTTTCTACAGTCTTTCCCTGCTAAGATGAATCGTATTACTCTGCAGTCATCTTCTTGAATGAGGTTTTACCTCTTCACAACCAAGGAAACGCACACCGCAATTCATGCACTACAATCACAGTTGCACAACCCGTAGAGTTAGGGAGCTAGAAAACCACTGATAGGAAGACATGCATAGGACACTGGGAGGCTGATGTATTAACACTTTAAGGACCAAAGAGGTATGCAAAGCAATGCGTTGAACATCCCTCTGGTCCTTAAAGGAGAACTAACACCATGTAATAAAACCCTTCACTTACATTACTATGGCCAGAAATTCCTAGTAGCCCCTACACTTTTGCCCTCGTGCTTTTGATCAAAAGAAAACATCTACAAACAGCCTTGGATGTCAAGTCCATGTAGGCAGACATGACAGATGCTGGCATTTTTCTCAAACTGAAGCAGATGGATGGCATGATTCTACTTAATCCTTTTAGGACCAGAGGAGTGTGCAATGACCCCATGTTATAATGCGATGCACACCCCCTCTGGTTCTTAACCCCTTAAGGACCCATGACATGCCAGGACTGTCATGGGTAAACTTGCGTTAAGGACCAATGACGGTCCTGGCACGTCATGGAATTCAGTGATTGCTGAGCAGGTGCATGTTGCTAGCGGACCCCTGAACCCATATAGCAAAAAAAAAAAAAAAAGGTCAGTCGTCCTTAACTGCAGGTCATAAAGGGGTTAAAGGGCTATGATTACTATGTATAATAGGAGGTGTGGATATGGAGTAAAGTGCTGTTCTACGATTAATCTTTTGAATGTGCACCCCTTTGGCACTCATAGGGTTAAAGGTCCCCTCCTTGCTGTGCTTCAAACATTCTGGACCTTATTCTGTTTTGGGGCAAACTTTGGCAAAATAACTGCATGAAATGGGAGAAATAAGTACTCCCCAAATCCCAAGTGATTTAAATATGGTGTTAAATCCTCTGTGTGATGGACAGTTCTCCAATACATGCAAAACCCAATCGAAAACAAAGAGAATTTGTACTTCTTCCCTATGGTGCAACTGGTTTGCTCCACAATTGCTCCCCTCTTCCTTTGAGCATATGACTCTTTATGTATATAATGGCTGCACTGTTATGCAGCTCCCACAACATTCAAATCAGACAAGTGTGAAAGAAATGTGGGTGTTGATCTGACTGCCATGTGTGACCTCAGCAAAGAGGGAAAATATAGCGATAGCCCCTTCTCCCACCTAAAGGCAGGCAATAATAGGGGGTAAGTGCAATTGACATATATAGAGATGCTGCTATACTGCATCTTATTTAACTGTTAATTAAATGCAAATTAAAGGGGAAGTAACACCTGCTAATATCCCCCTTAACTAACTATAGAAGGAAATTGCTAATGCCACACATAAATATTCCCCGTGTGCTTTTGTACAAGCTATAACATCTTCAGTCAGTCCTGGATGACATACCCATGGAGGCAGACATGATGGATGCTGGAAGTTTTTTTCAAACTGAATCAGGAGGAGTGCAGGAGTCGACAATCATTTTACCCTTTGATTGAGTACACATTGCGTTGTGTATCCCTCTGGAATTCAATGTAAAAGGACGAGCAGGTTGAGAATACACTGTGAAAAAATATGTTGTACTCTCCTCTGGTCCTTAAAGGCTTAACCCTTTGAGTGCCAGAGAGGTATCCAACGCATTGCAATGCAATGCATTGGATACCTCTCTGGCACTGAAAGGATTAAGTACTTAAGATTAAGAGGTGGCAGAGTTTGTGTCCTGTGGTCCATCAAGGAGCTATCATGTCTGCCTCCAAGGACATACCACCCAGGATCATTAGCATTTTCCAGCCATAGTAATTAAGTGGTGATTATTAATAGGAAGTGTTACTTCCCCTTTAAACCCTAGGATACTCGAAATGTCTCCAGTGCATTGGTTTTGCAATGCATCAGACACATCTATAGCATGCAAGGGGTTACAATTGCAGATGATCAATAAGCTGACACTGCATTTTTATAACACATATCCCCCATTGTCTCTTCAACATTTGTTTCAGGGAAAATAATTAAAACATGCACACAGCACAACAATCCAATGCAGAATTTGCCACTCACGCGAATATTCAGAAGTGTCTGTAGATGGCGCTGTTGCTACAGAAATATAAAGATCTTAGATAATGTGATAAAATGCAGCATTATGCCAACAGCTTTACATTTGCTTTGCAAAATGTTTTCATATTTATCTATACTGTTCTCAAGCTTACCTAATGTTCTCAAACATTCACATTGCTGTGAAATGAGCAAAAATAGACTCAGATGAAATATTTCCATAACATTATGAGGGGAAAAAAGCTGAAAGAAATTTCAGACATAAACTTCTTGACAGATTTTCCCTCAAAACGTAAAGCAGGTGGGAAGACTGCGGTTTGCTAGCTGCTGTTGGACTTGAAGTAATAGTAATACTTAACATTCAATAGATTTAATTCTGTAGATACTTAAAAAATAAATTAATTGCACCATTTCTGATCTCCCAAACCTTTATGGTTTGAGAGATATCAGTCTGCAAAGTTCCCCCTTCCCTCCCCTTGTGCTGACGTCAGCTTTCAAAGTCACAGACGGAGATCGCAGTCCATAGACTGCCCTGTGGCTCT
Organism: Rhinophrynus dorsalis; assembly: GCA_037306005.1. Classification (NCBI taxonomy): domain Eukaryota; kingdom Metazoa; phylum Chordata; class Amphibia; order Anura; family Rhinophrynidae; genus Rhinophrynus; species Rhinophrynus dorsalis. The sequence goes on from CM074724.1 coordinate 271,084,249, forward strand.
TCAGCAGAGCCGTGATCACGGTAGTTACAAAGAAATACTTTGTTTGAATGGTCTACAACGTGTCTGTTTTTCAAGCAAACGTAGACCGTTCAAATGAAGTATTTCTTTGTAACTACCGCGATCACGGCTCTGTTGAAGAGCCGCAGGACAGTCTATGGACTGCGATCTCTGTCTGTAACTTTGAAAGCTGACGTCAGCACAAGGGGAGGGAAGGGGGAATTTTGCAGACTGATATCTCCCAAATTATAAAGGTTTGGGAGATCAGAAACGGTGCAATTAATTATTTTTCAAGTATCTACAGAATTAAATCTATTGAATGTTAAATATTACTATCACTTTAACCCTGTAAGATTAAGAGGGGGTATGCAACCTATTGTAAACAATGCATTGCACACCCCTCTGATCTTAACTGTTTGGGTACCAGAGAGGTATCCAATGCCTTGGGGGAGATTGCAATAAAGTTTGATAAGGGCTCAGGATGGCAATGTTGTGTTAGATCTGTATCGAAGGTACAGTGCCAGTATGCACTAATATGTCTTTGTCAATCTGCCACCAATCCACCCTCATCACCATGAATTCACATGCCTTTAACATGTTTACGATTTTATTCTTAACACATTGACAGTGGCTCATTTCCATATGGAAATGCAGGTTAATTACCCATTGTTATATATATATGTGGGTGTGTTTATATGTTAATGTGGCATCTCGCTACAAGTACTAAGATCTGATAGCAGCCTCTGCTGTCAGGATATCCTACTGAAATGTAGCCCTCTATCTGACAACTACGAAAAAGGCAACATGCCGATGTTGCCCACTTAAGGGTCACCATGTAGGCAATCTGAGAACTACCATGTAGTGGAAAAGAAAATATAGAGAAAATGCTTTAACATCAACGCACATTCCCTCATGTAATGGTACAGCTACCTACTGGAGTGCTAGGATCTCACCAATGAGTAAACGTATTATGGTTGTGCGTGATGCATTTTTCCTGGTGGTTGAGCTCCCAGAAGGAAAGAGGTGGTAGAGAGACTCCAGCTGGGGTTACTCACTAGTGCACGGGGCTCCTAGGGCATCTAGTAGGTAGCTGTACCATTACATATGTGAATTGATGTTAACGCATCTTATCTATATATTCTTTTCCTCTACATAGCAGTGCTCAGATCACCTACATGGCAACCATTAAACAGGCCACATCAAAGGTCGCCACTTTTGATGTCAGCGACATTCTGATGTCGCCCTTTTGATGGTCGCCAAATAGAGGGCGACATTCTGATGTCATCCTTTTGATGGTCACCAAATAGAGGGTGGCATTTCAATAGTAAACCTGCTGTCAGAGTTCATTGCCGTAACATCGTCTGCCTGAGTCCTGCAATTTCACGGTGCTCTGTAAGGCCAGCAGAGCTGCTTGGCAAAGTCACATCTGACAGACATTGAAGGGACAACATATGGCAAATTCACATCCTCCAGACACTGGAGGGACAACATATGATGAATTATCATGCATTTACCTTGTCAGACAGTCCAATACACATCTCTATAGCACTGAAAGAGTTAGGGAGGGATGCTGTTTGTGGAGCTGATGTCTGAGCAGATCCTCTCCTCTCCCCGAGAGAGCAATAGAGGAGTAGAGAAAATGCACTTACCATTCAGGGTTGTCGAACCACTGGTGAAGTGTGAGAGAAGGCATCCTTTCCACATCACCAGCAGTTGGACAACCTTCCATTCTAATATAGGAATTTTTACTCATCTAGCCCTAAATATTCATGCATATGGAGATGTGTGTCTCCATCGCCAAGACTATGTGTTCACCAGACAGACATCGCCATAGCATCAAGCCTTAGTGCATATCCCCCCTTGTGTTTTAAAGAGTTTTAAATAGTAACATTCCAGTCACCTTAGCTCAGTATCAGGCAAAATTTCACTTTTTAGATGTTGGGGATTACAACTTCCATCACCTCCAAACTGTCTTAGCTAGCCAATGAGAATGATGGAGGCTGAAGTTCCACAGCCCTTGGAGAGGCCCAGGTGCACTATGTGACACCGAGGGTGCTAACTGACAATGGACACAGAAGCTGATGTACTAAGGACAATTTCTGATGCAAACAAAGTGCACCACAGGAATTAAATACAAATTCCCAAAATTCCCATTAATTTATAAGTGGGGTGTTTAACCCCCTAGAATGCTGGAGAGATCACCAATCAATGGGAATTTATATTTGCCTCCTATGGTGCATATGGCTTTCTGCAGAATTGTTCCAATTATTCTTATTACATCAGCCTCAGAAATGATTTATGTATCCCTTCAAGTAATTTACTTTATTTGAAGGCATTTTGCGCTAAACATTTGGATAAATTCTTTTTGAGAGAAGACAAATTTAGCATGATTAGTTGAGGCGTGCTACTAAGCTGAACAAAAACCACTAGCTCAGCTTTAGGTAGATTGAATTCTCAATCTAGACTTGCTTAGTATATCAGGAGATACAGCTCTGTACACTGTGTGAAGTTTTATGTTTTCTGCATGGATACAGGAAGTGACTGAATGTTAATAGATCAGAACACACAACAGTCTCACACTGTCTGCTTTATGTACCCTTCTTTCTCTATATCATTAGATATTCCTAGAAAACAGACCATGGGGGGATGCATTAAGGGGCAATGCTATGGTGATGTGTCGAGCACATCACCTTGGCAATGAAGACACACACTGTCATATGCATTAAAAATTAGGGATGCAAAGAAATGCAGGGTTGTTGAAATGCTGGCGATGTGTAACGGATGCTCTCTTTTCACATCACCAACAGTTCAACAACCTAGAAATTTGAGCACACATTCTCTGCTCCCCCACTTACCCAGTGGGGAGAGGACAGGATCCATTCTGACTTCAGCACCATAAACAGCATCTCTCTCTTAAACCTTTCAGTCCCATAAGGATGTGGCTTGCATATCCCTATGGCACCAAAAGGGCTGAAAAATGAGAAAATGGCAATAAAGCTATATATAACAGCTTCTCTGCCATTCTGTACTGACTAAACTACTTGAGCGGGCTATCCCCAGATCAGCTGATTCAGGTAAACACAGGACTCTGCTCTCCAGGGTAGAGACAGCAAATTGTCCTCTAGTGGGAGATCCCAACATCACCAACCAGAAATTGGTAATGTTGGGACTGTGAACTCTGAGAGCAGAGGAAGCTATCTGAGTATAGTGCATGTGTTGAAAATCCACATTAACATATAAACAAACCCATATAAAGAATACAATGGTTCATTATCCTACACCCCTATACGCAAATGAGCCATTCTTGAATTAGAGCAAAATCATAAACCTGTCAAATCATGATGGATGTACGGAGATGATGGTGAACTGTGGTGGACTGGAGGCTGATTCATAGGAATATGATGGCAAATATATCTCAGTGCATAATGTTGATATGCCACTGACACAAATTCACCACCATATGGCCCCATCCTGAACCCTTAATGCCCCTTAGTGCACCCCCCCCCATAAGTCAGAAAACTCCCTGTTTGACCATCTGTTGTTAGAAGTATCTTTTACAGGATGTTATAGGAGCAATCAACTTTTTTTTAAAATAAAAACCTGTATCTTATAGCCTCTCCTTTCCGAGTAAAATAAGGATTCTTCTACTACTAGCAGTTGTTTTATTCAAAAGTTATAACAGTTTAAAACTGTTATACTCCCTGGAAACATAGAAGCCTTATCCCCTGGGCAGTCATAATACAGAGCATCACTAGTGGTCCATAGTATTGTGTAGGACGATGCCAAAAAACCCCCTCATAAAACAGACTTAAAAATGTCTGTATACAGCAGAACAGACATTACACATATGTTAATACTACATGAAATTACATAAATATGCAATATTACCATGTGGGAAAGATCTTAACATGTAAATAGTTTAATGACAAACACTAAATCATGGTTTTGAAACATGATCAAGTGACAGGAGCCAAACCTAAGAACTGTTCCTGAAAATCTGGAACAGTTGGCAGGTATGCATTGCTATAATATTATATCGAGAACTGGTGCCAGTGACTCACTACTCCCATAGAATGCAACAGAATATCTGAAATTGGTCAGTAGAAAGAAATGTTAATGTTAAAATAACAACTGTAATAATTCTGGAAAGATGTATCTCCCAGCAGTGTGAGAACATTTGTGTTACTCAGTAGCAAAAGCCCTACAATATATATATATATATATATATATATTTATTTTGTCTTTAAGTTTAATGCTACAGTAAAGGAAGTACATCCAAGCCAAGACCATATCAATCACCTTCTATATTCAATATATGTCTCTACAGCTTTCTTGGGTCATTGCCTCTATAGTTTACTCTGTTACAACAGTGATCAGCCAACAGTATTAAATGCGAGAGAGAAAATAACACACACACACACACTATATATATATATATATATATATATACATATTCCTATATATATGTATATATAATATGTATATATATATATATATATATATATATATATAATATGTATATATATATATATATATATATATATATATTCCTGAGTAAAACAAGGGCCAGTATAGTGTTTTGTTGCGGCTTTCCATTTTCTAGTGTTATTGTTGATACTGCTGTTTATAGGCAGCTTGTGCCACTGACCATAGGGGAAGGAAATAATTTTAACCAAACGGTAACAACTCTGTTTAACATGGGGGATAGTTGTACTCCTCCAAAGATTAAAACGTGACTTGCCAGTGAAAATGACGGTTACGTCTGGCTGCTGAAATTTCACTATTACAAAGTGTACTGATTCTCCGAAAGAGTGAAACATAGTATCATTGTTGTGCTTTGTGATAAAATTAATAATTCTTTCTATGTAGAGAAAGACAGAAGTTATATTTTTCTGTTTAATAGTACTGCTGTATGTGTATATCCGGATGAACCTGACGGTTAGTTAAAATAGGCCCTAGCACATGGGTCTGTTCTTAATCATGGGTCATATACTCCCACCTCTGCACTAAGACGAGAAAAAGGTGATATAAACTCACCAAACCCTGTGTTATTCTGTGCATAGATCTTTGTGCAGGCTGGAGAAATCTTGGAGCAGCACAGGAATTGGGGTGTTTTTCTCAGTGATCGTTTATCTTACCTTAGTGCATCTTGGCACAGAGCTCTTGTTTTCCACAATGGAAAAAGCCCTTTGTTTCTTTTACTATCCATTTAATAACAGGTAATGACCAAACATCCTTAGATGTACCTGTATACAGATTATAATAACTTACCATAGCTATGTATATGTTTGGTTATAAACGTGTGTTTTGCATGTCAGGTATTGTCTATTCTTTATAGATGTACTTGTGTGTGTGTGTGTGTGTGTGTGTGTGCATTAAAAACACACTGCACCTAACAAACATATACATGAATAGCTATTGTTATACAATGGGCACATGATATAAGATGTACCTAGCATCCATGTGGATTAGACAATAACTGCTACACTCAGGGTTTTACAGAGTTACAAAACCCCTTCAACAGTTTTACGAATAAAATGTCAAAGCAATCTACAAAGCAATCTTTATTATATTCTTTCACTATTACTAGCTCTTGTCTTTGGTATTCGGCTCAAAAAGACAACACTTCCTCACAGCCCAATTCATTGTATTTTACATCCCCAATTCCATAGGTAGTCAATTGCTGGACCTCCAGCATTTGGAGATTATAACTTGCATCAACCTCCTCCAGACTTTTGGGAGTCCAACATCTGACTACCCCTGCCCTACTCTCTAGGAGGCTGCGTGCAGGGACAGTCAGGCTTACTGATGTAACAGAAGCCACAGAGAGAGAAAGATTGCAAAGAGGCACTTACGTGGCTGTGAAATATCTGTGGTATCCACATGGTTTGCAGACAGATGAAAAGAAGAGGAGATGGATCGAAATAAAAGAGAAGGCATGTAAGATGGAGCAGGTGACAAGCAAAATAAGGGATAAGCTCAAATTAAATATGTACATATAAAAGATATGAAACAAAATGAATATGAAAGATACATTTAGACAAAATGGATTCTTCTCCACTGCAAAACATTTAACACTATGAGTGTCAGAGTGATATGCAATGCATTGCAAAGCAATGTGTTGTGCACCCCTCGGGCAAAGGGTTAATAACCAGTAGACAGGAGACTCACTCCAGGATGTATGATGGACAGTGCTGTAATGATCTTTCTTTCTGCACTGTAAAGTGCTGCTGTCTTACACTTCAATATCAGCACATTGTCAATCAAAAAAGGTTAAAGCAGCAAGTCGTGTCTTGGCACAGCAACTGTATAGATGTACCAAAATGATTCCACCCAGTATAATAATACAATGGTGCACACGTATAATTGCAAAACTGGTGTAATTCTATAGCAAAAAATCCCACACCAAATATAACAAATAAAAATAAACATGTATTTAAAAAGAGCTTTTAACCACTTGGATGATTGAGACCTCTCGAGTATTCAAGGGCTTTTGATCCACTTTTTGTCTTTATACATACAATCTAGTGCATTTGATGTACAGGAAAGGTGTTGCACTGTTAACAACACATGAGTCAGGCTGTGTACTAAGAGGAACTGGGGTCATTCTGGGGCAGCCCAACTGTACCAGAGGGAACATATATACAGTACCCAAATTCCAACTGATTTAAATGAGATTTTTAACTCACTGAATGCTAGAGAGGTCTCCAACACACGGAGAAGCAATCCACTGAAGTGCTCAGGGGTTAAAGCCCCAGTTTAGATCAATGGGAATATTTCATTGTCCCCCACAGTACATATAGTTTGCTCCATAATGAATTCAGTTCCTCTTCATACACCAGCTTCAATATTCCTGGTAAGGTTAGCAGCCCAGTACAGAAAGAGTTAATGAGGACTATGTATACAGGGCAGCAATTGAATATCTGATGCGCCTTGTAACCCTGACCTGTTTTAACTCATTTATTAACTCTTTCAGTATCGTATAGCTCACCTAAGAGGAATCAGAAGATAGAAGCAATTAATTCATTTGTACTGTGTTATGTGGAAGCAGGTACATAATGTGAAATGAAAAGTGTAATAAGGTATGGCTACTTTGTTTATATGTAACAAATGAGGTTTATTGCAAGAAAAAGTAGTGCATTTTTTAATTAATAAATATGTTATAAAGATATTCTCACTGAGTAGTACAAGGATTTTTAATTTTAAAATTATCACAGCTCAATTTATTTTTTTTATTTTTTATTAATAAAACCAAATTTCTGCTTTGGTCACTAGGTGGTACTAGTGCACCTATCACTTATAAAGGAGAAAACAGTTAATGACTCAAGGGTGGGGAGATGCACTAAGATACGATAATGAAGTTAGAAAGTGGAGAAGTCTTTTCCAATGATATCACTTCTCCAGTTCCTATGTCATTCTGTGGAGTCAATGGACAAAGATTTTTCCAACTCTGGAGTGCAAAGGCTCTATAGAATAACATAGGAACTGAAAAAAGTGATATCACAGGAGAAGTCATCTCCATTTTACCAACTCTTTATCTCCCCTTAGCGCATAACACCAAAGTTCTACCTTAGAATGCGTTATAAAAAATGGCTTTTCAAAACTTGTTGGCCCTGTTGCTAGCAAGTTCAATCTGCAATAACTTTTGAATTAAACATCTAAGAGAAATGAGAGTGCCTTGTTGTACCCAGCAGGAAAAGTGCAACAACAAATGTTCCCATTACAAAAATGTTACTGTTCCTTTAAAGTAAAGCAATTTTTTTTTATCTTGCTGATACATGCCCATGAACTAATACTTCAGAGGCAATATTATGTCTATTTAATTAACCTATTCTGATGTAAGTCTTTTGGGATCACTGTGGCACCAAATAAACATTTTAGTGACAAAAAGATGTGCAACGTAAAAGATAGTGAACCAAATAGTATACCACATTATAAAAGTAACACTATTTATATTCCTACACGGTTTATTATGAGATTAAAAAATCTGAACCCTACTTTATCCCTTTGAGTGCCAGAGGGGCGCGCAACCAATTGCTTTGCAAGGTGTTGTGTACCCCTCTGGCACTCAAAGGGTTATAATTTATCAATTTTCCCTAAAAGGAGATCTAGAAAGTAATTAAACATACTTACTCATTAAACATTGCATCTTGTTCATTTCAAGAGCTTATACATGCCTCCCCATATTATGAAGGGGATTAAATACTCAAAACACGATGGGTATTTCGGAAGATACTGTGTTTAAAAAAATTATACAGGGATTGTAAAAGTGAAGCGAGACACTGAGACATAAGCAGAAAGATGAAGAGTGATCCTGGAACAAATCAACTGCACAAAAGGGAACAACTAAAAATTTCCATTCACAGGCGAGCAACATGAATCTCTCCCAGCTGCTGGTGGACTACAACTTCCATCATCTCCCACCAGCCATTGGGATGGGGTGGGAGTTGTAGCCTGGCAACAGCTGGGGGACCCTTGAATAGTAGAGAGGTCTACTGCAAACCATGAAGCACAGTGAGGGTGACCTCTCTAGCATATAAGGGTTGGAAAGCCTCATTAACGTAATGCGATTTTCGGAATGTATTAATTTGTCTACTACGGTGCAGTTGGTTTGCCCAAGAATTGCTCCTTTTTACTTTGTGCATAAGGTCACTCTCAGTATCACTGTAACATCAATGTATGCTCATTAACAAAGGAATAACCTAACACAAGAGAAAGGTGAAGTTATTTTTAATGTAAGACTACAAATAGTAATAATAATAATAATAATGATAATAATAATCTTCTCAAAAAAAAAAAATAACAATTGTTTTGTGACTGATTTAAAAATCTGCTAGAATTTCCCATCAAATCTCCACCAAGATGAAAGGGAACCAGATATTTTAATAGCCGCCTCAAGACTTACGTTATTATTATTGCATAAATATGGCAATGATTGTTGGGTCATACCTTCCTCTGATACATCTTTCAGCACTAGAAGGCTTTCCAATTCAATCACACTGAAGGCATTTTCTTTTTCTCCTTATGCAGTCTCACAGAACTATACACTAATGTAGTGAGTATGCACTGTGTCTAGGCATTGATAAGCCAGACAGAGAAAAGGATTCCAAGATGGCCACAACATCTAAATATCATGGAACTGTAGTGGGGGACATGTGGGAAGTTAAAGGGATAGTAATACTTCGTTTTAACTTTATTTTATTTTGTAGGCATTAAAAAAACATGAAGAATGATATAAGTCTTATCTCTCAAACCTTTATGGTTTATGAGATATTCACAAGCAAAGTTCCCCTCCCCGCCCCTTTTACCTAGTGTAAGCCATCTCTGCTCAGATGTGAGTCTGGTTGTATGACAGTACAGATAACAGAAGGGGACAATTTTCTTTGTATGAAAACAATGAAAGCCCTTCCCCCCTTGACAAGTTTTTCAGCTTTTTCCATTATCTTAATTGAAGATTGTCCCTCTCTGCAGTCTACCTGGGCATCTCCCTTCTGATCTGGTTGAACAGGGGGGGGGATACTTTGTTTGTGAATATCTCTTAAACCATAAAGGTTTCAGAGATAAGACTTATATCATTCTTCATGTTTTTTTAATGCCTACAAAATAAAATAAAGTTAAAATGAAGTATTACTATCCCTTTAAAGATTGCCCAACACAGTGGAACCCTACCATTTCCATGATATAATAATGTTGGTGATATTGTTATATATTTGTGTAAATTTTCAGAAAAGGTGTTTGTATACCTTCAGAAAAGGTGTGCATGTACACTTTCAGAGCAGTTATGTGTGTATATCTTCAAAAAAGGAGTGCATGTGTATATACCTTCAGAAAATAGTGTGTGTTTTTGTGTACTTTCAGAAAGAGGTGTCCATGTGTGCGTATACCTTCAGAAAAAATGCGTGTGTGTGAAATTTCGTACTGTACTCAATAGCTACTGCTCTTCTGAGAAAAACGGTATCCCACTGGTATGACACAACATACTGCAGGGGTGCCAGAAGCACAAAAACTACATCAAATACAAACTCTCATTTTTGTTAAATTTTTTTCAAACATGATTTATTTTACATTTCCATCCATCCAAGTGTACTACAATCTTTGAAAACTATCTAATTTCTTAGTGTATTCATTAGTTTCTATTCGTCCAAGAAAAATTATACCTCGTTGGCATGGGTTGACATATCGTAGTAGGTGCTAAAATTACACCTACCTGTTACTTTTACTTTAACTAGGGTGCCTGCACTCAATTGATCCTAAAGCTAGGCAAGGTTTCCCACTTTGGAAAGTAGACATTCATCTGCATCAAATTAAGCCTACCCCTTGGCTAGTGAGCACAGTTATTTCCATTAGGTGGCAGTATAGGAATTTTTTTACTTCCATTTCCACCACTCCAAAGATACTAAAATATTTGAAAACCATGGCATTTCCTGCTGTATTCAGTGCTTTACACCAGCCCAAGAAAAATGGTACCACATTTGGTATGGTTTGACATACAGTAGGGGTGCCAGAAGCACAAAACTACACCTGCCACTTTTCTTTTGTGAAATGACCTGGCGGCACCAAAATGTCCATAACCATTACAGACACGAAGGAAAAGTCAGTAATCTATACCATTTTGAAAAGTAAACATTCACTCACATCTTAAGGGTCACTTGTCTTATACCCCTAGGCCAGGGCTGTCCAAGTTCAGTTCTCAAGGGCCACCAACAGGCCAGGATGTAAGGATTTCACTGGTTAATCAGTGGCTCTTTTATTTTTGCTGACTCACCTGTGCTTAATCTGGCAAATCTTTAAATCCTGGCCTGTTGGTGGCCCTTGAGGATTGAACTTGGACAGCCCTGCCCTAGGCTACTGTTCACAACTATTTTCAGTATGTGGTGCTATAGGAAAAAACACATGTGTTACACTTGTCGGTTCAAAGATACTAAAATATTTAAACACCATGAAATTTCCTAGTGTATTTGGTACCTAATGCCAGTCAAAAAAAATGGTTCCCTCTTAGAATGGGTTGGCATTTTGTAGTGTATTTTCAAATTAATGGGAATTTTGAAAATGTTTCTTTGTCCCTGATAATGCAGTTGGTTAGAATCAAAATTGCTCCTCTAGTACTTACAGCTCATGGCCTGTAGTTTCCCTTTCAACAATCATATATACATGAGAAGTAACCTAGAAGCAGACGCTAAGAAACTCTGTGTGTTTACTTACGGACTGGTTGAGTTGTGAAGTCAAATGCTGGTGTATTTTCTCCAAGTCCCTTGCCATTAATAGCTGAAAGTTTCACCATGTATGAGGTTTCTGGTTTCAGGCCTGTTATCGTAATAATGCCCTCGGAACTCACTGCAAACAGAGATAGTGTCAAGTTGTACACAAGAACTGTAAATATCAGAATACATTAAAGGTCCTAGGTTCAAAATAAAAGTGCAGTAATTCTGGAGCAAACTAACTGCATCATAAGGGAAAACTAAAAACTCCCTTTGATTTAAATGGGATGTTTAACCCCTTGAATGCTACAGGGGTCTCTCGCTAGCATCCAATGGGTTAGCCCTTTCAGTAACTGAGAGGTACGTGATTGCATTGCTTTGGAATCCGTTGCATACCCCTGTGGCACTGAAAGGGATTAAAAACCCATTTAATTCAAAGGGGTAGTAAATAAATGATTATTTTTTCCTTATCGTGCAGCTGGCTTGTCCCAGAATGACTCCATTTTTCTCTTGAACATATGGTCCTAAGAGATTAGAATATTTCATAGAATGTGAAATACTTGATGCAACCAATCTGTGAATATAGCAGGTCTAGTGGAAATGTGAGTAAAGTAAATGCAATCGCCTCCTAGCTATGGCGGACAGGACACACAGAATGGAATTTCAATAAGGCACAATACAGAAACATTGTCCCATATTTATAAAAGCAAACTGGAGATATTCTGGAGAAAACCAACTGCGCCATAGGGGCAAATAAAATCCCTGTGAAATTAAATTGGGCTTTGAACATTTCAAATAGTCAAAGAGGGACAGTTTTGTTTTGTTGCTGGGGAGGGTAGTACCAAGCATTTTTAGGTTATTTCAAGACCTACTGACACCTCTTTAACTGAATAAATGATTTAGAGTAACATCAAAGTATTTTATTTACACATACTAATATATAAACACATATACTGAGGTTCATACACACATTAATATGAGTTTTATTGCTGTGATACAATGTGATACACTTATACAAACAACACAGTCTGATCTCCTAAAAATAGGGACATAAGTGTGGGAAAGAGGGATTTGGATCTCAAACAGGTGCAGTCACTCCTAAAAGGGACACTTGGGAGGGATACTTAAATGCTAGAGAGGTCTCCAATGCATTGGATAATAAACTCTATTCAAGAGTATGGGAATTTAGGAATTTGTTGCCTATGGAGCTGTTGGTTTACTCCAGAATAACTCCAGTTTGCTTTTATAAATCTGAGACAGAGGCACGTATGTGAAAACAGAAAGTAGAACAATGCTGAGGCATAACACCTGCACCACAGGAGAAACAGAACATTCCACTCATTTAAATTGGGCTTTTAACATCTTAAATGCTAGAGAGGTCTCCAGTGCTTTGGAAATGTGTTAAAGGTGGCAGGGGGGAGGAATTCATGCACAACAGCGAATTGCAATGGAGCAGTGACTTTGACAGGAATGTTCAGGGGGCTTTGCCCCCCCAAACCCTGGCCGCTCCTGTCAAAATGGCTGCAACAAGATTGCAACATTGCCCCTTCCACAATGCCCCTCAACCTCCACATCGCCCCTTCCACAATGCCCTTCAATCTCCACATTGCCCCTCCCACAATGCCCCCATCTCCACATTGCCCCATCTACAATGACCCAATTTCCACATTGCCCCTCAATCTCCACATCAACCCATCTTCAATGCTCCTCAATCTCCACACTGCCCCTTCCACAATGCCCCCATCTACCCGCATTGCCCCTTCCACAATGCCGCTTCCACATTGCCCCTAAAGCTCCTACCTCCCTGGTGGTCCAGTGGCAGAGGACAGGTCTGTGCTTCTTTCTGCACAGACCTCTTCTCCTGCTCAGTCCTGTTCAGTAATGCAGAGCTCTGGGAGATGATGTCATCTCCCAGTGCTCTGCATTACGAGAGTGACGGTCTGCCCGAGGGAATACTGATCTCCCTCTGGCAGACCGGCACTCTCGTAATGCAGAGCCCCATCGCTCTGCATTACTTAATTGCAGGCGTCAGACGAGGGGGTCGCAGGGGGAGGCCGGGCCCCTGGAGTGACGGACCCGGTCGCAGGTGCGACCCCTATAGTTACGCCACTGGCAAACGAGCATAAGGAAAAACCTGAATAAAACTATCAAGGGGGCTGGATTTTCCTTATGCTCACAGTAAGAAGATTGTTCCTTGCTGTGATTCCAGTCCCAGAACCAGATTCCACATCTGAGGGGAGGTGGCTTACACTAGGTAAAAAGGGGCGGGAGGGGGATACTTTATCATTCAATTAGTCTTGAAATGCAACTCTGACAGTATTGAAATAACACTCTCCATGGCCCAAATACTATGAAGATTAATGAGAGCTGTTTTTTTTGTGAAACATTACTATCACTTTAAATCAATGGTATTTTTTGGAACTTGCATGTGTCCGCTAAGGTGAAGGTGATTTGCTCCAGGCCAAGGCCTAGATTATGTTGCAGATGCTGAATACTGTCACTGGTTTAACACCTTGAAGACCAAAGTGGAGTCCAAGGCAGTGCTTTGCGATGTCTTGCACAATCCTCTGGTCCTCAAGGGCTTTCCCTAACATATTTGCATTGATATATATGGAGAAATTGATATATAAAACCCTTAAAAAGGTTACCAACTGCAATGTAATCCAGGACCAAGCATTTCAAGTTATTATTAACTGCCAGCATAATCTATTTCAGGGTTTTTCAACTTTATGAAGCCAGGGACCAGTGGGCTTCCTTTCTAAACTGAACCACAGTTAATGTACAAGTTGAAGCTTAAGGCCACATAAAGGAGTCCAGGAGCTGGCACTGATATTGCCAGGAAATGGCACAGATCTAAGGACTGGTAGATCAGGAAGAACTATCTGTTCAACAAATTAATTGTTAGTTTTGGCTATATGTCAGTTGCAAAATAAATCAGTAAATGTTGCATTCGATTTTAAAGAGTCAAAGGAGCAGTAAACTTTTTTATGAACCCTTTGAGTGAAAAGCAATGTGTTGCGTACCGCTCTGGAACTCAAAAAGATTTATAATGCAAATGGGGGGTCGGTACATTACTAAATGTAAAATTTCAATTTTAATTCTAAGGAAATGCTTCTATGTCATACGAAAATTGCATATTAGTAAGTGCTTGATATGAATGTCAAAAATGTTACTTTAATAAATTAGCCCATTTGTATGTAATTGAAAACAAGTTTCTAGTTACAAGCTAAAAATGTATTATTCATTGTGTCTCAAAATGAATATACCAAAAATAAATCAAATAACTTTACTGGTAATGAACTGGTCACATGCATTAGGTGGATATGTTTTAGTTTGCTCTAATTCATTGTGATATTACTTAGAGATTCTTTAGTTATTAAGAAACTTCTATATGTAATGCATCATTCATTATGATCAATCAAATGAGGCATTCAGATTCATGAAAAGCATTTTCCAAAACAGCATTAGGAAGTGATGGCAATGCATCAATAATATGATGCTTAATGTATTCTGTATTCCTTGGTTTACTAACGTAGACTATTCTTTTCAGAAAATACCGTAAATATAAATCCACAGATGTTATTTATTTTATTTATTTAGAAAATGTTTTATCAGGAAGAATGCACTGAGATTTCTCTCATTTTCAAGTATGTCCTGGAGAGATTTTACTGTAAAAAGTTACATTTTTTATACAAATAGAGAAACATTATACACACATATCTACATATAAACATAGATACAAAAATGTATACATAGTTACATATTGTTTTTAGATACAAAGAAGCAGTTGTATTTAGGGATTCGTTAGAGCATTTAGAGAAAAAGTTGAATACGTTATTCATTTTTTAAAAAAAACCCTGTTATCCGTGCAAAAATTAACGTTTTAAAAGTGCCCAGCAGCCTACTTCTGGATTGCCGAAGCTTGCCGCACAGAAGCTGCTCTGTTCCACTACCCAGCATCCTCCGATGACAGAGGCTGTCTGTCTCTAAGCTGGAGCGAGATAATTGGCTAGATATCGATCTCTGTCAATGAGATCGCTCCAGCTTAGAGAAAGAAAGCCTTTGTCATCGGAGGATGCTGGGTAGTGGGATGGGAGCAGCTACTGTGCGACAAGCTTCGGCAATCCGGAAGTAGGCTGCTGGGCACTTTTAAAACATTAATTTTTGTGCAGATAACAGGTTTTTTTAAAAAAATGAATAACGTGTTCAACTTTTTTTTGCTAAATGCTCTAACGAATGAGCATTACTCATCCACTTTAATATTGTGTGCAAAGTGAGGGGGTGATCCATCTTATTGAAAGAAAGCTCCTTGTTATCAAAGGCTGGGATTTTCCTGAAGTTCTTCCAAATCTAATGCTTGTATATTTGTCAAAAGAAGTTCAGTATTTTAATTACCAAGAAAAGTTATTTTACTTTTGTTTTGGTATATTCATGTTGGGACACCCTGTATACAGCAGTGCAAGGAACCACATTCTCATCAATACATAAGCAAAAACTAATAGAATAGTTAAAAAAGAAAACTGAATTTGGTCAGGTTGATGTTTCTAACATTATCCATCTTTTGGAGACAGATGCACAATGAATTATACAGAGGCTCTGATAAGAAAAGATATTATAATCGCTATATGGTTTGTGTCCAGGGGCACAAAATAACATTTTATTGATTGAATATTGCTATGCTAAATGAGGTATTATCCCAACTGGGCACTCAAGCTGCTGAATAGGATATTTCAGTCTTAGCATCACCTGGTGGGCTATGAATATCTAGCAATAAAAATATAGTGCTGTATTTTATGTATTTCAGTTTGGCCTAATTAGACACTATTTCTCTCAGCCAGAATACTCTTGGCTAGATGTTCCCCTAACAGGTGCTGAATGCCGGACCATTAAATTACTTCCCTAATGTAAAACTCATCCTCTAAAATCAAAACTCAAGATTCAATACTAGGGCTGGATTCTATTTCAGGTGATAAATGTTACCACCTGTCTTATCTGACAGCTTTTTTAATGGTATATATTGGGGTATCTAGATAAAACCAGTGATAAAGCATGTTACGGGCAACAGATCCAACACAGCATTGTCCCTATGAAAGGCACCTTATATGTTATGAATACATTTCTAAGTTATCACCTGGAACTGGAATTCAGTCCTAAATCATCCTCATAGAATATTGTTCAGCTTACTTACCCTCCTTGGCGTCATGCAGCTTGTCATGCCACTTCTCCTCTGTTACACTTTTCCATTCTGCCTTGTATTTGAGAATTGGTACTCCACCAGTAGCATCTGGCTCATCAAACACCACCTTTGCAGTGCTGGAATAGGGATCCACCTTGAGAATGGAAGGTGAGGACGGCGTGTCTGTCAGAAAAGAATGAGAAGTGCATAAGGCTGATGGAGGATGCAAGTATTCATATCATAAAAACATCTTAACGTGGAGCTTTCACCCTGAAGACACTTTGTGTCATTGGATATAACTATTAAAATTGTCTATAGGTTGTTAATTTTTTTTTTTTAAATCACAGTACTTTACTAGATATTGGCATTTAAAATTTCCCAGTGATGTCACCATTTCCCTTTTCTGCGGTACAAGCTGTACCAGGCAGTTCTGCAGGAGGTCCTCTGTTCTTCAAATCTCCTCCCACCTCCCTCCCCAGCTGTCACTCCCTCCCCAGCTCATCAAGCAGTTTAGTCTTGAAACTTATCAATGCAGTGGATATATATTTACGTTTTTATTGTACATTTAGAACTTTCAATAAAAACACTTAACATTCTGGATGTTGATATCCTGAGTAGGAACAGGTTATAAAACTCCTGTGGGCTAAGTGCTCACTGACCAACTCAGCACATGAATATACCAAAACACACATGCCAAGCTGATGTCAAGAACTCAAGTGTGGATTTGATAAGTGTTTTCCCTTTGCTCTTTTCTTTACTCCAACAATACTGGAACTCAAAGAGTTAATTTTAACTGTGGTCAGAACTGCACTCTGGACTCCACTCCCTGTTAGATTTCCATCGTCCCAGCAACCGGAGCAAGATGGGAACCTAAGAGGGAGTGGAGTCTAGAGTGTGATATCTGAGCATGGGATCCCTCTCTTTCTTCTGTTCCACTTGAAAAGAGTAGATGGACAGCAAGATCTCCAGCATGCACACAACATATTAGGCCCTACTATACCATTGCGGCACAGAAACTCTCAGTGGAGGCAACGCCATCTTAACCCTGGCGTGATCTAATCTTGTGTGGGTCGCTTAAGGTGGAGGGAGAGTGCTGCCAATCATTCTATACATAATCAAAATGGCAGAGCTCTCCCTATTGCTACTGAAGAGGAGATTTTTTTATCATAGGGGAAAAATTATTAATTTTCATGGGGGTTTTCAACTTGTTGGGGGGATATAACTGAATTGATGGGGGTTGGAATGTGACAATTCCACGTTAATCATTAATTAATTGTGAATTGTGAATCAAACACATTATATAGCTCTCTAGCATTCGAAAAGTTTAAATCAATGTCAATTTTTTTGTCTCTTATAGTGAAGCTGGTTTGCACAAGAATTGCTTCAGTTTTTCTTAGTTCATCTGATTCACAAAACTTAGGTCCTGACTCTGTTTCTCATTCATGACATATGCATATGCTACCATATAGAAGACAAGGGCAGAGATGAACTAAAGGTTGAAGGGAGCTCAAAATATCGGTCGTATCTGAGAAGTGTTGAAGGCACATCGACAGTGTGCACTAAAGTGTCTTCAACATCACATCTTCATCAACCTGACAAAAATCTGCCCACATCGACATCCATCCGACATGCCTTCGACAAGTTTACGAATTTTCACTCATCACATTGACAACTGCTTATTTCTATATGGAAATGTAGCATAATTACTAATTTACATATGGAAATGCAGGATAATGAGCCATTATCATATTAATGGGTATTTGTTTATACGTTAATGTGGCTCTTCACCACATGCGCTTAACTCCAATTGCAGCCTCTGCTGTCAGAATTCACAGACTCAACTTTGCCTGCCCGAGGCTGGTGAAGTTGAGATCGCCCTATAGTTTTCTATACAGTAACAGCCTTCAATCAGATAGAAGCTGTCAATGTGGAAGGGTTGCTCTCCCTCATCACCAGCAGTAGACAACCCTGAAGTCTGAGAGCATTCTCACTGCATTCCCACTTGCTTGGTAGGGGAGTGGAGAGGATCCTTTCAGCACCATGAACAGCACCACTCCATTAACCATTTGAGTGCCATAGGGATGTGCATTGCACAGTCATCCCCTCAGCTCTGTATCATATTTCATACTTCTTGTGCACTCCCAAGGGAACAAGGCTGGGAGTAAGGTACAGTCCATGGGGATTTGTGGCTACAAGCTGCCCCCACAGCCTTGTTCCCTTGGGTACTGATAACCACTAATTCCCATGGGCACTACACACAATGGTGATGTTCCCCATGCTGCTCCACAATATAGGAATCCAACATTCAGCCCCCCCAAATAAAATCCATCATGCTGCCTCTTCCCAGTAAAATATGACATGCTGCCCCCAGTAAAGTCCGACATATAGTGCCCCATTAATTCAACATATGCTACCCCCACCCACAGTTAATATGTGACATATGCTGCATCATAACTTCAGTGTATATTTTAGAAAATATGTTAGTTTTGTTTTATAAAAGAAAATATGTCTAGCTTTTTTAAAAGAAAATCAGAGCTCACTGGGGGCATCAGTACCCCTACTGATGTCCCCCTGGCATTGATCACCTATCCAGTGTGGCATCACATGGGTCTTGAGGATCCTCCTACTCAAGCCAGTAATTTATAGGACAACGGCTTGAGTAGGAGCTAACCTTCCTGGTCTCCGCATTGGTCACCAATCCAATTGTATAGGTGATCATGCCAGGGGGACATCTTGGGGTGTCTGATTTTCTTTAAGAAAAAAAACAACAAACATATTTTTTCTTATAAAATAAAGCAGACTTTTTTTTTTAAATATATACTGAAGTTATATTGGATACTAACTGTGTGGGGGGCAGCCCAATGCACATCCCTATGGCACTCAAGGGGCTAAGGGAGTGATGCTGTTTGTGGTGCTGAAAGGATCCTCCCCACTCCACTACTGACCATGTGGGGCAGCAGAGAGAATGCTCTTAGACTTCAGGATTGACATACTGCTGGTGATGTAAAAGGGAGGGCATCCCTTCCACATCTACAGCAGTTTGACAACCCTGTATGCTAATGGGTACCGTCTCCTCCCCTCCTCTTGCATCCCAAATATTAGTACATATGGCGTTTGACCAAGAATTGCTTAAGTTTTGTGTGTTTACATTGAAAAGTCGGAAGTGCTTTGAATACATCAACAAAATCATATCGCCACAGCACCGACCTTTAGTGCATCTCCCCCCAGGTTTCTTCCCCATTTTGCCCAATTTCATGGTCAAAGAGCATATGATGTCAATATGTCAATTTTAAAGAATACAAACAGAATGCAATGAAGCACAATTCTACCCCACACTAACATCTTTTAACTCATTGCTAGTAGATTATTTCATTAATTTGTTGCTCATTAACTGAGACTGGGAAACACTACCAATCTCCTGCCTTTCACTGCTCTCTGCCCAGCCCTGTTTAACTTCACTAGAACAGTATGTCACAGTAAGAATTATTATTATCCGTTATTTATAAAGCATCAACTTATCCCACATTGCTAAGCAGCTTCCTCAGACAGCGAGGGAACCATCTAGGCAAGAAGAAGGCACCGTGCCTCCCTTCCTCTGCATTGGAGATCACACAAGAAATTGGGTTATGCTGGGGAAGGGCTCTGCTTGTGATCATAGAAATCAAGGAATAGAATAGAAGTGGTCAACCTGAAGCACTCCACTTGTTCAGGACCAAAAGAACTGTAGTCTTTAGGGAGGGAGGGTTGAGCTTTCCAGTAATTAAAGAGTATTATTTGGCTGGAATGGTTACTCACATATATAGATTACAGTTGGAGGATGTTAAAAATGAGGGCTGGTATATGCTGGAAAGAGAGGTTTGTGAGGTGGGGGACTTGAGTATATTGGTATGGAATTTTGGTGACAGAGGTAAGAAATTATTAAAGCAAGCAGGATCTGCTTGTTCGATATAGGCTCAAATTATGAAAGCATGGTACCACATTAAAAAGATGTTGAATATTGGTACGGAGATAACCTGCTTTGTACATCTAAATGTGGTTGAACAGAATATAGAGGATATTAATTTAGATATTTGGGAGAGTAGGGGTATTGAGTATGTAAGGCACTTGTTAATAGGGAGTTCCCTGAAACCATTTTGTGACCTAGTAGAAGAATTTCAACTGCCAACTAGGGAAGTATTTAATTATCTTAGAGTTCAACATTTGTTGTGTAAAATGGCATTGTTAACTTTCGATAATATAGGGAAGGCAGTTGGAAAAGTCTTTAATGGATCAAGGGTTGAGAGAGTGGTATCTCAGGGGTTGAAATTGATAAGGTTGGGGAAGTTGAGAGACAAGTTTCCAGCTATTTCCTCATGGGAAAAGGAGTGGGGGGAAGATTTGAATCTGGACGAATGGAATAGGTCTTTTCAGGATGTATTATCTTCAGTCCACTCATTGAGATTGGCAGAAACTCACTTCAAAGTTATTAATAAGTGGTATATGGTGCCCACCAGGATGAAACGGATGTTTCCAAATGATTTGTCGATATGTTGGAGATGTAATCAAGAGGAGGGTACATATTCCCATATATGGTGGGGTTGCTTAAGAATTAAAAAATTATGGAGTAACATGTCTGAATTATTTGAGAATATGACATCGATAAGGCTAGAGAGATCCTTTAAGGTAGCTCTTTGACATATGGGATGGCCTCAGATGGAAATGAAAAATAGATCCCTGATTATTCATGGCTTTTTGGCGGTTAAAATAGTGATTGCTCGACACTGGAAACAGTTTACGGATATTCCATGGCAGGTGGTTAGGGCCCAGATGTTGAACCAGATTATAATGGAAAAACATATTAGTAGGGAATATATAAATTCACTTAAGAAATATAAATAATGGACTACATGGCAAAGGAAAATGGAATAGTAAAGGTGGATACCCTTGAGAAATAGTTGATGTATTGAGGGTAATCCTTGTAATCCTTGGGGTAATCCTTGTATCTTCTCTCTCATTCCCCCCATGTACTCTAAGGGAATGTATGGGTGTATGAATGAAGGTGGTACATTTTGTGTTTGTTTATTTTCGTGATATATACTTTTGTATTGAAATATTTGAATAAAAAGAATAAAAAAAAAAAAACCTGTAGTCTTTAACCAGTTGAGATCTTCAGGTTGAACTATAGAAGAGTAATAGGATTGGCGCATCTGTGGTAGCACTTTTAGGCTCAACAGATATTTCCTCATACTTGAACCTAGTTCAGCAAGCTAAGTTGATGTCTTGGTTATCTAAAGAGGACAATTTTAGTTGCAAAGCCCCAAAATTTTTCTGGGCACCTTGGGCCATAACATTTTTTTAAACTTATCTCAATGCAATAATTCCCCTGTAACCTCAAAATTAATTTATTTCCTGTTTAACCCCTTAGTGACGCGGCTGTCACCTTAACACCGGCTAACTTTTTTTTTTCTAAATGATTCCGGAGTCCCCGAACGCCGTGCAGCCACACGGAGACCCGGACTTCCGGGACTTACCAGGTACGTCCTCTGTCACTAAGTTACAGTTTTTGCGGGATGTACCTGGTAAGTCCATTGTCGGGATGGGGTTAAAGGCACCTTTTGCTTTAAGAACCAGAGGGGTGAGCAACACGTTGTGAACCAATGATTTGCTTAACACTACCGTCCTTAAAAGGTTAACTATGGAGAGCTCCACCTTTCCAGATACTGATGAACAACAGGCGAGAATAAAATAAGAACCACAGCAGAAAAAAAAAAAAAAATGACATTAGCCGTTGGCGTGGCAGAGAAGTATCTAATGCACTGCAACACAACGCTACCTCTCAGGCACTCAAAGTGTTACAGTATATTGAACAGACAAAGAAACACGTGCACAAAGATAGTTCTGTAATTGTGGAGCAAACCAGCTATACCAGAGGGGACACACGTTTACAAAAAGACCCAGAATTTTCTCTGCGATACAGCTGTTTTGCCCCAGGATTGTTCCCCTTTTCCCTTGTATATTAGCGTCAGTGTGATTCACCCACATGTGTACAGATGGCGAAAGGAATTTAGACATTTAGGTTGATTTTCCATTGATTTTCATTGGCTCATGAGAATTTAAATACAAAAATTCCCACTGATTTAATCTATCATGAGCCAATGAAAATCAGTGTAAAATCAACCTAAATGTATAGATTCCTTTCACCATCTGTACAGATCCAGTATTGCTTTAATTTCTATGTGAAAATGGTACTTACCATATAACCAATAGTGGTTCTATGCAAACCCTACAAGTAATGTCTCTGCATCTCACCTGCTTGCACAAGTATGAACTCAGAAGACTCTTGGCCAATGATATTAACGGCAGTGCAGTTGTAGTTCCCAAAATCATTTTCTGAATCAGGGTTTACCTGGAGTTGGAATTACAGAAAATTACTTATTTTACATGGTGCTTGATTATGGACTATTGAGTTAGAGGAATGAATGTACAGTTTATAGGGGAGATGGAGAAGGAGGTGGTACATTATACATGACTTCATAAAGGGTACTCTGCAACACTATGGGGAAGATGCACTGAGTTGTGATAAAGAGATGATAAAGTGGAGATGACTTCTAAAGTTATATCACTTCTCTAGTTCCTATGTTATCCTATAGAGCCAAGGCACTAAGACTTCTCCACCTTTGAAGATCTTAGTGCATAGGCTTTATAGAATAACATAGGAACTGGAGAAATGATATAATTGGAGAAGTCATTATTGTTTTATCACCTCTTTATCACTCTATAGTGTATAACCCCCATAGTGTTAAGTACTACTCTCTATGAAGTCATGGATATTGTACCACCTCCTTCTTAACCCTCTAAGGCCGAGAGGGCTGTATAACACATTGCAAAACAATGCATTGCACAAGCTTTACAGAATTAACAAGAAACATGGGAATCACATAACCATTTGAACTCTTGGACAATTATGTGATGTGAGGCAGCCCCCACCAACACCCACACACCTATACCTACACAAGAAGGCAGCACTGGAGGTACCCCCATTTTATCCTAATTTATTTGGCTTCATTACTTTTTCTTTTTTTGTTTTTTACAGTTTTACATCCTAGACACTGAGTTACATGGAGTCTCCAGAGAGCTTTCTGAAAAGGAATGTGAAATAAGGTATAGTAATGTAATATAAAAAATAAAATGTGAAAAAATATAGCATACACAGTGCTGAAGAGTTCATGTTACTTTGTATAACTATCCTGATTCAAGTGATTGACTGAACAGGAAACTCTATGGTTACAGAGATACAGGAAGCTCACTGTCAGGGACATAAATGTGTAAAATATATCCCTTTAAAGATGACACATACCTCAAGATCTTCCTGCTAATGTTGGCCCTGTTTAGCAGTGCTGTATAAGTAAACGAATAAAAAATAACCTACACTCATATAGGGGGTTTGAGGGGCCAAGATTTAAAATGGTGCAGACTCTGGATCATATGCACAAATCCAAAGTAAAGTATTTTGACCCATAGTAGACAAATGCAAACGCCCTAAATTCCCATTGATAGGGCTTTTAACATCAATGGGAATGTGTATGTGTCAATTACATTGCAGATGGTTTGCAGCAGAACCACTCAATCTTTAACTGTTCATATGGCACTAAATGATTAGATTGTGTAAGGAAAGGGAATACATTGATTTATCTCCAGCACAGGTAGGTGATTGAAAATGAGCTGTTGGCCATATCTGAACTGCCAAAGCTGTGCTATTGGTTGAAAATTTCTATTGGGGCTTGCAGATTTTTGGAAATATTGTTTCTCTGTCGTCCAATACAGGTTATTGGTAACTTTGGGTAGGCGATCATCCCCTTTAAGTAGGCAGGAACAATTCTGAGAAGTGACTGCTAGGTGGAGCCTACCTCCTCTCCTTAGCTTGCAGCTAGCCAATCGCAAACCAGTAAGACTTGTTCCTTGTCAAGACACAAGCAAGAGAACAGTTCTGCTATAGTTTTAGTTTTTTATTATTTTCTGTTAGATATGGAATTCCACCATTAGGTGCATTACCATCACTGACAATTCCCATCACCCAAATGTGGCTAGCTCAGTTTACCAGGTGCTTTTGTGAACCTAAGCCCTGGGGGAAATATCTTGGCTGCAAGTTCTTTCCCCAGAAGTTGCCCACTGAGGCTTCTTCTTGATATATGGTAATCTGAAGACAGAAGACCTGCTGAAAAATGTGAGCACCCTAGGTCCACATGTCCCATGCATCCCCTCCGCACAGGAGTCTCATCTGGAGTTCCTATTACATACTCATGCACTCACTGGGTTTATCTGTATGTGCATGAGGTGTCTGGAGCACGTTTCTGTGGTAACTTAACCCTTTTGCTGCTGGTTAGTACCTTTTAGGGGGGGTTTGTGCATTTTCCCTACTGGGACCAGTGTTTATTGTGTCTACTGTTTAATTCTAGTGGGCTTTTGAGTGGTTTTACGTTCTGGTATTCACCTTGTTTACTTTATGTTCCGCGCCTTTAGGACGAGCGTTTACCGCATAGACGCCATTGCTTCATTCACTTCTATGGGACTTTACAGTTTGGAACAAATCTCTGTAACCGCTCCATGTAGCAAGGTCAGATGGCTCATTTTGTTGGTTTGCCCTTGCCCTGTCATGAGGTCAATGTTCTGGGCATGTTGGGGGCCTTAGGGGGCTTCAGGCACTGTTGGGGCACTCCGTTAGCGAAACTACTATTCCTGTGAGCACTCGCTTTGCGTGTTCATTTCTGATTGGCTCCCGTAGTGGTAGCCATTTTGTGTATTTGCAGATCGAGAATCCTACGCAGGGCTTGGACTCTCCTTCTCTCCTCAGCAGTTTAACCCTTCGCCTACCAAATAAGTATATTTTAGTGTTTCTGGGGTGATTTTATTTATTATACACACTTCTTTGTGGGTGTTTCTGATACTTTGACCGTTTGACTCTGTGAGAATGTCTACTCCGTTAGACATTAGGGCTAAACCTAAGACTAAGGACACTGGGGTGTGTGTATGTGTCCCATTGCTCATTGCTCCTCATGTCACTCAAGGTTACCTAGAGAATTCTCAGGTCACGTTTGCCTAGCATGCGCTGCTGCCCCTGAATCCCCTGCAGAGGCCTCCAGCCATGCACGAGAGCCATCATGGATGCAAGAGTTTAAGGCTACTACCAGGGACCTCTGGTCCACCTTACAACTCCTTCCATCCACTTTACAGGGGTCTTCCACTCGTGGCAGGCCCCTGCCCTTATCAGAACTTCCCTGCCTAAACCGCCGGGTGTACCTGATGTGTCTGACTCCTCTGAGGAGGAATTATTGGTGGACTCTGATGATGATGAATGTTCAGCTGTTCCTTCATCTCAGTTTTTTGGGACCCCTTTAAGGGTGACCCCATTCCCTCGGCTGAGGGCCTGATCAGGGCTGTGATAACCACCCTAAACATTCCCTTGGTACAGGAGGCATCTTCTGACCCATCTGATGTGTTTCAGCAGCCTGTTAGGCCCCATACTTGTTTTCCACTTAACCCCACCCTTGACCACTTGGTGTCTGAGGAGTGGAAGTTTCCAGACAGGAAACCATCTGTGTCTAGGAAGTTCGCTAAGCTTTACCCATTCTCTGAAACGGCCCTCACGCAGTGGGTCCATCCCAAAGTGGATGCCCCAGTTTCCAGGCTTTCTAAGTCCACTGCTTTGCCGGTTGCTGATGCCTCTGCTCTCAAAGACTGGACTGACAAGAAGCTTGAGAACTCTCACAAGGCTATTTTTGCGACAGCTGGCTCTGCCCTGCCTTTGCAGCAGCGTGGGTGAATAGGGCTGTGGCTGTTTTGACTGAACAGCTCAATTCAGCTGTCCGTCAGGGGGCCCCTACTGCTGACATGTTAAGACTTCTCAATAACATTGCTGAGACTCAGCATTATGCCTCTGCTGCCCTGTTTGACCCTGTACGTATGGTAGCCAGGGCATATACCATGTCTGTGGTAGCCAGACATGCTCTTTGGCTCCAGATTGGCTTCCAAGAAGGCTCTCCTGTCTTTGCCTTTTCAGGGATCCTCCCTGTTTGGGCCTGAGCTCAAGGATCTCATTAGTGAAGCCACTGGAGGGAAGAATACTCAGCTGCCAGTGGTCCTGAGGAAGAAGGTACCTGTCAAAAGGAATTGGCTTTTTTGTCCCTTTCAAGCAGACTTGCGCCAAGCGACCCAGATGGTCCCTGAGGCTCAGTGCTCTTCATCCAAGCCTAAGTAGCAATGGAGATCCAAGTTCTCTGCGAAGCCCAAGGCTTCCAAATCTTCTTCTGCATGGCTCGCCAAACCCGGGTCCCCACCCGCATGTAGGTGGCTGCTTACGCCACTACCTCTCAGCTTGGCAGGCCTCTGTGGCAGACCCGTGGGTTTTACAGGTGGTGGCTATGCGGTACAGGATTCCCTTCACCTCCCTTCCTCCTCACAGGACCTTCTCTTCTCATTCTCCCTTGGGAGCGGAAAAGCGCCACCTTTTCAAGGAAGCTATTCAGGCGCTTCTGGACAAGGCGGTCCTGGAACCAGTTCCTCCTCAGGAGAGGGGCTTGGGAATCTACTCCAACCTCTTTGTGGTTTCCAAGAAGGATAACGGCTGTCATCCCATTTTGGATCTGAAAGATCTCAACTCCTTTGTGGTCTGGTCCCAATACCGCCAGGAGTCTCTGCACACAGTAATAGTGGCCATGTCCCCTGGGGAATTTCTGGCCTCCCTGAATCTTCAGTCTGCACATCACCATTCATCCAGCGAGTTGGCAATATCTCCGCTTTGCTTGCGACCGAGGGCATTTCCAGTTTTCTGCCCTCCCCTTTGGCCTGACCACGGCTCCTCAAGTCTTCAACAGAGTCCTCGGAGCATTGATCTCTGTCCTACATCGGAACGGCATTAGGGTGACTCCATATATGGACAACCTCCTTCTGAAGGCCTCTTCTCCAGAACTCCTTCATCAGCAGGTGCAGGACTGCATTCATGCTCTCTCCCATCACGGGTGGATCATCAATTTGGACAAGTCAGACCTTGTTCCTTTCCAGAAGATGGTCTTTCTGGGCCTCCTCTTCGACATTCAGAGAGGGATGGTAGTTCTCATGGACGAGGTGGCTCATCAGATAGCACTGAACGTCCAGGCTATCTTGTCTCAGGATCCGGTTGCAGCCAAGAAGTTGTCATCCTCGGTGGGGAAGTTCATTACCACCATAGAAGCAGTCCCGTTCGCCATGGCTCACACCAGGGAACTTCAGAGGTTTCTGATCCTGGCATGCAGGGGTCAACCAGATCTCCTGGAAAGATCCCTATCTCTCCATCTTCATGTGGAGCACAGCCTCTCGTGGTGGCTCAACCTGACCAATCTCCTGAAAGGCAGACCCTTCCTTGTGCCCTTCTGGATAACAGTCACGACGGATGTCAGCCTCTCCGGATGGGGAGCGGTACTGGGGCACTTGAGTGTTAAGGGCCGGTGGTCCCAGGAGGAGTATCTCCTTCCCATCAATGTATTGGAGCTCCGGGTGATATTTCATGCCCTACATCACTGGACACGGCAGCTGGAGGATTGCCCGGTAAGGGTACAGTCAGACAACGCCACAACTGTAGCCTACATCAACAAGCAAGGCAGCACAAGAAGCCTCGCAGCTTGGCTATAGGTCAAGGCTCTTTTATCCTGGGCATAGAAGCATGTCCCTGCCATTTCTACAGTCCATATTACTGGCATAGACAACGTTCTGGCAGACTTCCTCAGTTGGCACACGGTGAACAGCGGAGAGTGGGAGCTACATCCAGAGGTGTTCAACCTCATCATCCAGCAGTGGGGTCTTTCTTGCATCGACCTGATGGCAACCAGGCACAACAGGAAGGTTTCAACTTTCTGCTCTCGCAGGGCAGATCCCCTGGCTCTGGCAGTGGATGCCTTGTGAATCCCATGGACATTTCCCCTGGTGTACATCTTTCCTCCCATTCCCCTGTTGCACAGGGTGCTACTGAAGCTGAGACCGGAGCGCTGCCCAGTCATTCTGATTGCTCCGTACTGGCCTCGACAGGCTTGGTTTCCGGAGCTTCTGGACCTCTCAGTGGCGGAACCTCTTCAAACCCCCCCCATCCGGATCTTCTTCTACAAGGTTACCTCTGGAAAGAAGACGTTCATCATCTGGCTTTGATGGCATGGAGATTGAATCCTCAATTTTGAAGAAGAAAAGTTTTTCTTCTGGTGTGGTGGCTACTATGCTTAGTGCTCATAAGCCAGTTTCCTCTAAGGCCTACCATTGTGTTTGGTCTACCTTTCTACCTTGGTGTGCTGACAAAGGCCTGTCTCAGGATTTTGACCTTCCTACAGTTCTTTCATTCCAGGATGAAGGATAAGGGTCTCAATCTGAGTTCTCTTAAGGTTCAGGCTTCTGACCTCTGTCTTTTTTCAGAGGCGTGTTGCTATCATTCCTGATGTCAAGACTATCTTCCGGGGGGTTGCTCATACCCATCCGGTGTTTAAGTCCCCTGCTCCTCAGTGGGACCTTAACTTAGTTTTAGGAGTTCTTCAGCGTCCTCCTTTTGAGTTTTTGGCTGCTATTCCTCTTTGTATGCTGACGTGGAAGATGGCCTTTCTCCTGACGATTGTTTCTGTTCCCCAAGTTGTGGAGCTGCATGCCCTGTCTTGCAGACCACCCTTTTTGGTCTTTCACAAGGGCAAGGCGGTGCTTCGCACCTCACAAGATTTTCTCCCAAAGGTGGTATCTGAGTTCCACATTAATCAGGATATAGTGGTTCCTTCCTTCTGTCCTAATCCTACTTCTGACAAAGAGAGGGATCTTCATCTGTTCGATGTTGTTTGTTGTCTCAAGTTCTATGTGCATCGCACTAAGTCCTTGAGGTAGTCTGACACTCTTTTTGTCATTCCTGAGGGTCCCAGGGCAGGGAAGCCTGCTTCCAAGGTAACCATTGCTTATTGGATCAAGTCCACGATTCATAAGACTTACGAACTTCAGAAGAAGCCTGTTCCCTTCAGGGTCAAGTTTCATTCTGCGAGGTCTATTGGGGCTTCTTGGGCCTACAAGAACCAGGCCTCAGCTGATCAGTTGTACAAGGCAGCCACTTGGTCGTCTGTACATACTTTTGCTAAACACTATTGTGTGGATGTGCTCGCATCGGCTGATGCCAGTTTTGGGAGGAAGATCCTGGAGGCAGCCTTGCCTGTCTAGGATCTCTATAGTCTTCCAGTACTCTTTCACTTCTGAGCACTGTTGTCTCTAGTTCAGTGTGCTGTGTAACAGTTCTTGGGGTTTGTTTGACCTCTGTTCAGTGTCCGTTGACACTTTGCAGTTATTGTTGAGCTATTCATGATCTGTAGGTTCATTGGTGATCTGGTGACTTTGGGGGCCTGCGTCTGGTCTTTGCCTTTCTTCCCGCCCTGGGGAACTTAATGGTTGGACATCCCACAGTTACCAGTAACCTGTATTGGACGACAGAGAAAACAGGAGTTTAGTCTTACCTGTTAAATCCTTTTCTCTTAGTCCATACAGCTTACTCGTCTCCCACCCTGTCAAGGAACCATGATTGGCTCTCCTGTGGCAGAACATGGGGGTCCTTTCGGGTTCATGCTCACAGGAGTCTTCCTTTATCTTCTTAATACCTAGTCAATAGTTAGTCTGCAAATCTTACTGGTTGGGGATTGGCTAGCTGCAAGCTAAGGAGAGTAGGTAGGCTCCACCCAGCAGTCACTTTAAGTTCCTGCCTACTTAAAGGGGCTGATCGCCTACCCAAAGTTACCAGTAACCTGTATGAACTAAGAGAAAAGGATTTAACAGGTAAGACTAAAATCCCATTTTCTGTGGCTGTTGAATATACACTGAATGTAAAATTCTGAATATGGGATCACTGAGTAAATTAACCCTTTGAATGCCAGATAGGTATGCAATGCATTGCATTGCGCTGGATACATCTGTAGCACTGCAAGGGTTAATGTTTGTTTGTTTTTTCCACCTAGACAGCTCATTTTCCTATCTGAAGTAAAACAGGTCCTGTCCTGTTAGCTAATTTTTCTCTTATCCTATGGATGACATCTTATTTGCCTGAATGGTGACATATTATAGCAATGTTGACTATGAACAATTCTGTTTAGAGCAGGTTTGGCCAACCTGATGGCCTCCAGCTGTTGTTGACTACAATTCCCATCATTCCTGGTCAGGGATGATGAGTAATGTAGTTGACAACAGCTGGAGGTCTTCAAGTTGTCCAAACCTGGTTTAGAACATAAGACCAATATTTATCCATCAGCTCTCTGTGATCATAAAAATATGTAAACTATTTAACAGTAATCAGTCTTATTTTCCGGTAATGGAGGTTACTAATAATACACTAGAAAATCAACATAAAGGGCACTTTCTGCATGAAAATCTCAGCAATGGAGATTGTGTATTTCCATGGCTTATCTAGGCAATCACTCAGTGATAAACTAATAAATCTTTATGCCTTGTCACTGAAAACCGTGAATCTCTAACAGGCAAGGAAATACTTTATATCCTTGTGTATTTAATCTTTATTTCTGTGATAAATGGCATACATAATCCTCAGTGATCTTAGCAAAAATATCACTTAATAACATTTTTGTAACAGAAACATATATTTTGACTGCACATAAGAACCAAACAGCCCTTCAAGTCTGCCCATTTTCCTATCTAGATAAAATGCACAATCTTATATAGTTCTCTGAATACGCGTATGTGTATCCTAAACATTTTTAACTCGCTTTACTGTATTTGCTCCTCCCACTTCTTCTGGGAAGTTGTTCCATGGATCTACCCTATTTCAGTTAAAGCGGAACTTTCACCTTCTATAAAGTCGCCCTCCAATAATTAGGCATATGGCGACTAGTTTCAGTATAGTTCTATTAGCTCTCAGAAATACCCGATTTTGAAGTAATCCTTAATCTTCGGATACCAGAATTCAGACATCAGTGCAGACATCTTGTCTTAGAGAGGTCTGCATGCCTGCGCCGTCAGTCCTGGTCTCCTCTAGCAGGCATTGCACTGTGCCGAAAGGCACTGGAAGGGACTGACGGTGCAGGTGCGCAGACGGCACTAAAGCAAGAACCCTGGCCGTCAGTGAAAGTTCCTCTTTAAATCATCATAAGTGCCTTCTAAGTCTTCCACCCTCTACGATTGGTCATGACTTCTCATTCTAGTATTCCTCTTTTTCTGACAAATGCATACTTCCAGAACTTTGTTAAATATATTTAAAGATTTCCATCATATCAACTCTCTACATCCTATCGTGCGTATTAAGATTTTTGAGTCTAACCTGGTGCTCCTTGTAATAAACATCCTGCTCCATTTTAGTGGCTCATATCTGATGTTTTCAATTTATTAACATCCTTTTGGAGAAGTTGTCTCAGGACTGTGCACAGTATACCAAGTTAGGCCTTACCAATGATCTACAGATTAGCATTGGTACCTCTATTTCTTCCTGCTAATATCTCTTCTTATGCACTCTATTACTCTGTAATCTGCATTCATTCCCACAGGTATGTGTTTGTACCAATAACTGAAATGGCTACAAGCTTGTGATAAGACATACATAACATAACCTATAAGCCAGGAGTCTCCAACCTTTAATCAATGCAACATCTACATCTACTCTAAAACATATATTGAAAACAAATTAATTTATAACTGTACATATTAAACCATCTCCAAAAGCTGCTCTTTGTTCCTTCTTGCACCTTCCAATAACAAGTGACCTCCATCATAGCTCAAGGTGATAAAAAGCTGCTTCAATACTTTTACTGGAAAAATCCATTTTTACTATAGAAGATAAAACCTGTGGCTCTCTCCACAGATTTTCTTATTGATAATGCCTTCCCATCATTAATAACACTACGCATATTATTATGCATGTATAAAATGAGATTGGTTTATTAAAACATTTATTGAATATAACAGAAAGCTGGCAATTTTTATTACAAGGGGTGATTGCATATGAAGTCCCACTGTGGCTCTTACCCACTATGACACTACATATTTCCTCTAATACTTAAAATATAAGTCGTTTTTATGAAGTATGCAGAATAATCTGTAAGCAGTTATGATATTGGGCCAGGAAAACCGTGAAAATGCTGTGATCCACTCAATCTGCATTACTATCAGCTCTCTGATTGAGTACTGCTGAGTACCATACATGAAAGCTGTGCCCAGAATGGTGACAGCCAATCAAAGAACAGATTTCAACCACTGAACCTGTCTCTGACAGGCTAGATAGCTTGTTGCCTGATTGGCTACTAGTAGTTCACAAGCTACTTGTGGGAGACCCCTGCTTAGTCAAGAATTAAACACTATGTGGGTATAAAAGGGTTGTAAACATATATCTGTAGGTATTTTCACATAAAATTGGGTGTACATGCGCAAAAGGTGCTTAAAAAACCCTTCATTGTACTATGTGTTCAAAAACAATTTTAGGGCAATTTTTGGTTGCGACAAAATAAGATTTTTTGTTGCAGAGAATGTATAAAAAAGTGAACATTTTAAATAGTTTTAAAGCTGACAAACCTTGTTTTTAATAATTCCCTATCTGGCGGCTAGCTGCTTAGTAGCGCTAGAATTATTACCTCTTCATGAAGAAATTTGAAGTGATCCTCGGCTGACAGGCAGGATGGAGCACGGACATCTTGCCCTAGTGACGTCCACGCGCCTACTAAGCCGGTGTGACTTTCATCAGGCGGCTCTGCAGCTGAGCCGAGATCACATTAGTGAAAAATAATTATTTCACTGAAACGGTCTTCTACGTGTGCTTGAAGACCAAGCACATGTAGAAGACCGCTACAGTGAAATAATTCTTTTTTACTAAAGCGATCTCGGCTCAGCTGCAGAGCCACCTGATGAAAGTCACACCGGATATCCCTGGAGTCAGTACAACGCTGACTTCAGGGAAGGGGGAGGGAGGGGGGAACTTTGCGTTTGGTTATCTCTCAAACCATAAGGTTTGAGAGATGAACCTGGGGGCAATTTAATTATTTTGCAAATATCTACAATATGGGGAATAGTAATAATAAAGTATTACTATCCCTTTAAATACACAATTCGATTCAATGGGAATTTGGCCAGTTTTTATTTGTCTGCTATGGTGCATTCTCTAGAATTGTTCCAGTTTTCTCAGTACATCAACGTCAGTTCTAGGGAGTTCAAATGAAACCCTGTGTCCTTCTATGGGATGACTGTACCTCAAGGCTGCTGGCAGATGGAGTGTTGTAAATCTTAATGTTGCTGAAGTTGGAGCTTGGCAAGATCTGCCCATCTCTAAACCAGTTCACCTTAGCACTGGGATAGGCAAGAACTTCACAAGTGATATTAACTGCATTGCCTTCCCAGGTGTAGACCACCACTGGGCCGCGTATCTTAGGAGCATCTGGAATGAAAGACAAATGTTAGTGTTCTCAATAACTGAATTCCTTTTAATGATGCAATAGTGTTTTTTACCACTAGAAGATACAGGTTCTACTTCCTAATATTTTACACAGTCCATCAGCATATCATATAAGCTACTACCGCTCTAGATTACATCTGCTGTGGAAAAAACAGTGCACGTGATGTTCTTCAAAGAAACTAAGCAATTCTGGAACAAACTAATTACATCATAAGGGAAAAATAATAATTCCCAACATATCCTTTGATTTAAATAGGGATTTTTCACAATGAATACTAACGCTGGAGACCTTCCAAGGTCTCCAATGCATTAAAGAGGTTAAAGTCCCAGTAAAATCAATGAGAATTTTTATTTATTCACTATGGTGCAGATGGCACCATGTTGTGTACCCCTACGGTACTCAAAGGGTTAAGAATTGACCCTTTAAAAAGCAGAGGAGTGTGCCGTACACTCACTTTTCATGTTGGTGAAAAACCTTCCAGAGACTTTTATGAAAAGTTACCACCAGGTGGTGCTGTTGTAACTGCTGATTATGAAAACATTGGATTACTAACCAAAGTTACTTTCTCTTTACACCCTGTATCTGTGTATTTCAAGACAGGCTTGGGAACCACTGCTCTAGACTTTAAAGCAGACCTGTTCCCTTAAGCTAAATTTGTTTTTTTCTAGCCATTTGTTTATATCAGTTGTTTTTGAGAAATCAACCTTTATTTGTTGGTGATACATTGTAACACTTTCTTCTAATTAGTTTCTGTACAGAGCCAGTAATACCACACACTGTGCTGTGACTGAATCCAAACAGAATCCACACCCTGGGGTAATTTCTAATAGCTCTGAAAGCAGTATGTCTGGCATTGTACAAAACTAATTAGCATACTGTGCCGAGAATTAGCATAAAGTACCGCCCTGTACCACCAAAACATAAAAGATTATTTCAAAAATGATTTCATTTACAGGAAAATAGCTAGTAGATCACACAGACAGATTTTAATTAACTGTAAAACAAACTAAACTTGTCTCAGAGCGACAGGTACACTATAAGGGAAAATTCTGTGCATGTCATTGTGGAAATATGCAAAACAAAATACCATTATTAATGTTTATTTTAATGATGCACAATAGTTTTTGCTACAAAATCAACTGCCTATCAGTTCAGCCAGACGCTGTTCTGGTTTCTGTAAGATAAAATTAACTCAGGATTTCAGACAGCTTTGCAAAGCATTTCTTCCTGCTAAAATTATGCCTGTAGCACTGAGTTCAGCAAATCGCACACCTTTAATAGTAACATTAAATCCTTCGCTGCCTTTAGAACCTGCAATTCATTGCAATACAGACTCATCATTAACCCTCTTAATGCTAGAAGGGTATCCAATGCATTGCTTTGTGTGTTTGCATTGTGTTCTATACCCCTCTGGCACTCAAATGGTTAAAGGATTAGAAAGCAATAATAATAATAATAATAATAATAAAAAAACATCTATTGTAGGGCTTGTTTCATTCCAAAATTAGAACAGTTCAAATTGTCACAAAATGATGCAGAAGTTGCTATCACATTATGTACCATACAGCTCTCCTCTCCAATTGAATACATTAGACTGTCTCACTAAGTTGTGATAAAGTCGTACTGAATAGGAGACCTACACAGTGAAACACCCTCCAATTTATGGAGCCTATACACTCGGATTGATCAAGTTGCATACATCTTAGGGCCCATACAGCAGTGGTTTTCAATCTTCTTTAGATTGAGGCACCCCTAACACTCAATCTAGAACTTTCAGGGCACCCCTGACATATTCAATGTAATTTATCAAGGGTACAATACATAACTATAATTATTATTAGGTCTCACAGTCTTAATAACAAAAATGAACATACTGTGCATATCAGTTTCCAAAAATCTACATTTAAAAGTCAATATTCAAATTTTTGTCAAAGTCTTCATAGAAAACACAGGGCACCCTAAGCTGATGTCCGTGGCACACTAAAGAGCCATGGCAACCCTGGTTGAGAATCACTGCAATATAGGAACTGAAGAATTTTTCAGACTGGAGAAGTGATCTCCTCTTTAGCACTGCTTTATCACAACTTAGTGCAGTGATTCCCAACATTATATAGCTCATATCACCTCTAAAACACAGACTGGAATTATCAGACCACCCCAACATTTTACGTAATTTGTCATGGATGTAATAAAGGTTATACATATATAAATATATTGGTATTTTTAGCTCTAAAAATCAGTCACTAAAATAAACACATTTCCATAAATATACAGTTGTAACGCACCATTCACATTTTGTCAAAGTCTTTATTGATAAAAAGGGGCACCCTAAGTGGATGACCTTGGCACACCAAAGTGCCATGACACCATGGTTGAGAAACACTGATTTACCTCAGGTGGCACTGTCACTATCACTTTAACATGAAAAGGATGGAGATGTAATAACTTTTGAAAGAAGAATCACCCGGCAATGGGAGTGCAATCTATCTATCTATCTATCTATCTATCTATCTATCTATTTTATCCATCTATTGGTCTGTTTGCCAATCCATCCACTATCTCTCTATCCTTCTATCTATTCATCTATTGATCTGTCAGTTCATTCATTATCTATCTATCTATCTATCTATCTATCTATCTATCTCAATCTGTCTACCTTTCTTTTCATAATAAAATAGACTGCTCATTCAAGGTGAAGGAATTCAAACTAAGACTGACCTTTTGAATAGCCACACAATGCTTACCTGGTACTCAAAATGATAAGGGACATAATAACTTAAGCTATGTTCTGTAAGAACAAACCTTTTAGGGCTGTATATAAAAGAAAAGTAAAGGAGTTCTGGGGCAAACCATTTACAGTATAGGAGAGAACAAAAACACCCCTTTGATTTAAATGGGTATTTTAACCTCTTGAATGCTAGAAAGGTCTCCAGCACATAGAAGGTAGTAGCAACAGCACCACCAAGTGACCAGAGTAGAAAATTATTTAATTTAAATAAAACGAGCTGCAATTACTTTTGCATAAAACAATTTCCCAGTAGTAGAAGTATCCTTATTTTACTCAGGAGAGAAAGTCCTATAATATACATTTTCTTCAATAAAAGTTTACTGCTCCTTTAACCTTTCACCCCCCCCCAATCTAAAACTCAAAATGTTTAATGTACACAAAACAGAAAATACTTACACTGCACTTCGAAGAACATGGCT
The DNA here is from genome assembly GCA_037306005.1 of Rhinophrynus dorsalis. NCBI lineage: Eukaryota > Metazoa > Chordata > Amphibia > Anura > Rhinophrynidae > Rhinophrynus > Rhinophrynus dorsalis. The sequence goes on from CM074724.1 coordinate 271,121,232, forward strand.
TGTGTGTCTTGGCCAATAGTATTGCTGGCAATGCAAAAGTATTCCCCAGCATCTGTGTACTGGATGTCCTTGAGGGTGAGAGAGGACATTCTGATGTGGCCTTTCACCACAATATGTCCGTCCAAAGTCTGCAGGGAAGAGAAGAATTGTGTCAACACAAGGGGACTTAATATACAGGTTGGTTTGTTGTACTTGGAATCACGGTTATAACAGCAGCACCAAAGCTGATTATTTAAGATAGGCTCTGTGTAATTAAACAAAAAACAATAGCACATGAGAGTTCATAGAGAAGTTATTATCAACTGATTTGCTCCAATGGGCTATGGAAAAAGCAAACACAGGTCCGAACATAACTGTAGCCGGGTTTTTTAAAGAAAAGTGGAGGGATTTATGAGCAAACCAACTGTACCACAGGGGACAAATAAAAATGTTCCACATTTCCACTGATTTAACTGGGACAAGTAGACAGCCATTTTGAACATAACTGGCCATATGAACAAAAACTAAAGGTGAGAATTTCTGGGGGAAAACTAGCTGCACTTCAGAGAATAAATACAATGTCCACTGATATAAACGGGGAAACTCTTGAATGCTAGAGTGATCTCCATGACATTATGAGATCTCCCTAACATTCAAGGGAGTAAAAGCCCCATTTATTTCACTAGAAATTTAAAGAATTTTCACCCCTCCATGGTATAGTTGATTAGCCTCAAAATTGTTCCAGCTTGCTTTTATACAAAATATCACATATACCTATGTGCAGGGGATTTTATGGATTCAGAAAAGACATGGGGCTTGGGCCAAACTAATGTATTACTAGTATACCTCCAGTGTAATTATACCATGGCTAATAGGGTGATTTACACCATCACATACATAAAGTTGACAACCAGACCCAGGGCTTTAACCTTGAGTGCCAGAGGGGTGTGCAACGCATTGCAATGCACTGCAATCCCTCAGGCGTTCCAAGGGCTAAATGAGATCTGGGGCTTCAGCCATTACCCAATAATGCCCGTGGCTAAATGCATCTCTACGCTATTGGGCCTAGATGCAAGTCAGAGGAAACTTGGACACTAATAAAGGACTGGGTTGCACTGCCAGTGAGAATTTTATAACTGGATTCTAGTTATACATTTCCCTGCAGACACCTAGTGGAATCTGTGAGATAAAACCAGTGGTAACATGTATCACCTGCTAGGGAACCAAGGCCAATTGATAAAGCCACTTTTATTGGAAAGTTCTACTAGACAAACAGCACCTAATTCTATATTTACTATACAGTCTCAATTCTAAGGGCCCTGTGGATAAAGAAAAGTGGAGAATTTCTTTAGCACTGCACCATCGGCAACAAATGGAATTTCCCCAAATTCCAGTTGATTCAAATGGGGATTTTTAACCCCTTAAGTACTAGAAAAGAGCCCTTCAGCATTCAAGTGGTTAATCATCCTATTTAGATCAATGGTAATGTTTTCATTGTACAGTTGGTTTGCTCCAGAATTGCTCTACTTTTTATTCTGTGCGTAAGGCACTAATCCACTATGACTTATCGCTTTGTACAGCTAAATAAGACCTAAATTACCTCACAGTTCATGTTATCACTGGTTTTATTTCACAAATTCCTTTTGAACTTGATGGGGAAATGTGTAGCTAAAACCCACTCCTAAAGTTTATCACCTGCAATGTAATCTAGGTCTTAAATGGATAGTAATACTTAAATATTACTATCCCCCATTTTGTAGCCCTTCAAAAACTGAGTAAAATGAGCCCAGCGGCATTGAGATATCCGCTTTCAAAGTTCCCTCTTTTTGCCTTTCCCCTGACGTTAGCATTCTTGCTGTCAGCAGGGGAATCCTCTCCTGGGATCAGCAGGCGGTTTTACTGCAGTGCCGAGATCACGGTAATAAAAAAGAAATCCTTCACTAAAATGTCTTCTACTATGTGTTTGGTTTGCAAGCACACATAGAAGACCTTTTAAGTTAAGGATTTATTTTTTATTATCGCAATCTCGGCTCTGCTGCAGAGCCTCTGCCGGTCCCAGGACCGGATTCCCCTGCTGTCAGCTAGAATGCTGACATCAGGGGAGAGGAAACTTTGAAAGCGGATATTTCTCAAACCATAAAGGTTTCAGAGATGCCGCTGGGCTACTTTTAAAGAATATGTAGTGTTAGAAAACTTTCCTACGGTTCATTCAGTGAGATCCCTAGTCTTGTACATTCTGATAATAGATGCTTGTTTCAATGGATAATCGGCTTCAGAATTATATACTGAAAAATTTACCTATTTAACCAACAGAGAGGTAAGTTACTAACTAAAGGTTAATTATTTTTGGCCTGAGTATTCAAAATGTATCTGAAGAGCTGTAAGGCATTTCCTACAAGAACCTTTTTCATCAGACTAAGGAGATGCAACTCTGGAGCACACCAACTGCATCATAAGGACAATTAAAAATCACAAATTATTTAAATGGGGGATTTAACCTCTTAACTGCTACAGAGGTCATCAACTGATTGTTTTACATTGCATTAGAGACCTCTCTGGCATCTAAGAGGGTTAAAGCCCCTTTTAAATCGATTGGAATATTCAGAATATTCATTTCAACCTATAGTGCATTTGCCTTGCTCCAGGACTGACCAGAGGAAACAAACCCGAAGGCTGTATTCACATAAGAGATTCCAATGTGTGTCTTGTCTGTACACCTATTCTCTCAGTGCCCTGTTGTTGTGAGAAAATAGCAGGGAGGATGTACAATGAAGAGGGCTGGTCCATATGTACATTGCCCATACAGGTTTGGCTGACACATATGTGTGCCATCCAGAGACTGGATCATTGCAAAAAGCACTGCAGTGAATCAACCACTCGTCTTCACAATCTGCAAGGAAGCCACATAGTAAAATGTGCAAACCTATTTTTCTACAGTTTCCCTCTGACACTGATGATGTACACAGTGACCCAAAAATAAGGTGTGCTGCAGTGAGCTATCAATCACCCATTCTGCAGAGTGCTGCAACTTTTCATCATCTAACTACTCATTACGGCGAGATGTTCAAAAAGGTCATCATAAAGGAAAAATTGTCGTATCATAAGTTGATGAAAAAAGAAGGACAATATTTTCAGAAGTAAATCAGTCATGTTTGAAAATGTGTCTAAAGAATTATTAACTACGGTAAGAAGATCTTGACGAATATTGCCTTTAAAAATTCTGATGTTAAAAACGTCATTGATTTTGTCTTTGAAACAAAAATTTTCAAAGAAACAAAGACATTTTTGTCTCTGAAACGACAAATTGCTTCTCACTCTTGCTAACAGTACTTTGTCTTCTCCAAGTTTAGACCATTTTTATTTTGTCATGAAAAAATTACATTAATCAGACACAAAAGTTGAAACAAATATTTTTTTTCTGAAAATACCTTACAGTAGGACGGTAGATTAAACCACGTCCACTTTTAAGATGGCTTTTTCCTTTGACGGAGATGGTGGAATTGGATGCAAAACATGACAGAAACATATCTGAGAATTGGACCATGGTGAAATAATTTTTTTATTCAGATTACAGACAATTTCAGTTACCAACACTTTCTGAACATCTTGCCCATTGTCATCAAGATGTTTACGTAATGAAGGAATACATGGGCCCTATGTGGTCATCATGCAGACTATTCAGACAAGTGAATGAACCGTTGTGATGCTCATGGAAATGATCCTGACACTGGTCGGCCCATAGCCAAAATACTGACCAGAAGTGTAAACATATGTGATTCAAAAGTGGTGGTACCTGAAGTCTCAGTTCTCTGTTTTACAAAGAAATATTCAAAAAGTTGTCTGTAATGTCTTTGTCTGAAATAAAAGTAATAAAAAATGCTGTGGTTTGTCAGTTCTCAGACGTATTACTGTCTTTTTTGCTTTCAAAGAGAAAAAGCAGTTTTAAAAGTGGGAGAGGTTAAATCTACCATTATTTCTTAAGGTATTTAAAAAAAAAAAATCTTGTTTTTGACTATTTTTTGTCTCTTTTCCATATTTTTTCCCAAAAAGTACAAATGGTCTATACTTGGAGAAGACACTTTAATATTAGCAGACCAGAGTGCAAAGTAGTAATATGGTGTTAACTGGTAAAAAAAGAAAAATATCTTTATCACTTTACAAATTTTCCATTTTTAAAGACAAAATAAAATAAAAATTCTGAAGTTAAAAATATCTTTTTGGGGTAGTATTCATGAAACACATCTTACCACCATTTTTAAATGCTTAAAACACATTTTTGAAAGTGAAGGATTTACTTCTGAAAATACCATTGATACCAATATATGATTCAATATTTTTTTCATTATGACAATTTTTTTTAAAATCGTTCCCTAAGATTGCAATGTTCAAAAACTTGTCATAATCAAGAAATTGTTGGTTTGTGAGCTGGTGGTAAAAGAAAGACAGTATTTTCAGAAGTAAATCTGTCACATTTGAAAATGTTTTGTAAGCAACTAAAAAGGGTGGTAAGATCAGCATAATGAATATTGCCCTTAAAAATTCTGGAGTTAAAAATGTATTTAATTTTGTCTTTAAAACAAAAATGTTCCAGTTAACACCATACTGCTGCTTGTCACTCCTACTTTAATTTGTCTTTCTGATTTAGACAATTTTTATTTTGTCAAAAAAAAAAAAAAAAACTACTTTAATCAGACAAAAAAAAGTGATGGCTAAAACGAGAGTTTTTTTTAAAGTACATTAGAATATGACTGTAGATTAATCCACTCCCACTTTTAAGACTACTTTGTCAATTTGACAGAGTTGGCGGAATCAGGTGCAAAAATGATGTAATTTGACATCTGACAATTGACAGACCATGGAGTAAGAACTTTTTTCAGACATTACAGAAAATTTCAGTTATCACATCTTTTTGAACACAACACCTTAAATGTGGAATGTACCATGGGCAGATGGTAAACTTGCAGAGACATTTGCTTGTATTTCCCTATGTGTTTACAATAATAGCATTTTGGTGAACTCCAAAGGGCAGGGCACTTCAAAAAAGGCAGTGTCTTTGAGTTGGAGACTCTTCTGTTTCCCTCCAGTTTTGCTCCCCATCTCCAAATGTACGCATCGGTAAGTGGCACTAGAAGAATACTAGAAGCGGGAAGAAAAGAAGAAAGAGCCCTGAACAAAGACCCAAAGCAGACTCCTCCTCTTGGGGAAGGAAACACAAAATTTTTTTTGTCCAGATGGAAGTCCTGTGTTCCATATGGACTAAGAGAAAAATAATTAATAGAAAGTTCACTAAAATACTATTGTCTCTTAAATCTTAAATGGATCACAGGAACCATGGGGATATACCAAAGGACCCACTAAGATACCTTGGAGGGAAAAGAGAAAAAAAACCTCTCACAACAGGAAAGGAAAATAGTCCTTAAACATAGAAGATCCTTCTGATGAAAGCTGGGCACTGACAGGTTAGTGTCTGGTGAATGTGTTTAAGAAAGACCACAGATCTGTTGAAGTGAGCTGTGACTCTGAAAGGAACAGGTTTCTTTTTGATCACATATGCTTATGTATGGTAGTCGTGATCCAAAAAGCAATAGTGACTTTGGAGGCAGCCTCTTCTATGTGCGACTCATATAATACTTAAGTCAACAGGAGAAGATCCTGTTCCTGTTTTGTGCAAGGAACAGGACAAAAAGAAGGAAGGACAATTCCCTGATTAATGTAAAAGTTACATACTTTTGGTAAAAAACCTCTAGGAGTACAAAGGACCACCTTGCCTCGATGAAAAAAACGGAAAGGAGGTTTACAAGACAAATCCTGAAGTTTAGCAACTCTTCAGCACAGAAACAATGGCCAAAAGGAAGTCCCATATTAATTTCCCATGGTGGAATGGGATCCCTAGAAGAGGAGACTGCATGAGCCTTCCCTTGAACAAAGGTTTTTTACATCAGTAAGAAAAGCTTCTAGAAGATCTGAAACTTGATAGTGCTCAGACTGAGACCTTTGTTAAAGCCATCTTGAAGGAAAGCCAGACTGGAGGACTGCAGAGACATGTCCCTATCAGTGTACCACTGATAAAAAGGGACTACATCCTATGGTAGGCTTTATAAGATATGGGATTTCTAGCTTAAATCATGGTAAAGATTACATTGTTTAAGAAATTAATTATCTTCAAGATGTCGGCCACAAGAGCCATGCTGTCAAGGCCAACCTTCCCACCAGATGATAACAGAGAACACCCTGGATCAGAAGATCTGGTCTTAGTGTTAGAAGAAATTGCTCTTCAATTAACAGAACTGCTCTGGTAACCAAGGCTGTAGCAAAGATGGGTTGGAAGACAGCCCCAGTGACCACAAAGTTCTCCTTTAATAAGGTATCAATGTATTTAACAGCCTGGCCCTTAATGGCAGTTATTTGTCAATGGCAGAGCTGTGTTTTTGGCTAGGCAAGATATAGGGGGATCAACCGCAGGTGGGGAAGCTCACTATGCTAAAACAGAAAACACTGATCTGATGAGCCCCTCAGCTGAGGAAGAAGTGTAAGCCTCATAGGAATTCTCAAAAGGTAAGGAATAATGTATGCCCTCTTCCTATTTATCTATTAATTAGAAGAATCACTAACCAACTGAGAGTGGTCCCTAAAGATGGGATCAATATGTCCAATGAGGGCATGCAGCAGCATGACTGGAGAACCCCCTACATAGATGAATGAATGGAGGCAACAAAGAACATTAGAGTTTTGACCCAGGCTGTCTTTTGCTCAACAGTGGAGGTCCCCACCCCCCTGGGAGTAGTAGTGGGTACAGTGCAAAACGGACATATGGTACCAGAATATTACCTTGGAGCCCTAGTTTAACATGGGGAACAATTAGCTAAAGGAGTTAAATGGACCCCTGAATCCTAAGTTTTGGATTTTTCTATTTGTTCCTCATGATCAGACATGTTCAGAAAACAACCCCCAACAACTCCACTAACAACTCACTGCGTATACCACAATACAAGAAAGAAGCAGGACGATCTGCCTTCTCCTTCAGAGCTCCACAAATCTAGAACAATCTGCCGGAAATAATCACATCTGCTTTCAGTCTAAAATCCTTAACAGCAAATGTTTCTTTATATCTAAAAACAGTGTGTAACTGTATATAATCTCATTATTTAATAAGTGTGTATATTAATGTTTATGTATGTTTGTATATAATGTTTCACAATTAGTGTAAATATGTAACCCTTTACTGAAAACTATCCAGGACATACTTGAAAACGAGAGAAATCTCAATGTATTCTTCCTGGTAAAACATTTTCTAAATAAATAAATATAGTTCAAAAGGTACTTATCTGACTGCAAGGGGTTAAAATGGTGAAGAAGAGAAAGAGAACCATCCTCTAAATAGCATAAGTAGTGTGTAGCATAAGACTGATACCAACGCACTACCTATTCAGTCGGAAAAATGTCCAGGAATAGAAGGATTCTGGAAAAAACAGTTCTTTTTACATTGCATTTTCTTAGCAAACAGTGGCTATCCAGCTTAAAAAAATGCAGCAAAATAAAGGTTTGTGAACATGAATCATACTGATCATGTGATAAAGTACTGTTAGCAATTTAATTTGAGTCCACTCTGCCATGTCAAATGGGTGCAGTGATATTTCCCAAAGAAGATTCCACATCTATATCTACGTAACAAAGGTAGCCTCCTCTACCAAATAAAAGAAAACGTTCTGGAAATTGTAGAAATGCTTAGTGAAATACCGAAAGACATCCCTGCAATGAGGACTAACAATATAGAAGAAGAGTAAAGCAGGAAAAGATAATCTCTGAAAGGGTTAATAAGATCTACTTTAGTGGAAGCCACCTTTATTTCATAGGATCTAATGATAGAAAGAAGAACTGGATGCAATTTAGGCTGAGACTCCACTTCAAGTGGGTGACCAGAGTGAAATGGGATATCAATAAATAGGCCCATAGCACTCCAATGGTTAACTTACCAGTCTACAGGGAAATGGTCCCTAAATACACTTGTGAACAGTGCAACACCAGGGAATCCAGTTAATGGAAGCCTGCCTAATAGTGGATTACACAACCCCATATCTAAGCAGAAAAATAAAAAGAAGTCTAAAAGTCTAAGAGAACAGTGCCAACATTCTTCTCCTCTCTTTAGATGTCCTATGAATCTGGTGGCAGGGAGTAAAGCTGGAGGAAGAGAGGGGAGTCTCTGCCACAAAGACCCTGCCTTTTTTGAAGTGCTACGCCTCTGGAGGAGGGGAGCTTTACCCCACTGTTCTAGTGTTCCATATAAGAAGCAAAAGACACAATATTTACCAGTTTTATTTTTCATTCAGTTATCAATGCTTTAACCCCTTAAGGAACAGCCGATTGCACACCCGGCTGGCACTTAAGGACCACAGACCTTTTTTTTTTCATGGCATCCCCTGAACGCGGGGAGCCCTGAATTCCATGACGATCCTGGCACGTCATGGGTCCTTATGGCTCTCCAACCCATGATGCGCAAGGACCACCAAGGGTCCTTAAGGGGTTAAAGGACACACAGAAATTTTCCCCACCTAGTGTACGCTACTCACTTACATACAAGACAGGGAAATATGCTTGATCATTCATAACTACTCAAACATCCTGATGTAATAAGAACAAACTAACTGCACCATACAGGACAAATAACACATCATAACATCCCCATAGACTTAAGTCAGTCTTTAAACCCCTTTGAATGGCATAGAGGTCCCCAACACATTGTAAATACTGCATGTTGGAGACCTCTCTAGCATACAGATGGTTTAAAGCCCCATTGAAGTCTTATTTGACCCCTGTGGTGAAGTTGGTTTGCCCAGAGTTGCTCCAGTACATCAAACTCATAGGGTATTTATAAATGACAGAACGTGACAAGTGTCATATACCCTGTACTCTCCTCTCCTTAATCCTTTGAGAGACAGAAGGGGATTAAACACTTTGCAAAGCAAAGGATTGCATATTCCTCTGACACACAAAGGGTTAAAATCTTATTCCTTTGAATGCAATACCCCTCTGGCATGCAAAGGCTTAGCCCTTTGAGTGCCAGAGGGGTACACCATGTATTGCAAAGCATGGTGTACCCCTCTGGCACTCAAAAGGTTAAGGGACAGAACAGCTTAAAAGGTTCTCTTATGTGACATTGCAGGTTATAACATACAAATACATACTTATGCAAACGCTTCAATCTATTGATAGAGAGTAAAGTGGGCCACTGACTTTGAATGAAGTTTGCGTATTTGAAAACGTCATTCATGACTGCCTATACATCATGTCAATCAAAATGTCAATAGATGCATAACATATTAACCCATTCATGTCCACTGACGTGCCAGGACCGTCACAGCTGTCCGGCACTTAAGGACCAGTGACGGTCCTGGCAGAACATGTACTTTTTACTCACAGCGCTCTTGCAGGAGCACTGCGAGCAATAGCTGGGACTGAAACTGATCGCTCCAAGACCGGATCGATCTCTTCCAGTCCCCCGTTCTGGCACACGTGATCAGTAAAGTGGGCCGGCACGTCATACTTTTCTATCTGGTCCTTAAAGGACCGCACACCCCGGGACTGCTGGTCCTTAAGGGGGTTAATACTTTTATTTCTGAGTTGTCATTCGGTGCAGCCTGCTGTGCTAATTTAAGGGTGGCTCACGTAACAAAATCTTAAACATGCTAATGCACAGGCTGTTATTATTTAAACTCTGTTACATTTTTATTCACATTATGAACTTACAGCCCTCTGTCTACAGATTCTCTCAAGAGTACTCAGACTGCTGACAGTTGCTGAGTTATAGCAGTTCAAACTGTCACCATGGGATGGAGCTGTTGCTGTCACATTCTATGGAAGTCTGCAGCCAGTGGCTCACCTCTCACATAGAATGCAGTAGAACAGACTGAACAGCAGGTGGCACTGTTAATAAATAAAAAAACTTGAACTGTAATAACACTGGAATAACTCATTTTGTAGAAGTGGGAATACCCTTATTTTAATCAACAGGAAAAGCACTACAGTATATGTATTTTTTCATAATAAAGGTATATTATTCCTTTAACCTTGGATGCTTAAGAGGTCTTCAACGCATTGAGAAGCAATGCTTTTGAGACTTTTTTTTGCATCCATAGGGTTAAAATGTTTTATTGTTAGCATACCAAAGGGATTTCCTTTGCACCCAAAGGTTTCCCCCACAACAGAACATTAGATAACACCTGATATACATGACTGATCTGTATTTACAATACCTATAAGATGTTTCTACCGTCTAGTGCTAACAGATTTCAATGCGTGCCCCTGTTTGACTCTATGAAATGCAGAAATACAAGTTAAGTGCTTATATTTAGGATGATAACACACAAATGACCACACTTCCAAAGCCGTGACAGATTTAGTTTCATGTGAAAATGTGATGTTTTATATTCTTGGAAATTAAAATAAATCACATCAATAGATAACACTCAGAACCCCTTTCATAGCACTTGAGACGGGCTGTGCATGGGATGTAATCATTTTAAATTAATTGGTTATTTGCTACATTAGCATGAAACAAGCTGGGTTGGTGTAGTTCAAGGCTGGTTAATACTGAAAATTTAACATTTGGCCCAAAAAGAAAAGAGAAGAGAAATTCTACTCTTTTCTTTTATACATAAAGCCTCTTGTATTGAATGCGATAATTGATATCCAGTATAATAAGAAATAGTAACCCTTTCATGAACTGTTTTATGACCTAATGGAATGTTGCCAAGAGTCGCTTGTGAAAAAAAGAAATAAAAGAATAAGAATAACGGTTATTTCAATAATTCAGTGTTTACTAAATGGAGCGGTGAGTGTTTTGAATTCCGCATACTCTATAATCTATTTAATAAATCATAAGCTTTACTACGGCAACTGTATTTTATGTATGTACTCTACACAGTAACTGGCCTGGGATTTCAAGTAGGCACAATACATTTTTAAGAACTCAATATTTCATAAAAGGTTTATCCTACTGTCATAAGGCTAACATGCCAAATTAACAGAGGATCTGCAGGCTTTTTAGTGCTCTCTTCAATACAAAGGCTTATATTTTGCCATTCTATTAACTTAGTTATCAATGAAAGGTGTGAGAAGAATTAACAAGCAGATTCATATCATATATATATTTATATAGAAAGTCTAACTATTCCTGGCACGCTGTCTACCCCTATGAGCTGCCCCCACACCCAGGGAATCTTTGCAGAGCAGTGATATTGACTTGAGTAGCCATGGGGGCTAAGATCTTTTGGCCACTCCTGTGAAAATCTCTGCAGCGAGACTCACTGCCATCAACATGCTGCAGTTCATTGACGTGCATGGAGCTCCAAATCCCACAGGCAAAGTTTTGCAGCATTCGCTAGTCTGAGATAATATTATTAAACAGATTTCTTTAGGATAAAAAAGACAAAAGGTGTACAAAGCCTTCGCAGAGCCAAACTCATAAAAGGGCAGACAAAAGCATGACTGAAAACTAACATGACCTAATAATAACCCCACTTAAAATATTACTGCCAAACAATCCTAATGGCCCCTATGAATTTTATCTGTGTGCTTTGTACAAGAGATAACAAATTCAATCAGTGCTGGATGTAATGTCCATGCGGGCAGAGTCTATGTGTAAACTTAACCATTAAGTACAATATGGGTGAACAACGCATGGTGAACCAATGCACTGCACACCTTACTGGTCCTTAAAGGGTTACGATTAACACGTGCAGTGAGCAGAGACTGAGGTCTTGTGGCCCTGATAGCAGCTGTCATGTCTGCCTCCAGGGACATATCATCCAAGTCTGGCTGGCTACGTTAAGGGAAAAATCATTGGGACCATTAATATTTTGTGGTCATAGTAAGGTAAACTGGGGTGAGGGGTTAATATTAAGTGCTATTAGTACTGTTTTAACAATATCCCTCTAACAGAGTACTCCATTATCAGTTTCAGTTACTTTAACAATTGGAGCTGGCTCTTAATTTGTTTAACAGAAGGCCTTGCCTAGACAGGTGTCATTTATACAGTCTGTTATATCTAAATTTTATTAATAAACATATATATCTTTTTTTTGTTTGCTTTTTGAGAATGTACATAAGGCACTTTAGGATAATAGGTGGTGCTCCCTCATTTGGCTGTATTAAGCCCTTCCCATGATTCTAAAGAGTGGGGTAGCCAGCCCTGCCAACAATTCTAATAGGTGGGTCTCACTCTGTCTATGGCTTTAGTGAGCCCTGCCCATCATTCCAAAGGGTCTTATATATAATAGTAAAATGTCTCCATTCAGTTAACAACTACAACAGAGCTTACGTAAGTATAAAACAAACGAATACAAAAACAGTAGATATATATAACTGACTGTTGTATAAATGCCACCTGACTACGTAAACATTTCCGTTAAACAAATTAAGATCCATTTGTTCTATGAGCGTAGTTCCCCTTTAACCATAGAACAACTAGGATTTTTCTTGCTACCATTTCAAACTGAGGAAGTCACTGCTGTAAGTAAAGAACTATCCATTTATATTTAAAAAATCTATTAATTCAGTATTTGTTATGCAGGACTCGTTAACCCCTTGAGTGTCAGAACTATGCGCAACACATTTCTTAGCAATGTGTTGCGTACCACTCTGGCACTGAAAAGGTTAAATTACCCTAACTAGTGCATTATTTGTTGGCTGGGATGGAAATGTGTTTAAAGCGGAACTTTCATCAAGATAACAACACTACCCCCCAAACATTTACTAACATAGTGATAAGCAAAGGCATACTTCTATTAGGCTGAGTAAGTCCCGTATTATTCAGAAAAAACAACTTCTTTGGCAGGCATCAGCTGTACGGAGCTTACAGGAGGAGCTCTGTGTGCCTGCAGTAACTTCTGGTACCTTAGGTACGAAAGAATGCCACCCACAAATCCTGGCAGTGAACAAGACAGATAACGCAGACGCACAGGTACATGTTCTTCAAGCTGTCTGCTCTGTTGTCTGCTGGAGCCTACCGAAGAAGTTGTTTTTCCTGAATAACACGGGACTTATTCAGCCTAATAGAAATATGCTTTTGCCCATTGCTATGTTAGTAAGTGTTTGGGGGGCAATGTTATCTTGATTATAGTTCCGCTTTAAACTGTGAAAGTGAGGCTGATGTACTAATAAAAACAGGGTCAAACTAAATGGATGGCATTGACCTAAATGGTGCTTTAAATCCCTTAAATGATATAAAGGTCTCCAAAGCATTGTGACGCAAAGTGCTAGAGACCTCTCTAGCATTCAAGAGGTTAAAAACTCAGATTAAATCAAAGGAATTTGGGGAATTTTTATTTGATCATCTTGATTCAGTTGGCTTGCTCCAGAATGGCTCCAATTCTTTAGTTCATTAACTTTGATGACTTTGTGTGTTAATATGATATAAATAATGAGATTATATGCCTTTTATGGGACTTTCACTTGTGACTTCAGTCATTAACCATTTAAAGACATGACTGGTGTGCAACACATTGCTTTGTAATGAGCGCCACACCCCTTTGGACCTTAAAGGGTTAATATGCTCTTTTACAACTTCATAATTTGTTGTATATTTATCATTTACAGTCATTCTACACTGCATGCAAATTTCCTGCAAAAAAGGTGACTTTTTCATGTATTAGGACCATTTAACCCTATAATGATCAGATGGCAGAACAACACTCTTTTTTTTCTTGAACTTCTTAAACCAACCAAGCTTGTTTGCGTGTTAAAATACAAACTATGGATAATCTACATCTATATTTCTATTGTTTTCAACACAGGGTTAATTTAGGCATTGCGATACAGGAACACTAGAGTTAGGAATTTCTGTCTCTCGATATGACATTTCACAACTAGTGTATTTTATACCTCTAGTTTCTGTGGCCGTGTCCACGAAGCCTGTAGAAAACAGATATAAAACACAACACAGAAAGCAATAAAACATTTTTAGAGTTAATAAATATGCTGAAGTATGAATAAGTCTGCATTCCGTGAACTGCATGAAGTTAGGTGAATGCCTGGGTTATTGGATCAGCATATCTTATCAGCATGACCATTTTTGTAATGTCACATTCGTACATCCAGAAGGAAAGGATGCATTACTTGGTGATAATGTTAATTTCCAAAGCAGCAGCACTATGCAACAGGTAGTTATCATTTTAACTACAAGATTACATAGAAATTGATCTATTGTAACCCTTTGATTGCCAGATGGGGTGTCCAAGGCATTGTGGCACTCAAAGGGTAACGGTGCCCTAAAATTAATGGATCTTTATTAAAAGCTTTAAGGACCTGAGAAGTTGACGTTTTACTTATACTAGGTGAATGCCCTTCATACAGCAGTCAGGTGTATAAATGTCAGAGATGGGTAACCTGAGGACCTGCCAAAGCTGTGAATTATGGGAAATGTATTCCCCTGCAGCTGCAGGGCCTCAGATTGCCCATACCTGATATGTATATTTTTGTACTGTATGTACAGTTTCCTGTATATAGTGATCTCTACTGGTCTGCCTCTAGGTCGCACCTCCTTACAGCAAACAATGAGCTGCAATAGCTCTGAATGACTCATCCTTGCCAAATTTCCATGATTTCCATTGACAGGTCCCTGGTTTTGGCCCCCTGTTCCTGGATCCCGTTGTACATGCTCCTGACCCTGGGTTTTAAAATTAATTTAAGCCTAGTATTGTGCATGCTTCTCATTAAAATGATGATATGTTGTGGCTGTGCTGTTTTACCCCTATGTTTGCCACAGAGATATCCAATGCATTGTTTTGCAATGCGTTGAATACCTTTTTGCCACTCAAAGTGTTAAAACATTTGTACAAGGTTTTACACTGTTATCACACCACACAGTGCTATGGACCACTAGTGAAGTTCTATCCAATGACTGCCTAGAGTAAAAGTGTCCCTGGAATTACTTCAAATGCTAGCAAGTGTGTTATGGATACTAGTCTTTATCAGATTGTAAAACCTAAACAATTAGCAGTGGACTATAACTAAGATCACATGAAGAAAAACTAATTAGAAATAACTGAGAGCTTTTTGATGGACACCGACACAGGCAAGTCCTTCTGACAAACATACTGAGAGGCACTTATTCTTAAAGTGGAACTATCACCCCACCTAAACTTGCCCCTAAAGAATTACCCATCTGGCAACTAGCTGCTCAATAGTGCTAATCTCCAGAATAATTACCTCCTTTTAGAGAATTCCTACTGCTCCTGGGACTGACAGCCAGGAAACAGCACAGACATCTTTGCATAGTGACGTCTGCACTCCTGCGTTGTCAGTCCCAGTATGCTCTAGGAGGCGTTGCTAGGAGCCACACGGTACCGGAAGGGACTGACATCGCAGGTGCGCAGACGTCACTATGCAAAGATGTCTGCGCTGTTTCCTGGCTGTCAGTCCCGGGAGCAGTAGGAATTCTCTCAAAGGAGGTAATAATTCTGGCGACTAGCACTACTGAGCAGATAGTCGCCAGATGAGTAATTCTTTAGGAGCAATTTTAGGGGGGGTGGTAGTTCTGCTTTAAGGTAATTTCCCCTTTAAGTCTAAAGGCAAAGTGGAATAGTTGTGGAGGAATCCAAATGCACCACAGGGGAGAAATAAAAATTCTAGAGAGCTCTCCAGTGCACTGTGAAGGGATTAAAAGCCCCACTTAAATCAATAAGGATTTTGGGGCATTTTGTCAGTTATGATGCAGTTGGTTCACCTCAGAATTGCTCCACTTTACCTTGATAGATATCGTCCAAAAAACAAGTAGTGAAAAAATGTATGTGCCTTTTCAGTCGTTATGGGCTGTATTGCAATGGTCACTAACTCTGTCTTCAGGGACCACTAATAGGCCATGTCTTTAGGATTCCCCTACATGTGCAAAGGTGAGTTAACCCCCTGATGACCAGAGTGGTGTGCCAAATACCAAAGAAGAGGGACACTTTTACTTTAGGTGTAGTTGCTGGGGGCAAGGCTGGGGTGGGGCATTACCAAGAATTTTTAGGTTATTTTATAAGCTATTGATGCCTCTTTGTGTAAATGAATAATTATTTAATTTACACAGACTAATTTATAGACTTATACTGAAGTTTAAAAAACATTAATGTGAGTTTTATTGCTGTGGAGCAGTGTGATACACTTATATACACAACACACAGTCTGATCTCCTAAAATGATGGACACCAGAGTGGGAAAGAGGGACAGAAGGATTTGGGTCTCAAAGAGGGACATTCTCTCCTAAAAAACGACACTTGGGAGATATGTGTGTGCAATGCATTGTAAAGCAATGTGTTGCACACCCCTTTAGTCCTCAAAGAGTTAAAGTGATATTAATGTTTCACAAAACAGCAGCTCCAATAAATCTTCATAGTATTTGAGCCATAGAGAGTGCTATTTCATTACTGTGAGTATTGTAGTTCAAGAGTAATTGAATGATAAAGTTTCCCCCTCCCGCCCCTTTTACCTAATGTAAGCCCCCACTCATCAGATGTGGAATCCAGTCCATAGACCAGACAACTCACATCAAGGGTCAATATTCTTACTGTGAGAACAATGAAAACCCTGCCCCCCTTGACAGGTTTTTCAGTTTTTTCCCTTACCTTAATTGAAGATTGTCCCTATCTCCAATCTACCTGGACACTCCCTGCTGCTCTAAGCTGAGCAGTGTTACATCAGTAGAATGGGAGGGAGGGGGATACTTTATCATTCAATTACTCTTAAACTACAACTCTGGAGAATTGAAATTACACTCTCCAAGGCCCAAATACTATGAAGATTAATTAGAGCTGCTTTTATTATGAAACACTACTATCCCTTTAATTAAATGACTGAGTCTCTGACTCACCTGTACTCAAGCAGGACCAGAGGATTCAATTGGGAAGCTTGTATCACAAACCGGGTGTATTTTATAGATAATAGTAGTGTAAAAGACCGTGTACACAGGCCAAATTTCTGGTGATGTTAACCGTTTGAGTGCCAGAGGGGTACGCATTGTTTTGCAATGCATTGCGTACCCCTCTGGCACTCAAAGGGTTAAGAGGCCGGTCCTGCTCTGCATCCTGCCGCCGACGCAGTCATGCACTGTAGAGACTGCCCGAAAGCACAGAATGCTCCCAGCACAGAACTCCCAGCATTCTGTGCATTTGGGCAGTCTCTGCTGCACATGACAGCTTCTGACAAACATCCTAGCAAATTATTATATAGGATGAGATGAAGGGACATATGTATAAATTGAAAAGAGAAACAATGGGAAACTGCACCATAGAGAACACATACAATATCTCCCTGATCTAAATTGGCGTTTTAACCCGATAAATGCTAGAGAAATCCCTAACACATTGATTTGTATAAATAAGTATTGAGGCTGATGTACTAAGTGGAACTTAAGCAGATCTAAGGTTAACCAAATGGGGACAAATCAGAATTCAGATACATTTAAATGGAACTTTAACCCCTTGAATGCCAGAATGGTTTACAAAAACTAAGATCTAGTTGGTTTGCTCCAACATACCTTTTTGTGAAACAAGATTTAAAATTAGGTGAAATTCAGAGTTTATTAACCCACTTAGTGCCAGAGAGGCATCCAATGTGATACCTCTTCAGGACTCAAAAGGTTAATAAAAGAAAGCTGATACAGTGGCGGATCCAGCGAATGAGAGCCATGGTGAAAAATCATTTTTGGGCCCCCAATTCACTACAAACTATGCAGAAATACTTACCATTGTCTATTTTCAACATTCAGTGGAATTCAAAAGATATCTGGGCCCTAGTGCACTCAATGTTAGTTCAGCCAGCTGACAGAATAAGAACAATTTGTTTTACATACATTTTGTTGATAGTACTGCTGCTTTCTACTGTCTGTTTAACCCTTGTGAGCTATAAGGTTTGAAAGACATTGCTGTGCAGTTCCAAACCCCTCTGACACTCAAAGGGTTTATCCGTCTACTGCCAGAGTAGACTAGAATACCAGTCCTTTTGAAAAGAAAAGGAATTGGTCACCAAAGTACTGCATTCAAATTCCTGGCAACAATAACAAGCTATTTTATTAAGATTTCACTTTAACCCTTTGAGCACCAGAGAGGTACACAACATATTGCTTTGCAATGCGTTGGTACCCCTCTGCCACTCAGAGGGTTAAGCACCAAAGTCATATTCAGGAAGCTAAGCAATTCTGCTGAAAATCAACTGCACCAAAATGTATTAACTTAAAGTGGGGCTTTTAAGCCTTTGAATGATAGAGAGGTTTCCACTGATTTGCGAAACAGTGTGTTGGAAACCTCTCTATCATTCGAAGGGTTAAAAGCCCCATTTAGATGATTGGGAATTTTCATTTGTCCTCTTAAGCGCAGCTGCTGTTCTGAAGAATTGATTCTCTTTAGCTTACTGAATGCATCCATAACTGATGACATGCACACTCATAGTTATATAATGCATGCACACACAATTATGCCATTCCACATTACATACAGGAAAAGGTATTAATTGTTCCCACTTAGTTACATTAACAAAACTTCAGCCTATAAAGCTGTAGCAATACCCATTCCCATCATGTAACTGTATATGTTGCAAAGATGACCAGCATGAAAATTACTGGAGAGCTCTCATGTAATTGGCTATAATCCATGATTTCATCTTTCACTGTTGAATCTCTATGAGAACAAGGTCATTTCCAAAACAACTGTAGACCTTTACAGCACAGCAGATTTGGAGCCACTAAAGTGCAAATCAGAAGCTGCCCATGTTGCAAAAATGTTCATATTAAAGGTGAATTTTACCCTAGGATAAGTGGTTCTTAATCTGTATACTGAATTTAAAGGATCACTAACATCTCTTCCCACTAATCTTAATCTTGACAGAAACATGTAATGGCCATTACAAATCAGTTCTGCCTTTACTGAGCCACCAAAACTAGTCTTTACTTAGTGCTGAACATGGAGACAGCCATGATTTGTAGATGCAGGACTTTTCCTACTGAAGGCCTCCTAAGAAAACATCAGTGGGAGAAGCTTGAGGTGATTATAGTCCTGCCTGTACTAATTAAATAATATATTTAGGGAACCAATCCAAAATTCATTCTTAAAGGCCATTAGGATCCTCTTCTAAATTAAGATAAGTGGGTTTTATTACACTGAGGTGTTAAAATTCAGCCCAGTCAAAGGCTGGTTGGGGCTGATGGGAGTTGTAGTCTCTTACAGCTGGAGGTTCAAAAATGGATTACCCATGATATAAACAGATATACCTGACTGCTGTATAAAGGACAACAGCTTGGTAGGTTAATCAAAGACCCACTCTTTCCAAGGGTATATTTCCCATTAAGGAGCATAACAAGAGACAAGTATTGCTGCTTTAAGAAATCCACCAAACTCTCCATTTTATTAGCCATCTTTTAGGTTGGAACACTGTAATGTGGAAGACATATGAAAGGAACTGATGATGAAATTGTGTGCAATGACTCATGCCATTGGAGATTTGTGGAAACTTGTAAATACAATAGGTAAATCAGTTAAACAATTGTTATTTCTAGTCAGCAAGCATGGAGTGGCTGTTAGCTCACTTATCAAACCATACAAACGAACACAAATACAGCAATTCTAAGGCTGCACCACAGGGATTTTGATTTGACTTACATTGGGTTTTTAAACCACAGAATGCTAGAGAGGTCTCCAATGGATTGCAAAACAATACACAAGAACCTCTCAAAGGGTTAAAAGCCCACATAAATTACGTGCTGGATACGACATGTCTCCAAAGAACCAAGCACCACTTAACCCCCGGAAGATAGAAACGTCTCCAGTGCAATGTTTCTCAATGAGTTGGGGACATCTATAAAATCCATGGGGTTAAGTGAATGAGACGTTTTATTTTTTTTTCCTTATGGCACAAATGATTTTCCCTAGAATTACTTTACTTTTATCCTTGTGCACGTTGCTGTAAGCTTTTCTGTTGTAAATGAGACAAATGGAAAAAAATATTCACCCTTCCATTTATGCAGAAGTGCAATTTACATTGCTCTTCTTGTAATCACTGTTCGCTGTTTGTAGAAATTATAAGAGAAGCAATTTTGGAGGAAACTAAAGGGGTATGAATATCCCCTATTGATTTAAATGGGACTTTCACCCCTTGAATGCTAGTGAGATATCACACTCTTTAACCTTAATATCCATAGGGTTACAAGCACTATTTAAATCAATGGGAATTTTAGGAATGTTAATTTGCCTCCTGTAGTGCAATTGGTATGCGCTAGAATTGTAAGTCTTGTTTTCTGCATATGGCTCAATATGTTTTCCACTTAGGCTATTTACATTTCTGCAAGTAATGCTTTGTTTATCGTCTTAAAGTCTAAAGGGTGTGCAAGGCATTGCTTCACAATGTTTTCCATACCCCTCTGGTCCTCAACGGGTTAAATATTATTTTGCATAGATTCATCCATTTTCATTGTACAGTAGAGATTTTTGTTAATATCTCTCAGAACTGCTATCTATGCAGAAGATTTAGCTAAAGGAAAAATATATGCATTATTTTTACATTTCTACATCTTCAAAGCTATGGAAATTTTAGGAAATGACACCCCAATGATAATTATTTCATACCACAGGGAGCTTTCTTACAAACTAAACATGTATCTGTAATATACTGTATTTCCTCAACTGTCCAATGGCAAAGGTCACAAGCAAAAAAGGTAAAATAAAATATGAAAGCAACGCCATATCTCATAGGCTTCAAACCAAAGGCTAGGAAGGATGTATCTTTTCAGGGACAGACTCACACCCAGAATCAATAAGGAATATAGGGGGTTTTGCAGTTGTTAGCTTTTACTTGTGTGGTGTATATTGGTATTACAAGGATCATCAAATTATATCCTCTTGATAAAAAGTTATAATTATCAGACATTTATTGTGTACTAACCATTAATAATTTTGTTTTGATGTGAACGGTTGAAATGTTCAAGTTTTTAAAAAAACATACTGAGGCTGATAAACTAAGAGAAACTGGAGTAATCCTGAGATAATACAACTGCACAATAGTGACAGAAAAATTATCCAAATTCATATGGCTTCAGATTGTGCTTTTAATTCATCTCTAGCATTCAAATGGTTAAAAATCCCCATTTAAATGGGAAGGGTCAGGGTAGGGGCACTCTAATTGTAGACAGTCAAAGTTCTTGAGTTCCCAAGCCTTAAAACTCTCCTATCCCCTTTCTATTTGCCCTGCAGATTTCTGGGTGATGTCAGTGAGTCTCTGTGTACTTCTGGGAGATTTCTGTCTTCTCCATTCAAGCCTATTATTAGTGACTTTGCCAAAACTGGGCTTCAAAGGAGATCAGAAGTCTTAAATGATACGTTGACATCATCTAGGAGGTCTTCAGGGCAACAGAGAGTAAGAGAGAACAGGCAATTGTTTAAGCTATGGGAACTCTGTTCTCATTGCTGTCACGTAACTATCTATATTTAGAAAGCCAATTACCCTGACCTTTTATTGATATACATATGATCATTTTTATTTGTCAAATATAATGCAGTTGATTAGCCCCAGAAATACTCTGGCTCTTCTTAGTGCGTTCCTCCACACTATGTTTTCATTGTGTAAAATTAATTTGTGTTTGTTTACATAAGATACAAATTATTAAAACACTGGATTACTAAACTGAAACATGGCTTTTGGCCATCCTTGCTACCCTGATGGTATAACCTTCAAAAGGAAGCTTAGAAAAATACATGAAAGTAGACATTATTGAGAGGTTGCTCTGCGTCCTTATGCTTATCTTCTTTAGACGAATTCATCTAGCTCCTCCTATGGGAGGCAAATACACTTGGCAGCAAGATGGTGCAACAGCTTATGTCAAGACATCACAACATGGACATTAAACATGAACACATTTAATGGAACAGTCACACCATACACAGTACAAGACAAGTCAAACATGGGCACTGTAGTAAGAAAGTAGTCTACAGAAAGTATTTACAACTTAAACTTTACACCTTTAAACTCACTTCATATTGTTTTCTCAATAATTAAAAAAACTTTGCAGTATAGCTACTGAGCATTCCAACTGTCTATAGACAAAATAATTCCAACTCTGATTCTCGACAAGAGTGGTAGGAAGATGCATCTCTCATGAAGCATAAAATTACTGTAGGTACAGTAGAAGTTTTCATTTACCCTAGCCCTTCAAGTAGACACTCCTCAGAAAAAAAACATGAAGGAGATTCACTAAGCTGTGATAAAGCGGTGATAAAGTGGAGATGACTCTTCCAGTTTATCACTTCTCCAATTCCTGTGTTATTCTATGGAGCCTATGCACTACGATTTCTTCCGCTTTGGAGATCTTAGTGAATAGACTCTATAGAATAACTTAGGAACTGGAGAGGTGATAAACTGGAGAAGTCATCTCCATCTTATCACCTCTTCATCACAGCTTAGTGAATTTCCCCCCATGTTTGAGGCCCTTCCATAAAACTACCCTAAATCATTAATTACAGCAGTGGCACAGCTATTGAACTTAACTATTCAGATTTATAATCAGGGTTATGTGGCTCTCATTTTGGCCAAATGTAATTAGGATTTTTTTTTTTAAATAGCTTTGGTAATAATAGCGTTGATATGCTAAGAGGAAGACATTCCGGAACAAACCAACTGCACCACAGGGAACAAATAAAAATCCCTCTTGATTTAAATCATTTGTGTTTAAAAGCCCTATTTAAATCAATGCTAATTTGGATATTTTCTCATCTCTTATGGTACAGTGGTTTGCCCCAGAATAGCTCCAGTTTTTCATTATTACATTGGTCTCAATGAGTAAAACGAAATCTGCTGTATAGGGAAAACTTTGAAAATACTGGAATTCAACAGCATTTTAAACAACTGTTTTGCTCTAGAAAAAATGACTTTTTATATTGATTCTCAAAAATGTGTATATGTTTCATAACGTTACAAATATAATAAGAAAAAAAACATGTACTGTGTTTACTAGACAATCAACATTTCCATCCACAATGGGACCTTTATCAAGATGTCACCTTAATAGAAGTCATA
Source organism: Rhinophrynus dorsalis (assembly GCA_037306005.1). Classification (NCBI taxonomy): domain Eukaryota; kingdom Metazoa; phylum Chordata; class Amphibia; order Anura; family Rhinophrynidae; genus Rhinophrynus; species Rhinophrynus dorsalis. The sequence continues at coordinate 271,144,245 of CM074724.1, forward strand.
TTGTGAATGGAAACATTGCTGGTTTGAATATGTAACCACAATGCACATTTTTTTTTATTCACACGAAGACTGTGCGGGTCTTTATTGTATATAATTACATGCTGCTGATAAAAGAAAACCAAGGATAATTGAGCAAATCATTCTACTATTAGGAGATCAAACAGGAAATTTTACTTTTATTCACATAATACAATTTTTAAATCTAAAACTTATTCCAAACTGCAATAGATACGATATTTTTCAATATTAATGGACTAGAAGCTGTGATAAGTGCTTATTTCAAATTAAATGAAGGCAATATAATTTCTTGCAAATCATGCCAAGGATCTTGGACGCACACATTACTGTCAATGTGTGATCATTTAAAATAATAATCATTAAGTGTTTGTTTGGGAGAACGTGTGAGTCATTCCAAATGAACATATGTATAGCGTCCAAGTCAGTTATACGATGAGCTGAAGAAGAGGTTGGTATATTAAAAATGGATAATGATACTAGTTTTGCTGCTTTCTATTCTTAAATATGTGCAAAATAATTAATTCAAGTGCCACCACAATACCAAAATTTTCTACAAAAGTGTTTCTGTACATACGACACATCCACAATCAAAATGTATATACTAATCCCTTGAGGACGGGAGTAGACAACATGCCCCTAAGGTCCTCAAGGTTTTAAACTTTTCTAATATCTCCATTCCTAGTAGAATTCTGCTATTCTAAAGACTTGATGACAACCTCAGATAAACCTTTGGGAAGTCTCTGCTTTCATATAGTAAGGTCAATATGAGGCTAAATGGATTGTGACTTCCACCGAAGAAAATCAATAAGAAGCTGACCTGCAGACTGGATAAACTAGGTATTTAGCATATATTATATTTGAATAACAATAATTTAAGTGTAGAAAAGATTTTAATATACAGTATGTTGCATATATTTGAACTAACAGCTTTACAAATACATCAAATACATATTCTGCGACATTTAAAAACCTAGAATCTAGTTTTAAAGAAGCAACAGTCCCTTAATCAATGATTTGAGTCACAAGATTAAATGTGGGGTTAAATGATAAATTGCCCAGTCGAAGGAATATCCTTGTTTTACCCCATAGGTAAATTAATACAAATATGTGTGTGTGTAGATAGATACACAGGATAGAAGGAGGCAGCACCAGAGGGACTTGTTGAGACATCTTGAGAAATGTCTTCATGTAGAACCAAAACGTTGACCATTTCTGTTATTCTTATTGCCTATTAACCCTTTGAATGCCAGAGGGGTAGGCAACACATTGCAAAGCAATGTGTTGCATACCCCTCTGGCATTCAAAGGGTTCAATAAATGTTCTCAGCAAGTCCCACTGGTGCTGCCTCTTTCTATCCTGTGTATGCTTTAACCCTTTGAAGACTGTGCACCTGGGCCTGAAATTAAAGTGGAGTGAGTGCTTCCAACCATCCTCTTTGATGTGTAAATAGATAGATATATTGAAGAGATATCTAACACATTTTGAAAAAATGCATTGGAACTCTTTAGCATCCAATGGCTTAAAGTGGTCCTATATTTAACTGTACAAGTAGCACTTTGTATATATTTTGCCATGGTATGTACATAACTCATTAAAACTAAGGATTTCCTGCAAGACACCAATTGAATCGTGTTTGATACTGCAGTGACGATGACCTGATTTTCTTTACTCAGGCTCCAAATATTTAAAAATAAAGAAAAACACATGAGACTGTTAAGTCATAGACTAAACACAGTAACTCAAGCAGAACACAGAGCAACAAGCGCCGTATATTTCGTCTGCAACTGCAGCTTGCCCCACAATAAATCTCGAGCCATACGGTTTTGTCAGGTCAACAATGCAAGACAGGAGAGGTGAGAGTTTCAAAAATAGTTAGCAGTTTTGCAGATTTTCATTAAATCTGATGACATCTCTCATTTTAGAAGAAGAAAGGGGTAAGAATGGAAAACAGCTTTGTCTTATTGTATATGGATAATGCATAATGAAATCACCTAAAATATATCTGAGATATCTGAGTAGTTTTTTCTCAGTTAATCCAAAGTTTAGCTAGGTCTAGAATAAAAAAAACCCTGGGATAGATGGCATAGTGAAGTGTAAAATTAATCCAATACAGAGCTGAAATGCATTCTGTCTAACACAATGGGGGATATCCACTAAGGCTTGATAAAGTGGAGACATCTTATCAAATTATATCATTTCTCCAGCTTCTATGTTATTCAATGAAGCCAACACACTAACACCAAAGCTGGAGAAATCTTAGTGCATAGGCTCCCAGAATAACATAGGAACTGGAGAAATTATATCACTGGAGAAGTTATCTCCGTTTTATACCCTCTTTATCAACCCTTAGTGCATAGCCCTCAATGAATTTGATGTAGTAAGAGGAACTGGAACAATTTTGTGACAACCTAACTGCACCAAAAGGGGCAAATAGAAATTTCCATTGATTGAAATGGAGGTTTTGACCATTAAGTACCAAAGAAGAATCCAACTGTTGTGTTGCAATGGGTTGGCTAACTCTCTGGCATTCAAAAAGGCAAACCCCTTTTATTATTTGGGTTAAAAGTTCCATTTAAATAATGGAGAATGTCTTGGATTCTTACATGTTCCTGTTTTTGCAGTTGGTATTCTCCATAATTGCTCAACGTTTTTTTAGTATATCAATCTCATTAAGTATGACATTCAATAAAAGTTTTCATTATTGCAGAGACATATAAAGGCATTTCATTCTTGGATGGAAAATTGGGTCATTTTAAAATAATACAGTAAAGTGTACTTGCACCACTACAGGTGATATAAGAGTGGAATGGTCATACTGGTGTAATATAGCTCTAACAAGAACCAATCTACCTGTGAGTTATCTCAAGGACATAATGTATAATGCAGAGTTGGATACAGAAAAAGACCTTCTATTATATTCTATGCATTGGAATGTCCATTGTATACTTTGGCAATCAAACTAGAGATGCAATGGAATGTACATTTTCTTGGCCATGTGCACATTTGTGAAAAGAATTGTATTAAATATGGTTTAAACTCACACTGGGGTAAAATTACTCAAAAAAATTACTGCATTATAAACTGCCAAAATAATAATGAAAAAAAAATCAAATGAGCCAATTTTATGCAGGGACTGCCATCAAAACTGCTAATTATTTTTGCCTTTGTCACAGCGACAATCCATCCGTACACAATTACTGTCGTGCTTTTGTGCATACTTACATTTGTTTCTGCAAATACTTGGTGCCAGTTGAGAGATGCCAGACTTTTAATCATCCATTTTATGCACTGCAATCAGACCCCAGCTACCCCCTCCTTGATAAGGACCAAAGGGGTGTGCACTGCATTGACTCTGAATGCATAGCACACACCTGGAATCTTAAGAGGTTATGGCCCAATGATGTCACTGCCCAGTGCCTTGATACAAATGGCGTGGCCAATCTAATCTATATACCATTAAAGTCTGTCATGCCTTGTTGTTTAGTCTAGTGCTTGAAAGTAGATTTTAACACAATCAGATTTGTTCATACTTGGCACTTACGATTTGAGGTAGTTTTTATGTTGGCAAAGCTGAATATGTTCATTCAACAGGTCCAAACACACTGACCTCTACTTCAAATCAATTACGATTGGTTCTGCCAATACAAACTATGCCTCAGGAAGGCCTGCATGCAATGCAATGCTGTGTAATTTACAATCTAACATTTTCCACATATGCATAGAGCTTTAATGAATGTTATTCAGCTATCTGCTCCCTCCTTCAGAGATTAATGATCTGCAATGCAACATCACCTTTTGGCCAATTTTTAACCAACTGAGGACCAGCAGGATATGCAGTGCAAGGGGATAAGTAGTGTGGTCTTGTAATGCACTGATTCCTCTTCCTTAATGGCACCACATTAGGGAACACATGATTGATCATGGATGGGTCAATTGATGTAACTAATCCATCAGTTCTGAATAAAAATATCTATAAAACTGGTGCCTTTAGGGAGTCCATAAGAGGAGCCACTATGAGACAAACCAAGTGTACTGTAGGTGACAAATACAATTCTCATTGATGTAAATAGGATTTTAATCCACTGAATACTGCAGAGGTCACTAATGCACAGTAAAATAATGAGTTGGATACCTCCCAAGTATTTAAAGTGCACAAAAGCTCCATTTACATAAATGGAAATGTGTATTTGTTCCCATAGATGCAACTCAATTGCCCCAGGATTTAACCCCATTTGTCGGTACAGGAAGATGTTTTACGGAAGAGTAGCAGCTACAATACATGTAGCCATGTGAATCCATTTTGTTACTTTCCAAATCAATTAGAGCTGCATTCTCTGTGATATGAGAAAATATGCAGCTGAATACACATATATGGTTCTCATAGGAATCCATTCATAATAGAGAAGTGAATATCCTATAAGCCAGTAGGGGAGATTTTTGTATGATTCAGCTTGATTCTTAGCCTTTTGGGTGCCAGAGCGGTGTGCAACGTAATGTGCTGCACACCCCACTGGCAACCAAAGGGTTAATGCTTCACATATAAGAACTTAATTAAACAGATATTTATGCAAACAGTGCATAAATAGGAATGATCACATATTCAAACATAATGTGTAACATTTAACATAAAACCAAAGTTTTATTATGAAAACAGTATACATTTCAGGGATTTTGTGTTAACCCTTTGAGTGCCAGGGGTGAGTGACCCCTCTGGCACTCAAAGAGTTAAGTAAGTCAAGGGTATTACTAATGCTGGGAAATGTTTAATTCCAAAGTCATTGCCGTTCAAAGTGCCACAAAGGGATGCATCAGTTACTATTACATTCTATGCAGAACTACTGCTTGAGTCTCAACTCTCCCACAGAATGCAATGGAAAAACTGTATTGACACTAGGTGGCATAGCTATTAATGCGCTACATTTAAATAAAAGAACAACAAACTAATAACTTTAGAAAGAATAATCTCCCATGTTTTACACAGCAGGAATAACCCAACAATATCCCATAAAACATTGTTTTTTATTTCATAAAAAAGGTTTACTGTTTGTTTTAAATGTAGAGTTTTGTGTACCTAGTACCTCGTACTAATTATTTGTTGATCTAAAGCATTGCAAGTCAACCTAGATTTAAAGGAGTTAACTGTAATAATTTAAATATAAATTTGTAAGCTGGCCAAATAGTTATGGTTTCAATGCATAATGCAAGGCATTCCTAAGACTGTAGCAACATGAAGAGATGTTGCAAAGACTGCACAAAATGGCTGACAGGAAGATATTTACAGATTTGCAGGTGTGTTTTCCAGTGACATCATTAGCCTGAGCACCACCTGGGAGTTCTCCTGCCCAAGTTACCTTTTCCTCTTTGCTGATGTTGCGTGTGGGTGATCTCCAGGTGATGCTGGGAAGAGGATCCCCAGATGCCTCACAGGTCAATGTAATCTCATTATCTAATTCCACAGCAGTCTTGTTCTCCACATAGGTAATTTTTGGTTTTGCTATAAGTAAGATAACAATTGCAAAAGGTAAATTAACATTCAGTAGAATTAATCAAACCAACAACAAAAAACAGTCAGAAAGATTTTCAAATCATTTTTACTCAAAGTTAGGTGAGAAAAAGGTAGAGATAATTGCATTCAATTTGCCTAATTGCATGTGATTGTCTAGTAGTAACCCAGGTGTGTGAGGTTAATTAGCAACTTGTAAGATGTTACTTTCACACTCAGCAACAGAGAGAAATTGAAATATACAAAGATGGTAGTTTAAAGGGATAGTAATACTTCGTTTTAACTTTATTTTATTTCGTAGGCATTAAAAAAACATGAAGAATGATATAAGTCTTATCTCTCAAACCTTTATGGTTTAAGAGATATTCACAAACAAAGTATCCCCCCCCTGTTCAACCAGATCAGAAGGAAGGTGCCCAGGTAGACTGCAGAGAGGGACAATCTTCAATTAAGATAATGGAAAAACCTGAAAAACTTGTCAAGGGGGGAAGGGCTTTCATTGTTTTCATACAAAGAAAATTGTCCCCTTCTGTTATCTGTCCTGTCATACAACCTGATCCACATCTGAGAAGAGATGTCTTACACTAGGTAAAAGGGGCGGGGAGGGGAACTTTGTTTGTGAATATCTCCTAAACCATAAGGATTGAGAGATAAGACTTATATCATTCTTAATGTTTTTTTAATGCCTACAAAATAAAATAAAGTTAAAACGAAGTATTACTATCCCTTTAAAGAGACAGTCAAGGTAAACATAAACATACTGGTAGCTATGGATTACTGTAAGGTCCCTAAACATTATGTATAAAACAAAAATGAAGCAATTCTTGAGTAAACAAACTACACCATAGTGGGTAAATAAAAATAAAAAGGGGTTTGAACTCAGTGAATGATAGAGAGATCTCAAACATATTGCTGGACACCTCTCTATCATTCAAGGGGTTGGAAGCCTCTTATAAATCAATGGAAAGTTTAACCCCTTAACGCCATGTGACATACTATGACCGTCACGGTCCTTGAAATACTGAAGGACCGATGACGGTCATAGTACGTCACGTACTTTTTACTTACAGCGCTCTACCGGGAGCACTGTAAGTAAAAATAGGGCCTGAAATTGACCGCTCCAAGATCGGAGCGATCTCTATCAGGCCCCATAGTGACGCGCCAATACACGCAACAGGTCACGTGTACCGGCGCGTCGGCGTGCATCAACGCGGTCCTTATGGGACGTAAACGTCCCAGGAACGCCTGTCGCTAAGGGGTTAAAGTGAACTCTCACCTTGATTCAAAATTGCATATTTGAAAACTTAATTCAAAACTTCCTATATGTCCTGTTAAGCAAAGGTCCAGATATATAGTTTAGGAAATAGTCACACTTTTAATACTGGGAAAACTGAAAGTGGAAGCCTCCTGGGGGCAGTACTGAGCTTCATTAGATTATGAAAATTCTCCTAAAACCTTCATTAGCATATGACATGTCACTGAAAATGTTTAATTAGCATATGAAATGTCACTAGTAATGCACAGGTCCTACAATTAGAATAGATTAGTACACAATAACCAGTATGAATATCTCCTTAACTGTACATTTGCTGGTGTATTAAAGTGGAACTACCACCCCAACACAATGTACTCTCTAAGTCTTTGTCTTCCTAACATTATTAGCAATCCATAGTTAGTTTTCTCCAAAAAAGCATTGTAAGAGCACAATCGTTATACTAAATCTCTACCTGATGACGTCTTGCCCCTTGAATCCATTCTGCACGTGACCGCTATGGAGCCACTTGGCTTCACTGTACCTCCCTCCCTCTTGCCCATCACTCGTACGTCATTGTCCTCAGCAGCACGTGACCTGCCAAGCTCCTGGCATCAAGCGCAGTCAGGTCATTTCAGCCTAGTGGAAACAGACTGGTGGTTTATATATAGCGAGTGCTTCACATGCACCCGCTCCCACTAGGCTGAAATGAACTGACTGCGCTTGATGCCAGGAGCGTGGCAGGTCACATGGTGCTGAGGACAATGACGTGCAAGTGATGGGCAAGACGGAGGGAGATACACTGAAGCTGAATGGCACCATAGCTGTCATGCGCAGAACGGATTCAAGGGCCAAGACATCATCAGGTAAAGATTTAGTATAACGATTGTGCTCTTACAACGCTTTTTTGGAGAAAACTAACTATGGATTGCTAATAACACTAGGAAGACAAAGACTTAGAGAGTACATTGTGTTGGGGTGGCAGTTCCCCTTTAACTAACATGACACATAAGCAGTATTTAATGACATTTGCAAACTTGAATAAAGGTGACAGATGGCTTGCTCCACAACTGCTCCTCTTTTCTTTTGTCCACAAGTGTCCCTTCTGTGATCAGTCAGCCCAGCTGTGGTGGAACAAAACTGGTAAGAGAGACACACGCTTATATAGATCTATATACATATACACACATACATGCATATATACATACACACACACATATAGACATATATAGACACATATATATACACACAAACATAAAAAATGACACAGATAAGCACACATACAGGGCCGGATTTACATCTCAGGCGCCCCTAGGCACAACACCGTCTGGCGCCCCTAGCCCCGCCTTTGCCCCACCCCCTAACCATGCCTCTCAGTTAGCCATACCCCTCCATTAACCACACTAATTTTTAGGTTTGTTTTATTCCTCACAGTACTGTGAAAATGTTCCCAGAATTAGAGGAAAAAATTATATATAGTGAGGTGCAGGCCCAGTGGTGATATATATACAGACAGCATAAATCACCTTTATTATATATGTAACCTGCCCTTTATTTCCCAACGTTTAAGACCCAAGTAATTGTAAGGTACCAGTACCAAAGATCAACTCAATACTGATAAATCAAGCAGTGAGTTCTAAATTATACAACACACATTCTTAACACTTCAACCGCTATGTGCACATATTTTGATGTTCACTTTCTGAACTTTAACACATGCCTTACTATGTCACTGCTATTCCACACACACACACACATTGTTAACAGTTCAAACACTCATACCACACACCCTTAACACATACAGCGCAGACTGAAATGCTGATGTAGGTCTCACACCTAACCCTGTTTACACATTGCCCCTTCCACAATGCCCCCTTCATCTCCACATTGCCCCTTCCACAATGCTCCCTTCATCTCCACATTGCCCCCTTCATCTCCACATTGCCCCTTCCACAATGCCTCCTTAATTTCCACATTGCCCCTTACACAAGTTCCCACAACTGCTAGTAACCTGCCTCTGAGCCAGCCCAAACAAAAAAGCTCTCTCACTCAGCTTAGCAGGCAAATATGTGGTGTAGGCCGCTTTGTGGAGTATATATGTAGATCCTTCAGCGTAGCTTGCGCTGCTCCCAATACGTCCGTGCGGGTGCGTCGTGATGTCACCAGACGTCCCGAGGTGACCAATGAGAACAGAGACCCTCTACCTCTGTTCTCATTGGTCACCTCGGGACGTCTTGTGACATCAGACGCAGATGTAGCAGTGGCGCCCCGGCGGCCAGCACAGAATAGACTACTAGTTCACTGCCCAAGGTAACAGCGCCTGCGCCCTCAAGTCAAGCCAGGGCATAGCCAAGGCGCACGCGCACAGCATATATTTAAATGGCAGTGTGAGGCACAGCAATGACAGCACCCAGAATTGTGGGCGTGACAATGGCATTGCAAGGCGCCCCTGAAAATCGGGCGCCCTAGGCAAGTGCCTTTTCTGCCTATTCACAAATCCGGGCCTACACACACACACACACACACACACACACACACACACACACATATACTGTGCATTCACACTCACACACATATATTGTACATACACACAAGCATGCACACACATATGTACTGCACATGCAAACACACATATACCACACTTATACAGACATATACAGGCATATGTAGACACATATACACATACATACATACATAAACAAACACAGATAAACACACACACACATATACTATGCTATACATACATACATACATAGACATAACAAATGACACAGATAAACACATAAATACATACTGTTCATTCACACTCACACACGTACTGTACATACAAACAAGCATGCACACATATATACTGTACAGACACACAAACATGCACACATATATACTATACATACACATATATACACTCACACACACATACACAGACAGTCACATTCATGTACAGACATACACATATACACAAAAACACAAATGCATGAACACACAAATATATATATAAACACATACATGCACTCAAACACACTCACACACACACGTGGAGCAATTCCGGTCAAACCACTTGTACCATGGAGACAAACATTCCCCAATTTGTCAAGATCTGTTAACCCTTTGAATGCCAGAGAGGTCTCCAACGCATTGAGAAGCAATGAGTTGGAGCCCTCTAAAATTCAAGTAATTGAAAGCCCCATGTAAATGAATGTGAATGCTTAGTTGCCATCTTACTCCAATTCTTCTAACTAGATCAACCTCAGTAACAGTTTATATCTGGATTTGATCTCTCTCAGTGCAGAACTGTATAATAATGAACTTTCCAGTGCAGCAGAGAGCCTAATTAGTGTACCATGCTACACTGTGAGTGATCACAATCCTGAAATGAAAGTACGAACATCTGCTAAAATATATCTGATTGCCTTATAGAAAACATAACATATGGACAGTTTGAAATTAAGTTTTAAAATTTGCACTCCTGGTGACAGAGGTAATATACTTCATCTGAAAACCCTGATATAGCACAGTTAAGCCTAACCAAGCCTTTTGATCATTGCATTGTTTTTACCATAAACTTTCAGGCGAATAGTTGCGTCACTTTCCCCAGCCTTGTTCTCTGCGATGCAGGAATACTCATCTTCATCATCCTTTTCCACACGATGGATTGTCATTTCTGTATTGTCCTCATTAAAGCTGAATTTATCATCCTCTTCTTCAATTAGTTCTCCTCTCCTGAAGGACAGAGGGAAAACTGCTGTGTAAGACACACCAGGCCTTATTTATAAAAGTGCAAACCAATTGTACCATAAGATTAACATGAAAATTCAATAAATACCAACTGATTTAAATAGGGTTTTTAATCCCATGAATGTTATAGGTCTCCAGTAGTCTCTCTAGTATTGAAGCGGATTAAAATCCTGCAGTGAAGTCAGTGAAAATGTACATTTTTCTCCTATAATGCAGCTGGTTTGCTCCGGCATTGAACCTCTTTAGCATGAAGAATATGGCCTAGGACTTGATCGTCTCATGTGCACTTGAAGGGTTAAGTGTTAAATGTTAACATTATCGTTTTAGACAAGTCAGAGAGGTTCTCATACCAAATGACCTTAGAATTCAATGGTAGAAAAAAAACAGGAGAACTTCTAGATGCTGGTTGAAGGAGCTAAAAGTAAAAATGTAAATCAAACTGAACTATGTGAGTCAGTTCTCCTTCAGATTGCAAGCTCTGATTCTTCAGTCTACTATAGATACTAAGCTCTCGTGGTTCAGTTTCCCTACTACATGCAAGCTCTTATTGATTGCAATCTCCATGTATCTGTTCTGAAATGTGTGGGGGTTAGTTCTCCTACAGACAGCAAGCTCTGATTGGTCGCTTTCCTGCTGGGCTGTACAATAGTATATTTGCAGGGTGGCCTCTCCTCATGACTATTTGTTATGCATGCAGGCCAGCTCTTCCTCCTGGAATATACTTCCATTCTGTGCATCCACTGATAACATTATGATTGAACCCTTTGTCATGAAACTAAGGTGAGTCTGAACTTGGTGCTAAGAAAATGCTTCTGGATCCTAAATCTTTTGGCTTATAATCCTAAAACAAATTTGTCAAGGCCCACACTATGAATCAATGCAGCTGGAACTTGTTCACTAAACTTACTTTTTAATCAGTAGTGGAGATCATTTTGACAGAAGCATGATTTTTTGTTTGAGGACTCCATGATTCTGAACTAAATGAATGGAAATTCTACAAAAAAATCCCGTCTGCCTCTGTGGACACGGTATTCAATATTAATCCTTTGAGTGCTAGAGGGGTATCCAACACACTGGCACTCAAAGAGATAAATAAAGATTCATTTTGGAGAACAAAGCCACGAAAAAATTGATTCAAACTGGTCATTAGAGTTTTGTGCCCAGATTAACATGTGGTTATTTAACACTAAGAGGTGTCAGTGTTCTTTTAAGTCAGATTCAAAAGAGAACAACACCTATATCCCAGATGAAGCAGACTTTGTGAAGCTGATTTGGGGAGTTAACATGCTGACGTCAATGAATATCTTCCCTGGAATGGTGCATGTTCTTATACAAATGGGACCCACCTAGAGGGGAACTAGGCCCAGCAACTACCATGTTGCTGTAAACCACTATGAGGAACAGAGTTTTATTTATCAACAAAAGCAACTTTTAGAAGCATTACTGCTGCAGCAGTCATCCAGAGGTTTATGCACTGGAAGAACTGGGGTAATTCTGCAACAATCCATCTGCACCACAGTGAACAGATAATAATATCCATTGATTCAAATGGGGTTTTTAACCATTTAATGCCCGAGAGGTCTCCCAGACATCACAAAGCAAGATGGTACACCTCACTGGCATTCAAAGTGTTAAATTAATGGAAATTTTATTTGTGCCCAGTATTTGTGCAGTGTTAACTATTTGTTTTGTAATATAAATCATATCTGATAAATGAATCTGTATTTGTGGATGGCAGGTTCACACACAGTACTATGGACAGCCAGTAAAGTCCACACTCTGAGACCATTTGTAATATCACAGAGAGCAATAGGATGGACTCAAACACAACTAATTAGCATATTGCGCAAGGAATTAGCAAGCAGTGCCACTCCGTGCCATTATGAAATACATTTTTGTTTTTTTCAAAAAGATTTATTTATTTATTTTACAGAAAAATGTCTACCACAAACCACAAGCTGATTTCCATTATCTGTAAAACAAACCAAATTTGTCTTAGGGTTGCAGGTGTACTGCAGAGTTCGGCATGAAAAAAATGGGTTAACACTTTGAGTGCCAGAGGGGTGTCCAACGAACTGCGAAACATCCCTCTGGCACTCAAAGGGTTAAAGGGATAGTATTGCTTTTAATAAACAAATATTAATATTGTAGACATTAAAAATAGTAGTACAATGAGCTATGTCCCTGCTCTTAAACATGTATATTTGAGAGATCGAAGCATGTAAAGCCCCCCCCCCACGGATGTTTAAAAAAGTCTGCCCTCTGGCTGAGAGAAGCAGATTCTGGTCCTGGGACCGTTGTGAGGCTCTTCAGCAGATCCGAAATAGTGTGATATAGAAACAAATACTTCACTGGAACAGTCTACAAAGTGTGCTTGCAAATCTGGCACACTTTGTAGACTGTTCCAGTGAAGTATTTATTTATATATAGCGCTATTTCGGCTCTGCTGAAGAGCAGCAGGACAGTCCCGTGACCAAGATCTGCTGCTGTCAGTGCTGACGTCTATGAAAGGGGCGGGAGGGGGAACTTTACATGCTTCAATCTCTCAAACTATAAATGTTTGAGAGATGGGACATAGCTCATTGTACTAATATTTTTAATGTGTAAAATATTAATATTTGTTAAATAAAAGCAATGCTATCTCTTTAAAGCCTTTTTCCTCTTCCTAATTAATGTTCAAAAAGGAGTACAGTTACACAGATGAATAGTCGTATGTTCAATAGAAAAGTGGAGGAATTCTGGGGCAAACCATTTGCCTTATAAGGAAGAACTAAACATTTCAAAAATGCTCATTGATTTAAATGGGGATTTTAACCCCTTAAATTGCTTCACAATGCACTGGATACCCTCTAGAATTCAAGGGGTTTAAATCCCCATTTAAATCAATGAGCAATTTTTAGAATTTTTAGTTCTCCCCTATAGTGCAAACGGTTTGCCTGAGAATTCCTCCATTTTTTTTTTTTTAACATGGGTTGAAAGGTTTTAACCCTTTGAGTGCCGGAGTGGTACGCAACGCATTGCTTTGCAATGCGTTGCGTGCCACTCCGGTACTCAAAGGGTTAAATGTTTCATCCCTACCACTGAAAGCTGCCTCCAGTACACAGTAATGATAATAATGCCCTTGACCTTCATATGACTTTTATTCTGCAATCCTTAATCTATTAAGATGCCATTTTTGTTGTATTATAAAAGCTCTTACTTGGTCCAGCTGATTTCAGGCTCAGGGAAACCATCAGCATCACAGCCCAAGACAACAGACTCTCCCAAATTGGCAGTGGAGTTGACTGTTACTTGCCGAGCACGTACGGTTGGAGGAACTGCGGAGAGGGGAAGAAGAGTAAAGGGTAGGAAAAGCTGATGAGAAAGTTACTCTACAGTAGATCATCAATACTTCCACTGGGGGTCAAAGGATGACCTTTCTGACGTTTATTCCTTTGCATTTAACCCTTTGAGTGTGTCGCATACCCCTCTGGCACTCAAAGGGTTAAAAGGGACCATAAACTCTGACAATCATAAGTAGATGGCTTCTATAGGAGTCATTATCATTTGTGGGGTGTCCGGTGTATAGTTTCTCTATTCAATGCACCAGAAAAGTTACATAAGCAGCCATAAAATCTAATCCCATAATGATACAAGTGTAGAAAGAGGCTGTGTACTAAGAACTGGAACAATTCTGGAACACACCAGATACACCATACGGGATACCTAATACTTCTCAAAACCCCCATTGATTTAATTTAACTTTTAACCCTTTGAGTGCCAGAAGGGTTACGAAACGAATTGCTTTGCAATGCATTGCCGACATCTCAAGAATTCACTGGGATAAAATCTCAATGTGGTAATTTGTATTTGTCTATAGACCAGCTGATTTGCCTCAAAATTGTGTTAGTTCTTTTCAGAATTTAATAAGAACGGGATCAGTTCTGGAGAAAACCAAGTGCACTGTAAGGGGAGAAATAACTAACCAAATTCCATTGAGTTATATGGGGCTTTTAACTCCTTGAATGCTAGAAAGGTCTTCATTGCATTGATCCTCAATACATTAGAGACCTCCCTAGAATTCACAGAGTTAACCAGTTGAGTACCAGGTGCCACTCTGGAACTCAAAGGGTTAAAAATCCATATTTAACTCAATGGGAATTTTTATTTTTGCCCTATAGTGCAAGATGTCTGACCCAGAATTGCTCCAGTCTCCTAAGTACAGCAGCATTTGTCTTAGTCTTAGCCAGTTTACCTCATGTAAAGCTGTAATACATTACTGTGTAGAACACTGGGCTTTATGTATAAATACATGATTAAGGGGTAAACCAACTGAACCATAGGGAACAAATAAAAATGTCCATTCATATAAATGGGGCTTTTAAAACCCCTTCAATGCTAGAGAGCTCTTGAATGCATTGGTGACCTCTAGCATTCAATGGGTAAATGCCGAATTAATTCAATGGACATTTATTTATTTTATTTCACCACTATAGTGCAGTAGGTTTGGCCCAGAATTACTACACTTTATACATAAGGTCCAACAAGCTGGAGTAAACCAACAGCACTGCAGAGGGACACGTAAATATTCTCCAAATTCCCACTGTTTAAATGAGCTTTTTAAACCCCCTTGAATACCAGATAGGTATCTACACATTGCTTCCTAATACATTAGAGACCTCTCTAGCACTCAATGGGTTACAAGCCTCACATAAATCAATGGAGAGTTTAATCTGTCCCCTGAAGTGCAGCTGGTTTGTGCCAGAATTGATGCAGTTTTATACATAAGGCCTAATGAGGGGGACCTATAAACTGGTGGGTCTGTAAAACTGATACAACGAGATGTAATTATATATAAACATACTAGTTGAAGGGCCTGTTACACAGGCCACAGTGCCACTGCCAGCCGGTCGCAGGGCAGTCATGCGCAGTAGAGACTGCCCGCGCCGTGGCTGATACAGAAGTTCTGTAGCAGCCGCGGCGCAGGCAGTCTCTACTGCGCATGACTGCAGCAAGCGCAGCAGTTTCTACTGCGAATGACTGCGGAGTTACACAAGTTTTAGCAAATTATATAGGATAGCAACATTTTCACTAAGAACTAACGCCAATCAGTTCACTTTTTGAAAACTTAAATATTAACCCTTTGAGTTCCAGAGGGGTACGCAACGCATTGCAAAGCAATACATTGCGTACCCCTCTGGCCCTCAAAAGGTTAATGGTTGGGATCCAAATAAGAATTCTCGAATCCAACAAAGATTTAGGCAGTTTAGTGGCTAAACCGTAAAGTCAGATATAACCTGGAACAGCGATTCTCAAACAGGGTGCCGTGGCACTTTGGTGTGCCACGGACATCAACTTAGGGTGCCCTGTGTATTCTGTAAAGACTAACAACAATGGACTTTTAAATAAAGATTTATAGAAATTATTCTGCCCAATAAGTTTAGTTTTGTTATTATGATTATAAGACCTAATAATAATTGTATATTTATGTATTGTACCCTTCATTATGCCTTTGATAATTACATAAAAATATGCTAGGGGTGCCCCGAATGTTCTAAATTACGTGTTAGGGGTGCCCTGAGCAAAAAAAGATTGAGAACCACTGACTTGGAAGTATCCTATATAATAATTTGGTAAAACGAGTGTAACGACAAAGTCATGCGCACTAGAGACTGCTGCGCGTGCTGCAGTTATGCGCACTAGAGACTGCCCACGCCACGGCTGATACAGAGCCACAGAGTGGGCAGTCTCTACTGCGCACAACTGCCCCGCTACTGGCTGGCAGTGGCACTGTGGCCCGTGTAAAGGGCTTTTCAACTAGTATAGGATATTACGTGATAAAGAGTATAAGCCAAGTATGAAAAAAACTCATATTTATATCCTTAGCTTTACTACTTTATAAATATGATCCAAATTTTCGTATCAGTTTTTACATATACAGTAAGGGCCGTATGTTCAAAAGAAAAGTGCGGGAGTTCTGGGACAAACCATTTGCACTATACGGGAGAGCTAAAAATTCCCATTGATTTTAATGCGGATTTTAACCCCTTGAATGCTCAATGGGAATTTTTTTACATTTTTAGTTCTCCCCTAAAGTGCAAATGGTTTGTTCCAGAACGCCTCCACTTTTCTTTTGAATGTACTTCCCAAAGAACGGTTTTCATACATCTCCCCCATTGTTCCCTCCCATCTGTTTACATTATCTGCAATCTCTCACCATTCACCACAACTTGGATGTCCTTGTAGTTTATCTCTCCACGTGCCAGTATCCTTCCCTCACAGCGATAAGTCCCCTCATCAGTTTTCTTAATGCCCCTGATCTGCAGGTAATGGTTGGACAGGACTTCAAACCTCACTGTGGAGACAAAAGAGATATTGATTTAGATTAATTTGTATTTATTTTTTGTTTAGTTCTTATATGTTCAGATATTTCTGCCTGTGAATATATTGTGATAATTTTGAGTATCTTCATCTGTACTTTTTAGCTCCTATCACTGGGTGTCACTCTTCCTGGAAACTCTCAAGGGGCAAGTGGTCAGTCTATGTGGCTTTTCTTTCTCTGGTCTTTTACTCATCGTTCTTTTGTGAATACACTTTTCCTGGTTGTTTGGTTATTTATTATTATTCTTTATTTATATAGCGCCAACCAATTCCGCAGTGCTGTACAATTGGGAATAGACATACAGAGGTATTAAATAGTACAATCAGATGTGGAGAACAGAAGGATCAGAGGGCCCTGCTTGTGAGAGCTTACTCATGTGGTATCTTCTCTCTCTCTTGACAAAGTTCCCTCACTGAGGACTAAAACATTGCATTTTGACCACAAAAATATTTAAGTATCCATGATTGTGCAGCTTATTCTTTGCATACGTTTTCACTTCTGCACTCAGCATATAAGTTTGTTAAAGGAGCAGTAAACTTTTTTTATGAAAAAATATATATTGTAGGGATTTTCCTATTGAGTAAAATAAGGGTACTCCCACTGTGGAGAGATTTATATTTCCAGAGTTATTACAGTTTAAACCCATGTTTTTTCACATTAGCAGTGCCCTCTAGTGGTCAAATTCTAATTAGGTTTCCTGTTAAATTCTAATGGAAAGGAAAGTCAGAAAAGTCAAAGACATACAGTTCTCCATAGAATGTGATAGAAACTGCCTGTCACTTCCTGTCAGTTAGAACTTCCAGGAAGTAAACACAGTGAATTCACTTCCTGATTATTTAAACTGCTATAAATTTTGAATAAAACATCTGACAGTGATGGGAGCGACCTTGTTTTATTCAGCAGGAAATGCTCTGTAAAATATGTCTTTTCATATAAAAATGTTTACTGCTCCTTTAAACAATTTATGTGGGTACAAATCTATAAATACTATGGAGAAGCTTTCGAGAGCAATGCTCCCTTTTTCAAGGCTAAAGCAACATATATATTAAAGGCCATTCTAAAGGAAAGCAAAAACTGGTAAGCAATAAATCACCTAAAGTTCTTAACAGAGGAATGCGGGGGAGGGGGGTAGTATTAGTATGAGAGACAGATAGGATTCAGTATAGCAAAAAACTCACAAGAGTGATATAAAGGTGATACCTTTTAATGGCTGAGGACAAAGCAAGTGCAAGCTTTCAGGACACTATGCCCCCTTCTTCAGGCATGGGTCCCTTTAATACTATATTGTCCCTAAAAATGGACAATATAGCAAAGATGGGTAATTATCACGTAAGGAATAGTTACAGGGGGCCCCAGAATTGATACAGTAGCACCAAACAGCAGCACGGATATATGGGCAGGCTAGGAAGAAAGGTAGTATACAGAAAAGCTATTGCAGTCTCCATGCCTCAGCACAACACTGACACTGCTATGACAGCAGTCATTTATATAAAGAGTCTAAGGAGACACAGTGGGGCCGTGCACACTAAACAATACTGGAGTCATTCTGGAGCAAACCAGCTGCACCAGAGGCACACATAAAACCTCCCAATAATTTAAATCTTTGAGTTCCAGAGGGGTATGCAATGCTTTTGCATAACTCTCTGACACTCAAAGGTCTAAATAAGGATTTTAACATATTGAATGCTGAAGAGATCTCCAACATAATGCAAAGCAATACACTGGAGACTTCTCTTGAACTCAAGGGGGTTAAAATTCCAATTTAAATAAATGGGGGATGTTAATTGATTTCTTAATTCTCCCCTTTAGTGAAGCTGATTTGCCCCATAATTTCTCCCCTAGTGTTTTATGCAAAAGGCCCCATCGGTTTTAACCCTTTGAGTGCCAGTGGGGTACACAATGCATTGCTTTGTCTCTCATCACTATGCTTATGCTCTTCTGATTATACAGTATAGTACTGAGGGTACCAAATATACAGTTGGCACACAGTATGGGCAATGTTATTAACCTAAGACTATTTTGAAGGCCCAAAGCCTTTCCAATAGTATTGCTGCAGGGATATATAGTAAATAAAAGCAGCTATACGTAGATAAATATCCCCTCAGTCACTGCCCACAGTCTAGGTGTGATTGACACCTGACGTCTCATTGAGGCTGCTGTAATGAGGAGTCCTGGAACAATTCTGGGGAAAACAGTACTATAGGGGACAAATACAAAAATTGCCTACATTGCAAAAAATGTAAATGTGATTCTTATTAGTGCCAGATTGAAGTGCTTTGCAATGCGTCGCATACTTCTCTGGCACTCAAAGGGTTAACTCTTTGACTGGTAGAGAAGAATCCACTGTATTGCAAAGCAATAAAGTGAAGAACTCTCTAGTATTTACGGGGTTAAAATCCCCATTAAATCAATGGGGAGTATAACATGTCTCTTAAGGAGCAATTGTTTTGTCCCAGGATTTCTACAGTGTTTCTTCCAACAGCAGCAGTGGTAATAGATTATTTCTGGATGTGTTCTCTCTTGATGCAGCACTGTATGCTAATTAACCTTCCAATGGAGCACAGAGAATTGCTCCAAAATGACTCCAAATCTTTCTAATACATCAGTCACAGTAGTTTCTCCCGCTGATCACTGAGCCATAAATCAGCTTGTTGAAAGACATCAGTTCTCAGAGTTGGACTTCAGGCTCTGTTATCTCAGTTCATAGAACAGCTGCTGGCATCACAATTGTCACAAATTACCCCTACAATGACACTGACATTTTTATAGATTTTCCTCTAAGTACAAATGGCCAGACATATCTTTGTGATTTATCCAGACTTTCTGAATCGTGTCTGGTTAAATACACACAAAATCCCATGCAGTCAACTGAAGTTGTGTATAAGAACAAGACAACTTCACACAAACGTTAAGTTTGGCTGCATCTGTGTTGTTCACCTCCCATTCACTTACAATCTTTCTTGAAAGTGACATCTCTGCCTTTGTGCTTCCAGATGACAAGTGGGGGCACTGAGCTTGACACATCACAAACTATAGCAGCGTCTTCTCCTTCCTTAAATTCCTGAGGAGTAGGTGCATTCTTAAAGGTCAGTTTCTCTGAAAAACATAGCAAAATAGAAATACAGCAGTCAGTGAATACACATCTTTAGCATAATCATAACTGCTCTTAAACCATGGAGATGTGCAGGAATAATGTTCCCGCTCCATTCACGTTATAATATTATAAGTCTGAGTTCACTTGGGTGGCAATATTGATGTGTTAAAAACACAGGATATTTTAACATTAAACCCTATGTTACCATTAATACAGGTGATTCTTCCCATAGAGAGCACATGATAATGCAGTCCATTGCACCTTTGGTACATTTACAACATAATGCATGCAAGATGGAGAATGCCTTTAGGCTGCCTTGTAGATCGTACTCAGTACCTACTGCTGGCCCCCCAAAAATGGTACCCCATCAGGATGAATACAGTAGGAGGTGGCAGGAATACTAAACTGCATCTTGATTTTCTCATATTTTGTAAAATATTACAAACGGTGGAAATAATTACAGAAATGAGGAGCAAGTCAGCAAGGCATTCCCTATTGGAAAGTAGATAACTGGCCATGACTTTGGATTTCCAGAATTTTTTTTTTTTTTTTTACTATTTCTACATTTCTCACACTTCAAAAATACTGCGATCTTAGAACACCATGGGATTTTCACTGCCAACCCAAACGAAATGAATTAAAATATACATACACACAGATCTAGCCATACGTTACATATGCAGTGCAGTCCACATGTATTTGGACAGTATTGAAAATCTTGTTTTGACTCTGTTCTCCAGCACATTGGGTATGAAATGAAACAATGACTAAGGGGAGAACGTGCAGACTGTCAGCTCTGATTTGAGGGTTTATACACCCAAAAAACGTAAAAAGTGTAGGAATTACAGCCCTTTTTATACATAGTCTCCATTTTATGGACTCAAAAGTAATTGGACAAATAAGATAATCTTAAAGTTTTGATATTTAGTATTTTGATGCAAATCATTTGCATTTGATTACTGCCTAAATTATGCAACCAATAGACATAACCAGATGCTGGATATCTTCCCCAGTGATGCTTTGCCAGGCCTCTACTGCAGCCATTTTCAGCTCCTTTTTTGTTTGGGGGTATTTTTCCTTTCTTTATCAAGTGAAACACATGCTCAGTTGGATTCAGGTCAGGTGATTGACTTGGCCAAGAAAATTTAACTTTTTGGCCCGAAAAAACTCCCTGGTTTCTTTAGCAGTATGTTTGGGGTCATTATCCTGCTGTAAAGTGAAATGTCTTCCTATGAGTTTTGAGGCATTTGGTTGGATCTGAGCAGGTAAGATCCTGGACAGTATTTTAGAGCTGTTGAAATTTTTCTTTGCATTTGCGAGCAATTTCGGTCATCCATTACAGTGGTCTTCCATGTTTGCTGTTGTTGAGCTTACCTGTACATTCTTACTTCTTAACAATGTATCACACAGTTGATTTTCACACATCTAATGTTTTGGCTATAGCTCTAATTGTTTTATTCAGATTTTCAGCCTCATGATGATCTATTTTTACAGGCATTAACACTTTTTTGCTGCTCATGTTGAAAGACGGTAGCAACAGGCTCCAATTGCCGTGTCTCGAATCACCTCTAAACTTTTTATTAGTGCTCTTGTGCATGAACTAATTATGAAACAACAAGTAACAGCTGAGCAGCCAATTGTCCAATTACTTTTGCTCCCCTAAAATGGAGGGACTATGTATAAACAGGGCTGTAATTCCTACACGGTTCAGTATTTACGGATGTAAATACCCTCAGATTAAAGCTGATGTACCCATTAATCTATATCCAGGGTGCCATCTAAAACGTTACCCCGTAGCTTTGTTCCCTTCTTTAATAAAAATCCAGTATGATAGATTACATATATACTACATATTTTATACAGTATTTATAATAATGTTGTCTTCAGGGCCGGATTTACATCTCAGGAGCCTGTAGGCACAGAATTCTGAAGTGCCCCCCACCCCCCTTGGCCATCTCCACTGGACACCTCCACAATGATCCTAATCTCCACATTGCCCCATCATCTCCATATTGCCCTCACATTGCCCCCATCAGCTCCAACTTGCCCCCCCCTCAGCTCCACATTTCCCCCACCATCTCCATATTGTACTCACATTGCCCCCCATCAGCTCCAACTTGCCCCCATTAGCTCCATGTTACACTCACATTGCCCTTCATCAGTTCCAACTTGCCCCCATGAGCTCCACATTGCCCCCACATCTCCAAATTACCCCCATCAGCTGCACATTGCCCCCACCATCTCCATATTGCCCTCACATTTCCCCCCATCAGCTCCAAATTGCCCTCCATCAGCTCCATATTGCCCCCACCATCTCCATATTGCCCTCACATTGCCCCCTAACCCCATCAGCTACAATTTGCCCCCCATCAGCTCCACATTGCCCCCACCATCTCCATATTGCCCTCACATTACCCCCCACCCCATCAGCTCCAACTTGCCCCCCATCAGCTCCACATTGCCCCCACCATCTCCATGTTGCCCTCACATTGCCCCCTTTCTGCTCCAACGTGACCCCGCCATCTCCATGTTGCCCTCACATTGCTTCTCCCCCCATTTTCTGTTTCCTACCTCCCCCCGTTGTCTGTTTCCTACCTCTCTGGCAGGAGATCTGTCATCTGTGCCTCTTTTGGCACACTCCTGTAGCTGCTGGAGATCCTGCGCGGTCTCCTTTTCAGGAATGCAGAGCGCTGGGAGATGATGTCATGTCCCAGTGCTCTGCATTCCTAAAGAGCTGACGAGGGAGCTCAGCAGCTACAGGACTGTGCCAAAAGAGGCACAGACCTGTTCTGCCAGGGAGGTAGGAAATGGACAAGGGGGGGGGGAGGCAATGTGATGGCAACATGGAGCGGGCACTGGGTGGGGGGATTATTGTTCTGCCACTGCTCAGCCAGCGAGGCTAATTAAAAAAAAATTAAAAAAGCGAACTCAGTGACAGGTACCCCTCTGTGGGGTGTGCCTGTGGGCAGATGCCTACTCTGCCTTATTGTAAATCCAGCCCTGGTTGTCTTACTTTATTTTTCTTTAGTGCAGTGGGCTGGAATGAAGTCCCCAATGACTGTCACACTCCATGAATGGGACCGATCACTGGTGCCAGGAGCACTGACATAGAACGGCACTGTTTGGGTCATCACACAGAAATGCTATGTAACTGCACATGGGACTGGTGACCAGTCTCATGCAAGTATAACAGGCACTGAGGACTTCATGTAAGCCCAATACATTGCAGAAAACTGATATAAAGTAAATAATAATAATAATTGATTATACTTGTGCACAAATGCAAGGAGAATTTGTTAGCTCCCCTTGATTACCACATCTCAATGAAATCTAATTTAAAATTACCCCAGTGTGTAGGCTATGTCAAGATCCATTCATAATACAATGTGTGGTAATACTGGAACAACATGTAAAATAATTAGCATAAAGTGCCACGCCATGCCACTCAAACACTATTTGCTTTACAAACAAATAGCTAGTACAACATGCATGCAGTTTTTCTCTTTGAAATTAACTAAACTTATCTTAGGGTGGCATGTCCATTTTAAATCCATTTATTATTGTGGCCCTTCACACGTCCAACTAGGAGGCTATTCCATGTATCTATCACTTTTTCTGAAAATTAATGTTTTCTTATATCCCTCTCATTTTTCATACTGCAAATTTAGCCTATAACCCTTTGTTCTAGAATTTTTTTTTTCTGGAAATGGTTCCCTTCTGAACTTACGATAAATCTTGAGATTGACGGTGCCTTCTGATTCTCCCTCTTTGTCATTGGAAGCAACACATTTGTAGATGCCGGCATCATGGATGCTGACATTGTATATGGTAAGCGTAGATGAAAATTCGTCATTTTTCACGACAGAAATCTGCTGCTGGTTGATAAGCTTCTCACCAGTGGGAGAATACCAAGAAATCTCACTGGGTTCTCCAATTACTGAGACAAAGAAAGAAAGATGATAAGGAATCAAATGAAGTTTATTATAAATATAATACTTCTGTGTAATTTTAAGCATGGCATAAAACTTTGCAATGTTTATTTCATATATTTCACATGACGACTCTTAGCAATACTTGTGTTTTGACTTCTTCAATATACTTCTCCACTTTCTGTCAAATTAATCATTATACCACTAGCACTCCCTTAATTGTGAAACAAACAACTAAAGGAGTCAGCCTTCCTGTAAACTTCACTGACATCCCTTCTCTGCAGTCAGTGTGTATGTGTGTGTGTGTGTGTGTGTGTGTGTGTGTGTGTGTGTGTGTCTCTCTCTCTCTCTCTCTCTCTCTATATATATATATATATATATACATATATATATACTACCATTCAAAAGTTTGGTGTCACTTAGAAATGTCCTTGTTTTTGAAAGAAAAGCAAATCTTGTCCATTAACATAACATCATGATGAGCTAACACTGAGTCTGATGTGCATAGTGAAAGTGGAGCTATTCTGCTACAAACCAGCTGTACTATAGGAGACAAATAAATTGAAACTGATTTAATTGGGATCCCATTTGCTTCTCGAAGACCAGAAGGGTGTTACATTACTTTTCATTATGTTGAACAACCCTCAGGAAGTTGAATCAATGGGGATATTTATTTCTGCCCTATGTAGTAGTTGGTTTGCCACAAATTTCTCCAGTATTTTCTTAGTAAAACAGCCTCAACCACTTAGTCGCTATGTCCTATAATTAGAATCTAGTGAAAGGACTGCTTGTGGTATATGGAGATACTGGAGTCAGAAATGGACCCAAAAAGCACAGTCAGTTACAGATATACCCTAAACAAAGCATGTATGCATTTATATGATAAATAATGTATTCCAACACAAACTGCATTTGAACAAATCTTAAAGGTGATGTATCACCTCTATACAACTTAGACTAAATAGTTAGGTTATATAGCGAATCTGACTAAAATTGTGTTTATTTATTTATTTATTAAGTTTTATTTTGTCAAAATGTAAGTTATAACGTCTGGACTGCAGCTACTTCCGCATAGACTGTGGTTACCTGCTCTGTAACTGCAGTCCATCACTCTCCCTCTGCTCCCCTCCCTCTATCCAGCCTCCTCCAATGACAGAGGCTTCTGTCTGTAAGATGGAGTGGTCTCATTGGCAGAGATCGATATCTAGCCAATAAGACCTCTCCAGTTTTCAGACAGAAGCCCCCGTCATCGGAGGAAGGAGGAGAGCAGAGGCAGAGCGGTGGACTGCAGTCTATGCAGAAGTAGCTGCAGCCCAGAGTTTATAACTTACATTTTGACAAAATGAAGCTTAAAAAAAAATAAACACAATTTTAGTCAGATTTTCTGTATAACCTAACTATTTAGCCTAAGTTGTATAGAGGTGATACATCCCCTCTAACACTTTTGAGTGCCAGAGGGGGATGCAATGTATTGCAACCCTCTGGCACTCAAAGGGTTGAACAAAAAAGAACAAAAGAAAGAAAAAAAAAACCCTGGCACTTACATTTGCCACAGCACCTACATCATGGCATTAACATACATTTTAACCCTTTGAGTGCCAGACAGATATCTATTGCATTGCAGCACAATATATTGGATACCTCTCTCTCAATCACAGGGAAGAAAGAAGGAAAGAAAGAAAGAAAGAAAGAAAGAAAGAAAGAAAGAAAGAAAAAGATTATTTTAAAGATGGTAAAAGAACATCTTAGATCAGATGCATTCAGACCTGATGTTATGACAGGCAATAGCTTGGGAGAACTGAACACTGTTAGATAATTTAGTTCCATAGTTTATTCCTGTCATCTGATCTGAATAATTTGTGTAATTAGACTAATCTCGTTGACACCTGCAGCTTTCTACATCACAAATGAATCATAACATAAATGGCAACATTTTGACCCCTGATATTCCTTTTAAAAGTTGAATGTCTTCAATGCATTTTATTAAACAAAGTTAAAAAGATTTAAAGAACAACATCACTAACTCAGACATTGTTTCACCTCCAACAGATATACATGGGTGTGCTGTATTGTATGATATGTTTTTTGGCATTCTGGGGGAGCAAATTCTCTTGCACTCATCACTTCCTGGTCAGAAGGCTCTAAACTACTATATAAGAAAAACAGGAAGTGATGACAGCGGAGGAAAACGGCTTCCCTTAGCCTGCTGAAAATCAGCATATGCAGTATCATATATCCTAATTTCAGTCAAGTTAAGGAAACAACATGTTCATACAGTATGTATGAATGTTATACCATGCTTTTTAATATAAAAACAATTTTTAGCATAACCATTAAAATGTGTTTTATGTTTTTAAAAGGGATTAAGGCTCATGTATTAAAACAAACTGGAGAATTACTCAGGCAAACAACCTGCACCATTAGGGAAACATAAAAATTCCCATTGGTTAGCAAGTAACTCCACAAGCAAGAATATTGACCTTGAGATTGAAGGGGTGGGGGATAGCAATGCACTGGAGACCTCTCTAGCTCCAATAAATTCAACATGTATTTGGGGAATTTTATTTTCCCCATTGGTGCCGTTGGTCTGTAACAAAATTACTGTAGTACTTCATAGTAGAATAAGCCTTACTGCTGGAGATAGGGTGTTCCATAAAGCCTCCAGCTCCTCTCCATTAGCATTAGCCTACAACACCAGTGGCAGTACTTCGGGACATGATTTAGAGTGTATGATAACTCTTGCGCATACCAACATGCACACTCTGCCCACAACAGGACTGTAATACCAGCAGGTCCAGGTCCCCAACGTCACTCCTGTATCATGTGCAGGGAAATAACATTGTTATTTTCCTCTGCAGCTTGTTTCAAACAACATAGAAACAAGGTGCACAATCAGGGAACACACATAGATTCACATACACTTTAGTACAACACTCGCCAAGTAGCTTAGTAATTTGGAGTTAGGCAGGCATAAGACTAAGGAATTGATTCAAGTTCCTAGTTTAGCATGTTATCGTTTTAATACATTACCCTATTGACTTTTCATTGCAGGAGCTGAACTGCCTCAGGTTTATCGAGGTTTCCATAAGAATACTGGAAACTAATAATGAACCGTGACCCCGGAAAGAGCTAAGGCAATTATACAGAATGTAAACAATTACCTTCACATAAGAAGAATTTGGATTCTCCAAGGCTTATTTCTCCTTGATCTGGAACTATGTTCACTTGCAAAGCTGCTAAAAAAGAAAGAGACATAGGTAGAAATGAATGTCTGAGGAAAAGCAGAACCACTGTCATTTTCATTAACCCTTTGAATGCCAGAGCGGTGCGAAACACATTGCAAACCAAAGCATTATGTAACCCTCTGGCACACAAAGTGTTAAACAATTAATTAAAAGACAGATAAAAAATCATGGCAATGTAAAACCATATGTAATGACCTGAACTCATTACAGCACAATAAACATTTTAACTGCACCGCTCTGTCTCTCTCCACCCTGATAAATAGCCTTTTTGTACAAACAGCGGTCAGGCTCACCATAATTTAGTATGATGATTAGGAATCCCTTTAAACACAAGAGCAAAAAAGCCAAATAGAAAATTGAAATGATAAAACCCCTTCTATGCATCGGAAATCACTGTAGCAGAAAACAATTAATAGAGGGTCAATTAAAGTAGATGTCAAGTTCTTTTGTTTTACAGAGCATTAAAACCTTCTTATCTGTTGATTGGTTATTTTTCTGTAAAATAAATGGTGAGAAATTATCCTTTATGTTTTGGTGCCACAGATTGGCATTTTATGCTAATTTTCTGCTTGAGGTCAAACATATCTCTGTGATTAGGAATTGCCCCCTAGAGTGTGGGGCTCATTTATAGCTCAGTGTGTGGTAATATTGGCTGTGTTTAGGAGCTCATTTATAGCTCAGTGTGTGATAATATTGGCTGTGCTTAGGAGCTCATTTATAGCTCAGTGTGTGGTAATATTGGATATGCTTAGGAGCTCATTTATAGCTCAGTGTGTGATAATATTGGATGTGCTTAGGAGCTCATTTATAGCTCAGTGTGTGATAATATTGGATATGCTTAGGAGCTCATTTATAGCTCAGTGTGTGATAATATTGGCTGTGCTTAGGAGCTCATTTATAGCTCAGTGTGTGGTAATATTGGATATGCTTAGGAGCTCATTTATAGCTGTGTGTGTGATAAAATTGGATATGCTTAAGAGCTCATTTATAGCTCAGTGTGTGATAATATTGGCTGTGCTTAGGAGCTCATTTATAGCTCAGTGTGTGATAATATTGGATATGCTTAGGGGCTCATTTATAGCTCTGTGTGTGGTAATATTGGATATGCTTAGGGGCTCATTTATAGCTCAGTGTGTGGTAATATTGGATATGCTTAGGGGCTCATTTATAGCTCAGTGTGTGGTAATATTGGATATGCTTAGGAGCTCATTTATAGCTCAGTGTGTGATAATATTGGATGTGCTTAGGTGCTCATTTATAGCTCAGTGTGTGATAATATTGGCTGTGCTTAGGAGGTCATTTATAGCTCAGTGTGTGGTAATATTGGATATGTTTAGGAGCTCATTTATAGCTCAGTGTGTGATAATATTGGATATGCTTAGGGGCTCATTTATAGCTCAGTGTGTGGTAATATTGGATATGCTTAGGAGTTGATTTATAGCTCAGTGTTTCAGGTTTTTCCCTTATCTTAATTGAAGATTGTCCCTCTCTGCAGTCTACCTGGGCACCTCCCTTCTGATCTGGCTGAACATTGTTACATCAGTAAGGGGCAGGAGGGGGATACTTTGTCATTGAATTACTCTTGAACTACAACTCTGAAATAACACTCTCCAAAGTCCAAATACTATGATGATTAATTAGAGCTGCTTTTATTATGAAACATTACTATCCCTTTAAGCAATTAGTCCCTAGATAATGTCACCGATGTAAAATAAACCCCCATCTCCTATGTGTTTGGTTATTTCATCTTCCTTTTCATATATTAGAAACGTGTATTAATAAACAGTGGTCAAATGGTAATGTACAGCATACAAACATGAACATCACATTTATTACATATTAGTTTTAAAGCCCGTGTACACGGGCCACAGTGCCACCCAGCAACCTCGGCTGGTGCCTGAAGCCTCTCTTCTCACTGTCCGCTCTGCAGTCATGCACAGTACAGAGTGCCTGAACTTGCCAAGGCTGATACGGAGTGGGGTGCTCCGAATTCAGATCACAGTGCTCTCTGCTCACCTTCCTGGTCCCAGGAAGGTGCACAGAGAGGTCTCTGGTCTGAATTCGGAGCACCCCGCTCTGTATCAGCCATGGCGCGTTTGGCCAGTCAGTACTGCACACGACTACAGAGTGTGCAGTCTCTACTGCGCATGATGGCTTCTGACAAACATCCTATATTATATAAGATTACTGCACTTATGAACTGATATTTACAAATTATGGCATGGAATCAGAGCTGAATTCCAGCCAGGTCAGTAACCATTTACTTTTTTCTGTGACCTGGTACCCTTTAGTAGTGAGTCTGTACATTTTTTTGTCACTTTGAAAGAAGATCGCCTGGTACTTTACTTTTTGAAAACCAACCCTGTTCAGAATACATGATATTTAAAAGGCTATTAACCCTATTCACTTTAAGGTGAAAATGTTTCCTTTTTAGTGACTATTCTCTGCAAGGCTGGATTTATATTAACCCAGATCTCTTAGGCAAGGCACTCTAGGTGCCCCTTGCTCTTCCCATAGTGAAACGCCACTAATCACATGACCCTCCACCCCAGTCCCATTCACTGTTTCCTGACACAGAAAATATGTTTGGCCTATAACAAATAATGTAAAAAAACGGTATACTTTAACCCCTGGGTTGCTACAGCCATCTCCAGTCTTTGCAATGCATTGGAGAGCTATGTAGCATCCAAGGGGTTAACCATTTGAGTGCCAGAGGGGTACACAACGCATTGTAATAGCCTGCAGCACTGATTCAGGACACTGACATTGCTCTGGCCACCCCTCAACATTTGGAGCTCTAGGCAGTTGCATACTGTGCCTATTTGCAAATCCAGCCATGATTCTCTGAAACCCATCCCCCCCCAACAAACAAACAAGCTAAGAAAAACAGAATTTCTTTATACCCATCTTCACTGTACAATAATGGAACTATAGCTTACTAAATAACATGGTTTTTATATTTACAAACCCAGAGTCTTGTTGCTTTTATGTGCAAATTACAGACTTGCTTTGTTTCCCAGAAAAAGAGCATTTATTGCAGAAAGTCCCAGCAGTACTTCATTTTATGTTTTTATGATAGCGATATTGCAGGGATTTAAAACAAGGTCTGAAACACTTTATTCCGCTACTTAAAAAGGTTTACATGTTTTTATTAATCATTGATTTTCTTATGTTTTAAAGCCAATAAAAATGATATAGAATTTTCTGAAATAAACATTACAGTGTCATTTTTTAGCTTGCTTATATCAGAAATGTACTTCCAAGATAAAAAAGTACATAATTTAGACATTTTTAACACACAAAAGCTAATATATTCATACCTCCCTACAGGTCATATGGCCAAAGAGGGGGTGTTTCTGAAGGTGTGGTTGGTGGATGAGGCATTACAGATGATTTTTCAGTTATTTCATGACCTACTGGCACCTCTTTATGTAACTGATTAAATGGTTTAGAACAAGAACACAGTATTTTATCTAGACAGATTAATTTATAAACACATATACTGACGTTTACACACACATTAATGTGAGTTTATTGCTGTGGAGCAATGTGATACACATATATACCCTACACAGTCTGATCTCTTAAAAAGAGGGACGCCATGGTGGGAAAGAAGGACAGAGGAATTTTGGTCTCAAACAGGGACTGTCCCTCCTAAAGAGGGACACTTGGGAGGTATGTGTATTAAGTATACTAAATTGAGTTTGTGTTAGATTTATCCCCAGGATATATACTTTACCTGTGAACTATTCATATATCCAAGAACAGTATCCCCCACTAACCCAGCCTTTATCAGAGGTTTTCAACTTGTTGTAACCCCATGTCTATGCTCATGTCAGTAAAAGATTCTGAGCTTCTCCACATGGTAATATTGTTTAATTAAACAATGTCATGTAGTACATAGGTGAGGGTAATGTCTACTCTGCTGCCAGGGCTGGTGCAAGGATTTTTGCCACCCTAGGCAAAACCTAATTTTGCCTCCCATTTGGCTCTGCCCCTTGTGCCCCATCCCTTTATACCCCACCTACTTATACCCCACCTCATTTCATGATTGTCCTCTCTCTGCCCCTGGTCTGGAGATGCCTGTAAGAGATGCCCCCCACCAGCTCCACTTTGCCCCCTATCAGCTCCACCTTGCCCCACCAGCTTCAATTTGCCCCCTTAGCGCCAACTTCCCCCCATCTGCTCCAACTTGCCCACACCAGCTCCATGTTGCCCCCACCAGCTCCACTATGCCCCCATCAGCTCCAACTTTCCCCCATCAGCTCCACTTTGCCCCCATCTGCTCCAACTTGCCCACACCAGTTCCACTTTGCCCCCATCAGCTCCAACTTGCCCCCCATCAGTTCCACTTTGCCCCCACCAGCTTCACTATGCCCATATCAGCTCTAACTTACCCCCACCAGCTCCACTTTGCCCCCTCAGCTCCACTTTGCCCCCATCAGGTCTAACTTGCCCCCTCAGCTCCACTTTGCCCCCACCAGCTCCTCTTTGCCCAACATCAGCCCCAACTTGCCCAACATCAGCCCCAACTTTGCCCCCCATCAGCTCCACTTTGCCACCCATAAGCTCCAACTTGCCCCCCATCACATACCTGGAGCTCCGTGCAGTATTCTTTTCAGTAATGCAGAGTGCGCCGGGATATCATGACTCCCAGCGCGCTCTGCATTACTAAACAGTTGACGACGATGAGGGAGCGCAGTAGAGACACAGATCTAACTGTGTTGCGTTCCCGGTGTGGTGCGTGCGGGCAGCGGTCGCAGCTCTTCTCCGCTGCATGCCCGCACCCCCAGTACCTGTGCGCCCTAGGCCGGCGCCTACTTCGCCTATAGGTGGCGCCGGCCCTGTCTGCTGCAGAACTAGATGTTTTATTTATTTATATTTATATTTAGAACGTGTTGAGACTTCTCTCATTTTCAAGTATATCCTGGAGGTTAAAGTCTTTTGTATGAGGTCTTCTGCAGTTCTATGGGGGAACCATGGTGGCTGCACCGGCATGTTTAAGCAAAACTAACACCTAAAAATTAAATTGAGCGGTATATTTTAAATATCCCATACTTAAAGGGATAGTAATACTTCATTTTAACTTTATTTTATTTTGTAGGCATTAAAAAAACATGAAGAATGATATAAGTCTTATCTCTCAAACCTTTATGGTTTAAGAGATATTCACAAACAAAGTATTCCCCCCTGTTCAACCAGATCAGAAGGGAGATGCACAGGTAGACTGCAGAGAGGGACAATCTTCAATTAAGATAATGGAAAAAGCTGAAAAACTTGTCAAGGGGGGAAGGGCTTTCATTGTTTTCATACAAAGAAAATTGTCCCCTTCTGTTATCTGTACTGTCATACAACCAGACTCACATCTGAGAAGAGATGGCTTACACTAGGTAAAAGGGGCGGGGAGGGGAACTTTGCTTGTGAATATCTCATAAACCATAAAGGTTTGAGAGATAAGACTTATATCATTCTTCATGTTTTTTTAATGCCTACAAAATAAAATAAAGTTAAAACGAAGTATTACTATCCCTTTAAAGCTAGTGTCTGTAAACTGTTATTTTAAGTCTGATACCTACCAGTATATTACATTTGGATTGTTAATGCATGTTAGGCTGTCCTGTATAGATATAGTTTGGTTACTTGTGTTTGTGCAGAGGTAATGTTAAGTTACTGAGAAAAGTACCCTCTTGTCTTCCATTCACAAAGGCTGGTGCATTATCTTAGCCTTATGGTGACAATACAGTACTTCTGAAACACCCTACCTGGGAACTTTCCAGATTAGCCCTGGAGACTCTAGTTTTGAAAGTGCATTACCACATCTCTGGGGAGAAAGGCTGATTCTTCTGATGTGAGGAGTTTCATCTTAATCCTTGCCTACTTCTCTTCCTTCCCCACCCTGTTCCTCCTACTTCCCGCCCACTTTTGTGATGAACCCATTAAGCCCCATCCCCACTCACGTGTAAGCCCAACCCCTTTTTGCCTCAATTCATGACAATTATATCCCACAGCAGCACCCCTGGAAAAGACAGAAATGGAAGCACCCATAGAGCATATATAGGACTAGATTTTAGGCTTAAGTAAACAAATAGATATTTTTTACAGAGGTTAGAACGGGGTGCAAGCTATTTAAGTGTGTATGACCACAGATCATGTTAGGTGTTATTCTCCCTTTAATTCTAAGGAATTCTGTGCACATTTTCTTTTGTTTCAGAGAAATACAGGGAAGATCAGTTAGGCAGTGTGAGAAAATAGAATATCTCCCTTTCTAAAAGCTGAAATGATGGGGAGAGGTGCTAATGCTTCTAGTGCTAGATGGCCTCTTGTGATTGGAGAGATTGTCATACAGCAGAGGGGTTTTTGTGTCACAGCATCTTAGACAGTTCTAATACATAGTGGCGTACATATGGGAATGGTGCTACCCTCACATGCTGGATGAGATATGTAACTGCTATATAAAGGTCATTTACTACATACATCAATCTGACAAAAACAGTTATGTTTAAGTATTAGTGTTTCTTTAAAATCTGGAGTTCATGAATTAGGCATATCTAAATTTGGACCCGGGAGCCATTTAAGGCCCTAGGATATGGCCTACCCGGCCATTCTAGCAAATGCTATAAAATAATAAATATGCAGCCTGCAAAATCTTTAACAATCAGGCAGCAATTTAATGTTTTTTAACCTAGCAATGGAATGCATGTAATAGCTGGTATAAATTATCATTTTGTGCATTCCTGTCTTTAATATCATTACTTGGTAGCATAAGACCCTTGGTTCACATATCCCTTATTAGCCTGGCTTTGAATAAAAAAGTTTGGACAACCCTGATTTTAACCCATGGATGCTAGTGCTATCTCCAAAGTATTGTGAAGCAATGCGTGGTAGATGTAGGGTTAAACACAACGCAGTTATTGCTACTTGTTCATAAGTGTACATCGTTCAGGAACTCTCAGTGCAGTTTCTACCTTGTAGTATAGTTTCTTGCAAATAAATATTAAATCATCTTCTACACTTTTTTAGGACAGACAGAGCCTGGAGACCTCTGAGCCGTGTCAGGTAGATAAATAGATGTTACATATGATTTGAAGAAAAGGTCTCAGACTAACAAAATGACTCAGTCTTGAGCAGAATGTAACTCGGAGGGGAAAGATTCAGGGGAGGGCAGAAACTGTAGCAATGTCAGCTGGTTAGGTTCCCCTAGGGCCTGAGTACTGAGAATTGCCATGGAGACGAGCCATTGAGTTAAAGGTACTCTGTTCTGCCACTGTAATCTCATCGCTAGCTGACTGCAAGTAATTAAGTCTGTGCCCTGTGGGGCACTGTGGAAATGGCAATATCATAGAAATTGTGCTTCCGGGCTCACAGCTAAGCACTAGGCAGACATTATACATTGCAGGTGACTTTACATCCTGTTATTTTCCTTTCCCATAGCTGGTGTGATGCCCTGTGTATATTAAAACAAACACCTCAGATAAAATGGAGGGATGTTATGAAAATGCCATTTGCTTGGGCAAACTGATTCTCTGGATGTTGCTGGACAACAACTGCATCCAGAATGAGAGCCACAGGTTGTCCATCCTTCATTTTGCATGGAACTGTCATGTGACTTCAACAGGGGTATATCTCCCTGCACAATAACAAAATGTGGTTCAATCTTGGAGCAAACTAACTATACCAAAGGGAACAAATAAATATACTTGTTGGTTTAACCCTCTGAGTGACGTCAATGCTTTGTATCCCCTCAGGCATTCAAAGGATTAAATGAGACTTATTTATATGTAATGCATTTGTAATACGTTGCTTACCCCTCTGGCACTCAAAGTGTTTAACCCTTTCAGTGGTAGACAGGTCTCCACTGGATTGGCATGTAATGGTTTGGAGACACCTCCAGAATTCAAGGGTTTAAAAGAGCAATTTAAATCAATGAGAATCTGAGGGTGCTTGCTTGTCCCACAACCCAGATGGATTTCTCCTGAATCAGCAGTACACCGTCCAGCCTTAGAATAGTGTTTGTGTGTGTGTACATGTGTGTGTGTGTGTGTGTGTGTACCTGTATGTGTGCGTGTGTATACGTGTGTGGGGTGTTCCCTGTGGTACATATGGTTTGCCCTAGAGTTATTCCAGTTCCTCTTAGTACATCAGACTCATCACAAACTACATACATTGATGAGACATGGATACAAAAGATCTAAGTGATTGGACTTTCTGCTGTATGGTCCAGCAACAAAATCTGTTAAAGTGCCTTGTCATTCATCTTGTATCATCATACAGGTTGAATAAGGAGTGAGAGCAGATGAATGAGAGATGATCAGTGCATTGACTTGCATTAGGTACAAGAAAAAATATGTTCCAGTCTAGAAATAAACAAAGGGGTCAGGGAGTTCCAGTCACCATGCAAGAGTAAGAGAGAGTGGTGTTATAGGGAAGTGCTGAGGAGAAGTTTATTAGCTAGACGGAAAATGTGTGGTTATTATGGGACATGTGATACATAAGCTGATTGCCCATGAAATTTGCTTCTTCATTGACTGTTTAATCATTTGAGTGCCTGAGGGGTGTGGAACCCATTGCAGAGCAATGTGTTGCATACCCCTCTGGCAAGGGTTAAAGGAGAACTAATATCTTCTAATAATAACCCTCCACTTAACTTACTATGGCCAGAAATCCAAATGGCCACTATGAATTTTGCAATTATACTTTTGTTCGATAAATGGCATCTTGTGTCATGTCCATGGAGGAAGACATGACAGTAACTGGCAGTTTTTTTTCAGCCTGAAGCATTCCAAGTGTATTGGCCTACTTAAGCCTTAATCCCTTAAGGACCAGCGTGCGCAAGCGCGGCTGGTACTTGACGGAGGATTTTTTTTTTTTCACTTGCAGTTCAGAGCACCCAGAGTGGCGTGCAGCTGCGCAGGGAGCCCTGAACTCCATGACATGCTAGGTCAGTCACTGGTCCTTAAGTGCTGGCCAGCCCTGATGGTCCTGGCACATCAGTGGTCATTAAGGGTTAAAGGACCACAGGATACATGGTTCACTGTGAAACAATGCATTGTTCTGGTAATTAAAGGGTTAAGATTACCATGTGCAGTGAGCAGAGTCTGAGGATTTGTGGTGCAGCTAGCAACTGTCATGTCCGTCTCCAAGGATATCACAACCAGGACTGACTGAAGATGTTAATTGTTGAACAAATGCATAATGCAAACATTTCTAAGTACCGTTAGAATTCTCTGGCCATAGTAAGGTTAGTGAGGAGTTGTTATTATTATGTGGTGTTATTTCTCTTTACATATCTGGAGGGGAGGTGAGACTCCGGAGCAGAAATATAGTACCTGCTGAGGGTTTTTAAAGTTAGAACCAGGATTATGAATTTAATTCTAGATGATATAGGTATCCAGTGTGGTGACTGACAAAACCGTAATAGAGAGAGTGATGAGTGAGGATACTTTACCTGGTGGAAGCTTTCAACATGACCTAGAGTGAGGCCAATCAGTAAAAAGGAAATCGGCTAGGAAAGGGTTGTAATCAAGATTAGGCATGGTAAGTGCATAATATAGCAGGGATGTACTAAGGTGTGATAAAGAGGTGATAAAGTGGAGGTGACTATGTTATTCTGTGGAGCCAATGCACTAAGATTTCTCCAACTTTGGAGATCTTAGTGCATAGACTCCATAGAATAATATAGGAACTGGATAAGTGATATCACTGGAGAAGTGTCTCTGCTTTATCATCTCTATATCATGCCTTAGTGTATAAGCCCAATAGTCTTACAGGGTAACTCTCACCTCTGTTAAAGTATTTATGATTGTAAAGTGCCATCCCAGTTAATTCTTAGTCTTTTTTTATGTAATGCAGTATAGCATGATATTTTACCTTTTAAAAATAAGCCTGTGATGTCAGTTAAGGAGAGGTTGTGACACAGCTCTGTGCCGTAGCCTGTCAATCTTCTCCTTTTCTGAGGTACAGAGCTGTTCCTTAACTGACGTCACTGGCTTATTTTAAAAAGGTAAAATCTTTGGCTATCCTGCATTAAAATAAATAAATAAATAAATAACAAATAAAAATGTATTAACCCTTTGAGTGCCAGAGTGGTACACAATGCATTGTGTACCCCTCTGGCATTCAAAGGGTTAAAGATTAACTGGGATAGCACTTTAAGATGATGAGTATTTTTACAGAGGTTCCCTTTTAAGAGTCTATACTGTGTTAGAAAATTGTGGATGTGAGATATATTAATGAGGTGAAGGTGGAAGGATTTAGTGAAGGCCTGGGTGTTAGGAGTGAAAGAGAGGGCATTGCCAAAATTACTCCAAGGAAGGTAGGTGTTAGCTGAGATGTTGAAATGATTGCTTTGGAGAACCCTCTATAAATCAAGGGGTTAAAATTGTCATTTAAATCAATGGGTATTTTTATTTTCCCCATATAGCGCAGCTGGTTATTAAATCTTTTCATCATCTTAGGAAACTGACGCTTATAACAGGCAGCAAGTCTCCCTGAATGTAGCCTAATTTGAAACTTTGCCACATTTCTATACAAAAGTAACCTGTAGACAGGCAATCAATGCAGGGACAACAGGTCAGATCTCTACAGGATTGAGATTGATTAGTTAATGAGTTATTCAAGACACATCACTGTAAACACAAACAGAAAACAAAATGCTTACAAAGCATTCTTAAAACCCATTGAATGCCTGAAGAGTGCCCAAGGAACTGCAAAGCAATGTGTTGGATACAACTTTGGCACTCAAAGGGTTAAAGAAGAACTGTGCCCTTGATATAAGTGGCACTGCATTTACTAGAAGAACTTTCTTAGGAATGTGTCCTTCATACAGTAGCCAGGTTCATCTATTTACTGTGTTTTGCATTTGATCTCTGCTGTAGTCTATAACTGAGAAGGTGCATAATACTACCTTGTGAATGTTCATATCCCATGAGAATCAGGGGTGGGGCTTTCTCTGGCTAATCTCATTCAGACTGATAGAGACTATTGTCTATTGTGTCTAGGTGAAACCTAAATGCAAATATATATATATATATATATATATATATATATATATATATACCTGGGAACCTGACAGGCAGGGCTACCCAGAAGGCAGCCCTGCCAGCGCCGATTGGGGAGGGAAATGACGTGATTTGTGTCATAAAAGGGGTGGGGCTTATGCATGGGGGGCAGGACAAAAAAAGGGCAAAATAGATGTTGAATGAGGGTAAGAGGGCGGGAAGTGGGAGGAACTGGGGCGGGATGGAGAACAACCCAGAGATTGGGAGACTGCCCTGGAGACCTGGCAATTCACTGTGAAATCCGGAGTCTCCGGGGCAAAACTCGAGAGTTCCCAGGTATGTACGTATGTATATATATATATATATATATATATATATATATATATATATATATATACACACACACACACACACACACAACTGATGTATGAAGGACTGCTACTTATAGAGAAGTGTTTGCTAAATAACCATGTATTCCTATAGGTATATTTCCCGTTTTAATCAAGGACATTAAGGTTATAATTATAAATAGATATAATGGTAAATACAGAATCAAGACCTAATGATGCACATATAGACAGTTTCCTTAATGTATGGAAGCTCTACATGGAGCAAAATCAAGTAAAAGAACAATTTCTGACAGCTCATGTTAACCTCTTGGATGCTAGAGAGGTTGCCAATGCTTTGTGTTGCAATGTGTTGAGGGTCTCTCTTTACATCCGTTCGGTTAAAGGGATAGTAATGTTCCCTTTGACAAGCAGCTCAGATTGTTCATTATAGTAAATAGTACTGACGTCTGATGATCATACCTGGGAACTTTGCCGCTGGGTGAGCTCTATGACGCGATTTGCTTCAGAAAAAGAGGTGGGGCTTAATCGCAACGGGGGTGTGACAAAAAAAAAACACACAAAAATAAAAAAATAGGCAGATTAGCCTGGGGAAGTAGAAGAATAGGACAAGGAGTGGGAGGAAAGGGGCGGGATGGAGCACAAGTGGGCAGAGTTTCAACAGAAACTCCCCACATCCGGCAAATTATACTCTACAAAACCAGAGAGTTCCCAGCTATGCTGATGATCTGACAGCGGATCACTATGAGTGACAATCTTCATCAAGAAGGGTAGGGTTTTCCTTACACTGGAAGAGGGAACACTGCCCTCACTGTGATCTTTCCGATCCAATGACCGGTTTTGATATGTATGGGTAGGTGGTTTACGATTGGGAAATGGAGCAGGAGTGACAAACATCATCATATATTAGCAAAGTTTGAACAGTAAGAGCATCAGACATCACTGCTATTAACTAGGATGAACGATCTGAGCTGCTTTTCAAAGGAAACATTACTATCCCTTTAAGACAATTTTTTCTTCAATAGCTATGATTAGTTCTTATTATGCCTGAAGAAGAGATCTAAGTTGTCTTGAAAGCTTGAATCATAAAGTCACTTGGTTAGCCATTAAAGGTATAATTTTTATTCTACCAGTCTCCTAGTCATTAGTCAGATCACCTG
Organism: Rhinophrynus dorsalis; assembly: GCA_037306005.1. NCBI lineage: Eukaryota > Metazoa > Chordata > Amphibia > Anura > Rhinophrynidae > Rhinophrynus > Rhinophrynus dorsalis. The sequence goes on from CM074724.1 coordinate 271,183,886, forward strand.
CCTGGCTATTTCCTCATCCATCAGAGTTGGATATTTACCTTTAATGGTGACATGACTACTTGTATCCATGGGAGCCACCAGATACAAAGCAAAATTCAGCATGTGGTAGAGTGCTACTTACAAACCAACTCTTGAATATTTACGTTTTAAAGCAGTGGTGGTCAATTGTTAGACCTCCAGCTGTTGGGGACTACAACTCTCATCATCCCCATCCAGCCATGGTTTGGGTGCAGATGACAAGAGATGTAGTCCTCAAAAGCTAGAGGTGCTCAAATTAACTATACCTGGTCTAAAGCAGCAAGGCTTGTTTTACTGTGCAAGTGACCTGGAAATCAGATCACTGCTCAGGTGACTCTAGTGTCTATAAAGGGAATGGCTAGGGAATGTGACACTGTAAAATGGCCATAGATTCTCCAGGCAAATATGTGGTAATCAGAACATTTTACTGTCACCACAAGCTTATTTATATTATTTAGATTTTATATTTTACATACTCAGGTGTAAATGTTGTCAAACATGACAAAACTTATGGGGCAAACAAACTGTAGGATACAGAACAAATAAAAATCCCCCTTAATTTAAATAGGGCTGTCAAGTACCTTTCTAGGGAGGTCTCTGACATATGGTAAAGAATTGCTCCACATATGTCTCTATGTATACACACCTTAAAATATGTAGCTAGTAGGCAGAGTTGCTAAATCAGAAACACAATTTTGAAAGCAGTTACAAAATGTCTGACCTATTTTCAAAGCAAGGAAAAAACAGTTAGATCCTTTGAAATATTAATAACTATTTTAAATGCCTTTGTACATGGGCCATGGTCTGGGTAATGTTAACCCTCTGAGTGCTAGAGGGTACGCAAAGCATTGCTTTGCAATGCGTTGTGTACCCCTCTGGCACTCAAAGGGTTAAGCGACCACTACCTCACTGCTCCACGCTATGCAGTCTTGCTCAGTAGAGACTGCCCAAACGCAGGCAGTCTCTACTGTGTATGACGGCTTCTGACAAATATCGCTAGTGTTTTATTATATAGCATATGGCTGACTGTGGGTGACACGATTATAGATAATTGGGGAAGATCCCGATAATGCACTGGAAACCTCTTATTAGTTAAAGCTCTTTTTTATTAAGAAGATGTGGACATTATGAATATTATTACAAACATAGACTACAAAATAAAATATTTTGGTGTGGCTGAATTTCCAATTTTGACCACTGGAGTGCAGTATTGAGATGTTAATGTGATTTTGCTTCTAGCACTATGTGTCTGACATTTTAAAGCTGAGTGCTGATGTAGTTCTATTATTTATTGTACCATGTGAAGCACAAAGACACATCAGAATTGGTACAAAACATAACAAGCTTTCCGTTAATGCGCAATCATTTTAGGCATGAATTTTACAACAGTATCAACATCCGATAAAGCCTTTTGCTTTTCGACAAAAGGTGCGTTGTGAATGAAGGGTTTGAGCTGTACCTATCACAATGATGCTGATTATGTGTTTCAGATGTAAAAACAATAGGTCATATTTAGTTGAAAATGTACCATGGAGGACCAATAAAAAGCCCCAAATTCACACTCATTTAATCCTTTGAGTACAGAGGGATAGCCAATGCCGCTACCCCTCTGGCACTCACAGGGTTAAATAAATGGGACTTGTAAACCCTTGAATGCTAATCGCCAAGTCATTGCTTGAATCAATGGGAATTGTGATTTCGCTCTACCTGAGTTTGCTGCATAGCATACAACCATTAGTGTGCAGAGACATGTAACAATTTACTGTTGTGCTGGAACAAAATGGAATACGTCTGGAATAAACAGCAGGGATGTAGCTCAAAAACATATTTTGAATTCATCCAAAATCATTTTGTATCTATTCAGATAAATGATGTCACTTTATAAAATACAATAACAATTGAAAGCAGCAGGAGATGCCATGCCTTAAAGGAACATTAACACTTAAATATGAGCTGGAGTTATATACACTTAAATACCCTGTACTTCATGCTAGCATCAGTAAACATGTGTTATTTGTTTTATGAAGCCTAAAAAAATAGGATTCATATGAGCTGAGTGAGGAGACATTTCTGCCTTCTCAAGAGCTCCAATTAATAGTCTGGGTTTATCTTTTAACCCTTTAAGGACCAGTGGGGTTTGAGCACATCCCTTTGTCCCTTAAAGGGCTCATTGCCTGAGATAACAATACAAGAACAATGGGCACTAATCACAATAAAGTAACTGACTTTCAGTCATCTATGAATACAAACACGCAAAGACAACATTAACCCTTTGAGTCCCATAGGGGTACGCAATGCATTGCTCTGCAATGCGTTACGTACCCCTCCAGCACTCAAAGGGTTAAATAATGACTATGAAAAGGACAATTTACAAATCCGTTAGAATGCAAGTTTAGGATTATATTTTAAGGCTGTAACATACAAACAATTCATTTTTGCATATGCTAGCTTTGAGTATGTGATATTTAAATTTATATCAATCTATTTCATTTTTTGGTATTAATGTTTCTTTACAATTGCAGTGCAGTGTAGATGAAGCAGCCCAGTTTCATTTATCTGCATTGTCCCTGCCTTCCTCCATCAATCTCATCTCTGAGGGGCATGGAGGATGCATGAATAATGGCTAGTGCACGTGGATGACAGCCAGGCATGTTTGGCTGACACCCAAGTGGCCAGTCATTGAAAGGATCGCTGTGGTAAGCGATATTAGTATCCAATCATCTGTGTGAACAATATGCATGGCGGTTCCATAGGTCATCAATGCAGATCTGCTGTGCTGAATTTTTCCTTGCATGAAAATTTAAGCAAGCAGTATTTGTGATGCAGGATGTGTGGTAAAATTGTTCATGTGTACACCCCAAATTAAGCAATTTGATGTCATTTCGGTATTTAGCTCAGAGTAAAAAAAACTGCATACAAAAAATGGCCATGGAAGGTTATCCTTACAATGTTAGGGAGGTAACTGCGCAATTACAGTTATATAAAACCTTGACAGCCAGGAGTGCCCAACACCTTTTAACGTCCCCTGGCTCTCAGAGGGTTAAGGATATATTGCATGAAATTACCTTCCCTTACACTATGACAGTACCATAACAATATGTGTTTAAGTGCCAGAGAGGTATGCATCGAATGACGAAGCATGGGATACCTTTCTGTTAAAAAGAGTTAAACCCTCAGGTGATACAGAATTCTGAGACAGTTCTAACAGCCAAAGGGTTAAGCCCCTTTCTCTAATTTTACAGTGAACTGATTTTTGCTGGTGGGTAGAAAAAAGTGTTAAATATAACCTATGACCATCAGTTAAATGTACAGTCCAATCACTAACTTAACTCCATAAATGCAAGAGATGTCTCCAAAGCATTGCAAAGAAATGCAAAGGCAATGATCCCCATCTCTAACATGTAAGAGATTAAGAGATGCATGGCACTACTCTAAAAATTATCTAAATTGTATCATCCAGGGCACTCAATAGGCAGTGTTTTAGAGGTATTAACTATAGAAACATTTCTCTTTAGGATATCCACAACATAAAATTTAATGGATAAATCACCTGTTATTTAGATAAATCCTAAAAGTCTGACTGTCCCTTAGGGACTGATCTTGGCAACTTGAGGCCCTCCAGCTGTTGTAGACTACAAGTCCCATCATTCATGTCCAGCCATAGTAACAGGAATTGTAGTCCTCAACAGCTGGAGAGAGGGCCTCCGCTTGCCCCGGTTGACCACTAGTATTCACATCCCCAGAGCTGGCATTAAGAGCACTGCAGAGGTAGCTGATGATTCCTATTGGCTGCTCAGATGTCTCACACACCTGAACAGTCACTAAGAAAAAAGCTTTGTTACAGAGGACAGGGTTATCCTTATACTGACAGAAGAAAGATTGTCTCTACTTGTGATCTGTCTGGCCCAATGACCGGATTTCATATCTGAGGGGAGGTGGCTTACACTATGGAAAAGGGGCGGGAGGAGTACTTTGTATAATATCATTCATAGCAACTATAGAGATATGAACAGTGCCACTATCAGAATGCAATAGTATAAACTACTATAAGGAACAATCGTAGCTTCAGTTTTTCTGAAACATTACTAAACCTTTAATCCTATTTCTTGGTATTATATTTTTATTGAGAAATACAGGAATAAATAAGAGCTTATGTATAATTTGGATGATGCTTTAATTTGGAAGTATTAAGATATATGTTTTTGATTCATGGAAAAGTCTTCTAGCAGAAGTAGTAGGGGCCAGTTCAGTAAAAGAATTCAGAAATGACTGGGATATACTTAAGTCTATTCTGAGAACTTGCTGAAAAATAAAGAGCGCATGGCCTTCCACCTATCAACCGTTTGATTGGCAGGGTGTGTCCAGCATATGAGAAGACCTCTTCCAATGAAGGTTTTGATGCAAGGTGCCTCCCTCTAGCCCTCGTTGTTTGTGGAAGCCTCTTTCAAGTCCTGCTCCTCAGTGTGTAATTTCATTTCCAGGCTTTGCTGATTTAAAGGATTACGAGTACCCTTGCTATACACAGCACGTTAAACCCAACAATGTGATTTTTTTTACATATAACATGTTACTGTACCTTTAATTCATATTTTATTGTATTTTAATCCTGTTTCATAGTCTTACATTTTTTCATATGAAATACTGAAATAAATAAGAGCTTATATATAATTTTGGGCGAAGCACTAGTTTTGAAAGCTCTAAATATCTGTTTTGGATTATTACATCTTGGACCTTTTGGTGGGGGTCATTTTCTGGACTGCTATAGAAATAGTCAATTGTGGTTTCTTGCATCACTGTGCCACTGAGTATTTATATATTTTGTTCCATGAATCTAGCACTCTTTCTGTAAAGTACCAGATTTGTTTGAATAAATGACACATTTTTTTCATTAATTTCGATCTGTAAATGTACTTTGCCTTATATTCAAGGTTGCATTTAAATTGGTTCTTTTACAGCTTCACTGGCTTAGGTTGATGAGCTGTTACAAACATAAGTTTAAGTAACTCTGTGCAAGGAGATTTCCCTGTTGCTCATACCCTCCTACCACCTCCTTTGCCATATTTTTTTAATTCTCAAAAGAGCTTTATTGAGAGAAAGCATATAACAAAAACAAAAATGAGTACACCCAGTTAATATTACAGAAATATTGACACGGGGTAATAAGGTACACATGCCCAGACTACAGAGAGCGGTAGAAAAAGGTTGTGGTGGTTAATGGTAAAGAAGAGGGAAGGAAGCAGGGAGGAAACGAGGCCTGGCGTGTCTGAAGATATCATAGCCAGGTGATATACAGACAGAAGGCATCAAAAAGGACATGCGGAGAACAAACCATCTACTACGTCTGGATCCTCACCGTGTCTAATAAAGTGCACTTGCATCATGGAAATTTGTGATCGAACACTCCACACCCATTCCTGTAAAGTTGGGGGTAATTCATCTTTCCAGTGAAGAGGAGTAAGAGATTTAGCTACAAGCAGTATAGTGCGCAGCAAGCATTTCTTCAGGAACAAAAGTCTAGGGAGTTTCAAGAGAAACAATGATTGCCAAATGTCCTCGGAAAGAGAAATGTCTAGACATCGTTGGATGGAATCTAAACACTCCATCCAAAACAGGCGGATCTTTGCGAATGTCCACCAAATATGTGAAGGGGTTCCTCTCTCCGCGTGGCATCGCCAGCAAAGTGAGCTGATAAAGGAGGAGATTGCATGAAGTCAGGAAGGAGTCAGATACCATCTAGATAGGAATTTATAATGCGATTCCAGTGCTGAGGCAGATATAGAGGCAGAGCACACCTCCTTCCAAATGTGTTCCCAATCTTCAGTACTGAGCGGAAAATTCAATTCCCATTCCCAAGACATTGCATAGTTCGTTCTATAGGAAGAGGAAGGTGAGGACAATATAGCATATGTCTTGCCCAGACTGTCAGGTCTCTTTGGAGCCAATAAAAGGGTTTCAAATGTTGTAGATTTTGATGACCAGACAGATTTTAAAAAGGGCTGTTCTAAATAATGCTTTATACGGAAGAATTTCCACATCTCCGAAGCAAGTAGGAGGTACTTGGTTTTCAAGTCCCCAAAGTGATGTATTCTCGCGTCTATTGCTAGATCAGCAATGCGTAAGGATCCAATTGTCGCCCATTTAAGCAAAAATGAGGTTGAGAGGGAAAAGGGCATGTCACGCCGAGAGAATACTGGGGAAGCTAAGAAGGGGGAGGAAGAGAGTGAGTTATTCCTATTACACATGGACCAAATAGAGAGAACATGTGAAATGATAGAGTGGGAATATATTGGTCTGTGCCTCATAATAGAAAGAAAAAATGTTTCAACCAGAGATTCTCCAGGCGTAGCCACTTCGTGTTCAATGTGGACCCATGCTTTATCAGCACCACTATGTGTCCAATCTATGATTCAGGTAATCGCATAGGCATGGTAATACATAACAAAATTGGGAAGACCTAAGCCTCCTATAGACTTGTGCACACACAGATACTTAACTGGCATTCTATGAGGCCTAGACCGCCACAGAAAGCGGCGAATGGAACAATTGACAAGTGAAAAGAAAGATGAAGGTATATGAATAGGCAAGGTCTGAAATAAACAGAGGAAGTGGGGGAGAACATTCATTTTTATTATGTTAATCCTACCGTTCCAAGACAGATAAAGTGTATTTCATTTTTCTAAGTCGCGTCGAATCTTTCTCAGAAGAGGAGGGAAATTGTGGTTAAAATGGATCGGAGGGATGATGACAGATTGACACCTAGATATTTGATATATGAGTCTGACCACCAGAAAGGGGTGTGTAGTTGAGGATTCTGCAAAAGAGGGGGCAGCAATCCGAGGTTCAGGGCTTCAGATTTTGCAAGGTTAGTTTTAAAGCCAGACAGGGCAGAAAAATCATCCAATTCATGAAATACAGATCGAAGAGATTGTTCAGCATCTGTAACTGTGATGAGGACATCATCAGCGAACATAGCTAGTTTATGTTCAGAACCCAACTGCACTACCTTGATGCAATCATTGAGATGAATGTGTTGGGCCAGAGGTTCCCTGACCACGACAAAGAGGAGAGGGGAAAACGGGCATCCCTGCCTAGTACTGGTGGAAATAGTAAAGTGATCAGAAAGGAGACCATTTACACGCACTCTTGCGTTAGGAGTTCTGTAAAGTGAGAGGATAAAACTAATAACAGACGGGCCAAATCCAAAAGCCTGTAAGGATCGTTCAAGAAAAAGCCAATTGGTCCTTTGTCATTTTTATCTTCATATCAGTATCCCATGACTGCCAACTTTATATATCTTACTGTTACTTTATGTGCCTTCTGTTGCACCTGGCAATACTTTTGTCAATATGGCTGGTTCAGGAGTAAAGTGATATAAAGGCTCTGATAGGCCGCCTCCTCACAGTGACTGCCACAGAGCCAACAATATTAAGTTTGCTCCACTAATGAGGATGAAACAGGGGTGGATGTATGTTCACAACATTAGCTGGACACAACACAATCTAAAGAAGTCTGATGAACTGGAAGTCAGCCCTGCTATACTGGTAGATATTTTTTTGTTGCAGGTGAGACTGGATTGTTTTCAGTTGGGTTAAGGTTTTGCTGACTGGTTGAAGGGGAACTGAGGGCTATGATATGAGATGTGCATTGTGGTTGCTGATGGCTGTGATAGAGGGATTTGGAGTGCTTGAATTGGCTCCATGGGTCGCTTCATATTCCTGCCTTTTCTTCTTTATTAACTCCTTAAGGACTACATGACATACTATGACCGTCACGGTCCTTAAATACTTAAGGACCGATGACGGTTGTAGTACGTCACATACTTTTTACTTACAGTACTCCACCGGGAGTGCTGTAAGTAAAAACAGGGCCTAAAATTGACTGCTCCAAGACTGGAGTGATCTCTTTTAGGCCCCAGAGCTGCGTGCCGATACACGTAACAGGTCACGTGTACCGGCGCGTCGGCAAGGATCAAAGAGGTCCTTATGGGACGGAAACGTCCCAGGACCGCTGGTCCTTAAGGGGTTAAGATCCCAGGTTTAGGGGCTCCCCTTTAGATCTGAGTAAATATGGTAGGATTTAAGCACAGTATTCTAAATCTTCCAGTCTCTAACTTTAGGTCATGTCTTCATGTTCTAGTATTTGTCTTTTTTGGAGAAATGCTTCCCTCCAGACTTATTAAATCCTTTAATATATTTCAAGGTTTCTAGCACCCCTAACAAGCTAAAGATATTAAGATATTTAAGTATATCCTGGTTTCCCTTCTAATGGAGACCCTGCACTATTTTAGTGGCTCTCCTTTGAACTGCCTCAACAACATTAATGTGCTTCCGGAGATGTGGTTTGCAGAACTGTTCACAGTACTCCTGGTGAGGTCTTAGCAGTGAGTTATTGTCACTTTTGCATCTAGTTACCTTAGTAACACCCGCCTATTTTGATTGGCCTATAGGGCTTTAAATACTGGAGCATCAAGGTTTGTGCTGCTCATTGTACTGATCCTGTTCATGCTCGTAGTTCTTGCTTGTATCTTGATTTGTGTCTTGGCTTTCGAGTTGTTTCCATTCCTGACTCTGCTATCTGTCTGCTCCCCTGGTACCCTGCTTGGATCGGATTGATTTATGGGCTTTTGACTCGGCATTGTACTTGACCCTGCTATATGTCTGCTCCCCTGGTACCCTGCTTGGCTGTGACTGTTTTACTGTTTTCGACTTGGCGGTGTACCTGACCACGTTTTTATGGCCTAGATATTAGGGCTAGCCGGTGTGAGAACTTCTAGCCAAGATTCTTTTATTTACCCTAGTTCCTTTCCTGTATATATCAGCTTACAGGAATTAATTCTGCCTCTCAAGTACCCCCATGTTTCTGAACTTACAAGAGTGCTTATCCAGGTCCCTAATTAATACAAAAATAAATAGTAAAGGAGCACTACTCATATATTCACAATAATAGGGTATATCCATACATATCATGCATGGGGTATACTTGAAGCATAAAAACAAAAGACCAAAACAGAATAGGCTCTAAACAGGCACTCAACTCACATATATAAATAATTTCAACCATATACAAATATATAAAAAAGTTACATCCAAAATTATAAGTACTATGACAACTAAGTTGAGTACTTAAAGTACACCCAAGACCCAATGGAGTACCAAGCATCTGCCCTGGACAGACACAACCCAAACCATGCCTATCCTCCCCCCACACTTAAAAATAAATAATCACTGGCGCCAGTATATAGGGCCCGGCCCAAAAATGAAAAGGCATGAAAAAAAGTATAGACAAATGAATGATGGAAGATGGAGGATGACATATAATGTGTAAGATGTTATAAAGTCCATCAGTTCACATCCATAGAAGTCACTTCACCTCTTTCATATGTCCCAAAGACTGGTGGTCACCAAACCATTATCATCCATAAGTCCCTTTTAAATAGAATTAATAAAACACCTATGAAAATTATTCTCACGCTGCAGAGAAGTAATGGAGATCTGAAGTCATTAGAATCTGGAGATAGATACAGTCAGGGTTTGCACTATGTAATTGATCAGTGACACTTTTTGTTTGAACAATACTAAAGGTTCCCAAAACAATATTCTAAACTGAACGATCAAGTGTCAAGGGCCGACTTTAAATCCCAGATACATCTCAAAAAGCAATAACCCTGCAAATTGCTCCACCCCCGCTCCTCATTTAACCCCCATCCCCATTCTCTCTTGACTGGTACAGAAAATACTCCTAGCCTATAACACAAACAGAAAAGCTCTTTACCCCTAGGATGTTAGAGAGGTGTCCACTGCAGTGCTTGGAAATGCATACAGTCAATAAAAAGATATGTACACTGGTAAATAGCATGTATAAATTAGTTTATAAACTGATAAATAGCACAGAGACATTGGGATGGATCCAGCCACACCCACAACTTAGAATGTAGGAGTGACCAACACAGCTGAGGTGCCACCTGGTGGTCTAGGTCATTTCCTTCCCTGCCTAATGGTAAATATTAGAGGAGAGAGAAAAAGAGGGTGCCCAATAGTGCCTTTATCTCAATGGTATCCAAACATTAAAGTGTAGGTTATACTCACAATGTTGGTGGTTGAAAAGGGACATATGTCCATTTACAACAGTATTATGTCCACTTACAACAATAAAAGCATACAGAGAATTTAACCTGTCTCTGTTAAGGTTCCTTGATTGTGAGGAAAAGGAAATCTATCAGAATGCTGGTAAAGTCTCCAATCTGAGCAGCTAGTCACCAGATGGGTAATTATTTGGGGTCATGTTTCTAAGGGGTAGTAGTTACGCTTTAATGTTTGCTTGCCACTGAGATAGCAGGCACTATTGGGCACCCTCCTTTTCTCTCTATGCTTCTGGCTTCCAGTTTGGTTGTGTTAAGGAGCGGCCCTGAAAAGACTCTAAAGAAGATTCCTGTTTTAGGGACAGTGAAAAATCCTTTAAGCGCACTCCGCAGTAACAAGTGTTACACTGAGCAACAATTTTGTGAGTGTAAAATTTGAAGTAGTGACGGGTTGGTGAAAATATCTCAAAATGTTATTACACCAGAAGTGCCTTCTTTTTTCTTTTTCTTTTATAATGGGGAATCTTGTGATTGTCTTACTCTGCCATAAAACCTCACACTACAGGCTTCATTGTTGGAGTTTTTCCTTTTGTAATTACATTACTGTTGTTAAGCTAGAATTGCCCACTGAGTCTTTCTAAATATTTGAAGAGGGTTTGTTACCCAGAAACACTGGTAGCATGGCCTGCTCATTGTTTTGGGGAAGAATAGGATTTGTGTGGCAGGTGGTGGTGGGGATAAGAAGAGTAAAGGAAATTTGATGTGAATTATAGTAGAGGATGGGGGGTAGTGTAGCTGTGTGTTACACAGACACAGAGAGGCCAATGTACTAGGGAGAACTGGAGACATTCTGGAGCAGACCATCATTGGAGTCAGATTAAAATTATCATTCATTTAAATGGGGCCTTAACCCTTTGAATGTCAAAGGTCTCCAACCCATTTCATAGCAGTGTACTAAAGATTCCCCTTATCATTCCGGGATTAAAAACTCCATTTCATTTAATTTGAATTTTGCGGAATTTCTTTTGTCCCCTAAGCTACAGTTCATTTGTGCCATGATTGCTCCTCATTTCTTTTGTGTATAAGGAACTATGAAGCTGATGTACTGAGTAGGATTGGAGTAATTATGGAGCTATTCAGCTGCACCATACCGGACAAATAAAACATCATATTGAGTTAAATGAAGCTTTAACATGGCGGACTGAGTAGGATTGGAGTAATTATGGAGCTATTCAGCTGCACCATACCGGACAAATAAAACATCATATTGAGTTAAATGAAGCTTTAACATGGCGGACTGAGTAGGATTGGAGTAATTATGGAGCTATTCAGCTGCACCATACCGGACAAATAAAACATCATATTGAGTTAAATGAAGCTTTAACATGGCGGACTGAGTAGGATTGGAGTAATTATGGAGCTATTCAGCTGCACCATACCGGACAAATAAAACATCATATTGAGTTAAATGAAGCTTTAACATGGCGGAGGGGAAGTGGGATAATGACAGGGGGAGGGTTTACACCGAGGTTTGTTTCCGGTTTTAAATGAAGGTTTATTGTGTTAACAGGGTCTGGTTTCAGATGGCCTGGATACGTCTTGTTACTGGACAAGGCCTAGGTATTGATGTGTCAGTAAAAATGATGGATAGTCATCTATTGAGTTTCATTAAAGCAGTGACCTGTTCTCCCAGTATTCAGATCCTTGAGTGGTTATTTATGGTAATACCCTTTATCTACTGCATGTAATGTGATGTGAACGCAGACCACTGATGGAGATCTGTTCAGATAGATTAAAAAAGGATGATACAGTAGATAGATATATAGACATACAGAGGATAGATAGATAGATAGATAGATAGATAGATAGATAGATAGATAGATAGATAGGCTTCCAGACAGTTATAAACAGCAATATATTGTGCATTCACAATATTAATAAGTACAAGTATGTGTAATTGTCACATACAGTTCTCCACACTAGTGGGAGATTTACCCATTGAGTGCTGAGACAAAAATTTAAGACTATAAGAAAATGGACACCAAGCCCCAAGAAAAACATCATGCCTGTGTAATTTACAGGGATACAGATATATAATCTGTACACATACATAAAATCTACAATATATTTACTTCATTTTAATGACAGCAACCTTACAAATAAATGGCTGCTATGTTTACTGACGGGGTAAGGAAACAGGCCTCACAATTGTCAGTCTGGTATTTTTAACTCTGTGTTTTGTCACCGATGTAGGCCAACCATAGCATCCTCAGTAATCCATGGGAAATAGACATTTACTCCTAGAGGTATTTTCACCATAAGGCCAAAGGTGACATTGCAGTTCATTACTTAACTTGTATGTGCGTGTATGTATGTATATATATATATATATATATTTTTTTTTAAGGAATTTAAGGTAGACTAGCATAACTGATACAGAAAAAATAGAAATTGTGGTAGGGGCTTACGGCCGTGATATGTTGAGGGGATGCTTGGTGTAGGGTTGCGACATGTGGTGTAGGGTTGCCAGCCCCCCCGGGGCCTAACGGGGCCCCCAGGAGGAGCGTTGATATGGTTAACCTGTAAGAGGCCAAAAAAGGAGGCAAAAATGAATCAAAACCGTTTATTGGAAAACATCATTATGAGTCAAAGATACCAGGGCATGTTGAATTTCAGTTCGGGGATTAGGGATATAACGGGTGTAGCATGAAGAGCGCCACCGACCCAACTTTTGAATGATGTGAGCTGGAACACCATTACTTGAAGCTGCTGAAGCGGCACCAATTCTGAACGAATGGCCAGTGTACTGTTCTGGATTGAGACCCAAACCTGTGACAATGGTGCGAAGGTAACTGGTGAAGTGACTGATTGAGAGGGGACCGTCAGGGAGTGGAAGAAGAGGGCTATTGTCCGGAAGGTGTGAGTTGGATCGGACTGATGCTTGTAGCGCCAATACGGGGCACCATCTATCATGTGTGGAATAGAAAGGTAACATTAGTGCCTTTTTTAACTGGTAAGTTTTGGAGGAGGGAAGGAACAGAACGAAATGGTCGTGGTGGAAGGATAGATGTTTTTTTAACAAACAGATTGAGGAGTTGGACCTAACAGTGAATTCTCCTGGTCTAAGGAAGCCAAAGAAGGCTAGGTTGATAGCTGCCAAGAGGGAGGTGTTAGTCAGAGGGTCGAAGGGATTGGAGTGGAGAAAATCGTACATTTGCTTGAAAATGGCGCCAGTGATGGGAAGATGAGTGCGTGACGGGAGAGGATGATTTTTGGAAATACCCTTAAGCAAAGTCTTGATCCTGTAATTTGAGGACAAGGAGGGAGAGATGGAATAATCCATGGCTAGGTGATGTTGAATGCCTGCCATATACAATTTGATGGATGATGGGCTCAACTTGAGATTCTCATGGCAGTGAGTGGTGAAGGCTAAGATGTGGTCAATGGTAGGTGGAGGTGGAATGGCAAATTCGCTGGCGAATCTGGTAAATTGAAACCAGGCGTGAAGGTAATTCTGACGTGTACTGTCGGCGAGACCCTGTTGAATGAAGTATGAGGCTCTGGAAAGCAGATGGTTTAAACAATGATGAAGTCTTGAAAGACTGGGACTTTGGAGGTCAACGGGTTGGCTGAAGGATGAAGCTGGAAAAAAGCCTCAACACGAATTGAGCTCCAGTGGAAGGGGCTGCTACCTTTATTTAAGGCCTGCAGCCCCTCCCACAAATACAGGTGGAGCACCTTCCACTTGTGTGCATCTGGGCACTGTAAATGCAATGTTTACCACACTCAAAAAAGGAACTCTAGTATATAATCAACTCCTTGAGGAGAAGTGCACTGTGCCCACTTCTGGTCCTCAAGTTAAATATCTAATAATTTTTTACATGTTTTAATCAAATATGGCTATCACACCTATATACTAAAATAAAAAGGAAAGTCCCTGGTTGACATAACCCTTTCAGTGCCCAACTCCTCTGGCACTGGAATTGTTAAAGAGCAAGGCTTGCTAGGTTTCACTCAGACACTGTAAAGGTGTGAGCAATGAGCAGGCTATTCTGATTCTGATTTTTCTGTCCTTTGTAACCTCACAAGCAGTTCCCATCTGTCACTATGTATCTCAGTAAAATCTTCCCCTGCAATGCTGGAACTTTATTTCAGATCCACACTATTACTTTGTGTCTTTGCAACTTCAATCAAGAGACTCTGGTGCCGTTAAATTTTACAGTGGGACTGTCAAGTGAAATGTTGCAGTCTTGTCTTTTTTCTGACATTGTCAATATCAAATGAACTGAGCTAAAAAGAGGAGATGTAATTGGATGGTTTAAATGTTATCTGCTTACAGAGTCCTAAAGGTTTCCTTGCCCGACAGTTGTGAACACCTTTTATAAAGTTGCCATTTGCAGTTTTGACTTGCAATTTCACTTTCTGCCATTTAACCCACTGTATTCAGGAGACATCTCAAAGAAATTGTTTTTAATGCATCTTCACCTATCATACAATGGGTTAATACATAACCATTTATGGACCAGAGGAGTGCAAAAGCATTTAGGGAAAAAACAGTCAAAAGATGAAGGAGGGAAACATTTTCCACAAAAAGAGGAATACTGGAACAAAAGCATGTGATTTAAAGTGAGGCTTGGTTCACAAAGTTGACATTAAGGCAGCAGTGGAACACTAACAGCACTAAAAGAGCAGCCACAAAACACACTGCAGCACTATCAGGTTGTTCACTTGCGTGGCAACTGCTTGTCTTGTATAAACACAGCCTGTTGTAGCATACTGATATTTCCCCACTTTTTGCTATGATTGTTTAGTCTAGCAATATTGGATGTTGTGATGACAACCTCTAATAACGTGGCATCCTAAGTGGACATCGGATAATTATATATGGCTGACGCCAAAATGTCAGGTCATCAGTAATTCTAAAGTCACCGCTCCCGAAGAGTGTAGGATCACCAGGAGAACACATGGGGGTTATGAAGATAAAGAGGTGATAAAGCAGAGTTGACTTCCCCAGTGATATCACTTCTACAGTTCCTATGTTATTCTGTGGAGCCAATGCACTAAGATTTCTCCAGCTCCGCATTATCACCTCTTTATTACGCCCTAGTGCATAACCCCCATGGCATAACAGGGCAGCCTCAATGGGGCTATAGCACAGATATGTTAAATAAACCTTTAGACAGCTGAAGACTCAGAGGCAAGGGTGTTGCTAGGTACTGGGTGTGCAGGCCATGGGGGGGAGGTGCACTAAAGTTCAATAAGGGTCCAGTCTGGTGATTCTGTGTCATATTAGTGTCAATGACATATCATCAATATGCAATAAGATGTCTTTGCCATCATATTTCTGCGAATAAGCCACAAATACACCAACGTCGCCATGAATCCGCCATACCTTCAACAGTTTATTATTTTGCACTGACTACTTTCATAGTGGCTCATTTGTATATTGAAATGCAGTTTAACGTGCCATTGTCATAGTCATGTGGGTGTGTTTATATGTTACTGTGACACATTTCTACATGCAATAAACTCTGATAGCTGCCTGCACTGTCTTAGTTCACAGTTCCAACTTTTGCCAGAATGAGGCTGGATGTTAGGATCTGCCTATAGCTCTCTGTGGAACCAGAGGAGACTTTGCTGTCTCTATAGATCAAAGACAGCAGTTGCCCTCCTTCAACCCTTTCAGTGCCATAGGAATGAGAATAATACAAGGAAAGAACAGGCAGAAAAGTGTAATATACAACAGCTTCTTTGCATTCTGTATTAACTGAACCAGCTGAGCTGGCTATCTGCTGATTAGACGATACAGGTGAACAAAAGACCTGAAAGACACTTGGCATTTGTTTAGAATACAAACAGGAGTAGTGCTAAGAAACTAAGTGTAGCATATAAGTAAATGGTAAATCACATAAAAAATATGTCCAGGCTGGATATGATAACCTAGCTCAGTACAAAAAGGATAAACAAGCATGTATAATAAAAATAATCCTGGATTTATTAGATTTTGCTTATAAAAAGGATAAAATAAAATGTATCCAAGATAGCTCAACTAGTGGAGTAGGCATGAGACCAAAATCCCAAATTGGGTGCACAGAAACTAAGTAGAAAAATGTACCACAGACAAAACCTAGCATAGAAATAGCAAAACGGTGCCTCATAATGGGATCTGAGTCATCCAAACCACCTACATATTATGAAAATGATAAGAATGGCAGCAATAACCCATGGAGACTAGAAGAGAGTCAATCACATAAAAACTAGTAACCAAAGGGTAAGAAATATAATAACAGCTACAATGAGACAGTGGGATATCAACAATCTGTGTACATGGAATAACATGAGAAACACTGCAGAGGCAGGATCAGTGATGCATTTAGGCTTCCTGCTGCCCTAGGCCCAACAAAAAGCAGGTACCACCCACACAAACACACTGTCCACACCCTTTAGTGTGACAAATGCCCATGTTTGTTTCCTTAGGACACAGAAGCATAAAGCATGGGAGACTGGAATATCTGATTTACTTACTCATTTAGGGAAGTTAATTTCCTCTGAGAGTGTTATGAACCCTAAGCCTACTTGGCCTAGGCCTAAATACATGAATGGCAATGACCACATGATACTTAGGTAGTTCTCTTACAGTACTAAGATGTTACCAAATTATAGTCTAGATAATACTTAGGCTGTTGCAGTAATGTACTTGGACAGTAACCAAGAGACAGACTGGCTGAATTTGTACCCAGTGTCCATCTAATATGTCAATAACCACAGTTCGTTGGCAATGACCATATCATTTTCATACAATTTCCATATAGTACTTCCCTTGCATTGCCTAAAAGCATCCACGTCTCTTTGAATCTGGGCATATTAATACATTAGGATTTGGGGAACCCTGCTTAACTGAATTAGATTCCTGTGGACTCATCATATTTTTCATATTTGACTCTGCATTAAAAGAAGCACATTCTTTGCATTATTCAAAAGCTATAAAATATATTAATATTTAATATTTAAAGGGGAACTACCACCCCGCAAAAACTTCATCTTATTTAAGTCTTCATCTGGCGACTAGCTGCTTAGTAGCACTAGTCGCCAGAAATATTACCTGGTTTAAAAGATTTTCTACTTACTCTGAGGCGGACAGTAGCAGGAACCACGGACATCTTGCCATAGTGACGTCTGTGCGCCTGTGCTGTCAGTCCCTTTTGGAGGCGGCCGGCTCCAAAAGGGACTGACAGCGCAGGCACACGGACGTCACTATGGCAAGATGTCCATGCTTCCTGCTACTGTCCGCCTCAGAGTAAGTAGAAAATCTTTTAAACCAGGTAATATTTCTGGCGACTAGTGCTACTAAGCAGCTAGTCGCCAGATGAAGACTTAAATAAGATGAAGTTTTTGCGGGGTGGTAGTTCCCCTTTAAAACATAATGATATTTAATATTTATCCTCAATCCTTCTTGATGTTACTTTATCTTCTGTCTGGCACTGCATATAAATGGCATCAGAACAAGTAAGTGTATTCAATAAGATAAAGGGGCCTATTTAATAAAACAGTTCGATAGAAGCAATGTGCAAATTATGTACTGACCTTGCAAAACTGCACAGCTAAAAAGATGTCGGCAGTGGTCTTTCTCCCTTCATCTTCTCTCACACAAAATTACTGCTTTAATGAGTGACTTGTTGAATTTTCAGTGCTTAGCCCTTTCGTGTCCAAAATGTGTACAATGCATAGCAAAGCTCTGATTTGCATAACTCTCTATCAGTGAATGTATGAAGGTGTGTGAGCGTGTGAACATGCTGTGTTTGTGAGCGTGCTGTGAGTGTTTGAGCAACAGAGTGTGAGAGTGTGTTTGAGCAACAGACTGAGAACGAGTTTGAGCAACAGCACGTGAGACAGAGAGTCCATGTGTGAGCGAGAGATTGTAAGCATGTGTGAGAGTGTGTAAGCAAGAATGTGTGTGAGCTTATGTGTTTAGTGTGTATTGTGCATAGGTTTTTGTATATAGTGTATTGCGTATAATTTATTGTGTAATAGCATTGTGCACATTGCGTATAGTGTTTTGCCTATTGTGTTTTACATATAGTGTTTTGCCTAATGCGTATAGCACACTGCTTTTTCCCTACTGAGTACAGCATTTTTCCTATTGCATATACTGGATTTCTTATAGCATATAGCATTTGGTTATATTGTTTTGTGTATAGCTTTTGGCATATTGTGTATATAGTTTGATCCATACTGTTTTGCTTATAGTGTTTGGTGTATAGAGTATAGTGTTTGGTATATAGCATTTTATATATGGTGTACAGCGTTTGGCGTATTGAGTGTGTGTGTGTGTGTATATATATATATATATATATATATATATATATATATATATTTATATATTTATAAATATAGATTGTGTGTGTTCACTGTAACACATGCATCTCCTTGCAGTGATTCTGACACGAATGACTGGCTACTGTCCGCTCATGTCAAAATCATGCCCTCATATTACACCAAAAAACTTTGGGTCAGATCCAGACAGTTCCTTGCAAAAGTATTCAGTTCCCTGACTAATTCTCTCACGTTACTGAACTACAAATAGCATATTTTAATTTTGTTCTGTGTTATATTTTATTATAAAACACTAAAACTCAAAATCAGTTATTGTAAGGCGACACTGGTTTCATGGTTTGAAATATGTTTAAGAAAAAATCTGATATATATTACAAGTATTCAGCCCTCACACATTAATATTTGGTAGAACAACTTTCACTGCAATATCAACTTTTAAGTCTTTTAGGGTATGTACCAATTTTGTATACAGTGTCGGAAAGATTTTGTCCCATTCGTTTTGGAAGATTTGCCTCAAGTTTTTCATGTTGGTTGGACATCACTCTTGGACTGCAATTTTCAAATAATTCTGCAGATGTTCAGTGGGATTCAGGACTTTGACTGGGTCAGTGTAGGGCATTCAATGTTTTGTTCTTGTGCAATGCCAATGTTGATTTGGCCTTGTGCTTGGAATCAGTGCTCTGTTGAAAGGTGAATTTGCGGCCAAGGACTGAAAAAGGTTCTCTTGCAATATTTTCCTGTATTTTGTTCCATCCATTCTTCCTTCAGTTTTATGAAGATGTTCAGTCAGTGCTGATGAGAAGTATCCACTCAGCATGATGCTGCCACCAACATACTTCACTGTAGGGATGGTGTGTCTTGAGGCAAGGGCAGGGTTAGGGTTGAGTTTTGTACAAAAAAGCTCTGTCTTGGGCTTATCTGACCACAAAACCTTTTCCCACATCGCAGATGGGGAACTCTCATTCTTTCTACCAAATTCCAGATGTGCTTTCAAATGATAGTTTTTGAGTAATGGTTTATTTTTTGCCTCACTCCGATACAGGCCAATGTTATGCAGAGTTCTTGATATGGTTAATAGGTGCACCATTATCCCACTCCCTGCTACTGAACTCTGTAGCTCCTTCCAAGTGATTTTTTTTCCAGTCAGTGGCTTCTCTCACAAGTCCCCTTCTTGTTTGAGCTCTGAGTTTTGGGAGATGGCCTTTTCTTGTCAGTAGCTGCTGGGTGGTGTGTTGCAACTTCCTCTTCCTGATTATTGCTCCAACTGTGCTCACTGGGATATCCAAACACTTGAATATTATTCTGCACCATTGTACTAATGAGTGCATTTGTATTACTATATCTCTAACTTTTGCCTTCAGATCCATAGGCTACGTGCTGATTCTTCAACAGTGGGATGGATTTTTATCATGTGAAAGAGACAGCAACTTTGTTTGTTCACAGGAATAGGCCTATGGTAAGGTAATTAGGTCCTTGATAGGGCAATTCCTTTCATCTATGTAAACTGGGAGTTTCTACAGCACAGGGGTTGAAAACTTATGCAAGCAACAGCTTTTTTATTTTTCTTAAAGATAGTTCTCAAAATACCAATCTTACCTTACAATAATTGATTTTGAGTTTCAGTGTTTTAAAATAAAATATCATACAGAACAAAATTACTAAAAAACATTTCTAATTCCGTTATAGGAGAGAATTGGTCAGGGGTACTTTTAAAAGGTACTGTATGTATACCTATACAGTATTATTCAAAAACTGTAGTCTGTATTCATTTGCCTACCAGCAGAAGTGGTAGAAATGAATACAGTGACATAATGTAAGCATGCATGGGATAGGCATTAGGCTGTCCTTAAAGGAATAGTAATGTTTCTCAAAAACAGCAGCTCCAATTAACCTTCATAGTATTTGAGCCATAGATATTGTTATTTCAATACTGTCAGAGTTGTGGTTCAAGAGTAATTGAATGATAAAGTTTCCCCCCTCCCACCCCTTTTACCTAGTGTAAGCCATCTCTTCTCAGATGTGGAATCTGGTTGCTAGACCAGACAGATAACAGCAAGGAACAATCTTCTTCCTATGAGAACAATGAAAGCCCTGCCCCCCCTTGACAAGTTTTTCTGGTTTTTCCCTTATCTTAATTGATGATTGTCCCTCTCTGCAATCTACCTGGGCACCTCCCTTCTGCTCTGGATGAGCAGTGTTACATCAGTAAAAGGGGCGGGAGGGGGATACTTTATCTTTCAATTACTCTTGAACTACAACGCTGACAGAATTGAAATACACTCTCCAAGGTCCAAATACTATGATGATTAATTAGAGCTGCTTTTATTACGAAACAATACTACCCCTTTAATGTAAGAAAAGACCAAGGCCCAAAAAAGGTTTGAGGTTTTTACAATAGGAAAATTGGCAGACTAGATGGGCCGAATGGTTCTTATCTGCCATCAAATTCTATGTTTTTATGTTAATCTTTTGTTCATAAGGATACATACTACTCTACTTAGTTTAAGTCATGAAATCCTTACCAACACTACAAGTGTACAACAATGTCCAGGAGGGTGTATTATTAACATTTTTATGACCAGAAGGGTGTATAACACATTGCAAAGCAACATGCTGCACATCCCTCTGATCATTTAAGGGTTAACACAGAGTGACTGAGTCATTGGCTGATCCTCCTGTGCTGAACTGAAGATATTCTAAAAACCTGCTCTATAGGAGAAGTCTTATAGTTTTTCACAATGATAAGATAATGCCTGGTCACACAGGCAAGTATATTGTAACAACTGGTCTCAAAGTAACAGGTTCCCTAAGGAGCAACCCACATTAACAACTGTCAGCTTTGACAGACAATTGCAGATACAACATCCTGCGGCTTCCCCATGACTGGTACTTGTTGTGGAAGGATTTATCTATAAGGATGCTGATGCATTAAGAAGAATTGCAGCAATTCTGGAGCAAACAAACTGCATCATGGTGTTCAAATAGTAATCCCCAATGATATTAATGGTCCCTTAAACCCCATGAATCCAAGAGAGGTCTACAACGCATACTGAAACCTCTCTGGCATTCATGGAGTTAAAAGTTCCATTTAAATCCAATAACATTTTTCTTTTCTACTATGATGCAGCTGGTCATCCCCAGAACAGCACAATGATTATATTATATATAAACTGCAAAAGAGGTTATTCTGAGAAACATGATGGCCAATGTCTGAGGGCTGCACATAACAGAAGCCACGACAGTTGTCTTCAAACACCCCCTCCTTCCTGTCTAGATGGTTCTTGCAACACTCCAGTGGTCAGTGAAGACCTCGTGTAGGTATATCACAACTGCTGAAAATAACTAGCTGGGAAATCTTACGCCAGAGACAAAACCCATAGAAATTGAATGAACTGACAGAGAAGAAGCATAAATTGGCAGAGTTTCAGTAGAAACTCCACACATTTGGAGAATCAGCCTCTGCCCCGGAGACCTGGTTCCCAGCTATGCAAATATAGACCTTTTTTGTGCAAAGTAAAGCAGAACAATTTTGGAGCAAGCCAACTTTACTACAGATGAGAAACATCAGGTCCAATTGATTTAACCCTTTGAGTTACAGAGTGGTACCCAATGCATTGCATACCTTTCTGGCACTCAAAGGGTTAAAAGTCCAATGTAAATCAGTGGGAATTTGTATTTATCACCAATGGCACAGTTGTTATATTCTAGAATTGCTCTTCTTCTCCTTTGTGCATACTGTAATAAATGTTGCCGTTCAGCTCACTATTATCCCCCCAATGTCCTCTCTGGTTACTAGGAGACAGCATTAATGTTGCTATGAAAACTGAAGAGCAACAGGTTCTAATAGTCTTAACAGCCAGCATCATTGATCATGCAAATGGCAACAGCAGCCTTCAGCGACATACTAATTCTGTAGATCAATGCTTTTTGTCTTCTTCCCAAAAAATGTCTGGAAGCAGAAGCATTGCTAAATACTGACTGATAAGGCTAAAGCTTCAGGTCGCATACTTAAAGGGCAAACTTCATCAGGAAAATAATGATGTCTTCAACTCAAATATAGCACCATACAATATCTATAATCAACCTAGTCAGATTATTTTGTCAGTTTTGTTAATAATTCCTATATTTTTATTCAGTTTTATTTCTATCGTTTTCTCCCCTAATCTGTACTGTGAAGAAGATGTAATTTTCTGGTAAACTGTCCACTGCCCCCTCCTTCCAGGATAAGAGACTACAGAACACTGAAAAAAGAAGCCTACAGTCCCGCCCTCATTTGAAGGGCCATTAGATTTTACAGCAGCTGCACAGAGCTGCTTAGACAATGGCTAGGTGGCAGTGAAAAAGAAGGAGGAGACAACAAGTCATTTGCATTACAGCCTAATTCAAACTTCATATTTATTAAAATAAATAAAAGTTGTTTCATTATGAAAGTTTCCCTTTAACCCACTGATTACCAGGGGAGGTGGCACTCAAAGGGTTAAACATTGGGTTTGTTTCCAGCTTGACACATGTAATGGTGCTAATCTCTCTAATCATTATGATTCAACTGAACTGCACAGTGCACTAGTAAAGCATTAGATTACCCAGAATCCTTCTGTACATGATACTACAGCAAACTTAACCCTTTGAGTGCCAGTGTGGTAAACATCGTATTGCTTTGTACTGCACTGCATACCCCTCTGACTCTCAAAGGGTTAAGGAACACCTAAAAATGAACATGAGTTATATATGTAAACATTCGCTATTTGTTTTCTGTGGCATAAAATCTAGTCTCACATATGCTCTGTGGGAACAGTCATTTCTGTCTTTTCCAGAGTTCCAGGTACTTCAGGTGATTGTACAGGATTGCCCATAAATGGGCTGAAATAAGATACAGGTTTTTTTATATACACCTCCTGGATAAAACCTCAACATGCTAGAAGGCACTGATGTTGTACATCGAATGCTCTTATAAATGATTTATTTTACTTGTGTCCCATACCATCATCAGAACTCTAGCACTGTATTCAGCACTTGACCTTTATGTACTCTGTATGTCTCCCATTATCACTGTAGATTGTAAGCTTACGGGCAGGGACCTCTCATCCAATGTTTCACTCTACAAAGCAGTTGTAATCCTGTATTGTCTAAAGCCTTAAATTGTAAAGCGCTGCGTACACGTGTGGCGCTATATAAATAAACATATTCGTTCATTCACATATGCGTTTCAGAACACAAGAGCAGCAGCCATTAATCAGTACATTAAATTACTTTAGCTCTTGTCTCTCACTGCAAACAGCACAAACAAAATGAAATCAATGTTCTCTTAAAACCATTTACTTTGCAATGCTCTACACACCCCTATGGTACTTAACCCCTTAAAGACCAGCCATGGCAGCTCCAGGCCGGCAGTTAAGAACCAAGGGACTTTTTTTTTTTTTTGCCAATGCATTCCAGGGTCCCCGAGCGGCAGAGACCCCAGAATTCCATGACATGCCAGGACCATCACCAGTCCTTAAGTGCTGGGACCACCATGATGGTCCTGGCACATCAAGGGTTGTTAAGGGGTTAGCCTGTTAAAGGCCACGTGATGTGCTATGACCATCATGTGGTTTATACCCATAAGCACCAGCGATGGTCACATCATGTCACGTACATTTTACTTACAGCGCTCCTCCGTGACTACTGTTTGTAAAAACGGGGCCTGAAATTGACCCCTCTCTCTCAGACCCTTGCGTTGTGTGCCAGTATGCTTAACAGGTCACATGTACTGGCGCATCGTAAAGGATCAGAGCTGTCCT
The DNA here is from genome assembly GCA_037306005.1 of Rhinophrynus dorsalis. Classification (NCBI taxonomy): domain Eukaryota; kingdom Metazoa; phylum Chordata; class Amphibia; order Anura; family Rhinophrynidae; genus Rhinophrynus; species Rhinophrynus dorsalis. Next base: position 271,208,096 of record CM074724.1, read on the forward strand.
TAACCCTTTGAGTGCCAGAGGAGTACGCTACGCATTGCTTTACAATGTGTTGCGTACCCCTCTGGCACTCAAGGGGTTAAGGGAAGGTAACTTCCCTGGACCACTGGACCTTAAGGGGTTAAAGGGTTAACTGGACAGTTTACACATGCATTAAAAGACGTTTAGGTTTTTATGTTTTAGGTATGTAACATAGAAATAACTGATTTTATTTATACTAGCTGTAAGTACATGATGTTTAAATGTATATCAACCTATTCATGTAACCCTTTGAGTGCCAGAGGGGTAAACAATGCATTGCCAAGCACCACTTTGGCACTCAAAGGGTTAATACTGGCATACTTGCCCATTTTATCTGAACCAGAAATGGCAAGTCCCTATGAACATCCTCTAAATCTTGTCTAACTGTCCACAAATCCGTATGCCGTACAGACTTCAGTTTTATTCAAACAGGTCTGTGTTTGCAGATAAATGTAGAGCTGTTGTTACAAGTGGGGTTAGTTTCATCTTGTCTATCCAGTCACACATAAACTGCATCATTTGGTTACATGATGTCCAACAGGACTTACATAATGTGCTGCCTGTGGCAAATTCTAAGCCTGCATATGTGTATGTAAGCCTTTAAGGGAGCAGTAAATATTAGAGCATTTCCTGCTGAGGAAGACAAGGGCACGCCCACTTCTGTCAGTTGTTTTATTCAAATATGGTAACAGTTTAACCCCTTAAAGCGGAACTACCATCACTAACTAATCTATGGTGTGAAGCTAGATACCCCTACAGTCACCCCAAATATGTTTGTTAAACTTCCCAATGCGCTTTCTATATTTTGGAATCTTTAAAGTTTACCGTGCACATAGACCGTTAACGCCGCGGCCATCTTTGCTGTCTCCTTCAACTGCGCATGTACGCGTTCTCCATAGACCTGTCTGTCAACGGCGATGTGCCTGCCCACAGCCTTTTTTTTTTTTTTTTTTTTTACATGCACGGTAGCGCAGCGCGCATGCAAATGAAGCAGTGACATCCTTACCATCCATGCACGTAGGATGGATCATTTAGAAAGTGGGAGGAACAACGGAGCCATTTGGCTCCATGCTTCACTCGAACAGACACCACCAGGTACAATAGTCTTTTCAACTTTATTCATTTTAAAAACGGTTAAAAAAAAAATAAATTACACAGCGCTTATAACAAATGAAAGACACATCTCTACAGACGTAATCATGTTGGGGTGGTAGTTCCCCTTTAAGGACCCTTCATGTGCGAGAAACGGCACCCTGGTCCAGGCACTTAACCCTTTGAGTGCCTGAGAGGTATGCAATGCATGGCTTTGCACTAGCACACTAAGGATTAAGGACCGGTGACGGCACTGGCACGTCATGGAAATCTGGGATGGCAGCTCGCTACATGGCACTCTGCCATTCTAGAATTCAAATCGCTTTTATTAAAAAAAAAAAAAAAAAAAAAAAAAAAAATATATATATATATATATATATATATATATATATATATATAACAACTCTGTGGATTGGATGCTCATTAAGGGGTTAAATGAGCTAAAAGTGAGTTTACTGTTTGTTTACTTCCTGAACGTTCTGACAGCAAACTGAGCAGTTTCTATCACATTCTGTGGAAAACTGTTTGTCAGTGACTTTCCTCTCAAATAGAATGTAACAGGAACACTATTGAAATCTGACCATTACATGCACTGTTACTATTAAAAAAACACAAGTTTAAATTGTAATAGCTCTGTAAACATGCATCTCTCAGCAGTGGGAGTACTCTTATTTTACCCTTCTGGAAAAACCCTATGATATATAATATAGGGATAGTATTACTTAAAAAATACTAATCCCTATGTTAAAGCATTTGAATAAAGATGAAAAATGCCCCCAGCTGCATCTGTTATGGTTTGAGAGATAACCGCTTTCAAAGTTTGCCGCTGGCTGACGTCAGAATTCTAGCTGACAGCAGGGGAATCCTCTCCTGAGATCAGCCAGCAGCTCTGCAGCAGAGCCGAGATCACGTTAATAAAGAAGAAATCCATCACTAAAAAGGTCTTCTACGTGTGCTTGGTTTGCAAGCACATGTATAAGTCGTTTTAAGTGAAGGATTTCTTTTTTGTTAATGCGATCTCGGCTCTGCTGCAGAGTCGCAAACGGTCCCGGGACCAGATTCCCAGGCTGTAAGCTAGAATGCTGATGTCAGCCAGGGGCAAACTTTGAAAGTGGTTATCTCTCAAACCATAGATGCCGCTGTGGGCATTTTTCCTCTTTATTCAAGGGCTTTAACATAGGAATTAGTATTTTTTAAGTAATACTATCCCTTTAATATAGTAGACTATTACTCTCACAGCCAATTTGGCTGAGAGATCAATAGAGGCAACACAGGGGAGCAAGAGGCTCTTCTGCATCCATTCTACACAGAGCCGGGTAGGAGTGGGCGGTATCGAGAAACCCTTGCATGTCAATGAGGGAGGCCTTATCTAATTAACGTAAGAGGATTTCCTGATCCCGGCCACTCTTACCCGGGTTCTCCGAGAAGAATGGAAGCAGGGAACCTTTCATGATTCCCTATGTCACCTCTACTGATCTACAAGCCGAATCGGCTGGGAGATCAGTAGTTTGGAGCACATCAGGATGGTCCTGATGCCCTGCAATGAGGTCTAAATTTTTGTTTTGCTATCTGTCTTTTCCTCCAGGTATCAACTGTTTGTTTTTTAAAATAGAGTGGTAGTGGCAGTTGGTTGAGGAGTATGCCCCCTGCCTCCGCCTTAACCCATCAGCAGTTTTCAGCCATCCCCCTTAACAGCAAACCAGATTCACTTTGATTTTTATTTCTATCTATATATGTATATACAAATGTACTCAGTCTGGGATGAACCAATGGTTGTGGAGAGACAGCACTCAGCAACCGAAATGATGAGTAAAATTCAGTTCATTCCATGCCAAACAATTTCGATCCTGAGGAAGGTCCGTTCAGGACCGAAAACATTTGGCATGGAATAAATTTACTTTTTCTTGTCATTTCTGTTCCTGAGTGCTGTCTCTCCTCAACCATTGGTTCATCTCCCAGGCTGAGTACATTTGTATATTCTCTCTTATTATGGGACGTGCAACAAATGCCATGTCACATACAGCAGATTACATGTGATGATAACATGAGTTTTTTCTCCTTATAACATAAGATTACTGTTCCCTTAAGGACAAGATGGGTGACACATCACATCGTGAAGCAATGTACTAGACACTGCACAACCCTCTGACATTTAACCCTTTAAGTGTCAGAAGTGTATCCAAAGCATTGCAGTGGAACAAAGCTGGAGCAGAGGACAAACAAAAATCCCCATTTCATTAAATGTTGATTTTCTAACCCCATAGATGTAAGAGAGATCTCCACATCATGAAAAGTGTTCCACAGGTTAAAATCCTCATTTAAATCAATGGCAATTTGTACTTGTAACTTGTGGTGCAGTTGGTTTGATTCTACTTTTCTTTTGAACACAGCCTAGACTAACTCCCAGATATTGGATTCCCTACATAAAAAACAAATGTATAAATCAATTACTTGATTTCATAGCTAAGAAGTTTTTTTATGAATTATATATCGTTAATTTAAATCAACAGGAAAGTTAAAATTTGAACTTGAAAGTCCTTCTTTCATAAATCTCTAGATAGTTGCTTTGAAATGTACAAGTCTGTTCAATAAACCGAGATGATTTTAACTTGTGTTATAAGTCATTTGAAAAGTGGGGGAAAAAAAGCAGAAATCAATCATTTAAGAAAAAAGAATATTGGTGTCTCGAGGGATGAGGGAGAGGCATTGATCTACAGAATTAGCGTGTTGCTGGAGGCTGCTGCTGCCCTTTTCTGGATAGATGGTGCTGGCGGTGGTGGTGTTTATTGAGGGTTATTACAATCTGTTACTATTCGGTTATCATAGCAACGCAAAGAGCTATCTCCTGGAAACCAGTAGGGATATAGGAGGGATAACTGAGAGGCAAAATGCAACATTTTATATTCACAGTAGAGAGCATCTTATTGGAAAGCTATTATGAAAGTTTCTCACTGTCAAATATGTATTGTAACCCTTTGAGTGCCGGAGAAGTACACAACACATTACAAAGCAATGTGTTGCATACCCCTCTGACACTCAAAGGGTTAAACATGATGCACTCCCGAGTCTTATACATAAAGGGCTGTATACATGGAGCTAAAGAGCAATCAGAAGCAATCACAGGGGGGTAGGGAGGTACAACTCTCACAGATTTAACCCCTTGAATGCTAGAGGGGATTGAGTACAAAGTCTCATTTAGATCAAGGATAGACAATGTGAAGAACCTCCTGCTGGTGCAGATTAGAACTCCCATCATCCTCTGCCAGTCGTTGTAATCTGGTAACAACCCTATTAGTTTATTCCATAATTGCCCCACATCGCTTTTATACAAAAAGACCAAAATAAATAGCCAATATCAGTACAATAAAGACTAGCATTCATAAGGACCTAAAGTGTGCTCAGAGTGTGTGCGACAGCACACATCCACTGCTACAGTAGGACAACCTGCTGTGTCACATTTTACTGCATATGTCACATGTATACACGCTGTACATACCACAGTGGTAAAGATTAGATAAGGGTCATTGCTTGCATACAGGGGAAGTCAACAGAGATTCTGTTATTTATTTTTAAGTTCCAGTTCTTCAGGGACTGGACCTCTATCTAAACAGCACAGACAGGTCACTCTAACCCCAATTCACTTTCTACCCTGTCCCTTTCTCTTCACATTCTATTACACCATAACTGAGCGCTTTCAAAATGAGCTGGACCTGAGATATTTGAAATATTAACCCTTAAAGTTCCCCATGATGTATATCCTTGGTAATAAGCCTCTCCATGTCCTAACTAAGAGGTAGTGCTTTCAGTCCTCCATTTACAGGTATGTAGGTATGTATATTTTTATTTGTATAGCTCCAACCTGTGTACTTGGCACATTACAGTTTATATTTAGTATAGAAGGGGTACAATAAGTGCAGTAATTAAGTGCTTATATAGACAATCATAATGGGAACACCAGGTGAGTATATATTAGGATAAAAGGTCTCTGTCCCATAGAGCTTACAATCTAAGTCATATAAATTTAGTGATATAATTACTTAAACCCACACAAGACAATCGGGACATCTCCCTTTGCTTTTCTGGTACAAACTGAACCAATTTTGAGACTTAAGAAGCAATTATATGGTGCAAATCAGGCAACACTGAACTCTCTCACTCTGAGAATTTGGCCCCTCACTGTGAGACTTGGGTCAAAGCCCTAAGTCTCAGGGTCAAACCCAGAGAGTTCCATACCTCCCAACATTTCACTCCAAAGAGGAACACTTTTGTTTTTGGTGGTGTTGCTGGGGTGGGGCATTTATGAGAATCTTTAGGTTATTTCATGACTTACTGACACCTCTTTGTGTAATTGAATAAATGATTTAGAGCAAGACCAAAGTATTTTATTTACACAGACACATATCATGAAGTTTAAACAAAGATTAATGTGAGTTTTACTGCTGTAAGAAATGTGATACAATTATATACACACCACACAGTCTGATCTCCTAAAACAGAGAGACACCAGGATGGAAAAGAAGAACAGAAGGATTTGGGTCTCAAAGAGGGATGCTTTGGAGGTGTGGGATTCTCAGGTATGCATTACACCCACTTTGGCCTGATATCCCTGCCTATACTACATAACTTCCACCCCCTTATAACACAAATAGCATCACTCTGGTAGGCCCAACACAACAGTATTCACATCACTGGAACTGAACACTAATGTTTTCACAGACAGCCACAGTGAATTATTTAAGTATGGAATGTCCAGATCAACAATTCCCGTGTCCTGTAATCAGCCCCAGATCCCTGTTTGTATGTCCCTTCCACACATGAATGTTGATTAAAAAATAATGCAAAGTTTATCACCCACAATATATTTTAATATAAAATATAAATATAATATATTATCTCAATTCCTCATGTAGTACATATATTACATAATGGGTTGCTAAATTAGTGCCTTGGATGATATTAATAGGAATGTATAATAAAGGATGACTTGATTGATGATGGTGACATGAATTCAAGTGATTCTCTGGTATACATTACTAGACAATGACTTGATTGATGAAGATGAGATGTATTCATGTGACCCTCTACTATACATTACTAGAGGATGACTTGATTGGTGAAGGTGAGATGTATTCAAGAGAGTAATTGCAATCATTGTATTTCATTATCAGCTCGAGGCTGGAATTGGGAATATTTTGCGTGATGCATTTAATTAATGTATAATGTATTTTCAATAAATAAACATCGAGAACATACATTAGCACATTAGAACACAGTTATAAAGCATGTAAGACAAATTAACACTTTTAAAATCCCAGTAACAGGTCACCAGCTCACAATACTTTAACAGCATAATGACATCCCCAGTCCACTCAAAACTGATTAATTATGCCCATTAGGGGTTTCTGCCTACATTAAGATAGGTGGTGGGTAATGTTAGGAGTGTAAGTGTTCCATAAAGTCTGTGTAATGTTGGACTCCCGGTCATTAATCAGCTGCACAGGGTGTCATACAGTGACTACACCAATAACAAACCCACAGGCTGATCATCAGGGCTCCACAAAGAGGCTGATGTACTAAATATAAATGGAGCAATTGTCTGTATGCAGTGTGATCATTAGCGGAGCCAGTTTGTTTACATTTTGTCCATAACGCATCTCTGAAACTGTATAATTCAAAAGATCATCAGAGACTCAGGGTAGATGGCCCCCCCCCTTTCCCTAATCTTCCTTAGAGGGGCATGGGTATTACAGACCTGTAAGAATTCTGAGTCAAAAAAGTCAATTGCTGAGTCTAGATCAGGTATAAGGTGTATTCTATACCATGGGCAATTTCTTAAGTCATTTAGGAAAAACTGGAGATTAAGGGTTCGATCCAAATGTTTGAGATAAAAAAGCCGGTAGGGCAAAATGGATACCGACCAACAAAAGAAAATTTCTTGGTCGCATCCAAATGCCCTACCGGCTAAAAGAACAATGGGTCAAACCATCTGCACAATAGCGGGACATAAAACAATATTTCCATTGATCTAAATGGGACTTTTAACCCCTTGATTGCTAGAGAGGATTCCAATACATTGCTTTGCAATGCATTGGAGACCTCTCTTGCATTCAAGGGGTTAAAAGCCCCATTTAAATCAGTGGAAATTTCGGGACCTTTTTTTTCTTCCCTGTGATGCAGTTGGTTTGTTCCAGAATTGCTGCAGTTTCATTTGACATATAAGGCCCAATGAGTTACAGGAAAAAGGCAAACTGACTGTGACATGAGGGTCTAAGCTACTAAGCCTCAGGAGCTTTCAATCTACAACAATGTATTATTCCTGGTGAAACACTTTCTAAATAAAATAATAAATAAATAAATAAATATGAAGCCTTCTTTTTATATATTGTAACCCTTTGCATACCAGAGAGGTGCTTGGAGCGATAGGTTAAGCATATCTAAGAAATATTCCAGTCATTCCTGGATACGGTTTGGAACTCCTGATCCAGAGGTTACAGACTGTGTAATTGCCCCGTGTTCTGGCTAGCTGTACAGCCACATAGCTACTGTAACCTTTGTAATGGCAATGTTAATGATATTAAAGCTGGAACTAATTAGTGTCCATTTGTGTTAATGAAGTTTAAAGGGACTCTATGATGGACCATAAAGCATGTTTATTTTAAGTCAGCATGTACATTGCAGACAGGCTGCTTTTCAACAACTCACTCTATCCTTAATCCTCTGAATGCCGGCAGGGTTTCCAAAGCATTGACGTGTTGGATACTCTCTGACACTCAAAGGGTTAAACTGGTGCTAATGGACAGCAGTATGTAAAGGAAAATTTAACATCTCCTTATAATAACCCCCCATTTACCTTAATCTGAGTAGAAAACCCTAATGGCTATTCTGAATGAGTTCTGTATTTAGGACCCCAGGACCACAATCCTTCCTATTAGTCTTCCTAAGACTGTGCTTTCACTCACCTTTTCTTGCATTACACTGATACAGGAGGGGCATGACTGATGACTGACCCACGTAAGTGACAGCCAATAACATTTCAGCATTGCAAACTTCACAGACAGGGCGTATGCGATAGCTGTCTGTTTAGACTATTGGGTGCCAGCCAATATTATCTGAGCATTGCATCTTCCAACATTTGTGTGAAAAGTCTGCATGCAGCCCCATATACTGTCATGGGACCTTACTTGCTGCATCTGTACAGCATTCCTAAGAAAACGCAGTTTGCATGCTATATAGTGATTTGGTGCACTCAAGCAGGGCGATAGTTGCCCATATAAAATGCAGCATAGCCCAGCATAGCACTTTCACAACAGGTGACATTGCCACATCAGCATTGCTGATACCTGTGTGAAAGGGTCATCCAGTCTTCAGTGGGTAGTGTTTTAAGTCCTGGAGTCATGCAAAAAGAATATTATCTGCCTACATAGACATAATATCCAGTACTAATTAAAGATTACTTTTGAAAAATCATAAAATGCCAAAATGATTCAAAAGAAAGTGGAGTAATTCTGGGGCAAGCCATCAGCATTTCAGGGCACAATGGAATTTTTTTGAGGATTCATCAACAGAAGGTGTTAAAGGGACAGTAATGTTCCAAAAGCATTTTTTACAGTTATGTAGAGCTTAAAATATAATACGGTTTGAGAGATTTAGGGATTCAAAGTTCCCCCTCCCTTTCTCCTGATGTCAACGTCTTGCTGACAGTAGGAGATGCCAGTCTGGGGACCAGCAGGAGGCTCTGCATCAGAGCCGAATTTGCTGTACTTAAAAAGTATTAATTAATTGGAAAGATCTACAAAGTGTGCTTGCACACCAGGCACACTTTTTAGACCTTTCCAATTAATTAATTATTTTTAAGTAACGAGATTCGGGCTCTGCTGCAGAGCTTCCTCGGGTTGTACGACTCGATTCTCCTGCTGTCAGCTTTACAGATGACATCAGGAGAAGAGGAGGGAGCGGGGAACTTTGAATCCCTATATCTCTCAAACCATAGCGGTCTGAGAGAAAGGGTTTGGAGCAATCTGATTAATATTTTAAACTCTACATAACTGTAAAAAAAATTTTTAGGACTTTAATGATCCATTACTACATTAGAGTCTTGATATGTCTCCAGTGCATTGTGATGCAATATGCTGGAGACATCTTTTTTAGAAAGTTTTTTACCTGGAAGAATATATTGGGATTTATCTCATTTTCAATTAGGCCCAGTAGAGCAATTACAACGCAAACTTAACTTTTTACACAGAGAAAAAACAAATACAAACATAATCACATATATATTTTTGGGGGGTAGGTTATTCCAGGCTTTTAGAGTTCAGAGGGAGAAGGCAGATTGATCAGCTTCTTTCTTGCAGTATGGAATACTCAGTGGAGGTTATGCACTAAGGAGTGATAAAGAGGTGATAATGCGGAGAAAACTTCTCCAGCGACATCACTTCTCCAGTTTCTATGTTATTCTATGGAGTCAATGCACTAAGATTTCTCCAGCTTTGGAGATACTAGCAATAGTCTTCATAGAATAACATAGGAACTACAGAAGTGATGTTTCCGTGTTATCACTTCTTTATCACGCCTTAGTGCATAACCCCAAGTGAGTTGTTAGAAGTGGAGCAGAGGTTATAGTTAATATGGAAAGCTGGAGTGAGCATACTGCTCAGGTAGTCTGGCAGCTTTCTGGAGAAGTGGTTATATACATACCAGGGAACTCTAAGCATCTACCTCGGAGACCCAGGTTTTCAGACAAATTACTGGACAGGGGCTGATTCTCCAGAGGTTGTGAGTTTCTTCTCCTTCCTACCCTGTTACTCCTGCTTCCCACCCACTTCTCCTCCTTCCCACCCTGTTCTGCCCATTTTCTGCTCACTTTATGAAAAGAATTGCGTAATTGACATCTCCTGGTTAGCAACGCATGAGCCCTCTCCGGGGGCTCAAAATAAGCAAGTTATGAGGTATGGTTATAAACTAGGCAAGAAAAGTGAAGAGTACATCTAGACTTGAGTGTTAGCCAATTTAGTTCTTTACACATATCACAATGATAGGTAGTGAAGGGTAGTATAAATACATTGGAGGACAAAGCCATAGGACCTTAGCTCAAAAAGAAAAGAGGAACAATTCTAAAGAAACCATCTACACCAGAGTTGAGAAATGTTAACTCCCCAGACTTATGGAATGGGGCTTTTACTCCTTGAATGAAGCAGTGGTCTCCAACACATTGTGAAGCAATGCACTGGAGACTTCTCTAGCATGTAATGGGTAAAGACACCACTTAAATCAAAGGAAATATTACATTCATCCCTGAAGTGTGTTTGGGTTGCTCCAGAATTGTTGTCCTTTGTGGATAAGGCCCTTAGTGTCCAATAGGTTTAACGTATGTTCCTCTTATGTGAAAGGGCATTACATAATGGTCATATTTTTAAGTTCCTATATCTTGATAAAATTTACTGTAAGATATATGAAATAGTGTATGCAGATGACTAAGACAATTTTACCTTGCACATGCAAATCATTCAGGTAAGGATTCATCAAGTAGCAGGAAGTGCAGCATTCTACATATGCTGCTGTTCTCTGCAATTACTGGCAAACACTCGGGTATTTATCAGTGACCAATCCTATTTTCACATGCATACACCGTATATGTGTATGCGGGTGTAGTATGCACCCCTATAGATTTCTATGGTATCTGCCAATGATGAATGAGCAAGGGCCAGATATGATGCAGCCACTGATGAATCGGCAAGTGGCTAATGTGCAGAAAAAAATTAAAATAAATATTTTTAATTTTTTTCAGATCTTCCTGCACTATGGACTGATTCCTGTGATTATATAACAATATCTGATAATCTGCAAATTTCAAAGGTCCAGAGGATTGGCTTTGTCAACTTTAGACTAATTATTATTATCCTTTATTTATATATTGCCAACTTATTCCGCTGCACTGTACAATAGGGAATAGACATACAGATCCATTAAACAGTTCAAAAGGAACATAGAAAACAAAAGGGTCAGAGGGCCCTGCTCATGAAAGCCTGCAGACTAGAGAAAAGTAGGTGGGATACAGAAGGAATAAGTTCTATGAGGTGTAAGTTTCTTCTGCCACAGTGGGTGGGATAAAGAAGTGCTTTTGAGTGCAGTAGTTCAGTCAAGAAGTGGGTCTGTTTGGGAGAACAAGACTATGTGAACAATGAGGATGTGATGGGGTTGCAGGTGGGAAAGTTATTGCAGAAGGGAACAAGAGTGAGTAGACAGGCTGTTGATCTAGCCTCCCTAATAACAGTTATTGGGGTAGTTGATACGTTTCCATGAAGATCTGAAGGCTGGGGAAGAGTCTGATGGGGCTGGGGAATGAATTCCAGAGTTCAGGTGCCATACAGGAGAAGTCCTTTAGGCAGGAATGGGAAGATGAAATAGAGAATATAGCATGATGTGAGCATTGGCATGGTGCCTCAACATAAAGGAGGGTAATGAGCCATCTATAATTTGACATTAAAATGGTCTCATTATCCTTTCCAACCCAGTACAACTTCCCTAGTAAGTAAAGTTTGAAGGCAGTGGTACTTTCACCATGCTCTTGAACTGCCAAGATACCAAAATACAAAGACAGAACGGCTAAAAGTGGAACTAATAACTTATTATATCAACTTAGGTCATTAAGCTTTCAAAATCACCTATCATCATTTAACAACAATTTACTAGATAATTAGCTTTATTCATTTGTCAGTTTATGCAATTTACTACTGTGCCAGTCAGATACTCACATTCCACACTGCTCTTTATCCCCCCTACTCCTGCCTGCTGGCCTGTACTAACTAATTTGCATAAACTGACAATCATGCAAATCCTGTCCAGATGGATAGGAGGGAGATACAGATGTTCGGACATGTCCACATTCTGACCTGTGGGTATAACCAGTTCAATCCTACTAATCCTTATTTATGGTGGTTGGTTTAGTTATCAGTTTACCTATCCCTTTACTGGCCATCGTTTAACTTCTTAGTGGCTACACAGATGTCCAACTTACTGTGAAGCGATGAACTGGAGACCTCTCTAGCAGCTAAGGTGTTTACAGATTTTTTGTGTGTGTGCTTGTATGTTATAGGCTGATTACATTTTTTGTCAGGCAACAGTGGGTGGGGTTAGGGATGGAGTCCGGTGAGATGTGTGTGTGGCCATGGGAGGGGCAAAGGGTTCCTTGGGGCACCTGAGGTATAAATCCAGCTCTGTGTGTGAATGCCGTCAGGTGACTGTTCCTCTATATTTACAAGTGACGCAACCATTCTGTTATTGAGTCTTGAGTACTGTAGTGAGTAAGTACTGATTCTACCATTTAAAGAGTAAGTCACACCTCCAAATAATAACACCCCACTTACCAAACTATGGACACAAAATCCTAATGCCCCTATGAATTCTTCCCTTCTGCCACTGTTCAAGAGATAATCTATTCAGTCAATCCTGGATGTCATCTCTATGGAGGCAGACATGACAGTTTCTGGCAGTTTTTTTTTCCCAAACTGAAGCAAGCAGAGTGCATGATTTCACTTACCCCTTTAAGGACCAGAGTGGTATGTAACACATTGTGAAGCAATACGCTGGACACCCTCATGTGCAGTGGACAGGGTTTGAGTCCTATGGTCCTTCGACCAACCTGTCATGTCTGCCTCCATGGACTGTTATCTCTTGAATCCTCAATGTGCTGCACGCTCCTTCTGCATTCAGCTAGTTAAGTAGTCAGTTCTGAAATGTGTTTGTTTATTTGTTAGAAAAGATTACAGTAACCTACTCTGTTAATCTAATCTAGTATATAGGAACAAGAAGATAAATGTAATCCCTATTCGTTCTTTGCACATTGATTTCCATTCTGTACAAAGCTGTCAGGGTTTAACATAAAAGTAAGATATTCACTGATCACAGTCCATACTGTTCTCTCACATGCTGTCAAAGAACTTATTGATTTTGTTGTTGATTTCTACAATATCCTTGGAACTTCAGTGTTCAAATGAGAAGTTTGCTTTGTACAACTGTACCTTTAATGTATTGAGGCAATTATGGAAGTGGAACAATTTGTGAACAAATTACCGTAATATCTCGGGTATAATACACACAATTTTACCCCACTTTACCCCACTTCAATTGGGCGGAGCCCAATTGAAGGAAGCAGGCAGCAGGGCGGCAAGTGCAAGAAGTTTTGCCTTCTCTTCGTCAGTTTACTTGCACAAAAGTACGGTTTATCTTCAAAGCGGAGCGCCGGGGAAGGGAGGGAAGAGGTCTGCTAACACTATATGTTTTTTTTGTAGTAAGGGAGAAAACAAGGGTGCGTATTATACATAGGTACTCTTGTTTTCCCCTAAAATCTTAGGCATATTATACACAGGTGCGTATTCTACCTGAGATTTTACGGTAACTGCACTGTAGAGAACAAATAAAAATTCCCGATGATTTATATGGGGCTTTTAACCCTTTGAGTGCCAGAGGGGTATGCAACACATTGGTAAGCAAAGCGTTAACCCTTTAATACATAAGTATCCAAAGCATTACTTCTCAATAAGTTGGAGATGGAGACCCATCTAAAATTGAACAAGTTGATTTGCATGTTTAAATAAATAGGAATTTTCACTTGTCAGCATCCAGCTAACAAAGCTGTTTTGGTGCGATGTGATACATGGTTCCTGGTTCTTACTCTTATTAGAGATGCTCTGGATTGCTCATACAGCTGAAAATATATTGAGGTTATCTTGGGAGTTTGTAGTGTGCATCTTTGAATGAGTTTAATTCCTGTTGAAACTTATACAAGACATGGACCAGAACATGTGGGTTTTGGAGATGCTGAATCACTTCATGCAATTTTGAATTTTTTCTTGTCCTCTATGAAGCCATAATTTGTCCCAGTACTGGACTGGTTCTTCTAATATAATCAGCTGCGATGCCATTGCACATTTCATGTTCATACTTTTTCTTAATTGTGCTTTGGATTCCAAGTTTATATCTCTAGTGTCTGAGACAGTGATTCTCAACCAGGGAGTCATGGTACTTTGGTATGTTGTGAACATTCACTTACCGTGGCCCTAGCTTTCTATAAAGACTTTGACAAAAATGTAACTGTTGACTTTCAACTGGATATTTATGGAAATGTTTATGTATAATATGTTTGTTATTCTGATTGTAAGAACTAATAATAAATATATGTTACTTATTTGTACTTTTCATAATGCCCTTGATAAATGAACATAAAATGTTACGGGTTCCCTGAAGTTTCAAGATTGTGAATTAGGGCGACCTGGACAAAAAAAGTTGAGAACAACTGGTCTGAGGGCATGAGGCTGATGTACTAAGAATTGAGGAGATACGCACTAAGATTTGATAAGGCTACTGTTTGACTTTATTTGACAAAGTCATCTCATTGTATGAATAAACTGTCTTCACCATCTTACCCCTGTGATTGCACTTCAAATATCAAGATATTCCCCTGATTGAAGCTATAGTGGATCTTATTGGAGGTGAGATCTCCTGGGTTGGCACTGTGGTCAAGATACGGAAGTGAGTTGCAAGGTTTTTACGGTTTACTTTAAGGAATGTAAGCATTCATGTATATTTGCTTAACCTTTTGAACGCCATAGGGATATGATGGAGGAGGACCGTGTGGACACAGTTATGCACGAGAGCGCTCCAGATCATATGCAGTCCTCCTCTGTCATCATCGGAGAAGAGCCACTACAACAGGAGGGCAAAAGAACAAGATTGACCGGCTGTGGGCCACAGCCTGAGAGCAGCTGACGTCACGAGGACAACATTAAACGCTTTTATCTCAGCAACTACTTGCTTAAAAACAAAACAAAAAAAGAATTACAGCTTCTGCAAAGTTAAACTACATGAGGAAGTCAGTGTTGAAGAAGGTGATGGATTCCCTTTAATGAGGCATTTACAAAAGAAATAAGGCGCAATATTGGCAAACCAGCTGCACCATGGATGAAAATTAAAGACTCTCCATTGATTTAAGTGGGGCTTTTAACCCTTTAAGGACCTCTGGCCCTTAACCTCTTAAGGACAGGCTGCATAGTGGGCTTCATTGTTTAGCTCCTTGAATGCTAACTATGTCTACAAGGCATTGTACCAATGTCTTGGATGCCTCATTAGGATTTAAGGGGTTAAAAGCCCCTTTTAAATGAATGTAAATCAATGTGTATTTGGGGGATTTTTACTTGCTCCCCCTATCGTGCCGTTGGTTTGCCTCTATTTTTGCACAATGGCCAGTGCACGCTATTACCATTGCCATTCTACTGTGATTTGATTTTTGCTGGGTCTCAGTATAAGCTACATAGCCAGGCAAGGAACTCAGTCGTGCCCTTAATATAATAAACTGGCAGTGTCCTATGAAAATGAAATCAGGACATTCTCCACGGCCAATACAACAGCAAACAATGATTGTTGGGTAAACCATCTGTGTTATGAATATGATTTTATTCCTGTATAATGTAGATTTGGCTTGATAAAAAGCAGTTTAAAGCAATCAGGTGAGGTCATAAAAATAAGAGATGAGCTATTTGTGTGCTGCAAATATTCTTACTTATCAATGAGTCAGTTGCTGAAGCCAAAATATTACGTCTGTGACTTATGTTATTTCAGTGAAAAGGCTACAGCTAAAAGCTGGGAGATGATAGATTCAGAGATTATATCAGGATGGGTACAGCAGAAAGACTAGATGAAACATGGAACTGCCTCCCAATATAATATTTCAGAAATTAAAATGTTTTGGACAGGATAAAATTTCCCATCAGACACAGTAGGCAGTCATCTATAGCAAAGATGTTTGAGGGGTGCCTAAACTGTGGTAACCAGTCCCACATTCTGAGTTGTGGGTGTGACCAGTGCATTTCTTTTTTTTTTACGATATTTTTATTGAGTTTTTGTGAAGTATGGGATACAGAAATTAAAAAAAAGGGGGGGGGGGAGTATGGAGGTACAAAGGAACCAAAAGTCACAGTAATAGAACAAAAGAGAACAGGGAAAAAGAGAAAGGAGAGGGAGACAGAAGAAAATCAAGCAAGAATCATCTCTCGATGAAAGTCTGGAGGAAGAACCGAGGCGACCCATGTCGACCAAATCTTCAGATACGAGGCACGAAGGTAGGCAGTCATCTTCTCCATCCTGAGGAGCTTCCAAATACGACTCTCCAGGGGCACTCAAGAAGCCGGCACAGATTTCCAATGGGAGGCAATATGACATCTGCCCATAGCACAGACCCTGAAAACCAACCCATTGGCCATTTGGTGCAGAGGAGGATGTCTAGAGGATATATTAAGTAGTGTTGTCCAAGGGTCATGCTGTAGGGTAAAACGTGAGTCCAAAGAGCTCTAAAAGATGGACAGGACCACCACATGTGGAGGTAAGTGCCCTCTAAGCCACATCCTTGGTAACTGAGCTGGGGAGTTGAAAGAAAAATGCGATGCAACAAGATAGAACTATAGCACCAACAGGACAGAACCTTATAGGCATTTTCCTTCACCAGGAAGCAGTCAGTTAGACTACTAATTTTAGACATAATAGCGTTCCACTCCTTGGGATCTAGAACCTCACCCAGATCAGCCTCCCACAAGCCATAACTGCTTTATGAGCAGTCCGCAACGTTTTGAGCGAAATCTCTGGGGAGGCATTAAGAGTAAAATAGTCATCCAAAGCAGACTGCAACTCCGTTTTAACCACAGGATCCAACAAAAGAGAGTCATTAAAGCGCCAGGAAGGGGGGGATTGAGGTCCTGGAGAAACCAGTAAAGGAGCATTCAACTATGGCATGATCAGACCAAGTGAGTTCATGTATCGTGGCAGAAGACAAACCACCCATAAGAAAATGGTTGGCAAAAGTATAATCAAGTCGTGAATAATGCCCTTGTGGATGGGAGAAAAAAGAGTAATCACGAACACCAGGATGCAAAAGATGCCAGCAATCATACAATTTATGGGTAGTCACCAGAGAGGTAAGGTGTTTGGACTTTGGAGGCAGGGAAAAGCCTTGTGGAGGAGCAGAACGGTCCAGAATCGGGTCCATCAGAGCATTAAAGTCACCCACCAAAATAACAGAAGAAGTAGGAACTTGATCCAAGAGAGAAGAAAGACGAGAAAAAAATTGAAGATCAGGCACGGTAGGTGCATGCACATTAAGCAGGGTCAAAGGAGAGCCCTGGAGATCACCTTGCAACATAAGAAACCTACCTATAGGGTCACACGTCACCTGTGTGCAATGAAAACCCACAGAATTATGGAAGAGAATCAAAACATCATTCTTCTTGTGAGGACCCGAGGAATGGAAATGCGTTTGGTATCGTCTATCCCAGTATTTTGGTACAGCTGATGAACGAAAATGAGTTTCCTGCAAATAAAGTATATCAGCCCGAAGGGAAACATAGTTTCTCATAGCCATCCTGCGTTTTTGCGGGGCATTTAAACCTTTAACATTGTGGGAAACAAAGGTGAGGGTAGCCATGGGTAAAAAAAAAAGTGTGGTGCAGTAGACCTCAAAAACTTCCCTCCAGACTCTAGAGCAGGGAAGAGAGAAGGGAAGGGGAGAGCAGGGAAAACAGAAGGGAAGAACTCAAGGACAAAACACAAGAAAGACACAAACACAAATGGAGGGATAGAAAAAGACGGAGATCACAGGGAAAGGGGGCACTATGAAAGTGCCGAAACGATCATCCACGAGGAATACCGGGGAGAAGACAGCAACCCAGAGAGCAGATAGTCCAATCCCCAATCAACCAAGGAGGATGGTCAAAGTTCCCATATAAAGGACAAAGCCAGACAGAGTAGGGTCCAAAAGCTAATCAGGACCCACAAAAACGGGCAAACAGTAACCAAAAAAGAGAAGCTAGGCACCCCCAAAGCTATATATATATATATATATATATATATATATATATATATATATATATATATATACAGGGCTCAAAATTTCCACTCGCCACTAGCCAATGGCGAGTGAAAATTTAGCCCTGGCGAGTAGAAATTCAGCCCTGGTGGGTATGTTGTGGATTGCAGTGGCGAGTAACTTTTCAGGTCTGGCTAGTAGCAAAGGACTTCAAATTTTAAGCCCTGTATATATATATATTACATTATGTAACAGGAAGGGAGGCCCAACCCCTAGAGGAAAGGAAAATCTCAGGTGGTCACTAAAACAGTGGAGGTCAACACACTGAACTACAGGAGAGCGGATTCCGCCACTGGTAAACTCTCAATAGGCGGTCCAGGCCCCAGAACCGAGCAAAGAAAATGGGCAATGGAGACTAAAAGTAAACTCCAAAAAATATAGAGGAGACATCCCCACAAAAGGCAAGGCCCACCGGGCAATATACACAAACAAAGGAGGCATTACAAAGCACCCAAATGGGGTAGCCCAGATAAGCTCTACGAATTAGAGGGCCTCCACTGTACGAAACCCTAAAGGAAAGGGTGTCATAGAATAGAGAAGGAGGGCAGAAGAGCCTGGAAGCATAATGGACACAAACTAAGGGAGAACAAAAGCCAAATAAAGGGGCTAGAAAGGGCACCTCCCCCCTCCACCAAGTGCCAAGCCCAGGCCCCCTTACAGTAAGCCCGAATGGACCCAGAGCCAAGGCAGGAAGGGAAAAGAAAGTAAGCACACCACCAGTATTTCTCCTCAGATTAGGTACAGCGCCCCTCAAAACAGGGTAAGCAAAACTCCAATGGGAGGTACCAGGCTCACCTGTGGAACCAAACAGGCACACCCTGGTGTACAAAGGCTCGGTCTGGAACCAAAGGAAAGGGTGGCCTTCAAAAGGAAATAATGCATTAACAGTGTCCACAAGGACATAAAACAGAGCACATGAAAAGTATGACCCCCAATCTCGCACAGAACTCCTGATTACCCCAAGAATGCAAGGAGTAGAAGGACAGCAAGAAGTAATAAGTGCAGAGAGGAGGAAGATAGCGAAGGATGAGAAATGAGGAGAAAAGTACAGCAAGAGAAGCGCAGAAGGGGGAGCACAAAGCAAGTGAAAAGAGGCATCTCAGGCTACCCAACCCTCGAGCACCGCAAAAGAGACACTCTAAGAGTCGAGGAAACTCTGGGTTCGAGAGCTGGGCATCCCAAGGGTAACCCAGCCCACACCACCCCACACAGCCACCCCCCTAAAATGAGCCAGGTAGAAACCCCCGCAGAAAGGGAGCTCGTGCCAATAGAACAAGAAGGGCGCAACCGAGCCGAAAGAAAGGCCCAATCGGGACCAATGGGGCGAGCGTCCATCTAATACAAAAGAGGGGACAAAGCCACATCAGCGAAACCCATATAATATTAGGGAAACAGAGTAACCGCCATATTAATAAAAAAATGTAACACAGTAGATAACAGTTCTTGAAGTCCCAGGCTTCAATGTGTACGTTTCAACACAAAACAGCAAACCAGTCTGGTGTGGAAGGAGAAAGGCCTCGACAGTTCCCGAGGATCTCAGAAGGCCTAGGGGTTCTCCGGACAGGAAGATGAAGCAACATCCATGAGTCAAGCATCAAACAGGTAGGTCAGACAGGAGCTTCACGGTCTGGAGCAACAAAGTCCTCATACAGGGTCTGGGCCGCTGGCGACATTCCTAAACCCAAACATCGCAGGAAGGCCTTGCATTCCGATGGGTCCCTCAGGGTGGCATGAACACCACCTCTGGAAACAATCAACTGAAAGGGGAAAACCCCAGCGGTAGAGAATGTTTTGCTCATGCAGGAAGGTGGTTTAAGGGGATGCAGAGTGCTTCTTTTCTGAAGCATTGTGGGTGCTAAATCCACAAAGAAGAGAGGAGTGATACCGTCCATTTCGGTAGGTCCTTGGCGATCAATTTTCATGACCGCCTCTTTGGGAGTGTAGTACGTGAACCGGATTCGGTAGTAAGATTGCAAAGTAACGAAGAAGGAAATCATATAAGTCAGTAGCCGATTCTGGAATACCCCGGTTTCGGAGGTTGGATCTCCGGGACCAATTATCCAGATCCTTGATAGCATCGTGAAGCCGGGAATTCTATTGTTGGAGATGAAGCGCATCTTCAGAGAGAGACGTTTGGAACTGGTCCACAGCCGCTACACGAGTCTCCAAAGCATTAGTACAGCCCAGTATCTGTTGGCTCTCCAGCTTCAGAAGGGTAACACTATACTGGAACTCCTCCAAAAGGTCTTGTTTCACAGTCAACAATAGATCCTTAAGAGAGTCCATGTCTTGCCAAGTGCACAATGGAGGAGAGTCAGTAGGCGCTATGGAGGTAGTAGGCGCCCCAGAGCCCGAGTTGCCTTTTTGAAAAAAATCAGCAGGATGGCACGGTTTTGGGGTCCATTGTGACATTCTTGACAAGAGGTTTTATTTAGTGCCCCCCCCAAAAAAAAAAGGGGAACAAGCAGATAAGGCAAAAGATAGCTGGTCTGGATGATCAGAAGCAGGAGCCTCAGCAACACACGTCCATACTCTCCAAGGTGCAGGCCACACCCTCGTGACCAGTGCATTTCTAATCCTTTGCATCAGACATCCTATCCTGGTTTATGGTGGCTGATTTATTTTCCAGTTTATTTAACCCTTTGACTGCCAGAGACGCCTGTCTCACTGTTTCTAAATGTGTTGGTGACCTCTTTAGAAACGAAAGTGTTTTTTGGATTATTTGTGGGTTTGTCTATTACAGGCTAAACATGACATGGTTTGTGTCACAATGACCCATATTTATAAAAGCAAACTGAAATTAATCTGGAGTAAACCAATGACAAATAAAACTTCCTTTTCAATTAAATTGGGCTTTTAACACCTTGAATGAGGTATCCAATGCAATGCTTAGACCCCTGGCATTTAAGGAGTTAAAAAGATCTATTCAAGTGAAAAGGAATTTAGGAATTTTTATTTTGCAGTTGGTTTTCTCCAGAATAAATCCAGTTTGGATGTGCTTAAACAGGGAGAGTGGGGATTAGGAAGGGGAGAAGGTGAGGTCTGACTCTTAAGTGGGTAGGAAATGGGTGGAACAGGGCAGAGAGTGGGCACTGTTACCGGGGAACTCACCAAAACAAGATACAGAGCCTCTGTCCATGGGATCAAGTTAATTAACAGTTAAAACCTAACTTTGCAGGGAAGATTAGTATATGTTTTGTGCCAGGGAACAGTGATTGGTTCTAAGAGAATGTTCATATGTACACTGGGGGTGTGACTATGTGTGTGAGTAAGAGCATCATGGGTGATTTGCCTAGGGGCACCTGAGATATCAATCTACACAAAAAGAATGAATATGACAAAGATTAACATTGCTGTGTTATTTTTTAAATAACAGAATAATTGGTAGACTTTGCAGTCTAAGTAGCTCTTAAAAGCCATCATAAGCTACTGTAAATATGCAAGATAATAAAGCAATTTTGTTGCAATCTGCTTAGTTTTCAATGGGCAGCTATAAGGGTCTGACTAGTTTGTACCATTTAAATAAATGAGCCTGGTATATTAGGAAGAATTAGAGCTCTGCGGTTATGCCAACCACTGTAGACATGGCATCCAGTCCTAATTAAAGATTAATGGGGAACCAATCCACACAAAATTGATTCATTGAGGCCCTTAGGATTTTTCTGGCAAATAACTGAACTACACAGTCCAAATGAAGGACTATTTGTTGCCATAGGAAACTACCAAACTCTATCAATGGGAAGTACCTATAATGGCTTCATATCATAAATTCATACAAATTCTGTAGCTAGACACCAAATGATTGTATTTAAACACACAAAGGGTGACCACACACATACACACACACACACACACACTTAACACAACCTCTCACTATTGACTTCAGAATTACAATACACCAGAAGCCTGTCTCTGGAGCTCACCATGCTCCATCAGGCTCTCCCCTAGCTGTCAAGTTCTCCCTCAAAACATATCAATTCAACGAAGCTGACACCCAATAGCTCTTAGGCTAAGCTCACACCTGAGTTTTAATTGTAGTAATGATATTGAATAAACACACATTTTAAAAAAAATCATTGCATTTCTGTTCCAAATTTCTAATGCTGTGTATGCATTTCTCATGCATTTTTAGTATGATCGGATTGAGATATAAATGCATTGTGAATTGCATCTGTCATACCAGCATGCCTTATTTTCTTTCACAATGTGCTAAAATGTGTATATTTAGAATGACTCTATTGAAATCAATGCATAAATCTCAGCAGTATGATAATGCAGAAACGGACTTGAGTTGCAGCAAACATGCATTACATGCACTGAGAGAATCGCCAGTGTAAATAACACCAAAATACACCATTGTACCTAACTGGTGCTTTTTTTCAGTGCATTTAAAATACTGGATTAAAAATGTGAGTGTGAACAAACCCTAACTGTCCAAAAAGTGCCACTCTGGTAACTTCACATTGTCCTTTCCAACCAATCTTGCAAATGGCAAATCTTTCCCTTTCCTCTAAATAAATGGCATCCCATCTGAATATACCTTGTGTTTCAGTTGTTTTCCTTATACCTTCAGCCTGGTCCAACAACACTACTGAATTCAGCTTAATGCCAGTAATCAAAATTGAAATATAGGATCACCTCCTCAATTCAAAAATTAAATTGCAATCTGGGCCTGACCAATTATCATAAATGTTACTAAAGCTCAGTGCCTCGGTCACTGCATATCTTTTTGCTTCCCTAATACCTTCTTGTTACCAGGTGTATGTCCAAAGCCTGGAAAGTGGCTACAGTTGTTCCCATCCACCAAAGTGGTCATAAAAATGTGGTATCAAATAACACACCAATATCTTTACTCCCCACGTTATCTAAAGTCCTGGAAAAAAGTGTCCACATGTTACTATATATAAGTATTACTAACTGTTCCACTTTGTCACCCTGTTTCAATCACGCTTTCATTCAAATCACTCAACAGTCATGGCCCGCTTAAAAGTATGCAATGATATCCAGACTGGCATGGAAATGGTGAGCTCACTGGAGCTATTTTCCTTGATTTTGCAAAGACCTTTGATACAGTAGACAATAATATTCTGATAAGTAAGGTCAAAAGTTCAGGACTGGGTGATCATTCTCTAAATTGGTTCCAGTCCTAGTTATCAGACAGAACCCAACACATGTCCGTTGGCGACAATATTTCCATTCCGTCAAAGTAAGAAGTGGGGTTCTTCAAGGCTCCATTATTGGCCATCTTCTACTTTCTCTACTTATAAATGATCTTCCCATAGTTGTAAAGCATCTTCTGTTGACATGTATGCAATAGACGCTAGAAATCCAAATGTATCACAGCTTAAGGCAGTTATTACAGGATGGTTTCTCTGTTGATAGATGGGTAGCTAAAAACAGTTCTAAAAGGGATAGTAATGTTTCTCAAAAACAGCAGCTCCAATTAATCTTCATAGTATTTGAGCCACAGAGAGTGTTATTTTAAAGTGTATCTATCACCACTTTACAAGTTATGCTCATTAGGTAGATTACTTAGCAAATAAGTTTGAAACATTATTTAAAAAAAAAAAAAAACATTATTTGAGAGAAAATAAAGTGTGCCCTGCATCCTACTTCCGGGTAAACTGCTCTTGTTGCAGTTTACCGCTCTGCCTCTGCTCCCGTCCCTCTACCCAGCATCCTCTGATGACGGAGGCATTCTGTTAGTAAGCTGGAGGGATCTCATTGGCAGAGATCGATATCTAGCCAATGAGATCGCACCAGCTTACTAACAGAATGCCTCCATCATCGGAGGATGCTGGGTAGAGGGACGGGAGCAGAGGCAGTGCGGCAAACTGAGGCAAGAGCAGTTTACCTGGAAGTAGGATGCAGGGCACACTTTAAACCTTAATTTTCGCAAACGAAGGTTTTTTTTTTTAAAATAATAACATTTTAAACGTATTCACTAAGTAATCTACCTAATGAGAATAACTTGTAAAGTGATGATAGATCCACTTTCAATACTGTCAGAGTTGTAGTTCAAGAATAATTGAATGATAAAGTATCCCCCACCTGTCCCTTTTACTTAGTGTAAGCCACCTTCCCTCAGATGTGGAATCTGGACCACAGACCAGACAGCTCACAGCAAGGGAAAATCTTCTTACTGTGAGAATAATGAAAGCCCTGCCCCCCATTGACAGGTTTTTCAGGTTTTTCCCTTATGTTAATTGAAGA
Source organism: Rhinophrynus dorsalis (assembly GCA_037306005.1). Lineage (NCBI taxonomy): Eukaryota > Metazoa > Chordata > Amphibia > Anura > Rhinophrynidae > Rhinophrynus > Rhinophrynus dorsalis. The sequence continues at coordinate 271,232,328 of CM074724.1, forward strand.
CTATCCATCTCTGCAATCCACTTGGACACACCATTTGGACACCACCCTGTGTTCTCAGCTGAACAGTGTTACATCAGTAAAAGGGGTGGGAGGGGATACTTAATCATTCAATTACTCTTGAACTACAACTCTGGCATTATTGAAATAACACTTTCCATGACTCCTACAAGTATGTTGGTATGATTGACCCCAACATCACTTTGGTCTTCATATTGATAAATGAACATCTACACTTTATCCTAAAATAAGTGCTCTGTTTAGAAACAAATCCTGTTTAAGTCCCCAGGTAAGAAAATGCATTTATCAACAGATGTTAATGCCAGTAATAGACTATGGGGATGTAGTATATGCTTCTGTGCTGCAAATTCATATTGGTAAACCAGACAATGTATAATTCATTATGCCTCCTTGTGCTCCAATGTAATTACTACCCATCATTGTGATATGTTTAAAGAACGTAACTGACTAACACTCGAATCTAGACTTACTCTTCACCTTTCTTGCCTAGTTTATAAACACTTCTCTTTAAAGCTACCAGACTAACTGAGCAGTATGCTCACTCCAGGTCTCTGTACTAACGATAACCTCTGTTCTGTCTCTAAAAGCTGGTCAATCTGCCTTCTTCTTCAGAGCTCCCAGTCTAAAATCCCTAAAAATGCTAAAAACATTATGTAAATATATATATAAATAATTTTGTATTTATGTTTGTATATTCTGGGACATATCAGCTGCACTGTAGAGAACACCAGAAAAATGTAAATTTCCCATGATTTAAATGAGGCTTTTAACTCCTTGAATACTAGAGAAGTTCCCAAAGCATTGCTAAGTATAAGCATTGGAGAACTCTCCAGCATCCACGTTATTAAAAGCCCAATTTAAACCATTGCAAAGCCTTATAATCCCCTTTGGCACTTAATGGGTTAAATCAGTGTGAATATGTATTTGTTCTTTGCAGTGCAGCTTGTTTGTGTAATAATGGCTCCACACTCACCTTTGGGTATACATTCCATACTGTCTACTCTTACTGCTAAGAATGACAGGGAACCTAAAGGGTTAACAAGCTATAATTATGGCTGAGAAGCAAGAACAGCGGCATAAAATATTCAGATCTATTGCTTCCTTTATAACTGGTTCAGCTTAACTTGGAATGATTAATCAATTATTTACTTAGGGTAGACCATTTTTCTGTCATATAAATTACATTTAATACCAAGCCATTATTTTCCATTATGCAAGTGCAGTTACAGCTTCCTGATTTGCTTATGACAAGTTTGGGCATTAATATAAATATACATATAAAAAGTAAAGTACTTCAGGCACATTCAGACATTGCATTCCCCACCAATAAATTATATGGTGCGAAATCATTACCCTGTCAATCACGACTTAGAGACAAGGATATTCTTAAAGGGACTTACACACAGAGAAAAAGTGCTTCTGGGACAACAGAGGGAAGAAATTCTCCAGTGAATTGCAAAGCAATGCACATGAAACCTCTCTTGCATTCGAGGGGTTAAAAGCCTAATTTGAATAATGGAGAATTTGTATCTGTTCCTATACATACAGTTGATTTGTTCCAGAAATGCACCTCTTTTTCTTTAAGACTACAATCCTTATGGATGTAGCGGCCCTTAACTGCTGTCTTTCTGAGTTATGCCATCTGATCTGATATACAACTTCCACTGACTTGCTTGGGGATCTCTGTTTAATTAAAGTGGAACTTTCACCCCCAAGACACTTAATGTCATTGGATATAACTCTTAAAATTGTCTGTAGGTTGTTTAATAAATTTATTAACTATTTATTAAAAAAAAAAAAAAAAAAAGTACTCAGTGATATCACCAATCCCTCTTGGTGCGGTACAACCTCCCATGCTCTTAAATTTTCCACCCACCTCCCTCCCCGGCTCTCCCTAGAAGCAAGAGCGCTTCCTTCATTAAGTGCACATTTATTTTGACCACTTTCTCTATATTTACACCCCCTCACACAAACCAGGCCCAGCCTGTTTGTTCCCAAGTCTCTAACTGCCTCTGTTTTATTATCCATTGTTAACTGTGCCTCGGGTGTCCTGTTAGCTAGTTCCCCTTACCTCAAACCCACGAGTATCTATCACTGCTCACTTACCACCCCACTCCTTCATCTTCCTCCCCATCCATGTGCCTCCCAAGGAAGGGTACCCCTTCACTTCAGCAGGTGGTGATCCTCCTCCCCCGACACCCCTCTTTACCCTCCCTCACTTCTTATGCTATCTCTCACCTTTTTATTGTACAACATTTCTCTTTTTTTACTTCCACAACGGTCTCAACAATAGCTTCTATTCTCATTCTTTGTATGTCTCCTCCTTTCCTTTCCTGCCTGCACCCTTGATGGATGTCTCCCCCTTCTTTAGCACCCCGGATTGCCGCTTTTCACACGCTCTTTCCAGGCAGGATACTGTTACTCTCCTCCTCTCCTCTCTTCCTCCTGCAGTCTTTCGTGCATCCATAGATTCATACAGTCTCTCTGGCTATCCGTCAGGCAGAATTTAACCCTTTCAGTGTCAGAGGGGTACGCAACGCAGAGCAATGCGTTGTATACTCCTCTGGCACTCAAAGGGTTAAATTCTGCCCACTTTTCTGCACTGAGTACCAGGGCTGTACAAGCGTGGAAGAGAGTGCGAGAGACAGCATGAGACCGATAGTGAGAGAGACTACAGATGTTCAATGGCTCCAACTGAAATACAGAAAAGTGGGCAGAATTGAACCCTTAGAAGCAAAGCATTGCTCTGCAACGTGTTGTGTATGACCTGGCATTCAAAAGGTTAAATTCTGCTCGCTTTTCACATCCAGCGCCAGGATCATTACAGAATTAAGGACAAAATTCTGTGAAGGTCCTGGCACATCATGGGTTAATGATCACAGCACACCACAGGGCACGATGGGGAGGCTGTAACTGACTGCTCCTGGATCACAGCAGTTTCAGACATTCGGTGGTTCCACACATGTGATCTCTACAGCAATCACATCGCTTCTACAGCAATCACATGTAAATGGAGCCATATGACAGGCAGTGTATGTAAACATTACCTGTCACTGTTCTCTGCCACCATTCTCCTCACTCAGATAGTGAGACAGAGAGAGACAGAGAAAAGAAGCCCCAATAATTAAAATGGACATTGAGGGGGCACTTTTATTTTAGGTGGTGGTACTTGGGGCAGCACAGCTGAGTACTGACAGCTCTTTCTTTGTGCAGCTGAATACATTATTCACATGAAGATCACAGTATTTTATTTACAAAGACAAATGCAGCTAGCTTGCCTCCACTTTCTTTGTGCATATGGCCAGCAGTAAACAAACCAGGATATTATATCCTATATAATAATTCTCTAGAATGTTTGTCAGAAGCCGTTATGCGTAGTAGAGACTGCCCGAACGCACAGAATGCTGGGAGTTCTGTGCTGGGAGCATTCTGTGCTTTCGGACAGACTCAACAGTGCAGGACTGTGTCGGAGGCAAGACACACAGCAGGACCGGCCTTTTAACAATTTGAGTGTCAGAGGGGTACGCAACGCATTGCAAAATCACCCAGACCTTGGCCCATGTACATAGGATTTTATACTAGTCTAAATAATGCAAAAACAGCTGCATGTAGGGGCTGCTTTCCTGTGAGTCCACCAAACCTAAGGGCCAACATGTATAACATAAAGAGGAGCAATTCGGTGGCAAACCAACTGACACTGCTCAGCAATGCATTGAGCACCTCACCCAGTAATCAATGGGTTAAGTGTCAAGGAGTGTGTGAGGTAATAAGACAGGAAGTAACTGCATGGCATGCCTTAGTTAGCATAACCTATAAATCTAAAGAGCTCAAAAACTAGTTTTATAAATCAAAAATGGTTAGTACGACATATAGGCGATTTTGAAAACTCTTTCAAAATCTCCAAAATTGTTTTTAGGTGATAGAGTGCCTTAAAATTAGTAGCTTTCCTGACTACTTGAAGGGGCCATATTTTGTTTTAGGTACCCCCAGGGACTAAATTATACAAGAAATGTCTTTGGCAGGCTACACATCATCATCAGTAGTTATGGATATCTGCTACAATTCCAGGGGAAATTTAAAACCTGTCTGAATCTAGCAACAGTTTGTGAGCTCATATGGTAACAGTTTAACAAGAATCAAAATCCTTTCCTTACCTGAAGGATGGTGAGTCATGCCAGTTTCCAAATGCAAGGCAGCAAGAGGGGAGAGGAAAAAAAAGAAAAAGACAAATTAGTTTTCTTTGATTTATGACGGAATCAGTTCACCCCGAAATTACATATTAATGCTGAAGCAGGCATGTTAACATTTTTAAAGGAATAGTGACCTTTTATTTTGAATTTACATATTCTGCAAGTATATAATATGTACAGTGAAACACTGAAACTGCCTTACTTTTTTCCTATTCCCCCATTTATTTGTACATTTGTACATCCTTGACAATGAGCTACTGGGATCTGTGTGCAGAGAGTTTTCAGACATAGAACATTAACTCCATGGCACTCAAAGGGTTAAAGCAAGTATAGTAAAAAAAAAAAAACAATGTAAAACAGAGAGCACACAGCATTCTGTGCTGCAGAGAGCCTGTAACACTGTATTACATGTTGCTTTGATGGTCTATGAAACAGAAAACTCTGGAACATGAGATCCAGATTCCAGGTAGGTCACTAGAAGGGACATAAAACTGTAAGAAAAATAGGTACAGATAGAAAAGATATATGTAAAGTAAAAATAAAGAATTACTTTAAAGGGGATGTATCACCTCTATATAACTAAGCCTAAATAGTTAGGTTATATATCAAAGAAGTGTCTTAATTTTTTAAAGCTTTATTTGGTTTACATTTAAGTTATAAACTCTGCCCTGCAGCTACTTCCACATAGACTGAGGATACCTGCTCTGTACAGCAGTCTGTCACTCTGCCTCTGCTCCCCTCCCTCTATGCAGCCTCCTCCAATGACGGAGGCTTTCTGTCTGTAAGTTGGAGCGCTCTCATTGGCTACATATCAATCTCTGCCAATGAGACCTCTCCATCTTACAGACAGAAAGCCTCCATCATCGAAGGAGGCTGGATAGAGGGAGGGGAGCAGAGGGAGAGTGACAGACTATGGTACAGAGCAGGTATCCTCAGTCTGTCCGGAAGTAGCTGCAGGGCAGCGTTTATAACTTCAATTTAGACTAAATAAAGCTTAAAAAAAATAAAAATAAGACACTTTTAGTCATATTCAATATATAATTAACTATTTAGGCTAAGTTATATTGAGGTGATACATCCCCTTTAATATTTACTGCTAAAAGTATAAAATACTCCAGCACAAGATTATTAAATATTAGTGGATTATGCCCTAGTCTCATATAGGCGTGACACTAAAAAATGAAAGTAAGACAGTATTGAGCTCTGACAGCCTTACTTAAAAGAAATGGTTCAACTAATGCATGTTTATTACAATAATTCCCCCTTCTTAACCCTTTGAGTGTCAGAGCGGATTTGGACACATTGCTCTGGAACTCAAAGGGTTAAACCCATTGTGCTAAATACCCTTCTGAGTCTTAAAGACTTACTTAAGAAATGTTAACATTGCAAACTGAATGTTTTATTATTATTTATTACTATACAGGTGTTTTCATTGCTGCAAAAAAAAAAAGCTTCTAGGATTCTGAGGTATGTAAAAACTCCAATGGTCCTGCATTTCAGGGTTGGTATAGTAATTGTGCAGCTGCACTTCCAGAATGTGCTAGAGAATATGATTGCTTTAGTGCATACCAGTGCAAATATGCTGCCATTTTTAAGACTTTAATGTTCGCAAGCCTGAACAACTCCCTCATTGCACATGCAGGAAAGTTGAAGCAATGTATGTCTCCTTCCTCTGTGATTTGTTAGTATATAAAGGAACTAGTTGAACAGCCCGTTACACGGGCCACAGTGCCACTGCCACCCGGTCGCAGGGCAGTCACGCACAGCAGAGACTGCCCACGCCACGGCTGATACAGAGCTGGATGCTCCTTCGTAGCGCCCAGCTCTGTATCAGCCACGGCGCGGGCAGTCTCTACTGCGCATGACTGCAGCACACGCAGCAGTGTCTACTGTGCATGTCGGGGCGTTACACACGTTTTAGTGAATTATTATATAGGATGCCCCAAACTGACCATACTCTTCTCCACTGCTTCCCTTCTGGTGCAAAAGGAGAAAAGCAAGATCCTTTTTGTGTAGAAAACTTGAACACTGGCATTAGGCAGACACAACACATACACACAAAATGGATTGTAAGTCTAATTTATCATGGATTTGTACTATATCATCTCCCCTACAGTGTCTGGGACACAATGGCTGCAGCAGAACAGGCATGTCAAATATGTATTCCTGGGGTTACATGTGGCCCCCCATTAAATAAATTGTAGCCCCCAGAGGGATTTATCATTTACATTACAGCACAACCCTTCTAATCCAAGAGGCTCATTATCAGAGAGCAGAAAATGATTTAAATGCCATCCTCTTTCCAGACCTCCATATGAAAATAACTGTGCAGGTACCAACAGCCATTATTGTGGTCCTTCATAGAGGGAATGCTTGTATATGTGGCTCTGTTTTGTAGGAATCATGATAATGCAACCCTCAATTGCATCTGAGTTTGACATGCCTGCTGTAAACGGACAAGAATCTTCAAAGACTTATTCCATGTCTACTACACAAGTAGCCAGGCACCTGCACAAATAGACACCAAGGGGGGCTTGAGCACCTGCCCTTTTTGTCCAAAGTGCCCTCGTGCCCATTCAACAAAAAAAAAATAATAATTATGAGAAGTGCCCTTTTTTTAATTGAGCCCCTGTCCCCAAAATGTCTGTGCACGTCCCTGCAAGTAGCATTTGTTGCAGGAAAACATCATTCATACAGGAAGAGAGCCCAGTGCAAAGCTCCAATAAGAGTCTCTCTCTCCCCTTCTCTGAATGTAGAATGACAGCTGACTATCACTCCCATCATCCCCAGCCCAGTGCAGCGCTCAGATATAAATTGAGGGGAGACTACTTCTAACAAGATGGGAGAGGTAACATACATCTGATAGAGGTTTATACAGTGCATGTGCTTGTAATTAATATAACAAGGACAGAAAACATAAATGCGAAGAGAGATGGAGGTTTCTGGGTTGAAGCGACGTTTAATGCAGCGAGATGAGAATATCGTGCTTTTTATGCAGGGCAAGGTTCTCATGTCGCCATTTTCATCAAGGTGACCTGGTTATTGCTTCTTTATGTTGCACTCTCTTTTGAATGCAACATTTTCAAAGTGAACCCACTGCTTCACCCCCCAGACTTGATGCACTGTCCAGTGGTAGTTACACAACCACACATACAATGTCTGACACCCCACTGTATTCCAGTGTTCACTGGTAGCAACAGAACCACACATACACTGACTGACACCACAAATGTGTTCCATTGGCACACAAAGCGGCACACACACACAGTGTTAATGTGAGATGTGTTTGGCACGAAAGGGGTTAAAGTTTAAAAATATACACCAATGTGTACTTTTTCTCTGTCTCTGTGGTGCTGGTAGAATCCACTGAACTAACAGTTTTCTACACAGTGATAATAGTTACTTCTTATATCCTCATAATTCCATTACCAGTGAAAGAAATGTAACAGGGTCTGTGTCCAGTGGATACTACCAGCAACCCAGCATGAGACAATATCTTCTAACACAATCCAAATACTCTTTATGTGCATCATTAAGGTCAGTTCAGTTCTTCCCCTGTTAGTAACACCGCTCTTAATTATAATGTGACATGGTTCCACCTCTGATTACTTATGCTTGCAGTACAGAAAGCTCTGTACTTTCACACATAACATATGAGTAACACGTGAGAAAAGAAATATACAGAGGAATAAACAGACATCAGGTGTGAGATGTTTTACTTATTTACAGATGAACAGGATTGGGGAAAAAAACTCTCATTGTACTGGTCATTATATATCAGGTTTTACCATAAGCTCTTTGCCAATATGTCTGAGTTTTCTTTACTAATGGAGCAGGTAGGTGTGTCACTTACATAAATATCTGTGTTATAAATATAAAATCTGTGGTAGATTTATGTTATGGATATAATGAAGTGTAAGGTACACTTATGTTATGCATATAATGATCTCCAAGGTAGATTTATGTTATGGATATAATGATATGTCAGGATTACATTATGGATATAATGATGTCTCTCGTAGATTTATGTTATAGATGTGATCTTGTATGAACCACTGATTCTACACAACTAACCCTGCATGGAATGCCTATTGTTCATGCTTCCAGAGCACCCAGCTCAAGCCTGGTTTTTATTGAGATTAGCACTAAGGACATTTGCGAAACCGGGAGGTTCACTTGCTTTTTTTCTTTAAACAAGTTTTGAAAGAGTTTATATAACAAGTAAAAAGCAAATGTAAGTAAATGATGAGAAAATAAATAAATATAAGAGATAGAAAAAAGATGAAGAATGAACAATAACAGTCAAACAGTTTTTAAATATTTCAAATTGTCGCCGTAAGAACTATTAATTCAAGGAGTTCAAACTTTATAATATTTCGAACAAGAGATTCACTTCCCCAATGCACAGTTGTCACAGCATAATGTGAGTTTTGTAGGACTGTATAAATTGGTTTATTTTTCCCTCAGATTAGGGTCTGGGTTCTGTTACAGGTGCTAATTTTATCACTGCTTTTATCTCCAGTTTTCTCCATAGACTTCAATAGGAAAATGTTTTGATAAAATGGGTGCTAACATTTAGCACCTGCAATCAAATCTAGCCCTTGGTTGTTTGTGATTGGAGTTTTGAAGAATTGGAGTTAAGTTGTGTGCGTTGGTTGGTTATTGGGGGAGGCATCCCTATTTAGTATGGAGAGCTTGTGATGGAAAAAGCAAAAACGTACCTGAAAGAGCTATGCATTTTTCAGTTATATGAGCATTGTGGCGAATATGTGTTTTGAATAACATCCAGATATATACATTGTTTATGGGCACAGCAAAGAGGAGGGAAGAACAGAGGGTGGGCATAGTGAATAGAAGTGGTCAGAGAAGTGGGTCAGGAATAGCCTTCAGTCCCCTAGCCACTCTGGTTAAAGTCACAGCCATGTGTAGATCTTGGAGCAGCAACATGGAGGAGATTAATCTCCTCCTTGCTGCCACCCCAAGGTGTGGTTGGCATGGACAGATAATTTTGGTCATGTGCCAGCCTTCTCCTTTTATTAATATAGATAGGAATATTAATGTCTATTTCATGTGTTGATAACCTCTGGCCCTAGCAGCTGTTGATGACTACAACTACGATCATCCCCAAACAGCCACTGACCGTAAGTTGAATTAGTCTATTTGTTACAGCTGTATAAGGTCCTGTTCACAAACATGACTTAAGAGGAGCATTATTAACACCATTCTAAATGCACTCAAATGAAACCTATTGCCCTTAATTGTGCAGTTCAAAGGGGCATATTTCACCTTGCATTACACAATACACATTGCAATATACTGCATACTGTAATAAGGAATATACTCATGTCTTGAGCTCTTCCAAATGTCAGCATATCTGATATGTTTGCTCAGTGCCCTATAGGTTTGCCATGTAGATCATTCACAATAACAACATAGGAGGTTGCTCTGCATCTGTGTTAGCATCAGCCATTAGCTTCAGCATCAGGTTGCTATGCTGTTTGCAACCTCCAGTGATTGGCCCATCCATGTCAGCATCATCTATATATGGCCATCAATAACACTTATACCCGCATGTAACACAGGAAGTCAGTAGTAAACACAGGAGGCTTGGACTGCACTATAATGCAGTAGTCAAATTGCTTCTGTCAACAAATTTACACCTAATTTTAAATTAGAGTAAAACAAAAGAAACCTTAACATAGTTTATTGGACTTTATAAGTAAGGTAATTGCAAGCATCTAAGGCTATGAGGATAACCAGATTGTAGAGACCCAGCTTACACATATATATTCCATAATTTAACTTTCTATTTTTTTAATAATTAGTACGGTAAACTGCAATACCCTCCAGGGGCTGAGGTTCTCAAAATCTTGATATCATGGAATACTTTAGTTTTAAGTGAAACCCTGTTAAAATATAATCAACGAAATCTTTAACCCCATGAATAATAGATAGGTTTCCAACACATTCAATGGGTTAAATTAGTATCAATATCAAATGTATTTAATAACTTGAGTACCAGAGATGTATCCAATGCATTGGATACATCCCTAGCACTGAAAGTTTTTTAAATGCTACTTTGTATTGAAAACAGCTAAATTACTGCACTAGGCATCATCATATAACTGTCTTCAGGTAACTGCATCTGATTATTATTTTGGGTTTTTTAGAGGAAGGTAGCTAATAGTTTCTATGTTCAAAGTACTTCAGCCTTCCACCTATCTGTTGGAAGCCATGGAACACTGGTTTTGTTATGCTGGACACCACTACATATATTTGTCCCTTTGAGCAATTCAGAAAATCCTGTGTTTCCAAGCAACACGGTCTCGAGTACCACTCCACTAGGATATCAGTCTAGACAAATGATTCTCAAACCAAGCCTTCAGGACCCACTTACAGGCCAGGACTCACGAATTTACCTGCTAGAGCACATGTATGTTGATCAGAGGCTCAGTCAATTTAATTAACTTACCTGTGGTCTAACAATGAAATCCCCAAATCCTGGCCTGTTAGTGGGCCCTGGGGGGCACGGGTTGGGAACCATTGATCTAGACTCACTGAGGCTGATGTACTAAACAGAACTAGAGGAAGTCTGGGGTAAACCAACTGAAGCATAGGAGACAAATTCAAAATCCAATCATTTTACATTAGGGTTTTAACCCCTTGAATGCTAGAGAAGTTTTGATGCATCTTGTCTGGCATTGAGGGGTTAAGAAAAACTATTAACCCTTTGAATGTCAGAGGAGTATGCAACGCATTGCAAAGCAATGCGTTGCATACTTCTCTGGCACTCAAAGGGTTAAAACAGTGGGAATTTGAGGAATTTGTAATTGTCTACTGTGCTGCAGCTGGTTTGCTTCTGAATTGATTGAATTCTTCTTAGTACATCAGCCTCAATAAATACTGGCTTAAAGGTCAGTTTGATATGAAACAAGTCATTTTGTCCTGCTGACTTGCCATCTTGGGATAGGATGCTGAGTTAATGAAGCCCAGAGCAACTCTATCCTTTAGCTCATAGAAAGCACAATGAGAAATGATTTACAGGCACAACTCTCTGTTCCTTTTTTCCATTTCCAGAAAGTGTTTATTATTCTGCCTATGTATCTAATATCCAAACCTAAGGGATGAGGACAGATGCCTGCACCCCCATAAAATTAGCATTGTTTATTTATGTGATGGCTTGACTGATCCCATGGCTAGTCTATTAATCAATATTCCTACTCACATTTCTAACCTTTTCTCTAATTAAGAGCTGCCTGATTATTGCCTGCGGGCTTCAGGAACACAGGACTGATGTAGTAAGAGAACTGTATTCTAAGCACATTCTCTCATGGAAAAAATGTAAGGCACCCCTCCCAAAAGCAGAGCACATTTCTCAACATCCCTGGTGATTTAACCCTTTTCTCAATGTGTTGAACACCTTAACTCTCTGTAACACAAAGAGCTAAATATATATAAATATAGATAGCTAGATAGACAGACAGACAGAAAGATAGATAGATAGATAGACAGACAGACTAATCTGGCTCACTAAAGGATGTACCGGTACTTATTTACTGTGAATATGGGGGGGTTGATTTTTTTCTGCTCTGAATGTTGTTAGCCGGGTGTTTTGTTTTGTTAATGATGTTGCCCATTGTAAATGTTACTATGTTGGACTATGGTAACTTTCCCATGGGTGTCTGTTGCCTCATGTGAGTGCACAAAAGCCTGGCATACTGCAGTTTTGCTGCATTTAGACAGGAAGACAGGAAAGGTGTACTAAGGAAGGCCTGCCAGCATGGCGGCCTTTGAGGCCACCAGCAGACTTTTCATATAAGGGTTGATGGCGGTTAAGATGCTCATCATAACCTCCATTTCATACACAGTCATCATACATAGTCCTCCTGCCCCTGGATGATATCGGCATGAAACAGTACAAGTGGAAAAACTCAGGCTACGGAACTGCAGCATGCTATAGCTATAATTCTGTTACACATGTGAAGGTGCCCTAATTGTGGCTTTACAGGTATTAACATTGCAGACCTCTCCATAAAGGTTTGAGAGATGACACTGGGGGCAAAACGTTTCTTTTTACAAGGGCTTTAATATAGGGATTTATAATACTGAAGTATTACTATCCCTTTAAATACCCTGTAGTTCCTGCTAGCATCAATAAAATGTATATTTTGTTTTCTAAAATCTAGTCTTACATATGTTATGTTGGAACAAATATTCCAGCCATTTTCAGGCCCCAAGTCCTACAACAATCTTAGTATGATTTTCCAGGATGAAAATGGGCTAAGATAATAAACAGCCTTTCTGAATAAAAGATCAGTGGCTGCTGATCACAATAAATTCACCAGCTTTACCGTATATCTTTCAAAATCAACAGCACAAACAAAATGAAATAAATGCTCTCTGGATAGGAGTGTTTACACATGCACTATAAAGCAGCTTTGGATAATGTACTAACACCTGATATTTACAGTTATATCATCTTAGGTGTTAATGTTCCTTTAAACCCTTGAGTGACAGAGGGGTAAGCAACACATTGAGAAGCAATGATTTACACGTACCTCTGCCACTCAGTGGCTTAAACAATAAGTCCAGACCAGCTTCAGCACAATGCAAGTTCTTTCAAGCACTCTCTGCTTTTTGCCTTATGTTATTTGCAACTATTTTCTTTGTTGGTTAGTATTGTACCAATCCTATAATCTTGTAAAGTAATAAGAGCACTGTTGGCATCCCAGACATAAAAGTATACATATAGCATACTGAGCAGGGATGAAGAAAAAGGCTTAATGTGTCAAGCACAATTGTAGACTTTTTGAAAAAAAAAAAACAGAGTGATGAATGCATTGTTACATTGTTATTCATCAAGCATTCCTCTACACACAAACCAATATCAACATTTACAGAACAAGTTTACTCTCTGGGGGATGTATAGTCGGTAAATGAAGCTCATTTGTGAGCACTAAGACATTAGCCTTCATGTACTTTGGGGTATGCACTAGAACCGTGGTTCCCAACTGTGGCACTTAGGTACCGCTTAGACATCATCTTACGGTGCCGCTTTTTTCTATGAAGAGTACAAGAGAAATGTGAATGTTACGGTGCCACTTTTTTTTTATGAAGAGTACAAGAGAAATGTGAATGTTAACTTTAAAATGTATATTTATGGGAATTGTTATGAAATAAACTTGTTTTTATTATTCTGATAAAGCTATGCCTGTGTCCCTTTATGATGTCCTTGACAAATGACCTATATGGTTTTGGAAGTGCCCAGAAAAGTCCAGATTATATATTAGGGGTACCTTGGGTGAACTGCTTACTAGAAATTATGAACACTTTAGTGCATATTGACACCCAAAGACCACTCTCATTAAATCATCTTATACGAGTAAACCTCCCTTATAGCAGGCACAGGGAATTGGGAGTAAAGATACCCTCTTTCCTATGAGGAATATTAGAACATAGGGTTAACCCTCTGATTGCTAGAGGGATTTGCTACGCTTTGCAATGTGTTGTACACCTCTGGCATGCAAAGATTAAAGCATCAGTGGGGCATGCAAAACATTGTGAAGGAATGCTTTGCATACCATTCTGGCACTAAAAGGGTTAAACAAGGTATATAGTTACAAACCTCCCAAAAATGCCCTAGGGAAGTTACATGTTCTGTATAAATAGGTTAGTGAATAGATGATAGATAGGTGTAGATTTAGTACATTGGTCTTAGCCTCTATATTATATCTACAAATATTGATTTCTCATATATATACCACTTTTGGGAATCTACTTAACCCTTTGCGTGCCAAAGCAATGTATATCCATCTGGCTCTGAAAGGGTTAAGAGTTTTATGTTTAGCAGGAAAGAGTACGAACGCTACTAGGGCAAATCAACTGCGCCATAGGGGAGAAATAAAAATGTCCCTTCGATTGAATGCAACAGAGACCCCTCTGGCTTTCACAAGGTTAATAGCCCCATTTAATTTAAAGGCATAGTAATGTTTCACAAAAACAGCAGCTCCAATTAATCTTCATAGTATCTGAGCCACAGAGAGTGTTACTCCAATACTGTCAGAGTTGTAGTTCAAGAGTAATTGAAGGATAACGTTTCCCCCTCCCGTCCCTTTTACCTAGTGAAAGTCATCTCTTCTCAGATGTGGAATCTGGTTGCTAGACCAGACAGATAGCAACAGGGGACAATTTTGTTTCTGTGAGAACAATGAAAGCCCTGCCCTCCTTGACAAATTTTTCTGTTTTTTCCCTTATCTTAATTGAAGATTGTCCCCCTCTGCAATCTACCTGGGCACCTCCCTTCTGCTCTGGCTGAGCAGTGTTACATCAGTAAAAGGGGTGGGAGGGGGATACTTTATCATTCAATTACTCTTGAACTACAACTCTGACATAATTGAAATAACACTCTCCAAGGTCCAAATACTATGATGATTAATTAGAGCTGCTTTTTTATGAAACATTACTATATAAGACATTTTTGTTTCTCCCCTATGGAGCAGTTGGTTTGAGTCATAATTACAGCTACATTTCTTAGATTGCATCGTTATTTTGATGCAAGGTGACAAAATCTGTCAATGCTCAATGATATCTTATCTGCCCTATGTGTCAGTTCTCACGCCAGTCTGCTGGAAGCTGGCCTGCAATGGAAAAAGAGAGGGAGGGAAAGAACATGCTGATATAAGATATCTGAATGATGAACACAATGGCCATTCCACCAAATGAAATGAAAACTAACAAAATCTACCCCATTTTGAGTTAATAAAATATATAAAAGCACTGTTACAGTTTTAATGAAACAGATAAACAACAGTAAAAATATACCAGCTGTCTGAAAAACTAATTTTAGATTTTTGGCGAATTAGCATATTTGGTTCAACAATTTCTAAAGAATATATAACTTCATTAAATACGCAAAAACATTTAATTGTTACAAAAAAACAAAACAAAACAAAAAAAAATAATAAAAAAAAAATATATATATATATACACACACACTAGTGTAAAAGCCCGTGTACACGGGCCAAGGTCCGGGTGATATTAACCCTTTGAATTCCAGAGGGGTACGCAATGCAATGCTTTGCAATGCGTTGTATACCCCTCTGGCACTCAAAGGGTTAAGAGGCCGGTCCTGCTCTGTGTCCTGCCGCCGATGCAGTCATGCACTGTAGAGACTTCCTGAAAGCATGGAATGCTCCCAGCACAGAACTCCCAGCATTCTGTGCATTCGGACAGTCTCTACTGCTCATGACGGCTTCTGACAAACATCTTGACAGTATCGTGATTATGCAGAGGAGATGGTGGCAGACAAATTAGGGCAAACGTGGTTTTCAACCTTTTTAGCACCAGAGGGGTATCGAAAGCTTTGTAAAGGAACATACGATACCCCTCTGGCACTCAAAGGTTAAAACTGTCACAAAATGCGATAATTTTTAAATGTAATAAAATTCTTACTTTAGCTATGCCCACAAATTATGTTATAACAGTGTTTTATCGCACATGGTACAAAGAAGGGGTTTTTATGTGCAAGTACCTTTATACATACATGCAGTCAATTTCTATATGAAAATAATGGCAGATTTATGTCTGTACCAGTTTTATACAGCTCCCCCATTGCATTAAAAAGGGTTAACAGTTTTTGTAACTGTGTTGCTATGATAAATTCCATCTACTGTGGCAATACATGCCACAAATCAGAGATAAGCCCTGGTTAGTTAGTATTAGGTCTCTCAAGCTATATCTCCCGCTGCAGAACAGAGAACAAATAACTAGAAAGATGTCATTCCAACCCAGGAGCTTTCTCCTGTTCTTTTTCCAGACGGTGATTGCAAACAGATGGGGGATTGAGAGATGAAGCCTTCGCTTACGTTAGCGGTGGAGAATTTGTAAACTGTCAAGAGACTCCCATGTAGAATAACAAAGGATAGTAATATAGGTTATGTCTCTACAGTTCCTATACAACTGTGTTTCTTGTGATTAAACAGTATCCCTGTTTAATCACATGTGAGTAATCAGTGGCTAGGTTATTGTGATTGAGCTGCATGTACTTTATTAGGGTCATCCTGAAAACCTGGCTTGTTAGTGTGCCCAGGGACTGAAGGTGAGAATCACTGCTATGGAATACATAACGATGCTTCTGTCAGCAGGGCTAGTCTATTGTTGGACCCCAGCTGCTGAGGACTGCAACTCCCATCATTCCCAACCAGTCAATGGCAGTTTTAGGACCCAACAGCTGGAGGTCCGGCAATGAACTAACCCTGACCTACAGCATCTGCTGGTTTCTTGAAAGTCTTTTTTTGTTAATTAATATCAAGAAGTAGATTAACCCTTTGAATGCCAGAGAGGTTGCAATGCACTGGATATCTCCCTGGCACTCGAAGCATAAAACAATTATCAGTCATTTTTCCCAAGAAAGATTCATGACCACATTTCATCCACATAACCCCTTTAAATTATTAACCCCTAGAATAATAGCAGCAACTCCAACACATTGCTTGTCAATACGGTAAATATGTCTTTGGCATACAGTGGGTTAAAAGAACACCAACAACGCTTAATAATAATTCTCTATTTATTTTAAAGCAAAGAAGTAGTTTCTTATGGAAAAAAGCACCTACAATTGCTAGATGTTTTACACTCAAATTATTTTTACCTCAGCCTAAAGGAATCATTGACTATGGCCCTCCACTGTAAGTGATAGGAACAGCACTACCTGGTGGTTAGAGTAGATAGATAGATAGATAGATAGATAGATAGATAGATAGATAGATAGATAGGCGAATTAAATTAATTTTTAATCAGTATTGGCTATTTCCATGGATGCAGGTATAATTCTTTGCTGCAGGTCTCCAGGATCCCAGACTTCTTCCATTTAACTATTTGAGTGCCAGAGGTGCATCCAACTCATTATAAAGCAATGTGTGGATACTCCTCTGACACTCAAAGGGTTAAACATTCTTAGGTGGAGGAGTTTTGGGCCCTGAAGTCATGCAACAAAGAATCCCACCCTCAATGACTATAATATGCAATATTAATTATTTGTGGTGAACCAGTCCCCACAAAATTGATTCATAGTGTACATTAGGATTTTCTATCTGAGGGTGTTGTTATTTAATGCAAGTTTTCCTATATTCTGAGCAGAAAATCCCAATGTCCACTATGAATTGGTTCCGGATGGAAATGATGCTTTAATTAGTACTGGCTATCATGTCCACAGAGACGGACATGATTCTTTGTTGCAGAATACTTAGGAAACATTCAGTGGGTGGAGTTCTGAATCCTTGAGTCCTGCAACTAGAAAGCATGTCTTCCTCCATGGACATAATATCCAGCTCTAACTAAAGATTAATTTTGGAGGCCCAGTTCCTGCAGAGTTTATACATGATGGATTTCCTGTCCAGATCAAGTAAAATGGAGGTTTTTATTACGAGGTGTTAGGCTCCTTCAAAGTAGATCAAAAACAGTGCATCTGGTTCAATATGCTATATGCTATTATATTAAGTCTGTGTATAAATAATACCCATAGTTGATATGCACTTGGATTGTTTGTCATTTATTTGTAGTCACATCAAATGCATTTACTTATTAAAGTAGAATGTATGCCCACCTTAACTCTTTAAGGCCCATTGCGACACTCAACACTTTGCTTTGCAATGCACTGCGTACCCTTCTGGTACGCTTAATAAAGGGTTAAGGTGAAAAGGAATCAAAATATAGGAGAGAGGAAGAAAGCAAGTGAACAGAGCTTAATTGATGCTTCAGCTAAAGAGCAAAACTGTAATGCTGGTGTGCGTGCGTGCCTATGAGCACATCCTTATACTCTGGAAACTCCCATCATGCCATGTTACCACAGCAGCTACAGTCTCCAGGCAGAGATATGCAAATAAGAGCCCTCTGCAATGAAAACTGCTTTCTTTCTTTCCAGCCATCCACTTGCATTGGTTCCTATATGTAGATGCCAGCTGTATAGCACAGCATGTAAAGCACAGCAAGTGCACTAGGCAGAACTGAAGCAATTCTGGGTCAAGTCAATTGCTCCATTGTGGACACAATAATGCCATTGATTCAATGGGCTTTTGATCTCTTGAATGCTAGAAATATATTTTACACATTGCATAGTAATACACCGCAGACTTTCTAGTATTCAAGTAGTTACTAAAGCCATTTAAATCAGTGGTAATTTGGGGAATATTCATTGTTGGCTTCAGCATACCCAGGATCTCTCCCGATCTGGGACAAAGGGTGTTCTGCCATTCCTCCACCCCATATCTCCCCTTTTTGGAACAAACCACCTCTTTCGCTCATCCCAATCCAACTCACTTCTAAGAAGACTTGCTCCCACTGTGACACAAATCCCATTATTTGGACACTCACACCTCTACTCAGTCATTCTCTGACCTGTTGAGGTGTTACGGAGGCTATGGCTGAGAATCATTGGTCCAGGTCTTAGCTGTTTTATTAATAGGGTTTTTAAAGGGGCATTTTCACCCCAATATAGTGTTTGAATTGTAGGCTACTTATTCAGTACATTGACAGAAGCTTGCTGGTTCCAATTTGCTACGAAGAGGTGAGTGAAAGTGAGAAAGGTAGGAGGAGAATTTGGGATGTGGGGATGTCCAGCAGAGCTGTGCCAAAGTAGCATTGTGTCGCACAGGGTGGACGTGCTTGCAACAACTAGAACTTCACCATGTAATACCTCTTATGGTATTTTTTTTTTTTTTAAACTCCAATCCATACACCACAGAGGTACAATTATAAAATAAGACAGTGTGTATTGGGGTGAAGGTTCCCCTTTAATGGCTTGAATTTGTAGCAACAACTTGGACACCACACTAGGAATCCAAGGGCTAAATAATCAATTTAAATCAGTTGGACATTTGGGACATTATTCTCCCCTTTAGTGATGTTGGCTTGCACCAGAATGGTTCCAGTTCTTCTTGGTACACCCCTGTTTCTTTTTACATGGGGTTCACCCATGTTGTATCTATGTTAAATAAAACAGGTGAACAACTCACAACCAAGTAAAACAGGTGGATATTTAATAACCAAGTAAAACAAATGTATTTTAATAATCAAGTAAAACAAGTGGATATTTAATAATCAAGTAGCACAAGTGGACATTTATTAACCAAATAAAATAGTTGAACATTTAATCCCAGCAACTCATCAGAATTATGGGCAGGAGGAAAATACAAAGAAAACCTCCACTACATAAAATAATACACATCCATGTTAGTGCTGTATGAAACTATATGGTGGGATGAAAAAACAGGAAAGGAAGTAACAAACTGTGAAGGGACATGTTGCCAGGGCCGGCGCCACCTATAGGCAAGGTAGGCACCGGCCTAGGGTGCACCTCTAGTGGGGGCGCAGTCAGAGCCGCACGCCCCTCAGCGGCTGCTGAAGAAACTTGAGGGGAGAGAGAGAGAGGCGCAGAGCTGCAAAGAGCGAGCTCCTAGAAAGCCTCTTCCTGCGGTCCCCAAGAGCATTGCAGTGCCCCGCTAATGTGCCGGCTGGGCTGCTGCTTTTTATGCACATGTAGCATTATGAAGACAGTGACTGTACAATGACAGACTGTGGAGCTAACTGACAATATGAAGGTAAAAGCCGATGTGAAGTATATTCTTTATATCTGCATTAGTAATATGTAAACTCAAGCTGACTTTTAGTTTTACGTATGCTCCTTGCTAAGCGTCAGGGGCAGAGTGCAAAAGTAGGTAGACTGAAATTAAACAATCTCTACCACAGCTAATTTTACTGCACTGCCACTGTCCTGTTAACCCATTATAATAAAACCTGTATCCTACATAACTTTGTTAGACATCTAATCTCCAAATCAGGAATCAGCCTCTCAACCAGAGAGGTAAACATATTGGATACCTTTCTGCACTCAGAGGGTAAAAAGTACTTTTGCATAGGATCAGACACCTGTTTGATTTAACCCTTTGAGTGCCAGAGAGGTATTCTACACATTGTGTTGCAATAAAGTGTTGGAAATCTCTGAAGCTCGAAGGGTTAAGGAGTCAGGCAGTCAGCCATGAAGGAACAGCCGGCAATGAGCAGGACCACCACTTCCCAGATGCTGGTAAGGCATCCACTACTCACATCAACTTCACCAACCAAGTGACGTGAGCTAGAGGGAGCTCACTGACTACCTTATGCCCTGCTAATGGGAAACCAGTATATATATATATATATATATATATATATGTGTGTGTGTATGTATGTACATATGTATGTGTGTATGTATGTATGTATGTATATATATATGTAACATCAAATGTTTAATTCTGGGTCTAACCAACTGCACCATAGGGAATAAAAAATTCTTAATATTTCCATTGATTAGAATTGGACTTTTAACCCCTTGAATTCTAGAGAAGTCTTCAATGCATTCAAGAGGTCAAAAGCCCAACTGAAAATGGTAAATTTTATCTGGTCCCAATTGTGCAGTTGGTTTCGCCATGAAATATCCCCTTTCTTTGTGATAGACACAAATACACTGTGACTGTAATTACACAGTATCATGCATATCAGATCTGAACACAATTCAGATATATATGTTAGTGAAAAACAGATATACTGCCCAACTAACATACTGACACACACACTGACACACCGATACACATACAGAGGAACACACACACATTCATGCACACATATTAACACACTGATACACACACACAGACAAGCATACACACTGATACACTTACACACATATAGCGAACACACAAACACACTGACACTTATACACATACAGGGGTGGGGCACAGGGGTCGGAGCCAAGGAGGCAGCAAAATGAGGTTTTGGCTAGGGTGGCAAAAATCCTTGCACCAGTCCTGCATGTTGCCATATACACAAAATAATGGAGGAATTCTGGGGTAAACCGACTGCACCATAGGGGATAAATAAAACATCTTATTGATTTAAATTGTGTTTTTTAGGCCTTTAAAAACTAAATAGTTCTCAATCTCATTGCTTGTCATAATCAAGTTAAAAGTCTTGTGCACAAAACAAACTGTGGAACAAATAAACAGCAGCATAGGGGACAGATACAAATTGTCATGCGTATAATTCTCAATGCTTCAGAGATCTCTCAAGCATTCATGGGGGTTAACCCTTCCAGTGCCAGCAGGGAAAAAAATGCATTGCAATGTGATGTTTTATTTACCCCCTCTGGCACTGAAAAGGCTAAAACTCCCATTTGGCCAAATGCTTCTTTTATTTCTCTCCTATGGACCAGTTGATTTGTTCCAGGATTACGTCAGGTTCCTTTTCTACATATTGAACACTTATAACTATGGGAGTGTCTAGGGTGAACCAGACTGAGAGTAAGTCTGCCGAGCACAAAAATGGAGGCACTAAAAATAAATCACACTAAAAAAAGGACAGGAGTATCCATCTCAGTGCAGTTTATATATAAAACAAAAGGACAGTAGTATCCAGTTCAGTACAGTTTATATATATAGTTTTGCTTCTCCACTAAGCTGGATTAACTGAGGTGAGTGATTGCTCTAGCTAGCATATTCTTCACTCTAGGACTGGCTGCCTATCTGCTCCTGCCTATAACAGATGGGACGATGTAGACAAGCATTGACAGCAGAGAGTTGAACACTGAAAGTGATTTAATGGTAGCAATATCTAGATTTTTTTAACTTGCTGCTTGAAAATGTATGTCAGGCAACAATTCAGCTGGGAAAAAAAGAATCTTTGGACCTCATACTTCTTACTGTTCAAACTGACACCAAATCTAGACAGTGGAGTGAATGTACAAATACAATTCCGTACAGAAACAGGTACTGGAAATTTCTTTTTTAGCTCTAGTCCTGCCTAATGCCAATGTACTAAGCTACTTAAATTGTCCCCTTTACATTTTTTTGCTCCAAGGGGAGAGCAAAGTAGCAGACTATGGGCATTTTGGGGGTTCCTGTCCTCCACGTGTTGGTGATCACTATGTATTAAACAAGGCGTACATCAGTTGGAGGTGTAAGGCACTGGGTGAAGGGGAGGCAAGGCTTCCTTTCCTCATCATATTTCCTTATTACTTAGCAATATAACAGTACCGTCAAAAAAAAGATATGATAAGGAGTTTGGGGAAGGCTCAAAGAACAGTTGTGAACAGCACAGTTTGTTTTATTTGTAGATATTATACATATACATTTGGCTGGAAGATTATATATACTGATTTCTAAAATATTTGCGGCAAAGATAATGATGTAAAATGAATTTATTGTATCAATATATATTACAAAATAAATAAATTATAAATATTTGTACAAAGGGTTACATTTACTTTGGTAAAACTAAGAGGGAGAGGGACACAGGGTTCTGTGAAAGACAAAAATCCCAAAATTTGGGAACCACCGGTGTGGAGGAAATGGGAGTGACTTTGCTCCATTATCCTATGCAAACTATGAGCTTGGTAAAAGATGTTTGATGGCCTTAAAGGCCTGGCTCTATGGGAGCAGACTGGTCCTATGTGGGCTTGAGAAGACAGGCCCAACTCCCAAAGTGCAAGTCACTGATCACAAGTGGAAGTTAGAGGATGCTTTCTTTTAGTCAAGACAGAGCATGGGATCGGCCATGTGACAGGGTAGTTATTAACTTCTGAGATACTGGAGCAACTCAGTGGTAGTGGGGAACAATTGCCTTTTAGTTAGATGAGGATTTTATGGTTTACTTTTTCTAACAACAGTGGAATGTATCTGTGATTATGCACACATACTCTTTAGTGCACAAGTAGCCATCCCTGCTACTCAAGAGCTACCATCATGGCATGTTTTCAGGATATCCCTGAATAAACACAGGTAGACTGAGCAATATGTCTACCTGTGCTTGAGATGAGATATTCTGAAAACATGCACTGCTGGTAGGACTTAAGGACCAGTATTGGCTACCCCTCCTCTACAGCATACTCTAAAATTGGCAGATTCATATGTTCATCCCAGTGAGGGTTAGGTACCAAAGCCTTAGGGGGAAAAAACAAAGCACCGTATGTAAATAGTAGTAAATGTGGTGCAATTTGGGGGCAAAATGGTGTTCACCTTATGTATCTGATAAAATAAGATAAAAAAAATTGATTTCAAATTGTATTTTGTTTTATTTTTTTGTACATAACACATGATTCCTTTTAAATTATAATGTGGAATTCTTACTTGAGTGTTGCACCAGTCAATCATCTATGAACTAAGTTACAGTATCTATGCCAAAAATGATACAATTTATGCCCTTGTACCAAGAGGATGGCAGTGTTTGCAGCAGTCCATTCCTCTGCACCTTGTTGATCACTATACATTAAAGGGATAGTAATACTTAAAATGTAAAAAATATATGTTTTAGGGCTTATCCCCTGAATAAAACAAGGGTACTCCCACTGCTGAGAGATATTTTATTTAAAAAATTATAACTGCTCAAACTTAAATATTTAGATGCAATATCACATTGGCTTGAAAATTTACAGTGGCGCTGTTGCTACACCACCCTATGGATTGCTCTGGTCCGTAGACCATAACGCTCCATAGGATGGTGTAGCAACAGTGCCAGTGTAAATTTTCAGGCCACTGATAGTGCACCTAAAAAATTCAAGTTTGAGCTGTTATAATTTTTTAATAAAATATCTCTCAGCGGTGGGAGTACCCTTGTTTTATTTGGGGACATAAACCCTACAACATATATTTTTTTACATCTTAAGTATTACTATCCCTTTAACAGGGCAAAGAGGAAATTGGCATAACATTGCTCCATGATCCTGCAAATGCTTTCTGGGTGGTGCTCAGGGGCTTGTTCACATTAAAGTCTTAACACTGGTGGAATGTGTGCACTGCATGCACTAAAGCAGGGTTGTCAACAAGAGGGCCTCCAGCTACTTCCGGACTACAATTCCCACAACATATTGGAGGAAGATGATGGGAGTTGTACTCTAGCAACAGCTGGAGAGCCTAATGTTGCTCCCCCTGCACTAAAATGAACATTTATACTCTTATATACCAAGTGCAGATACAAGATTTTTATACTAATGTACAGCTGCAGAAAACGAGCTATGCTGGCTCTTTTGTACATTACCCCCAATTTGTGTATATATACAAATCTCTATCTATATCACAGGCCATTTCCTTGCACTGCTGGCTTCATAGTAAATGGTTGAAAAGCAAACGTGTCTGTTTTCATTATTAAAAGTTTCCTCCTTTGGTCACCTGAAACAAGAGATGCCTGATGGGTTTTTGGATTGTATATAGAGCAGTGCAAAGGATTCAATCTGAATCACTTGCCTCCTACACACATATCCTGGGCAGGAATTTAAATTGATGTTTACAGTAAATCACTGCAATTACAGTTGATCTGCACTGTGTGTGCCGGAAATATTGGGCGACATTTATAAAAGCAGCACATATGATCTTTTACGTGCAAAATATATTAGCGAGTGTTTGTGTACATTTATTAAATAAAACTGCATATATGCAATTTCACTTTTGTTTTATACATATTTCTTGCAAAAAAATAAAAAATCTGTATTCATGTGGGATAGCAAATATCATGAAATAAATAGCTTAGCTTGACTTGCTACTATTCACTATTTGCTCTTATTTACTATTCGTAACCACATGACACATCTCAGTACAATAATAAGGGAATAATTCAGCCAGTTAAAGAGATAAAACTCTGGAGCAAACCAAATGCACCGTAAGGTACAAATAAAAATTCTGATTGATTTAATAACCCTTTGGCACTCAAAGGGTCAAATAGGGCTTTAAATCTTTGAATGATAGAGTGGTCTCTAATACAGTACAAAGAAATGCACTGGAGATGTCTTTAGCTCTCAAGGGCCTACATGCCCCATTTAAATCATAGGGGATTTTAGTAATTTACATTTGCTCCCTATTCACATCTGGCTAGATCCAGATTTGCTCCTCTTCAGCTTGCTTAGTAATTCTCTAAGATCCCAATAGTCACATCTCTGTCACATGAGCTATTTGTGCTTTACTGAAAGTGTTGCTACGAACATTGAGGAGATGGCAGCACAGAGCTCTGATCAGAGAAGAGAACTACAGTCAGCCATGTTAGAGAGCTGTGAATGTTGGTGATAAAATCATCCATTACTTTGGAACAATGGGAACAAATCAAGCAGCATGTGCATTTCCTTGCTGAATGTTTCATCAATGCTGAGTGTTGCTTTAAGAGCTTAGCATCGATGTCAATCATTTTCAAGTTAGCAGATTTCAATGTCATTTACTTCAGACAAGGCCCGTAATCATTCTGTGATTTTATCCCCAAAGTTATATATATTATCAGTTATTCAAGTCAAGACACAATGAGGCCGGTGTATCAGGAAATACTGGGGCAATTCTGGAGGTAAAGTGACTGAACTCATATTTTGCACGTAAAAGATCACTGACCATTGATTTAAACTTTTAATTACCTGAATGCTAGAGAGGTCTCCAGTGCATTGTTTTGCAATGCATCGGAGACCTCCCTAGCATTCACGTTGTTAACCCTTTGAGTGCCAGAGGGGTGTGCAACTCATTGTGTACCCCAATGACATTCAAAAGGCTAAAATACCTATTTAAATCATAATGCATAATTATGACAATAAACAATATTTAACAACAAATAAATGTGCAAACCATATACAATGCCTCTCATATGTACTCAAACCACATACTCACCTAAAAAATAATGTGCATGTGAGTTCATGTGTGAGGGCATGCATTTGAGTGTGTATGTGTGTTTGAGTACATGCGCACACGTTTGCATGCATACTCGTGTATGTGTTGTGCGTACATGTATTTGTATATGTGTTTATGTATATGTGTGTGTGTATGCATGTTTATGTGCATGTGAGT
Organism: Rhinophrynus dorsalis; assembly: GCA_037306005.1. NCBI lineage: Eukaryota > Metazoa > Chordata > Amphibia > Anura > Rhinophrynidae > Rhinophrynus > Rhinophrynus dorsalis. Next base: position 271,258,372 of record CM074724.1, read on the forward strand.
AAATGTGTGCCTCTGTGTGTGTATCTTTATGTATGAGTGTGTATTTGTATGCATGAGTGTACGTGTGTATATTTGTGTGTAGGTACTGAAATTATCACTGAAGCTGGTGTACAGTGTTCCCTCTAAGATGAACACAACTAAGAAGCCCAGGTCTGAAACAGTTAAAGAGGACTGCTTTTGCAGGGATGATCTGGAATTATGGCATTATGCCACCCTGTCCAATTGAAGTGATGTTATAAGTAGTACTGGAGCATTTCTAACGCAAACCAACTGCACCAGTTCTAGAGAAAACAGTCTAATTGGCAAATATAAATACCCTAAGTTTCCACTGATTTAAATGGGGTGTTTAACCCTTTGAATGCTAGAGAGATCTGAACGCATTGTGTTTCTCAGCGTGTATTACAATCGGTGCCTTTTGCAAGACTGAGAGCTCTATGTGTATAATAACTGTGCGGTTTGGAAAGCCAGGAAGGTAATTAATGTTGCAGCATGTCGTTAGACATAGGATGCAGATATGCACCTAGTTAAAAAAAAGTGTGTATATTTAAACCATTATTACTGTAATTATTATCATTATGTATAGCATAATAGCTACATTCTTTTTCTGCAAACATTGGAATACAATCACTCTTGGAAGCTGATTTGTGCAGCAATTTCCTAACAGGTGCAGCTGAGAGAAACAGAGAAAACTGTTCTGTGAGACAATAGCCTGGAAATCAAATATAAAATGGTCTTCTCTGTAGGTGTGAAAATGTTCACCATTAATTAAGTTTAGCAAGAGGGGAACTAAACAGATTGCTAACCAGATCTCCAAGCCAGCTGAACTGCTTGAGTATGTAATATCACACAGGCTTATATACTAAGAATTTAAGCAATTCTGGAGCATACCAGCTGCAACATAGTGGGACAAATGCAACTTACCATCAATCTAAATGAGGCTTTTAACCCTGTTAATGCCAGAGAGGTCTCCATCACATTGCAAAGCCATATGTTGAATACCTCTCTATTATTCAAGGAGTTAACCCATTGAGTGTCAGAGGGGTAAGCAACGCATTGGCTCTCAAAGGGTTAAAAGCCTCATGTAGAGCAAGTGAGCCCTCTGGCTCTCAAAGGGTTAAAAGCCTCATTTAGAGCAAGTGAAAATTTGGGGAATATTCATCCCCCCCCCCATTTCATGCACTTGCTTTGCTCAAGAGATGAACCCCATTTCTTTTGTGAATAAGGCACATATTTATAAAAAAACAAACTGGATTTATTCTGGAGTAAATGAACTGCACCATAGGGATCATTAAAAATTCCTACATTCCCATACATTGACTAGAGCTTTTTAACCCCTTCAATGGTTTCCAATCTTCATTGGAGACCTCTCTAGCATTCAAGGGGTTAAAATCCCAATTTAATTAAATAGGAATTTTTCCCCTATGGTGCAGCTTGTTTACTCCTGAATAACTCTTTTATAAACATGGGCCTAAGGGCGGAATGCAAGAAACGCTTGCAATCGCCATTTACAGTGTACTTTTGATGACAAAATGATTAGCTCCAAAATGCTACAGAACTGCAATTTTATTTTCACAATTAGTGAATGTTTGCCCACAATTTTAAAAAAATAGCTTCAAAAGATGGGTGTGGCTAAAATGTCTGTCATTTTGTGACAGGATGAGAGATTGCACCTAATTCAGCACAGCAATTAGCACACATTTCCATTGCATTAATTTAGACACATTCACTAACGTTGCTTTTAATTTAGGGGTATTCTCTAAATTTGCCATTCATCTGGGGGCATTCGCTAACTTTGCCTTTAGTTTAAGAGCGTGTGCTATTTAGTATCAAGGTATCAGTATGCTTCTTGCATCAAAACATGAGCAGTTACAAATAGCTCACACATTTATTGCTTTCAAAAATAGTGAATGTTCCACTTTCTTGCATTCCTCCCTATATGTGTATTTTCCACTCCAGTTATTAACCCTTTGAGTGCCAGAGGGGTAAGCAACCCCTCTGGCACTCAAAGGGTTAAGCATTTTCCTAAAAGCACATGGGGGTGTGATGTTAAGTTGGAAGACCTTTCCCAGCTCTTTATGCATTTGAGTGAGAACTTGACTGTAGCTTTAATGAGTAGCTTTTTGTCTAATACGTTCCACATTTTCCCCAAATTATTATTATGTGTGCAACTGGGTACAATTTGAGGATTTTGTATGTGGTAAAGACTGTCATGTTTATTTCACATACCTTTGGTTATTTGATCTTCTTTTTATTCAGCATTGAATTTACTAGGCTTACAACATTGTTACATATTTGTTCAATCATTTACAAGTGGCTGTGTTTATCTTGAAAATGTATAGTTCATCCTACCTTTTGCTGTTGTGTTTTTTTTTTTTTTTAGCTTGATCCAATTTACTAGCATAAAAAAACATGAAGAACTCATCAGGGCCCTTCTCCCAGCCAATTATGGTCACAATACATGTTAGTTTGGACTGCAGATCTGAATAAAGTTTATCATAGTTCAATTGGGAAGAATGCATTTTTTAAGCAGTTTGATACTGAAAAACTACATAATCAATTTTTCTAGTGCACTGCCAATGAGACGTCACTACCAATGAGAACTAAATTCAAAATGTTATCCAATTTTTTGCTGTGATCAAAAGTTATGGGCAAAAAAAAAAAAAAGGTTAACATAGAAGCTTCATTCAAGCCTATTGGACTTTTTACAATACAGAGGACCTCCAAAAGATTTTGACAACAAAAAAGGGAAGACTCTTAAACGTTTGATATCCCCTGCCATAGGGTACAGCTATAGTTTTGGTACTTTAGCCTCACCATGTATTGTAATAAGTATGAGGATGTTGATCCTCATTCCTCTTGGCCTCAATAAAATCCTATGAACCTAAAATGTAGCAAACTGATCTACTCTACTCTGTTTGGCAATAATACAATTTAATATCATTCCTCATACTCCATTTAATGACATCAGCCATATCTGTAGTGAAGGGGCTGACCTAGATGACAAGTAGGGGTTTGGTTACCATAGCAACCACAAAGACACCACAAAAGCAGGCATTTGACGCTATATGAGCTGTTTTAATGTGTCCTGTGCACTGACTGAGTTGTATTTAGTACTCTGGACATATTAAAACAGTTCATACATAGGCAAACTCCTCTGTGTATGTGACTGCTCATTGGGTATCTACAGCAAACAAGCCCCAGACAGTCACCCGACTGTGTCAACCCCTTCATGACACAAAGGGCTGACGACATTCAATGGCATAGGCTGAGGAATATTAAAATGCTTATAAGCAAACAAGCCCCAGACAGTCACCCGACTGTGTCAACCCCTTCATGACACAAAGGGCTGACGACATTCAATGGCATAGGCTGAGGAATATTAAAATGCTTATATCTTTTAAACTATTCAGGATTAAGGATTGTGGTTAACATCAGTTACACTATTTAAATCTGCAGACTTTATTAATAAACCATTTTATAATCATTACTATTGCTTCACATTGATTTGGTTTGGGTAAGCTTAAAACATTTGGCTTTCCTGCAGACATTTGCTTTACCTCCCTTTTCAAGAACAGAAATGCTTTCTATGCTATTGCACTTTACAACTTATTTATTAATCCTTAAAGGGTTAAAACAAATGTCATTTTGCTAATGGACAAATTCCAAAGAATAAATAAAGATGGTTACTAAGATACTCCAACACTCCCCAGCCATAAGGATCTTAGTGTATTTAACACAGTTCCTTACCACAAAACAAGGTCAACACTGTAACATAAACTACACTATATACTTATCATTCCTCTAGTCATGTGCTTAGAAGCCAGCACAACATTAACATTAGGGTTTGTTCTTAACTGTTACGTTAAAAAAAAAATGGTTGCTACTTGCTGCCTTTTCTCACCTAAGCAGGTACTACTGGCGCAATGCAGGAAACGTGTGCAATCACTATTTCCCGTGTAAAAACCACTAGGGAATAGGTTTGCGCATGATTTTGTTGAATTGCGTATGAAAATTCAAGATTAGCGAATGGCTGCATATATTTATTTTTTTATGGGCGTGGCTAAGATTAACGAATCTGTGTGAGTGGAATAGCGAATGCGCCTAAAGCAAGAACTGCTATTACGAATTAATTTATACGTCTGTGTACTGTTGTTGTAAAATTGAATTTTTCATGTGCAATTCAATAAGTGTTCGGTATTTAGCTTCCTGCATTAGAACATGCACAAAATCTATCTGCGCACAAAAATTCCTTTATCCGATGCGAAAGTTTCTTGCGTCGCACCATATATGTCTGTTTTTCTTAGGTAGGAAAGGGGCCTGTTATTTTACTAATTTTATAGACTATGAATGGTCCCAGTGGAGCACAAATAATCACAAGTGCAGAAGTATGATGCTCTATAATCTGGAATTTTAGGGGCATATCTAAAATATTATATATTAGTACAATGGACCATAGTACAGTGTAGTGTGACACCAGCAGAAGTCAATCTCACACAACAGAGTTCAGCACTTCAGCAGCAGAACAGACTTGAAATCAAGCATACAATAACACATATATATTGATTTCAAGTCTGTTCTGCTGCTGAAGTGCTGAACTCTGTTGTGTGAGATTGACTTCTGCTGGTGTCACACTACACTGTATTATGGGCCACTAGTGACGCTTTGTAATTTGTCTGCCCAACGGAAAAGTGTCCCTGGAAATGGTTTTATGTTATATTATTTTGCGATGTTCAGTACGATTTCTGTGTGTACTTCTTGAGGCCGATGTAGTAAGAACAACTAGATCATTTCCGGGGCAAGCTAACTACACCATGGGGATAAATAAAAACTGTTATTAATTTAAATGGGGCTTTTAACCCCTTAAACACTAGAGAGGTCTCCAGTGCATTGCAAAGCAATACGATGGAGATGTGTCTAGCATTCAAGGGGTTAAGAATCCAATTTCAATCAATGGTAATTTGGGAAATTTGTATATCTCCCTTATGGGGCAGTTGGTTTACTCCATAAGTACCCCTGTGTGTGTATATGTGTGAGTATATGTGTGTATAATAGGATTTTAGTCTTACCTGTTAAATCCTCTTAGTTCGTACAGGTTACTGGTAACTTTGGGGTAGGTGATCAGCCCCTTTAATAGGTGGAGCCTACCTCCTCTCCTTAGCTTGCAGCTAGCCAATTCCCAACCAGTAAGATTTGTAGACTAACTATTGACTAGGTAGTAAGAAGGTAAAGGAAGACTCCAGTGAGCATGAACCTGAAAGGACCCCCACGTTCTGCCGCAGGAGAGCCAAGCATGGTCCCTTGACAGGGTGGGAGACCAGTAACCTGTATGGACTAAGAGAAAAGGACTTAACAGGTAAGACTAAAATCCTATTTTCTCTGTCGTCCAATACATGTTACTGGTAACTTTGATATGTCCAACCATTAAGTTCCCCAGGGCGGGAAGAAAGGCAATGACCAGGTGTAGGCCTCCAAAGTCACCAGAGCACCAATGAACCTACAGATCCTAAATAGCTCAACACTAACCACAAAGTGTCAACGGACATTGAACAGGAGTAAAACAAACCCCATGAACTGTTGCACAACACACTGAACTAGAGCCAAAAGGGCTCAAAAGTGAAAGAGTACTGACAGACTAAAGAGATTCGAGACAGGCAAGGCCGCCTCCAGGATCTTCCTCCCAAAAACTGGCATCAGCCGATGCCAGCACATCCACACTATAGTGTTTAGAAAAAGTGTGCACAGACGACCAAGTGGCCGCCTTGCACAACTAATCAGCTGAGGCCTGATTCTTGTAGGCCCAAGAAGCTCCAACAGATCTCACAGAATGAGCCGTGACCCTGAAGGGAACAGGCTTCTTCCGAAGTTCGTAAGCCTTACGAATTGTGGACTTGATCCAAGAAGCGATGGTGACCTTGGAAGCAGGCTTCCCTGCCCTAGGACCCTCAGGAATGACAAAAAGAGTGTCAGACTGCCGCACGGACTCAGTGCGATGCACACAGACAACGCACAACATCCAACAGATGAAGATCCCTCTCTTTGTCAGAAGTAGGGTTAGGACAGAAGGAAGGGACCACAATCTCCTGATTAATGTGAAACTCAGACACACCTTCAGGAGAAACTCTTGTGAGGTGCAAAGCACCACTTTGTCTTTGTGAAAGACCAAAAAGGGTGGTCTAAAAGACAGGGCATGTAGCTCCGCAACTCGGCGAATAGAAACAATCGCCAGGAGAAAGGTCATCTTCCATGTTAGCATACATAGAGGAATGGTAGCCAAAGACTTAAAAGGAGGATGGTGAACTCCCAAGGATGGTACTCCCAAGACCAAGTTAAGATCCCAATGAGGAGCTGGGGACTTAAATACCGGACAGGTATGAGCGACACCCTGGAAGAAAACCTTGACATCAGGAATGATAGCAAGATGCCTCTAAAAGAAGACAGAGAGCGCAGAATTCTGAACCTTAAGAGAACTCAGACGGAGACCCTTATCCATACCATCCTGGAGGAAGGAAAGGACTGTAGGAAGGTCAAAATCCAGAGACAGGTCTTTGTCAGCACACCAAGACAGAAAAGTAGTCCAAACTATATTGTAGGCCTTAGAGGAAACAGGCTTACGGGCACTAAGCATAGTAGCCCCCACGCCAGAAGAAAATCCTTTCTTCTTCAAAATTGAGGATTCAATCTCCATGCCGTCAAAGCCAGATGATGAACGCCATCCTTCCAGAGGTAACCCTGTAGAAGAAGGTCCAGACGGGGGGAAAGTCGAAGAGGTTCCGCCACTAAGATATCCAGAAGCTCCAGAAACCAAGCCTGTCAGGGCCAGTACGGAGCAATAGTAGCCCCCACGCCAGAAGAAAATCCTTTCTTCTTCAAAACTGAGGATTCAATTTCCATGCCGTCAAAGCCAGACGATGAACGTCTTCCTTCCAGAGGTAACCCTGTAGAAGAAGGTCCAGACGAGGGGAAAGTCGAAGAGGTTCCGCCACTGACAGATCCAGAAGCTCCAGAAACCAAGCCTGTCAGGGCCAGTACGGAGCAATCAGAATGACTGGGCAGCGCTCCAGTCTCAGCTTCAGAAGTACTCTGTTCAACAGGGGAACAGGAGGAAAGATGTATACCAGAGGAAATGTCCACGGGATCGACAAGTCATCCACTACCAGAGCCAGGGGATCCGCCCAGCGAGAACAGAACATTGGCACCTTCCTGGTTGCCATCAGGTCGATGCAAGAAAGACCCCACTGCTGGATGATGAGGTTGAACACCTCTGGATGTAGCTCCCACTCTCCGCTGTCCACCATGTGCTGACTGAGGAAGTCTGCCAGAACGTTGTCTACGCCAGGAATATGAACTGTGGAAATAGCAGCCCCAGAGTCTAACAGAGTAGACATTCTCACAGAGTCAAACGGTCAGTATCAAAACACCAACAAAATAATGTGTATGATAAATAAATGCACCCCAGAAACACTAAATAAGACTTATCTGGTAGGAGAAGGGTTAAACTGCGGAGGAGAGAAGGAGAGTCCAAGCCCTGTGTAGGATACTCGATCTGCGAATACACAAAATGGCTGCTGCGACTGGAGCCAATCGGAAACGAGCGAGCAAAGAGGGCGCTCATGGGAAACATAGTTTCGCTAATGGAGTACCTCAAGAGTGCACAAAGCCCCCAACATGCCCAGAACATTGACCGGATGACAGAGCAAGGGCAAACCCACAAAATGAGCCATCTCTGACCTCGCTACGTGGAGCGGTTGCAGAGATATGTCCCAAACTGTAAAGTCCCATAGAAATGAATGGAGAAATGGCGTCTATGCAGTAAACACGCGCCTTAAAAGCGTGGAACATAAAGCTAATGAGGTGATTACCAAAACGTAAAAACACTCAAAAGTCCATTAGAATTAAACAGTAGACCCAATAAACACTAGTCCCAGTAGGGAAAGTGTCCAAAGCCCCCGCAAAATGTGCTAACCAGCAACAAAAGGGTCAAGTTACCACAGGAACTTGCTCCAAACACCTCTCAGACATACAGAATAAACCCATTGAGTGCATGCGTATATAATAGGAACTCCAAATGAGACCCCTGTGCGGAGGAGAAGCATGGGACATGTGGATCTCAGCACTCAAAGGGTGCTCACCTTTTTCAGCATGTCTTCTGTCTTCAGATTACCATATATCAAGAAGAAGCCTCAGTGGGCAACTCCTGGGGAAAGAACTTGCAGTCAAGATTTTTCCCTCAGGGCTTATGTCCACAAAAGCACCTGGTAAACTGTGCTATACACATTTGGGTGGTATTCCATATCTAACAGAAAAATAATAAAAAAGCTAAACCTATAGCAGAACTGTTCTCTTGCCTTGTGTCTTGACCAAGGAACAAATCTTACTGGCTGGGGATTGGCTAGCTGCAAGCTAAAGAGAGGAGGTAGGCTCCACCCAGCAGTCACTTCTCAGAATTGTTCCTGTCTATTAAAGGGGCTGATCGCCTACCTCAAAGTTACCAGTAACCTGTATTGGACGACAGAGAAATATAAATATATATATATATATATATATATATATATATATATATATATATATATGTGTGTGTGTGTATATGTGTGTGCGTGTAGATTGTGTGTGTGTATGTTTGTAGTCATTCACTTTACTGTTGTACTTTGCATTGCATTTGTTCTTTTATAAGAGCATATGATCTTGTGTGTGAGTGTATATGTGTGTGTGTGTGTGTTTATTTTGTGTGTGTGTGTATATGTGTGTATGTGTGTTTGTAGTCATTCATTTTACTGCTGTACTATGCATTGCATTTGTTCTTTTATAAGAGCATATGATGTTACATACAATATACAGAGTGTGCACCCTTGCATTCATCCAGTGTATAGTGAGTGCATCCACAATATATATATATTTATGCCAGCATTACCAAATTGCACTCTCTCTGACTACACTTAGCATCTGAAGAGGGTTATGAAACTTATAGATGCAAAGTGTAGACAATAAACACCCTGTGCGTGCCTTGGGGATATACGAAGAGCCTTTCCTTTTGTTCTACCAACCCCCAGCCTCCCCCCACTGTTATTCACTAGATCTCTGCTGCTCTCTTGTTGCTATGGCAGCAATTCTGCATCCTCCCATCAACGATGTGGAAGCTTCTGCTATAAACTCCTCTGCATCATAAAACCAGCAGGAGGACAGAGGCCAGGAAAACTCTTCATTATAAGGACTTTTAGTTTTAATGGCGTAATTTTAATTGTCTAGTTATTACAGATGAACTATTTTAATCACCATGCAAGGGGGGACTTTAGGTTTAACCCTCAAGCCCATAAGTAGTTAAGGTATCCTACAATTTTCAGATTTAACCTTTTAAATCCTTGGATGCCAGTCATCTACATTAGTTAAATAGTCATCTAACACCAAAGGGTTAAAACCCAAGAGAATATGATAGACTGTTAATCAGCAGTAAAAACGCAAATACAATAATGCAATGCACAAAAAAAGGAAATGTGTGTGGGAGGGGTGCAGGCATTACGATGGGGAGAGAGACAATGGGGGAGATATATAAAGGCTGTGACGGAAAGAGGTGCTGGGGAGGGAGAAACTGGAAAAAAGGGGGGAGGAAGAGACCAGGAGAAAGGGTAGGAAGAGGCTGGGAGAAGGGGGAGGGAGAGACTGGGAGAGAGGGGAGGAAGAGACTGGGAGAAGGGGGAGGGAGAGACTGAGAGAAGGGGGAGGGAGAGACTGGCAGAAAGAGACTGGGAGAAGTGGGAGGGAGAGAATGGGAGAAAGGGAAGGGAGAGACTGGGAGAAGGGGGAGGGAGATACTGGAAGAAAGGGGAGGAAGAGACTGGGAGAAAAGGGAGGAGGAGACTGAGAGAAGGCGGAGGGAGAGACTGGGAGAAAAGGGAGGAAGAGACTGAGAGAAGGGGGAGGGAGAGACTGGGAGAAAAGGGAGGAAGAGACAGAGAAGGGGGAGGGAGAGACTGGGAGAAAAGGGAGGAAGAGACAGAGAAGGGGGAGGGAAAGACTGGGAGAAGGGAGAGATGGGAAAAACTGGTGGACAAAAACTAGACTGCGAGGGAGGTGTAGATCTATATTTTATTATTACTATCCTATCAAAAATTATATGTCCTGAAAATCCTAATGACCCATATGAATATTGTTCTTGTGCCTCTGTTCAAAAGACAACCTCTTCAATCAGTCCTGGAAGACATGTCCACGGAGACAGACATGGCAGTTGCTGGATGTTTTTGTGAAGAAAGCAGTGTATGAAGTTACTTTATCATTTAAGGACTAGTGTGGTGTACAACACATTGCAGTCCAATACCCCCTCTGGCCCTTAAAGGGATAGTAATACTTTAATATTACTATTCCCCATATTGTAGATATTTGAAAAATAATTGAATTGTCCCCAGGTTCACCTCTCAAACCTTTATGGTTTAAGAGATAACCGAATGCAAAGTTCCCCCTCCCTCCCCATTCCCTGAAGTCAGTGTTGTACTGACTACAGGGATATCCGGTCTGACTTTCATCAGGCGGCTCTGCAGCAGAGCTGAGATCACATTAGTGAAAAATAATTATTTCACTGAAACTGTCTTCTACGTGTGCTTGCAAACCAAGCACATGTAGAAGACCGTTTCAGTGAAATAATTATTTTTTACCAACGTGATCTTGGGTCTGCTGCAGAGCCGCCTGACTGTCATACGACAGACTTCCCCTGCAGTCAGTACAACGTTGACTTCAGGGAAGGGGGAGGGAGGGGGGAACTTTGCATTCGGTTATCTCTCAAACCATAAAGGTTTGAGAGATGAACCTGGGGGCTATTAAATTATTTTGCAAATATCTACAATATTGGGAGTAGTAATAATAAAGTATTACTATCCCTTTAAGGGCCAGAGGGGGTATTGGACTGCAATGTGTTGTACACCACACTAGTCCTTAAATGATAAAGTAACTTCATACACTGCTTTCTTCACAAAAACATCCAGCAACTGCCATGTCTGTCTCCGTGGACATGTCTTCCAGGACTGATTGAAGTGGTTGTCTTTTGAACAGAGGCACAAGAACAATATTCATATGGGTCATTAGGATTTTCAGGACATATAATTTTTGATAGGATAGTAATAATAAAATATAGATCTACACCTCCCTCGCAGTCTAGTTTTTGTCCACCAGTTTTTCCCATCTCTCCCTTCTCCCAGGTTTAGATTTCATTGTGAAGTGAGCATAATTTCAGGTGCCTTGGTCCTGCTGGCAACTGTCATGTCCGCCTCCATGGACAACATCTAGGACTGACTGAAGATGTTATCTCTTGAGAAAAGGCTCAAGGAGATAATTCAAATTGGCTATTCTATGGTTATAGTAAGGTGGCTGGGGATTATGTATTCAATCTCCTCAGATGCTAGTGATGTCTCCAACTCAGTGTTTTACTGGGTCATTTCTAGCATCTAACCGACACATGCAATATCAGGGGGGTTATTCACTAAGGCATGATAAAGAGGTAATAAGAAGACTTCTTCAGTGATATCCTTTTCCTCCAATTCCTATGTTATTCTATGGAGCCAGTTCACTAAAATTTCTTAGGTCTTGGAGATCTTAGTGCATAGGCTTCATAGAATAACACAGGAATTGGAGAAATTATATCACTGGAGAAATCGTCTCCACTTTATCACCAAGTTATACTGTATATTAGTAGGGAAAACAGGAAGGTCTGAAAAAGACTAACTTATTTGGTAGCAGGAAAGCTATACAGTTCTCATCTCACTAGAGTATGAGGCAAAGGTTGAACTTGATGGACTTGTGTCTTTATTCAACCTAATTTACTATGTTACTTTGTTATTTTTCCTATGTTTCCTATTAATTTAAATACGGCTTGTAAACTTAGAATGCTAAATTGGTCTCAAACGCATTGTGGAGCAATTTGCGGGAGACCTCTGTCAACCCTTTGACTGCCAGAAAGGTATCCAACACACATTGCAACACCTCTCTGGTACTCAATGGGTTAAAATCCCAGTTAAATCAAAGATGGCTTTATTCCTTTCCCCCTCCACCATAGTACAGCTGATTTAATCCAGAACTGCACTTCTTAAGCCAAGGAAGGACTGCAGACTAGAAGAATAACACATTCATTTTGCTAATCCCTATTGGCTAACAATATGCTGTAAAATAGGATTTTAGTCTTACCTGTTAAATCCTTTTCACTTAGTCCATACAGGTCACTGGTACCATGGGATGTGTAGTCCCCTTTAATAGGCAGGAACAATTATGCAAATAATTTGCAAGGGGCGGAGCCTCCCCTCTTACTTAAGCCACCTGCTGGCCAGAGCCACCCATATTGATTTGAGACCCTAAACTGACCCCAGGTAAGCAAAAAGAAAGACTCCTGTGAGCATGCCCGAACGGTCTCCCACTAAATGCCACAGGAGAGCCAAGACTGGTCCCTTGACAGGGTGGGAGACCAGTGACCTGTATGGACTAAGTGAAAAGGATTTAACAGGTAAGACTAAAATCCTATTTTCACTGTCGTCCAATACAGGTCACTGGTACCATGGGATGTACAAACATTGAGCTGATCCAGAGGCGGGAAGTAAGGCAAGGACCAGGCGCAAGGCCCAAGTCACTAGAACTGTTAACCAGTTGATAACATAGCCCAAACTGTAAGTGTCAACGGACACCAACCAAGGGAACAATCCCTGAACTTAACACAGCACACGGAACACGAGCCAACCGGGCTCAACAGTAAGGAAGCACTAAGGATCACAGAGCGGAAGACCTACACAGGCAAGACTGCCTCCAGGACCTTCCTTCCAAAGCTGGCATCAGCCGATGCCAGTACATCAACTCGGTAGTGCTTAGAAAAAGTGTGCACAGAGGACCAAGTGGCCGCTCTGCACAGTTGATCAGCAGAAGCTTGATTCTTGTAGGCCCAGGAGGCCCCAATAGATCTGGTGGAATGGGCAGTCACCCTGAAGGGAACATGCTTATTCCTCAACTTATAGGCTTCACGGATGGTAGCCTTAATCCAAGAGGCAATGGTAACTTTGGAAGCCGGTCTTCCTGCCCTAGGCCCCTCAGGAATGACGAATAGAGCGTCAGACTTCCTGATAGATTCGGTGCGGTGAACATAAAACTTGAGGCAACGCACCACATCCAACAAATGGAGATCTCTTTCCTTGTCAGATGAAGGATTAGGGCAGAAAGAGGGAACCACAATCTCCTGATTGATGTGAAACTCAGACACAACCTTGGGTAAGAATTCCTTGGTAGTGCGAAGCACAGCCTTATCCTTGTGGAACACCAGGTAAGGAGGTTTACAAGACAATGCCTGTAACTCTGCCACCCGGCGTACTGACACAATAGCCAAAAGGAAGGCCAACTTCCAAGTCACAAGACGTAATGGAATGGAAGCCAAGGATTCAAACGGTGGTCGCTGAAGAACTCCCAGCACCAAATTGAGATCCCACTGGGGAGCAGGACTCTTGAAGGCAGGTCGAACATGAGTCACACCTTGGAAGAAGACTTTCACATCAGGAAGGATGGCAATCCTTTCCTGGAAAAACACAGACAAGGCAGAGGTCTGAACTTTGAGGGAACTCAGACTGAGCCCCTTGTCCACACCGTCCTGCAAGAAGGCCAGGACAGTGGGAAGATGGAAGTCAAGAGACAACTGCTTGACAGAGCACCATGTCACGAAAGTTGACCAAATGCGATGATAGATCTTGGAAGACACAGGCTTACGAGCACTGAGCATCGTCGACACCACAGAAGGAGAAAAGCCTTTCTTAGCTAGAATCGAGGATTCAACCGCCATGCCATCAAACGGAGAGAGTGAACATCCTCTTTCCACAGATACCCCTGAAGAAGCAGGTCCGGACGGGCTGGAAGTGGGATTGGATCCTTCACTGACATGGCCATCAATTCCGGAAACCAGGACTGGCGAGGCCAGTTTGGAGCAATCAGGATGACAGGACAACGTTCTCTCTTCAACTTCTGAATAACTCTGATCAATAGAGGAAGAGGGGGGAAGATGTAAGCCAGGGAGAAGTCCCAAGGGATCGACAAGGCATCCACCGCTAGAGCAAGGGAGTCCCTCAGACGGGAGCAAAACACCGGAACCTTCCTGTTGTGTCTGGTAGCCATCAGATCCACCACTGGCATCCCCCACCGTTGAGTGAGCATGTGAAACACCTCTGGGTGAAGAGCCCATTCTCCGCTGTCGACGGTGTGCCGACTGAGGAAGTCTGCCATGACGTTGTCCACGCCTGGAATATGAACTGCAGAGATGACAGGCACGTGATCTTCTGCCCAAGACAAAATATCCTTGACTTCCCACCAGGCGGAACCGCTTCTTGTACCGCCTTGTCTGTTGATGTAAGCCACCGCCGTGGCGTTGTCGGACTCTACTCTGACTGGAAGACCGGTCAATTGAGACTCCCAGTGCCTCAGGGCCAGCCGGACAGCTCGAAGCTCCAGAACATTGATGGAGAGCATGGATTCCTCCAGACCCCATTTCCCCTGAGCACTGAAGCGACCCCAGACTGCACCCCAGCCCCGAAGGCTGGCATCCGTTGTGACTGTGGTCCAAAGAGGAACTAGAAAGGATTTCCCTTTCAAGAGATGAGAGAGATCTAACCACCAGTGCAGACTCGACTCGACATGAGGAGGAAGAGAAACAGACAGATGTTGATGATCTGGATGATTCCTGCACGTCTGGATCACAAATCTCTGAAGATCCCTGGAGTGGGCCATGGCAAATGGTACTGCTTCTATCGTGGAAATGAACTTCCCCACTAAGGACGACAACTTCGGAACTGGAATTTCGTCCATGTCCAGAATCCCAGCCACTCTGACAGCTATCTGGTGAGCCACGTCCTCTGGAAGAAACACCATGCATTGGCGAGTGTCGAACAGGAGACCCAGGAACAGAAGCCTCTGAGAAGGAATCAAGTCCGACTTGTCCAGATTCAGGATCCATCCGTGACGGTTCAGGGTGTGCATGCACCTCTGCAACTGCTGGTGGAGAAGCTCCGCTGAGGAGGCCTTCAGTAGGAGATCGTCCATGTAGGGTGTCACTCTGATCCCATCCTGATGGAGCACCGCTATCAAGGAGCCCAGCACCCGCTGGAAGACTTGAGGAGCTGTAGTCAGTCCAAAGGGGAGCGCTGTAAATTGAAAGTGTCCCCTGTGGCAGGCAATCCTGAGATACTTCCTGCTCACTGGGTGAATAGGGATGTGAAGATAAGCATCCTGAAGGTCCAGGGAGGCAAGAAACTCCCCTGGAGACATTGCCGCAATCACAGAGGGCAGGGACTCCTGGCGGAAGTGGGAAGTCACCACATAGGCATTGAGATCTTTGAGATCCAAGATGGGACGGGCTCCTCCGTCCTTTTTGGCTACCACAAACAGGTTGGAATAAAATCCTGAACCTGTGTCCCCCTGCGGAACCGCCTCCAGGACCTCTTTGTCCAAGAGATCCTGAATAGCGTCGTCGAACAGACGCCTTTTTGAGGGTTCCTGAGAAGGACGAGTAAAATGGAACCGAAAAGGAGGAAGGGAAGAGAAAGGGATCCTGTATCCCTCTGACACCACCTGAAGAACCCATGGGTCCGCCACTGACTCCTCCCAAGTCCGGCGAAAGATGCGGAGACGACCGCCTACAGCCGGATGCGGACCCGGGTTCGGCGAGTCATGCCGAAGCAGTCTTGGAGGTCTTGGCCTTGGAGGCAACTTTGGGCTTCCAGGACTGTTTGGGCTTGGAGGAGGAGCGCGTAGTGGGAGGACCCGTTTGGGCCGAGGAGCGTGTCTCAGTCTGAAAGGAACGAAAGGACCGATTGCGTTTGGCTGGAAACTTTTTCTTAAAGACTGAGGGTAGAAGAGTACTTTTACCGCCAGTAGCCTCACTGATCATTTCTTTGAGCTCAGAGCCAAAGAGCAAATTCCCCTGAAAGGGCAAGGAAAGCAAGGCTTTCTTAGAGGCTGTATCAGCAGACCAAATTTTCAGCCAAAGAGCGCGTCTAGCCACCACAGAAGAAGTGGAGGCCCTCGCCATCATGCGCACAGCATCAAAAGCAGCATCAGCAACATAGTTCTGAGCTTCAGTGATATTAGCAAGCAGCTGCAACTGTTCAGATACAGGCGCATCCTGGCGAACCGCTTCAGTCAGTCGTTCAGTCCAGGCTGCAATAGCCCTATTAACCCATGCCACAGCAAAGGTGGGTCGCATGGCAGTGCCAATAGAGGCAAAAATAGATTTAAGAGAGAGCTCTAATTTCTTATCCGTCCAGTCCTGCAAGGCAGAGGCATCTGAGACAGCCAAAGCAGTAGATTTGGATAGTCTAGACACAGGAGCATCCACCTTGGGAGGATGAACCCATTTTGCCAGTTCCGCTTCGGGAAAAGGGTAAAGTTTGGCAAACTTTTTGGAGACAGAGGAAGATCTATCAGGATTCTTCCATGCCTCAGAAACCAGACGGGCAAGAGTAGGGTTAGTTGGAAAACAAACAACAGGTTTAGATGGCTTTTTCTGAAAAACATCAGTAGGATCATAAGTGGATTCCTGAGTCAGAGGAAGGTTGAGCGTATTCAGAACCGCTCTGATCAGACCCTCAGCCGAAACTTCAGGGTCACACTCATAGGGGTCCCCAATGGACCTGTTAGATTCAATAACAGTACGTTCCTCAGCATCAGAATCCTGTAAAAGTTCTTCTTCAGAAGAATCAGTGATATCAGGAGCTCCTTGTGGCTTAGGCAGGGAGGTCCTGATAGTAGAGGGGGTCTGCCAGACCTGGAGAGCCCCCTGTACCTGAGAGGGAAAGAGTTGAAGCGTGGATCTGAGATCCCTAGTGGCAGCTTTAAACTCCCTCACCCAAGATGGCTCAATAGCGTGGCTGGGAAGCCCAGGGTTGCTATCTTTATCAGTACAGTTAGGGCATAGATCCCCCACATTACCGCAATCCAGCCCAATGTGGCAAGAGGAGCAAAACGCCATGGGGGTAGAAGACCCCCCAGCCTCCTTAGTCTTGGGTCTAGCCCCTAGCTCCAGTGAAGTAGACATGCTCACAGCGTCAATATACCCCACAACAAACACTATCACCCAGAAAAGTGTTAAAGATTAAAGTTTCACCCCAGAAAAGGTCTAAAAACGGACTTATCTGGCCAGCGAAGGGTTAATCTGGTGAGGAGAGAGAAGGCTCGGTCCCTGCGTAGTGTACTCGCCTTGGAAAAGTACCACAAAATGGCGGCCGTCATGACAGCCAATCAGAAACGAGCGCGAGCTAAGCGCTCATGGGAAATGTAGTTTTCCCTATGCAAGTACCCCAAACAGTGCCCGAAGCCCCCCTGAACCCCCTACATTATTAAAACACCAACCGGATGATAGAGCAGGAGCCTAGCATTAAAATGAGCCCACTCTGAAGTTGCTGTGACAAGCGGTTTCAGAGATATGTCCCAAACTGTGAATTCCCATAGAGAGTAAAGGAGCTCTGCTGCTGAGCGGGAAAAAGCCGCGTTTAAAGGCGCGGAACACCATTTTTAATAAAGTTTAGTAAAACAGTAAAAAGTGCCCAAACAAGCATGAAAGACATGAGAAACATAAATAAATGAATACCCAATGCTCCAAAACTCAGAGAATAACACAGAAATTGCATAAATAGTGATAATGCAATAAAAACACCCTATGAGTGCTGGAGTGTGTTAAAACTCCCAAATACAAGCCCATCAAAGGGACACTGTGGGGACAAGTGGACCTTCAGCACTCAATGGGTGACTCACCTTTCTCGCAGACTTCTGTCTTCAGGTGACCATGATAGGGAGGGAAAGAACCAGAGGTAATTTCCCCAACAGGGGAGCTGCTTAACACAAGCTGTCCCCTCATCAGGTATAGGTCCACAGAAATCCCTGGAAGCTGCACTAGCCACTTCGGGTGAGGGCATTCACAGCCATGGTCACCCTCCTAATGGTGGTATTCCATATTTGAAGAAAAAAAATAATAAAACTCTAAGAAGCATAGCTGTTCTCTGCCTGGTGTGCAAGCACACCAGGAACAAATCAATATGGGTGGCTCTGGCCAGCAGGTGGCTTAAGTAAGAGGGGAGGCTCCGCCCCTTGCAAATTATTTGCATAATTGTTCCTGCCTATTAAAGGGGACTACACATCCCATGGTACCAGTGACCTGTATTGGACGACAGTGAAAAGAGCTTCACATTGGACTTGGATACAAAGGAATTCAATAATGATCACTTTTTTGGCTTCCATTAACTAGCAAAATCTCTCTATCATTTTTGGACACTATTAGTAGGGGATTGTTTACTTAGTTCCAAATCTTGCTTTGGAATGCAATGAAACGACTGAGGCTTCAGGGCACTTTAGACCCCGTAAAGAAAAACAAACCAAACAGATGTATCTAGTTAAATTCCCCTATTTCCAAGGGAGTTTTTATTAGTAATCACCTTAATATATTACCCTCACAGACAGTGCTTTCTAGCCAGCTTTAGGGAATTTAGGCCCAGATGTACTAAAGAGTGTTAAAGTCTTTTTGGAACAAACAGATGATTTTGAAAGTGCTTTCAAAATTACCTACATTCATTTTAGCCATTTTTTATTTCAAAAAGGTTCTGATATTTACTTTTATTAATTTGTCAGTTTATGCAGATTATCTAGTATTGATCGGCAGGAAATGTGAGTTGGGATGGGGAGCAATGTGGAATTATTACTATTGTTTATTTATTGAATGTCAACATATCCAGTAGCCCTGTACAAAATAGGGGTGAAAAGAACATACAGTACAAAAGCATACAGAACCTGGTTGAAACAAATGGCAGTGAGGGCCCTGCTAATGAGAGCTTACAGTTAGTATCTGAACTGTATGCCTTCTAGTACTGTGTCATTTGCATAAACTGACAAATAAAGCTAAATCCCAGGAACTATTATTTTTAATAAAAAATGTCGCATTATACATGTAGATGGTTTTGAAAGCTATTTCAAAATCAACTGTTAGTTATAAAGTGAGTTTCACTTTAATTACAGTAATACTTAAAATGTAAAAAAATATATGTTGTAGGGTTTATCCCCCTGAGTAAAACAAGAGTACTCCCACTGCTGAGAGATATTTTATTAAAAAATTACAACAGCTCAAACTTGAATTTTTTATGTGCAATATCACAGTGGCCTGAAATTTTACAGTGGAGCTGTTGCTACACCATCCTATGGAGATTTATGGTCTACAGACCATAAAAAAAATCTGAGGAATTATTTTAACCCTTTTTGGGGCGGGGGTTTCCTACAGTGTAGATGGTTTGTCCAAGAATTATTGTCAGATAAGAACCAATTTTTATTTCCACTTAGAACAGCTTCTTAAATGTATTTACTTTTTCTGCATCAACCACTTCTTATGGGAGGCTATTCCATTTATTAATTATCCTTTCTAGACAATAGTTTTTTCATACAGTTCCTCTTATTTTTCCACCCTCCACCTTTAGGGCATGTCCTTGTGTTTTAGCATTCCTCTTTCTGCTAAAAGTGCCTCCCTCCTGAGTTTTATTAAATCCTTTAATCTTTTTGGTGTCTCAGAAGTCAGGACGTTATTTCAATGTCATAAGAAAGTGTCCCACAGAGCCCCATGATAGTAAAATAACGTCCAGCACTTGGGGCAGCACTGAGCTGCAGGAGAAGCTGGAATCCATCTTCTGCCTGCTGTGTGCAACTCTCCTGCCTTCACAGAAGGGCTGGAGAGTAATTAAATGCTAGATCACTTTGTGTGATCTACCATATAATTAGTGAAAATAAAAACAGAAACAATTGTTATTTACTGTACAAATCTCTCCTGGCCCAATGTATCTCTAATCTCCCTCCACTGTGACTATGAAAGGAATATCCTTATGATATACATTTGCCACATTAACAATCTGAAAGAAAAGTATGCATATATTCATAAGGGCCTGGGATGAGGTGTCCTCTTTATGGCTCCATGAACCAAGGAAATCATCCCTGTGATCATAAGACCGAATATTAATTAATTCCCTACCATTAACCGATCCTCTATTCCTGCATATCTTTATATATGTTCCCTTGCAATGTTAACCCCTATGTTACAGTGACACATGTTAATGGGTAATTTATTTTCTTTAGTTGCCAATGGCTATTTAATGTGGAATCATGAATTTCTCAAATATTTCAGTATCTTTGAAATGGTGGGTTAAATTCTTTCGAATAGCTCCACATGCTGGAAGCGTTTTTGCTGTCCACTTCAAAGGTACAAAAGCACATAACCAGTAATTTGAAGCTTCAGAATATTGAGTTTCCAAAAGTATAAAAAATGTCTAACAGACCTTCATGGCTGCAGTTGAGGTGACCATTTAATTGCAGGCATGCCTTGATAAACAAAATGGAAAATCATTTTCTGAAATCCATTGTCTGTGGCAGGTGCAGTTTAGAGCACTTGGCATCCCTATAATATGGAAACCTAAATAATGGGGGGGTTGTAGTTATATAGGGATATATTATATTTCATACTGCACCAGGATTTCATCAAGTGCTAAGAGATCATTTTTTGTGTTGTTGTTTTTTTTTCCAGTTTTTTCTGCTATACTACTCTGCTGTAATGGAGATATTTCACACTAACCAGTGGGTAAGTGCTTTAAAAAATGTTTTTTCATGATTATGACATCATGTAATAATATATTTTATTAAAGATAATCGGAACATAATAAAAATGGTTACATGTTATTTTTTTGCATGACTATGACATTATATCTTAGTTACCACATATATATATATATATATATATATATATATATATATATACACTCAAAAAGGGTATCAACACAAAAGCCAGAAAAACAAATATTTGCACAGAATTCGAAAGAAACCTTGTGAAACAGAGAACAAAATTCTGACATTTATTTGGTGACACAACAGACACTTACCCTTGGCACTGAAAAGGATAATACTTTTATTTACATGTAAACGAATGTTTCAAAAAATTCTTCATTTCTTGGTCAGAGCAGTTAAAAGTTCATTCCTTTCATCTTTTCCTACAATGATGCCTCATGTATGTGATATAGAGGAAAGATGCACAAATCTGCCATGACTTTCAGGAAAGGGCATATTTAATAGAGTGTATTTACATAGAAAGAATAAAATAAAATGCCAGACTAGATGAGGCTCACAGCAAGTCCTCATTATTGATTATATTTTAGCACCTAGCCATTCCTTTTCCAAGGTAAAAATATGCATTTATCTTAACCACTTACTTGGGTGCAAGCGAGGTCTCAATGCATTGCTTTACAACGCATAGAGACATGTATTACATTGAAAAGATTAAAGGAATTAAATAGAACATGGCTTGACAACTCTAGTCACCAAGCCCTGCTAATGAACCAGACAGTGAAGATTCTTAACTAGTAGCTTTCGTGTAATGCACATCTGGTCTTTAAAGGGTTAAAATAACTGTATCACAGATTGACTTTTATGTGTGGAAGCAAGGATAAGTTCAGTGTCTGGCCTGTTGTTGGCACCACAGACTACTACCCATGAATAGAATGTTCTAGATTTATTTCCCTAAATAACAATAATGCTATGCTACTAGCTTTATTTAACAGACTTATGGATAACACTTTACTTAAACCCAGGATGCTAGGGGTATCTTCCACTTGCTTTGCAATGCTTTAGAGACATCTCTAGAATTCAAGGGTTTACCAGCCAGTTAGAATACCGTAACATAGCACAGTAGTTCTAAGACAAGGATAATATGGCACCTTGCTTTGCCATGGCTACGATCGTAAGGTGCCTCTGGTTAGGACTTTGAAACATATGTGAATGTTGTGTTTCAAATATATTTTCAGTATTTGTTAAGCACAATGGGCCTTACTCATCAGGCATAAGACGTCCAGTTATGGAGCAAACTAAGTGCACCACGGAAAGTTCCACACAAATGGGTTCTAAAATGGTGGATGCATGCCAGGATATAAAAGTCCTCAGCTCAAGTCTATAAAATGGCATAGCTAGAGAATCAAATATAGAGAATTTTAACATATTTATGATAAACTATGCAACTAAAACCTCAGCTTGAAAAAAGTGAATATGTGTAATAATATGGCAGTCATAAATTCACATTTAAAGTTGAACTAACACTATATAATGACCTCAGTGATTTTGAAAGAAATATTATGTCAGCCATTCTTTATTAACAATTTGAGTGCCAGAGGGGTGAGCAATGCAATGCAAAGCAATGCGTTGTACACCCCTCTGGCACTCAGAGAGTTAAAATACAGTTTACAAGATAATTAGCTTTTTTACTTGTGTTTATATGGATTAGCCAGTATTGATTGGTAGAAATTGACAGTTGAGAGGGAGAGTGGAATGTTGGTTATCTGACACTCCAGTCTGTGTAATCCAGTAGTCTAATTTGCATAATCTCAGAAACACATGAAGATAAATATATTGTAAATTATAGTTTTAAGTAAAGAATGACTGCCAGGGTGAGCTCTTTAGTCTTCTAGTGATTAAAAGCTACAAGGTGTTTCACTTTAAGAGATCTATATGAAGCAACACAGATTTATCTTCTTTTTGGTTATGTTTTGTGAACAGTCTTCGCTTTGAAACACATTTTCAGCCAATACAATAAATCCATTTGAAACTGAAATGCATCTGGTTAGCTCAAATGAGCTTAATCCTTCACAATGTGTTGATACCCCACTGGCATTCAAAGGGTTAAAACTGACTGATCCTAAATATCTACCACATCTAGGGTAGACCAGGGTAAGGTAACATTTGGTTCTCTACCTGTTGGAGTCTACATGTCCCAGAAGAAAGATGGGAGCTTTAACTTCCTACAGCTGGTGAGTTAAAGGCTGTCTACACTTGGGTCATGCCTCCAATTCAAAGCAGCGCCGAATGGAGATTGTGCATTGTATATATGCATTGGAATCACTGCAATCCTGATGCATAGGGAGGTACAAGACAAATCTTGTGGGCAAAGAGTAAGATATTATGTCATGCATTCACTCACATGGCTAGTCCTCCCATGAATGGTAAAGTACTGCATTAGTGTATTCTGTTGGGCCTGATATTACTAATGGAGGTTGGAAATAAATATGGTGATTATCTGCAGATCTATACAATTGCTGCCAACAAGGCTAGCATGATGTATAGATATTGATTTCTTTTAAACATTCTACCTAATTCATTTTCCTTTACAGGATCACATTAAGATAATGGTTCATTTAATTGTTGCACTTGTCCTCATTATAGCATATGGTGTAAGTCAATTCCTTCTGCTAGTGCAGTGATTCTCAACCAGGGTGCCGTGGCACTTTGGTGTGCCACGGACATCAACTTAGTGTGCCCCATGTTTTCTATGAAGTCTAACATAAATGCACTTTTAAATAAAGATTTATAGAAATTGTAATGCACATTATGTTTAATTGTGTTATTATGATTGTAAGACCTAATAATAACTGTATATTTATGTATGGAACCTTCATTATGCCCTTGATAAAGTACATTAAATATGTTAGGGGTGCCCCGAATGTTCTAGATTACGTGTTAGGGGTGCCCTGAACAAAAAAAAAGATTGAGAACCACTGTGCTAGTGGCACGTTAAAGGGGAACTGTACCATAAGTGGTTTTTAATTTATTCATCAGACAGACTTACCTAGATAGGTGTTTTTCATACAGCAGTCAGTTATTTCTATTTAGTGCTCATGTTTGGATTTGATCTTTGTTTTAGTGACATACAGGTAGACTTCAGTAAAGATCACTATATACAGGAACTGCACATCTAATGCAACACACACACAACACACGCACACACACACATATATATATATATATATATATATATAGAGAGAGAGAGAGAGAGAGAGAGAGAGAGAGAGAGAGAGAGAGAGACATCTGACTGCAGTATGAAGTCCACCTATCTACCTTGGTAAATTAATGTGTTAAATTAAGAGAAATGCTAAGATAGGATAGTGTTCCCCTTTAAAGGATTTATTAGCACCCATGGGAATTTTTATTTGTCCTCTAAGGTGCAATTGATTTCCTCCAAATTTCTCCATTTAGCCTTCATACTTAAGGCCCAAAGATTTCCTGCGGGTAGTTGCATACTCATACATCCTCACTGCTATGGGATATCACTTGATATACTAAATAAGCATACCTGGGAAATTTGTTGGCAGCCGTAAGGAGTGGGACACGTAGGGCTAGAAGTAGGAATGTTCAAATGACATGATCTGTGGTACAATATAAGGCAGGACTTAATAGGTATTGGTGGGATTAAGATGAAGGCATGGTTTTCCCAAAAGTGGGCAGAATGCATAGGAGTTGGTAAAACTATGAGCAAGGTTAATACTGATCTCATTAACTCAGTGAATTATCCTCTCTTTCACCACAAATGGAATTTAAGTGAGACATTTCCAAGGTACATTCATAATCTTATCCAGTGTGCATAGTATGAAAATTAATCCCCTGACCAATCCTATCCATTCTCTCCCATTGTACATAATGGGCCTAGTGTATAAAGGCAAAACATGGCAATTCTGGGGCAAACCTCTATAGTTAAAAATAAAGAAAAACTGTAAAATACCAACTGATTTAATGGGGGTTTTTAACCCATTGAAAGCTAGAGTTCTCCAATCCATTGTGAAGCAATGTTCTGGACATCTCTCGCATTCAAGGTGTTAAAATTACTGGGTCTTACATATCGTGGGCTGTGTGTCTACATAAGGCCTGCTGACTTTAGAAAGTACTAGTTAAGTACAGTGTTTAACATACCATGGTCAGACTGTCAAAAGGCCCAATGACTTTACAAAGTGAAATGGTATACCTAAGGCCCATTGACTTTAGAAAGTACTGGTTAAGTACCGTGCCTCACATATCCTGGGTCAGCTTGTCTCTCCTTACTGTTGCTGCCTACGTAAGTCACTGCCTCATCATTTGATTCCACTAGACACTTGAGGTCTATGAGAATCTGTGCCTATTAAAAGAAAGGGGAGCTGCACACCTTCTAGAGTAGACGTAGACAAAATACAGGCCTATTTTTCCTGGCCCTCAGATCTGGCTGGCTATACACATATCACATATTTGGAGGTGAAATACAACTATGGCCTTCTGTAAAAAAATTAAACTCAGATGTGGACGTTGTGCGAAAATTATTGCTCAGACCTGTTCTAGAGGGTTAAGAGCCTCTGCATCTTTAACAGAAAGGTTATTCGCCATGTCTCTACTCATTTCATCACTATTACTGCTGAGTGCACTGTTCTCTCTCCTGATTTGTGTTCGGCTCACTTGACTTTACTTCACTTGACTGATTATAGCATAACATAGAACCATTTTTCTAGGTTTACTCGGTGCATTTTGCTCCCATGACACTGAGAATGGGGAAATGCTGCAGTAGCAATGTCTTTCCTACATACAGAGTATTATACAGTCTAATGGAATATATATACAGGAGGGACTGAATAGAGGCCATTCCATCTTCCCTAGGTGAGACACAGGCAGAGCTTACTGTATTTTCAGCTATTTTATTTTGACTTCAATCTACAGCAATTTTATACCATATCTGCACATGTACTAAACAATCTCTTTGAGTGCCAGAGGGGTATGCAATAATATATTGCTCTGCTCCAGGATAACCCCAGTTTGCTTTTATAAATAGAGGCTTATGCAGAAAGCAAACAAGTAGCAATTATGGGGCAAAAATACTGCACCATAGGAGACAAATAAAATTTGCATTGATTTAAATAGGGCTTTTAACCCTTTGAGTGCCAGAGGGGTACGCAATGCATTGTTTTGCAATGCATTCCATACCCCCTGGCACTCGAAGGATTAACTTTTTAAAAGTGAAAGAGGTCCTCACTGCATTGCAAATGAATGTGTTTGAGACCTCACTAGCATTTGAGGGGTTAACAGTACCAGTAACACTACTAATAGGAATTTTTATCTCCCCCACCCCCTCACTGTGGTGCAGCTGGTTTGCACCAGAACTGCTGCCTTCTTGCATTCTGCACATGGAAACTGTTGGACTGTGTCCCTGCCTACAGCTATAATAATGACATACAATACAATGATGATGGTATCATTTGAAAATAATATAAACTCCACTTATGAGTAAATTCGTAATTGTAATCTTTCTAACCCTGATAGCAAACAAAGATTATATCCTATTTATCATCCTCCTACTAGCATTCCTATTACATGAATAGTAATGTTTATAAATATCTTAACCCCTTAAGGACCCTTGACGTACCAGGACCGTCACGGTCCTTGAACTACTCAAGGACCGATGACGGTCATGGTACGTCACGTACTTTTTACTTACAGCGCTCTACCAGGAGCGCTGTAAGTAAAAATAGGGCATGAAATAGACCGCTCCAAGATCGGAGCGATCTCTTTCAAGCCCCATAGTGACGCGCCGATACACGTGACAGGTCACGTGTACCGGCGTGTCAAAGTGCCCCTATGCGGTCATTATGGGACAGAAATGTCCCGTGACCGCCGGTCCTTAAGGGGTTAAGCTACAATCATTCATCAACATTTTTCTACCATGCAGAGCATTATTACCATGCTATACAGTGTTTAATTCATGTGTAATTAAACTATAAAGTGCCTCCCTCATTTTTACCTACGTAATGCTGCTTCCCCTCAGATATGCAATCTGGTAATCGGACCGGATGGATCGCAATGAAGGACATTCTGTGAGAAAAAACTTACGCTCTTGGGCAAGAGGTGGGCAGGGTTTTCCTTATAATGACAGCCAAAAGACTGCCTTCACTGCGATCTGTCTGGTCCGATTACAGGATTCTAGATCTGAGGGGAAGCAGCATTACATAGGTAAAAGGGGCAGGAGGGGACACTTGATAATTTAATTACACGTGAACTAGACACCGTATAGCATTGTAATAATGCTCTGCATGGTAGAAAAACATTGTCTCTTTAAGTAAAATAGAGCATATACCGCCATCTACTTTGGGTTCATATATGTAAAGAAAGTGAAGAAATTGAGGGGAACCCAACTGTACCACTGGGGACAAATTCCCATTGGTTTTAACCCCATGATTGCTAGAGAGGTCTCCAAGGCATTGCAACGCAATGCCCTGGAAACATCTCTAGCATTTGAGGGGTTACAAGCACCATTTACATCAAAGGGGTTGTGTATTTGTCCCATATGATATAGGAGCAGGGACCAATTTTCATTTCACCTGCCTAAAAGTTAGTTGCTAAACTATTGATGCCCAGAGTGGTGGGCAGTATATTTGTATTCTGGGACATTTCTACACCAGTGATTCTTAGCTTCATTCCTCAGACACATCAACAGGTCAGGTTTACAGGATATCTCTAATTAAGCAGGGGCAGCTCAAACACATTAGCTGAGCCAGTTATTACTCCGCTATGACAGGGTGATCCTGAAAAGCTGACTGTTAGTGTGACCAGTGCATTTATGTTGAAAAACACTGATCTATACCCTCTCTCTATGTACTAATAAGACACAGAGGTCACCTGTGAAAAACTCCTCAGTGTTCCTGAGTATGCTATAGGGAAGACATTCACGGCTTTCTTAAATTACAGTGTGAACACTGGTGGAATGTGCGCACCCATACGCACTAAGGTGTTGATTTATACCCATGGGTGCATGATTTTTAAGCCAATGTCTAAATGAGCTGAACTGGCAGATTTGTACATACCCCTTCTGTCTCAGTATAGTATGTTTTCTCTTAAAACTGGTATCTCTACTAGTTTCACTAAGGATGGTCCCTGGGAAGCAATGGTTTAACTTCATATACTTCCACACAGCTTACTTTATTAGTCCTTTACGGCTTTGTTTGCAATGAGTACCTCAGGCCCCTTATATTAAGATTGGAGATTCTTTTTGATCTGAATCTCCTTATTCTATCATTTCAATTTCCGTTTTACTGCAGTCTGTTCAGTTTCTCCTTACTCATTAATTCTACTGTCCTTGAGTTGCAAGAGCTGCATATATTTTTCAATTATATGTTCCCAATCCTTTGTTCGTGGAGTCATCAAGGGAATTTGAAGTTATTTTGCAAGGAGGAAAGAAATATATTTCCTAAGCTGTTCTCCAATTTCATTTTTTGCACAAAAGATTCATTAGTATAAGGGGATTTGTGTGTACTTACCAATAAATCCTTTTCTCTTAGTCCATGTGGAAAAAGGGAACATGGGGTAAAGTATCCTCCCACAGGAGGGCAGATCACTAGCATAAAAATAGCTCTCTTGGGACAGAGACTCCCCCTCTGATCCACTTTAACCCACCTCAGTTTTAAAATTTAGCAAAGACCAAAAAATAGAATAGGGCAGGAAGCTGGTCACCTGAACCCAAAGGACCCCCCTGCCCAGGGCTCAAACAACTTTTTTTATTTTCTGGAAAGCTCCACAAGTTCTAATAGAAAAGGATTAATTGGTAAAGTACACAAAATCCCCTTTTCTCTTTCGCCCACTATGGAACACAGGTATTTTGTGACACTATGGAACACAGGTACCATGAGGATATACCAAAGTTATACACAAGATTCTAGTGAGTGAGAGAAAAAAACACTCAAATCTAAAACAAGTCTGAACATAGACAAATTAGAAACACACATGAACCTTAGGTGTCAAGGCACACCTATAACCCAAGCAGGTAACAGTAAAAGGATTATTGGAAGTAAAGACAGAAGATCACCTAAACAGGCACAATGGCCTGTAGGACCTCCAGAGTATGGAACTGGGCAAAGGGAACTGCCCCTAAGTCAGAACCAGATATTGCAGCACCTTCATATACTCCCACACCATCACGGATGGGTGGAATATAATCTGTGACATATACCAAAACAACATCTGAATGTTGTCCTCCAACAGAAAGAATCATCCCTGAAGAATGCTGGCTCTCATAACAGGAAACATTAGAACCAGGGACTGAACCAGAGGGGAATTCTTGAAATTGAATGCTCCAGTATAGTTACACGTGGGAATCTGAAGGCCCAGGGTCTCCTCTGAATGAGCCTTTAGTAAAAGGTTGTCAAAACGTTTTAATGCCTCTTGAGTTGAATAAAGTTATTGGCAGCAATAATTCATTTAAAGAAGAACTATCTTGCACATATAAGTTATCCCCATTTAATTGTTAGAATCTTGATAATCATGTAAATAGCGTACTAAAGTTTCTTAAGTGCCGGCATGATTTGCAAACATAACTCTGTATGAAACTTACATCAATAGGACAGTGCAGAGATCTTGGCAAAGTGGGATCTGTGAGGCTACTATGTCCATCTCTGCCTATCCCATATGGTACAATGCAACTCCTCCTTTGGCAAATAACCTATTAGTGACAAGACAAGGATGAACAGCGCAGGCGCATAAAACCTACTTCGCTAAGACATCTGCACTGTCGTATTGATGTAAGTCTCATAGGAAGTTATGATTACAACTCATGCACTTAAAAAACTTTAAAATGCTATTTCTGTAATTACCAAGACACTAACAGCTCATTGGGGATAACTTATATGTGCATGATAATTCCACTTTAACCTACAAGGAATGTTTTTGTGGTCTAGTGGAGCGGAAGGGCCAAGGTGTAGGGAGGTGAAAAAGAATAAGTTCGGACACTATTTTTAAGTCCTTATCACTGATTTGTAATGATAATCACACTGGAGGGAATCTATGAACACAATTCTGCACTAAAATAGGCACTGGAATCATTTTAATAGCCCTAAGCTTTCCTAACACCAAGTTTCTGTGCTATTTTTGCATTAAAATCTCCATACCACTTGCACAAAGGGGAGTGAATGAAGGTAGTGTATGGCTTTTTTGAGATGTTCCTTTCCTCTACGTCTTCATGTATGCGATATATTAACAAGGCACAGAGAAAAAAGGTATAATTTTACTCAATATATATGCAAATTTATGGGGCAGACTTTATTCAAGGGGCTTGCTGGCACTGGAATTTTAATGACAGTTTTGCCTGCTGGTTAACTGTGGTGCACACCCTGAAGGGCAGTCACTGATATTGGAGGCAAATGCCAGTGGAGCTGTGCTGGATGATCTGTGCATTCACCCCACAATTTTTAAACATCCAGAACCTTCCAGAAAGCATGTCTGTTCATACATGTTTACAAAACTCCAATTGGTTATGCTCGATTACAGTGGTGGAATCTCACGTCTCAATGGACAGCAGAGGCTAATGATGAATAAGTCATTAGATACACTCTTTGCATATATATACTGAATTGACATTTAGACTTTATTCATTTGTCTTTTTCATGAAGCAAATTACATCTTAAATGCTATAATAAAGACAGGCATGCTGAGAATCTTTTTTTATGGAATAAAGAGAAAAGTAAGTGCTGCGTTCAGAAAGCTAAAGAGGAAATTTTGAAGTAAACCAACTTCACAATCTAAGGCAAATGAAATTTCCTCAAATGGAGCTTTTAAGCTCTTGAATACTAGGGAGGTTTCCAGTAAACTGAAAAGCAATGCAGTCTAGCATTCTAAGAAATTAATTTAAATCAATGGAAATTTTAATCTCCTGTGGTTTGCTCCAGAACTGCACCACTTCAGCTTACCCAGTAAATGGAAAGTAACAGGGTGCAATGCAATTCCATGTCAATATTTGGCATACAATATGACTTCAGTGGAGCAGGTGCCTTTAGCTCTCATAAACCTACTAACGCACTGGGTAGTTTTAAGGCTACTTCTATTGCAGTATTAACAAGGGCACATCCCCTGACTCAGATATTCACACAAGTAACAACCGGAGCAAATACTATGTTGGTTGCTAAGCAACACCCCAAATAAATCACTGAAAGAATGAAGACCTCCCCCCCCCAACAACCATATTGTGTGCATTGTGAGACAGCTCTTTTAAATGGAGAGGTCCATTTTGAATTTAGCCAAAGAGTGATTTTAATTTCTTCATCCACTTAGTGCTAATTCCACTTTATATTAATTAAGATAATGCACCCTACAGATATCTTCTTGGCAGATGCTATTACTGCAAATTGTGTAAGTAAAATGTCTGTCTTACAGCATTATGATCCAAGTTCCACACCTTTTATACAGAAGTCTCGTTGAGACTGATAAACTAGGGGAACTGGAGCAATTCTGGGACAGATCAACGAAACTAGGGCTGTCCAAGTTCAGTCCTCAAGGGCCACCAACAGGCCAGGATTTTCCTAATTAAGCACAGGTGAGTTAAAAGGATAGTAATGTTTCACAAAAACAGCAGCTCCGATTAATCTTCATAGTATTTGAGCCATAGAGAGTGTTATTTCAATACTGTCAGAGTTGTAGATCAAGAGTAATTGAATGATAAAGTTTCCACCCTCCTGCCCCTTTTACCTAGTGTAAGCCACCTCCCCTCAGATGCGGAATCTGGTCCATAGACAATGAAAACCCTGCCCCCTTTGACAGGTTTTTCAGCTTTTTCCCTTATCTTAATTGAAGATTGTCCCTCTCTGCAATCTACCGGGACACATCCTGCTGCTCTGAGCTGAGCAGTGTTATATCAGTAAAAGGGGTGGGAGGGGGATAATTTATCATTCAATTACTCTTGAACTACAACTCTGACAGAACTGAAATAGCACTCTCCAAGGCCCAAATACTATGATGATTAATTAGAGCTGCCTTTATTTATGAAACATTACTATGCCTTTAATCAGAGGATCATTCATTTTGATTACATTACCTGTGCTTAATCAGGGAAATCCTTACATCCTAGTCTGTTGGCGGCACTGGAGGACTGAACTTGGACAGCCCTGAACTAAAACTATAGGGGAGAAATAAAAATCCCCATTGATCTGAATGGGAGTTTTACATTCTCGAATGCTAGAATGGTCTCCCGTGGATTGTGAAGCATGCTTAGGGTTAAACATCCCATTTAAATAATTGTGAATGAAAAGCAATGCATTGGAGGGGGATAACCCCTCATTTAAATCATTGTGCCTGCCCAATACCTATATACTAAGCTATGTATGCAGAAAAAAAGTCCTCTTTATGCTGTGTGCTGCATGGTTCCTAGCCGTGTGTGGGAGTGTAATAGCTTTTTCAGAGCATGCAGTTCCTCTGTGCCTCAGAGCGCAGACTAAATTGCCATACATTTTGTTAACCCTTTGAGTGCCAGAGTGCCAGCAATGCGTTGCGTGCTCCTCTGACACTCAAAAGGTTAATATGCCTGTGAGGCTTATTCATATAAAAGTCTTAATAATGGCAGAATTGTGCGCTCCACTGTGCGCTAACGTTTTCATGCACACCCATAGGACAGGTGATAAAGTAAAACCACTGGCTGATCAGTAAATGCACTGGCAGATCTGTACATTACCCTCTCCACTGACTTTTATGAATGTATGTTGTAATACATATACTTGTCACAATTACCTTTTACCTATAATTATTATTTTCATTCTTGTTCGTTCTGATCAGTGGAGAATGCTGCAGGAATATTTTCTACATGACAGGGCCACATTATCAAATTTTACATTAAGACACCTGCTCCATATTTATCAAATGAAAAGATCCATAGAAAATAGTGTGAGGTTCTCTTTGATAAGTATGGTTCAGTTGTTTTTGCTCTTGATTTGCTAAATGTGACCCAAAATTAGTAGGAAATGTCTGTACCCAAAGGGATAACTACGTGTACACAGACACAGTTCTTAATTTAAATGCATAATTTAACTCACTGATGACCCTTTAAAGCAGAACTTTCACCCTCTATAAAGTCGCCCTGCAATAATTAAGCAGGTAGCGACTAGCTTTATAATATATGTATTACCTGTCAAATGTATCCGATTATAAAGAAATCCTTCATTTTAAGAGACCGGAAGCCAGGCATCAGAGCAGACATCTTGTCTGTGTGCCTGTGCTGTCAGTCCCGGTCTCCACTGAGAAGTACTGCAGTTACCACAAGGTAATCGGAAGGGATTGACGGCGCAGGCAAGCAGACTGCACAAACCTGGCCGTCAGTCTCCTAAAATAAAGGATTTCATTATAATCGGATACATTTGACAGGTAACATATATATTATATAACTAGTCGCTACGTGCTTATTTATTGCAGGGCGACTTTATAGTGGATGAAAGTTCTGCTTTAAACTGACAGTAATGGCTATTAAAATGCAGCTGCAAATCTTTTATAACACGTAATGCTATGTTTAATTACTTACAGTTCTGTAGATCAAAAGCTATTCAAGCTAAAAGAATCCCCTCCCTCCCCTTTCCCAGCGTCACGATGCCTCTAAGAGTGGTCCAGATGGAGAGTGGCGAGGGACAATCTTCAATAAACAAAAGGAACATCCTGCCCTCCTTTATCAAGAGGGGGCAGGGTTTCCTTATATTCACTGTATGAAGATTGTCCTTCAGTGCTTCCTTCTGGTCCCACAACCAGATTGCAGCTCTAAGGGGAGGTGGCCAGAAGAGGTAGGAGTTGGATCCTTTCAGTCTGAATAGCTTTTGAACTACAGAACTGTACGTAATTAAACACAGCGCTACATGTTATAAAAAGCATAAAGAAGATTCACAGATGCACTTTAATAGAGGCACTACTATCCCATTAGATGAATTGTACGTATGCATGTATGTATATCTTGATTTATATAGCGCCGCACAGTGTACGCAGTGCCTTACAATAGAAGTATGTTACAATAAATAAATGGGGATACAATAAGTGTCATGGTCATAGAAACAATAGGAGAAAGGTGCCTGCCTCAAGGAGCTTACAGTCTAAATAAGGTGCCTTGTGCACATTTCTAGTCCTCATTGGGTTAAAAGATGTTTTCTTGTTTTTTTAACCACATCACTAATACTTCATAATGAGTTAATGTCTCTAGTATAGAAAGGGTTAGAACAAAAGGCTTGCAGCGTGATTTTATCAATAAACGTGTAATGCATTAGTAAGCCTCATACACGCCTTGTACACATCGTTTTGACATTTCAGTTAGAAGGAGGTTACAATGTCCAGCTACATCAAGCGGAACTCTATTCTCCATTTCCAAGAAAATAAAATGAAAGGCAAACAATCTGTGTGTGTATTTCATTGCCTCTCAAATCAAAGCATCAGTCCTGCAATAATAATTATGTGCCAGTATTACTCCACTTTGACGGTGGCACACAAAAATTATGTAGGACATAGAAAGCAACATAAATCTAAATATAACTGCTCTAAGATGCCAACTGGCTCCTTCTCTCCAGTCCTCCCACTTGCTCTAGGGAATACTGAGGTGTTAATCAGTCCAGCACGGACACAGACAAAGGCACCACGTACAAGTACAGTACAAATGAAGCAATTCTGGAGTGAACTACATCATAAGAAGCAAGTTAGTGCTGCCAAAATTCACATTATTAAAATGGGCCTGTCACCCTAAACCAAGTTTAGCTTGTAGAGAATTAAATCTGCCTATATAGTGTAATCACTATTTTTCTGTCAAATAATGTTTGAGAAATTAACCTTTGTTTTGGTAGCAAGTATGCTAATTAATTATGTACCCAGCAAGATGTATCGCTTGCTGTCCTATTAGAATTAACACCAGTATGTGGGCTCTGCCTAGATTCTTTCACTGCAGTAAGTGTTACTATAGGTTCAGCACAGATACAAACTAGCATAAAGTGTCATACCGTATTGCTATCAAATAATGCCTAGTTCACATAGGTGTTTTCAATGTGTTTTCTGCGCTGTGTTGAACACACTGAAATATTCGTCACTGCTGTTGATTGGGTTGTTCAGAAGGGCAATATTATCATGTCAATCAGCAGGAACGCAGCTTTCTAAATGTTTCCTGCATTCAACACAAAACACAGGAACCTTTCAGCAGCTGTTTAGCTTACGTGAATGTGGTGCAGGATTCACACGGAAAACTGGATTGATGTATTGCTTATTGCATTGATCCAAATGATGGCCGGTCCATGTGGGTGTCAGCCAATAAAATCTGGCTGACACCTAAGTGGGTCAGCCATTAGCTCTACCACAGTAATTCTTTGAATGCCAGAGAGATACACAACACATTGGTTTGCACTCAGAGGGTTAAAGGGAGCTTTTAACCCCTTGAATACTAGAAAGGCCACCAATTTATTTGCTTTGCAATGCATTAGCAGTCCCACTTACAACAATGTGAATTTGTGTCTCCTACAATGCAGACGATTTTCCCCAGAACTACTCTAGCCTCAGTGAGAGAGAAATAGAATGTTCTAACCCACTGGCATTTCTCACCTACTGCTCTAACCAGCCTTAAACATCCTGTGCCTGGTAACTGTTCATATGTACAGGCACCTTTAGTATATAATGGCACACACAACTCGGCCAGTGCAGATTTTAACTGAAGTTCTATCACAAAGTGAAGTTCTATCACCATCCCTATAGCAGACTCTGATTACCAGTGTGCCCTGTTAGTGCATGGCATAAAACAAGACTCAATGGAACAGCAAGCTTCAAATTCAGATACACTATTCACACTACCCATCACTTGAAGCAAGCTATGCAAAGTGGCCATTTTTTATGTAAAAAATGTATTACATATAGTAAGGCAGGTGCAGAGCACAAAAGCAGGCTTTGGTGCCGATTTCATTTAATAAATGTGACTCACAGTAAGACTGAACCCTAGGTAACAAGGAGTGGTTTAAAGTAATGGTAATCCTTAAAAGCAACTATACATATTCTGCAAGTGCCAAATATATAAAATCAAATTGCCTTTACAATGTATTTGTTTATTTTTCATCTTTCCCTGATCTAGCTTTTCTTTACCTTAACAGTGAGCCCATTGGATCTTTTATCCAGACAGCTTTCTGGTCAGTGACTGCACTTAATGGTATGCACTACAGAGTATGATCGCTGTAGTGCATACCAGCAGACACACTCTACCTACATAGGTCTGCCCCATGGGCGTCCGCAGGGGGGGGCAAGGGGGGGCACTTGCCCCCCCCTGGATTTTCATCTCTTGCCATTTAAAAACATGAGCGTGGTCTGTAGCTCTCGCTCGCACTCTGCAACACTGCTCCTTCTGCTGCCCGTGGCGATCACCTCTCCTCTCCCCTCTCCTCCGCGATGCCCGTCACGCACAGTTGGCAGCCAATGAGAGAGGAGTATCCAACTCTCCTCTCTCATTGGCTGCAGTGCGGTCTGCACTGCAGCCAATGAGAGAGGAGAGTTTGATACCCCTCTCTCATTGGCTGCCAACTGTGTGTGACGGGCGTCGCATCGCGGAGGGGAGAGGAGAGGTGATTGCCTCGGCAGCAGATGGAGCAGTGCTGCAGAGAGAGAGCGAGAGCTACAGGCCCCACTCAGGAGGAGACCTGGACTGCATTTTTCAAGGGAAGGCTGCTGGGTGCACATCATCTGAGGCTGAGCCAAGGTAAAGGAAGGTCATGGTGTGACTGAGGTCTGCCAGGGCCTGGGGTAAGGTGGGCGAGATAATATAGTGAAGTTTGCATACAGATCTGTGCTGAAGGAGGCACAGACTTTTCCTGCCGCTGGACCACCAGGGAGGTAGGAAACAGATATGGGGGGCAATTTGAAGCTGATGGGGGCAATGTGAGGGCAAATTAGAAGCTGATGGGGGCAAGTTAGAAGCTGATGGGGGCAATGTGAGAGCAAGTTGGAGCTGATGGGGGCAATTTGGAGCTGATGGAGGCAATGTGAGAGCAAGTGGGAGTTGATGGGGGCAAGTTGGAGCAAGTTGGAGCTGATGGGGGCAATGTGAGGCCAAGTTGGAGCTGATGGGGGCAAGTTGGAGCTGATGGAGGCAATGTGAGAGCAAGTTGGAGTTGATGGGGGCAAGTTGGAGCAAGTTGGAGCTGATGGGGGCAATGTGAGGCCAAGTTGGAGCTGATGGGGGCAAGTTGGAGCTGATGGAGCAATGTGAGGGCAAGTTGAAGCTGATGGGGGCAATGTGAGGGCAAGTTGGAGGTGATGGGTCAATAAGGCCTTTAACATCACTCCACCTCCAAATATCAATCTTGTCGCCACTCACAATTTGCATTCACTCTGATGGTATCAACAAATCATCCTCATTATCTGACTCTTGCTCCACATAGATATTGAGGTTCCGTCAGCTGGTAGTTATAATAACTTGTGAGTGGCGACAAGATTGATATTTGGAGGTGGAGTGATGTTAAAGGCCCATGTATTGAGTGAAGTTGGGTGAGAGTATCCCTATTTATTTATATACACCTCTCCTATTTATTATGTTTTGAAGAGCCAGACTCAATTGCTAGATGGTTTTGGAGAATGACTGTGTATATCTGCATTATATTATCATTCTATCCTCATTGATGAATAACACTATGAGAATGTGTCATCTTCATTATATTATCATCATTGTGGCTCTAATCCTGTGATTTCAATTCTGTGGATGTGTTGTTTTTGGATTTATTTACAATTACAACTTTTTGGAATCATGTCCAATTGTTGGCTATGACATTATTTGAGCTACTCATAGCCTTTATGTATGGCCATTACATTTTTCTGTTGCTCCATATTTTTAGGGGGCTGGCGCAAGTCTGGGGTGGGTTGGTTTTATATGTATATTGCTTAGTATTGTCTCTTATATTTATATATATTATAGGTGGTTTGATTAGGCTGGGACTGGGTGGTGTACTATGAGGGAGGGGGGAACATGTTTTCATCCACCAATTTTTATTTTAGATGTATTGTGACATGTTGCCATAAATACATTTTGGTATACTTTTTTCTAAGGAATTTTTCTGAGTTACTTTATAATGGTAGAGTGCCTCTAGGTAATCCTCATCTTTTGATCTCTTTACATTTGCTACGCATTTGATGAATAGACCCCTGAATGTTAGGGGTAAAATAAAGGGCATGGGTGTATGACTAATGTGGTGCATTGAATAGTGTTAACATTAAAAAAAGATTAGAAATTGCAACACAAATCAGACAATGGCAACTTGATTCTTCTATTAAGCTTTTGTATTAGGTTTCTCAACCCTTTGCATGCCTGAGCTTTATGTGATGACTATGCCTCTCCCCTTCATGACATTGTGAAAAAGGGACAGAGTATGAATGTCATTAAAATTATGCCCCCCCCTGGAAAAATTTCTGCGGACGCCCATGGTCTGCCCCACAGCCGGTGCAGGCTAATGGGGAACACTAGCACCACTTCCTCTTCAACTTGCTTAGTACACTGACCTAAGCAAGCCATAGAGAGAAAGGACACCCCCCCCCCGAAATGGATACAGCAAGATGAAAAAAGTAAAATGTATAGTAAATTTAATATAAGGTACTTTCAGTTTAACCTAGTTTGTGACAGGTTGTTCTGGCAGATGTTGCAAAAGCATTACACCATTGACCTCAATTCTCCATGTTCTGCATATCACAGAAGTTGCATCTCTAAAATGGTGAATTACAGTACTATACACCTACGTGAAGGCTAGTCATTTACAACAACTTCCATCATCCCCAACCAGATATAGTCTCTATCAGCCTGAAGTCCTGCAATTGACTTATATAGATGCATGCAATGCACCTAATCTGCATAACTGGGAACTCTCCCCATTTGCCCCTTGTTCTCCAGATTTTAGATTGAATTATCAAGTCCCCAGTTCGAGTGGCAAAGGCCAATTCTCTAGCAAGAATCCTGCCTATTTCCTACCCATTCTGCACACTCCTGTTCTGTTTCACCCACTTTCTGCCCATTTCAGGGCAAACCTCTCAGCCTCCTAACTCTGCCCAACCCAATTAAGTCCCACCCACATCAGAACTAAAATCATGTCATGTAGACACTTCTATCCGAAGCCCTATGTGCTTCTCCAGGGGCCAGGGATAAGAAAGTTCCTAGATAAGCTAAACAGCTATTGTGGGCCATATGCAGAAACAAAAAGTAAAGCAAAAAAAATGCATAACGCATACGCGTCTCCCTAGCATTCAAGGGCTAAACCCTTTGAGTTGCATTGCTCTCTTGTGTACCCCACTGGTACTCAGAGGTTTAAAACCCCAATTTATATCAATACGTCCTGGTTTGTTCCACAATTAGACAACTTTTGGGGCCCAGGAGTTCTGCAAAAAGTATCATGTCCATCTCTATGAACATGAGATCAAGTAATAACTGAAGATTAATTTTGGAGAACCTTCCACACAGAATTAATAGCTACAATTAGGATTTTCTGCCCAAATTAAAGGAACACTAACAAGCCTAATAATAACCTGAAACATAAGTTAATATAAAGAGAATCCTTATGACCATTATGAACTGCGTTGGTTCCCCAGATATATTTAATTAATACTGGACAGCATGGCCATTGAGGACATAATTGTTAGCTGAAGGACTCTGGGGGGGGAGTATGTACTAAGGTGTGATAAAGAGATGATAAAGTTGAGATCACTTCTCCAGTTACTATGTTATTCTAAAGTCTATGCATTAAGATCTACAAAGTTGGAGAAATAATAGTGCATTGGCTCCACTGAATAAAACAGGAATTGGAGAAGTAATATCCCAGATAAGTCATCTCCACTTCATCACCTGTTTATCATGCCTTAGTGCATAACACTTCACTGGGAAGAGTTTGAGTCAGGGGGAGATTCAATAAGCAGTGATAAAGAGGTGATAAAGTGGAGACGACTTCTCCAGTGATATCACTTCTCCAAATCCTATGTTATCCTATGGAGTCAATGCACTAAGATTTCTGCAGCTTTGGAGATCTTAGTGAATAGGCTCCATAGAATAACAAAATAACATATGAACTGGAGAAGTGATAAACTGGAGAAGTCATCTCAACTTTATCACCTCTTTATCATTTCTTTATCACCGCTTAATGAATCTCTCCCAGGAGTCTGCCTTTATAGGCCTGATATCCAATAATAATTGAATCATTTTGGAGAACCAATCCTTACAGAACTTATTAGTACTGGAAACTGGATGTCCTGTCCAAATGAACCCTTTATGGATGAGAGGGGCATGCAACACATTGCAAGGGACACCCCTCTGATCCCTAAAAACGTTATGATATGTGGGGATTAACCCTTTCAGTGCCAGAGAGGTAGGGTTAAGAGGTTTTAGTGTTCCTTCAGTAACATTCATTTTGCCTAGCACTTTTTAACTGAAGTTAATTACACTTCAAAATGAGCTCATTTTCTTTTTCTTGAAGTGGTCACATTCTACCTACAAACCTCAAGGCCCTGGTAACACAGAGAATATTGAATCTATTTCCTATTTATACCCTGCAGTTCTGAATTATCATCTCCTTGGGAGGCTTCATCTATTGTAAAAAGCAGGAGAAACAAACAAAGGGAAATAGAGGACTATTAGTAACGTATCTTAAATACCCAGTTTTCAACAGTCATAGTTTTTTTGTTCTTTTGATTATACAGCAGAAGTAAAAAACAATGATAATTATACCCCATGCACAGATACCTTACAGCTGTTAGATTTCAATGATTGCCCAGAATTGCTCCTACAATGATTAGTTTACAGAAGCAGTACTTTCACAGGTATATTTGTCAGACGAATGTGCTTTGTAAAACAGAGTTAATTGCAGGTTTCATGTGAGGGGTAGCTAACAGGATCTAACTGGGTTTCTGGCTGTTAGTCGAATACTTAACCATGAGCCATATGCAGTAATTAAATAGGATCGATTCTGGAGCAAACTTACTGCACCATAAGGTAAAATTGAAAACAACCAATGAAGTCACCATTTGCATGCCAAAGAGGTATCTAACGCATTGCTTCTCTGTGGGTTGGAGACCTCTAGCATTCAAATGGTTAAAGTAGAACTATACCTATATATGGCTAAGAGTCACAACCCTTTTAGTGCCAGAGGGGTGGGCAAGGCATTGCTCATCCCTCTGGCATTCAAAGGGTTAATGTGTTCAAGAGAAGCTCTTAATTAGGTAGCTATCCTTCATAAAGCAATCAGACATATCTCTTTATATGTTTTTGCAGTTGTCTGTTTTTGTGATATACTATTTTAAAGGAACAAGACCAAAAAATGCAATTAGGTAATCTAGTTTTAAATGTCATGTATTTCCAGCTAGTATCTGTAAAAAGTAGTTATTTTAAGTCTTATCCTTAAATTCTAATCAACTTGCATTTTAATACATGTGTATACTATCCTATTTAGACATAATTTGGTTAATTATCAAAGGGATAGTAATCTTTGGGAAAAAAAAAAAAAAGATCGCCGAGTCTTCTTTATAATTAAAGTAACACATTGCAGGATTTACCACCCCTTCTGTTCATGTCACTGCTGCAGCTCATGCAGGTCCGGACGGATGCGGCGAGGGACAAACTTCAATATGGAAGAGCCTGCCTCCTTCTTCAAGGGGGGCAGGGTTTTCCTTATACTTACTTACTGAAGTCTGTCCCTCACCACATCTGCCTGGACCTGCGTGAGCTGCAGCAGTGACATGGACAGAAGGGGCGGGAGGGGGATCCATCTACAGTTAATATCTTATGAACTACAGAAATGTAAGTTGTTTAAACCATTGCAATGTGTTACTTTTATT
This sequence comes from Rhinophrynus dorsalis, assembly GCA_037306005.1. NCBI lineage: Eukaryota > Metazoa > Chordata > Amphibia > Anura > Rhinophrynidae > Rhinophrynus > Rhinophrynus dorsalis. The sequence goes on from CM074724.1 coordinate 271,299,781, forward strand.
ATAAAGAAGACTCAGCAATCTTGTTTCTTTAAAAGATTACTATTCCTTTAAAGCGGAACTACCACCCTACAAAATCTTTAGCTTAATTAAGTCACCATCTGGTGACTAGCTGCTTAGTATCGCTAATCTCCAGAATTATTACCTTATTTAATAGATTTTTAATAGATTTATGCTCTCTTTTATGGCTGACAGTAGCACGGAGCACGGACATCTTGCCATTGTGACGTTCTTGCGCCTGCGCTGTCAGTCCCAGCCGGGTCTAGGAGGCGTTGCTAGGAGCTGGCCGGCTCCAAAAGGGATACCACAAAGAGGTTTGAGTAAAAACGCATACCTGTCCTGAACTGAAACCGGCTCTAAAATATCCTTGTCCAGAACAGCCTGAATAGCGCCGTTGAACAGCCGGTGTTACTCCACGCCCTGAGGTGTATGAGAAGGAAAGAGGCAAAAGGGAGGAAGAGAGATGAAAGGGATCCTGTACCCTTCCATCACTACCTGTAAAACACACTGGTCTGCCACCGAATCCTCCCAGATGCTGTGGTAGTGACGCAGACGACCACCCACAGCAGAGTGGGGACCTGGGTTCGGCGAGTCATGCCGAAGAAGGCTTGAAAGCCTTGGGCTTGGAGTAGACCTTGGGTTTCCATTGCTGTTTGGGCTTGGAGGAGACACGCAGAACTGAAGGAATTGTCTGGTTCGCTGGACGTGTCTCATTCTGAAAGGAAAGAAAATACTGATTACGCTTAAGCATTGCTTTCTTCCTGGGAACCAAGGGTAGAAGGGTACTCTTACCCCCTGTGGCCTCATTTATCAGATCTTTAAGATCTGGCCCAAACAAGGAAGTACCTTGAAAAGGTAAGGAGAGCAACACTTTCTTGGAAGCAGTGTCAGCAGACCAGATCTTGAGCCAAAGAGCCCATCTGGCGACCACAGACATGGTGGAAACCCTAGCCACCAAACGGATGTCATCAAATAAGGCAGCAGAAGCATAGTGCTGTGTCTCAGAAATGTTGGCAAGAAGGCACAACATATCCGAAGTAAGAGTACCCTGATGGACAGCCAGGGTGAGCTGTTCAGTCCAGATCGCAATGGCCCGGTTTACCCATGATGCAGCAAATGCTGCACGCATGGCAGAACCAGCAGTGGCAAAAATGTCCTTCAGAGCGGACGCATCAGAAACTGGTAAGGCAATAGACTTAGTTAGCCTGGAGATAGGAGCATCCACTCTGGGAGGATGAACCCACTGAGCAAGCGCTGCCTCAGAGAAGGGATAAAGCTTGGCAAATTTCTTGGACACAGAAGGTTTTCTGTCCGGGGATTTCCACTCTTCAGACACAAGGTGGTCAAGAGTGGGGCTAGGTGGAAAGCAAGTAAGGGGCTTTTTAGGCTCCTGAAACACATCAGAGGGATCAGAAGGAACCTCCTGAACTAAGGGAATGTTAAGGGCAGGGCTCAAAATTTCCACTCTCTACTAGCCAATGGCGAGTGAAAATTTAGCCCTGATGAGTAGAAATTCAGCCCTGGTGGGTATGCTATGGCTTGCAGTGGCGAGTATCTTTTCAGGTCTGGCTAGTAGCAAAGGACTTAAAATGTTAAGCACTGTTAAGGGTATTCAAAACAGCCCTGATCAGGCCCTCAGCCGAGGGCTCAGGATCAGCCTCAAAAGGATCCCCAAAAAACTGAAAGGAGCCCAGAGCAGTACATTCCTCAACATCTAAATCCACCAGCAGTTCCTCCTCAGAGGAATGTGATATCTCAGGTACTCCCTGAGGTTTTGGCAGGGAAGACTTGACGGAGGAGGGGGTCTGCCAAGAATGGAAGACCCCCCCCGTATCTGGGATGGAAAGCGTTGCAATGTAGACCAAAGGTCCCTGGTAGCAGCCTTGAACTCTTGCACCAAAACTGGCTCTAATGCATGGCTGGAGGTCCCTGGGAGACTCTCAGGGACATCAGAACATGCTGGGCATAAATGACCTGAGAATTCTCTAGGTAACCCTGACTGATAGGAAGAACAATGCGCAATAGGGGATACAGAGACCCCAGCATCCTTAGCCTTAGGTCTGGCCCCAAGCTCCAACGGTATAGATATTCTCACAGTGTCAAATAACCTTATAGTATAAGAAATCACACAAGTACAGTGTGTAGGATTAAAGTTTCACCACAGAAATCGCTAAAATAGACTTATCTGGCAGGCGAAGGGTTAATCAGCAGAGGAGAGAAGGAGAGTCCAAGCCCTGCGTAGGATACTTGTTCTGGAAACAGCATAAAATGGCCGCCGCAGAGGGAACCAATCAGAAAAGAATGTGCAAAGCAAGCACTCATGGGAAATGTAGTTTTCTCAGAAAAAGTACCCAAACAGTGGCCAAAGCCCCCTGAGCCCCCCAAACACACTAGAAACATGAACCAGATGATAGAGCAAGGGCAGAAAATTGAGCCATCTCTGAAGTCGCTAGGTTAAGCGATTGCAGACATATGTCCCAAACTGTACAGTCCCATAGGAGTGAATGGAGCAATGGTGCCTACGCGGTAAAGTGAAACTCAAATTTTACAAAATTAAAACAGTAAAATAAAAATGCATGAAACATCACTAAAACATGTTAGGATACCCAAAATACACTGAACCAGTAGGAAAAGTGTCATAACCCCCCCCACACACACACACCAAAAGATGCAAAACCAGCAGCTAAAGGGTTAAAGTACAACATAAACCTGCTCCAAACACCCAACAAACATACAGACATACTCAATGAGTGCAAGAGTGTGCAATAGGAACTCCAAAGGTAAACTCCTGTGCGGAGGGGCACTGTGGGACACATGGACCTGTAGCACTCAAAGGGTTGCTCACCTTTCCTGCAGATCTTCTGTCTTCAGACTACCATGTATTAAGAAGAAGCCTCGATGGGCAAATCCTGAGGAAAGAACTTGTAGCCAAGATTTTTCCCCCAGGGCTTAAGGTCCACAAAAAGCACCTGGATACTGAGCTAGCCACATCTAAAGGCATTGTCATTGTCAGCTATGGTAATCCGCCTAATCCGCAGAAAAATAAAAAAGTTTCTAAAACTATATCAGAACTGTTCTCTTGCCTTGTGTCTTCCCCAAGGAACAGATCTTTCTGGGGCTGGTTGGCTAGCTGCAGCCAAGAAGGGAAGGTAGGCTCCACCCCCTGCATACAATTCTAGAATTGTTCCTGCTTACAACAAGGGGCGGATCGCCTACCCACAGTTACCAGTAACCTGTATTGGACAAATGAGAAATTTAAGTGTGTATAACCGTAGATCATTTTTAGGGGTTATTGTACCATTAAATCTCCACCCAAAAACAATAGACTTTATCAGTCTGTATGAGATTAGCTAAAGAGAGCTTCACCCGTGATTCTAACAGGACATAAAACTGTTTTCAAGGTAGTATAATATGTCCCTGTCCATATATAGACTACAACAGACCAAAAGCCAGTAAACATATGATTGACTAATGTATTGAGGGTAAAGTCTCAAGCAGATCCATTTCTTACACAAACCTATCACTTTAAAACAGTTTTGTCTATTAAAGGACAGTAACCTCTATAATCCTAATTTAATAAAAGTCTGGAGATGTGTTCCTGACTAACACTAAGTAGCTCAGTGGTTAATACTTACCCAGATGAATGACTGATCCCACAATGTACATTGAAAAGTAATGGAAGCAGCAGCCAACTTCCTCCTTTGACTGGTGACTGGCACTTTAGGAGCTGGAACTGATGTCTCAATGCCCCAAAGAACCAGTGTACTTGCTCAGAGTCGAAACTCCATCAGCTATGCAACTTGATTAGTATTAACCACTGAACTAGCAGAGCAATTTAGCAGTAGTCAGGGGCACATGACTTGTCTTTTAGATAGATTAGGATTTTAGAGTTTACTGTTTCTTTGAGTTGTGTACCCCTCTGGCACTCAAAGGGTTAAGTAGAATTGAAAAGCTTACCCTATACAATGTTTTTTCCAAGGCGTACCATTTTCTTTTTTTTTTAATCCACTTATTTAATAGGTATATTTCCCCTTTAAAAGCCCCGTTTAAACACATTAGTCATCAAATGGTTGAATGCACAAAGACATTCACTGAATTCCTGCACATTTCCCATCTGCCAATTCATTAATAGCCCAATTTTATGTGGTACTCACTCATTCAGGTAAACAAGTACCAGGTAAACCTGTCATTCCCATATATAAGGCTCAGACTAGCAGATTCCATAGAATTCTATGGAATGGACACAAGCATACACTATATGCAAGCACACAATGGTAATTTTGGCATTTACAAGAAGCAATGCATTGGACACCCCCAAAGGCATTCAAAGGTTTAAGTACTTATTTAACCCTTTAAATGCCAAAGAGGTATCCAATGCATTGTGTTGCAATGCATTGGAAGCCTCTTTGGCACTCTATCCATATCCATATATTGGATATGTAAGGATAGAATTGGCTATACAACTGAAGGACACAATCTACACAATGAGACTGATTTACTAAAAACAAATGGAGCATTTCTGGGACAAACCAAATGCAACACAAGAAGCAAATAAAATGTGCATTGATTTAAATTCGGTTTTAATGCACTGAATACCAGAAAGGACACCAATACATTGGAAACCAATGGTTTGGAGACCTTTCTAGCTTTCAAGGGGTTAAAAGCACCATTTAAATCAGAGCGAGTTTGGGGAATTTTTACTTGTCCCCTACGATGCAATTGGTTTGCCCGGAATTGCTCAAGTTCCTCTAGGTACATCAGTCTCAATGTGCACAGTACATTTTTACACTGCAGTGCTATAGCCACATCTGTCTTTATACACTATCCTCAGTATAATCAGTAATCACAAATATGGTTTGACTCCTTAAAATCCGGCAGTCCTGGGGTAGGATTAAATCACAGTTCCTGCAGAAGCTTTGGAATCACAAAACCTATAGCTTACCAGGTCCGTCACTGGTCCTTAAGGCATGTACACCCTTAAGGGGTTAAAGAAATATAACTGTCAAGATGGCAAATCTTTAAAAGGGCAATTGTCATGTTTTACTATGGCTGTTCCTATGGGAGAAGACTTAGTAAAAAGCTTGGAGTAGCCCCATAAATATCCCGCTCAAGTGTTCAGGGGGTGAGAAAATGGGTCCCTTTGTCTGGTTAGAACACAAGCCGAAAGATTGTGGCTCATATTCACGAGCGTCTCAGTTTGTAAGAGCAGCCTCCACAGATCCTAGTGTCAGTCTAGGAAACCATTTACTAGGGCATGCGGAGGTTGCACTCCCAGCCTAATGAGACTGAACTCCGAGATTCGGAGTTTAGTCTCTCGAGACCTATAAGCATACTTGGGAACTTTCTTGTCCCATAGTCCCCTGAGAAATACTGTAGAGTTCTGAATGGGAGTGTCCCAGTGATGTGTTTCATATCACTGTGGGTGGGGCTTAATTGGGTCGGTGGTTGAAAGGAGGAATGTGCCATGAAATGTGTGGGAAAGTACACAGAACAGGGAAGGAGTGGGCTGAACTGACTGAAAAGTGAGAGGTTATAGCTGAACTCATCATTCTAGAGAATTATGATCTGTCCCCAGTGACCCAGTAATGCAAACTGAAAATCATAGTCTCCAGGTAGATCTTGAGAGTTCCCAGTAGGGTTACTACCTTTTCTTTAAAAAAATACTGGCCATGGCATTCCCTCCATAGACTTAACATTGGACAGAAGCCAATTTTTTACCGGCCTGCCAGTAAAATACCGGCTGGGTGGCAACCCTAGTTCCCAGGTACGGCAAAAATTGAGCATCAAGAGTGTATTTCAGTTCTGCTTCCTCCCCCATCCCTGCTTGCACTCTAGGGCTCACAATGTGGCCTCTGCTTCACTGTCAGGACTGATCCCAGGAGAGAAGACCTGCAGGTAGGGCACTATACTTCTGATTGATTGCATCATCATTATCAGATGTCAGTTGAATAATACCTCAATTTATTTCAACACATTTTATGGTCTATACTGTAAGGCAAGCATTTTACAAGATAAGGAAGATTTTATATCTATTTCAATCTGCATAGATAACACATTTTTCTCCCTACGCACTACCATTACATACCTACTAGTAGCAGTCATGATATGGCTAATCTACTGTCCATATGGCTTAGTAATTGTCTTATGACAGAGCTTAGGCAGGAAATGTAGTGTATCTATCTTTGTGGGTTCTCCCAGGCCACATGCTGATAAAGTAAAAATGATTGCTAATGTCTAAATATGTAGATGTGAACGAGGATCCATTTCTTGGATGTTAGAGAGGTCTCTAAAGTACAGCTGCACTGCTGACTTCTCTAGCATACAAAGGGTTACATAATTGTCTAGGAATAGCAAGAATGAAGAGTATTAAAGGGGAACTTGTACCTTTGAATTAGTGGCTCTAATGTGTTTAACAGAAGGATTTACCATAGGCATCTTTCATGCATACAGCAGTCTGGGTATATCTAATCACTGCATTTTGCATTGATCTCTGCTGTAGTCTGGTACATTTTACATGGGTGGAGCACTAATTATATGATCCTAGAATGGAAAAAAATCATGGGCTAAATGTAGTGAATGAAATAATAAGAGGAAAGTAAGAAAAATGACTTTACACTAAGGGTGATACACACCTACCAACATTTCAAATTGCCAAAGAGAGACACTTGTGTTTTAGGGGGGTGTGGCTGGTGGGCACAGCATTACCAAAAATGTTTAGGCTATTTCATGAGCTGACACCTCCCTGTGTAACCTAATAAATGACTTGTAACAAGAACAAAGTATTTTATTTACACAGACTAATTTATAAAGACATATACTGATATTTAAATAAACAGTAATGTGAGTTTTATCTCTGTGGAGCAATATGATACACTTATATACACACACCACACAATCTGATCTCCTAAAAAGAGGGGCATCAGGATGGGAAAGAGGGATTTGGGCCTAAAAGAGGAACTGTCCCTCCTAAAGAGGGGCACTTGGGAGGTATGGTGATATTTGCATGGAATAGACTCCGAATGAAAGTGGTAAGAGATAAAACAGTAACAAATTTACAAACTGTTGTGATAGATATGTGGCTATTTTAAGGCTTAAACAAATCTGAGCATTTTAACCCTTTGAGTGCCAGAGGGGTGCGCAACGCATTGCAAAGCAATGTGTTGCGTACCCCTCTGGTGCTCAGAGGGTTACATATACAGAGAAATGGGAAGACTTGATAGGCCACTTGGTTCTTATCTGTCCCCAAATTCTATGTGTCTGTGTTGAGTTGTCCAACCAGTTCTTTACCCAAATGTCAATTACTTAGATGCCCAACCTCACTCTAACCTTCTGAGTGCCACAACACACAGCAAAGAGCTGCTTCACAACTATGGCATTCATACAGTTTGCACTAAAAATAAATAAATAAAATTAAGGTTTATTTTACACAATAACCCATGTTGACTAAGATATTCCAAGGCTTAATCACTTTAAAAATGGTGTATGATCTCTTTAAAACCTGTATGACACCAGATATCTGTTAATCTCTTATCTGTCAGATGTGACAATATAATGATAACACAGACATGTACAGAGTTAAACCTTTAGGCCCCTTTCACACTTATGACATCAATGCAATGATGCTGCCTTGGATCTTTCAGTCATAGTTAACTGTAATATGCTGCACTATGCTGTCTTTCCCATGGGACTATCACCTAGGTGAATGCACCAGAGTCAGGCATGACACAACTTAACTGTTTTTCCCTAGGAACGCGGGAAAAATGCTATGAGGCCATCGGCAGACCTTTCAGTCTAGCAATGTTGGAGGTTGAGATCCTCATCACAAATTCGAATGAATGTCTGACCCACGAGAGTACTGGCCAGTAATACTGGCTGACAATCAAGTGAACCAGCCATCAGACGTGCCTCCCTTGTGATCCAGTTGGTGGTGGAAGAGCAGGAGTGTGAAGATACACGGGCAACAAAACTATTGCAAGGAGCAACAATAGTTCTGTTGTTAAGGTGAAAGAGACCTTAAGGCAGTGTTTCTCAACTCCTGTCCTCAGGACCCACTAACAGGCCAGGATTTGATGATTTCCTTGTTAGAGCACAGGTGAGTTAATCAATGTGAAAAGCCTCTGATCACTACACCTGCGCTCTAGCAGAGAAATCCCTAAGTCCTGGCCTGTTAGTGGGTCCTGAGGACAGGAGTTGAGAAACACTGCCTTAACCCCTTAACGACCCTTGACGGTCATAGTACATCATGGGTAAATCTGAGTTAACGACCCATGACGTACTATGACCGTCATGGAATTCCGGGCTGCCCCCCCGGCTGCACACCATTCGGGGAGTCCAGAACCAGAATTTGAAAAAAAAAAGAAAAAGAAAAGAAAAAAAAAATGCTCCGTGGTCCTTATGTGACCGCGCCGATCATTAAGGGGTTAAGGACTAGAGGTGTGTGAGATGTATGCTTTACCATGCATTGCACACTCGTCTTGTGCTTAAAGAGGGTGTCTGAAGTTACTGTACTAATATAATAAAATGTATTTCCTTGTTATGACTCATTCTATAAAAATATAGATATAGATTCAAAGCTTAGTTCCAACTGTCTAGTAATTCGAGATTGATGTGACATCCACAGGGATTTTTAATACATGATAAAAACAAAGTATTTCCTTCAAAATAGCACCAGAGGGCGCTGCATCTATGCGTGTTATTAGCTACTCTGAGTATTTTATGGGCTTGTTCATTGACAAATGAGAACAAGAACAAGGCTGATTTGATTCACTAGAAAGAATTTGAGTAAATCAACTGTACCATAAATTGTACAAATTGATTTAAATGAGACCTTTAACCCTTTAAATGCTAGAGAGGTCTCTTTAAAATATGAACTTAAATCAAGGATAATTTAGAGGATTTCTATTTGTCTCCTGTGGTCCAGAGGAGTTGCTCCAGGGAGGATATATACTAATGTGTGATAAAGGGGAGAGAAATTATCCTGTGTGATAAACTCTCCTATTACTATGTTAAGCTGTTGAGCGTATGCACTAAAATCAATTAAGTTGGAGAGATCTACACGCATAGACTACAGAGTATAAAACAGGAATCTGATAGATTTGATGGTTACTGCACCAGAAGTAGAATCTGTTGAAACGTCGGGGTCACAAGTTCTAGTCCCGGCAAGGTCAACTCAGCCTTTCACCCTTCTGAGGTATATAAAATAAGTACTCAGGACGTGCTTGAAAACAAGAGACGATTTCAATATATCCTTCCGGAGAAAATATTTTCCCAAATAAAAAAAACGTTAATCTCACTGCAGACTGTTTATCCCCTTTAGTACACAACTCCCTGTTTTAGACTGTGCCAGTGAAACACAGGGGCTGGAAAAGATGAGATGCATCAGTTGTATACATCCCAAAACACATGCTGCATCTGTATAATTATAATACAAATGCCTATCAGCTTCAGCAACTGTGATCTCTGTAATGAGCAACAGATTCTAAATATGGTACAAATGTATTTCTTGTGTATAGTTAAAGGAACAGATTATTTTGTGGTTGCCATTAGTATGCAATTTCAGCTGTACAAAACAAGCATTGCCCAGATAGCAAATGCATGAATGCATATCTTTTCTACCACAACCAACTGTTGTATAGCGTAAAAGAGGAAGGTTCTGCATAGCTTTCTCTCCTCTCCTCTGCATTCTTTACAAGCTGTGATTTGAGACTCCCCATTCCTCACCATGGCCAAATGTATTACAGATAAGACATAATATATTCTGTGTATAGAAGGAATGTGGGCACCCTCAGTTCTTGACAACTGCAAAGACAATGTTGTACCATAAATACAGTCATACGCAGACATCAAAAGATGAGCAATTCTCAAGCAAACCAATTTCACCACAGCAGGAAATGAACATGGCCACCGATCCAATGCGCTAGAGACCTCACTAGCATTTATGGGGTTAAAATCCCCAATTAAAACAATATATTTCTGTTTGTCCCCTGCAGTGTACTTGGTTGCTCCAAATTCGTCCCACTTTGCCTTTATACATTCTCAAAGGTTTTTCCAGTAATTTGGGGGTAAGCCAACTATAATTTAGAATACATAATACATAAACATTCCCATTGATTTAATTGGTGCTTTTAACCCTCTGAGTGCCTGTGGGGTATGCAACACATTGTACCCCCCCCCTGGCACTCAAAGGGTTAACCCCAGAGAGTTGTCCAACATGGGAAGAGGGGGAGATTCTATATGATACAGGAAGGAACCCATATATAATCAGGCCTCCAAAATACAAAGGCAATATCAATCATTATCAAATGATACAAGTGTTGTAGTGTACTTATAGAATACGGAGTAAATATTATATATGGATCAAATGCCACCTACTTTCCATGTAGTTCTGTATGCTGCTTTAACTCTGTTCATATACAAAATTAAAGTTTACTCATTCATTTCATTTAAATAAATTCTAAGACAAATTAATAATTTAAATAATTTGAAATTGTTACATACAAAGGAACTTCCACATCATTTCCGATTGCTACAAACTGCAAGACTATTTCTTCAAGGAGCGGTCACAATATTTTTTAACTCCTGATGAAACAGTCTGAGTGCTATGAAACGCGTTATTATCTTTATTTTTCATCAAACTTTGTACAATTTTGCACTCATTTTTATACGTTAATACATAGCGTCTGCAGACGATTTGTTTTTTTACATTTTAAAGCCCAAGTGTCACTTTTTCTTCAGTTTATTTCTAAAGTGAATTACAATCTTCACACTTTATTCGCAATACATTTGGAACAAAGGATTCACATCGAGGAGACCGAGTGGTGGCAGTCCGTAATTATTACCACGAGCTATAATAGTCCCAGGTTGTGACCCAGCTCCCAGGCCACCAAGACAAGTGAGCAACTCCACTACAAGTTTGTCACGTATAAAAGACAAGATATAATTCTTGGGACACACACTTTGGATAACAGATTTATATTGGCTGAGTGAGGGCAGCCCAAATAATTTCCCCACGTGCCATTTCAGCTTGTCCGCTCTATTAACAGGTCAAGAGCACTGTTATACAAGTGAGTCCTTTACGCTAAAGGATATTCAAATTGTTGATTGTATACCTCAAAGTGCATTGTGATCATTTGAACATTTTTGTACAATCATAATATTGATATATTGTGTTAATTATATTACATTTTATATTTAGTGATATATATTTTTCACATGTAACACTACACTTTAGGAATTCAGCACGTTTTATAAGTGCTCGTCTATTCACTTATACTACCATCTCCACTTTATCACTGCTTAGTGAATCTCTCCCATTGTGCCACCCCTTTGGCATTCATGCCATTTAAAGCCCCATTTAAATCATAGAGAATGTTGTGAAATATGATTTGTCTACTGTGGCTCGGTTGATTCACACCGGAATTGCTCCATTTTTGTTGTGCATAAATCCCTTAATCTATATTTACATGACAGACTGTTTTGTATTACCGTAAAATCTTGGGTATAATACGCACATTTTTACCCCATTTCACCTTATGTGAAGTGGGGGGTGCGTATTATACACTAGTTAAAAAAAAATTAAAGTAAAATAGTAAGTCCAGCAACCTCTCTGGAGGCAGCGGGAGGCATCCCTGGCTCACCGCCCGCTTCCTCTGTGCACAAATACTGTATAAAAAAAAATAAATGCCCACCTTGATAACCAGGATTTCCTCTCTGTACTCATAAGCAGCCGTCAAGCAGAGACAGCGGGCGGCATTCTTGCACTAGCCGCCCCCTTCTTCCTCTCCCCGAACTCCTCTGAGCAGCCCTGTCAGGACCTACCATACATTCAATGTGAAGGGGAATCCTGGTTATCAAGGTGGGCATTTAATTTTTTTTATACAGTATTTCTGCACAGAGGAAGCGGGCGGTGAGCCAGGGATGCCGCCCGCTGCCTCCAGATGGGGGTGCGTATTATACATAGGAACTACACATTTAACCAAAATCTTGGGTATAATTTGCACCTGCATATTATACACAGGTGCGTATTATACCTGAGATTTTACGGTAGTATAGGAAAAAATTATTACATCTGGCTGCATTTCTCATGCAACTTAAATGTGATTTGTTGCAAGTTTTTTTTTTCTCAAATCATCCCTTAACAAAATGGCCATAAAAATTCAGATATTACCATATTGTGCTATGAGTGAGTCAAGACTAAGAGCAGACAAGCTTTAGATCCCCAGCTGTTGGGGGCTACAAATCTCATCATCCCTAAACAACTGCTGGCTGGTTGTAAATAACAGGAGTTGTAGACTCCAACAGCTAAAGATCAAGAGGTTGTGTAGGCCTAATCTAGATAGAGTACACAGTCCGGAGGCATTTCTAGTAGGTGAAATAAATCTTAAGAAACAAAACATTTTGTAATTCAAGTATTCTATAAAATTAAATATAATGGAAGTCTTAAACCGAGAAAAAATACTTGGAATAATTTGAGCGCAGATTCCCAAACAAAATGTTACAAAAACTACTGTGCAAGTTCTGGAAAAGTACTAGTCAAATACAATGTAACTGTTGTCAGAGCATGAGTTGTTTATTTCAGAGACAGAAAGAGCAAGTGTTCAAGGTTAAGGAAGATCACACAACATATATCCCTATAAAGATTATAGATGTCTCAAATATTTGAAGTCTACCAAACGATTAACCCATTAAGGACCATAGGAGGTTGTAACAGAATGTGTTGCACCCCCCCCCGGGGCCTTAAAGGGTTAACTGCATTTAATCCTGTGTGTACCAGATGGGAGTGCAATGTATTGCAGAACAATGTGTTGCACACACCTCTGGCACTCAAAGAGTTAACCCTGGCAATCAAAGGGTTAACTGACACAATTTTAACAATGTCAATTCCAACAGAAAAATGAGGCATACATAGAAAATTAGCAGTGCAGCAATTCTGGGGCAAGCCAATTACGCCATCGGGGACAAGTTAACATTCCCCAAATCCCGATTGATTTAAATGAGGCTTTTAATGCCCTGAGGGTTTCAAAAACAATACAAGTGGAGAAGTGGAGTGAACAGTAACCCAGCAATTCTTTACTTTTGATTGATTGTGTGTGACCTTGAACATAACTGTTAACATATGTTTTTGGCTAATTAGTTCTACAATTTTTAAAGTAATTTTTGGTCAGTCGTGGGTGTGTGAAGTGCATAATCAGCCTTTTTTGTCAAATGTTGTGCTCAACCAAGCCCACTTTGAGCAAAAACCTCACTTTTTTGGGAAATGTTTTTTTTGATCATAGCACACACAATCTACATCTTTTTGTAAGATTTTTGTCTCTTATTGCCTGCTTTTGCCTTTTACCATTTGCTAACCTAATTCCAAATTAAAGGGCTAGTAATGTTTCATAATAAAAGCAGCTCCAATTAATTTTCATAGTATTTGGGCCATGGAGAGTGTTATTTCAATTCTGTCAGAGTTATAGTTCAAGAGTAAATGAATGATAAAGTATCCCCCTTCCGTTCCTTTTACTGATGTAACACTGCTCAGCTCAGAGCAGCCGGGTGCTGTCCAAGTGGATTGCAGAGAGGGACAATCTTCAATTAACATAAGGGAAAAACCTGAAAAACCTGTTATGATGGAATAGTTGTCACATAGAGAATGAACCCTATCTGTTTTCATTGATCTCCATTGTTTTATATATGTTCCCATTCTTGAAAACATCTATGTCCCCTGTAGGTACACACATTAGAGAGTGTTGACCATTTTACCAGCATTGAATGGGTTGGTTAGTGTGTATGATGTACAGAGGGATGATGCTATCCAATCTATCTGACCACAGAGACTGTGTTATAAGATAGCCAGTGTTGGTCAGATAGAGGGGGTAGGGCAAATCTGTGTGTGGAATGTGTGTACCTTCCCCCTTACATCAGGCTAAGCAAAAGAGAACTTGAAAATGTTACCTGTGACATCAGATCCTGCAGGTGGTGGGTAGAAAAAAAGGCTAGGAAGAGAAAGAGAGAGAGAAGACAGAGTTGAAAATGTAGGGACAGGAGAGAAGGCCTCTCCATAATGGCGGGAGACCTAGGGTCCATGGGCATTCTAAAGGAGTACTGGGGAAACTGGGACTGGTGAGTGCTCTCACCAGAAGAGTTAGAGTGAGTGGGCACTGCAGTGGCCAGGTGCCCTTTTCAGTTGTGGGCTGTAAGTCAAGGTGGCTACAGCCACATAAAGTACCCTGATGTTCCCACCACAAGGATTGTGGCCAGGAAGCTAAACTTCGGTGGCTATGGCCAAAGACTAAAGAAAGTGGCACGGGATAATCTCTTACAATGCTGTTCCCATCTCCTCTGTCAGGACTAAAAGATACAAGGAACCTTCGTGTAATCCAGCAGTATGTGTAGTGGGCAGGATGCCCACTCTTGCCTCTAGTGGGACAATGTGTAAGCTCCAGCATAAAGCTAAAATGGACTGTGAGTATTATATGTAACCCCTGGCAATCTGTGCAACTTTGCTGGCACACCAAGAAGAGAACAGCAAAAGTTTGTAGTTTTTATATTTTACCCCTGTTTGTTTGCCTCTAATTGTTGTCCTATGTTTGTGTGCCGTGACCTCTCTAATAAATGCAATTTATTATCTTTTTGTCTGTCTGGATAAATCGCTTAACCCTCAGTCTACCAAGCAGTAACCCCTGTACCCCGTCACACCTGTCAATGGGGGCAGGGCTTTAATTGTTCTCACAGTAAGAAGATTGTCCCTTGATGTAATCTGCCTGGTCTGTGGACCAGATTCCACATCTGAGTGGAGGTGGCTTACACTAGGCAAAATGGGTGGGAGGGGAAAACTTTATCATTCAATTACTCTTGTACTACAACTCTGACAGTATTGAAATAACACTCTCCATGACCCAAATACTATGATGATTAATTGGAGCTGCTGTTTTGTGAGACATTACTATCCCTTTAACTTTACAAATGAACTAGGGTTCTGTACACTTAAATACCCTGTATTTCTTGCTAGCATCCATAAAATGGCTATTTTTTCTGTGGCCTGAAACGTAGTCTTACATATGCACTGAGGGAACAGCCATTCATGCCTTTCTGGCACTCCAAGTACCATATCAATCTTGATAGGTGCATCTGAAGTGACTGTCAAGTAATGTCTGTAAATGGGCTGAAATAAGATAACAGCTTTTCTGAGTACAATAGCAGTGGGCAACTAATATAATAAATTCTGGCCATAGCTCTTACTTTTCATTACAAACAGCACAAAATTAAATAAAGGCTCTCTGAATAGGTAAACTTACACATGTGATAAACAGCAAGTTTAGGACTATATTTTAGGGGAGTCACATAAGAATAATTATTTTTACACATGATAGTTGAAAGGTTAAGGATGATCTATTTAAATATATGGATATATACTTAATTATATCAACCAATTTCATTTTGAGGTGTTAGTGTTTTTTAAAATTATTGCAGAAGTGCTTTATCCTGCTGTTGTCAGAAATACCTAAATACTGCTTACTCACCAACACACAGTCCTAAATTGGGCTGTTTTTGAAGAAAGCCAAGTAAAGATGTCTCATTATTCTGCAAAAATCTGATCAACTGATTAATTGCTATGTTTGTCCATTCCAGGCCACACAAAGAAAAGAGTAGTAATCTAGGGCAAAACGACTGCGTCACAGGAAACAAATAAGAACTCCCATTCATTTAATGGGTCATTAAACACCCAAGGCTCGAGAGATATCTAATACATGGTGACACAATCCAGTTGAGACCTCTCTTAACCCTTTGTGCGCCAGAGAGTTATCCAAAGCACTGTAAGCTCTTTCACAAAGGGACTTAATAGCATGATTTTTGTAGCCGAACTTTTTTGTGTAAGTGAAAATTCTGGTGCATTTTAGTGCTCACTGTAGCTAGATTCTCCCTGCATTCCAATCACTACAAACCATTACTGAAATAAAACCAGTAGTAAAGTTACCACCTAAAGTGAGATCCAGCCCATAATAACGCTGATGTCCTTAGAGACTGGAACCATTCTGGGGCAGACCAACTGCACTAAAGAGAATATCTTAAAATTTACATTGATTTAAATGGGGATTCTGACCCCTTGAATGCAAGTGATCTCTCTCCCATTCAAGCGATTAAAATTCCCATTTAAATCAATGTGAATTTCCCCTAATATCCTCTTACTGGAGAGCTGTTCTTTCCGAAATCCAGAAAATTCTATCTCTCACAGTCCCACAGGAACCGTTTTTCGATTTATTCGGTCTTGTTAGACATGGTTCTTTGGAAATGCCACCACACTCTATCCGATTCCTCCCTACTCTATTAATGGCTGCGAGATCTGCTATTCAGTCTCTTTGGAGATCCCCCAACCCACTTTCCATAGCCCAATGGAGAGCCAGGGTCACTAAGGTGATGGAAATGGAAAGATGTCATGCTATTGTTTCTCACACTCTACAAAATTTCTCTGCCCAGTGGGCTATGTGGAGCAATTACATAGTGTCAGTACATCCGGATGAATGTTCATTTTTCTGCAAGTTCTCTTCTCCCTATACCCTAATGATAGGGGTGGTTATTTGCTGTGCCCTTTGGGCTAGGGCCTGTCTTTCCATGGCGCTACTCCCTCCCAGCATTTCCGTCACCCTTGTTCCTGCTCATTTTCTTCCCTCTTTCTTTTCCTCTTTCTCTCTTTTTTCTCTCTTGATATTTTTCCCCCATCTAAACTGGTGAGTCCAAAGAGGTTGTAATTGAACATCCCCTCCCCATAATACTTTATTAAACTAATTTGTACTCCAAGGTAGAGACGAGATCTTTGGAGCACTACCCTCATTTTGCAAGATGTGACTGCCAGATCCTGTCGCCCCTGTTATATTCCAACTGCCCTTAGGGTTGTCGTCCTTACTGTATTTATACTGGTCTTGTGTCCTGTGTTGTATCCTTGGTCTGTACCAGTGCATTCTTTTTCTTTACCTCCTGATGATTTGCTATGTCAATTCTTATTTGTTTGTAACATCTGTTTACATCAGTTGTGATTGTTAAATAAAGCTCTTAAAAAAAGTGAATTTGGGGAATGTTTACTTTTCCCCCTGTGGTGCAGTTGGGGTGTCCCAGAATTGCTCTAGGTTTTTTAGTACATCAGCCTCTGTATTTCTCTGAGAAAACAATCTAGAGAAGCTAAACTGTGAACAAAGAGACGCTCTAGAGAAAGCCAGTGACTGTACAGGAAACTGAAAAGACTTTACAAAGCCTGAACTCCAGCAAAAGCCCAGGATCTGATGGATTGTCAAAAGACTTCTAGGGTATAATATATTATGGGACATCCTTAAAGAAGGCTTGTATTACAATGTACAAGAAAGAAATGCTACAGAATGAGCTTTTCCACCATTCATGAGGGTAAAAAGTAATTAACCCTCAGTATTTTTCTCTCTCCAATTCAATTATGGGGCAATGTGTCTGAAAAGCACCATTCAGGTCATACTGAATTTTGGTGGGGATGATGGGATTTGTAGTTCTTAACAGGAAGTCCAACGATTGACTATCCCATACTTATTTATTTATTTATTTCATCCTCACCTATTTTTTTATATTACGGTATATGTCAGAGAGCGCTGTGAAAGTGTTTTCTGCAAGCTTTCTGCTTTGGACTGTGAAAGCAAAAGATACAATGTAAAAAAGATAAGGAAACGTACAGAAGATCCTGCGTCATCAAGGTACTGATTAATTAGTGCTGCAGGGAGACTTCAACATTGTTTCACTAACTGCTATTACAGGCATCAAATGGAAAGCTCTCTTGGTATAGAAATCAGTGAGATCAATGTTAGGAACATAAAATTGTAAAAAAATAAAATAAAATAAATAAGTGAACATGCTAAAATATAAATAAAAAGTATATGCAATTTGACTTTACATATTATGCATTTAAGAGATATGTAATACCAAAGTAGGCTACCCCTAGCCTACCAACATAAGTGGTAGAAGTTAATACACTGATGGAATTTAAGCATGAATGGGATAGGCATAAGGCTATCCAGAACATAAGACAAGACAAAGGACCAAATGAGGTTTTTTACAGTAGGAAAAATGGGCAGACTAGATGGGCTGAATTGTTTTTATCTGCTGTCAAAGTCTATGTTTTTATGTTTCTATGTAATGCATACAACGTCAACATCAAAAGTACTTGCTGCACCAATAATCCAATTGAAGTAATACTCACTTTCCCTAATCAACACCAACATGCAGGGATCTTCCCCATGCAACACACTGCACAGTGTTCCAGTGGTAAAAGGTAAATAAAAATATGGAGTCTTGGGATCCTTACATTAATAGCACTTTGGAAAAATTAGGTATATCCCAGGGAATTCCAGGTATATAAGAATTAAAGGATGACCATCAGGTTAGTGTGAAGGCAGATGTTGCTGCAAATTTATTTGTACCAGCACGGCGTTTGAAGGGTAACTTCCAACTTCATCTGATGTATAAACATGGCATGGGAAAAACTGTATTTGCTATAAGTCTTAGAAATAGTGTCACTCAAAGCGACCAAAGTGACATAATTGTCCAGCGTAGTGAGAGTGCAGTTTTGTTGTTTAATTAAATCCAAGAAGTCACATCCCCAGACCAAGAACAGGGAAGAATAACCCTAACCAAAAAATGGTCCCCAGATGCTTCATTCTCTCCATCACCTGGCCAATGTGTTGGGGAGATATTTTGGGGTTTCTAGCCCCCATACTGGGAGCTTAATTCAGAATAGGAGGATACATCTGAATCCTCTTCACTGCCTTGGCTGTAGGTTGTGAAGCAAACACAATTTTGTATGACCTCATCCTAAGTTTGATTGATAGAACAAGGGAAGTGTCTCAATTCCTAGATCCTCCCTCTTACTTCCCAAAAAGGGGTGTATGACTTAAGATAAATCTTAAAAGAAAAACAGTGTTAGCCAGTGGAGTAGATGGGAATCAAAAAGAACAAGATCAAAGTAAAGGTGAAATATTTAAATTCAGTGGTTCTCAACCAGGGTGTGAAGGTATTTTGGTGTGTCATGGGCATCCACTTAGAGTTCCTCTTTTTTCTGTGAAGACTAACCTTACACATTCATCCTCGTGGATGAAACAACAAGAACAGCTCCAGATTCAATATGAAGTTTCTTACCGATACAAATAAAACAATAAAAACAATGTGTATATATGTCCTACAATTCATGCATTTTGCAGCATTAACCGCTGCTTTATCAAGATATGTAGCACCAGAGAGGTATCCAAGTTTATATCAAAGGGAATTTGGATATTTTTTGGGTTGCCCCTCTCTGTCGGCTCCAAATTGTATTTTTGCCGTGTGAACAATGCCATAAATTATACAATCATACAGTAGCAAATCTAAGCTTGTGTTAATTAATGATAATGATTTCTTACAGCTTTTTTCGTTTGAAATGAATGCTCCTGTTGTATTGGATTCCAACAGTACAAATCATTTTCAAGTGATATAAGCCAAGATCGAATCTAAAAGCTTTCATAATCCATGCCAATACATTAAATCACAGCACTATGCAACACCAGCATCCAGCTACCTTTATGAAATACAGTTGCAGAAAAACTGCACATAGAAGAAGAGATGATTCTATAAATCATATATTCTATTTTTATTGCTACAAGATGAAGTGCTTTAATCTACTGAAGATATATTGTTCTTGATCCCATTAAAATGGGTCAGTAATGGTATAAGTAATAATCCATGCACTCCAGCGACACTGGGAATGCTGAGTGAATTATTCTGCCAATAACAGATGCAATGCATCTCTTAGACGCTGGTATTATCATTTGGAGGAGCATTGGCTTGTGAGGCAAACACTTTAGATGCTGACTGTGTTTTGTTGAGGTCACCTTAACTACTTCAGTGCCACAAATGCAATTCCCATTGGAAAATACAATCAAAGAAAATGAGACCAAACAGGGTTATTCAGTTATAACAATATACATCAATACACATTTTATATTTCAAAGTCTGCTAGACAAGCGAGCGTTTACAGTGCTTAACCCTCTGAGTGCGAAAGAGGTATCCAACGCATTGTGTTGGCTCTGGCACTTAAAGGGTTAATGTATGTTCTTTCGTATTAACCCTTTGAGTGCCAGATGAAAATGCAACACTTTGTTTTGCAATGCGTTGTGTACCCCTTTGACACTCAAAGGGTTGACAGAAATCGAGGCACAATTTTTGGGGCAAACCATCTGAACTACAAGGGAGAAATACAAAAACAAATTGATTTAAATGTGGCTTTCAAGTCTTTGCGTACAAGAGGGGTGCCCATCGCGTTGCTCAGCAAACCATTGGATAGCCCTCCGGCATCCAATGTGTTTATCCCTTGAATGTATTGAAATCTCTCACGCATTCAAGGGGTTAAACGCCCCATTTTCAGCAATGGAATCTGGGGGAATGTTATTTTTTCCTTGTGGGTACAATTGGTTTGTTCAAAAATTGCCGCTCTTTTCTATTCAATATTTGGCCCATAGCATTGTGCTTACGTCACTGCACCTTGGTAGCACTTGGAGTTAAATAAAGGACTCAAAACGCCTCCCACAGATACAAGAGGACAATTTTCAACATAAATAAATTAGTATTAGCGTATAAATGTTAGGCAGCAGCAGCAGTGTATAAGAATAGGTCCACTGCGTCTGTTTTAGGATAGAAACCTATTTAGACTGTGCTAAGAATCGTTGCTATGTTTAACATCAGAGTGCGAGTTGTATGTTGTTATCCTCAGAATTATGAATAGGACTGAGTACCAAGCTATGCCAGTCAGATATGTAAACTCTATATTTCACTAGCCATACATACAAATACAAAAGTGGAACATTCTGGGGCAAACCAACTGTAACATAAGGAATATATAAAAATCCCTAAATTTTGTAGTGATTTAACCCTTTTAGTGCCAAATGGGTTAAATGGGATTTCTTAACTCCTGAATGCTTCAGAAATATCTGATGCGTTGTGAACATAGCTGGAAACTCTCCAGATCTGCCCCAGAGACACAGGTTTTCACATTAAATGACTGGGCCTCTGGGGACAGAATCTCTGGCTATGAGAGTTCTGTGCTAACCCAGCCTACTTTACTATTCCCATTCAACTCTTTACCACTCCATCCCACCCACTTCCCTGCCCATGTCAGGCCACACTCCTCTGTCCAACCTTGCCCTCATTATGGTGTAAATCTTGTCATTTGAACAATCCCAACCCCAGTGTTTCTCCATGGGTCTAGGGCAAGATCTTCATATATTATTGTGAAGCAATACACTGAAGATGTCTCTAGCATTTAAATCAATGGGAATGTTTGGAATATTTATTTGTTCCCAATGGTGCAGATGACTTGGCTCAGCATTGTTCCAGTTCTTCTTAGTAATGTATTTCAGCCTCACTAACAATATGCAAATCCCAAAGCCCAAAGCTGCATGGCTATAACAACATATCAAGGGGATTTCATAAGCAGTCTGTAAAGGGGGTTTATACAGTCTGTGCTGAAAATCACATTATTTTTCTAGGCAATTCTTAGAACACTGTCTTTTTAATGTAAAATTCATAAGGTCCCAGGATCATTACCAATGTAAATGCAGGGAGCACTGCACACCTTAAAGCTATGTATGTGCGCATTAATTTCCCTGGTGGTGTGAGACCCATCTCCGCTGCTTTAACTCTCAGACATCCTCAGGACAACATTATGAAAGGTTACTCAAAGAAAGTGCAGCCTTTTCACAGCACACAGATAATACTAATTCATACTGTCCATGTGGAGTTGAGCCAAAACCCCTTTCATAGACACCCCCAATACTTACATGCACCTTCTATAAGAAAAAAAAGAAGTGCAATTCCCTAGTAAAAGTACACAATGGGCAAAAAATAAAATCCCTAAAAAATTCCCATTGATTGAAATAGGCTTTTAAATTATTTAGTAATGGAGAAGTATCCAACGCTTTTCTCAATGCTTTGGGGAAACTCTCTAGCATTCAAAGGGCTAGAAGCCCCATTTAAAAATAATAATATCAAAATATTTTACCATGAAGGCTATGATGAAATTGTCTCTCATTTTCAAGTATGTCCTGGGGTATAGATAGTATTACCCAGTTTAATGGTATTCATTTTATCTACCTCGGAAGGATGAAAGGCAGAGTGGACCCTGCTGGGATTAGAACGTGCGACCCTGAAGTTTGAACAGATTCTACAGCTCATGTAGTAACCAACTGAGACATCTCACCAGCGAAGGACCACGACATTTTTATTATAAAAAAGAACATATATTGTAAGGCTTCGCCTGCTGTGTAAAACAACAGTACTCCTAATGCTGGCAGTTGCTATATTCAAAAGTTATATAAGTTCAAGCTGTCACATAGTGGTTGATCTGTTACTATCACTCTCTATTGAGACTTGCAGCCAGTGGTTCACCTCTCCTCAAGAGCATACCTGCCATTTTCCAGATACCTACTTCTTGCTGCTAACCTTAAAGGGGAACTACCCCCCCCCCCCCCCACAAACTTGCCCCTAAAGAATTACCCATCTGGCAACTAGCTGCTCAATAGTGCTAGTCACCAGAATTATTACCTCCTTTTAGAGAATTCCTACTGCTCCCGGGACTGACAGCCAGAAAACAGCACAGACATCTTTGCATAGTGACGTCTTCGCGTCTGCGCTTTCCGTCCCAGTCTGCTCGCACAGGAAGGGACTGACAGCGTAGGCACGCAGACGTCACTATTCAAAGTGACGTCTGTTTCCTAGCTGTCAGTCCCGGGAGCAGTAGGAATTCTCTAAAAGGAGTTAATAATTCTGGCTACTAGCACTACTGAGCAGCTAGTCACCAGATGGGTAATTCTTTAGGGGCAAGTTTTTTGGGGGGATAGTTCCACTTTAAGTTTCCAAAGTCATAGATTTTAATAAGGAATCAATTTAATCCTGTCTCATGAGTACATAGAGAGAGATACAAGGTAGAGAGGAAAGGTATGCCCCAAAACGCCTATATACTTCCCCACTGCCCTCCAATTAGAGCAAGTAAAGTACAGAAGATCATTTTTGTAATAGATAACAGTAAATACTGTATTTGTTGAAATATAAGGCAAGTTTTTTTGTTTTTTTTTGGAATTTTAGTATGATAAAAAAAACTCACCTTGTTTTCAGGGTCACCTTTTAATTGGGCTTCTTCAATCGGTACCATTTGAATGTCCGATCCAGGGTGGAATGTTTGAATTTTCTTCTCCAGGTAAGCTTCTGAGCATTCGGTGTGAAGAGAGACATATGGCTACAACCGTACATGATGTATGGTTGCATGAAACATTAGGATTAGTGCTAATATAATCTCAATGTGTGATATATAGAGGAATGCAGGTCCTGGGAGAGAGGGTCGGGTAAGATGAACAGTATGAGAGACACAAGAAGAGGGGGAAGTACAGAAAAAAGGGAAGGCTGATTACCATTCTCCCTTTCAGCTTCCAAAGTAACAGTACAGTACATGTGGTGGAGTGGTGATACCTTTGGGATGGCTACTGTTACTTGTTTATTACGCTCATTGCAATGCCAATTAAAAACTCACTCGGGCTGATGTACAAAGTGGAACAATTTAGGGAAATCTAGCTGCCCCAAAAGAGACAAATATAAATTCACTTTGATTTAAATCTTGCTTTTAACTCCTTGAATACTGTAGCACGCAGCATTACATCTGTCTGATACATTATATGAATGTTGTGCTTTGTGATAAAATGTATGTCTACCACTGCAGATAAAGTCAGAAGTGATCTTTCTCTGTACAGCAGCATTGCTGTATTTGTACTGCCAGATACTCTTTTGGGCCAGATCGAACTGCTTGCCCATCTCCGTTCTATGGTAATAAAAATATCTGATAAACATCAGCTGAAACACCATACAAAATAACTTCTGGAATAAATCCTTCTCTTGGGGCTATATTCCTGGAAAATAGGTCCTGGTACTCTTTATCAGTTTTTATTTTCAGAGAAAAATACTATAGTTTTTATTTTTGAGGAAAAAAAGGAGACATTGTTGAGTATCCCTTGAATACATACAAAAAGCCCTGCTTTGAACACCTTGCTATTAATATGTAAGGAACAATGGTGATGCAATGACTCCAGACTGCTCCAAACTTCATAGAGTGGGCAGTTTTAAACGATGCAATTTCAGTCACAGAGTTGGAGACTAGTAGAGTAGATATGATATCTTTATTGGATAACTGAGTAGCTTTAGAGTAGTCTTGAAAGCCTGCACTCTACAGCTACTGAGTCAGCCAATAACAGTATCACATTTACTCTGCTAGTCTTCCATTTTTTCATGGATAACAAGCCACCACCCTGCAACTAAGTCAACACTAGAGGTAGAACTGCACATTGACTGCTGATTCACAGAAATAGACCCTAAGTGCTGAACTAAAACAAAATTACCAACAAGCCCAAAGAATCACATCATGCCCATGTATTTGTTCATATAAATAAATTCACAGACAGTGACAATGGCATTTAATTAATGAGTGTGCATCACCCTTACAACTAACAGAAATGGCTTCTATTGGAACTAAAAATCAGAGCTCAGTCATCCTCTAGCAGACAAATCTATGGGTCAAGTCTTACATGGGTGGTAAGAAATAGAAAGAACAGAGGGCAATGGACAGGGTTTGGCAGGAAGTAGGTAGATTGGGTGGGAAGTAAAAAGAACAGAGTACACAGCAGGATGGGCAAAAGATAAATTTATTTCCATATCGAAGTAGTGCCTTATACACAAAAGAGAATTAATATCCTCATTTAAATCAGAGGGAGATTTGGAAATGTAAATGTGCCCCATATGGTGCAGTTGCTTTACACCAAAATTGTTCTTCTTTTAGTTTGTATCACTGGTATTCAGTTACACTGTTCGTTTTCCTTTAAAATAGTTTTTCTCCCCTAAAACCATCTCTGCACAATTACAGAGTTAAAAGGGATAACAGTTTTAACAAATTACAATTTAAATGAGGGGTTTGTCAACCAGAAACACACAGATTCAATTACTTAAATAAAAAGGCAATTAATTGCTACAGAGAAAGTAAATTCATTTTATTTGGTGAAGCTGAAGCAGTGGTTATGTTTTGTCTGGTTACCCTTGCATGTCTTTTCACAAGGGCCTATTTACTTAAGCAATCTTATAAAATGGATGTAGCTCTTTACAAAATGTCTGTTTTTAGTGTTACAGAAATGAATTCATACTACAAGTGTGATTGTTTGTTACCCTTAATCTAGCCGTACATTAAAAAATAGTGACAATGTTTCATAGTCTCAAAAAGTAGCACTATAAAATAGATACAGGTCCAAAATCTATTAATGTTAGGAAAGGTAGTTCTAGTTGGAAGATTAGAACCATAGCATGGCCAAAACTGGCAACAAGACCTGGGGCTTTAAAAAGAGGATTTTAGTCTTACCTTTTAAATATGGGAAATGTAGTTTTCCCAGAAAAAGTACCCCAACAGTGTCCGAAGCCCCCTGAGCCCCCCAACACACTTGAAATGTTAACCAGATGAAAGAGCAAGGGCAGACAATTAAAATGAACCATCTCTCAAGTCGCTACGTTGCGCGGTTGCAGAGATATGTCCCAAACTGTGCAGTCCCATAGAAGTGAACTGAGCAATGACGTCTATGCGGTAAAGCAGAACTTAAATTTTACAAAGCTGACAAAGTAAAATAAAAGTACCTGAAACATCACTAGAACATGTTTGGATACCCAAAAAAACACTGAACCCAGTAGGGAAAGTTCCAACCCCCCCACCAAGATGCAAAACCAGCAGCTAAAGGGTTAAGTTACCACATAAACCTGCTCCAAAACATCCAACAGACATACAGATAAACCCAATGAGTGCCAGAGAGTGCAATAGGAACTCCAAAGGTAAACTCCTGTGTGGAGGAGCACTGTGGGACACGTGGACCTGTACCACTCAAAGGGTTGCTCACCTTTCCTGCAGATCTTCTGTCTTCAGACTACCAGGTATTAAGAAGAAGCCTCGGTGGGCAACACCTGAGGAAATAACTTGAACCCAAGATTTTCCCCCCAGGGCTTAAGGTCCACAAAAAGCACCTGGTTACTGAGCTAGCCACATTTAAGGGCATTGTCAGTTATGGTAATCCGCCTAATGGTGATATTCTATTTCTAACAGAAAAATAAAAATTTTTAAAACTATAGCAGAGCAGTTCTCTTGCCTGTGTCTTCACCAAGGAACAAATCTTACTGGAGCTGGTTGGCTAGCTGGAGCCAAGGAGGGAAGGTAGGGTCCACCCCCTGCATACAATTCTGGAATTGTTCCTGCCTAAAATTAAAGGGGAGGATCGCCTACCCAGATTTACAAATAACCTGTATTGGACGACAGAGAAATAAGAATTGTTCATTTAGTATCCTCAACCAGTACCTAACAATGCAACCAATGAGCAGGATGAGAATCATATTTGATATCGTATTCAATGCCACTATTCTTTTCTGTCTTACAAATTTCCTTCAAGGACAAGAAAGAGAGATTTTTTTCAAAATGCTCTTGAATAAATATATTCATCAATATACACCACTGGGGAATAAATACAAGAAGAACAAATTAAGAGTAATGTGGCTTAATAAAGAGGTTTGCAAGGAAATGAGGAATAACAAGGCTTTTAAATTATTTCAGTCAGATGTGTCACTTTAAAAAACATGAATACTACAACACAATCTACAAACATGCAGTCAGGGTTGACGAAACTGTAAATGAGGAAAGTGTTGCAAAAAAAATACATAAATAATTTTATATATATACAAATATATAAATAATATTAATGTTGATATCGGCCTCCTTAAAACTGATACAGGGGAATTAGTGGGTACAATGCAAAGTCTGACACATAAAATAATTTCCCTCTGTATATACAGAGGAAGCAACAATGGCAAAAGTGACTAGAAAAGGTTACGGTGAATAACACATCCATGCACCTGGCATCATGCATGCAGATACATCATTGTTGTGCACATATGCACAAGCACATATACTTCACAAAACATACATTCATTTGGGAGAAAAAGGCTTTTCAGTTGGAAATTCCTTCAGAAGGTGAAACAGGCTGGTTTCCCCAATTTCCTCCTGCTGAAAAATGTTTCACCTGTCTCTGTTAGGGATACCTTGAAGACTGTGGTTGAGAAACTCTACTCTAGGGAAGAGCAAATAATACAAAATTGGCATAAAGAGGATATTGTTTAGCTCAAGTCCTATAAACATATGTGCCTCCACATACATTTATGGACTAAGAATCATTAAATTAAAGGGATACATAAGACAGGGCCAGGGGTCACATAACCAAAGTCAAAAAGTGGAGCAATTCTGAGGCAAATCAGCTGCATCATAATCAACAGATCAAAACCTCCATTATTTTAAACCTTTGAATGCCATAGGGTTACGGAACGCACTGCAGAGCAATGCGTTCTGTACCCCCTCTGGCACTCAAACGGGTTAAATTGAGCTTTTAACCCCTGGAACACATGAGTTATTCAAAGTATTGCTTCACAATATGTTGGAGACCTTGCTAGCTTTCAATGTGTAAAAACAACAACATCAACGGGATATGTGGGGAATTGTTGTTATGACTAGGTTCCATATTTACAAAGGCAAACACAACCCTGAGACAAACCAACAGGGAACAATTAATCATTCCCACTGAATTACATGTGGCTTTTAATCCTGTGAATTACATTGGTGACTTCCCTAACAATCAACGTATTAAAACCCCCATTGAAATAAGTGGAAAGTTTGGAGATTTTTATCTGTTCTTTATGGTGACGTTGGTTTGCCCCTGAGTTGCACTGCTTTTTTTTGTGCATAGGATCCTTGATTTATAGGTTTTGTGTACCTGACTGGCATAATTTGTACTCAAAGTCATTCAAAAATAAGAATAACAGCATGCCACTTGAAGCTGATTAATCAACATCTCAATGCTGTCTAAACATTGTTCTCTCAATATGTTGCAGAAGAATAGGATATATGTACATATTTATGAATCAGTGTTTGAAGAGTGTATTGCAAAGCAGGCAATCTATAGGGTTTTCTAAAGTAAAAAGGTCTACATCAGAATATTATAAGGACCTTACTCCAAGGAGAAAATTGTTATTCATGATAGTAAAATGTATACATTTTTGTTACCATTTTCCTCTTAACCTTTTAACACTTTGAGTGATAACCAACACATTGCAACATAATGCATTGGATACATCTCTGGCACCAGTGAGTTGCATACTCATCTGATCCTTGAACATTTTAAGTAGATCTGTCCTTATACAGTTTTTATTTTCAATAAAAGTATTTATTTCAACAGGTAATAGTTTATGTTTTTGTATTTCAATCAGTGTACTGGTGTTTCAGATTTTTTGTTCAGTAATTAGAGACTTAGATTCAGCAGAGAAAGGTTGAGTTATCTGGCATAGTCACTCAACTGTCCAGAAATCACCTCTCTCCAACTACTGAGGCCGCTAGAACATTTTAGCTTCCGCCAAAGAGTGGAATCAGTTAATAAGGAGGAATAATTATGCAAATCTTTTTAAGATGGATACACCAACTGAGGGGAAGACTTGGAGAGCTGACAAACCCTATTTAACGAATGTTAGTCCTTATCACCTATGAAGGAGACTTGAGTAAAACATCTTCTACGTAAGGAATCAATGATGTGCAGATGTGAGCTGTCTAGCAGATATGGCCTTCGCAAAGCATAGAAAATGTTGATGGTCCAGATGAGCATGAGGGTAAGTGTCCTGGAGGTCCAGGGAGGCAAGAAATTGTTCCGGACATATATCCACAATAACAGAATACAGAGACTAATTTTGAGAAGCCGACCTGTTCTTGGGAACAGCAAAAAGATTGGAGAAAAATCTGATGAAGAGTTCATGAGCTGCTTTTCCAGCAGGGAGGATACTGCATCTATAAAACAGATGCCCCGAACTGGGTCACAAGGAAATCTGAACAAAAAGAAGTTGTAAGGTTGAAAGGACTTGAAGACTATGCTTTACCTTCCTAAAATTACCCGCAAAACCCAAGGTTTCATAAGTGAAGATACCCATGCTTCTTCAAAAATACAGAAGCAGCCTCCTACAGGCAGAGACGAGCCTGAACCCTGCGAGTCATGGGAAGTGGCCTTGCCAGCCTTATGCTTCTAAGCAGTCATCTTGTTCTGCTGAGAATGTTTGGACTTTCTGGCTAGGTTTACCTGAAAGGCTTGAGAGGGTGGTGTCTTTTTTGGAGCATCTGAGGTGTTAACTACCTCTACATAGGAATCGCCAACCAATTGAGAACGGCCTCTAAAGACATAGCAATGTGTCTAACAGGGGCTCCAATAAAGGATGAAGGATGAAGGGGTTTTTTTACATTTTAGAGGTCAAGGCGATGGTGGAGGTGGGATATTAGGGTTAATTTTGCAAATGTTTATTTTATTTTCTGAGAAAATGCAGGAGGACCAGGGTGTAGAAGACACCACTGGACCTCTAACAACAAGGTAAGTGTGATACTTGTTACACATGTGGGGAGGGGGCAAGTGACAAAGGTTAGAGTTAGGACTGGTTGAATGCCAAAGGGTATGCAAAGATTAGAATTACAGGCAGGAAATAAACCCCTTTAACGCATGTTAACAGCCACAGAATACAATAGAATGGGAAATGGCTATGCTGTTTCCTTTCTTTCAATGGGCCCTAAAAGAGCACCCACTGAGTGTTTCTACCTGGTGGTAGTTTGTCAGAGCACAGGTAATAGAATACCAAACTGTGACTTAAAGGGATTGCAATACTTACAAATTACTAATCCCCATATCGTAGGCATGCTAAAAAGAAATATATTGCCCCCAGTATCATCTCTCAAACCCTTATGGTTTGAGAGATAACCAAACGCAAAGTTCCCCCCTCCCTCCCCCTTCCCTGAAGTCAGCGTTGTACTGACTGCAGGGATATCCGGTCTCACGTGCATCAGGCGGCTCTGCAGCACAGCCGAGATCGAGTTAATAAAAAATAATTCTTTCACTGAAACGGTCTTCTACCTGTGCTTGGTTTGCAAGCACACGTAGAAGACCGTTTTAGTGATTTTTTTTTTTTAACGCGATCTCGGCTCTGCTGCAGGGCCGCCGTAAGACCGGATATCCCTGCTGTCAGTACAACGCTGACTTCAGGGAAGGAGGAGGGAGGGGGGAACTTTGCGTTTGGTTATCTCTCAAACCATAAGGGTTTGAGAGATGACACTGGGGGCAATACATTTCTTTTTAGCATGCCTACGATATTGGGATTAGTAATTTGTAAGTATTACTATCCCTTTAAAACTCTCCAATGGCCTCTTATAGAATTGAGCCCCAGGTCTTCAATGTAATAGATCTGCTCCGCAGTCCATGGTCCACCATGCTTATCAGTTTTGTTCAGCTTCATGCACTCAAAGAACAAACACAGCTGAGTTGCAGCATTCTGCATTAGAATATGTTAATGCAGGTTAAATTGCTGGCATGAACAGGTAATAGGCTGCAGTATGTCCTATGTGATTTGCAATTATCTTAACTATGAAAATGCTAAGCTTATGTCACACGTGTGAACATGTCCTAAGAAAGAAAAAGCTTGTGTACATAATATTTTGGGAATTTGTTGCAAATATTACACTGATTTAGCTTGC
The DNA here is from genome assembly GCA_037306005.1 of Rhinophrynus dorsalis. Taxonomy (NCBI): domain Eukaryota; kingdom Metazoa; phylum Chordata; class Amphibia; order Anura; family Rhinophrynidae; genus Rhinophrynus; species Rhinophrynus dorsalis. The sequence continues at coordinate 271,330,415 of CM074724.1, forward strand.
GTTTTGTTGTTATAATGTTTTTCCCTTTCATTTGGCAAAAATTACTTAAATTAATTGTGAAATGTGCATACTCTTCCAGAGCTATTTTTTTTTAGAAATCACCTAACCTCCTGTTATTGACTGGATGCAGTCAACCCAAACACAACGGAACAAAGTCATTAGTTAAACAAATGTGCTAATTAGCATTTAACACAAAACAAAGCTTTTGCTATAAGAGCAAAATAGTGGTGTTTTCTATTATTTTTCAATTAACCTAATGCTTTATGCAGAGGATGTCTAGAAAATATTCTTTCCCTACTGCTAATCTTATCCCGTATGAGGTCACCTCTGAGTACTTCTGAAACATGGGGTTTAAATTAGGCATATTACACTCTTCTATAGAAATAGCTAGCCAAAACTGCCCTTTTCTTTACCTTATAAGGGAAATAACAGTTGAGGTCTGACTATATTAATATTATTTACATCTCAGAGCTTTCCAAAAGCACTGAGTGCATGGCAGCATGAGACTTAACCCTTTGAGTGCAAAGCAATGCGTTGTGTACCCCTCTAGCACTCAAAAGTTAAACACATTGAAGCTGATGTATAGGCGGAGCAGGGGGGAGATGCACTAAGGTGTGATAGGATAGTGATAAAGTGGAGATGACTTCTCCAGTGATATCACTTCTCCAAGTCCTATGTTATTCTATGGAGCCTATGCACTAGAATTTGACCAGTTCTGGAGATCTTAGTGCACAGGCTCTATAAAATAACACAGGGAGTGGAGAAGTAATAACACTGGATAAATCATCTCCACTTTATCTCCTCTTTATCACTCCGTAGTGCATAGCCCCCCTGGTGTAATTCTGGAGTAAACTAACGGTGCCATGGGGGAGGATAAAAATCCCCACATATTTAAATGGATCTTTTAACCCCTTGAATACTAGCGAAGTTTCCAACACATTGAGGGGCAATGAGTTGGAGACCTCTCTAGCATTCAAGAGGTTACAAGTTTCATGTATATCAGTTGGGATTTTGGAGATGTTTATCTGCCCCCTATAATGCAGTTGGTTTTCTCCAGAATACTCCAAGCAGTGATGCACTAAGGTGTGATAAAGAGGAGATAAGCAGGTGATAAAATGGAAATGACTTCTCCAGTGATATCACTTCTCCAGTTCCTATGTTATTCTATGGTGCCAAAGCACTAAGATTTCTCCAGCTTTAGAGATCTTAGTACATGGGCTCCATAGAATAACATAGGAACCGGAGAAGTGATATCACTGGAGAAATCATCTCCACTATATCCCCTCTGTACAACATCTTAATGCATCTCCTCCAGTTCTTCTTAATACTTGTACTTCATCAGTCCTTCTGTGATTTATGCAGATGTCAAATGAGGATGAGCAAGGCAGCTGCACTATATGGGTGAAAAAAGTATCACTGTGTAAATGGGTCTTTCAAAGGATTAGTAATGTTTCCAGACAAAAGCAGCTCATTTCGCTTGTCATAGTGAATAGTACTGATGATGTCTGGGGCTCTCAAAGTTCATAGCTTGTTAGTTATGCTGTAATTATATGATGAATTTCACCCCTCCCGTCGCTTTTTCCGACGTCAGTATATCCCGCCCAGATCTGAGAGCGGAGCACTATCATGGACAATCTTCAGTTTGCATTAAGATAAGCCTTCCCTCCCTCATCAAGGAGGGCAGAGTTTTCCATATACTGACTGAGGGAAGATTGTCCCTCGTGATCTGCCTGGTCCGATGACTGGTTTTCAGCTCTGAGGGGAGGTAGCTTCTCATCAGAGGGGGTGAAATTCATCATATAATTACAGATATCTTTAGCATTAGGTTTAAAAGTCCCATTTAAATCAAACGGAATTTAGGGAATGTTTATTTGTCACCTAGAGAGCAGCTGGTCTTCCCCATAATAACTAATCTTTTTTTGCATAAGGCCCTCAACTTTTCAGTGCCAGAGGGGTACCCAACGCAATGCACTGAAAGGGTTAAACTCTGGTAAGATTATTTACAAATAATTTATATGTATATGAATTATATTAATTAATATATATATGTCATGTGGCTAAGGATGGCCCAGAGACGTGTTACCTGTATTCACAAATAAACAATTTTAACCCTTTGAGTGTCAGGGAGTATCCAAGGCACTGCAAAACATTGCGTTATATACCCATCTGGCACTTAAAGGGCTAAAGAGGACCAGCAACAGATATTTAATTTACAGCTTTGGTTCACAGCAGAGTTACTGAAGTTACCAGGAGGGGGCGAGAAATCCCCTGTTGCTTTAAACTGGTTCATACAGTTGTACTTACCTGTGAACAGAGGATGTGAGTATCGTTTATTATTCATATTCATATATTAACCCTCGGAGTTCCAGGGAGGTATCCAACACACTGAGTTGCAATGCTTTGGATACCTCCTTGGAACGCAAATGGTTAAAAATGTTACTATAGCAATAAATAAACAACTGTAGCCTAATTTGAACAAGTGCAGCATGAATTTTCCTAAAAATCAAATTTTAACCCTTTTGAGTGCCAGAGAGGTATCCAACGAAATTGCAGTGCAACATGTTGTATACCACACTTTCACTCAAAGGATTAAAGGAAGAGGGAGTATCTCTCCTTTAGGTAAAACTCTGAAAGCATAGGCAATGGATTACAGAGACGTGAATGCATCCTATGCTCTGTTTCCTCACCACCAAAGGAAATCTTGGAATGAACATTTTAGCATGACACACAATGGCATAACTGCAAATATAAAACCCACACGCTTGTTATGGTTCCCACACTGATTCACCTCACTGAAACATCTGTTCTGTTTTCTTCCTTTACTGAGTTCCAGAAAGTGAGGTAGTGTTTGGCTGCAGGTTCATTCAAGGGAATGTCAGGAGTAAGGTCATTTTCAGTCCAATTTGCTTTCTTGCACATCTACAACATGCACTCAAGTGAACTGGTTTCATTAATCATCATCATCTAACTCTCTTAAAGGGACATTACCATCAAGCTTGTAATACGGTTCATATCTATTAAAATGTTATGCACGCCTATACTGCATTTATTTCAAAAATTTTTTTCTTGATGCACAAGTTCTAAAGTCTTTCAAAGTAAAAGTGAAAAGTGGTTAAATGTGGTTGCAGTTATCATGCCTTTAAGAAAGACTGATACGATCATAAACAAAAGTAATTGTTTTGTGATTTAAAGCTATTCAGTTCAGTTCACTGAATCACTTATCTCTTATTTGTTTTACTCAATCATTCCATACATTGCCCTTACCAATTTTATATATAAAGACGGGTATGAGAGTCACACAGCTGTTTACATGAGAATAGGGAAGTCGGTTTATACAATATTTTGAGGTTTATGTACATAAGTAATATTTTTGCAAAATCCAGGTCACAAACACATATTTAAAGGGTATTTGTCCCATATTAATTTTGGTAGTAAGGTCTGTTTAAGCCCCTTGGATCTACAGATGTTTCCTATGCATCGCTTTGCCCATTTAAGACCTGTGTAACATCCAAGAGGTTAACAATATAAGGACACTAAACAATAAATCAAAATCTAAGCTTGGAAAAAGAAAATAATCTTACCTGTTAGAGTGATGCAGACCAGATGCCCATACGCAAAGGAATAACATGCCGAAAAATGCAGCCAAACCAGACAGTTGTACAAGCAAAAGGGAAGGAAACACAAGAACACAGGAAAGGCTGGTTAGCTTTAGGATTTATAGGCATAATGCACAAGATTACAGTGTTTGAATGTTAAGAATATATGTTTGCAGAATAACACGATACAATCACAATATCATCTTTTTCTTTCCAAAGGATGATTTGCAAAACTACACAAAATAATTATAGAGGCAGTGTTTATCCTTTTGAGTAAAACAAGTATGTTATAATCAGTTCAAAGCTGTGACTCATTCTCAACTAAGCATTTATACATTTCTCCTCTAGAATGGTTCATCATAATTGTCTAGCTGACTGGTACTGTTATTTGAGAATGAGTCACCTCTTTAACCGATCGCAACATACTGTCATGTTGACATACTGGGTCACACTGGTAATAGAAGCCAGTGTGTTTTATTTGATTGTATAAATTATATGAGAGGGTGGCTATTTGTTTATTGCTGCTATGACATTGTGGTTTTGCTGAGATTCTATGTTTAATACTAACAGCACTGATGTGTAGCAGTGAGGTAGCACAATCATACTTCTAATTGTAATTAAAGAAGGAGAATCAAACAATGCTGACTGATAACGGCTTAGTGTTTTTATATGCAAAATGCATTAACTACCGCCATCAACATCTGCTTATTGTGTCCCCTTCCAGGAATGTAAGACTTGTCATACTTCATACATCAGTGAGTTCTTACCAATATACCTGGTTTCATATATTGTTTTCATAAAAGATAATGCTACTTTTACTTTTTATATATATATTGGTGTGGGATGTTTTTGGTGTGTTCAGCTGCAATTTTTTCTTGTATACTGTAGCTCCAAAATTGTCCTTCTATTTCTTTTTCTAAGTAAGCCCCTAAATACAGCCCATTTCGGATCTGCTCCAAAAAATGACTGGGGGGGTTGAGTGCCTTCCATTTGCATTACTGAAAGATGTCTATTGAGGAAGATCCAGGATTAAGTGAACTACAGGAAATATATATGCCAAAGGAAAGTGTCATGGAATGACCATTGCTTCTACTGCAAGTGGTAGTGGATTCCAGGACCTGGCATTGAACTAAGGAACCTTGCAGTTTAACCAGGAGGCCATGAGGTCCACCACACGCTGTCAGAGACATTGCCATGATGGGGAGGAAATAATTAATTTTTCTTTTAAACCAAATTCTCTAAAAATCTGTGTTTAAAATGTGTTTAAATTAGCTCATTCTAATGGACAAAAGAGGCCTCTTTGTACTTAGATGGGAGTGAAAAATATCTAAGTGAGTTTTATGGTGATTGAAATCGAATTGCAGACAACCACAGTCTCAAGCAGTATTAGTATCTTATGAGAAAATCTCAAAAGTCTAAAACAGAGACATACTCCCCTATGGGAAAGTCTAGTAAGGGAACATATTTATGTGACATAGGGTCAAGGTTCAAATTCCAAATTTGTGATAAAACCCAGACAGGTATCATTTTAGAGATGAATTTTTATGTAGAGTAATGGTGCCATCTCCAGGATATAGCGTTAATACCAGTGTTTTGAGAAATTCCCAAAAATTATGATAATAATATGCCTGATGTCACTGTATAATGAGATAGATCTCTGTCCAATCAGATGGAATAGGGGGGAGAGTGCTGATACAAAGATGCTCTGAGTGAGTTCTCAATTGCCCAGATCCAGATGCTGTTGAATGTTAAAGTCTGCCACAACATTATCCCCCCTCAGAATGTGACCTGAAGATAGCTGGAACATGAGTCTCTGCCCACGAGAGAATCATTTGAACTACAGCCTATGCAGCCACACTTTTGGTCTCTCCTTAGCAGTTGCTTGAAGCAACAACTGGCACACTGTGTGTTGGAATCTACATGAGGGGAACTGTGAAGGGACTGAAAGCAATGCCATTGATGGACAGAGAGCGCTCCTACAAACACCCTGCATAGTCAGAGGACCCAAGGTCAGACGCCAGCCTGTCAGGCTGGCATTCATCATGACTATGATCCAAGCCAAGATGATCAAAGGCCACCCCCAAGGTCAGATGAAGGTGTTGACGTCACCAGTGAAGGTCCTCTTTTGCCCTATTGGACAAATACATCAGACAGAAAAGTTGATACTGTTGTCTGGTCCAGTTTCTAAGAATTCTAACCGTGGCTTTCAAGTGTGAAATTGAGCAAACAGGATTTCCTCCAAGGCAGAGACTAGGTAGCCCAGTAACTTCATGTACTCCCATACCATTGGAAACCACCTGAGATAACAGGAAGGATAATGACAAGATGTTGTTGTCTAGTAGAAAGACCTTCCCTTGAAGGGTGTCAAGTCTCATACCAAGAAAGTGAAGGACCTGGGATGAAACCAGAGAAGATTTTTTCCTAGCATTCTGTGCATTCAGACAGTCTCTACTGCGCATGACTGCATCGGAGAAACATTCTGGCCTTTTATATTATAGGATATCTCTAATGTACACGATGCTGGACTTCATGACATGTTGCACAATTGGGACTGGTGATATAATATTCTCCCCAATACACCTCATCATCTTCACTCACTCTCCATTCCATCTCAGTTACAATACCTAGGATACTGATTGACTGAAGGACTTGGGGTACTTAAAGTTTTGAATCCATAAATACATTTGGTGTCTTCAATGATGTGATCGTATCTTGTTCACGTATAGGGGAAATTTGTTGAAATAAATAGTTTATAACAATGCATGAGTGAATTGTGTGTAAAAAATGTTTGAGCCATTTGAGTACTTAATATTGGGATCTATGCCTCATCAAAAATAGGTAGCATTGTTTCTATAGGGAGAGGCATTTTAGCAGAAAAAGGGGGTCGTAATGTCTGTTTATAGATCACTGGTACAACATCACCTAGAGTATTGTTTACAGTACTGGAGGCAATATCTCTAAAAGTATATCAATAAATTAGAGCTTATTCAAAGAATGGTTTACAGTACTGTAGGCCATATCTCCAAAAGGACATCAATAAATTAGAGATTATTGAAAGAAAGACCACTAAAATGAGGTATGGGCTAAAAAACAAAACACTTCAGGAAATACCCCAGGACTGTAATATGTATAGTTAGGAGGACAGATGGGAGAGGGGTGACACGACTGAAACTGTCAAATATATAAAGATCAGGACAGATTTACTTTTCAGAATAAAATGCACAGTACAGCAAGAAGACATGCCCTAAAATTGGAAGGTGAAAAAATAAAAGGAAATGTAAGAAAAAACTACTTTAAGGAAAAAGTGAAAGATAAATGGAACGGCCTCCCAGCAGGAGTGGCTGAGCCTAAAGCAGTAAATGGATGTAAGAACTACTTGAGATAGATTAATGGCCAGTCTAAGGATAAAATTCTATTTTTTAACTGTTCAAGTGCTTAATTACATTTTTATTTATTTTCTACTCACTGGTCAGAGACAGTGCATTGTAATGATATATAGCAGCCAAGAAGTTAAAATCTCCATTTGATTTTGTGGGAATTTTAATTGTTCGCTATGGCACAGTTTTATTTTTCTCAGAATTAATCCAGATTTCCTCAGTACAACCTCTTTAGCTTACTGAATACAGCCATAAATGCATGTGAGTCTGACTTTACATTAACAAATATAAGATATCATTGCCAATATATAAAATCGTGACACGTTTCTGTATGAAATCAAAATCCCTCACTTGCTCTTACTAAATATGTGCTTAAAGGTTACCATATATTGCATTATCAATAATTTGCAAAAAATAAACAATTTAGTTAACTCCCCCCCTGAAAAAATAGACTCAACTCTACTTAATGCTCATATTTAACAGATATTTATTTAGAGCTTCTTAACAGAGATTTCTGGTTAGCAAATGACCACGTTAATTTATTTTCACTTCGTCCAAGAATAGTTTCATTAATAAGGAAGTTTTTAAGCCTTTTTGTTTCATAACTGTTTTTCTCCCCAAATTAATTTCTGCAGTAAAGAATGGGCCTATTGTGCATGCCGAATATTGGCGGTAGCTCCCAGCACCGCCTGCACTTTAGGAAGTTGTACTTCCAACAGGGGTGAAACAGTGGCTAGACAAGCCTCCTCTTTGTATTCTTGTACCCATGCCCACATCACAAAGACAATGTGCTCACTAATTTCATGTTGATGAACTCAAAATAAAAAAGGTTCCGTAAAATGTCCTCAAACAGGAACAAGATTTGCAAAAAAAAGAAAAAAATCAACAGATTGTAACTCATTACAGACCAGGGGCATGTGCATAAAGACTAAATTCAATTACGTGTCCAATTTAAGGAATATATTAAAATGCTCATATAATCAATTGGGTCTTTTAACCATCTGAATGCTAAAGAGGTCTCCAATGCATGCTTGGAAAAAGCACTGGAGACATCTCTAGCATTTAATGGGTTACAGGCCCCATTACAGTCTATGGGGATTTCTGCTGGTTCCCTATATTGCATTATATTATACTCTGGCAGGTATGTTCCTGGTTGAGCATCTCTATTAATCTGAAATAATGTACTTATTTGTTCTCTGTGTTGCAGTTGTCTTGCTCCACAATTGCTCCCTTTATACATATGTCCAAATGCACAACATGACCCCCCCCCCCCCAAAAGACAAATTTCCCAGTATGATCCTTATGACGTATGGGGAAGTAGATTGTGGAGGTGACAAACTCGATGTGGAAATCGGTTCATAGAGGTGAGCTATTTATTCCAAGGCCTGATCAGGTGACCAGGGGATACCCCTTGAGATTAGAGGAAAGGAGGTTTAAACTTCAGCAGAGGAAGGAGTTATTTACAGTAAGGTCTGTTAAATTGGAGAATTCATTGCCCAGGGAGGTAGTTATGGCAGATACAATGGATACACTTAAGAGAAGATTAGATACATGTTTATCAGTAGGTTGATCAGGAAGGTCTGATAAAGACTAATTTCATTGGTAGCAGGAAAGCTATAACATTTTCAGTTACTGGGGTATGAGGAGAAGGTTGAACTTGATGGACTTGTGTCTTTTTTCAACCTAATTTACTATGTTACTATGTTAGGAAGTGGGGCTTGGGTACAGCACAGGCGGTAAAATGTAGAACCACAAGGGATAGTACTTGTAAACAAAGGAGAGGGGATTGGAGAAAGGTATACACAAGCAACCAAGGAGGAAAGGTAACACCAGGAGGAGCATGCAGGGAGGAGAAGATGAAAAGCTGCAAGAATGGCAGAGGACAAGCTGGGAGTGGGGGCAAGAAGTGGTGGTGATAAAGACATGAATGGGGGGGGTGGAGGACACAGGCAATGCCATGCTTAGATTGCTAGTATATATATATAGATGTGTGTGTGTATCTGGATCAGTGGTTGACATATCTCAGAGCAGGCTTACTGTGAGCTGACAGCAAATGGGATGAGCTTTGGGGTGAGCTTGGAACTCTGATTGTCTGATGCTGTTATACAGCCATTGGTGCCAAAGAGGCAGTTGAAGAAGTAGTTTGTACCAAACCAATGCACATAGTTAAAGGAACAAACACACACACATATATTCTCGCCTTGGGACCAAAAAATATCAAGCAGTTCAAGAAGAAGGTTTGCCAGCAAACATAAGGAGCAGTTCTGGACAAAAAAATTCACACAGCAATGTTGATCCAAATAAATAAATAAATACGATTAAAAAATATAAACAGTTCAAGGAGCAGCTTTCACAAAGTACACAAACGCACACACAAATGAAAAAAGAAAAAGTAATGGACACATTCTACCATCTCAGTGGCAGAAACATCACCCACAGTGTATACAGGAAGCTTACAGAGCAGATACTTGGCCAGTTCTATAAACATGACACAGTGAAAGTTGAGCGCTTCTCTACACACTGTACGTTACTACCAGAGGTAACAATTTTCCCACTGCTTCTATTAGCAATTGCCTATGCGCACATGGTCTCGTTAGACAGGAGTCACGCCAGCTGGGGGGTAATGATCAAGGTACTTGTGGAACACATTACAAAGCTCTGGGAAGCTGCTACACCATGCTGATCTGTACACTTCCAGAGCACCAGACCCACACGTTTCTCATCTGCGCATTGTGATTCTGGTAATTCAACAGAAGTCAGAGGAACCGGTGGGTCTGGCCCACTGGGAGTATACAGATCAGCATTCTGGAGTGCTGGCAGCGAGATGGTTAGCATTACCAAGAGCACCAGGTAGCATTTCACTCCTCAGCTGTTGCTGATTTTTTTTGTGCTTATGGTCTTATGAGGAGCGAATAATTGCAACAATTTTAATACAACACTTTATTACCTTTAGTAAATCTCCTTCGTTTTTTTTTTTTCTGCAGTGTTGTATTTTATTCTATGGTAATAAATCTGCGCTCTCTTAACTGTTGTTAGACTTTAAGTCTCTTCATCCACAGCACGTCAAAGGTTAATGGGAGCTATAGTCCAAAGTCAGCTGAAGAACCCCACAATGTCGACCTCTACCATAATCTCTATATATCAGATGTTTCCAGTGAACTGCAATGCATTTGAAGCCTGTCTCCTTAGTGGGCTAATCCTACAAAAGGGGTGACTCTCTAAAATCAATGAAACTTATTTTAGGGTCCACTTTAACCAAGTATGGCTCTGGAATGTGTTGCGCATCCATCTGGCATTCAAAGGGTTAAACACTTAGGTGCTGGAGACATCTCCAACACAGTTTGAAGCACTGCATCAGATATGTCTGTTGCATCCAAGGAGTAAACAGAGTTTGCATGATTGGCAATGTCCAAGGTCTGCAAATGGCCACCGGGGCCCTAGTTTGGATGTTCCTGTCCTACACTTGTCTTAGCCATGTCCTGCTTCTGGTCAGCTAATCTGTCATTCATTTATTACACAGTCACATTTTTAGCACATTTGTCTAAAAAATAATTGTTCTTTTATATTTAACAGACTGGTACTCCCATCCTTCTAATTCTAACTTAAAGACCATTCAGCCGCTGCTTAATTACAAACAATTTTATAGTGGAGACATACATCAGATTTTCAATTACGGTAAAGAGACTTTCCAGAGATGCTATTTCCCACCTAGAATACTGATCTGAGTATTCAGAAAAAAATGAAACATTACATTTATTTGCTTAACTCTATTAACACTATTATTCTAATGGCAATCTGACGTACAATAGCTCCATTAATTCCACTGAGAATAATCACCTCTACCAAATGCAAGAACTATTGAAAGAGGAAAAAAGAAAAAACATTGTTGCAGCTTCTTTCTACAATAGAACAGACACATGTTCATTCCTTCAGTTCAATGTGCGGCTGGCCAATCAAGTGATTCAAAAGATGACCTATATAGGCTCCATTTTAATTTCACTGATGTAGAACAGTGAAGCTGAAATCCTAAGCACTGGAACCATTTTGGAACAAGCCAACTGCACAATAGGAGACAAAGAAAAAATTCCTCAAATTCACTTTGACTTTAACCCCTTGAATACTAGAGAGATCTCCAAAGCATTACACAAAAAGAAAGAAATAAAAATAGATACACCAGAGAAATAACACGTGGGTTTACTTTGTTGGGAGAGGGGGAGTATATGTAGCCCCTGAGTCCCTAAAAAGGATGCACAATGTGTTAACCCTTTGTTAGATCAATGTCTAGGGACTGTAATTTGTGCCCTGTGGTGCAGCTGGTTTGCCGCAGAATTGCTTTAGTTCTTAGTACACCAACCCTCACTGGGGCTTGGTTTAACCATTTAAATACCAGTGGGGTTTGAAACACATTGATTTGCAATGCGCTGCACAACCCACTGATTTTTAACCAGAAATGCATTGTGTACCCCTCTGGCATTCAAAGGGTTAAAAGATTATTATACAAATAAATGGTAAGGTAAAATCCACAGACAGCAAAAAAAGCAATATGTTGAAAAACACTCTAGAATTTAAGAAGTTTAAATCACTTTTTTATATCTCCCCTATCAATTGGTTTGACCCAGAACTGTTGGAATCCTTCTTAGTGCCTCATCCTCTCTATTCCCCAGATTCATTGTTAGAAGGTTGTTACATAAAATACGACCATGCTCTACTACAAATTGGGACGGGAGATGAAATATGACATTTTTCCATACAAAGATTTCGTCACAGAGCAATATGATATGGAGATTATACATCTTCTGCTTGTACAAAAGAGTGTCAGTGTGTTACAGATCCTGTTTTTAAGTCTGTCCCTTCGTGGAGAACAATTTATCGTAAAACTAGGCCACTGCAAGAATGTCCAATAAGCAGCTTAATATAAAGATGAATCTCACAATTACCCCAATGAGCCTGTGAGCTTGCAGCACACTGACAAAGACTTTCTTTTTATAAAGGAATACACTGATGTATTAACCCTTTGAGTGCCAGACAGCAAAGCAATGCATTGCTTACCTCTCTAGCACTCAAACGGTTAAGGCGCATTGGAGTGTGCACCTTTCTTGTCTTTAAAGAGTTAAGTAGGTTTATGCATTCTACCTGCCTCACTTAAAAAAAACAAAACACCAGCACCTCTCATGTCTGCCTCCATGGACGTGACATTCAGATCTGAGTGAAAATGTTATTTCTTGAAAAAAAAGGACATAATTCTTAGGGCCATTAGGATTTTCTAGCCATAGGAAAGTAAATGGGAGTTATTTTTTGGAGGCATTACATCTCAGTTAAAGGGATAGTAATGTTTCATAATAAAAGCAGCTATAATTAATCATCATAGTATTTGGACTTTGGAGAGTGTCATTTCAATTGTCAGAGTTGTAGTTCAAGAGTAATTCAATGACAAAGTGTCCCCCTCCCACCCCTTTTACTGATGTAACACTGCTCAGCCAAAGCAGAAGGGAGGTGCCCAGATAGATTGCAGAGAGGGACAATCTTCAATTAAGATAAAGGAAAAAACTGAAAAACTTGTCAAGGGGGGCAGGGCTTTCATTGTTCTCATAGGAAGAAGATTGTTCCCTGCTGTTATCTGTCTGGTCTATGGACTGCATTCCACATCTGAGAAGAGATGGCTTACACTAGGTAAAAGGGGCAGGAGGGGAAACTTTGCTTGTGAATATCTCTCAAACCATAAAGGTTTGAGAGATAAGACTTATATCGTTCTTCATGTTTTTTTAATGCCTACAAAATAAAATAAAGTTAAAACAAAGTATTACTATCCCTTTAAGTACATCTCTGATTACACACATGTAAATTAATCAGTGGCCCATTCACTATGCTCAAGTGGGAAACTACTTAACCCTTTGAATGCCATGCAATGAGTTGAATACCTCTATGGCTTTCAAAGGGTTAAATCCTGGTTTGTTGTAGTCCTTGAGGACCAAACATGGATAGGGTTGCCACCTTTTCCTCAAAAAAATACCAGCCATATTTGTGGGTCGGTGAGGGAGGAGCCACAAAAGGGAGGAGCCGCAAAAGGGGCAGAACTACTCAATGCTGCATGACTGGGTCACAAGAGGTCTGTATGGGTTTACTGATATCCACAGGACCTTGTTCATAGGGTCAGACAACAGGAACTGTCAATGTTGGGCTACAAACTTCATAGGTGATTTAGGCCATATTACCGTAAAATCTCAGGTATAATACGCACCTGTGTATAATATGCAGGTGCATATTATACCAAAGATTTTGGGGGAAAACAAGAGTGCCTATGTATAATACGCACCCTTGTTTTCCCCCCTTGCTAAAAAAGTATAAAGGCTGGCCGATCCCTTCCCTCCCTCCCTCCCCCGGGTCAAACCCGCACTCAAAACAAGCCTTACTAGCTTGAAGTTAAACTTGAAGTCCGCATCTTCTTCTGTGGATAAGGCAAAATAATAATAATAATGTGTATCAGGGCATTATCATTGGCTGTAGGCGGAAGGTCCTGCAAGCCCATTGATGGAAGCGGGCGGCAAAGGGAAGCATGCCACCCGCAAGGAAGCTGTGCATAACTCTATTTTGCCTTATCCACAGAAGAAGATGCGGACTTCAAGTTTAACTTCAAGCTAGTAAGGCTTGTTTTGAGAGCGGGTTTGACCCGGGGGACGGAGGGAAGGGATCGGCCAACCCTATTTTATTTTTTATTTTTTAAACTCTTGTGTATAATACGCACCCCCCACTTCACATAAGGTGAAGTGGGGTAAAATTGTGTGTATTATACCCAAGATTTTACGGTAATTAAATCAAACTGGAGTTATTCTGGACTAAGCAAACTGCAATATACAGAACAAATAAAAATGTCTGAACTCCCATGCATGTGAATAGATTTTTATTACCCCTTGAATGCTAGAGAGATCACCAATGCACTGTGAGACAACTCTAGCATTTAATGAGTTAAAAGACCAAATTAATTTGTCAGAAATGTTTATTTGTCCCCTATGTTGCAGCTGGTTTGATCCAGAATAACTCCAGTTGGGAGTTATATATGGGCCTTAGTTCCAAACAACTGGGGAGTCACAAGTTAGTCACCCATGTGTTACAACTTTCAGAAGGGATTACTACTTCAACAAACACCTGGAAAGTCGTAGGTTACTCAAACTTGGGTTACAACTGAGGGTACAATTTGTTGCTAGACTGCAGTTGCCAAGGCCAGCTAAGGATGACAATTTATATATTGTCTGCCTAAGTAACTGAATAATCTAAAAATTTTAGGTAGTGCCCCACTCACCAGCCACACTCCCCAAAATAAAAGTGTTAGTCTATGGCCAGTTGAAATGTTGAGATGTATATTCAGTTTCTAACTGACTTGTGTGTCCAAGGACTGACAACCTACAGTGTATATGTCTGTTATAATCAATGTTCTCTTCAGCATATGATTCCCAGCTAGCAAATGGATGACTGGAAATGGAAAGCAACAACAAACAGAAAACAACACGTTTTTGTTTAAAGCCCTCACCTCATTATTCAGAGTGAGGACCTGTGCCATTGCTAGATTTCGCCTGGATGAAGTTCAGCACAGTCCTTTGGGTTAAAACACAGCTACATGTGTCTTCCAGTATCAAAGTAGAGCACACATGTTTGACTATGGAAGACAGCGAGGGGAAGGACTAGAGTTCACACACAACGATTATGTCACAAGTATGTCGGTGGATGGTTAGGCTACATTGTTGTAGGCATTACTATGGAGAACCGAATTCCGTTTTGAAGCGAAAACAACATGCACCACAGACTGCACATTTGACATCCTAAAAGCTGGAGAAGGACTGCTTCTCCCCACTCAGTCACCTCACTCCCCTCCCCGGACGCACACAAATAATGGCTTTTCATTTGCTGGTGTAGTAGTTATACCGGCTCCGGTGAGCTAATTACCGGCTGTGCTGGTAAAATACCGGCCGGGTGGCAACCCTTAACATAGACACCTGACTTACAGAGTATGATAAGCAAATCCATACCTACCATGTATCCCTCTCTAAGAACCAAATCCGTCATCCCTCTTTCCCAACTGATATCCCTTTATTTAGGAGATCAGACTGTATGGTGTGTAGGTGTGTATCACAAATGTTCTACAGCACATTATTGCTTGTTTAAACTTCAGTATATGTGTTTATATATTAGTCTGTGTAAATAAAATAATTTGGTCGTTCTCTAAATCATTCATTCAGTTACACAAAGAGGTGACAATAATCTAAAAATCTCAATAATTTCCAACCTATCACTCACACACCAACTAGAACAAAAGTGTCCCTCTTTGGCCATTTGCAGTGCTGGGTGGTATGTAAATCACTTGTGTCAGAGCTAGTGGAATGTTCACCTGCTATGTGAGGGGACTGTCTGAGTTGTCGTTTGTCCCAGGAAAAGTGTTTTTGTTTTTCTTTCAGAATGTCCTGATGATTTCAGTAAGGAATAAATCCTGCCAATGAACCTCTTGGCTCAGAGCACTCCTGGAAGGGTTACGTGGGCAGGATTACTTTATAAAAAAAAATAGTGTTGGCGTTTTAGTAATTGCTTCTGCTTCTGTCTTTGCTTCTTGGATGTTGCATCCAATAGAAATACTGCCTACCACCTGTTTATTTAAGTTTCACTTTTCCAAAACTTGTGAAAAACAATGTTTAAAAATATAAATATATAAATAAAACAGCAATATTCTTACCAAACAAAAAGCAATTTAACAAAAAAATTACAGTTTTTGCCACGATACATTTAGGGCTGTAAGTACAATTATAAAGTGGAGCATTCTGGAACAAGGAGCACTATATGTGCTTTATCCCAGAGTGCGCATTCACCTTATCTACACTGAGCATTCCAGAACAAGGAGCACTATATGTGCTTTATCCCAGAGTGTGCATTCTCCTTTTCTACGCTGAGCATTCCAGAACAAGGAGCACTATATGTGCTTTACCCCAGACTGCGCATTCACCTTATCTACGCCGAGCATTCCGGAACAAGGAGCACTATATGTGCTTTACCCCAGACTGCGTATTCACCTTATCTACACTGAGCATTCTGGAACAAGGAGCACTATATGTGCTTTATCCCAGACTGCTCATTCACCTTATCTACATTGAGCATTCCGGAACAAGGAGCACTATATGTGCTTTACCCCAGACTGGGCATTCACCTTATCTACATTGAGCATTCCGGAACACTATATGTGCTTTACCCCAGAGTGCGCATTCACCTTATCTACATTGAGCATTCCTGAACAAGGAGCACTATATGTGCTTTACCCCAAACTTTGTATTCACCTTATCCACATTGAGCATTCCGGAACAAGGATCACTATATGTGCTTTAACCCAGACTGCGCATTTACCTTATCTACATTGAGCATTCCAGAACAAGGAGCACTATATGTGCTTTACCCCAGACTGCACATTCACCTTATCTACAGTAAGCATTCCAGAACAAGGAGCACTATATGTGCTTTACCTCAGATTGCGCATTCAACTAATCTACATTGAACATTCCAGAACAAGGAGCACTATATGTGCTTTACCCCAGACTGCACATTCACCTTATCTACATTGAACATTCCGGAACAAACCACTGCACCATAGGCAATATACAGATATTCTCAATTATTTAAATGGGGCTTTTAGACCTCTGAGTGAAAGAGAGGTATCAACAAATTGCAACCAACCTGTAAACTGTCCAGATCTGCCCCGTAGACTGCAGTTTTTTAGAGTTAAATACACATTCTCTGGGGACTGAGGCTGAAACTCTGCCCATTTCTCCTTCTCACCCTGTTCCTCCCACTTTCTGCCCACTTCTCCTCCTTCCGACCCTGTTCTGATCACTTCTCATCCACTTCCCACCCACTTTATAACACAAGGACGACAAGCACCACCCTACCAATTAAGTCACGTCCTATTTATGATGCAATTCACATAATTTACATCCCCCTAATCGAAGCACATGAGCCTTCCCCTGGGGACAAAGTTCCCAGCTATGACTGCAACACAATGAGTTGGATAACGCCTGTTCTGTCAGTCCCATCTGGCTCTAGGAGGTGTTGCTAGGAGCCGTCCGGCTCCAAAAGGGACTGACAGCACAAACGTGCAGACGTCACTACTGAGAGATGTCTGTGCTCCGTCCTGTCTGTCAGCCTGGGAACAATGGAGGATTCTATTGAATAAGGTAATAATTCTGGCGACTAGCGCTACTTGAGAAGCTAGTCGCCAGATGGGGAATTATTAGACATCAAGTTATTTAGCGGTGGTAGTTCTGCTTTAAATTAATGTGATTTTCATTTGCTTATATGGTAGAGTTGGTTTGCCCCAGAACTGTGCCACTTACTTTTATGCATACGGAGCTTGAGGTAATTTTCAGTTAGGTAATGAGATACAAACCAACTTCCACTAAAAATAAAAGATAACAGAGGGAACCATATAGGGCAATGCCATCAAATTGCCAGGCAATATCATTCAATCGACCAGTATAATAGAAATTTCATATGGTTATAATCACATGTAGAAGTGGCTACTAGAATAACTGTCAAAGTAGCCAGCCGGTAAGTTGAGGATAATCAGACTGAATCCATGCAGAAACCAGTACAGTCCAGCTGTTCCTCAGTATGGATAGTGTCACTTCACAAGAAAGACAAAAGAAAACCAAAAACACAAAAGACACAAAAATGTGAGGGAGCTTGGTTGACATTAGAACTCTCTATAAAGGTGTATACAGACATGCACATGTACTCACGTTAATAAATATCTAGTTCGTGAATGACCACAAACCAGTAAACAGTAGCAGGGAATTCCTCAACTGTTTGGCCTAGTGCATTAAAACTCGTTGGTTTGAGGGCCTCTTATTTAACTTACTTTTAATAAGTTGGCTTGACTGATTATTTTTATATAGAATTCAATTTATAAAGGGCTACTTTCACCTAAAAACATATTTGGTTATGTTGATAGATTTTTGTAATCACCTATGTGTTGAATAATTCATTTTTCATTTCATTCCATTCTTGTTGTTATGTACATTAAAATGATGTAGTATATAAAGCATGCAAAACTACACAATTTCATTACCAATCCTGGCTATGTAATATTAGGCTCCTGAGGGACAAAGAGATAACCAACTTGCCTATGTCATAAACTATACTGCCAATAAATCATATATATGACCTGTTTTTCCCCTTTCAACATAAAAAAATTATTCACTTTCAAGATAAGTTTTGTTTTCCAAAAACCTGCCTGCTCCCATGACATCAGACTTAGTAAAAGGTGATGGTTTCTCTTTAAAAAAGAAGTAAACTTTTTTCATGAAACAAAATATGTGACTGTAATGTTCTTGATCAGTATTCAAAAGTTATTATGTCTAAAATCTATTTTTTAAATTAAACAGCAAATTTCTATTGTGGTCACCAAGTGGTGCTGTCCCATAGTCTAAGACTCAAGCTTATCCACAGATTGCATTATTAAAAAAGGAATGAGTGAGATATTCAAAAAGTTGTAGAAACTGAGATTGTTTGTAATCAGAATGAAAAAGTTCTTACTCCATGATCCATCAATTTTCAGACATATTACTGTAATTTTTTGCATCCAATTCTGCCATCTTCGTCAAAGAGAAAAATGTAGTCTTAAAAGTGTGCATGGTTAAAGTGATAGTAATACTTCATTTTATCTTTATTTTATTTTGTAGGTGTTAAAAAAACATGAAGAACAATATAAGTCTTATCTCTCAAACCTTTATGGTTTGAGAGATATTCACAAGCAAAGTTTCCCCTCCTGCCCCTTTTACCTAGTGTAAGCCATCTCTTCTCAGATGTGGAATGCAGTCCATAGACCAGACAGATAACAGCAGGGAACAATCTTCTTCCTATGAGAACAATGAAAGCCCTGCCCCCCTTGACAAATTTTTCAGGTTTTTCCCTTATCTTAATTGAAGATTGTCACTCTCTGCAATCTATCTGGGCACCTCCCTTCTGATCTGGCTGAGCAGTGTTACATCAGTAAAAGGGGCAGGAGGGGGATACTTTGTCATTGAATTACTCTTGAACTACAACTCTGACAGAATTGAAATAATGCTCTCCAAGGTCCAAATACTATGATGATTAATTAGAGCTGCTTTTATTATGAAACATTACTATCCCTTTAAATCTACCATCATATTGACGGGTATTTTCAGAAAAAATATTCTTTTAGCCGTCACTTTTTTGTCTGATTAACCTCACTCATACCCACAAAATACAAGTGGTCTAAACTCAGAGAAGACAAATTAAAATACAATTACCAGGAGTGAGAAGCAGTAGTATGGAGTTAACTACTTAAAAAAAAGAAAACGCCTTCCCTTGTTTGAAGATTTGTCATTTTAAAGACAAACCTTTGAAAACTTTCTTTTGAAAGACAAAATCAAAGACATTTTAACACCAGAGTTTTTAAGACCAATATCCATCAAGATCTTCTTACCGTCATTTTTAATTCTTTTGACACATTTTTCAGAATATGGTGTTTCTTTTACCAGCAACTCATGTTCTGACACTAATTTCATTATGACGACTTTTTGAACATCATACCCAATGTCTTCTAGGAACTAGTTGGCACCATTAACAACAGTTTGCTTAAAAACAAAAATCTGACACACACAAGTAAATGTTTAAGGATATAAAATTGTATGACAAATGCAGCTGTTGCTTTGAGAATACCTTAATTTAGATTTTACCAATGTACAGCAGAAAGTGACAGTGCTGGTTCTTTGTTACGAATGATGACTCATTTGCAAGTTTTATTATCTTTCATGTCTAATGCAATTCATTTGTGTGCTCCAAATGGATAGAAGAGAAATAGCAGGGGAACACTGCACTGGTTATTTATAGAGATGTGCCTACTTATCACAGAGGGCATGGATTTGAAATTGAGGGAAATATTCACTAGTCAACCAATTGCTACACATATACAACATCATTATTTTTATTGGATTTTGCATGTGTCACAGGCTAGTGCTGAGATTCAGCTCTGAATATGTATATTGCACGTGTTCCCTTTCCCATGGCTCTCAAAATGTTTCACAACGTTCCTGGTTAATTTTGTTCTCCTTTACCCTGGAATAAATGCCCTGTGCACAAAAGCCCTAAGCACAATGGCAGGTCGCCTTTGGCTCTATAGCTGGTGGGGGACTACAAATCCTATCATCCCCAAACAGCCGTTGGCTGGTTCGAGAAGATGATAGTTGCAGACTCCAATAGTTGTAGATCTAAAGATTGCCAGCACTGCCTTAGACCTTCCTCTGTATTTGATAGATGGATAGGGGGGAGATGAAAGGATACAGGAACAGAATTTGCAGACATCGACATTAATGTACTAAGGAGAACTGAAGCAATTCTGGGGCAAACCAACATCATATCAGACAAATACATATTCCTTTTGGTCTAAAAGAGGATTTTAGTCTTACCTGTTAAATCCTTTTATCTTAGTCCATATAACTCACAGGTACCATGTGGAGGAGACAGCCCCTCCCAGAGGGGGGCTGAAACAATTCTCAAAGAAGTGCAGGGGTGGAACTCCCCCTCCTCCATATCAGGCTACCTCACTAAGCCCCTCCCAGATAGGTTTGAGAAAATAAACCTAACAAGTAAGATAGCAAGAAGGAAGAAGGGAAAAACTCCTGTGAGTGATGAACCCAAAAGGACTCCCACATCTATCCGCAGGAGACCCAGCATGGTCCCTTTCACTGGGTGGGAGACCTATGAGTTATATGGACTAAGAGAAAAGGATTTATCATCCAATAAAACTCACAGGTACCATGGGGATGTAACAACATTGAGCTCCCCAGGATGGAAAGAGAATGAAAGGACCAAGCGCCAGTCCCCTATGATACCAGAGCTCCCATGGACTATCCAGGACATGGAACAGCCCAAACTAACTAAATTTCAGCAGACACTGAATAACATAACACAGCACACAAGATCAAGAGCCAATAGGTCTCAACAGTTAAAGAGCAATATGGCATAGGAATGACAAAAGTCCTAGATAGGCAAAACTGCCTCCAGGATTTTCCTGCCAAAGCTGGCTTCAGCTGAAGCCAGAACATCCACACAGTAATATTTGGCAAACGTGTGCACAGAAGACCAAGTTGCCACCTTGCACAGCTGTTCAGCAGAGGCCTGATCTCATAGGCCCTGGAGGCCCCAACAGACCTGGTAGAATATGCTGTAATGAGGAAGGAAACAGTTTTCCCTCTGAGCTCATAAGCCTTGCAGATGGCAGACTTAATCCAGGATGCAACAGTCACCTTGAACATAGCCAAACCAGCCCTGGGACAAATAAAGCATCAGTCTTACAAAAAGACTCAGTAAGGTGCAAATAGAACATAAGGCAGCGTACCACATCTAACAAGCGGCGATCACTTTCCTTGTCAGATTTAGGGTCAGGACAAATGGAAGGCACAACAATCTCCTGATTGGGAAGAAATTCCTGGGAGATACAGAGAACAGCCTTATCCTTGTGAATCACCAGGAAAGGTGATTTGCAGGACAAAGCATACAGTTAAGCAACCCTGCGGACAGAGAGCACAACCAAGAGAAAATCCATTTTCCACATCAGAAAACGTAGAGGAATGGTAGCCAAAGACTCAAAAGGAGGTTGTTGCAAGATGCCTAAAACCAGATTAAGGTCCCATGTGAAGTGGGAGTCTTAAAGACAGGGAAAGCATGCACAACATCGTGAAAGAAGGCTTTGACATCTGACAACAAGGCAATGCGTCCCTGGTAAAAAACTGACAGCTGAGGTCTGGATCTTCAAGGAAGTACGGCTAAGGCCCTTGTTCGCACCATCCTGCAAAAAGGACAGAATGGACGGAAGATCAAACTACTGTAAGGACAGATCCCTGTCCACACACCAAGAATGAAAGTTAGACCAAACCCTGTGGTAAGTATTAGAAGAAACTGGCTTTCTGGCTTGGATCATGGTGGAGACTACCTGAGGAGAAAAGCCCTTCCTCCTCAAGATGGAGGCTTCAACAGCCATTCCATCAAAGCCAGACTGTCCACATCCTCTCTCCCAAGGTAACCCTGGAGAAGGAGATCTGGTCTGCATAGCAGAGGAAACGGATCCTGAGCAGACAATGCCAACAAATTGCCTAGTCCAATATGAAGCAATCAGTATGACCGATGCACTGTCCATCCGAATCTTTCTCAACACCCTGGGGATGAGAGTACGAGGAGGAAAAATGTAGACTAGATGAAAGCGCCAAGGAATGGACAAGGCGTCCGCTGCAAACATCAGAGGATCCCCCCAGCAAGAGCAAAACATTGGAACTTTCCTGTTGCCCATGGTTGCGATCAGGTCTATCCAAGAACGGTCCCATTTTTTGAACCAGCAGGTTGAAGACCTCCGGATAGAGCTCCCATTCCCCAGGGTCCACTGTCTGGCGATTGAGGAAGTCCGACAGAAGATTCTCTATGCCTGGAATGTGCAAGGCGTGGATGGCAGGAATGTGTTCTTCTGCCCAGGCCAGAATAACCTTGAACTCTGACCAAGTGGAAGCACTTCTTTTGCCTCCTTGTTTGTTGATGTAAGCCATGGCTGTGACATTGAGCAAACTGGACAGCCCTTCAGTGGAGAGCACCAGTACACCAGAGAGTGGAGAATCGCTCTGAGGTCCAGAATGTTGATGGGTAGGATTGTCTCCTCCACATTCAAACTACCTTGAACCCCCAGGTGACCCAGGACAGCTCCCCAGTCATAAAGGATGGCTTCAAATCACCAGGGTCCAGTACTGAACAATAAAGGGTTTCCCCTTTCTTAGGTTGGAGCAATTCAACCACCATAGGAGGTCCTGTCTCACCTCCTGGGGAAGAAAGACCAGACGATCCAAGAGTTCTGGACTCCTGTAAGCCCAGACAGTGAACCTCTGAAGCTCCCTGGTGTGAGCCATGGAGTACGGAACCGCTTCCATGGTAGATATCATCTTGCCCACAAGGGATGAGAACTTGCGTACTGGGGCTGAGGTCCAGACAGTGAACCTCTGAAGCTCCCTGGTGTGCGCCATGGAGTAAGGAACCACTTCCATGGTAGATATCATCTTGCCCACAAGGGATGAGAACTCGCGTACCCGGGCTGAGGTCCACCCCAGAGTTTGGGACACCTTGTTTGTGATCTGCTGAACAGAATCCTCTGTCAGATAGACCATGCCCTGACAGGTGTCAAACCGGAGACCCAGGAAAACCAGATCCTTAGAAGGAACTGGAGCAGACTTGCCCATGTTCAGAATCCACCAATGCTGGAGGAAGATCTGAGCAAATTCCTGGACCTGGCAGTCCAGAAGATCCCTGGAAGGAGCCTTCAACAGAAGATTGTCCATGTATGGAGTCATTTGAATCCCTTGGTGTGCAGGAAGGCAATCAATGCCTCTAACACCCGTGCGAACATGTGAGGAGCAGTGGTGAGCTAAAAGGGCAGAGTGGTGAACTGGAAGTGCCCCAAGGTGCAAGCGAACCTGAGGTACTTCTGACTGTCTGGATGAATTGGAACATGCAGGTACGCATCCTACAGATCCAGAGAGGCCAGGAATTCCCATTGGACACATTGCTGCAATGACAGAGCGCAAAGATTCCATCTTGTAGTGACTATGGACCACAATATAATTGAGGTCCTTGAGGTCCAGGATATGGCGACACCTCCATTCTTCTTGGGAACTACAAAGAGGTTTGAATAAAAGCCTAAACCTCTCTCTTGCGAAGGTACAGGAGCCAGAACTCCCTTGTCCAAGAGAGTCTGGACTGCCCCGTTGAAAAAACTGAGCTTTTTTTGTCCCAGAGGGGACTGAGAAAGGAAGAATCTGAAGGGAGGCAGGGATACAAAGGGAATACTGTAACCTCCTGAATCCACCTGTAATATCCACTGATCCGCAACAGAGCCTGCCCAAATGTTTGAAAAATGTTGCATGTGACCACCCACAGGAGGAAGGTGTGGACCAGGGTTCATAGAGTCATGCCGAAGAAGGTTTGGTGTTTGGTGGAGGGGTGCTTGGACCTACATTGCTGCCTGGGCTTGGGGTTGGAGAGAGGGGTGCTGGCCTGAGACCCAGCCGGACTCAGCCTTTGCCCTTTGCTTTGGTGGGAACGAAAAAGACACTGCTTCCTTGCCAGATTATGGCATCTTGGAACCTGAGTCAAGAAAGAGCTCTTGCCCCCAGAGGCCTCGCTGATAATATCCTTCAGCTCGGGGCCAAAAAGAGACATACCCTGAAAAGGGAGAGGAATGAGTGACTCTTAGCTGACAGGTCAGCAGACCAAATCTTAAGTCACAGCCTGCGTCTAGCAGCCACAGAAAAGGCAGAAGCCTGAGCCTCAAGCCTGACAGCATCAAAAAGTGCATCAGTAATGTTGGCTAAAAGGGCCAAAAGGTCCTCCTTAGGGGAACCTTTACGGACAGCTTCAGTAAGCTGTTCAGTCCACACAGCAATGGCTCTGGTAACCCATACAGAAGCCAAGGTAGGCCTCAAAGAGGCACCTATGGCAGCAAAATTAGACTTCAGGATAACTTTAAGCTTCCTGTCAGATAAATCCTTAAGTGCCGTGGCACCCGCCAAGGGCAAAGCAGTTGATTTAGACAGTCTAGAAATAGCAGGGTAAAGCTGAGGAGGTGTAGCCCACTGGGGCAAGGCTGCATCAGAAAAGGGATACAGCTTAGAAAATCTATTGGAGAGAGCAAGATTCTTGTGTAGTGTCTTCCACTGATCCAGGATAACCTGATCCAGAGTGGGATTAGGCAAAACAGAGTAGTGGAATTCTTGCGTCTTTGAAAGATGTCAGAAGTAGACTGTGTCTCTACGGGGTTAACAGGAGTATTTAGGGTAGTCAAAACCACCTTGAAGAGACCCTCAGCAGAGCGTTCAGGGTCATCCTCAAAGGGGTCACCATAAATATAGAAGAAAGCACCTTCTGCACACGTAACATCCTCAGACTCTTAAAATGAATCCTCCTCGGAGGGATCAGAGAGATCAGGAATACCTGGGGCCTTAGGGGCCACAAACCTTAAAGAAGTGGGTGGCTTCCAAGACTGAAGAACCCCTTGACATGAAAGAGGAAACTGTGCCATAGAGCACTTTAAGTCCTTGACCCAATGTGCCTCTTGTTCATGGCTGGAGGGCACTGGCGGAGAAGAAGGAGTCACAGCGCATGAGGGGCATAAGTGACCTGAGTACTATCTGGGAAGTCCCACTTGGCATGAGGAATAGTAAGCAATGGGGGTCAAAGACGCCCCTGAGTCCTTAGCCTTAGGCCTAGCCCCATGTCCCTTTTGTCTTGCAGTAATAGGGAACCCAAATACTAATAAGATCACCCCAGAAAGCCTAAGATGTACTTATCTGGCAGGTGAAGAGTTAACCTGAGCAGGAGAACCAAGGAATCCAAGCCCTGCATAGGATACTCAGCTCAGGAGAGAAAAAAAATGGTGTCTGAAATCAAAGCTTATCAGAGAAAAGCCCGCAAAATGGGCGTTATGGGAAATGTAGTTTCTCTCATGAAAGTATCCCAAAAATAGAACCCACATCCCACATGGACCCCCAAAACACTGAGGAGGTGAACCGGAGTATAGGACAAGAAGAATGAGCCCTCTCTCAACTAGGTACATGGAGCAGTTGCAGAGAAACGTCCCAAAGCAGTCTGTCCTATAGAAGTCAATGGAGCAATTGTGGCTATGTGGTAAAGCGTGCTCTTAAAGGCGCATAATTCAAATAAATTGAAAAACGTTAAAAGGAACTAAAATGTCCTAAAACACATATAGAACACTTAATAAGTATTAAAAACTCATGAATGAAAGGGGGGAATGAGAATTAAGTCCCTCAACCCAATAAGCATAGCAGGGAAGGGGTTAAACACCACAAGGCAGCCCAAAATGCTCCAATAACCCAAAGAATAGACAAACAATTACCCAAGGTGAGCGCAGAGGGGAAGAGTGGGGCAAGTGGACCATGGCACTCAAAGGGTTGCTCACCTTTTTTACAGGTTTTCTTTCTTAAGATCACTACTGAAAATGAAGAAGCCTCAGAGAGACTCCTTCTGGAGAGAGAAACATGGGTTGCATGATTCTCTCCCACGGCTGCAGGGGTCCACAGACAGCACCTGTAAACTGGGCAGTCCTCCAGGGGAAGCCAGTAATGGTAATCCACCTAAGGGGGGACTTTGGACATCCCATATCTAAGAAAAAATTATAAAATAAATAAAAACTAAGCAGAACTGTTCTCAGCTTTCTAACCAGGATCTTGGAACAAATCTATCTGGGCGGGGCTTAGTGAGGTAGCCTGATATGGAGGAGGGGGAGGCTTCACCTCTGCTCTTCTTTGTTCCAGCCCACTGGGAGGAGCTGTCATCTCCCCATGGTACCTGTGAGTTATATTGGATGACAGAGAAATGGGGGTTTTAGCCCCTTCCGTGTTAGACATGTATCAAATGAATTGCTTCAAAATGCACTGAAGACCACACTAGGATTCAAGAGGTTAAATGCCCTAAATAACAGAATAGGAATTTGGGGACTTTTGATTTGTCCACTATGATGATGCTGGTTTGCTCCATTTCTTAGTTCATTAGTGGTGGTAATGGTTTTCTGAGATGAAAACATACCTATCTTTATTAAGACAGGTAAAATAGTAGTAATACATTTTGTTACCATCAAAGCATTGTTAAGGGTATAAATCTAGTGAGGGTTGAGGTCTCACTGGTCTTGCTGTTGTTTGAGGTAATGTCCCAGATAATAAATGAGTCCCAAGACAGAAAGATTGCAGACTCAGTGTCTTGTCTCTGTCTCCGGGATACAACTAACTACTTCCCAAGTGAGACATTCTTGGCATTAGTGCAATCTGTCCTACAATTCCCCTGTCTTCAAACAATTGTATATGAGACGACAAGCAAAATATACCTATATTTATGTGACTGTTAATGAGAACAACATTGTTCTACAGCAGAACTGCTATTCAGTTAGTCTGTACATTTCCTGTCACTTCCCACAATGTTATTTTAACCTTTCTGTGAGGGCTTAACACTTTGAGTGCCAGAGTGGTATGCAACGCATTGCAAAGCAAAGGGTTAAATACAGAGGTGCAGTTGTGACATGGCCTACTTGTACTGGCTCTGCACTCTCCTGCAACCCTTTACAATCAGACCTATTTGATATCTTAGCTGGTGGCTGCTGACATCATCACACATGACCACTGCCAGACAGTAAAATATGTGCATTGATGAGCCCCTTCCATTTTCTTCATAACCATTTGAGCACAAGAGTGATGTCCAATGCACTGCAAAAGTCTGTACTGCGGCCTTAGTCAAAATAGCTCCAATCTATATGTGTTTGCATGTGTGTGTGTCGGAGGGTTGGGGTGTCAACAGTTTACATTTTTACTACAGGACTCAAATATGGTCTAGTTTTGTCACTGCCTTTCTAGAAGCAAACCATTTAAAATAATTGCTAAATTAGATAATCAAAGCATGATGGTTCTGCTAAACCCATTTGCCGCCATTGAGGCTTACCACACTGTTAATGCTTCCACAGCTGCAGTAACCAGAGCATAAAATGCTTTGGTAACATACTTCAAGTCAGTGAACAGTGACTGAAAAACAATGCCAAGTGGTTGTGATACTGTTTAGTATGCATTTTCTTTCTTCACATTTTCAAGGTTATCATAGAAGTAACAAAAATCCCTCGACTGTTAAGAAAACAGCCCCTATACAATACACATGTGTATATGTGTACATATACCTGTTAAATAGATCAGAAAATGTCTCCAGCAAAGAATCCAAAGCTTACGTTAGCATTCCCAGAATTCCACTTAGAAACATGCACATTAAGACACACAGTGCAACCACATACTTTTCAAAACAATATAGGTCTTTTAGCTTATACCTATTATTAGGCAAGGGGTTAAAAGCTTGGATTTGGGGGGGGTTAATTTGTACCTGATACACTAAAGGGTTTTCTGTGCCTGTCAAAATTAGGTGGGGTTGGGCCCATTTGTGGAACAGGAATGTGTCCATGGGTGGGGCTAAGGGTGTGTAGGGTTACCTGAAACAGAAATACAGACCTGATAGGAATGCCCAACAGGTAGATCACGATTTACCAGTAGATAACTAATGCTTGCATGAGAAGATTCATGCTGAGTACTGCTTACATTGGATAAATTATGTCAGTCTTTTAACAACTTGTAGATCTTTAGATGGAGTCCAGGAGAAATCGGATTACCTGAAATGCGTTTTACAAAAAGCAACATAGCATTGCATTAGGCATGTCAGCAAGAGTAAAAGAAAAAAAAAACACTGTGGTACTCCACAGAAGTGCAAATATAGTAAAATAAAAAAAGAAGCATTTAAGAAATATAAGCAGACGCAGAAGGAAGAAGATAGGTAACAGAGGCCAAATGCATAATTAGATGTGACAAAGCACACACAGAGGGAAAAAAAATTGCCCAGTCAATAAAAAAGGGGAATAAAACATTTTTTAGATATATAAGTGAAAGGAGTAAAATGGAACAAGGAATAGTTAGACTGAAAACAAAAACACAGAAACTATGTAAGTGAGAATAAAGGGCTGACTGTCTGAATTAATATTTTTTGTTCAGTTTTTACAGAGGAAGATGAAGGGAAGGGACCTCTGTTAGAAAAAAGAAATGGCAAGACGTGAAATATGCATGTTTACACAGCAAGAAGTTCTACTTCAACTTTCTAAGGAAAAAACAGATAAATCAATGGGACCAGATGAGATACACCCAGAGTTTAAAAGAACCTAAGAGTGTTCTGGTAAAACCTTTAGCAGAATTATTGAATCAGTCACTATTGACAGGAGTAGTTCCAAAAGATTGGAAGGTAGCAAATGTAGTACCGCTTCACAAAAAAGGTAGCAGAGAAGAGTCTTGTAACTACAGACCAGTAAATCTTACATCAATAGTGGGAAAATTAATGGAGACTATGCTAAAGGAAATAATATCTGAATTTGAATGGCTTGCAAGATACCAAACAGAATGGGTTTACAGCAGGGAGATCTTGTCAAACTAACCTCATAGATTTTTGACTGGGTAACGAAAATAATAGACCAAGGAGAAGTAGATATAACTTATCTAGATTTCAGTAAAGCATTTGACACTGTCCCTCATAGAAGACTCATTAATAAATTGCAGTGTTTGGCCAATGGCTGAGTGACAGGAGACAGAGTCAATGGAGAATATTTGGACGAAAGGAGTGTTAGTAGTGGGGTACCTCAGGGATCTGTACTGAGGCCCATTCTTTTTAATATTTTTATTAGTGATATTGCAAAGGGTCTTCAATGTAAGGTATGCCTTTTTGCAGATGATACAAAGATCTGCAATAGGGTTGACATTCCAGGGGGAATAAGCCAAATGACAAATGATTTAGGTAAATTAGAACAGTGATTCTCAACCAGGGTGCCGTGGCACTTTGGTGTGCCTCAAACATCAAATTAGGGTGCCCCATGTTTTCTATGAAGACTTTGACAAAAATGTGAATATTGTCTTTTAATTGAAGAAATATTAAAATTGTTATGCACAATAGGTTTATTTTTTATAGCTATAAAAAATAATATCTGTATATTTATTAATTTTACCCTTTATTATGCAATTGCTAAATTACATTAAACATGTTATGGGTGCCCTGAAAGTTCCAGATTGCATGTTAGGGGTGCCTTGAGCAAAAAAAGGTTGAGAACCCCTGAATTAGAAGAATAGACAAGAGTGTGGCAGCTGCAGTTTAATGTTGATAAATGTAAAATAATGCACTTGGAACATAAAAATCCAAAGGAAAAATATACTGTTAAGAGTACTGTGCTGTCAGAGACAACAGAGGAAAGGGATTTGGGAGTAATTATTTCTAATGACTTAAAGGTAGGCAGGCAATGTAATAAAGCAGCGGGGAATGCAAGCAAGGTGCTAGGTTGTATTGCTAGGGGCATTACTATCAAAAAACGTTAGACCTCACCTCAAGTATTAAGTACAGTAATGGAGACCCCATCTCCAGAAGGATATAGATACTCTAGAAAAAATTCAGAGAACGGCTACTAAAATGGTGACTGGTTTACAGGAAAAGAATTATCAGGATAGACTAAATGATCTGAATATGTAGAGCAGGACTCAAAAATGTCAAGCCCTGAGCTACTAGCCAGGCCTGAAAAGTTACTCGCCACAAGTTTTCATGCCTAGCCCCACCCATATCCCCGCCTTTAACCCCACCCATATAAATTGCAGATTGTAAGCTTTCGGGCAGGGACCTCGCACCCAATGTTTCACTCTACAAAGCACCTGTAACCCTGTATTGTTTAAACCCTGAAATTGTAAAGAGCTGAGTACACTTGTGGCGCTATATAAATAAACATTCATTCATTCATCCAACTCATTGCAATGCAATGCATTGAATACCTCTCTGACACCGTAAGGGTTAAAAAGTAGCTTTGGGGATCCAGCCCACAAAGAAATGGCTTATAGTGGCCATCAGGATTGCGTACCCAGATTTATCATAAGTGGGCCTTTATTAGTAGAAGGTGTTAGTGTACCTTTAAAGAACAGTTAACAGCTCTCTCCTTCGTATGGTGCTAGTTACAGTTCTTAATGTATTAAAGGCAAACTAAATAACACAATTGGCCTAGAGTACCTTATCTCCGTGAACTAACAAAGCCACCGAATGCTCATTAATGTTATCTTACAGGAGTAATGGACTCTCACAATGTTTATTATGAGATGCATAATTTATAACACAAAGGGCCGTGTGTTCAAAGGGATAACGACAAAAAATTGTCATATGAAACACAAAAATAAGTCATTGAATGCATGAATTACATATTTTCTATAGAGTATATGACAAAAAACTAGTAATGTCTGTTGTGTACGACACAACTCCAGAATTGACGGGCAAAGGGGCGGGGCAAGAGCGTGGCTAAACTATTCTCCAGTGTCGTATAGAGGAAAAGAAAATTTGTAGTAACTAACGACAAAGAAAAGTCTTTCAAAAGACAAAATTTGTACGTTAAGAAAAAAGTGGAGGGAATGAGTTCTGAATGTGAGAATTTTTGTCTTCAGTTAAGACATTTTTGTCATTAGTTAAGACATTTTTAAAGATATTTTTGTCATTAGTTTGACATTTTTTTGTTGTTACATACGACAATTTCAGTCAGCACAAACAACATATTTCCAATCACAACCAGCACTCTCTGAAAATATTAATGATCCCAACTACATTGTACTTTGAAAAGTCGTTACAAACGACAAAAGCTATTTCACTACTTCTTTGAACATATGGCCCAAAGATGCATCAAACATTTTGTCTAGAAATGACCAGGATAGTAAATAAGGAGATAAGCAAGCGACAGGGATGGAAAAAGACCTCTTGTCTGCAGTACAACTCTGTGTTCATGACGAACGAAATTCCTGTTTCTTAAGACGTTAACCCTTTGAGTGCCAGAGGGGTATGGAATGCATTGTAGACCAATGCTTTCCATACCCCTCTGGTACTCAAAGTGTTAATTAAAGGAGAAAATATGAGACAGAGACGCTCCACCTCTTCCCATTGCTGTGCAGTGCATGAGGAGTACCAGTTGGTTTGAGAAAATAATCTGTACTACTAGATTTCTCTTTGCACAGTCAGCAGTTCAGCTGCTGCAATCATTGGTAATATATTATATTCATAAGCTTGTAACTAGTACTAAACTCTGAACTTACTCCTGCTCAGCTGCATCAACATGCGACTACCAAACCAGGCAGCCTCACTGCAAACTTTGCATTTTTCTACATGGCCAATCTTAACATCCCCCCACCCCCGTGGTAGACTGATCAGGCATCATACAAGAGGAGATATTTTAAAAGATTTTACACTCTCTGGGACTCAGGGCAAGATTGGACATGACAGCACTTTGAGCTACAGAGTTCTCAGGCACACAGTGGGTTAAAAATGGCTATGCAAAGATGCAGCAGGAAGAGACAGTGTGGCGCTGCAGCACTTACTATTTAGGGTTTCTTCATGGGTCAGTGTCCTGCTGCTGATCTCGGCCATGCTAATGTGTGATTGCCGTCTGTCAGGGGGAGGGCAGGGAAAGTGCACAGAATTCTAGAATAAACATACTTGTATTTTCATCATTCAGTCAACAGTGCTGTCATATTTTGTGGAAGAACATCTCTCTCTCTCTCCCCCCACTTCTCTGCCTCATGTACCTCTATCTGCTGGGAGCACACAGAGAAAGGGGGGAGTGAGAGAGAGAGAGAGAGAGAAAGTCCAGAGCAGAAGAGATGTTCTTCCATAAAATATGACCGCAGCGTTAACTGAATAATGAAAATACAAGTATGTTTATTCTAGAATTCTGTGCACTGACCCTGCAAAAAACATTGGCTGGCTCATGGAGGAATTCAGCGAGTGTCAGGCTGCTCAGGCTGCATTGACACTATACACAGAAGCACAATGCTGGCAATAACTTGGATGTGCCGTTTAATGAGGCGACATGAGAAGATTCTCACGTCGCTCTTTGCAACATGGCTACATGTTCAATGCTGTATTCAAAAGCATTTCAAAAGCGATCTTTTAAAAGTATACCATGGCACTCAAGAGGTTAAGATGGTGATTTCCTAACTCACAGTGTTACAGAATCAGCATCTTAACCCCTTGAGTGACATACACGTCTCCAAAGCATTTACAAG
This sequence comes from Rhinophrynus dorsalis, assembly GCA_037306005.1. NCBI lineage: Eukaryota > Metazoa > Chordata > Amphibia > Anura > Rhinophrynidae > Rhinophrynus > Rhinophrynus dorsalis. The sequence goes on from CM074724.1 coordinate 271,363,079, forward strand.
CCGTGTGTTGAACACCATCTCTAACAAATATTTATTAACCCTTTGAGTACCTCTTGTTCCTCTCTTACCACTCCCGTTACACCAAAATCACCTCTGACAAGCTGAAGATGTCATACAATTGCTGCCATGGCCGAACACTCTAGTGTACACCTCTTCCTGCATCTGCAGCCTCTGGAATTCTACATTCTACGCCACTGTTCAGCGCGAGATTCTCATGTCGCCAAATTGTTGAGAGGGTGGGAGTGGACACTAGAAACGCGGTATTGCTGGGAAGGGGCCATTTACATACAGGGCTTCAATTTCCAAACGTCCTCACTGAATTTCTCCTCGCAAAATGAGAGGAGGCGAGTGGAAATTTTGAGCCTTGATGTATAGCTTGGAGGAGAGAAGAGAGAGAGGGGATATGATAGAAACATTCAAATACATGAAGAGATTCAACAAAGTGCAGGACGGAAGTACATGTCAAAGGACTACAAATGTTAGGACAAGATGCCATAGTCTAAAACTAGAGGGACAAAGGTTTAGATGTAATGTAAGAAAGTTTTACTTCACTGAGAGGGTAGTAGATAAATGGAATAGCCTACCAGCGGAAGTGGTAGAAGTTAACACAGTGACAGAATTTAACCCTTTGAGTGCCAGAGGGGTACGGAATGCATTGCAGAGCAATGTATTCAGTACCTCTCTGGCACTCAAAGGGTTAAGCATGTATGGGATGGTCATAAAGCTGTCCTTAACATAAGAAAAGACTACGGACCAAAAAAGGTTTGAGGTTTTTACAGTAGGAAAATGGCAGATTAGATGGGCTGAATGGTTCTTATCTGCCGCCAGATTATCTGTTTCTATAACTAGTAGTCAAGGGATTAACCTTCTTCATGCCAGAGGGGTATCAAACCCCTATGGTACTCAAAATGTTAAAAGTTCACATTTAAGTCAATGGGAAATTTTATTTCTCTTCTATGGTACAATTGGTTTGCCCCAGAATTACTTATTTTTAACAGATTTTTTTTAAAGTATTGCGCATTTTGTTTTGGTCCAGTTATGTTTTATATTAGCCAGCAATATGAACAAAAATGTGCAACATGTTTGATTGTGATGGCAAGGGGCGATTGATGCAAGCTGGATAAGTAATAGATCATGTTAGGATGACTACAACAAAAGTAGGTACTATGTTAATGAAGTCTGGCAGCCAGGGCCGGATTTGCCATAAGGCAAAGTAGGCACCTGCCTACAGGCGCACAACACCGAGGGGCGCCTGCCAATGGGATTCTTTTTTTTTTTTTTTTTTTTAATTCTTAAATAACAAAAAAAACTAGCCACCTCGCTGGCTGCGCTGGCGCCACTCTATGTCACCCCCACATTGCACCCCCCCCCCCGTTGTCTATTTTAAGCCTCCCTGGCAGGACAGGTCTATGCCTCCTTTGGCACAGTCCTGTAAGTGCTGAGCTCCCTTGTCGGCTCTGTAGGAATGCAGAGCTCTGGGAGATGGCATCATCTCCCAGCGTTCTGCATTCCTGAATAGGAGACCATGAGGGAGCTTCAGCAACTACAGGACTGACTGTGCCAGAGGAGGCACAGACGACAGATCTCCTGCCAGGGAGGTAGGAAACGGACAGTGGGAGGGAGGCAGGCAATGTGAGGGCAACATGCAGATGGTGGGGGCAAGTTGGAGCCGAAGGGGGTCATTGTGAGGGCAATTTGGAGCTGATGGGGGCAATTTGGAGATGGTGGGGGCAATGTGGAGCTGATGGAGGGCAATGTGAGGGTAACATGGACCTGATGGGGGGGGCAAGTTGGTGCTGATGGGGCAATGTGAGGGCAATAAAGAGACGATGGGGGCAATGTGGACATTAGGAACATTGTGGAGGTGTCCAGTGGAAATGGCCAATGGGGGGGCGCTTTAGATTTCTGTGCCTACAGGCTCCTGAGATGTAAATCCGGCCCTGCTGGCAGCCCTGCTGTAAATCAAAAGTGGGCAGCTTGAGGACCTCCTGCTGTTCACAACTACAATTTGCATTATCCACAGCCATTCAATGGCTGGCTGGAGTGATGGACATACCAGGAAACGTAATCCTTTTGAGTCCTCATAGAGGGCACATCTGCTGCGACCAGGGGTTTGTAAATGACGTGATTTGTGTCATAAAGTGGGCGGGGCTTAATTTAGTTTGACATCATTTTGTCCTAAAGTAGGTGGGAAGTGGGCAGAACAGGGTGGAAGGAGGAGATGTGTGTGGGAAGTGGGAGGACAAGGAGTGAAGTTTCACATGAAACTTACTACCACTGGAGAATCAGACTCTGTCTCCGGTGAGGTCCCAGGTATTGTGATGGGAATTGTAGTTCTGAACAGCTGGTGGGCCCCAGGTTACCCTGCTTTATATGATAAAAGGATAGAATTACTGTCAATAACCTAACCTTATAACCTAATATCTGGGTTCATTACAAAATTGATAATAATATTTGACAGGTAATGATTTACACTGCTTGCTGAGTTACAACTGGTTAAATGAACAGAGGTTATTAGCAACTCTGTTTGCTGTACATTACTTTGTAAAGCTCATTAAAAGAATGTTCGTTAGGTGAAGCAGAGTCAAGAGACAGACAGACTCTAAGGTCATTTTGCTGTCCTGACACCTGCACCTTCAAAACTTTTCACCAATCTGTAGGAGATAATGAGCAGAGACTTTAATTATTTTTCCCCCTCTTGTAAAGCAAATCTAACACGTTCTTCATTTTTCTTAAAATAAAACATCACTTCTGCATCCTAGTTTCACACTTACATCACTGCAAAAACACAACATGGAATGTATACATATTGTACGAGTATTTATTCCATGGTAGGAAAAAAGGTATTAACCTACTGACTGCTAGAGATGACTCCAATTCAATGTGAATAAATGAGCTGAAGACATCTAGCATATAAGGGGTTAAAAAAAACTGAGCGCGCCATAAGAGAATTTGCTCATTTCTGTGACCAGGATTTTGTAAAGGGAAAATTGCCCCTTTATACAGAGAAATGGGACAGATAATGCAATTAAATTCACGTTTATTTCAATTAATTTACAAAGGGGATGAAGCTCCTACCAAGAGGCATTCTCCCACTTTTCGATTCACCATTTATAGTCATAAGAAAATTTCTAACATAATCATTAATATTTGCCTATACGTACATATACATAACAATGATTTTATTCTATAGGACAGTGCATGTAAATGTATGATGTGATTGATTTATTACATAAAGCGGAACTTTCACCTCTGTATCATCTTGGCTTCATCTCTTCATTTGTGTCCCCTGTTCATATTGTTGTGTTTCTTTTTGCTTTTAAATACGTATAAATTCAGCAAACAGACTTCAATTCTGTAACTGATGACGTATGCTTTGGGTTGAGCTGTACAGCCGCGCACTGTATGGTGCAGAAGACACTCCCACAGGGCTTGCGTGTGAAGTGTCCGTCCTGCCCCTGAATCCTACATCAGTCCCTGCTATACTATGTGACCAGGTGCACTCCTTGAATCCTGCACGCTCGCACTGTATATATAAGCATAATACAACTGTAGCAGAAGTAGTGTTAGTTTGTTACAAAGGTGGTGTACAATAGAATAAAATTCAATAAAAATTCAGGGACTATGGCTGCCACATTAAAACAACTTTGTTTATTCTTTGAGTACTGCTCTGGTACTCAAAAGGTTAACATTGTGGTGTACATTTATTTGTAAAATTAAATACCTTTGGAATGGCACGGAGAAGGCTGCTGTGCACGCTGGCGTTCAGGTTCCTGAGCGCGCGCGCTGTACAGAGCCTGGCCGCATGCACATCAATCTGGATACGGATCGTGCACAAGCACGCGTCACCATCAACAATGTCAAAAAATTAGGGGACGTCTCTTCCTCGATGACAGACAAAACACAGGGAGAGCTGACGCATGTGCTGTGGTACTTTTAAGCAAAGATGGCGCCGCTCTCCCTGGTATTGCAGTGAAATTAAAAGGTATTTTATTGTATCATAGGGCCATAGCAGGGGACAAATATATACAGGAACAAAATCATTATGGCTATATATTAAAAACTATGGAAAGTCATTTACATGTGAAAGTTCTGCTTAAGTCTTTCACTCAATTGTTTCCACATATAGAACCTTGAAATTAGCTTTAATTATTATGATTATTCTTTAGTAATCACCACAATATTCTGTAGCGCTGTACAAAATAGGATGTGTGGAAGGGAAAAAACAGTTGAAAGGTATTTGATGTAAATTGCCCACTTGAATTTCCTCCAAAAGGAAGCAATATTTGAAATCTTCATTCAAAACTGTAGATGTATAGTTTAGGAAATATTCACACTTTGTTTGTGGGAAAGTGAAAGCGAAACTCTCCAGGTGCAGTACAGAGCTTCATCACTGTATGAAACATCACTTGAAAACCTTTATGGGCATATGAAAAGTAACTGGACATCTTAATTAACATATGAAAATTCACTGAAAAGGTTTAATTAGATTAAAAAACCTCAGAGGTATCTCAGGGGAACCACAATCAGCATACATTCGCACTATGGTACCAAATGGGTATATCTTTGCTGGTCTTTTAGCTAACATAACACATAGGCAGTTTTTAATGACATTTTCAGATATGCAAACTTGAATCAAGATGACAGGTCCACTTTTAGCTTAATCATTTCAGTGGATAAAACCTTCCTGCTGCATGTTCCGGGAATTCCTGTGTCACATTCCTGCATATAGATAATCTTGCACTCAATTATACTTCATCGCTCTCACCTGCATGCATGAGATTACACACTGACCTCCATTTGGTACGGGTGGAAAGGATCTTCTCAGAAATGTATGCAGCGGCCAAAAAGTCATATTTTTCACCAAATGTCTTCCTGCAGCAAACACTTCCACACATCCATACTTAACATTCACGTCAAATCAAATGTCATGATTTAGAAAATTCAGGGCTTTTTAAACATTGGACCAAGCAAAACTGCCTTCTTTCTCACACCTGTTCAACATGATATTTTTCTGTATAATTTCGTTGCAGGTTGTGCAATCTTCTCTTGCTCTTCTCCTGCAAGGTTGAGTAGACTCAGTGCAGTCTGTCCAGATTATACAACTCTTAAAATGACTAGGCCATTGTCTAACAAAGAAAAATACTCCATGGGGGTTATGCACTAAAGGGTGACAAATGTAAGATAAGCTTCCCAGTGTGCCTGTATCATAACTTTACCACACCTTAGTCCATCCCTCCCACCCCCATCCTCTTTGCCATAGGGTACTTTTAAATACTACTGGTGACTCTGTGGGATGCATGATTAAATCATTATGTGAACATCGGAATCTTTATTTAAATTATTCATATATATATAAATATATATATATATATATACAGGGCTCAACGTTTTCACTCGCCTCCTCGCATTTGGCGAAGAGAAACTGAGTGTGGACGAGTGGAAACTGAAACCCTGTAGGATGACCAGATGTCCCCAGATTGAGGGTACTGTCCTCTGCTAGAATGTGTCCCCGGATCTGTATAATGCAGCCACATCAATAGGAAGGCACTGACGGTATTACCTAAACTGTATCTGCTGTCCAGTGACTTCCCAACAAGTTGAAATGGCAGCCAATGACAGTAGAGCGTTTTGCCAGATACTCCTCTCTCATTGGTTGTAATGAGTAGGACAGCGGTGCGGCACTCAGAGCAAGCGGCTAAGAAGGCAGGCAGCAGTAGGGCACCTCTCCAGCATGACCTCTCCAACTGAATTTGAAGTAGAGATGCACCGATACCGATTTTTGAAGACCGAGTACGAGTACCGATACTTTTTTCAAGTACTCACCGATACCAATTACCGATACTTTTTTTGCGGTCATTTGCCAGTTTTCCAAGTACCTATATGCTTTATTCCCCACTTGATTCCCACCTTTTGCTTCATTCTCCCCCTCTTGAGCCCCCTTCTTTTGCCTTAGCTTTCTCCCTGTTTTGATCCCCCTTTCTCCCCCTCCTTGACTATTGATCCCATCCTTTTGCCTCTCTCTGTTGATCCCCCCCTCCTTTCGCCTCTTCTTGCCCCCCTCCTTTTGTCTCCTGATCCTTCCTCCTTTTGCCACTTTCTCCCTCTTCACCCCCCTCTCTGCCTCTTTCAACACCCGCTGCCCCATCTTGTCTCCCTTACCCTCCTCTGCTGGGTGCTCGCTGTTCTCTCGCAAGCCCCGGCAGAGGTCAGCGTCGGAGCGTTGTCATGGTAACCCGCGGCAATGCTTCGATGCTGCAGGAGTGAGAAAGGTGACCGGGGAGCATTGTGAGCAGCTCCCCGGGCTCCCTCTCTGCAGCACCGACCCTGACACAGGGTATCGGTGCTGGCATCGGCCACATTTGCGCGAGTACAAGTACTCGCGCACATGCTGGTATCGGCACCGATACCGATACTAGTATCGGTATCGGTGCAACCCTAATTTGAAGTGAGTGCCTGTTTGTGTATGGAGGTGGGCAGTGTGGGCAATATGGAGGTGGACTAGTAAGTGAGGAGAGGGAATGCCTGGCTTGACGGGAATGAGGCACTGATTGATTTTTATGGACAGATAAATTGGCTGTACATGAGCAGAGTGACTAACAGCCGAGGTGTAGCAGAGGCCCCCGGTGGCCCCTGCAGTGGGCGGGGGGTGCCAGGCTCAGGGGCCCCCAGAAGATTTTGTCCATTGTATTATATTGGAGGCCTGGGGGCCCCCAGACAGTGCAGTGATCTGACTTTGTTTGTCTCTTAATCATTTGATAACCAGAGGGATATCCAGTGCATTGCTAAGCAATTAATTGAATACTCCTCTGGCACTCAAAGTGTTAACCCCTCCCCCGGACCGTCCTCAGTGAGTCTGTGTGTACTCTGATGGCACTGGTCACTTGCTCTTGCTTGTCACTGACTGGACCAGGGAGGAGGTGCCGAAGCGGCACAGTGCATGATGGGGTGGTTGAAAAAAGTTCAGTAGCACATAACATGATGCACATAGAGCAGGAGCGGTAGTGAGCAGCAGTAGAGGTACAGTGACCCTCCCCAGACCCTGTCCTTACCCTGACTCCTGGAATAACAGTCTTATTTTAAGACGCTAACTCTCTGAGTGCCAGAGAGGTACACAACACATTGCACAGCAATGTTTTGCATACCCCTCTGGCATTCAAAGGGTTAAGTACTATATCTGCACTCAACCAACTGGGTGTGCAAGGCTCTGAGAATTTGGATATTTAGAGGTGTAACTAGAATTTACATCTAAGTAAAATTTGCTAGTGTGCCTTGATCTACTTTGGCTCTCTCACCCCAATCCAGAGAGCAGGAGAGGGTAAAAAATAAATCAGAGGCCTGGGAGGCATATACAATTGACTTCCTTTGAAGACAGACTTAACCCCTTAAGGACCCATGACGGTCCTGTTCTTTCATGGCTTGTTATACCCTTAAGGACCCATGACGGAACTGGACCGTCATGGAATTCCGGGCTCCCCTCGTGGCTGCACGTCATTCGGGGAGTCCGGAACCCAACCGTGAAAAAAAAAAAATGCTCCGTGGTCCTTAACGGACCACAAGGTGCGTGCGCGGCCTGTCGTTAAGGAGTTAAAATGGTTATGCCTGCTATCCCCCCAAAGCTACTGGGCCACATTCTTGCTATCCTTGTAATAATAATATTTAACACTGTCTCTGCTTGACGCATGCTTTACATATTAGGAAAAGGTGTATCAGCATATTTCCATCTCAACTATGTACGGGTGGGAGTTGTCATCTCCCTTTAAAGACAGATACACATTTAAAGTGAGTGCTGCAGCGCTACATTGCAAAGCTGTAGTAATACACTTCTCATTTGCAACCCTGCAACATGCACATTTTAAAGGGATGTGGCAACCAATCTATCATATTGGGTTTCCAGCTAACCGCCATAATAATGGCACTTTATTAAAGATGCATACTTCAGGACTACACAGGAGCCATTACAGCTGTAGAGCCAATTTAGCTCCCCAGCTGTTGTTATTTAGACTACAAATCCTATCATCCTTTGCTGTGTGAAGATGGTGTGAACTGAAGTCCATTAACAGGTGCAAAGCTTCAGTTTTCCATTCCCTGCTTTAGGTTTCAGTGGTTCCTATAGCCCAGCAATGTGCCCCTTTCATATGGTGATGGTATTAAAGGCTTACGGTGGCAACTCTACTGCTGTGCTAGTTATGGAATTAAGAGCAATTAGTCCACGTAGGGCAATTTCTAGGGCATCACAAACAGCGTATTTCACTGGGTGCCATTAAGAGTTTAATATGGAACCAGCAACTAAGTTTTTTTATGTTTGTTTTTGTTTTTTTTGGGGGGGGAGGTATTTGAGCTGCCATTCACCTACCTATTTGGATCTAAGCCATACTACAGGGCCACCTATGACTTTCAATTAATTGGTATAGAAAGGATTGGGGTGGCTATTCATGTCTGTAAGCCTACTCTAATTTCAGAACTCCCACCTGAAGACATGGTTGATAAAGAGCAGAAAGCCCTTGTCTCGAGTTACATACTTTCCTATATAGGCTGAGGAACAATTAGGGCTCTGAGTAGGTAGCTAGCCGCTCATCCCCCCTTCACTTACCATGTCCTGGCAGATACCTGGGGTGGGATCTGTGACTCAAATAACTTGCAGCTTATGCTGGGCTACGCACAGGTCTATATGCTCAGATCTATATGCTATCTGGTGAGGAATGGCAGTACTTGACACCGCTAAAGAGGGAATTGGTGAACTGAACCATGGGGAGGAGGATTCAGTCAGGTTTAGATTTTTCTTGTCCCAATTTCACAACTCCACATGAGCACCAGTGAAAGTCTGAGTAGTAGGTAGGATAGGTGGATAGTTTGTGGAGGAGGGCAGGTGGACAGTTTTTGGAGGAGTTGGACAGCGTGGACAGTTTGTGGAGGAGGTGGGCAGTGTGGGCACTGTGGAGGTGGGCAGTATGGGCAATGAGGAGGAGGACAGGGTGGGCAGTGTAGAGGAAGACAATGTGGGGGTGGACAGTGTGTTGAGGTAGGCAAAGTGGAGTTGGACAGTGTGGGCAACGTGGGGGTGGACAGTGTCTGGGGGACAGAGTTGAGGTTGACAATGTGGGCAGTGTGTGGAGGTGAGTAGGATGAATATTTTGAATAAAACAAAGAACAGTATAATTTCATCGAAATTGAGATGGGTGGGGTTAAAGGCAGGGATACGGGCGGGGTTAAAGGTGGGGATATGGGTGGGGCTAGGTGTGGAAACTGGTGGCGAGTAACTTTCCAGGCCTGGCTAGTAGCTCAGGACTTGAAATTTTGAGCCCTGTATATATATATATATATATATATATATATATATATATATATATATATATATATATTAGTATTCTTTATTTATATAGCGCCATCTAATTCCGCAGTGCTGTACAATTGGGAACAGACATACAAAGGTATTAAATAGTACAATCAGATGTGGAGAACAGGAGGATCAGAGGGCCCTGCTCATATATATATATATATATATATATATATATATATTTCAGTACATAGAAAGGTTATTTTGTATATTAGAATATATCCTATTTTTAATGTGACAAAGCAACAACGTTGCCCTTGTGAATGAATCTGGCCAAAAATAAAAAAAAAAAAACTGATTACTGCATATATCACCGTGTCTCTCCACCCTACAACTTGGAATTATTGTAAGATACACTATCAGCACTTTTAGTCTACATCTGAACCATATGTGTGTATATATGAATGCATACATGTATTTTTTAACAGTAAGACTGTGTAGTGTGTGAGAGTTAGTGCTAGATAACAGCAATTCAGAAAAGGAAGGTTTTCTGTCTCTGATTCAGTAGATATAGTATTGCACAGACAAAGCTGCAGTTCTTCCCAAGGCTCTTGTCTCCTTGCTCCAATCTAGATTTCTCAAGTGGTGAAGAAACTATCACAAAATGCTCTGCAATTCCTGTGTTATCATCAGGTCTATTCATAGCTTAATACCACAGAACATCAATGGGATTACAGAGTTTTATCTGATTGGAGCCTCTACACCACTTTCAAAATCAAAGCTACATTTTCTGTGTGTAAGAAGGTATGTGAATATCTCTGGTGCGTATATATCCATTGATACATTAAAGCAGGAAGTTGAACAATGAGCCTGAGGTACTGATCAGTTCTGGGGCAAACTAACTCCGTTAGAGGGGACACATACAATTCTATTTTATTTTCACTCGAGTTTTTAAACCCCAAATTGTTTTGCAATGTTCTGGATACCTCTCTAGCATTCAATGAGTTTAAAGACCTTTTTAAATAATTGTGAATTTTGTGGACATTTTATGTGTCAGATAAGAACAAGGAAATAGCGGCTCCACTCGCCTTCAAACAATAAACAACAAATGGCAATAGCCCCTTCAATAGATCTACAGAAACATGAAACGGGAAAAAACTCAACTGCCAAAATTCACTGTGGAACCAAATTCTCTGGTTCGGTGTTGCAGGTACAAAAGTCTCTATGTCTTTCATATATTCAAATCCACAGTTGAGAGTAATGGGTTGGTTTATAAAGTCCAGCAGATGTTGCCATTTACAACAATCAACACATTTCATGTCTGAGACGGTTATTTGTAATTCATCTCCCTGATCATGAATAAGAGACTCAGATGTGAAACACGTTGATCCGTCTCTGTGGCAACATCTGCTGGACTGTATACTACTCCACAACTCTCTCCTAATGTAAAGATACAGATATATATTGGACAAAAGGTATATTTTTTAACCTGTTAAGGAACAGAGGTCCATGTAAGCTACCTTCCCTTAAGGACCTCTTTGATCCTTTCCGAAACACTGGTACACTTGACCTGTTACGTGTACTGGCGCGCCGTGTTGGAGTCTAAGAGAGACCACTCTAGTCTTGGAGCAGTCAATTTTAGATGCTGGTTTTACTTACAGCTCTCCCGGAGGATCTCTCTAAGTAAAATGTATGTGACATGTTATGACCGTCACTAGTCCTTAAGGGTATAAGGACTGTGACTATCATAGCACGTCACCTGGTCTTTAAGGGGTTAAGATCATTTCAATAAAGGAATTGTTGCTTTTATTCCATATTGCGTTCCCTTTCTATTTGAATGGTATTGGTGCGGTGAACTCAACTGTGTATTTTCCATGTTGTGTTCCTCTATGGTATAGATGGTCTACCCCAGAATTGTTCCTCTTTTGCTTTCTGCATACGGTCCCACATAAACTCTTCTTTAGTAAATGGTCCTATATTCAAAGATACACAGTGAAACAATAATTATTTCAAATGAAAAGCAACAAAAGGCATTAGCCTCTTTCAGACCGATGGACACAGTTATAGGGTTGGAAACTACTGCTTTATTATCCCTTAACCCTTTGAGTGCCAGAGTGGTACGCAACGCATTGCAAAGCAATGCGTTGCATACCACTCTGGCACTCAAAGGGTTAACACAAGCTCTAGTAAAACACTATATTTTAGCCGTGGCTACAAATGAAGGCCGAGATGTCACAGACTTGAAGAGCTGAGAGTTTGATCTCTAAACCTGCCCGCCTAGAGGATACAAATGGCACAGCTGTCTATGTGTAGCAGCCCTGCACTTCTGGGACTCACAAGAGGCCCAGGCTGAATCCCATTAGCAGGAGATGACAGCATGATTTATAACATAACACTAATGCTAAAGCAGAGCCCAGTAATGAATTAGGCATAGCCCATATGGGACCCACTTAGCTCCTGAGTAAGGAAAGACAGCAGGAACATGATTTGATTGCAAGGTAGAGAGGGAAAGATGCTGAGAGAAACATAGTCTGACTTGCAACCCCCTTATGTTCCTCTCCCAACAAATAAAACTATGTCTTCATTCAACTGAATCAACAGAGTAGGACTGGCTCTTCATATCTAAGGGACCCATTTTCAAATAAAAACTGGATAATTCTGGCTTGAACCATAGGCACCATAGGGAACAAATGCAAATTCCAACAATTTCCCACTGATTTAAATTGGACTTTTAACCCTTTGAATTCTAGAGAGGTCTCCGACACAGTGCGATACCTCTCTAGCATGCAAGGGATTAAAAGCCCCATTTACTATAATGCTAACATTTATTTATCCTTTACATTGCAGTTGTTTAGATCCAGAATGATCACACTTTGTTTTGAAAGCAGGACTCTGAAAGCTAACTAGAGCAATCATGGGACAAAAAACTGCACCACTTGGGACAAATACAACTTATCATTAATGTGAATGGGGTCTTAACCCTTTGAAAGGTCTCCAACGCATTACAAAGCCCCATTAAAATCAAAGGGAATTTGAGGAATCAATATCTCTCCCCATGATGCAGCTGGTTTGTCATTAACTGCTTTAGTTTCAGTGATGTAACTGCAGGGGGTGCAGCTTCACCCATGTTACAGGAGGAGCGCCCCATTCCCTCCTTCCTACAAGCCGTTTTACTGATGATATGCAAAATAATCCAGTTGTGAGGTGGTGCCAGTCTTAAGGTGCTGAACTTCACAATGGACACTGATGTCATTATTAGTCATTATGTCATTACTAGTGTAAAAGCCATGGTCAGGGTAATGTTAAGAGGTTGCTACCTCGCTGCTCCACGAGATGCAGTCTTGCATCTCCTCACTCACGTGATGCATTCATGCACAGTAGAGACTGCCCAAATGCGCATGACTGCACCGTGACAAACATTCTAGCAAATTATTATATAGGATATATTGCAAATAACACTTTAAAGCGGAACTATCAACCACATTATATTGAGCCCCAAATACTAATAACAATAGCGGTATGCATCTACGTTCTTCTAATTTCAATAATAATTGCGGCATTAGTGAAAAACAGACCTTTACAGGCAGACAGGCATCGGCATGGATCTTGCCGTAGGCGCTCTCTGCTCCTGTGTCATCAGTCCCTTCCTGTGTCTTACGGTCACCAGGCACTGAATTTTCCAATCGTGGAAGAGAAGGGGACAGCTAGCACAGATGTACAGATAACGTCTCTGCAAGATGTCTGTGTTGTTTGCCGATGCCTGTCTGGTTAAAAAGGACTATTTTTCACTAATGTCACAATTATTATTGAAATTACAAGAACGTAGATGCATATCGCTATTATTAGCAGTATTTGGGGCTCAATATAATGTGGATGATAGTTCTGCTTTAGGAACAATGTAGGAGACCTCTATAGCATTCAAGTTGTTAAAAGCAATATAAATAATGGGATTTTTTTACTTTGCCCCATAGAGTAGAAGTTTTGCTACATAATTGCTCTCCTTCTGCATTAGCTGCAGAATATTTAATCCCTTACAAATCCGTGATGGTCATTTTCATATAAAGTTGCTACTTTGTATGTACTTTGTATGTACTTTGTAAAAGATTACATATTTGTATTAACCTCTTTGGATATAGGGACGTCTGCAAAGCAAACAGTGAGAAGAAGAATGGATACCTATAAGGCACATGGGGGCAAATAAACATTTCCAAAAATCCCTTTGATTTAATGGCATATTTCCTCCCATATAGGGAGAAAAGAAAAGGAAAATTATATCAAGATACCATTGTTTTCCATTCCTGGCCATAGCCCATGGCAGCACTCACCAAATAATTAAGATTCCTCCCAGCTGACAGGACAGGAAACAAACAATAAGTATAAAGCTCACCCTCAACTAAGCCCACCTGTCCAAGTTTTCAAGCCATTGCTCAAGAGTAGGATACTTGGTGAATGCTGTCATGGGTTATGGCCAGGAAAGAAAACTACTGGTTTATATAATTTTCCCTTTTCCTAGCTACCCATGACAACAATTCACCAACGTGTTGTGCCTAAGCCTACACACCCTGCAGTGAAAGGAGATATCATAACATGATGGAAAAGGAACCCAGTACTTCCCGACCAAAGCTACTTGTCTTAAACATATAACAATATATGTTGCATTTGTTAAGGAACGTGAACATGCTCTCCAGCAGATGTTGTCCAAAGATAAACGGCCACTGCCTTCAACACACTGAGAGACCTCTCTAGTATTCAAAAGCTTAAAGAGCCCTTTACATTGATGGACGTTTTTGTTTCTATAAGCAGTTGGTTTTCTCCAGAACTTCTCCACTTTAGCTTCTAGAATTACTGTATACAGAGCCCTGGCACTATAATACTTAAAGGGATAGTAATACTTCGTTTTAACTTTATTTTGTAGGCATTAAAAAAACATGAAGAATGATATAAGTCTTATCCCTCAAACCTTTATGGTTTATGAGATATTCACAAGCAAAGTTTCCCCTCCCCGCCCCTTTTACCTAGTGTAAGCCATCTCTTCTCAGATGTGAATCTGGTTGTAAGACCAGACAGATAACAGCAGGGGACAATCTTCTTTGTATGAAAACAATGAAAGCCCTTCCCCCCTTGACAAGTTTTTCAGCTTTTTCCCTTATCTTAATTGAAGATTGTCCCTCTCTGCAGTCTACCTGGGCACCTCCCTTCTGATCTGGTTGAACAGGGAAGGGATACTTTGTTTGTGAATATCTCTTAAACCATAAAGGTTTGAGAGATAAGACTTATATCATTCTTCATGTTTTTTTAATGCCTACAAAATAAAATAAAGTTAAAACGAAGTATTACTATCCCTTTAACTTGTTTTTTTTTTATTGCTGGACTAGCAAGTTAACTCAATTTATATTACAGGCATTAAGTAACAGCTGTTTTACTCCATTTTCCTAAGAAACAGATTTTTAACAATTGAAAAAGTTCAGCATATGTGCTCTGTACCCCATGTTCTGTAACCTCTGTGATTCTATTCCGGCTATTCTTTACCCTGCTGTTAACCTCGTGCAGGTGTGCAGGTTATTAGAAACTGAGTATTTGATAAAGCTAGAGTGGCTTAAGCTTAAGAGGCAAGCTGTTCTTGTGCTGACCGCCTCCACTGATATACATCTGTTTATAGCTAACCATTTATTCCTATACAAGGCAATATTATCTGGATATATAGTAAATACTGTTTATGCATGGTTCTTTGCCTACTAAGGTTCTATCTGACCAGGGACTATTCTTCAAGTTAGGTCTCCAAGAGCAACCAAACAGTTATAAATTTGAATCTAACATAACTTTGCTGACATTCATTTGTTATTATTGGCATCCGGGGCCGGCGCTACCATTAAGGCAGGACAGGCAGCTGCCTTAGGGTGCGCAACGGAGGGGCGCCAAAAAGGTAGAAGCTGATATTTATTTATATTTTTTAAATATATAGATCTGCCGCGAGGGAGCGCTGATTTACACTACCAAGCGCTCCCTCGCAGAGTCTATGTGACCCACGCTCTGTAGTAATACAGAGCGCTGGGAGATGAAGGGAGCATCGTGGAAGGGGCAATGTGGAGATGAAGGGAGCATCGTGTAGTTGAAGGAACCATTGTGTAGTTGAAGGGAGCATCGTGGAGATGAAGGGAGCATTGTGGAAGGGGCAATGTGGAGATGGAGATGAAGGGGCATTATGGAAAGGTCATTGTAGAGCTGAAGTGGCATTGTGGAGATAAGGGTCATTGTGGAAGGGGGATGAAGGGGAAATGTGAGATGAAGGGGCAATGTGGAAGGGGCATTGTGAAGATGAAGGGAGCATTGTGGAAGGAAGCACTGTGGAGATGAAGGGAGCATTGTGGAAGGGAGCATTGTGGAGATGAAGGGAGCATTGTGGAAGGGGCAATGTGGAGGTGAAGGGAGCATTGTGGAAGGGGCAATGTGAAAGGGAGCATTGTGGAAGGGGCATTGTGGAGGTGAAGGGAGCATTGTGGAAGGGACACTGTGGAGGTGAAGGGGGCAATGTGGAGATGAAGGGAGCATTGTGGAAGGGGCAATGTGGAGGTGAAGGGAGCATTGTGGAAGGGGCAATGTGGATGTTGGGAGAGTGTGGAGGTGAATATGTGGGCGGGGGCAGGGTCATGGGGGGAGGATTGTGTTCGGGGGGGGGCATCAAAATGCACCTTCGCCTGTGTATACAAAAATCCTTGCACCGGCCCTGTTGGCATCCATTTATAAGGCTTCAACCTTTTCTGCAGCACAATATATAGGGTAATAAAAATACATACAGAAAAGAATGAGAGTGAGGCTGCTGAAGCAATTCTGAAGCAAATCAGGACTAGGTATTCCTATATACATCCAACCCAGTACCGGCTATAAGCATGTTTGAACAGAAACAGCTGCACAACACAGTATGTATATATATATATATAAAATCATGATAACAATCTATGCTTTCAAAACAGATATCAGAAACAGATATAGTGTTGCACTGTGGTACCCACATAAAACACAACATACTACTACAGGCAGTATATAAAGGGATAAAATAATGTTTCATAATAAAAGCAGCTCTGATTAATCATCATAGTATTTGGACTTTGGAGAGTGTTATTTCAATTCTGTCAGAGTTGTAGTTCAAGAGTAATGCAATGACAAAGTATCCCCCTCCCGCCCCTTTTACTGATGTAATACTGCTCAGCCAGAGCAGAAGGGAGGTGCCCAGGTAGATTGCAGAGGGGGACAGTCTTCAATTAAGATAAGGGAAAAACCTGAAAAACTTGTCAAGGGGGGCAGGGCTTTCATTGTTCTCATAGGAAGAAGATTGTCCACTGCTATTATCTGTCTGGTCTATGGACTGGATTCCACATCTGAGTAGAGATGGCTTACACTAGGTAAAAGGGGCAGGAGGGGAAACTTTGCTTGTGAATATCTCTCAAACCATAAAGGTTTGAGAGATAAGACATATATCGTTCTTCATGTTTTATTAATGCCTACAAAATAAAAGAAAGATAAAACCAAGTATTACTATCCCTTTAAAGATAAATAATGTTATAACATTTTAATTATACAATCAATGTAATATCCTTGTAGTTTCTCTATTGTGTTCATAGGAGATAATGACAGCAAAGACATTCCATACAGCCCTCTTACTTTTCATTCTGGATTATGTCCACATTGATCTCTCTAATTCGATGTGATAACCTGTCATTTCCCAACCCTATGATAACCTCAGCTGGTGCCTTAAAGCCATTAAAGTGAAGCGGGAACCAAAAACATATTATAGTGATCCAATATCTTTCTTTGCATGTTTCGTTTACAAAGCTCAGTATGTGTAGATATATTATGTCGTTTTCAGAATGGCTTTCCAGGAAAATATAATGTTTTAGATTTATAGGTAAAGACAAGCATGGCCTGAAATGCTCTACAGCGAAAAGTTACAAAAACATTTCAAAAAGCAAAATTAGATGTACTTGCAGCTGTGTTTATAGTAATATATGATATTTTCCAGATGTAAAATAAACACTTTAGCCAAAAATATTTCTTTTGTTCGACCTATAGTGCTGCATGAAATGTCTGATGACGAATATTTCAAAACAACTTTAACGTCACATATATTTCAAAAACAATCAAATGTGCTTTTGAGCAAAGAAATAGAGTTAGCTATACTAATAAGAATTAGCGCATCTCTAGGGCAAACCCACTGCATCATGGGGAAAAACTGCATTACCCTTGAGTGAAATGGGGCTTTTCATCCCCAAGAACACAAGAAAGGTTTCCATCATTCACAGTGTTAATACTTTGAGTGCCAAAGAGGTATCCAACACATTTTTATTTAGGTTAGTGGGACCTTTTGGAAATTGTACTTGTTCCATTTGCTGTAGCTGGTTTGCTCCAGAAATGCTTGAGTCCTTCCTAATAAATCTGTCAGTCAAGGGGTCCATACAGAGACCACAGGTAGCTTGAATTTAAAGCGGAACTTTCACTTAGTATAAAGTTGCACTCCAATAATTAAATATATGGCGACTAGCTTCATAATACTTCTATTACCTCTCAGAAGTGCCAGTAGCACTGTACACGGAGTTTGCTGTAACGCTATAGCACAGAAACCCAGCTTCGAAGGGGAGAGTGAACGCGCGCTCCCTGGGGCAGCTGGGAAGTCAAGCGGGACATTCAGTCCCGCAGAAGGCCGAAGTGCCTGATTTTGACGGGCTGCACTTGAAAGCAATTTTTTTTAAAAAAATACACCCAGCTCTAATGTTGGGTTAACTATTAAAACCCACTGTAAAACTTTGGATTTAGGTGATAGTTCCGCTTTAAGAAGAAAAGCAGAAACCAGAATATTGGGTGCACAACTCATAAGAAAAACAGAAGAGTGAGACATCTAATTAAAAAAAAAGTTATAATTCGTCACTATAAGTTGTTTAATGGTCATTTACTGTAGTGATAAAATCTTAAATCACATACATAGAAACATAGAATTTTAAGGCAGATAAGAACCATTCGGCCCATCTAGTCTGCTCATTCCCTACTGTAAAACCTCAAACCTTATTTGGTCCTTGTCTTGTCTTATGTTCAGGTCAGCCTTATGCCTATCCCAAGCATGCCTTAAAATCCGCTACCGTATTCACTTCTACCACTTCTGCTGGTAGGCTATTCCATTTATCTACTACCCTCTCAGTGAAGTAAAACTTTCTTACATTACATCTAAACCTGTGTCCCTCTAGTTTTAGACTATGGCCTCTTGTCCTAACATTTTTATTCCTTTGAAATATACTTCCATCCTGCATTTTGATGAATCCCTTCATGTATTTGAATGTTTCTATCTCTCCCCTCTCTCTCTCCTCTCCTCCAAGCTATACATATTCAGATCCTTTAGTCTCTCCTGTTGTTTTTTCCTGTAAACCAGTCACCATTTTAGTAGCCCTTCCTTGAATTCCCTCTAGAGTATCTATATCCTTCTGGAGATGGGGTCTCCTGTATTGTACGCAATTCTCTAGGTGAGGACTAACCAGAGTAGCAGACTTGTTAAAGAAGCCACAGGGTGGCTGAAATCCGAATCAAACTGGCAGATCAGGGGAGAACACTTTATCGAGTCTGGTTCACCAAATAGCAAAACATCAAGGCTTGCAGTTTAAGTTTTGTGGAACACAGCTGCATCACCAAACACTGAAAAGCATTGCAGATCTATCTAACATCTACAGGTTGCTCTACTACTGAGCATTTAGTTTGCCCCAGGATCTTTCATGTTTTTCTTATTACATTAGCCTAACAGAGTTAACTAGCAGCACTTGTGCAGTGTCTTAGTGGACATGTATTGTGGGTATTGTGGTGTTGCTAATAGATCATTCTGTAAATGTATCTGTGTCAATATATAAACCACTGCAATAGTGCAATATAATTCAAAACACATAAAGCTAGCAGGTTCTAATATCAGATTTATCAGTTTAGTATGTCAAGCTTTTCAATCTCCAGGTTCATCTCACCAGATGAATTTGTATTAAGTGCTTCTGTCACCTTGATTAATGGAGTCCATTAATTGAAGTCAACCCTGTCTTAACCTGTGCAGTGCCGGGGGGGGGGGGGGGGGTGATGTCCTCTGTGATAAGAACTGATTTGTACGTGTTTCTTAGAAGGATCAGACATTGCAAATATAGTTGTACCCAAACCCTCATTTTCAGTCTTCAACAGACATTAAGGGTGACATTAGCACATTGTCATTAACAGTGCACTAAACTAAGTCTTGTGAAACATATTCCCCCAATAGTTCTACTCACACTTGAAATTTTCAGCTTGTGTACCACCCATACAGCACTCATGCATTAGGCACATCTTTCCCATGCAAGAGAATCTGGGAAAAGCAGGACTCCAGAGGTAAGTAAGCTCTGGTGGCTTGGCATGTGCTAAATTAAGGAGCAACCAAATAGCCAGGATGAACATAGCCTTACAGGAGCAGAATAAAGTATCTCAAATAACCCAAAGAGGATTTTCATTTGCTCAAAATGACACAGTTGTTTTTTTCCAGAATTTCTCTTCTTTCTTCCTAAGTATAATCCTAAGGGCTTTAAGCACAAAGTAAAAGAGGTGCCATTCTGGAGCAAACCAAGTGCACCTCATAGGGAAGAATTAAAAAAGACAACAATTAACACTGTTTTAAAGGGATAGTAATGGATTATTTTAACAAAATGTAACCCTGTAGTGCTATTTAAAAGGAATTACTTAATTGGAGCGGTCTACAAAGTGTGACTGGTTGCAAGCACACTGACTGGTTGCAAGCACACTTTGTAGCGCGTTCCAAAGAAGTAATTATTTTTAAATGGCGCTATTTGGCTCTGCTGAGGAGCCACCAGCTGGTCCCGGGACCAATGCTCTGCATTCCTCTGTGGTACTCAAAGGGTTAATGCGAGCAGGCTACTTTATATCACTCCAATATATGAAGTTTGATAGTGGGAGATCTATTATCCGACTTCAATTAACCCTATACGTGCCTGCCAGCTCGCATTAACCCTTTGAGTGCCAAAGAGGCACGCAGCGCATTGCAATGTGCTGTTTGCCTCTATGGCACTCAAAGGATTAATTGTAGTCGTATAATGGCTCTCCCAGTATCACACTTCATAACTTTGAGTAAAATATAAAATAGCCTGCTCGCATTAACCCTTTGAGTGCCACAGAGGCACGCAGAGCATTGCAATGCGCTGCGTGCCTCTGTGGCACTCACACGGTTACCACAGTGAGTGACTGCCAACAAAAACAGGTAAAATGCTGCCCGTACACATATTAATTTCAAATTCTGAAGAATTATCACTTTAGACAGAATCATGTGGATTAAAATTTTGTTATAAAACAAAATCACTTTACATTACATAACAAGGAATTACATGAACATATCTCTTCTCTCCATAACGCTCGCACTATGCTATGAGTCCCAGAACGCTCCTCATGCAAGAAGCGCGCCTGGTCACGTGGTATAGAGCTGCATGACATACAATGATTCGGTCAAACTGTGGGAGGAACAATGGAGCTGGTCGGCTACATTGCGTACATGCGCAGAAAGGCTTCCACTGGGACAGATGCCATCAGGTACAAAATAGGATTTTAGTCTTACCTGTTAAATCCTTTTCACTTAGTCCATACAAGTTACTGGTAACACTGGGAGGTGATCCGCCCCTTTAAGTAGGCAGGAACATTTCTCCAAATGTATGCAGGGGGTGGAGCCTCCCCTCCCTCCTAGGCTGCTCCTCAGTCAGCACAAGCCAGAATGATTTGAGACACTAACACTGACCAGAGATAGAAGAGAAGAAGACGACCCCTGTGAGCATGCCCCAAAGGACTCCCACAGAATGCCACAGGAGAGCCAAGCATGGTCTCTTGACAGGGTGGGAGACCAGTAACCTGTATGGACTAAGTGAAAAAGATTTAACAGGTAAAACTAAAATCCTATTTTCACTGTCGTCCAATACAGGTTACTGGTAACACTGGGATGTCCAAACATTGCGTTTCCCAGAGGCGGGAAGAAGGCAAGGACCAGGCGCAAGGCCCCTAGAGTCACCAGAACCTCTATGAACCAACCGGTCAGAGATCCCAACAATCGGAAGTGTCAACGGACACCAACTAGGGGAAGAACAGACCCCAAAAACAAACACAGCACACTGAACCAGAGCCAACAGGGCTCAACAGTAAGGAAGAACTAAGAACCTCAGAAGAAGAAGATCCTAGACAGGCAAAACTGCCTCTAGGACCTTCCTCCCAAACCTGGCATCAGCCAAGGCCAGCACATCCACACGGTAGTGCTTCGAAAACGTGTGCACCGAGGACCAAGTGGCCGCCCAGCAAGCTGATCAGCAGACTCTTGATTTTTATAGGCCCAAGAGGCCACAATTGATCTGGTAGAATGAGCAGTGACCCGAAAGGGCACATGCTTATTCCGCAATTCGTAAGCCTTACGAATGGTAGATTTTATCCAAGATGCAATAGTCACCTTGGATGCCGGTCTCCCCGCCCTAGGCCCCTCAGGAATGACAAACAGAGCATCAGACTTCCTGATAGACTCAGTGCGATGAACATAAAACTTGAGACAACGCACAACATCCAACAAATAAAGATCCCTCTCCTTGTCAGAGGAAGGGTTAGGGCAGAAAGACGGCACCACAATCTCCTGATTGATGTGAAATTCGGAGACAACTTTAGGCAAAAACTCCTTGGAAGTGCGAAGCACAGCCTTATCCTTATGGAACACCAGATAAGGTGGTTTACAAGACAATGCTTGTAATTCCGCCACCCGGCAAACCGATACAATAGCCAAAGGAAGACCATCTTCCAGGACAAAAGGCGCAATGGAATAGTAGCCAAGGACTCAAAGGGGGGTCATTGAAGAGCCCCCAAAACTAGACTGAGATCCCACTGAGGAGCCGGACTCCTGAAAGCGGGACGAACATGAGCCACACCTTGGAAGAAAACTTTGACGTCAGAAAGAACAGCAATATGCTCCTGGAAAAAGACAGAAAGCGCCGAAGTCTGGACCTTAAGAGAACTCAGACTGAGCCCTTTATCAACACCGTCCTGTAAAAAGGCCAGGACAGTAGGAAGATGAAAATCATGCGACAGATCCCTATCAGCACACCATGCTACAAAGGTCGACCAGACCCGGTGATAAATCTTAGAAGACACAGGCTTACGAGCGCATAGCATCGTAGACACCACAACAGAGGAAAAACCCTTTTTCTTCAGAATTGAGGATTCAACCTCCAAGCCATCAAATGAAGACGATGAACATCCTCCTTCCACAGATAACCTTGCAGCAGAAGATCTGGACGAGAGGGAAGCGGAAAAGGATCCGCCACAGGCATAGCCATCAGGTCCGGATACCAGGACTGACGAGGCCAATTTGGAGCGATCAGAATGACTGGACAACGCTCCATCTTCAGCTTCTGGATGACTCTGATCAACATTGGAAGAGGAGGAAAGGTGTATGCTAGGGAGAATTCCCAAGGAATTGACAAGGCGTCCACTGCCAGAGCCAGTGGATCCCTCCACCGACAGCAGAACACTGAAACCTTCCTGTTGTGTCTGGTTGCCATCAGATCCACCACAGGAACCCCCCACATCTGAGTGAGGAGTTGGAACACCTCAGGATGCAGAGGCCACTCTCCGCTGTCGACTGTGTGACGACTGAGAAAGTCTGCTATGACGTTGTCTACGCCTGGAATGTGAACCGCCGAAATGACGGGGACATGAACTTCCGCCCAAGACAAAATGGCCTTGACCTCTAACCAGGCGGCGAGACTTCTTGTCCCGCCCTGCCTGTTGATGTAGGCCACTGCGGTGGCGTTGTCGGACTCGACCCTGACTGGACAACCTTCCAGTTGAGATTCCCAATGGCGTAGAGCAAGGAAGATCGCACAGAGTTCCAGAATGTTGATGGACAGAAGAGATTCCTCCAGTCCCCACTTCCCCTGGGCACTGAGGCGACCCAATACCACCCCCCAACCCAGGAGGCTGGCATCCGTTGTGACCGTGGTCCAATAAGGGATCTGGAAGGATCTCCCTTTCAGGAGATGGGAAAGATCCAACCACCATTCCAGGCTCAACTCGACATGAGGAGGCAGAGGGACAGACAGCTTCAGATGGTCTGGACGATTTCGGCACGTCTGGATCACGAACCTTTGAAGTTCCCTGGTGTGCGCCATGGCAAACGGCACCGCCTCTATCGTGGAGATGAATTTCCCCACTAGAGAAATCAATTTCGGCACTGGAATCCGCTCGAGGGCCAGAATCTTCGATACCCGGAGAGCAATCTGATGAGCCACCTCTTCCGGCAGAAACACCATGCACCGCTGGGTGTCGAACAGAAGACCCAGGAAGATTATCCGCTGAGATGGAACCAAGTCTGACTTGTCCAGATTCACAATCCATCCGTGGCGATTGAGAGTTTGAATGCAGGCCTGAACCTGCTGATGAAGGATATCTGCTGATGCTGCCTTTAAGAGTAAGTCGTCCATGTAAGGAGTCACTCTGATGCCATCCCGATGAATGACAGCTATCAAAGCTCCCAGGACTCGTTGAAAAACCTGTGGAGCCGTCGTCAGCCCAAAGGGAAGAGCTGAAAACTGAAAATGACCCCTGTCGCAGGCAAACCTGAGGTACCGCCTGCTCTCTAGATGGATAGGGATGTGCAGATATGCATCCTGAAGATCCAGGGAAGCAAGGAATTCCCCCGGAGACATAGCAGCGATCACAGTGCGCAGAGATTCCTGTCGATAGTGGGTGCTCACAACAAAGGAGTTGAGATCCTTGAGGTCCAAAATAGGACGAGCTCCGCCGTCCTTTTTGGCCACAACGAAGAGGTTGGAATAAAATCCTAAACCTATGTCCCCCTGAGATACTGGTTCCAGGACGTCCTTGTCCAAAAGATCCTGAATAGCGTCAACGAACAGACACCTTTTTGTGGAGTCCTGAGAAGGACGAGTAAAATGGAAGCGAAAAGGAGGAAGGGAAAAGAAAGGGATCTTGTATCCCTCTGACACCACCTGAAGAACCCAAGGGTCCGCCACCGAATCCTCCCAAGCCCGGCGAAAGAGGTGAAGCCGCCCACCTACAGCCGGATGCGGACCCGGGTTCGGCGAGTCATACCGAAGCAGTCTTGGAAGCCTTGGTCTTGGAGACAACCTTGGGCTTCCAGGACTGTTTGGGCTTGGAGGAGGCGCGCGGAGCAGACGGAACCGCCTGGGATGTGGGGCGTGTCTCAGCTTGGAAGGAACGAAAGGACCGATCCAAACAGGGAAGTCCCTTGAAAGGGCAAAGAAAGCAAAACTTTCTTGGAAGTGGTGTCAGCAGACTAAATTTTTAGCCAAAGAGCGCGTCTAGCTACCACAGAAGAAGTGGAAGCCCTCACCATCATGCGAACAGCATCAAAGGCAGCGCCAAAAACATAATTCTGAGCTTCAGAAATATTAGCAAGTAGTTGCAACTGCTCTGACACTGGCGCATCTTGGCGGACCTCCACAGTAAGTTGTTCAGTCCAGACCGCAATGGCCCGGTTAACCCACGCCACAGCGAAAGTCGGTCGCATGGCAATACCAATAGAGGCAAAAATAGACTTAAGACAGGTCTCTAACTTTTTGTCAGTCCAATCCTGTAAAGCAGAAGCATCAGATACAGCCAAAGCAGTAGATTGGGACAACCTAGAAACTGGAGCATCCACCTTGGGAGGATGAACCCATTTAGCCAGTTCAGTCTCAGGAAAAGGATAAAGTCTGGCAAACTTTTTTGAGACTGAAGAGGACTTATCAGGATTTTTCCACGCATCAGAAACTAAACGTTCAAGAGTAGGGTTAGTAGGAAAACAAGTAACAGCCTTTGAAGGTTTCTGAAACACATCCGTTGGATCAAGAGGAGTCTCCTGGCACAAGGGGAGATTGAGGGTGGTCAGCACAGCCCTAATCAAACCCTCAGCAGAGAGTTTAGGATCACATTCAAAAGGGTCTCCAGTCGATCTGGTAGACTCATTAACTGTACCATCCTCAACATCAGAATCCTGCAACAATTCTTCCTCAGAAGAATCAGATACGTCAGGAGCTCCCTGTGGCTTGGGCAGGGAGGTCCTGACAGTGGAGGGGGGTCTGCCATACTTGAAGAGCCCCCTGAACCTGAGAGGGAAAGAGCTGAAGAGTGGATCTGAGATCCCTAGTTGCAGCCTTGAACTCTTTCACCCATGTTGGCTTAATAGCGTGGCTGGAAGGCCCTGGGTTGCTGCCATGACCTTCCGCACAAGCTGGGCATGAATGACCAGAAACTTCTCTAGGTAGCCCTGAATGACAGGAGGAGCAAAACGCAATGGGGGATACTGATACCCCAGCCTCCTTTGTCTTAGGTCTAGTCCCAGGCTCCAGTGGAGTAGACATACTCACAGTGTCAGATATACCCCACAGACAGAAATCACCCAATTAAAGTGTGAAAGATTAAATATTCACCCCAGAAACGTTTAAAACTAAACTTATCTGGCAGGTGAAGGGTTAATCAGCAAAGGAGAGGGAGAAGGTCCGGTCCCTGCGTAGTATACTCGATGAGAAGAACTCACAAAATGGCTGCCGCGACGGGAGCCAATCAGAAAAAGGGGCGCGAAACGAGCGCTCATGGGAAACATAGTTTTTCTCACCAAGTACCCCAAAACAGTGCCCGAAGCCCCCCGAGTGCCCCAACACACTTAAACACACAACCGGATGATAGAGCAAGGGAAGACAAACAAAATGAGCCCACTCTGAAATCGCTATGTGAAGTGGTTCCAGAGATACGTCCCACACAGTGTAAGCCCATAGAGAGTAAAGGAGCAATGGCGTCTATGCTGGAAAAGCGCGCTTAAAGGAGCGGAACATAATTTCAAATAAAATTACTCCTTAAGATAAAAGTTCCATAACACATAGCAAATACATGTACTATGCAAGGAAACCTTACCCCACCAAGGAAATATCCTAAAATTCCCATAAGACTGGAAAACCCAGGAGAGAAAGGGTTAAATCCCACATAAACTGCTCCAAAACCCAAGACATACACATATACATTGCATATACATTGCAAGATACAGAAAAACACCCAATGAGTGCTGGAGTGCACAATGAGAACTCCCAGGTACAAGCCCAATGAAGGGACACTGAGCGACAAGTGGATCTTCGGCACTCAAAGGGTGGCTCACCTTTCTGCTGGACTTCTGTCTTCAGGTTACCAAATGAGTAAAGAATTACCACAGAGGATAATCCCCAAGGAAGTACTTGAAATCAAGCTGTTCCCTCATCAGGGCAAAAGGTCCACCAGAAGTACCCCGGACGCTGTGCTAGCCACTTTAAAGAGGGCATTTGACAGCCATGGTAACCCGCCTAATGGTGGTATTCCATATTTGCAAAAACAATAAAGAAACTAAAGTTTGAAGAGAGATGTTCTCCACCTGGTGTGAACACACCGAGGAACAAATCATTCTGGCTTGTGCTGACTGAGGAGCAGCCTAGGAGGGAGGGGAGGCTCCACTCCCTGCATACATTTGGAGAAATGTTCCTGCCAACTTAAAGGGGCGGATCGCCTCCCAGTGTTACCAGTAACCTGTATTGGACGACAGTGAAAAGTCTTTAAAGTTTTATTACATTTCAAAGAGGTTTTGAAAAAAAAAAATTACACAGTGCTTATAACCAAGGCTTGATGCATTAGTACAGACTCAATCATGTTGGGGGGGTAGTTCCCCTTTAAGTTGGGCTTTTAACTTGTTAAATGCTAGAGAGGTCTGAAATGCATTGTGAACTAATGCACTGCAGACCTCTAAAATCTCCATTTAAATCAATAAGAATTCCTTCTCTTTTTCCTTCTGAATACTGCTCTAGCCTCTTGGGCCCAAGGGGACAAATAAAAATACACAAAATGTCTATACATTTAAATGTGTTTTAATTGTATGAATTCTGCAGAGGTCTCCAACACATAACACAATGGAGACATCTATAGCATACAATTGGTTAAATGCCCTATTTAAATCAATGGGTATTTCATTTGTCTCCTTTGGTGAAGCCGTTTTGGTCTGGAACTTCGCCTCTTTTAATTTGTACATAAGGTACATAGCATAGCAGTTCTGTTATACAGCCTCTATGTAGACAATAAAATACACTTTTGAGGATCAAAATGCTGACGCCTATGGCTGGGTACCATGGTATACTTGTCACTGGATGAGTGTCAAATGAAACTCATTAGGACATCTCTACATTTTGGTGGGTATCAGAAAAGTAGCTCAAATGTTCTTATCAGAATAGTGTATTTAAGTTTATTGATACATTCAGACTAGTAGGGATCATCAAGATAAGAACACTGACTCCTCCTAACAACCCCAGTTAATCTGGACAGAAAATTCTAATGGCCACCACGGATCAGTGAAGTATAGATTGGTTCTACAAGCTTAGTATTTAATGAGTACTGGAGATCACGTCCATGGAAACTTGATTTGTTTTACAGGACCAGAGGACCACAAACACAGAAGACGTCAGTGGGAAGAGTATGTGGTCCTGTATTTGTGCAGGATGAATCATGTCTGGCTCTATGGACTTGATATCCAGTATAATTAAAGATTAATTTGGGAGTCCACCATTGATTCATAGTGATCATTAAAGTATTCTGTTCAGATAAGTGGGAAGTTATTAATAGGAGCTACCTTTGGGTCATTAGCAAAATCAAGGTCAACCATTTCCTTAGATTACAGATCAATACCACTTCATAAATAGTTGGCTACATCAACAACCATTGATAACTGTAACGTGCAACATCAATGCATTTATAGACTGTACAAATATGAAACAAAACTCTATAGGACATGTTTGTATTAGCTGAAAAACAGTATTTCACCTTCTTACACTATGCCAGTGCAATATTACAGCATATAGAAATGATAGATAACAGTACACCAAGAGACCTTTATAGGCCTCAAGAGGCCATAAATTAAGCAAAGCCAGCTGAGATCTTCTCTAAGGTTTCTTTCAAATAATTTCTCTCATTGACTGCTTCCAGACATATTCCTTAAGGAAGTGTTCTGTGGTGTAAACAAGACTGGTGCCACCAGATCTGGCCAACAATATGCAATATGAAACTTGCAGTGGTCTTAAATTTTGTTCTTGATAGATACAAGAAATTTAAAAAACCAGACTTTTAAATCCTTATGACTTTTAAGCCCTTGAATACCTACCTGGCATACAAAAGGGTTACATTTTAAAGGGATAGTAATACTTCGTTTAACTTTATTTTATTTTGTAGGCATTAAAAAAACATGAAGAATGATTTGTCTTATCTCTCAAACCTTTATGGTTTAAGAGATATTCACAAGCAAAGTTTCCCCTCCCCGCCCCTTTTACCTAGTGTAAGCCATCTCTTCTCAGATGTGAATCTGGTTGTAAGACCAGACAAATAACAGCAGGGGACAATCTTCTTTATATGAAAACAATGAAAGCCCTGCCCCCCTTGACAAGCTTTTCAGGTTTTTCCCTTATCTTAATTGAAGATTGTCCCTCTGTGCAATCTACCTGGGCACCTCCCTTCTGCTTTGGCTGAGCAGTGTTACATCAGTAAAAGGGGCGGGAGGGGGATACTTTGTCATTGAATAACTCCTGAACTACAACTCTGACAGAACTGAAATAACACTCTCCAAAGTCCAAATACTATGATGATTAATTAGAGCTGTTTTTATTATGAAACATTACTATCCCTTTAAGTTTAACAAGGTAGAATTTTTTAATTCATCCATATGATGCAGTTGGTTTACTCCAATTTGCTCAGGTGACTTCTTAATTTACTATAGATTAAACCCTTTAAGGACCAGAGAGATCTAGTACTTAAAAGGTTAAAGGCGTAAACTTTATATTTATGAAAACACATTTATTATAATTCTTTTATTGCTGAGTAAAACAAAGATTATCCCCAGTGCTGAGATGTTTTTCATTCAATTAATAGACCACAAACTTTTATTTTCATTAAATTAAAATTTTCTGTTGTGGTTAACAGGTGGTGCTTTTCCTATCACTACTATGGAGAGTTGTAATCTATGACTCATGCTTTGGCAAAGAGTTTACTTTACAAGAAAATTGGAGTTTACTGAAACTTACTGTTAAATCATTTTCTCTTTAGTCCATATGTAACACAGAACCATGGGTTTGAGCTCCACCTACAGGAGGGCAGGGCACATCAAAAAAGAAAATGTCTTGGCATATACTCCTTCCACATCTTTCCAGCTCAACCCCCCGCCTGCAAATTCATGTGGAACAAATTCCACAGAAAAATAACCATAGCAGGAAGGAAGAAAAGGAAGGCCCTAAGACCAAGACCCTAAGAGGACTCCTGTGCCCAGGGAAGGAAACTCAAGCAATTTTTTGTCCAAGTGAGAGTCCTGTGTTGCATATGGACTAAATATAAAAGGATTTAACAGTAAGTTTCACTAAAATCCTATTTTCTTTTACAAGCAATATGGAACACAGGAACCAAACCATGGAGATATACTAAATCATCCAAAAGATACCAGGGAGGGAAAAAAGAAGAAAAACTCACAAGAAAAAAGAAGAAAAAACTCACTCTTCCTCAAGGATACCATTGTTATCTAGTACCAAACTGAATCTGTATAACTTCAGGTGTCAACTGATACTGAACTAGCACAACAAACCAAACAAGAGCCAACTGGGCTCAAACTACTGAACAACAAACTGGACAGTAGATGAAAAGGAAAAGGTAGTCTTCAGACAGGAAAAAATGGTGAATTACCTTCAAGGCAAAACTGGCCTCAGCCGAGGACAGGCCATTGACACATTAGTGTTTGGTAAACGTGTGCAAGGAGGACCAAGTCTCAGCCTTGCACAGCAATTCAGCAGAGGCCTGGTTCTTATAGGCCCAGGAAGCACTCACAGATCAGGTGGAATGTGATGTGATCTTGAAAGCAACCGGCTTCTTCTCCTGGCATTGATCCAGGAGGCAATAGTAATCTTGGATGTCACCTGACTTGCCCTAGGGTCCTTCAGGAATGACAAAAAAAGAGAGTCAGCCTTGCGAAAAAGTTGAGTGCTAAGTACAAAGTACTTAAAGCAACACACAACATCCAGCAGATTGAGCTCCCACACAAAGAATCAGGACAAAAGAAAGGCATAACAATCTCCTGATTGATGTGAAAATAGGATTTTAGTGTTCTTACCTGTTAAATCCTTTTCTCTATAGTCCATATGACACAGTTACCATGGGGTTGAGACCCTCCTGCTGGAGGCAGGACACATCTCAAAAGACAGAGTCTTGTAGGTGGAGACTCACAGTCACTTCTCCAGCTCAACCCTCGCCTCCCCTACTAGGCATTATGAATGTAACTGAAGCCACACTAAATAGGTGAGCAAGAGAAGAACAAAATCTCCTGTCAGAAGAAAGACCCTAGGTGAACTCCACATCTCAGACAGGTAAGATCAAAAGAGGTCTCTTTCGCTGGGTGGGAGACCTGTGTTCCATATGGACTATAGAGAAAAGGATTGTAACGGTTTTATGGACACTCAGACACAGAAGGTTAGGTGAAAAACACAGTTTTATTGAAAAAACACAGCAATTAGAATAACCCTCGCGGGTCCAGTATATCTATACAAGTATAATACTGACACAGGACAGGTTACAGTAGAAATCGATAACCCACATGGGTTCAGTATATATATATATATATATATATATATATATATATATATATAGACAAATATAATACTGACACAGGTCAGGTTACAGTAGAAATTAATAACCCACACGGGTCCAGTGAGACACGAAGGTACAACACTGCCACAGGTCAGGTTACAGTTCGTGTGAATCCAAAACGAGACAGTGAAGGAATGGTTGCTATTAGGCCAGGAGGTATGGACAGGCCCTAATAGCGCAAAGACCCACAGGACACTCACTACGCAGAGAGTGACACAATAGCGACTGAGGCCACACAGGAGTAAACGAAGGCCCTGGGCAAGTGGCAGACTGCCGGAACAGTAGAGGAGAACTGCAACTGTAGGCACAGGGTAACGCCAAACCGAGACTGCAATAGACTGTGACCCAGTGTGCAACGGCACCAACCCGCAAGGGGTTAACAAACGCTCAGACCTGAAATCGACTGCCAGTTAGTGAGAACAGCCGGAGGCGCCCAGGAACAAACCAACCTCAGCTTGTAAGCGGTAAAACAGGTCAAGCGTACAGTGGTGCAACCTGATTGATCTCCAACACCGGACTGTAGGATCACGAGGCACAAACTTGGTGATCGGGTCACAGTAACAAGACTGCCGGAGCAGCAAACGAGGTAACCATAGAAGCAAAACCATGTTAGCCAATAAAAGGTATCAGGAAGTAGTACTGGTCATAATGTCGCGGACACCGTGATAAGGATTTAACAGGTAAGAACACTAAAATCCTATTTTTCATTATGTCCATTGTGCACATAAAATTTAAGGCACCACACCACATCCAAGAAATGGAGATCCTGCTGATTGTCAGACTTTGGGAGGACAAAATGAAGGCACCACAATCTTTTGATTGATATGGAATTCAAAAACCACCTTAGGAAGAAACTCCTGAGATGTCTAAAGCACCGCCTTATCCCTGTGAAAAACCAGGAAAGGTGGCTTGCAAGACAAAGCCTGCAGTTCAGCATCCCTGCGGACTGAGACAACTGCTAAGAGAGAAGCCATTTTAGGCATCAGTTGATGCAGAGGAATGGAACCAAGGGGCTCCAAAGTAGGCCTCTGCAACACTCACAAACCCAGATTAAGGTCTCACTGAGGAGTAGGAGCCTTAACGGCAGGGAACTCATGAGCCATCCCCTGAAGAAACACGTTGACATCTGGAATGGTGTCAATACGTCTCTGAAAGAACACAGAAAGTGCTGAAATTTTTAACTTCGAGGAGGTCAAACTGAGTTCCTTGTTGAAAGGATAACATCAAAGGGAGGTCAAACTCCTGTGAGGACACAGACCTATCCATGCACCAATAATGAAACAAAAACCAGGCTTATGGGCCTGAATCATAGTGGAAATTAGCTCAGTGTCTTCAACAGCCATTCCATCAAAGCCTTCTCTTCCACAGGTAAGCCTGGAGAAGGAGATCCGGCCTGGGAGGGAGGTGAAGTGGGTCCTGAATGGAAAGACTGACCAGGTCCGCAGACCACCCCCTCCTGGTCCAGTAAGGAGCAACTAAAGCCACAGTCTTGCTGTCCTGTCTGATCTTCTGGAGTACCCTGGGTTTGAGAGGAATTGGAGTAAAAGCATAAGTTAGATGGAAATTCCATAATCAACATGGCGTCTAGTAGCATAAGGTCGGAACCTTTATGTCTGGTGGCCATGAGATCTATTGTGGGCACACCCCACCTAAACACAATCAAGTAGAACACCTCCTGATTGAGTTCCCACTCTCCTGGATCCACATCTTGGTGATTTAGGAATTCCGCCAGCACGTGTTCTACCCCTGGAATGTGCACAGCAAAGATGGCCTAAAAGTGGGATTCTCCCCAACCAAGGATGTACCTTTAAGGTGGCGGCACTTAGAGTGCCCCCTTGACGGTTGATGCATGCCACATCCATCGCATTGTCTGCCTGAACCCTTATATGTTTCCCCTTCAAGTGTGAGGTCCCGGCTTCCAGTACTGTGGTATTGTTTTTCTTTTTTTTTATACATAAATTATTTTTGTTGTTGGTGTGTTTTATATAAATATATATATATATATATATATATATACCTCTGTCTCTTTTGGGTTCTTCCTTTAATAGGAGGAACTACTAATCTTTTAATACATTTATACTGAAATGTTTTCTTAGCTGCCATGTATAGTATGTAATACAGCTATCACCCCAGCTAAAATCAGAAAAGTTGATAGCCAGCATTCCCTTCAAAGCAACAATATAAACATTACAACACAAAAGGAAAAATGAAAATGTAATTCTTTCTATGAATGCGTAAAATAGAAAGGGCAGCTTAAAAAATCTGATTTTATTAGAAATGTCTCCAAAGTGATAAAGAAATAGGAAACAAATCCTTATAACAAGCTAAGTTTCACTGGTGAAAGACTCCCAGGCAAACTTGTTCATTGAGGTTTAGAAGAGCATATTGCTCCCCATCTGTTTTGCAGGAATTTAAAGAATAAAATTGGTTTTCCAGCTCTTATTCTCAAACAACTGATCTCACATCTGTCACCTCTCCCAACTGCTTGTTGTAACTGAAAAGTAATTGGAAAAAACAGAGCGAGGTACCTCACTCAGCAGACACTCATTGAGTGGGTGATTAAAATGTGTGTTGCATCCAAACAGCTAGAGCTTCATCTCCGCTGGTTTGTCTGGTGTGTGAGACCTTAAGTCATCACATGTAACTGCTTTCAACCAGTAAACAGCATATACAAAGGTAGTATTGATATATGCTACAGAAAACAAAGATATCTCAAAATGGAAATGCAATGAGAAAAAAGCAGATGAAAAATTTTAACTTCTATGTTAAGATACCCAAACACTCTAAGATTTTAGTCAAACATGACCAGAACAATAATTGTGTGGATTTTATCCTGCAAACAATAAACACCAAAATGATGACACTTGGTCAGTCAGTGATCAGATTGTCTGTTTAACCCTTTGAGTGTCAGAGGGGGAGTGGATCTGTAAATTGGGTTAGATTGACCCAGTCTGCACAGTTCAATAGACAGATCTCTGTGTTTCTGTCTGTTGAGACAGCACTCAGCCATCTTATCAATAACCGATCAACACGTACAGACCCAATCAATTAGGAAATCAATTTGGTCAGCCTGAAAATGTACAGTCCAGCCACTTTCACCAGATAGCACATTGTCGAGTGATTGTATTAAATTGCGAACTTACATAAAAGATGTTTCTGCCGTGTAACCGGCTTATGCAGCTGGGAGCCCATTTTCACTCCCTACATTATAGTCTTAATTTTCTGTTTTGGAACAGTACTGTAACCTAGCAAATGCAAAGAATAAATATATTTTTATATGCATGTACAATGGTGGTTTCTTAAAAATGCAAAGTTAATTTACAATCCTTTGGTAGTTATCAGTACAATGATAATGGGGAGCTGTATACAGTCCAGGACTGTAAGATATCCTTCTTGGTCACATGTAGGTTGATCTGAATGAATGAGCTCTTGATTAATGAAGGATACACTTAAATACTTGATTGTACTCTGGTATTTACGTTTCAACACACTTGACCTACAACCTTCTCTACAACTTGGAGCAGCTTTATTACAACAACTGAGTTTTAAAAATCTTTTTATGTAATTTCAATGACCCGAAGCTTTTCCCTTATTCTGCACATCACACTGCTATTCTGTGAAACTTGGACAAACTGATGTCATGAACATTATTTAGGTTTGTGATATCAATAAGGATACACTGAACAGATTGTGATGACATATGCAAGCAAAGTGAGGAAAATGTGTCAAAGAAAAATTGTAGAATGCTCTACTACAACCTTAAAATGGAACTGTCAGTCATCTGACTATATTTGCACCTCAATGGAAGCACTATCTTGACAGAATCTGTATGACTTATACATTGTTGTTCTATGCAAAGTAGCTAGCAAGAGCCAGCAGGGAGCAGAGTGAGGGATGGAAAACAATGTAGGATTCTACTATCTGGTTGGCATGCTAGCTAGCACTGTCTAATTTGCTTAAACAGGCAAATAAGTAGCTTAACATCTCAAAATATTGTTCCACATAAAAATTGCTAAAATATCATATAGCTTCTTTTAAAAGCTCTTTCAAAATCACCTATGGTGTTATAAGGTGTTTGTTCTACATCAAATCTTTAATCTCACATAGACTGTTTTATTGTATGTTGTTCATCCACTGGTATAGTATTCTTATTGATTATTTTCTAAATGGATGCATATAGGATGTGTATATATATATATATATATATATATATATATATATATATATATATATAACAATATAACATTTTGAAAATAACAATACAAGCTGTCACAACATACAATGTAGGTATAGTTAGTTATTGCACATACTTAGTTTGCACTGTCAACAAAATTTCCCTGTGGGAATAAAATAAAAGCATGATTTTGTTGTTTGTGGCTTGAATATTCAATCCCATTAGCAGCTTCACTCAAGCTTTCTTAATGCTTTCAGTCAGCCAAAGACAGAACAGCCCACTGAAGAAGATTAAAGCAGATTTGGACAAAAATAAAGAGAACTGAACTTCAATACTGCACAGAAACAGTACAATGAGAAAAAAAAGCATTCATTTTAATTCACTAAAATTATTGTCTTCTACAAGGCAAGCATACATGATAAATTAATACACCAAATACTGATAAATCGGCTTAAGCTAAGGAAAACAATCATCACTCTAATGATGATTAAAAGATTGTTTTCTGAGTCCTTCAGCATTAGTCAATACATTTGCTCTGATGTGTGCATGAATGTAGCAAGAAGTGCACCACTCCAAAGAATCTACAGTAAGGTGAGTGCATTGTTGTTGGGGACTACATGTCCCATCACCACCAACCAACCGACACTGGAGTTATAGTCCACAGCAGGTGGTGGTCCAACAATTGACTATTCATCATCTGCAGACTAAAAAGAATCTAAGCCATGGTATTTACTATGGTAAACACAGGCACTGTGATGGAATGATTATCAAGGTGCCCCACCAGAATCTACATAAGCACATTACTGGTATGTAGTAACATAATTATTTCATAACTAAGTTTAATCATGTAAAATTGGTACATACCTTTTCCTCTATTTACCCTCCTAATCGTATTTTCTTTGTAATAAGGAAACTAGCAGAAAAGAACACAACCTTTTAAGTGTCAGATGGATGTGCAGCACAATGAGTTGTCTGCTCCTCCAGCACATAAAGGGTGATATTCCATGGGGACAAATAAAAATGTCCATGATTTCCATTGATTGGCACTCTAAGGGTTAAAGCCCCTAGTTTAGATGGGTATGGAATGTGGGTTAACACCTTGAAAGCTAATGAGATCTCCCAAGCACAACAGAAGCAATGAAACTGAGAATACTAACATTCAATGAGTTTAAAGCCCCTTTTAAATCAATGGGAAACTTTACTTGTCCTGTGGTTTAGTTAGTTAGCTCCAGAGTAGTTTAGTTGCCTTGAGTACATCATCCTCAGTGTGTATCCTCTGCACATGGGACCAGCAAAGAGTTTACAGCCATGTGAGGCTGGACCTTTAAAAGAATACTGGGATATATGTACCAATGCACCAGGACACTCACATGGCATCAGCCTATAACATCAGTGGCTGCACTCTAGGGTATGCCCTACAGCATGTGACCACTGTAGTGTATACCAGCAGGCATGCTCCACCAGCATTAGACTTTAATGCCAGCAAACCCAGCATGCCAGCCCTACAACACGTGCAAGGAAATTTTCTACACCATGTTAATAAACACGGTAGATCTTGGAGCTGAATATCCCTATGAGTGCCAGAAAGGTATCCAAACATATTGCAAGTAATGCCTAAAATGATCACACGATGCCTTGTTGCTCTCCAATTGATACAACAGGCACTAACGGGAGGCTTTCTTGTCTACATAGCTTAGTAAATTTTTGGTATGTAGAAGTAAGCACTTAATGGCGATTCTAGCACCTGATTTAATGTAGAATAGCCATAGTACATTTGCTCCAATAAGTCATCCTAATAATAAACCACCAATTACCTTAAGCTGAGCAGAATCATAATGGCCACTGAAAATCAACTCCATGGTTCTCCAAAAATAATATTTAATTACTAGGTGATTTCTTGTCTATACAGGCAGACATGATCCTTTGTCACAGGATTCTTAGGAGCCAAACTTCTCCCACTGAAGGCTTTATAACAAAACTTCAGTGGGTGGAACTGCATCCACTGGCCCTGCAAAAAGAATCATGTCTGCCTCCATGGACCTTACCATTTAAATATTTTTTGGAGAACGAATCCACACAGAATGAATTCATAGAGGCCATTACAATTTTCTGCACAGATAAATGATGGTTTATCAGTAGAAGGTGTAAGTGTTCCTTTAAGAGCTTGAGCTGTAAGTGAAAGATACAGATTACCTCTTTGTGAACCCAGAGATAAGGCAATAAACAATGTGACAGAGGAATATTGTTCCAGCTATTGAAGCTTAATATCACAAATACAAATGCTAAGGCTATCACGCAGAAGCGAGGCATATCAAACTAAGAGTGTTTTCTTCTTTCAATGTGTCACTAAGGCTCATTTAAACAAAAAAATCAATCCCTAAATATAGCATCTAAACAACAAATATTCTTTGGAATGCTCCTTGCTTTCTCATGTGTTCCTTAGCAATATGTAATGTAGGGAAGGACTCAGATGGTTATTGTGTGCATAAATGTGTCTTAACAATGTCGCTTTTTGTCTAGTAAATAATACTGAACACAGTGGTTTTAATTAGTGCCATCTAGTGGAGTTAGACATGTTCAAATCACTTTAACACAGGGGTCCCCAGATTTAAAGGAATAGTAATGTTTCACAAAAACAGCAGCTCTGATTAATCTTCATAGTATTTGAGCCATGGAGAGTATTATTTCAATACTATTAGAGTTGTAGTTCAAGAGTAATTGAATGATAACTTTTCCACCTCTTTCCCCTTTTACCTAGTGTAATCCACCTATGCACAGATGTGAAATCTGGTCCTGGGACCAGACAGCTCACAGCAAGGGACAATCTTCTTACTGTGAGCATAAGGAAAACCCTGCCTGCCTTGACAGGTATTTCAGGTTTATCCTTATGATCACTGAAGATTGTCCCTCTCTGCATTCTATCCAGACAGTCTTGCTGCTCTGAGATGAGCAGTGTTACATCAGTAAAAGGGGTGGGAGGGGGATACTTTATCATTCAATTACTCTTGAACTACGACTCGGACAGTATTGAAATAACACTCTCCATAGCCCAAATACTATGAAGATTAATTGGAGCTGCTTTTATTTTGAAACATTACTATCCCTTTAACCCCTTAAGGACCCATGACGGTCCTGCACCGTCATGGGTTGTTATACCCTTAATGACCCATGATGGTCCAGGACTGTCATGGCTTAAATGATAGCAGCATGCCTCCACGCATGCTGCTATCATTAATTCCAGGCTGAAACTGAGCGCTCCGAGACCGGGGCATTCAGTCTCAGCCCTTCTTGCTTCTTCCGGTTCATGCGATCGCTCTATCAGCGATCACATGTACCGGCATAGTGACAGACAGAGGCAGCATGCAAAGCATGCTGTCTGTGCCTGTCTCGTCTGCCTCTGTCTCCCTTGCTCTCAAAGTAAGGGAGACAGAAGTAGACGGAAGACACCTAGTGGTTAAAAAAAAATACAGCAGCTGGGGGTATTAACCCCTTCACTGCTGGTGCAGGAGGCTGGCTAAATGCAGGTCAATTTTTGACCTGCAATTATACACATTTTTTTTTTTTTTTTTTTTAAACACAACACACTTTTTTTTTTTACAAAAACATTTTTTTATTTAAAAAAAAATATATACATAATTAAACAATATTGCAAGTGTGATTGTTGTGGAGCCATGTAATACACTTATATACACCACCAAATACCAGGGACAAAAAAGTGTCAAAATAGGGTGGGAAAAAGGGACATTGGGATTTTCACCCAGGGGGGACAGTGGCCACTTTAAACTGCGCATTTTGTAGGTATGACTGACCGGTCATACTTTTCATGCAGTCTCCATAAAAATTTAACCCTTTGTGGCCAATTGATCCCAAGAGAAAAATCCAAAAATTTTTTACCTTTTTTTTTTACCGTTTTTTTTAATTTTAATAAAATGAATGGTGGGTTATCCATATAAATAGGGTAGCAAATGAAAGCCCTATTTGTGCTTAAAAAAACAGTATATAATTTATGGGGGTGGAATAAAAGCCTAAGAGGGAAAACACTGTTGAACAAAGACATAGTCAAAAAGGTCAGAATTGCTCCAGTCCTTAAGGGAAAACAACCTCAGATTTTACCGGTCCTTAAGGGGTTAATGACT
The DNA here is from genome assembly GCA_037306005.1 of Rhinophrynus dorsalis. NCBI lineage: Eukaryota > Metazoa > Chordata > Amphibia > Anura > Rhinophrynidae > Rhinophrynus > Rhinophrynus dorsalis. The sequence goes on from CM074724.1 coordinate 271,402,398, forward strand.
GGAATCATTGTATACATCCTAAAATTATCTACTACTACTATTTCTCCCAATCTCTGGGGCATCTCTTCTTTCAAACAAGGGTAGCCTTCACTATGTACATGTCACAAAGATTACCCAATATAAACATAGTGCACACAGTGAGAACATGAGGAGATTGGTCCCACTTCCTGTTACTCTTAAAAAACGTAGGTTGCTCTTGAATTAAATATGGGAGTGCCAGGTATTGAGCAATGCATTAATTACCCATCTGGCACTCAAAGGTTTAATACTGTGCTTGTTGGGTGATCTAGTGATCATCACTCAGCATGCTATAATGGGGTGGGGCACTCAGATTTCACACACACACACACACACACACACACACACACACACACACCAGCACACACATACACACCTGCATGCATACACACACACACACACAAGATGCATTAAAGCACGCACACTCAAATACATATATGTACCGTGTGCCAACACACACACATGCTCAGCCCCTTGTACACACACACACACACACATATATATGTACGTGTGCACACACCAACACACATACAAATATATACACACTAATAATACATATACATATATATATATATATATATATATATATATATATATATATACACACACACACACACACGGGAACAGGTGTACCCACTTCTGAAAAAGGGAAGTTCCCTCTTTCATAAGAGGGTACTTTAAAAAAAATACTTATGATGGATGAGCAATTGTTCACCCGACAAAAGTACATTTAATGTATATTCATATTTAAAAATTTTAAAACAACAAACAAAAAACAGTGTGGTAGACATGTTTTCATGCATCTGACACTAGTATCAGTACAGTATCTCAATTCAGGATAAAGGGGTACCATTTTTTTGGACCAGCAGTACAGTCTAAGTACAGTAGGAAATTACGTGTTTTTCAAAGATATCAGTATCTTTGAATTCGGGGAAATGTAAAAAAGAAAACCTATTTTAACTACCTTCTGGGAACATTTGCATGTAGTAGCCAAGGGACTGAAACTCAACTGACACCTCGTTTGATGCTTCTGGTTGCCTACTTTTCAGAATCATATGCCTTGTCTACCTTTTGCCTACATCTGTTACTGTTATAAGCATTTAAACGCTGCCATGAAATATCCGTAAATAAAATGGTAGATGCAGTTTAGCTCTTTATACATGCCATATAGTATGAAAAACCATACCAATGTGGCAACATTTCCACAGGCCTGCAGTAGTAGGTTTTCAAAGTACTGTACTTTTAAAGTGGTGAAAATGTTAGCAAATGTGCCTTGGGGTACAAATGCAAATGACCAGTCCCTGAAATCAAAATGATGTGTACTTTTAAAAAAATATATGTAGCATGTAGGTTCCATGGTCTATTTCTCATTATTTTGTTCCAAAATGCAGTATGTTGCAAAATGGAAGAAAAAAAAACTTTTTTTACAATTGCTACATTTATCAGGAAGACCTATGTAATAAAACGAGAACTTTGGTATTTTAGAAAGGCAAACTTAATATGAAACTTAGAACCATAAATATTTGGTTGTGGAATTTAGAAAAAAAAACAGTACTTGACAGTTGTCTGACATTCCGGGTAACATTTTTTGGTTAATTAAAGTGGATCTATTGCCTCTACAAAAGTTATGCTTATTATGTAGAGGATATATACACAAGGGTGAAAACGTTATTGATTTAAAAAAAAACACAAAAAAACACGCTATTTGTGTTTATAGAGTGCCCTGCACCCTACTTCCTCATAAACTTCCATTGCCGTACTGCCCCTTCTCCCTTTCCACTACCCAGCCTCCTTCAATGACGGAGGGTTCTGTCTGTAAGCTGGAGCAATCTCATTGGCAGAGATCGAAATCTAGCCAATGAGATCAGATCGCTCCAGTTTATAGACAGACAGCCTCTGTCATCGGAGGTGGCTGGGTAGATGGAGGGGAGAAGGGGCAGTGTGTCAATCTACGGCAAAGGAAGTTTATGAAGAAGTAGGGTGCAGGGCACTCTATAAACTATCTTTTTAACACAAATAGCGTTTGTTTTTTAAAAATCAATAACATTTTCACACTTATGTATATATCCTCTACATAATAAGCTTAACTTTTTTAGAGGCGATATAACCACTTTAAGGGAACATCCACAGTGTATAACGTGTGGGGTGTTCATAGAAAAGCTCCGCAATTTTCATTTGACTGAAAACTGCAGCACAAGTGTGAAAATATACTTAGCAGTGAAGTAATTAAAGACCAGGGGGTGAACAATGCATGTTCCTCAAACAATTAAGAACAAGAGAAAACAAGAAACGAAAGCTGGCCCACATTCTGATGGGTTGGTAATCTGAGTCAGCTTCAGATTTCACACAACTACTTTTTTTTTTTTTTTTACTATGGACAGGTAGATGATTTATGTGTTAAGGACCTGGACAAGTTGATAGCTATAGCTTGAGACGAGGATTTCTTGTACATCAACATATCTGATCTTTTCTACTCATAGCCCTCTCCAGCATCCAAGTTGGATAGCCTCTTTTTAGGAATCTATTGTGAAGTTCCCTAGATTCTCTCATAAAGATATGATCAGTGGAACAGCTTCTTCTCAAAGCGGAACTACCACCGCTAACAAATTTGCTCCCCAATAATTCCCCATCTGGCGACCAGCTGCTCAGTAGCGCTAGTCGCCAGAATTATTATTGAATTAACGAGAATTATCCATTACTCCTGGGATGATAGGCAGGAAGGAGCACAGACATCTTTCATATTGTCGTCTGCGCACCTGCGCTGTCAGTCCCTTTTGGAGCCGAACGGTTCCTAGCAATGCCTTCTACAGCAGGCTGGGACTGACAGCACAGGCGTGCAGATGTCACTATGGAAAGATGTCTGCGCTCCTTCCTGACTGTCAGCCCGGGAGCAATGGATAATTCTCATTAACGTGGTAATAATTCTGGCGACTAGCGCTACTGAGCAGCTAGTCGCCAGATGGGGAATTATTAGCGGGCAAGTTTGTTAGCTGTTGTAGTTCCTCTTTAAGAGCATAAACTGTTATGAGCAAGTAATCCCTCTCCCAACCTTAGATTACTAGTATTCTCCTCTCCACATCATAACTTATAAAGGGAAGAAGTATTTTCACACCTCATCGTGTGAACAGACACTGGTTAAAAACAGTTACTAAAAAAGAAACAGAGAGATTAGTGAATTTTTCATGTGTTTCATATTTTCCTCCTGCAGAAAAATATTTTAGAAAATTTTGAATTAGAAAATATAAAATTAACTCCTTAGTGACGCGCGGCCGGCACTTAAAGTCAGCCGAACTTTTGTCCCCATTACCTTCAATGACTTCCGGGACATACATGTACGTCCATTGTCGGGATGGGGTTAAAAAAGTAAAATATTAAAATGTGCTAGGAATATCAACATTTTAAAATGTCCTGTGGGATAAAATTATTGAAATAAAGTAATAAACTTATTTAGTTTTCAGTCGGGCACCATTTTTACAGTTCAACAATCTGAAAATATATTTTTCTAAAGAAATTGTTCAAAATAAACATTTTGTCAAAATGTCAAATATATTTGTAAAATGTCCAAAATATTAATATTTTTCAGTACAATAGCAAAAATGTTGCTTCTTCCTAAGCATACTACCAATACCATTACATATTTTAGATCGTCCATACACACTGCTCCTCCACTAACAAATACCACTATAAACTCTCAGAAACAACTATTTAAACTCTCCTTATCTGTTTACAGCTTTATCCATTCATACTTCTATTTAACAGTTTTACATACTCTGTTTTTACAACAAAATGTTTACTGCAGTGCTAGACTTTTACTAACAGTATATTAATTATTACAAGCTAAAGGAAATCTAGAGAGCCTAGAGAGCATTCATTTGTAATCCAAATTATACACATTTCAGGTCCACATTTGGCTTTTGGCCTAGAGCAATTCTGTCCAATTTCTCTAGTAGTATAATCTTTTTTTATTATTATGGATGGATCTGGAGCCAGCTTAGACAACTGTTTTTTAGAAAAGTGGAACGAGAATAGAAAATGGGATACCTATTTTATTTTAAAATGTGTTTTGTTTTTTTTGCAGAAATTATTAAAAGTCTATTGTCTGGAAAACACAAAAATATCTTCAAAAGAGCAGCTGTTTCTTTGTTACAATATCTGAAGGGAGCAATTTAAGCACTTGGTCAGAAATCAATGGCATAGCCTCTGCACAAATCTTCGTGTATTGACCAGGCTTCCCAGCAGGAGCTAAAATATAGACAATCTACACATCAAGTTGGTTCTTACAGGATACTCTAACATAAGTGTAAAGATTTCAGATTATCTGACCACATAATCATACATGAAAGGTGTAGACTGTAGAGAGCTATCTCAGGCTACTACAGCAATTTTGGATAAAGGTCCTAAGAAATCCCAGATACATTTACTAAGAAGAAACAGATGTTTGAAAATTGTGTTGGAGGGAGAATTTATACCAAGCACTAGTCAAATTAAATTATATTGATTCAATGAAGCTCCTTCTATAAAAATACAGTTTCAGTTGAAGGTTGGTATACATGTTTCCTGTAAAGGCAATCATAAATATCCTATATAATAATTCGCTAGAAAGTTTGTAATGATGCAGTCATGCGCACTAGAGACTGCTGCGCGTGCTTCAATCATGTGCAGTAGAGACTACCCGTGAAGAGGCTGATACAGAGCGGGGAGCCCTGAAGGAGCATCCAGCTCTGTATCAGCCGCGGCGCGGGCAGTCTCTACTGTGCATGACTGCACCACGACCGGCTGGCAGTGGCCCATGTAACGGGCTCTTCCACTAGTATACATATATATATATATATATATATATATATATATATATATATATCCCAATCCAATTTCAGAATAAACAAAATTCAAACTCCTCCTTAGGAATTTAGGACAAAGTTTCTGAGAAGTACTGCACTTAAAGTGATAGTAATGTTTCACAATAAAGCAGCTCTGACTAATCTAATAGGATTTGAGCCATAGAGAGTGTTATTTCAATACAATCCGAGTTGTAGTTCAAGAGTAATTGAATTATAAAGTATCCCCCTCCCATCCCTTTTAGCTAGTGTAAGCCGCCTCCCCTGAGATGTGGAATATGGTCTCTTGACTGGACAGGTTGCAGCAAGGGACAATCTTCTTACTGAGAGCATAAGAAAAACCCTGCCCCCCTTGACAGGTTTTTCTCTTATGCTCACTGAAGATTGTCCTTGCTGCAATCCATACAGCAGTATTGCTGCTCTGAGGTGAGCACTGTTTCATCAGTAAAAGGGGAGGGAGTGGGATACTTTACTATTCAATTACTTTATGATGCAATTACTCTTGAACTACAACTCAGACAGTATTGAAACAATACTCTCCATGGCCCAGATACTATGAAGATTATTTGGAGCTGCTTTTTTTCAGAATCATTACTATCCCTTTAACAACAGGAGCAATGCCATGTTTTCTTCAATCACACCATTGCTGGAACACAATTTTTTTCATAAAACATTCTGTGTGGGGTTATAAAAGACGATAGAGTGAAACAATGTAATAAACATATAATGTAAAAAACTTAGTGAAATAATGTTGAAAAGCCTGACTCTACATCAGTGGTTCTCAACAAGGGTGCCATGGCTTTGTTGTTTGCCAAGGATAGAAGATTAGGGTACCCCTTTTTTCTAGGAAGATTTTGATAAAAATGTAAACATTGGGGGTTGTGCACTATGGTGTGATAAAGAAGTAATGACTTCTCCAGTAAGATCACTTCTCCAGTTCCCATGTTATGCTATACAGCCTTTGCACTAAGATCTACAAAGCTGAAGAAATCTAAGTGCACTGGCTCCATCGAATAACACAGGATTTGGAGAAGTGATATCAATGGAGAAGTTATCTCCCCGATTGAGTTTTAAACACATATTTAAGGAAACTGTTGTGCACAATATGCTTGTTTCTATCATTTTAATTGTGATAAGAATATATATTCATGTATTTGTCCCTTCATTAAAGGGATAGTAATGTTTCAAAATAAAAGCAGCTCCAATTAATCTTCATAGTATTTGGGCCATGGAGGGTGAAAAAGTTTGAGAACAATTGCTCTACAGCAAACAGATCAATCAGTGCTACACAAAGGCTTGAACATTTGTAGAAATTCCCTTACTTCCTCTGTCAAAGACAGTAAACTCCCTGGATGAAGAAATTCAATTACCTTACCATCAGAAACATAAAAGTGACAAAAAAATTGGTGAATACGAAAAAATACAGAATAGGCAATGTCACTTTACACATTTTGTTCTTGCAGAATATGTAAAGATTAATTTATATAGACTGTAGATAAATAAGGGTACCTACATTACATTTTCTACTACCAAATAAACCATCTCATCAAAACTGTAAAAGTGGGTTAAACGTCTCATTTAGATCAAAGGGAATCTTTAATCTTAATACAATACTATTCTGTTGTAAGTGGGCAACACATTGGGAGAAAATGCTTTCAAAGTATTTGATAAATGTCATGCTGGAATATCAGTTTTGTGATATTAAACTATATTTAATTTCAATGATGTATGTCTTGAGTAAAGACATTTCATGATGCTTCATGATCATACCATATAAAGATATTCTTAGCTCTAATCCATTTAAAGAGCTGGATTCCAAAAGGACCAGCAGCACTGTTTCAATCAACATGCAAACCAGATCCTTGTGTTCACTACAAAAATGAGTTGGATAAGATAAAGTCTTCATCTCAGATAAGGAAACATTCCTGTTCTACATGCCTCTGCTTGCTACTGCTGGCTCCCAGCCCAATTATATAATAAATAACAGATGGGTTTAGGCACAAGGACATTTCTAGATAAGTTAGCAGTACACGAGCAGGAATAACCCAGAGAAATAACTCATTCCGTTATGCATGATTATTTATGTTTACAAATGTCAATATGTTGTAATCACCTGCTGAGGGCACACATGCACTTCATGCTGAAATCATTTGCAGGAGGGTAATAATTAGCAATTCCTAATATCAAACAGTAGGTAACTTAAAGCGGAATTTTCATCCGCTATAAAATCGCCCTGCTATAATAAAGCAGGTAGCGTCTAGCTTCTTAATATATATTTTACCTTTCAAAAGTAGCCCAATGTAAAGAAACCCATAATTGAAGGAGACTGACAGCCAGGTTAGCACAGTCTGCATGCCTGCGCCGTCAGTCCTTTCTGGTAACCATATGGTGCAGTGCAGTCTACACAGTGGAGACCGAGACTGGCAGCGCAGGCGTGCAGACAAGATGTCTGCGCTGTAGCCTGTGTTCCGGTCTCCTTCAGTGATGGATTTCTTTACATCGGGCTACTTTTAAAAGGTAAAATATATATTCTGAAGTTAGTCGTTTAATTATAGCAGGGCGACTTTATAGCGGAATAAAGTTCCGCTTTAATCCAAAATGACTGCTCCATCTATATTTTTGCATTGTATTTTAAAGTCATGTATTAGGAGGCCCAAAGATTTTTTGTAGCAGTAGGACAGCCAAAATGGCAAAAGCAATACTTGAAGCACATGAACGAAAATAGTTCTATGCCTATAGTGAAACTTCCTCTGTTTTAGCAAGCATGTCCAATGAGAAACCAATTTCTAGTGGTCAGAAAAGTAATTTTGCAGCTGCAAATACCAGTAGAGCAAAAGTGATAATTTTATTGTTTGAGTAATTTCTGCATACGTTGGGGTATCTTTCACTGTAACATAGGTAAAGGGTGGTACCATGTTAGTCATAGTTAAAGCAGGAGACTGGTGGAGTAAAAGTTATACCTTTATTGTCTAAATAATACTCAGACAATAAAGGTATCACCTTTACTCTAACAGTCTCCTAATATAGTACCAAGCTTTACCTATACTACAAACAGAACGGTTTGACCCTTATGAGGCAAGCCAATTCAACAAATGTTTTTGCAACAATCATTCATGAATGCAACCAGTGCACTACAAATACAGTATTTAGTGAGGGAGTGGAGGTTACACTGCTACACAGTAATAGAGCCATGTTGAACTCTGGGGAACTATCATGTTTATTAATTCTGCTTCTATGGGAGCAAACTTAGTAAAAAACCTGAGGCTACTCTGTGCTGCCCCAAAACAGCTCCTTTTAGCCAATTTATGTGTCAGAAAACTGACTCCCATGGAAGATAATTTGGCTGGACATAATCCAGACATTTGTGGCTAAAATACTAGTTGAATGCACAGGCTAGTAGAACACTATGGTTGGCTGAGGAGTCCTGTCCAGTTTATGATGACTGCCAGGTTGCGCACCACTGGCTCAGCTGAGAGACTGGAAATCTCTCAGTACATAGGCTCTTTTGGGATCAATAGGATAGCATTTGAGTCACTTTTCAGACCCCTGTTCTGTCCTCCAGCTGATATGACAGTGATCAAAATGATTCCATTGCATAACCGGCAACTCTGCTCCCAGGGAAGAAGACCTGCCAATGATAACTTGTCTTTAAAAGACAAATAACATAGGGATAGAGCAATCTTGCAGGTCTACTCCTCTGGAAGCACACATGCTGAGGAAACAGCTGCATTGTGAACACCAGCATATTAGCAGGAGAGACAAATGTTATCTGAAAAGTGACCACTAGTGCTCTCCAGCTGATCCAGTTAAGGTGCCTGACATTTATATTGCCAATTTTGTGAAAACGACCCACACTACACAGGAAATGTTATAGTATAATGTACAAAATGGTAATTCCTGTATGCAGGCTGCAAAGTTCTTTTTAACAGACAATAAATAAATTCTTATTAAAAAAAAAAACCATGGCTAAATTGAACAGCACCAAAATGGCTCATATCAGTCATTCAGGGGGTCAGAAAACTGAATCCCTCAGCTGGAATCCAACCAGAAAGGATGTGACTCTCAGCCACAAACATTTGGGTTGCATGCCAGTTCCCAATACAGATGGTTTATGGTTGGGGGGTCACTAATATATACAGAAAAACAAGTTACTTCTCTCAAGAAAAGAACCCATTCAAGACAGGTGTATATTACAGCTTCTTCTACTGACATCAAGAAATACACTCAGAAACAAGATTTGCATAAAAAAAAAGCAAAATCAGCACAGAATAAATGCTAAAATCAATTGCTTTAAAAAAAAAAAAAAAAAAGATGTAATGTAAAAGACCAGTTCACACCTTAGGATATGCTGTAATGTATGCTAGTGGGGGAAATTCAAGTCTGCTAGAGCAGCTCTGCTTGAGTTGACCTTCATCTCCTCTGCCTGCATTTCAAGGTATAAACTTGTGAGGTAGCTTAAGTGCATACCAGAACACATACTCTACCATTAAGATTTTAATAGCATCAAGTGTTGAACGACACCCCCCCCCCCCCCCGACATGTGCAGGGAAGTGGAGTTAAGCCATTTATTCAACACCTTATTTAAGATATGATGTTAAACAAGGTATGGAGGAAAGGAAAACATGCACACCCACACCCCTCTCCTTGAAGCAAGTGGTGTTATGGGGACAATGTTAAACTTAACCCTTTGAGTGCCAGAGGGGTAATTGACGCATTGCAGAGCAATGTGTTGAGTACCTATCTGGCACTCAAAGGGTTAAGTAGCTTAGTAAACTACTGTTGAGCAGTTGTACGGCTTTTGATGTGTGTTATATACTGGAATCATATTAGCACATCCTCCTGTGATTCTGAGGTATAAAGATGAATTGGAGCATTTCTAGGTAAACCAACTGCATTGTTGGGGAAAAAAATTATTTCTCACATTCTCCTTCATTAATTTGGGACTTTCACTTGTCAAATGCTAGAGAAGTCTAAAACACATTACTTCACAAAGCAATGGAGACCTCTCTAGCATTAAATGGTTTACACTGTCCACCTGACATCAACGAGAATTTGAAGATTTGGGTCTTTTCCCTCTAGGGCACAATTGGTTAAACATAGGACCCTTTAAAAAAAATCTGAAATCCTAGAAACAATTTTGTTTGGTTTGGTTGTTTTGTTTTGATTTCAGGGTGTCATTTGATAAGCTTATAAATGGAAGCATTATCTAAACCATGGGTGTCCAACATGTGATCAGTGGGCCAAACTGTCCCGCCCATTCCCAGGGTGCAGCCCACCTGAGATGTTTATAAAATGTATTTTTATCTAATTAGCTAGCATATATAAATTAATAGACCAGTAGGACTTAACTCCCTGAATTGTCTTATTGTCATTGACTTGAACAATAAATAAATACATAATGCATACTGTATCATCGTTATCAATTAAAAATTATGTGGTCCTTACACATATAGCTTTCTGATCATGTGACCCATGACCAAAAACACTCGGACGTCCCTGAATACTAAAAGAAGGTGTGCAACATATTGTTTCACATGTGTTGTGCACCACTCTGATCCTTAAAGGGATAGTAATACTTCATTTTATCTTTATTTTATTTTGTAGGCATTAAAAAAACATGAAGAACTATATACGTCTTATCTCTCAAACCTTTATGAGATATTCACAAGCAAAGTTTCCCCTCCCTGCCCCTTTTACCTAGTGTAAGCCATCTCTTCTCAGATGTGAATCTGGTTGTAAGACCAGACAGATAACAGCAGGGGACAATCTTCTTTGTATGAAAACAATGAAAGCCCTTCCCCCCTTGACAAGTTTTTCAGCTTTTTCCCTTATCTTAATTGAAGATTGTCCCTCTCTGCAGTCTACCTGGGCACCTCCCTTCTGATCTGGCTGAATGGGGGGGGGATACTTTGCTTGTGAATATCTCTTAAACCATAAAGGGTTGAGAGATAAGACTTATATCATTCTTCATGTTTTTTTAATGCATACAAAATAAAAAAAAGATAAAACAAAGTATTACTATCCCTTTAAAGGTTTAATAAGCCTAATCTGAGTGGACTGAACATTCAATGAAATTATGTTGAACAATAACATTTGTCATAAAAAAATAGGATTTTAGTCTTACCTGTTAAATCCTTTTCACTTAGTCCATACAGGTCACTGGTACCATGGGATGTGTAGTCCCCTTTAATAGGCAGGAACAATTATGCAAATAATTTGCAAGGGGCGGAGCCTCCCCTCTTACTTAAGCCACCTTCTGGCCAGAGCCACCCATATTGATTTGAGACCCTAAACTGACCCCAGGTAAGCAAAAAGAAAGACTCCTGTGAGCATGCCCGAACGGTCTCCCACTGAATGCCACAGGAGAGCCAAGACTGGTCCCTTGACAGGGTGGGAGACCAGTGACCTGTATGGACTAAGTGAAAAGGATTTAACAGGTAAGACTAAAATCCTATTTTCACTGTCGTCCAATACAGGTCACTGGTACCATGGGATGTACAAACATTGAGCTGATCCAGAGGCGGGAAGTAAGGCAAGGACCAGGCGCAAGGCCCAAGTCACTAGAACTGTTAACCAGTTGATAACATAGCCCAAACTGTAAGTGTCAACGGACACCAACCAAGGGAACAATCCCTGAACTTAACACAGCACACGGAACACGAGCCAACCGGGCTCAACAGTAAGGAAGCACTAAGGATCACAGAGCGGAAGACCTACACAGGCAAGACTGCCTCCAGGACCTTCCTTCCAAAGCTGGCATCAGCCGATGCCAGTACATCAACTCGGTAGTGCTTAGAAAAAGTGTGCACAGAGGACCAAGTGGCCGCTCTGCACAGTTGATCAGCAGAAGCTTGATTCTTGTAGGCCCAGGAGGCCCCAATAGATCTGGTGGAATGGGCAGTCACCCTGAAGGGAACATGCTTATTCCTCAACTTATAGGCTTCACGGATGGTAGCCTTAATCCAAGAGGCAATGGTAACTTTGGAAGCCGGTCTTCCTGCCCTAGGCCCCTCAGGAATGACGAATAGAGCGTCAGACTTCCTGATAGATTCGGTGCGGTGAACATAAAACTTGAGGCAACGCACCACATCCAACAAATGGAGATCTCTTTCCTTGTCAGATGAAGGATTAGGGCAGAAAGAGGGAACCACAATCTCCTGATTGATGTGAAACTCAGACACAACCTTGGGTAAGAATTCCTTGGTAGTGCGAAGCACAGCCTTATCCTTGTGGAACACCAGGTAAGGAGGTTTACAAGACAATGCCTGTAACTCTGCTACCCGGCGTACTGACACAATAGCCAAAAGGAAGGCCATCTTCCAAGTCACAAGACGTAATGGAATGGAAGCCAAGGATTCAAACGGTGGTCGCTGAAGAACACCCAGCACCAAATTGAGATCCCACTGGGGAGCAGGACTCTTGAAGGCAGGTCGAACATGAGTCACACCTTGGAAGAAGACTTTCACATCAGGAAGGATGGCAATCCGTTCCTGGAAAAACACAGACAAGGCAGAGGTCTGAACTTTGAGGGAACTCAAACTGAGCCCCTTGTCCACACCGTCCTGCAAGAAGGCCAGGACAGTGGGAAGATGGAAGTCAAGAGACAACTGCTTGACAGAGCACCATGTCACGAAAGTTGACCAAATGCGATGATAGATCTTGGAAGACACAGGCTTACGAGCACTGAGCATCGTCGACACCACAGAAGGAGAAAAGCCTTTCTGAGCTAGAATCGAGGATTCAACCGCCATGCCATCAAACGGAGAGAGTGAACATCCTCTTTCCACAGATACCCCTGAAGAAGCAGGTCCGGAAGGGCTGGAAGTGGGATTGGATCCTTCACTGACATGGCCATCAATTCCGGAAACCAGGACTGACGAGGCCAGTTCGGAGCAATCAGGATGACAGGGCAACGTTCTCTCTTCAACTTCTGAATAACTCTGATCAATAGAGGAAGAGGGGGGAAGATGTAAGCCAGGGAGAAGTCCCAAGGGATCGACAAGGCATCCACCGCTAGAGCAAGGGAGTCCCTCAGACGGGAGCAAAACACCGGAACCTTCCTGTTGTGTCTGGTAGCCATCAGATCCACCACTGGCATCCCCCACCGTTGAGTGAGCATGTGAAACACCTCTGGGTGAAGAGCCCATTCTCCGCTGTCGACGGTGTGACGACTGAGGAAGTCTGCCATGACGTTGTCCACGCCTGGAATGTGTACTGCAGAGATGACAGGCACGTGATCTTCTGCCCAAGACAAAATATCCTTGACTTCCCACCAGGCGGAACCGCTTCTTGTGCCGCCTTGTCTGTTGATGTAAGCCACCGCCGTGGCGTTGTCGGACTCTACTCTGACTGGAAGACCGGTCAACTGAGACTCCCAGTGCCTCAGGGCCAGCCGGACAGCTCGAAGTTCCAGAACATTGATGGAGAGCATGGATTCCTCCAGACCCCATTTCCCCTGAGCACTGAAGCGACCCCAGACTGCACCCCAGCCCCGAAGGCTGGCATCCGTTGTGACTGTGGTCCAATGAGGAACTAGAAAGGATTTCCCTTTCAAAAGATGAGAGAGATCTAACCACCAGTGCAGACTCGACTCGACGTGAGGAGGAAGAGAAACAGACAGATGTTGATGATCTGGATGATTCCTGCACGTCTGGATCACAAATCTCTGAAGATCCCTGGAGTGGGCCATGGCAAATGGTACTGCTTCGATCGTGGAAATGAACTTCCCCACTAAGGACGACAACTTCGGAACTGGAATTTCGTCCATGTCCAGAATCCCAGCCACTCTGACGGCTATCTGGTGAGCCACGTCCTCTGGAAGAAACACCATGCATTGGCGAGTGTCGAACAGGAGACCCAGGAACAGAAGCCTCTGAGAAGGAATCAAGTCCGACTTGTCCAGATTCAGGATCCATCCGTGACGGTTCAGGGTGTGCATGCACCTCTGCAACTGCTGGTGGAGAAGCTCCGCTGAGGAGGCCTTCAGTAGGAGATCGTCCATGTAGGGTGTCACTCTGATCCCATCCTGATGGAGCACCGCTATCAAGGAGCCCAGCACCCGCTGGAAGACTTGAGGAGCTGTAGTCAGTCCAAAGGGGAGCGCTGTAAATTGAAAGTGTCCCCTGTGGCAGGCAATCCTGAGATACTTCCTGCTCTCTGGATGAATAGGGATGTGAAGATAAGCATCCTGAAGGTCCAGGGAGGCAAGAAACTCCCCTGGAGACATTGCTGCAATCACAGAGCGCAGGGACTCCTGGCGGAAGTGGGAAGTCACCACATAGGCATTGAGATCTTTGAGATCCAAGATGGGACGGGTTCCTCCGTCCTTTTTGGCTACCACAAACAGGTTGGAATAAAATCCTGAACCTGTGTCCCCCTGCGGAACCGCCTCCAGGACCTCTTTGTCCAAGAGATCCTGAATAGCGTCGTCGAACAGACGCCTTTTTGAGGGTTCCTGAGAAGGACGAGTAAAATGGAACCGAAAAGGAGGAAGGGAAGAGAAAGGGATCCTGTATCCCTCTGACACCACCTGAAGAACCCATGGGTCCGCCACTGACTCCTCCCAAGTCCGGCGAAAGATGCGGAGACGACCGCCTACAGCCGGATGCGGACCCGGGTTCGGCGAGTCATGCCGAAGCAGTCTTGGAGGTCTTGGCCTTGGAGGCAACTTTGGGCCTCCAGGACTGTTTGGGCTTGGAGGAGGAGCGCGTAGTGGGAGGACCCGTTTGGGCCGAGGAGCGTGTCTCAGTCTGAAAGGAACGAAAGGACCGATTGCGTTTGGCTGGAAACTTTTTCTTAAAGACTGAGGGTAGAAGAGTACTTTTACCGCCAGTAGCCTCACTGATCATTTCTTTGAGCTCAGAGCCAAAGAGCAAATTCCCCTGAAAGGGCAAGGAAAGCAAGGCTTTCTTAGAGGCTGTATCAGCAGACCAAATTTTCAGCCAAAGAGCGCGTCTAGCCACCACAGAAGAAGTGGAGGCCCTCGCCATCATGCGCACAGCATCAAAGGCAGCATCAGCAACATAGTTCTGAGCTTCAGTGATATTAGCAAGAAGCTGCAACTGTTCAGATACAGGCGCATCCTGGCGAACCGCTTCAGTCAGTCGTTCAGTCCAGGCTGCAATAGCCCTATTAACCCATGCCACAGCAAAGGTGGGGCGCATGGCAGTGCCAATAGAGGCAAAAATAGATTTAAGAGAGAGCTCTAATTTCTTATCCGTCCAGTCCTGCAAGGCAGAGGCATCTGAGACAGCCAAAGCCGTAGATTTGGATAGTCTAGACACAGGAGCATCCACCTTGGGAGGATGAACCCATTTTGCCAGCTCCGCTTCGGGAAAAGGGTAAAGTTTGGCAAACTTTTTGGAGACAGAGGAAGATCTATCAGGATACTTCCATGCCTCAGAAACCAGACGGGCAAGAGTAGGGTTAGTTGGAAAACAAACAACAGGTTTAGATGGCTTTTTCTGAAAAACATCAGTAGGATCATAAGTGGATTCCTGAGTCAGAGGAAGGTTGAGCGTATTCAGAACCGCTCTGATCAGACCCTCAGCCGAAACTTCAGGGTCACACTCATAGGGGTCCCCAATGGACCTGTTAGATTCAATAACAGTACGTTCCTCAGCATCAGAATCCTGTAAAAGTTCTTCTTCAGAAGAATCAGTGATATCAGGAGCTCCCTGTGGCTTAGGCAGGGAGGTCCTGATAGTAGAGGGGGTCTGCCAGACCTGGAGAGCCCCCTGTACCTGAGAGGGAAAGAGTTGAAGCGTGGATCTGAGATCCCTAGTGGCAGCTTTAAACTCCCTCACCCAAGATGGCTCAATAGCGTGGCTGGGAAGCCCAGGGTTGCTATCTTTATCAGTACAATTAGGGCATAGATCCCCCACATTATCGCAATCCAGCCCAATGTGGCAAGAGGAGCAAAACGCCATGGGGGTAGAAGACCCCCCAGCCTCCTTAGTCTTGGGTCTAGCCCCTAGCTCCAGTGAAGTAGACATGCTCACAGCGTCAATATACCCCACAAAAAACACTATCACCCAGAAAAGTGTTAAAGATTAAAGTTTCACCCCAGAAAAGGTCTAAAAACGGACTTATCTGGCCAGCGAAGGGTTAATCTGGTGAGGAGAGAGAAGGCTCGGTCCCTGCGTAGTGTACTCGCCTTGGAAAAGTACCACAAAATGGCGGCCGTCATGACAGCCAATCAGAAACAAGCGCGAGCTAAGCGCTCATGGGAAATGTAGTTTTCCCTATGCAAGTACCCCAAACAGTGCCCGAAGCCCCCCTGAGCCCCCTACAGTAATAAAACACCAACCGGATGATAGGGCAGGAGCCTAGCATTAAAATGAGCCTACTCTGAAGTTGCTGTGACAAGCGGTTTCAGAGATATGTCCCAAACTGTGAATTCCCATAGAGAGTAAAGGAGCTCTGCTGCTGAGCGGGAAAAAGCCGCGCTTAAAGGCGCGGAACACCATTTTTAATAAAGTTTAGTAAAACATTAAAAAGTGCCCAAACAAGCATGAAATACATGAGAAACATAAATAAATGAATACCCAATGCTCCAAAACTCAGAGAATAACACAGAAATTGCATAAATAGTGATAATGCAATAAAAACACCCTATGAGTGCTGGAGTGTATTAAAACTCCCAAATACAAGCCCATCAAAGGGACACTGTGGGGACAAGTGGACCTTCAGCACTCAATGGGTGACTCACCTTTCTCGCAGACTTCTGTCTTCAGGTGGCCATGATAGGGAGGGAAAGAACCAGAGGTAATTTCCCCAACAGGGGAGCTGCTTAACACAAGCTGTCCCCTCTTCAGGTATAGGTCCACAGAAATCCCTGGAAGCTGCACCAGCCACTTTGAAGAGGGCAATTCACAGCCATGGTCACCCTCCTAATGGTGGTATTCCATATTTGAATAAAAAATAATAAAACTCTAAGAAGCATAGCTGTTCTCTGCCTGGTGTGCAAGCACACCAGGAACAAATCAATATGGGTGGCTCTGGCCAGAAGGTGGCTTAAGTAAGAGGGGAGGCTCCGCCCCTTGCAAATTATTTGCATAATTGTTCCTGCCTATTAAAGGGGACTACACATCCCATGGTACCAGTGACCTGTATTGGACGACAGTGAAATACTAATTTTCAGTGTGCTATGCATCTTTTCATGAAGCACATCAAAACCTAAGACATTTAGGGCCAGATTTAAAGGTTTTCAGTAAAGCAGCCGATAGGGCCAAAGAGAGTACCGACTGACATAATAAAATGTCTAACTCTGTATTTAAAGGCCCTACCAGCTAAAACCACAACGGACGTTAGGCCACATAAATGGTCTTGTGGCTAAACGTCTTTTTTGTGCATTAAGTTCCGAAAATGCAGCTAAATAGAAGTGATATTGGGAACTTCACAGTAAAAAAAAGCTAACGATCTGTGCCTGACATACTGCCAAGCACCAATCATTAACTTATATGTGTTACACTTACCTGTCATCCACTGTCTGTCTCCTTAGCTTATTAAAGTGTCTCCATCGCTGTGTGCGGGCGCAGAAGCGGCGGCAGGGGAGCCAGTACTCTATGCCACAGGCACTCCTGTCCAGTCCCACACGGGCTGATGGTCGTTCGACACTGAGGGAATTTGAACACAGACTGCCTTGAACACAGTCTCTGATCAAATTCCCTCACAGCCATTGGCTGAAATGTGCTTATGCACATCACAGCCAATCAGTTTAAAGCACAGCCACTCAAATTTGATTGGCTGAGATGTGCTTTCAATAGCTGCTTCGGCTGACTAAATATCCAATAAGGAACTTTTATGGGTCTTAAATTTTATGCGCTACAGTGAGTCCCTTATTTGATCTTAACAGCTAACGCAGTGCATTAAATGGCAACTTATAGCATTTTTTTATTTTCACTGGGCCAAAACACATCTAAATTTAGTGGCCGGTAGAGGTTTTTTTTGCCTGCATTTTTTCATAGCACTGATCTTTAAATCGCTTACCGTGCATGAAAAAACACCAGCACCCCTTTTTTTTTTTGCTATTGGCTGCCTTTAAATCTGTCCCTTAATTCCCTGCTTTATCCATTTAATACATAAAGTAATGTGCTTAACGTTCAAAATATATTTTAGGAATATACCCCCATAGCGGAAACTAGAATTAAACAAATAAATAAATGCAACAAATGCAAATTAAAACATTATTTTAAATAACTGCATTTGGAGAAGCTTGTGGTAATAGACGGTGCTATGAATATAAAATTGTCTAAAAGGTAGTTAGAGAAAATTAGCATTGACACTGGGTGAAAATGATCATTTTCTTTGCATTCTGGGCAACTGCCAAATATTTTGTTATTTAGTGAATTTTCAGCAAGTTTCTCAGCTGAAAAGATAGAAAAACCTTTAGACCTTGGCTGAGGACCAATGAACTTTGTGAAGTAATATTGATTGCATTAGAAATATAAAAAAAAATCTGTTTTTTGAAAATGACTAAAATAACATATAAATAGGGTTTTCCAAGTATAAATCAGCATTGTTTAATAACAGAACTGTCTTTAAAAGGACAAAGTTGAGTTAATTAAATATCTTGTAGGAACTGCTCTTTTAATTCAACCAAAGAAAGCCCTGCTTCATTTAGATCTAGACTCTCTGATATGGAAAGATAGGGCTTTGAGTATTCAAGTCTTGATGTTGGTGAAGTTAGTTATAGAGAGAAGATGGAAAACTAAGGAAGAAATACAATGCGTATGTGTGTTAAATCAGATTCAACACCACTTTCTGATGGAGAAAGGGTTTTATTATGTAAGACAAAAAATGAAAATATTTCAGGGTATCTGGAAAAAATGGTGGAAAGCCCTCTGCACAAAGGAGGGGTCATGGAGGAAAGTGTTTGATAGGAAAATTTAAGGAAAAAGGAAAAACAAAAAAAGAAAGGGAATGGAAATATAATATAGAAAAATTCCGCTCAGGGGTATAGGATACCATTAGGAGCCTGCACCACAAGTGATGTTCTATTGTATAAAGTCTGTATTGTAAGTCATGTTTGTTATAAGGTAAAGATTATATGGGGATTGAGAATTTTGGCTGATATTTGAAGATGTCCTTTCCCTTTGGAACTTGATTTTGATTATTGTGTATTTTGTATAATGTCTGCAAGTTCTGTTTGTATAAAATTTGATACAATAAAAAAAAAAAAAAAAAGGACAAAGTGACGACTTAGTACATGTAATTTCAAGATTCATATACTGGAAAATAGGAAAAATAAAATTAATTTGCATATGGAAACACTGAATACATCCCAGAGGAGTCATGGTAACATAATTAAGTTATTTTGTTCATTAACATTATTATTTCCAAAGTAAAACTTAGCTTGAAAAGACGCTATGAACCAATCAAGCAATTATTTGCTGGAAAAGAGAATGCTAACAGTACAGAAATGCAGAATGAAAATTCAAGGTCACCTACTCATAATACAGTTATTTATTTTTGAGGATAGCAACAGATTGCTCATTTTTTATCCCTCATTCTTTGCAAAGGAATTTAACAGAAAAATACAGTTGTATCTACTTTCCTTCTCATATAGATTTATAATTAATATAACAAAAATATAGTTAAAATATATATATAATTCCAATGTGATCAATGGGAGTCCTAGATCTGAATATATAGATATTCCCCCACATGGATGACCCCTCCGATAAAACAGACTCACCAGATATTCACTTGTACTGTTTGTGCGTCTGAAGCCCGACCCGGCTTATGGAGCAGAAATCAGCCGAGGCAAATTAGTATATTAAAAGTGTCAATACTTTATTAGTGACAACCCTACACGTTTCGTGAGAGCTTTGCTCACTTCGTATGCGATCATCCTTGTGGGGGACGTTGTTCACACAGATACTCTCTCATATGGAATACCTATATGTTCAGATCTAGGACTCCCATTGATCACATTGGAATTCATAGCGTCTGTAAAGGAGCTTGTAGATACATCACTATATCCACAGACTGATGAGTACTCTGTTTTAGATTTCTCTATGGGCTTCACTTACAAGAATATGCCTTGTAAGTAGATTCATGATATTATTCTTTTACCACTTTTATATATAGACCGCTCTCAGATGGTATGTGCTTGTGTTTTTGTTTTTCAGCTTTTACTATAAGTGAGAGGTGCCGCATACACAACAGCTGCAACCTAGAGACCTTCTATTTATGGACTTTATGTATTGGACTTGATTCTTTTGGATCAGAACATATTGTGGATCAGTATTGGTGCTCTATTTGTACATAACCAATTTATTTTCCCCCGAATAATTAGCCATATAGCGATAAGGTTAGAAATAGTAATATTATCCAGCGTTATTAAGAAATCCTACTTTTTCTGAGACTGACGGCCAGGCTCCTTGCTTTAGAGGCATCTGTATGCCTGCGCTGTCAGTCCCTTCTGTTACCTTAAGGTACAATGCAAGGACTCATAGAGGAACAGGACGGACAGGTCAGGCACGCAGATGTCTCTAAGCCAAGATGACTGTGCAGATGCTTGGCCATCTGTCTCAGAAGAAGTAGGATTTCTTAATAACACTGTACTTATGCTTGATAATAGTTCTATTTCTAAGCTTATTGCTAAATGACTAATTATTGGGGGGCTTTATTTGGGGGGATAGTTCCTCTTTAATTGAAATAATTTTTATTAAACAGTAAAAAATTAATTCTGGAGCAAACCAATGGCCCCATAGTATATAAATGCACATTCCCATTCATTAATGCATTTAATCCTATAAATGCTAGAGCAGTCTCAAAAGCATTACAAAACAATGCACTGGAGTCCTTTCAAACATTGAAGGGGTTAAAGGCATAATTCAATAATCAATTGGAATTTTGATTTGTCCCATAAATAATCCACTTTTTCATTGAACATTAGCCTATCTCTTAATAAACACCAGCAGATTAATTCCCTGTAACACATCTCTATGAATTTGACTAGTTTTTGTTAATGCTGCAATATTTGATAAAATATTGATAAAGACTTTGGGGATACAATAATATGGTAGAAGTTCTGTAGGTTTTAGAATGGAAAGACCAGAGCAACATTCAGTTTCATATTTGGAAACTTTCTAAATTTGTCCAGAGACTTCAGTTTCTAGCAGTGGGCAAAGACACATTTTCCTGGTACAAGGTATTCACTATTCACACGGGCAGCACAATGGGTGTGATGCACTAAGAAGAGAGAAAGAGGTGATAAAGTAGAGATAATTTTTCCAGTGAGATCAGTTCTCTAGGTCCTATGTTATTCTATGGAGCCGGGTGATCTTAGTGCATAGGCTATATACAATAACATAGGAGCTAGAGAAGTCTTCTCCGTGTTATCACCTCTTTATCACACCTTAGTGCATAACCCCCCATTGCTTTGCAATGTATTGCACACCCCTCTGGTCTTTAAGAGCTTATAGGGATAATATCAAGGGTCATAACCTAAACATTAAGTGTTATACTTGCTAGCTATTCCTGCAAAACACTACTTTATGCTACTTGGGAAAAGGGAAGAAAAGTGGGCAGTGTATGGGCATTTCAGGGTTTGCTTTCCTTTATACCTAGTTTAACGGAGCACCAACATTTTTGATGAAAAGCTATATTATAGGACTTTTCCTTCTGAGTAAAACAAGGATACTTGTTAAAACTATTCAAACTGTCAATAAGTGAATTACAGTGTGATTACTTCCTGAAAGTTCAAACTGACAGCATGATTCTGCAGTTTCTGTTGCATTCTATGGAGGACTGTTTGTAAGGGACTCACCTCTCACATAGAATGCAACAGAATAACTGTTAATGTAAATAAATAAATAAATAATAAATCTGTAATAAATCAGGAAATCTGCATGGCTCAGCATCAGACATGCCATTGCTTTACCCAACAGAAAAAGCCCTATAAGAAGACTTTAGTGAACTTACAGTTTATTTTGGTGAGTATTGCTTTTAACTCCTTGAATACAACTTACTGGGAAACAAGTCACTGGAGACATTTCTAGCATTCAAGAGTTTAAAAGCCCCATTTAAATCAATGAGAATTTGGAGGATGTTTACTTATTCCCTATTGTGCGCTTGGTTTACAACAGAATTGTACCACTTTCTTAGTACACTGGTTTCAGTAGTATTACAGAATTTAATAACATGTACAGTTCCAAACACCCACATTACCCAGGGATTAAAGGCACCAATTTCAAAGCATTTGAAAGTAAAAAAAAAGCCCAAAATGACATGCTCTGCCCTACACCAAGCATTCACTTCTGCACCTTCCATTCCCGCTCTATTCAGCTTGCAGTACTCTCTATTATCCTATTCCTTCCCTCCCTACACAATGCAGTCACAAGACTAACTAGAAATGTCACCAAGGACCCTTTAGTCCCCTAGAAATATTTGTCATCTATAGCACAGTTAGGTTGCCCCACAATTGCTCCATTTTGACTGTATATATAAGGTCCAATATACTCTAAACCAGTGTTTTTCAATGTTATTTCTCTATGTGTACCAACCGGTCAGGTTTTTTATGGTACTCTTGGTGGATCAGTAATTGTGATTGATATACCCTACTCAAGTAGGGATATCTATAAAGCCTGACCTGCTGGTGTGCTCTGTGGGCTGGAGTTCAGAATCAATGCTCTAACAACCATTCAGACTGTGTTGAAGATTGTTGTGTATTGGGAGCAGGTAAGAACTAATGGCAAACTAAAAGGAAGGTAACTGACACCTGCACATATAATAAAAACACTCATGATCAAGACGCTCTTTCTCCACTTGTATTGGTATGTTATATATATGTCACATTTTATGTCCCCTCTTTTCTACAGCTTCAATGAATATGTTGGCATTTTATCAAGAAATTAAAATAATAGAAATAATAATGTAAGTTTTTCTGCAAATATTAATTTATTTAACTTTACTTACAAACTTAAAGCGGAACTTTCATGCTAATAAAATTGTCCCCGAATATATTCCTAAACTAACAATAAGCTCAATAAGTCAGTGCAGAAAAAACACATCTTCGGCAAGAACCAGAGGATTGACAGCGCAGACATCTCAGAGGAAATGTACCTCTGAGTCTGCCCTGTCTGTCCTATTCACTGCATTGGTGAGTGAAGTTCCTTGGTGCCTTAAAGGGATAGTAATACTTAAAATGTAAAAAAAATATGTTGTAGAGTTTATCCCCCTGAGTAAAACAAGGTCACTCCCACCGCTGAAAGGTGTTTCATTCAAAAGTTATTAATTTTCAAAGTTGAATTTTTTAGGTGCAATATCACAGTGGCCTGAAATTGTACAGTGGTGCTGTTGCTACACCATCCTATGGAGATTTATGGTCAACTGACCAGAGCTGTCCATAGGATCGTGTAGCAACAGCACCACTGTACAATTTCAGGCCACTGTGATATTGCACCTAAAAAATTCAACTTTGAAAATTAATAACTTTTGAATGAAACACCTTTCAGCAGTGGGAGTACCCTTGTTTTACTCAGGGGGATAAACCCTACAACATATTTTTTTTTACATTTTAAGTATTACTATCCCTTTAAGACACAGAAAGGGACTGACTGCGCAGGTGCACAGAGCTTCTCTTGTAAGCTCTATGCAGCCCGATGCCTACAGAAGATGTGTTTTTACTGCAATACCACTGACTTATTGAGCTTAAGGATAATATGACTTTGCATATAGCTAGGTTAGTAATATATTCGGGGCAAGTTTATTAGCATGAAAGTTCCGCTTTAACCAGTGCAAAGTTTCCTTTGCCCCAGAGAGGTTCCCAATGCTAGTAGTATGCACAGGTCTCCTCAGCAGGAAGAAATCAGCAGAAAACTTGTCCTTCCACAGGAGTTTGAGGAGGAAGGCCCCAATAGCTGATGTTTTCCACTTTGTGGACAGGTGATAATGTGAATGCATAATTCTGTGTGGCTGCTTCATGTTGTGCTTCAGTGTCACAGGAATATCAGAACCACAATGAAGAAACATTGAGACTCAGCAGAGTAAAGTAGATGTCAGCTGAGGAACAGCTTCCAGGGGTAAGTTTCAAAGTTGTTTTCCCCTTTCAGGAATTTCTATGAACATGAGAAATATAATACCCTTTCCACTGAAATTCCAACTAGAAAAAACAGGATCTGGTCAATTTTGATTGAGTCAGTGAGAATAATGGTTTATAACAAACTGAACTATAATATAAAACTGTAGGTTATCAGTGAAACATTGGTAGCACTGGACAGATTGTTTGGACCTACTAACTACTAGTTGAAGTTTTATAGCTATTTAGGTAAAAAATATTTTAGATAAAATACTCAGGTGGGACGCACTTGTGGGTCATGTAGGCCACAAAAAAGAGTGACTTCTGAAACTTTAAAGGGATAGTAATACTTTGTTTTATCTTTCATTAAAAAAAATGAAGAACAATATAAGTGTTATCTCACAAACCTTTATGATTTGAGAGATATTCACAAGCAAAGTTTCCCCTCCCGCCCCTTTTACCTAGTGTAAGCCATTTCTTCTCAGATGTGGAATGCAGTCCATAGACCAGATAGCTAACAGCAGGGGACAATCTTCTTCCTATGAAAACAATGAAAGCCCTGCCCCCCTTGACAAGTTTTTCAGGTTTTTCCCTTATCTTAATTGAAGATTGTCCCTCTCTGCAATCTACCTGAGCACCTCCCTTCTGATCTGGCTGAACAGTGTTACATCAGTAAAATGGGCGGGAGGGGGATACTTTGTCATTGAATTACTCTTGAAGTACAAATCTGACAGAATTGAAATAACACTCTCCAAAGTCCAAATACTATGATGATTAATTAGAGCTGCTTTTATTATGAAACATTACTTTCCCTTTAAGTATGGTAAACCTATAGAAGCTTGAATTGTGAATTGTAAAAGACTCAGATTAAAAACTTCTGATTTATATTACGATGCAAAGGGTATCTGTAGCAGAAATGTGCAGTAGATGCTTGGCTGAGTATTAAAAAGAGTTGAACTTTCAAAAGTGATTAGCAATGTAAAGATTATATAATACAGAGAAATTAGTCACTGTCGTCTTAACCCAATGATCAGATTGAAAACAACACTTATTGACATAAAATGCAGTGACCAAATTAGTTTTTTTTCTTACACAGACACTGCACTCATTCTCTACCATTCAGCTTTTCCACTTGAATGAAATAAAAAAACAAGCCCTTTCAAAACAATTGCAATTCCTCTGTTTCTTTTTCTCTCTCTCATGCGCACTATAGGTCTCCTCAGTGCATGTACAATGCAAAACAGGAAAACTTCCTTTCACACGCTCATTAACATGCAGAGTCGGCTTGCCTTTTCCCTTTTTAAAAAAGATTTGAAGAACCATCAGACAGAATTTTCTGAAGATAGGGCTTAGGTTTATAACATTAATCCAAGTATACACTCCTAAAGAAGCACATCCAAACCACAGAATATTGGGCCTTATCTATAAAAGCAAAGTGAAGAAATTATGGGGCAAACCAACTGCACCACTGGGAAGAAGTAAGCTTCCTAAAATTCTCATTGATTTAACTCTACTTTAAAGGGATAGTAATGTGTCATAATAAAAACAGCTCTAATTAATCATCATAGTATTTGGACTTTGGAAAGTGTTATTTCAGTTCTGTCAGAGTTGTAGTTCAGGAGTAATTCAATGACAAAGTGCCCCCCTCCCGCCCCTTTTACTGATGTAACACTGCTCAGACAGATCAGAAGGGAGGTGCCCAGGTAGATTGCACAGAGGGACAATCTTCAATTAAGATAAGGGAAAAACCTGAAAAGCTTATCAAGGGGGGTAGGGCTTTCATTGTTTTCATATAAAGAAGATTGTCCCCTGCTGTTATCTGTCTGGTCTTACAACCAGATTCACAACTGAGAAGAGATGGCTTACACCACGTAAAAGGGGCGGGAGGGGGAAACTTTGCTTCTGAATATCTCTTAAACCATAAAGGTTTGAGACATAAGACTTGTATCGTTCTTCATGTTTTTTTAATGCCTACACAATAAAATAAAGTTAAAACGAAGTATTACTATCCCTTTAACTCCACCCTAGCATTCAAGGGGTTAAAAGTCCCATTTCAACCATTGGCAAGATTTATGTGTCCCCAATGGTACAGATGGATTGCCCCAGAGTTACTGCAGTTTACTTTTATACATAAGGCCGATCAGACCTTCTATATTAAAGCAAAGTGGAACAGTTCTGTAGTAAATCAACAAAGTCAAAAGGGCCAAATTCCCAATGATTCAATGAGGTATAAATCTTTCAATGCCAGAGAGGTATCCGAGGCATTCAATGCATTGGAGACTTATCTGGTATTCAAGGGATTAAAAGCATCTTTTAAACCAGACATAATGTTCACTTGCCCTGTAATTGCAATTGGTTTGCCCCAGAATTGTTGAACTTTGCATTTATTCATAAGCCGAATGAATACAATTTTACATTGAGTCATTTTGTTTGTTTTAACAATTTTTTTATAGATAGCAAATACAGTATGTACTATGCATTTTGACATCAAAGATGAAAAAATATCCACAGTTCTGTAAATAATAACATCAAATGTGGCATTCCATTTGTTTGTCATCATGTGTAATGCCATAAGCACACAGACACACAAGTCTATCTTTATGCTGGATGGCATGTCTATAGAAGAAAACGTGACAGTTTCCTGCAGTTTTTTTTACATTCTGAAGCATACAGAGTACACAAGCCTTCTTAACCCTTGTGTTATACCCCACTGGTCCTTAAAGGGTTCAGGTTACTATTAGCAGTATGCAGAGTTTGTGTCCTGTCCTGATACTAACTGTGCTGTCTGCCTCCATGGACGTGAAAATCAGGACTAACAGATGATGTGTCTCTCAAATCAAGGAGCAATAAAAAAATTAGAGGGGCCAATAGGATTTTCTGGTCATAGTAAGATAAGTGGGAGGTATAATTATGAGATGACCATTTCATCCAGACCAGTGTTTCTCAATGTTTTTGTTGCTCAAAGCACTCCTAACACGAAGTCTGAAATTTTTAGGGCACACCTAAATGTGGCGTCTAATGAATATCATCCTTCATTAATTCTAGAAGTTAGAAAAACAGATTATTTGTTTAATTCATTCTTTTGGTATATATGCAACTCAGGCTAAAAATCAGTTTATGTTACAATTTGTATAGAATGTTATTGATAGTTCCAGTCCTGCTACCCAATGATACTTTTTCCAAAAGTATTATCTACCCACCATGAAATGATTGAAAATATCCAGCCACTGATGTCATTTGTTGTCAGCCATCCGATCATTCTGGATTTTGTTAATTTTTCCCTACATGTTACTTAATTATTTCGTGTAGGTTGTGTTTAGTTATGCCCACATAATATAAAAGGCATAAACACAGTAGTCAGTATATAATTCCACACTTATATCAGTTAATATACAGCATACTTTTTATTGTTGAACCAAATCTCTCCACAATAGAGGACTTCTAGGTCAAATATTTACAAGGGGATACAATCCCTGAATCAGCATTATGTCTGTTGGCTTGCAAAAGTGGGTATCTTGGTTAGTACAGCATTTCCCAGTCTGGATTTATTCATAGGTATAAGTATACCTGATAAGATGATCATTTCCATTGGAGGTTTGGTTATAAAAGCTGTTTTCTATCCGTATTCAGCTCTCCAGAGTATGCCGTTTAAAGAGTATTCTGCTATAACCTCTTTCCAGTAGGTAACTTTTGAGTCCTTCCACTCACAAATTGAATGAGTTTATGTCAGAACAATTACATCTGATCCGTAAAACTTTGTCTTTTGGTAAACCTTTTTTGACAGATTTGGGGTGTGTCTAAGGAAACAGTAGATTCCTTACTGAAATTATATGTTAAATATAAATTCATGTAATTTCTCTTGAGTATTTTCATGAATAAATTAAGTATTTCACAGCTACCTTTCCACAAAAAGAATATATTGTCTATAAATCTAAGACATAATAGGGTGTGTTTTGTGTGTGCCTCATTCTCCTCTGAGAACACGTATTTACATTACCACCAAGTACAAATTTGAGTAGGGGCGCATGCTGATCCCACTGTACATACCCTGTTGTTGCAAGTAGAATTTGTCATTAAATGTAAAATAATTGGTCTTTAGAACAAATTCCAAAAGTTGGATGATAAATGCATCACCTTCCCAGGTATCTTGTCTCGTTATCTGTAGGATTCTTATGTTATCTTGATTTGTTCTGTTGACAAAGGCAGAGGTTTATGCTATTTTACTTCTTTTTGTATATGATATATTCGTATTAGCTCCTCGATGTATGTATCGTATCCATAGGCAGGTCTCAGTGAAGGTCCTGCCTAACACGCTATTGCCTTAATCTCTACTATGCAGAGACACAGGACACCATGTAATCTATAAAGCAGTTACACACGCCACAAAGCCCACTACACTGGGAAAACGTCCAAGAAAGAGGGGTTACAAAGATAGTAAGAAGAACCTGATTACCCATTCACCTGAATCAGAGATATAGTCTGCTTCCCAACCCTAGTCTCACCAACAGTCACAGAATAACTCATATGCTGTCTAGTACTCCAGCCTTCTTCCACTGTCCACCCGTGTCTCTTTTACATCTTCATAGCTCCACAAGTCTCTTCTGCCCCAACACACAAACACCCAAGGTTTCTCTGTCTCCATCTCTCAATGTCTCTATCTCTCTCATTCTGGGCTCTCACTTATTCTGCACTAACAAAACAATAAACAAAATATCTACACCTCTGAAGGTTTCCCCCATGACCACAAACATGGGCAATCCTACCTCCAACAGATCTCACCCACCACATATATGTGCCCATCCCCTCCAACACCACCCACAAGTTTACATCACATAAATATAAAAGAACAAAGAGGAGCCACATAGAGTACTAAGAAAAGTTCCAGGGTAAACCAACTGCACCACAGGGAATAAACAAACATCGCTTTGATTGAAATGGGGCTTTTAACTTCAATGCTTCACAATGACTTAGAAACTGCTGTAGCATTCAGGGTGTTAAAAGCCCTATTTAAATCAATGGGAAATTACAGGATTTTCATTCATTGTTTTCTCCAGCATTGCTTGTTGTCGGCTTGATGAATAAGGCCCAGTTTGTTTTGGGAAGGATGAATTCTGATGTACTAACCAAAAGATGTGTAATTCTGTGACAAACCAAGTATACCAGATGTAACAATTAAAAATGTCCATTGATTTATATTGGGGTAACACCATGAATGCTAGAGAGATCTTCAGTGAATTGCTTTTCAATGCACTGGAAATATATATAGCATTCAAAGGGTTAAAAGACCCATTTAAATCAAAGCAGATTTGGGGAATTTTAATTTATTCCCTGTGGTGCACTTGGTTTATCCTTGAATTAAATCACTTTTTAGCCCCAGTGATATTACATAATTAAAAAACATGTACAGCTCCACAACACCTACATTACCATGGGATTAAACATACCAGTTTGACAGTATTTGAAAGTAGAAAGCCCAAAATGACCTGCTGTTACCTGTACCCACATGCACCTCTGCACCTTCCATTCCTGCTCTATTCAGCTTGCAGTTCTCTATATTACTCTATCCTTCCTGCCCTACACACTACAGTCACATGACTAAATAGTCCTTAAACCCACCAGAATTTAGCATCTACCATAATTCAGTGCCTGATAATAATGCCAGGTTTCAGGACCAGTGAAACCAGAACAGAAGCCAGAACACCAAACAGGTGGAAACTCTGGGCTGAGATAAGGAAGGTAGATGTTGGGCTGCAGAGTATCTAATAAAATTCCCTCTATGGAGGGCCGAAGGTTGACAGGCAGCTGGCTGCATGTTCCCTGCATCTTTGACATGGCTGGACGAAATTATTAAATGTGAATATATGAAAATTTCTTTGTACCTTTGTGGAGCTCCAATTTTTTTTCCTTTACCCACTTTCATTTTGACACAACTCTTCTTTTTCCACTTACCTAAAGGTGACCATAAATCCCTTTAAATCAGGATGCTTATGAATATTTCACTCTAGCATTCAAGGGGTTTTTAAAAGCCCCTCTAAAATTAAAGGGAATTTGAGGAAGGTGTACTTGTCTCCCAATGGTGCAGAATGACTCCTCTTTTCTTTTGTTTCTATTTTTTTTTCTATATTAATGTATTCCCTAATCCTTATATACTCCTTCAACATATAATATGACTTGTATTGATTCTTTATAGCTCTGATTGAATTAAATGATATCTATCATAGAACATCACATTTTACACATGTTCTAAATAGTTGATTACTTGGTTAACCATTGTCAAATCTTAGAAGAAGGGCAATATGCTAGCTTTACCACATGCTGTAAATCTCAGCTCACAACCACAAATCCTCTTAATGAAGGGCCATAAATAATTTTATGTGAAATACACGATTACCAAAATCACTGGTGAAATCTTTATGAGCGTAATAATATGTGAAATCCACAGAGGCCATAAATAATTAAAGAACTGACTTCAACAAACCAAAGTGAGCAAATCTTCATCTTGGCAGTCAAATTAAAATACATTGAACTTCATCTTAAAAATCCATTTGAATTAGTAAAAATAGTTTTGCTCTGATTATTATGAAAAATAGAAATAGAAGGTGATTGCCTAGAAGTATGTTTTGTTTTTGTTTTGCTAAAGGGTAATGTAGCACTACTCAAGCTGGACATTTTACTGGCTTGCATTGTTCATCTGTTCTAACACAAATCCCAGTGCTGTAGTGGGTGTGACCTATGACCAGCCCACTGGGACATCAGCTGCACCACCATTTATATGACTGCTGCGCTGAATATCATAAAGGTTCAAAGGGTTTTTTTTAACTCGTTGAATGTAGGCATGTTGCAAGATGCTGCAAATGGAGCCATTCGAACTTTGCAAAATCTCCATTATGAACAGCCTAGCAACTAGCAATGTGTTGCATTTTATGATGATTAACACAGCATTGAAAATGGTGTTCTTATTCTACACCAATAAAAAAACCTAAATGTACCAAAATGTAAAGGACTAATCATTGCTCAAGATTCTAAAAATATGATAGTCCACAAAAATGTTAGATTCTGATTATAAGTTTGGATGCTGTGATGAATATTTTTCAGGGCTTCACCAAATTTATGGAACAAACAGATGCCAAATTTCACACATAGGGCCATAAGTTCAAAGAAGTAGCGAAATAGCTTTTGTCATTTGTAACGACTTCTCAAATTACAGTGTCGTTGGGATCATTAATATTTTCCGAGAGTGTCAGTTGTGATCAGAAATATGTCATTTGTCCTGACTGAAATTGTCGTATGTAAAGACAAAAAATGTCAAAAAATGTCTTAACCAAAGACAAAAATGTCTTAACCAAAGACAAAAATGTCTTAACTAAAGACAAAAATGTTCACATTCAGAACTTCACATTCCCTCCACTTTTATCATAACGTACAAATTCTGTCTTTTGTAAGACATTTTTTTGTCGTTAGTTATGACAAATTTTCTTTTCCTCTATACGACACTGGAGAATAGTTTAGCCACACCCTTGCCCCGCCCCTTTGTTCGGCAATTCTGGAGTTGCGTCGTACACAACGAACATTACTAGTTTTTTTTCATATACGCTACAGAAAATATGTCATTCATGCATACAATTACTTATTTTTGTCTTTCATACAACATTTTTTGTCGTTATCCCTTTGAACATATGGCCCATAGACTATTTACTTTTGTTTACAGCATAAAAGGTGCCCCCAATTGTGAGATATTTCACTTTAAAGGTGCTTATACTGCATTGCACATGTGCAACGTTTTTACACAGAAACTTATAATTCAGAAGCAAACTTTGACACACGGTTTCTAAGGAAATAAACTGTATCTTAGATCAATCAAGCATTCAGGGCTTGATCAATCTCACAAATTGTTACAAAAATTACAATCATAATACTAACTGAAGCCAGTGGAGCACAAGGACTACATATTGTTTGGTAAAATATCTCGATAAATCAAATTGAAAATGAATCAGTAAAGTGTACAAAGCATACCTGATCTGTCAAAAAAATAAAGAGATTGGGGAACTTTAATTTTTTAACCCCTTAACGACCCATGACGTACATGTACGTCACTGGGTAGATGTCCCTGAAGGACCAAGGACGTACATGTACTTCATGGAATTCATGGCTCCCCGCGCGGCTGCACGCCGTTCAGGAAGCCCTGAATCCGGATTGTGAAAAAAAAAAAAAAGGTCCATGGTCCTTAAGTGCTGGCTGCTCCTTAAGGGGTTAAGATCGATCAAACACAAGACCTTCTTGATCAATCAAAAAATATATATCAAAAAAGATTAAGCTCCTTAGAGTAGAAGCAATTTTAAAAAATAGATCTTTCAAAGAAAAGAAAATATTTTTTAAAAATGTGATCAATTGCATGCTTCATTAAAGGAAAATAAAACAAATCATGCACTGAAGTGTGTCAAACACATTTAATCAGTGACAAGATCTAAAATTTTGATCAATCAAGCTCACAAAGAACATATGATAAAAAAAATATGCAATTAAGGGAGTGAGCTTCACTTGAATGAACCAAATGAAAATGTAAAAAAATGTAGTAAGTCATTGCTAAAGTTCTCATACAGGAGATCAAAAGAAATTCAAGGTTAACGTTCTAATAATGTTAAATCCTCCTCCCTTTGTGTTTTGTTGATTGCATATAATAAGAAATGTAGTATTTTTAAAGCAAAGCATGGGGTGACACAAAGATAACATTCTCATAAATGTAATGGTGAATTTTCATGCATGTGATTGCATTAGTCAGAATTTTACCATTAGCGTCAACAAATGTACAGAGTGATACATAAAGAGATCAAGCACTGTGAAGACAGAGTCAACTGTGTAATACGTCTCTAGCCCATTAATGTGCTTATTAGCAGGTTGGTGCAGAACTCATCCACAGCAAAATACCTAAGTGGGCAACATCTTAACCAAAACACACACCTAAATCAACAACACATTTAACCTGTGCACAACATCATAATGAACATCTTAACCAGTGCACAACATCTAAGTGAACAACATCTGGACCAGAGCACAACATCTAAGCAAAAAACACCTTAGCACCACCCCTATGACAGGCGTAAGGAAATGAAGGCTTTTGAGCTTATTTCCTCTGAATCCAGTTTATACATAATCTGTACCACAGTGCAGACGAATGGTACTCCCCAAATCCTACTCACCGGAACACATGGAGCAGTGTCCACTCTGCTGCTAAAAAAAGATATCTACACAGACATTATGCAGGTCTAAGATCAGTTCCTGTGGATAGAGGAGTAAAAACAACCATATTGGATAAGGGATGTACACTGTGGCAAAAGTGGTGGCTAGTAAACCTTGGTCCATAATACATAACTCAAAATGTGGAAATTTTACAGCCATCCAACAGCACCATAGCAGAGAAACAAAACCTCCCAATTATTTGAATGGGGCTTTTAACTCACTGAATGAAAGAAAGGTCTCAAACGTGGAAGGAATGTGTTGGAGACCTATCTAGCATTCAAAGGGTTAAGGGCCCCAATTAATCAGTGACAATGTGACTATTTTTATTATCAGCGATGGTGCATCTGGTTTGTGCCAAAACAGCACCTCATTAGCTTACTGAGTATGTCCCCTTGATCAATAAAATTAAATGAATCCAATGAATCCCTTGAGGTCCAAAGGGAAAAGAAAACATTACTATTCCTTTACATACTATCAAGGAACAAAGGATGAAAATACACAAGTTTGGCATCACAATTTTGGGAAAAGTTTGTCTCTCATGTAATTTTCTATTTTCATAAATAAAATAAACCCACACTGCTTTAAGGAATGATCGAAAGGAACTGTGCCTTTTCACCCATTTTTGTGTTTGTTCACTGTTTCTTTATACTACAGTGCAGCCTTAATTAGCAAAACACAGATTTAAAAAAAGATAATTAAGTTGAACTAAACCTACACTATGAAAAAGAAGCAACTAATTTATTTTTAAAGAAGGATTACGTAGCTATGTGTTCTTCACACAGTGGTCAGGTATCTCTTGAAACACTTTTTTGTACTGAAGCTTTGCTGTAGGCCATAGCTAGAGTGTAGCACATCACTGTCTAAAATGCTTATGTGAGTCTGTAAAATGTAGGTATTCTATGGCTTTCGAACTAATGAAGAGTGTTGTCTATTGTTGAGACTGCTGTGTGAAGTATTGCTACCTAAGTAAGTTGTTCTATAAAACTGATTAGAAAGTACTTGTCATTACATGTAGTGTTATGTAGTGTTGTAGTAGTGTAGTAGTAGTAATAGTAGCAGTAGTACCTGTCATCATATTATAAACCTGTGAATGCCAGAGGTTTGAAACATATTGCAAAGCAGTGCACTGTGCACCCCTCTGGCACTCAAAGGGTTAACTTACTTTATGGTATAAAGATAAATAGTGGATAAAATGGTAATGATCATTTAAACCCTTTAGTGTTTGAGGGGTGCCTAATGTATTGCTTTACAATGCAGTAGAAATTACTCTGGCATTCAAATGGTTTACTTACCATTCAGACAGTTTCTGAGCAACCAACCTCAACACACCAGAACAAAAAAATGTTCAACTATGATTGCTAATAAAAGTACAAAGATTTTGAAAAGGTTAAAAAAAACCAAGATAACAAAGAATCAACCCAATTCACCCACCTTTCTAGAAACTTAAATGAGTTCTAATCTAAATGCCATCCATGCAAAAGGGCAATTCTAATACATAGTAATAAAGAAATATGCTAGAAGAGTTCAAGCCTGCCATTTGGCTCTCTTGACGACATCAAAAGGCAATGCTTTTAATGAATTGCTACCTCAAAAGAACAAATATGAAAAAAGAAGAAATGCCTTAAAAGCAGATTATTTGAGGTATAATTAGCTGTAGCATAAAAGCAGTACTCGTTACAGGACCAGCCACGAATGCTAGTTCAGGTTCACATGGACAACCTTATTAACCCTTTGAGTGCCAAGTGGGTACAACGTACGAGTGGACACAGCTGTACCTGCTGTGCCACGCTCGTACGTTGTACATCTAAAATGCGGTCAGTGCATAAGCCGGTATAACCGGCATGCAGTGGCCGCATTTTAGACTAAAATGCGCCTGGCACTCGTGGGGGGGCATGAGGATCACTCCTCATGCCCCCCCAGGTATTGATCTCCCAGCCGATTGCGCTGGGAGATCAATATTTCCAATGGAGAAGCAGAGCTTCCCCTTCCTGCTCTCTCCTACCCGAACTTCCGGGTAGGAGTGGGCGGGACCGGGGGAAGCCTCCTAACGTCATCGGTGACATGATCACCGATGACGTTAAGGCAGTGTCCCCGATCCCATTCACTCCTACCGGTGGTAGGAGTGAAAGGCAGGAGAGCTATTGCTCTCCTGCCGTCGCCAAAATTGATCTCCCAGCACAATCGGCTGGGAGATCAATAATTGGGGGGACATCAGAAGGTGTCCTGATGTCCCCCCACGAGGTCTGCAATAAAAAAAAAAAAAAAAAAAAAATTAACCCTATTAGTGCCGCGGGGACATCCAGCGCATTGCTTTACAATGCACTGGATATCCCTTTGGCACTCAGAGGGTCAATTGTGTTGGGGGACACTTTTTTTAAACAAAGACCTCATTTGGGGGGTCAGGAGAGATCCTGATGACCCCCAATGAGGTCTATAAAAAAATATAGAAAAATTAACCCTGTGTGTGCCACGGAGGGGGGGGTCCAATGCAGACCCCCCCTCCTTTGGCACACACAGGACTTTGGTTTGGATTTATTTTTATTCATAGCTTCTTGGGGGGCCCTGATGTACCCCAACAAGCTATGAATAAAAAATAGAAAAAAAAAAAAAAATTAACCCTCTGTGTGCCACAGGGAGTCCAATGCATTGCTTTGCAATGCATTGGACATGCCTGTGGAAGACAAAGTGTGTTTTTTTTTTTTTTATTTATTTTTACTTTATTTAGACCTCATTGGGGGACATCAGGGATCCTGAAGCCCCCCAACAAGGTGTAAAAAAAAAAAAAAAAAAAATAGGAAAATAATGTGTGCCCCACAAGGGGGCCCAACGCAGTGCTTTGCAATGCGTTGAACCCCTACCTGTGGCACACACATTTATTTTTTTATTCTGCCCTTGTTGGGGGGTCATCAGAAGAAAACTTGATCCCCCAACAAGGTATGAATAACAAATATTAAAAAAAAAAAAAATTAACCCTCTGTGTGCCACAGGGGGTCCAATGCATTGCTTTGCAATGCATTGGACATGCCTGTGGAAGACAAAGTGTTTTGTTTTCTTTTAAATTTATTTTTACTTTATTTAGACCGCATTGGGGGACATCAGGGGTCCTGAAGCCCCCCAACAAGGTGTAAAAAAAAAAAAAAAAAAGGAAAACAATGCGTGCCCCACAGGGGTATCCAACGCAGTGCTTTGCAATGCGTTGGACCCCCCTGTGGCACACACATTTATTTATTTTCTATTCTGCCCTTGTTGGGGGATCACCAGAAGTAGACCTGATCCCCCAGCAAGGTATGAATAACAAATAATAAAAGAAAAAAATTAACCCTTTGTGTGCCACAGTGGGTCCAGTGCATTGCAATGCATTGGATACCCCTGTGGCATGCACACAAAATGCTTCCAACCCCCCCACACACCACCACCACATACCCTACCCACCAGCCTAGTTCCACAGCCTACTGGCAGTCCCATTCCCCCAGTCACTCCCCAGCCTGATTCCACTGCCTACTGGTAGACCCAAGTGCCAGTACGCACTGGATTCAGGCTGGGAATCAAACAGTGTGTGAGGGGACTTACAGTGCACACTGGTAACCACAAATCCCCCACATGCACTTACCTCCCCACTATCACCACCGCCGCACTTGCTCACTGCCCACTGGTAGATATACCCACTTACATAGCCTGACCCCTCGTCCCTTCCCCGACCTGGTTTCACTGGCAGACACTCTGACTGACCACTGGTAGCAATAGAATCACACATACACAGTTTGCTTTCCCATCCTTGTTCCACCAGTAGCCACGCTCCTGTCACCCAATATGGTATGTCAACCCACAGCAGTGGGGTACCATTTTTTGTAGGCTGGTAAGAGGTCCTCCTAGGAAATCCCATGGTGTTGAACCATTTACGTATCTTTGAAGTGACTGATTTGTAAGAAAAACATTTTTTTTTCTGTAGCACCATATTCTAGATATAGTTGTGCACTCTAACTTAGGGGTAGAAAGGCAAGTGACACCTCATTAGATGCGACAGGTTATCTTCTTTCCAAAATGTCGTGGTTGCTGTACCTTTCTTTCACTTCTGTAGTTGATATAACCATTTTTGTACAGGCAAGTATTATTTGAGAAAATATTAGAAAAATCAGAGGTTGTGGTAGGTGTCATTTTGCACTTCTAGCACCCCCTAAGGTAGGTCAACTCATACCAATGGGGTGTCTTTTGACTCCTAAGAGCACTAGCTAACGAATGCAGTTGAAAATTCCATGGTTTTCACAGAGCTCCATACATTTCAAGGGGCAGAAATGTAAAAAAATTCAATTTTTTTCCTATATCGCCTCCTTCTGGAAACATTTATGCACACCAGTATTAGGGTAAGAAGGCAAGTGACCCCTCATTAGATGCGGCAGGTTGTCTTCTTTCCAAAATGGTATGGTTTATCTACCTTTTCTTCACTTCTGAAGGTGTTATAGACATTTTCGTACAGGCAAGTCAGGTTTGAGAAAATGTTAGAACCATCAGAGGTTGTAGTAGGTGTAGTTTTCTACTTCTAGCACCAACTAAGGTAGGTCAACTCATACCAATGGGTGTCGTTTGACTCCTAAGAGCACTAGCTAACGAATGCAGTTGAAAATTCCATGGTTTTCACAGAGTTCCACACATTTGAAGGGGCAGAAATGTAAGAAAATTTCTTTTTTTTTCATTAGCGCCACCTCCTGGAAGCATTTGTGCACACCAGCCTTTGGGTAAGAAGGCACGTGACCCCTCATTAGATGCGGAAGGATGTTTTCTTTCCAAAATGGCATTGTTTCTCTACCTTTCCTGCATATCTATTATGGTTATAACCAATTTAGTGCAAGTAGATAATTTCAAAAACAAAAGTGTCAGGTTTACATACGTGTTCCTAGCACCCACATATTGTATGCTAACCCACACAAATGGGCTACCATTTTTCTCATGTTGGTAGCAGATACTGAATACAGCAGGAAATGTTATGGTTTTCAAAGATTTTAGTATCTTTGAAGTGGTGGAAATGTAAAAAAAACATATTTATTCCCATAGCGCCACCTTTTGGAAATATTTGTGCACTTCAGCCCAGGGGGTAGAAAGGCAAGTGACCCCTCATTCGATGCGGGAGAATGTCTACTTTCCAAAATGGTATACCTTTTATACCTTTCCTTCATGTCTCTAACAGTTATAAACATTTTAGTACAAGCAGCCATTTTCGAGGGAGCAAACAGGTAGGTGTAGTTATGTGCTTCTGGCAAGCCTAAGGTAGGTTGACTCATTCCAGTGGGGTGTCATTTTTCTCCTAAGCGCACTAGCTAATGAATACAGTTGGAAATGCCATGGTTTTCACAGATTTCCATACAGATAAAGGGGCAGAAATATAAGAAAATGCCATTTTTTTTACTATAGTGCCACCTTCTGGAAGCATTTGGGCACAACAGGCCTGGGGTAAGAAGGCAACTCACCCCTCATTAGATGCGACAGGTTGTCTTCTTTCCAAAATGGTATGGTTTGTGTAGCTTTTCTTCAATTCTGTAGTTGTTATAACCATTTTTGTACAGACAAGTAATGTTTGAGAAAATGTTAGAAAATTTAGAGGTTGTACTAGGTGTAGTTTTGCACTTGTAGCGCCCCCTAAGGTAGGTGAACTCATACCAATGGGGTGTCATTTTTCTCCTAAGAGCACTAGCTAATGAATACAGTTGGAAATACCATGGTTTGCACACATTTCAGTACATCTGAAGGGGCAGAAATGTAAGAAAATGCCTTTTTTTTTCATTAGTGCCACCTTCTGGAGGCATTTGTGCACTCCAGGCTTGGGGTAACAAGGCAATTCACCCATCATTAGATGTGACAGGTTGTCTTCTTTCCAAAATGGTGTGGTTTGTGTAGCTTTTCTTCACTTCTGTAGTTGTTATAACCATTTTTGTACAGACAAGTAATATTTGAGAAAATGTTAGAAAATTTAGAGATTGTAGTAGGTGTAGTTTTGCACTTGTAGCGCCCCCTAAGGTAGGTGAACTCATACCAATGGGGTGTCATTTTTCTCCTAAGAGCACTAGTTAATGAATACAGTTGGATATACCATGGTTTGCACAAATTTCAGTACATTTGAAGGGGCAGAAATGTAAGAAAATGCCTTTTTTTTCATTAGCGCCACCTTCTGGAAGCATTTGTGCACTCCAGGCTTGGGGTAACAAGGCAATTCACCCATCATTAGATGCGACAGGTTGTCTTCTTTCCAAAATGGTATGGTTTGTGTAGCTTTTCTTCACTTCTGTAGTTGTTATAACCATTTTTGTACAGACAAGTAATATTTGAGAAAATGTTAGAAAATTTAGAGGTTGTAGTAGGTGTAGTTTTGCACTTGTAGTGCCCCCTAAGGTAGGTGAACTCATACCTATGAGGTGTCGTTTTTCTCCTAAGAGCACTAGCTAATGAATACCGTTGGAAATTCCATGGTTTTTACAGATTTCCATACAGATAAAGGGGCAGAAATGTAAGAAAATGCCATTTTATTCCTTTAGTGCCACCTTCTGGAAGCATTTGGGCACAACAGGCTTGGGGTAAGAAGGCAATTCACCCCTCATTAGATGCAACATGTTGTCTTCTTTCCAAAATGGTATGGTTTGTGTAGCTTTTCTTCACTTCTGTAGTTGTTATAACCATTTTTGTACAGACAAGTAATGTTTGAGAAAATGTTAGAAAATTTAGAGGTTGTAGTAGGTGTAGTTTTGCACTTGTAGCGCCCCCTAAGGTAGGTGAACTCATACCAATGGGGTGTCATTTTTCTCCTAAGAGCACTAGCTAATGAATACAGTTGGAAATACCATGGTTTGCACAAATTTCAGTACATCTGAAGGGGCAGAAATGTAAGAAAATGCCTTTTTTTTTTCATTAGCGCCACCTTCTGGAGGCATTTGTGCACTCCAGGCTTGGGGTAACAAGGCAAGTCACCCATCATTAGATGCGACAGGTTGTCTTCTTTCCAAAATGGTATGGTTTGTGTAGCTTTTCTTCACTTCTGTAGTTGTTATAACCATTTTTGTACAGACAAGTAATATTTGAGAAAATGTTAGAAAATTTAGAGGTTGTAGTAGGTGTAGTTTTGCACTTGTAGCACCCCCTAAGGTAGGTGAACTCATACCAGTGAGGTGTTGTTTTTCTCCTAAGAGCACTAGCTAATGAATACAGTTGGAAATTCCATAGTTTTCACAGATTTCAGTACATTTTAAGGGGCAGAAATGTAGGAAAATACAATTTTTTTCATTTAGTGCCACCTTCTGGAAGCATTTGGGCACAACAGGCTTGGGGTAAGAAGGCAAGTTACCCCTCATTAGATGTGGCAGGTTGTCTACTTTTCAGAAATATATAGTTTTATATAGTTCTTCCACTGTTTTAGGGTAGTTTTACCACAAAAACCCTAGAATGCGCATATTAGTTTATAAAGATGAAAATGTCATTTTGCGCTGCTGGTGATTAGGGCTGTGCGCTAGCCATGGACCTAGGTAAAACTATACAAATTTGGTATTTTTTTACTCGGGGGACTCGGGGCTTTTTCAAATAATTGAAACTTTTTCAATCGAGGTAAATGTTTTTGATACATAGTATGTGATTTTAGCAAAATAAGTAAATTTTCACTTTTTTTTGTCATTATGACATCATAGCTTTTTGCACGATGTAAAATTCTCTTCATGTAAGGTACCACAAGAAAGCTCAATTCGTTCTGAAAAAAACAATATATAGTTTTCCATATTTAACTAAAAATCCCCAGAGTAAATCAAGCATAAACGGAAGGATAGCAAAAACGCTGAAAAAGTGTCTGGCCTGCAGGGTACAGGAAATGGCCCGAGCCTCTGGCACTGAAGGGGTTAAAAAGATAAAATTGCCACACTAGTCAACCAAAATTGCTTACATCCCTTTATATGTGGCTATTCACAAGGACAACTATAGCCACTTAAATGGTGGCTGAATCCACCATGCTGCAGTAATCAAACATAATTTGCAGTAAGAACACTGCATATGATGGCTTATGTGGCCACCGGGAAGACATTCATGCAAATCACTGGTTCTTTGCAATTCAAATCTCAATTGCAGATTAATCTGGGCCCCACGTGGTTGCCAGACTATAATGTATGGCTGATATCACATGTGCTTGTTTGTGGTATTTTTGCACATGAAGTAACCACTGAAAACTGCTAACATGGGGAACACAGGTGGGAGCATGGACTTTCACTGCTTTCAGTTGTTTTGTTCAAATGTTATAACAGTTCAAATTTGTCAGTAAGTGAGTAAAAGTGTCATTACTTACTGAAAGTTCAAACTGACAGAGAATGACCTAGCAGTGTCTATTATATTCTAAGGAGAACTGTTTGTCAGTGACTCACCTTATCATAAAATGCAACAGATTATTTAACTGAAATCTCACCACTAGATGGCAATTCTAATGTAAAAAAGCAGTATTTACACTGTAATGACTGTGGAAAGATACATATCACAGTACTGGGAGTACCATTGTTGTACTCAACAGTAAATGCTCAACAAAATGTTAAGTTTACTGCAAATGTAAGCCTCACAGACAGTCTTTATCATGGTGTATGTAGATATAACTATGTGCAAATGAAATTTTGGTTGCAAGTGGATATGCATAAAGAAACCTATCTGTAGTATAGTCAGAAGTGTTTGTAGCATTGTAAGGACCCTATGTTTAAAAGAAAAGCAGAGTAAATCTGAGTCAATACAGCTGAACTACAGGGGACAAATAAAAATCCCTACAACTCAATTTCAATAGGGCTTTTAACCCCTTAAATGCTAGAGAGGTTTTCAACTCTCTGGAGCTAAAGGAACAGTAAACACAATATGATAAGCTAACTAAAACACAGACTATGTGCACCTGACTCCTGCTACCTTATTCCGATAACTCGGGGGTTCATACTTACCAAGCCATATGATGGGATTTCAGCTCGGCACAACCATAGTTATTTTATGAGGGTTTGAGATGTCAGTCTCAGCTCCCATAGAGCCGGTCGCCAATCCGGGACAGGAAATGAAGGCTCATTCTCCATAATCCTAGGGA
Source organism: Rhinophrynus dorsalis (assembly GCA_037306005.1). Taxonomy (NCBI): domain Eukaryota; kingdom Metazoa; phylum Chordata; class Amphibia; order Anura; family Rhinophrynidae; genus Rhinophrynus; species Rhinophrynus dorsalis. The sequence goes on from CM074724.1 coordinate 271,444,588, forward strand.
AACATTGTGGAATTGGCCAAGAGGTTTGGTAAGTAGTAGCCACTGAGCTACTTGCACAAGTCTGAGGTAGTCAGGGGCACACAGCCTGTGTTTTAGTTTAGTTAAAGCAATAAGAATTTATATGTGTCCCCTGTGGTGAAGTTGGTTCACCTCAGAATTACTCTACATTACTTTTGAACAAAAGGCCCTTAGTATTGGTGGCATGTTGCATGGTGGGAAAATAATTTACTTCCCATATTTCCTGCAATCTTCACATAAAAAACATCTATGTTGTTTTTCCATATTTTCACTCAATGCAAAGCCTGCAATCGACTGCATATGCAAAACATTTTAATATGATCTTAGTCTGATTTGCTAAGAAAAGGTGTATCTGAAACAATCTATATGTATTTCACTGCAAATGCTGGGTAAAAGAAATGGAGCAAGTAAAAGAACATCAAGTGAACACTGGGGACAAATAAAAAAACTCAATTGAATTAAAGACTATTTTTAGGATAGTAAACTATATTGTTGCCTATATGGTCAAGGTTTCATTATGAGCTCAGACACACCAAAGGGGGAGGACAATGGGGTCTCAAAAGACATCCTCAGAAGACCTCAGTTGGTCCCATGGGAAGAAACTAAAATGAGAGACTGAAGTCTCGCAGTTCAGTTTCTTGTGCTATGCAATTCAGGTCTCCAAAAACCCTATGTATTGGGCTTGGAAGCCCTAAACAAAAGGTCTATGATGACAGTGCATGCAACCCACAAAGTTTATGGTTATGAACCACATACTTCCATGTTAAGTGGAAGCTGGGGGGAGGCAGCTAATAGTAGCCATTTTGGGGCCGCACACTGCTCCAGGCTTTTTACTAAGTGTTCTCATTGAAACTTACTTAGTAAAATGTGATAACTGCAAATTGAATTGAGCTTTTAAACTTATGAATGCATGACAGGTATCCAGTGCACTGTGTTGGAAATCTCTGTAGCATTTAAACATTTAAATAAATTGGAAAAAATGTCCTCAGTGGTGCAGTTGGTTTCCCCAGAATTGATCTAGCTTCTTAGTATATCAGCCCAACTTCTCCTATGCCGTCAATGGTTTGCTCCAGAATTACTCCACTTTTATGTACACCATACAGCCCTATGATACAGTATTTGCAAGGTGGTGTTTGGTTATTTTATTTAAAGTGCTGTGGTCAAAAAACAATTTGTCTTGTAACTGCATCACAATCTATGTGGCTGCAAATCTTGTCAACAACACATCACTTTTTAATTCATTTGCCTTGTATTTCAATTGCAGTCTGAAGATGTGATGTGCACAAGCCTATTTTCATCCCCTTACTCCTGTATACAAAGTTATAAAATAAAAGCAGGTGAAAGCCAAGATGGGTCAAAACGATGTTTGTTTATGCAAACTAACAAATGCATTATTTCCTAGCAGTAATCTCTACAGAAACATTTCAAAATAATCTGATGCGTTGTTTGTAAAACAGGCACAAAATTGATTGACAATGTTGCATATTGAAACAAACACTGTAACACAAAAATCCTGATCATACATAAAAGTAAGGCTTGTTTTTCTTTAAAACAAACCCAAAGGGAAATAGCTTGCTGTGTCTGGAGCTAGACTTTTTTTTTAACAACTCCCAGCAGACAGACTGTGGCAGGTGCTCTGACTTTCCACCCCCTCCCCAATCAATTGCTTGAGACTCGCCACTATCTAAGCTAAATCCTTGGTAAAACAAAAAAAAGTTCAAGGCATCTCTTTCTATGCTAATGATGTTCCAGCATTTGCAAATGAAAAAAAATCAGGAAGGCAAATCTATATTCCCAATGAGAGCACAGCAGAGACCTAATGACAGCTGTAAAATGTCCAACTTGAAAGTGAGAACAAAAATATATACTTCAAGAAGAAACACTAAACATATTCATGTGATAACAAAGCACTTACAATATTATAATACAAGTTCTAAAATGGTCTGCAATATATTTTTGCAAAAGCAAGCATGTTTGTTGTGTACAGCTTGAATATACCATGAAGACTGTAATACTGCATTTAATGCAAAACATAAAATAACAAACTAGATCAGATATAGAAGGGCCAGATGTCATGTTTAAGTGTGCATAATGTTTCTCCTTTTATTTTATTAGTGTAGTCCTGGTTATTTCTTTTTGCACAGATGCCCTGGCTTGAAAACGTAGAGGAAAAAAGGCAGAGTAAGAAAAAGCCATCTGCTATCCCAATAAATCAGTTCTGAACAGTAGTGAAAGATTGTTAAAAGCAAGGGTAAATGAAGGCATTATTATGCAGGGACACCTACTTGTAGAGAGGGAGCAAAGGGTCACAGAAATACAATACATAAACCCTGTGTGCACAGACCAATGGCTTGGCCCACTTTATTGTTTCTTTGTGCTTTCTTTCCCTTTGTCTTTTTTTCAGGAGGGGTCTTTTCTTTTATAATCAATACAACAGTCTCTCAGCTGCATCCATGTACTGGGCTTTGCTGAACAGCTATATATAACATCATGATAATATGTTGTACATATATATATATATATATATATATATATATATATATATATATATACTATCATTAGGATGATGTACTATGAGGAACTTGACTATTTCTGAAGTAAATCAACTGTACCATTGGGTTAAATACAAATTTGCAACTGTCACACTGAGTTAAACAGGTTTTTAACACGTTGAATGCTAAAGTGTCTCTTAGTGTGTTACAAGACAATGCACTATATATTCTGAGTACATTGCCTAGCAAAGCACTAGATACCTCTTGGGTACTCAAAGGGTTAAGACATCTCTAGCATTGCATGGTTTAAAAGTCCAATTCAACTAAATGGGAATGTTTAATTGTGCCAAAAGTTGGTTTAGCCCATAATTACACTATTTCTTCACATTATATTAGCCTAACTGTAAACAAACCTTTATTCTAAACCATGATATAATTATATGTATGAAAAACATGTTACACTGGTTCCTATGCAAACCTAAAAAATAATGCACTGTGATGCCTTGCTGGTTATCATGTTTAAATGAATATGATGGGCGTTAGTCATCAAGCTAAAAAGATACAATTCTAGGGCAAACCATCTACACCACACCAGGCAAATACAATTTCTCATTCATTTAAATGATGCTTTTAGTATTGAAGACATCTTTAGCATTCACTGGGTTAAAATCCCCACTTAAATCAGCAATGTAAGGAATTTCCGTTTGAAACCCATAGTGCACCTGGTTAGCTCTATAATTGCACCTTTTTAATTCAATGATTAGGGTGCCATAGTTAATAATGCACTGGCACTTTTATATTATTTCAATCGCATATTCTATTTCATTCTGCTTTGGTATTTACCCTGATATAAATTGTTACTGTTTCTGCATCATTCTAAAGGTACCACTCCCAAGCAAGAAGTGCATCACTGCATATTGCAGAGGGGAGGGTCTGCTTCACCATAGAGAGGCGGTAAGTGTGTGAACAATAATCATACCAATCTTTATTATTTCTTAGGAGGAGGATGGACTGATGTATGTGAGAGAGGTGAGGTAATGATGACTAACCCCCTAAGGAGGTGAGCTGGAGGACAGTCTCATAGCCAGCGAGCGGCAGGAGAGCCTAGAATGAACGCTGTCCTGGGAATAAACGCTTTCCCGCCCATCAAGCTGGTTCCTGATTGGCCCTCAAGCAGGGGGAACCGTGTGCGCGCTTAGCCGCCACCCTGAGGGCGCGTACTCGCTTTACATCGCCAGCTTTTTCGTTGTAACAAGACAGTAGCAGTAACACTATCGCATTGCACAAAACCTGCTATATACATCAGTTATCCCGCAGAGACGATATATGTGGATTGCGCTGTAACACGCCACCATTACTCTGTGGGCTAACTGTATAGCGGTTTGTTTCCTCCTCGCAAATACTGTTTCCATTTCACAAACCTGTCGAGGATGCAAGCATGCAAAATATACTGTAAAACAATTATGACAGACTTCTCCATACCGTTACTGTAAGCCGCTTACCACTGCACTGTTAACGTGCTCTACACAAGCTATTTGCATCACGTGCAAAAACGTTCAGAACGGAGAAGGAAAATACGTTATATGCCTCCACCGTTCTGGCATTTGAGATATATATTAATGGTGACATATGATTAATCTACTTTAGACACTGTGTGCAGCTCTGAACACCCCTATATAGTAACCACTGAAGGCTAGAGAAGCGCGCAGCAGCGGTTAACCCTTTGAGTGCCGGAGGGGTGTGCAATACATTGCAGACCCCTCTGGCACTCAAAGGGCGAATGCAACTTCGCATATATAAAGAGACTGAAGGCGTCAACTGCGCCACAATGGACACATAAAACAACATCGCAAGCACTTGGAGATATATAGCATTCGAGGGGTCAAAAGCCCCAAACGAAATCAATGCGAATTTTGGATAATTCGTATTTCCTCCTATGGTGCACTTGTTCTGCTCCAGTTTTAAGAACTGTGACAAACCAAGCGCCCCAGTTCTAAGCTGAGAAGGACCGGGGTGGGGCAAACCAATTGCACGATAGGGGACGCAAACAAATGCCTGCTGATTTCAGTGTGTCTTTTAATCCACGGTATGTTTGGCCTCTCTAGCATTCAGAGGGTTAAACGCACGACTGAAATCAATGGGAATTTTGTTAATTCCTGCTTGTCCCCTGTGGAGCACCGGTATTGTTCCAAAGCTGCTTAGTACATCAGTGGACACATCTATCCCTGCAGATGATGCGTATAATAGCCAATAACCCCAAATCCCACGGGTAGCTTGGCTGCCAGCTTGTTGTTATGTTATCCTCCACATACACACAATGCATACGATTTATGCATACGATTTTAAACGCTGGTAGAACGATCACACATCCTCCGTCCTACTCCTTACATAGGACTGAACAGTTTATGTGTTTATAAAGTGCATTTCATTATAAAGACTGATGCACTCTATTTACAAATAAAAGAATATTTACACACATGCCAGAACGATTGAGGCTGTTGTACTCTGTGAAATGAGGTAAATCGACTGCACCCTAATGCAAAATTCCAGATCATATAACCCTTTCAGTGCCAGATAGGTATTGGATACATCTCTCTCTGGCACTCAAAGGGTTAGGGGGTGTAAACCACTGATTGCTATATGTCTCCAACGCGTTGCCTTGGAACGCTCTGGAGACCTTTTAGCATCCAAATCGATAGAAATGTGTTTGTCCCCAACGGTGCAGCTGGTTTGTCCCAGATTTACTCCAGTTCTTAGTGCATCAACCTCAATGTGTCCAGGAGGGTGGATTAACCCTTTGAGTACCAGAGGGGTATGGAATGCATTGCAAAGCAATGCATTTTGTACCCCTTTGGCACTCAAAGGGTTAACCCCAAACCTGCAAAGACTCCCTACAATGCTATAAAATAATCAACTTTTCAGTTTTCTGCAGCAGCCTGAAACAATGGAGTTACATTAAAAACAGCATCAACCTCAGCCTTTTGTCAGTTGCAATACTGATTTCATATCAACGTTAGGACTGCAATGCTAACACATTTCATATGTGAAATAGCTGGTACCTCCCTTACGATAAACGAGTACTAATTCATAAAGAATTACATTTTAAAATATATAATAAGGAAATATCACATGGATATAGATTGATGTTTCGGATGAGAGGGAGTTAACCCATTTAAAGATATCTCTTGTTGAAGCCATTCTTGTGTAGCTGGGTACCGCTGCAACCAACTTCTAATACTTGGACCATGCAGAAAATGGCATTCTTAACCCGTTGGATCCTACAGAAGCCTTCAACGCATTGCTTTGCAGTGCTTTAGAAATGTCTGGAATCCAGGGGGTTAAACTGAATCTGGCATATGATGAGCCATGTAAAATAGTGTGGGGTTCTATATATATTACAGCTTGATCTCCCATCTTTAATTTGAAAACCACATCAACAAGGGAGCTTCTGGTCTTCCAAAATAAAATTAAAAGGCACAAAAATGTAAAAGCCACCCTTAAAATACATTCCCAAAATAAAGACGCAAACCAAAGCGGTTAAACACCAATCATTAACATATTTAGGATGGCTTTAACAAACCACGACATTACAAACACCCCTTCCTCTATGCACATAAGTGGATTGGTGTACAATAAATATGCCCCTTACCAGCAAGATAAAAATGAATGAAAGCATATTATTTTGTGTTGCATGTTCTATAAAGGTCCTTGGAAAAGCGCACACATACAAAATAGCATTTTTATAAAAGCAATATGTGTGTCATCTCTGTTACAGAGCTATGATTTCAGGGATGACATTAATTAGCTACGTTTAATCACCATGAAAATGTCATCCCTATCCAGAGAAAAATATTTGGATGTGGAGTGAAAGATCTTCGTTAAAACAAAAGGCACAGGGCAGTCCAATTCCATGCTTGCCTGCCTCTGATTTAAAATAATCATAAGACTTTGCAGAAAAATCTTGATTTGAAAGCATCATCCTATTGAATACCTCGTAATGCAAAAGCAAGTCATATTTACTGGAGGACAGCAACACAAAACACTGATGGGAAAACACATTCTACCATCTCCTTGCACAATCTGCATATCCATTGATTGTTAAAAGAGCATCAAAATGCAAAAACACACATTAAAATAAAATACCTGCAGCTCCCAGGAAATACAAAGTCCAGATGAGATCCTTAATTTGCAGCATTGTAAGTCTACAGACGAAGGAATTTCTCCTGCTGCTCCTATTTGTTAAAATTGGTCCAAAGATGATCATTAGGGTTTTGTTTTTTGTTGGTTTTTTTAGATCCCCCTTGTTGCAAATGCTGTATTGATGCAAGGGTACAGCTAGGCTCTCGATGCAGTTTTGCTGATCGTGAGTATTTTGCAAGGAATTATTTTTTGGAGTGAATTGCCAGCTGCTCTATAAGCTGTGTGCAGGCACTGATCAGAGAATGAGTGACAGTGTGAGCCTTAGCACACCCCCAGCAAGCAGACCTGATCAATGCGCCCAGCCACAGACTCCAGTTGATGTCTGGTTGCGAGAGAGCCCAGCACTTGTATCCCTCCGCAAGCTTCTGTACAAATATGAACATCCACTAAAGCGAAGGAGAAAGAGAGGGGGAGACTGGTAAAGATCAGACAACAGATGCAGCTGCTTGCAAAAGATGGCATGGATTTTCCTAGGTTATCAATTCCCTTGAGCAAAATCACATACTTTGTTTATGAGGTTTCTTTTGTTTTGGTTATTTATGCTGATGTAATTTATAATTTTAAAGAATGCGTTATGTAGATTACTTGGCGTATCAGAGGGAATCTATATATTCTGTAGGACCCTATTCCAGTTGTATCACAGGTACTAGGTTACATATTTATTAAGTGTGCCAAACTGATCTTTTATTTCGCATTTATTAAAACGTGCAGGATTATAGAAACACCTGTAGGGTAATACATTTTTGCATCACGAATCCTCTCCATCTATACCCGCTTGAAATCGTGTTTTTTTTAAACATGTGCAAATGAGGATGCAGGCAGTTATTTAGGCTGATGTTCTAAAAAGAAGAGAAGAAGGAAAACTCCACAAAATTATTATTATGTTCACCCTTTAAGAACCAAAGGGTGTGCAACATTGTACACACTTTTGGTTCTTAAATGATGCCCCCCATTGCTACAGACATTGCCAATACATTGTGGAAGCAATGTATGGGAGATCTCTCACATTCAAGGAGTTAAATGTCTATTAAAGGGATAGTAATACTTCATTTTAACTTTATTTTATTTTGTAGGCATTAAAAAAACAGGAAGAATGATATAAGTCTTATCTCTCAACCCTTTATGGTTAAAGAGATATTCACAAGCAAAGTATCCCCCTCCCTCCCCTTTTACTGCTCAGCCAAAGCAGAAGGAAGGTGCCCAGGTAGATTGCAGAGAGGGACAATCTTCAATTAAGATAATGGAAAAACCTGAAAAGCTTGTCAAGGGGGGCAGGGATTTCATTGTTTTCATAGGAATAAGAGTGTCCCCTGCTGTTATCTGTCCAGTCTATGGACTGCATTCCACATCTGAGAAGAGATTGTTTACAGTAGGTAAAAGGGGCGGGAGGGGGAAACTTTGCTTGTGAATATCTCATAAACCATAAAGGTTTGAGAGATAAGACTTATATCATTCTTCATGTTTTTTTAATGCCTACAAAATAAAATAAAGTTAAAACGAAGTATTGCTATCTCTTTAAAATCAGTCAGATTTATTATTTGTCTTTTAGCACAACTTTTATAATTTGCTTCATAATTACTCCAGTTCTTAGTACATAATTTCCCAGTGAAGCTGATGTACAAGAGATAACTGGGGTGAGATGCCTGTCAAACTCAGATATAGTCAGGGCCATATTTCCCAGTAGGCAAAGTAGACAACAGCCTAGAGCTCCAAATGGAATCACAGATATGCTACCAAAACCTATATTCTAAGTTGTGGGTGTGGCCAGAACAATTTAGTTGACCCTGCACCAGTTTATATACCTCTTTTCAGGGTTTGATTTAACACCTTGGATGTTAACAAGATCTCCAAAGCACTGAGAAGTAATGCATTGGAGATCTCTCAAGCAACCAGTGGTTTAAGGATTTTTCTTTTAGTCCTTGCTTGTTGTAGGCCAAGGTTTTTTTTCCTGAGCTAGGTAACGGAGGATGGGTCTGGGGGAGGGCTATTTGAGGAATGGGGTGTGTTAATGAGTGGAGCTAAAGACGCTTAGAGTGCCTTGCCTAGTGGCTCCTGGTATGTAATTCTGTCCCTGAACAGTCAAGAGCCACATGCTCAACATTGCTCTCCAAGGAGGGCTGCTAAATTGGCTGCTAGGACCCATGTGTGTGTGTGTGTGTGTCTATATATATATATATATATATATATATATATATATATATATAAAAAAGGAAGGCAGCACTAGCCGGACATGTCAAACAGCAATTTATTAGGCAAAAAATGGTCAAGAACAAAGATCAATGTTTCGGTCAAAAGACCTTTATCAAGGAGTGTGCTGCCATCTTTTTTCATCTATATGTGATACCTTGTTCTGGGAATGTTCACCTGGGTAATGACATCATCTCCCAGCGCTTGGTATTGCTTCAGAGCCAGGGTCGCCGGAACGGCCCACCGGGCAAATGCCCGGTATGCCCGATGGCCAGTCCGGGCCTGGGGGGCATTGTGGAGGTGGACAGTGGGGGTAATGTGAAGGTGGACAATGGGGGCCAATGTGGAGTGGACAATGGGGGTCATTGTGGAGGTGGTCAATGGGAGACAATGTGGAGGTGAACAATGCTGAAGTGGGCAATGTGGAGAGGGACAATGTGGGTAAATCAGAAAGGATTGTGGCAGGAGGGGGGGGGGGGCAATGAGGAATCCTGCCAGGGGTCCCAAAGAGTCTTACTCCGGCTCTGCAATGTATAATTGCCATTTCTGGGGTGAAGTTGCATGGTGGGGTCGGGGGCAATTTTCGCAGGACCCAGTGGTTTCTAGTTAGGCCTCTGTTCAAGGCCGCTTTCATATAGGTGTCAGAACTGTTGCAGCACCCTGTGACAGTTCTGTGTAATGTCTTTACAAACTTCCAATGTGATTTCCAGCCAGTATTACTGGCTAGCACCCATATAGGTCAGCCATTCATTGGAGGTTGCTATAAGCATCACAACCTCCATCAGTACTTGTGTGAAAACTTGTCTTCTTTAATGAATGTTTACTGTGTTTATGAGGGAATGCAATAAAGTTGAAGCTTGCTGGACTTTGGTGCATGCACACAAGGTTGCTTGTGCGAATGTATCATTGTCATAATAGAACTTTTCACAGTGGTTGACAAAACCAACACAGCATCACTGCACTTGTGTGAAAGGGCATCCAATAGGAAATTTAAATCAACTGGAAGTTGTAATTGTTCCCTAAGGCTGAGTTGCTTTGTATCAATTATCCTCAGTACATCAGCCTCATTGTCTTACTTGCTATGTATGTTCATTTTTTCTGAACTTTCATAATTGACGTGTGGGATAAAATCAATTCACATAAATACAATATAGTAAACCAGAAATGGTACATAACTGCATGTCACTTAGATGTCTGGGAATGAGAAACAAAGTAAGATATTTTCTGTGATAGCAGAAGGCCTAAAATAAAAGTAATGGACTTTTAACAAGTTTATATTGCACACATGTTCAATGATCCTCCTGCAATGGCACTAAAGAATTCAGATGCAGAATAACTAAAGTCTTTGTTACTTTGAAAATGCTAACTTTAGGATTTCAGCTTTTGAAACATTTCATAAATGAGCAGAAACTATGCGGTACAACAACCAAAAATGCACTTTTAATTATTATACTTTTGCTTTAACCCTTTGAGTGCCAGAAAGGTATTCAACACCTAGCTTTCAAAGTGTTGGATACCTCTATGGCACTCAGAAAGTTAAGGAAAATTAGTAACACTGACCCCACCCCCCAGTTCATAAAGTTAAAGTGGTCTTGTCACATTAAGACTAGTTTTGTTAATTTTAAAGATTATCAAAAACCACCTATACTATCCATTTGTTTGCAAAATAAATACATTTTAAGAAATTATCCGTGGGTGACAAAGTGTGGCACTGTATGCTAATTAGGTTATGTGCTGTGCCATACCTCTACATACGGTGCTATTAATTAATCTAGGCAGAACACTGGAGGTGTGCACAGTAGCAAAGCTAGTGATAAGTTTGGCCTTGAAAACTTATGTGTCATTAAATAATAAAGATTATTTTCTCAAAAGCAAATTAGCTTACTGGAAATTGTCTAGCTGAGGATGATTGAAGGTGTAGTCCAATTACTGTCAGGGTGCTATAGATTACCAACCCCTTCTTGACTTGTGCTTGGCTGGTTATTCTACCTCCCTGAGGGGAATGTACAGATTTTGCAGAGCAGGTCATAATGGCTAGAATATACAGTCCCTGTACTTGTGTTTATACACAGCCAATCTTTTGTACAAATCCTGTCCCTCACAACTCAGCCAGAATGCAGTGTTAATATGAACAAGTTCTTACCACTGCCCTTATAGGAGCTGCATGTAAAACAAAGACTTTTGCACTGATTTTCTCTGCCTCATGTTAGCACATGGAGCCAAACAGGGATATGAGGAAGAGAAAGCCCTTAAACTCACATACCACTGTTCATCCATTAAGACTAGAGGAAAGGAGCTTTTGACTAAAACAAAGGCATGGTTTTTTACACTAAGGGTGGTAAAGCTATGGAATTCTTTGCCTCAGGGTGTTGTACTTGCAGATAATGTAACTGCTTTCAAAAAAGCAATGGATGCCTATCTAGCACAGAACAATATTTAAAATGATAACAGATGGCTTCAATGCAGATAGGTTGTTGATCCAGGGAACTATCTGACTACCATTTGGAGTCAGGAAGGAATTTTTATACCCACTTGGGGCTAAACTGGAAATGGCTTCAGGGTTTGGTGTTTTTTTGCCTTCCTCTGGCTCAACAGGGTTATTTTTGGCATGGGCTGTACTTGATGAACGCATGTCTTTTTTCAACCTCATCAGCTATGATGTAACTGTGATGAAACAAAGCCTTTTTTATTACATAAATGTGTTGTCAATAAGCATTAGGTAGGTTTAGTGTGCAAAAGAACAGAGACGATGGGCACTATTTTCAAAACAAATGTAGAATAATTGTGGAGCAAACCAACTGTTCCTTAAAGGGATAGTAATGTTTCAAAATAAAAGCAGCTTCAAATAATCTTCATAGTATTTGTTCCATGGAGAGTGTTATTTCAATACTGTTAGAGTTGTAGTTCAAGAGTAATTGAATGATAAAGTATTCTCCTCCCACCCCTTTTGCTTAGTGTAAGCATCTCCCCTCAGATGTGGAATCTGGTCTTAAGACCAGACAGCTCACAGCAAGGGACAGTCTTCTTACTGTGAGAACAATGCGTATCCCTCTGGCACACAAAGGATTAACATTACCTGGACCTTGGCCCGTGTACACGGACTTTTACACTCGTATACTCATAAACACAGTCCACCTTTCCCACTCCTTATAACAACTAAGGGATTGAATCCACAAGTCCACCTTCATCCATGAGGTTGTACAAGGATCAAGCAAAAGATCCATGGAAGAAACCTAAAGAAGGGAGGTTATGGCAATATTACAGATCCATATTGCTCAATTTCTGAAATGCCTGAATGATTGAGTGGACACTTCCCCCTTTCATCAGGCAGCATAAGTTCATATAATGCTCTTAAGTCCCCTGGGGAGGACTGGTAGGAGGAAGAAAGTCCATAGGGATGCTGTGGCTTATAGGCTCCTTCCTGACCCTCAAGGGAAAGGCAAGGATGGCAGAGTTTATGCACTTTCAGAGAAGACCTCGGATGCAAGAGAAGAGAAGAATTAGTACAAGTACACCAAACTGTACCAATTATCAATCCTTAATCTATCTGAGCCTTTAAATCCCACAACCAACTTCCTAGACTCCGACCTACTAAACTTTTGTTTAATTATTTCATTCCAATCTTCATGTGCTGTAGAACCTAAGATACATTATGCAAATCATCAGGTACATAGGTACAGCATTAAGGTCAAACCAGTTTCAAACCCCTCCCTTTTGTGCTAACATAGCTTCTAAAGCTTGGAGGGACATGGCCCTAATGGCCTGTACTTCAGCAGCTATTGTTAGGTTACTCTTACTGCAACAGTAAAAGCCAGACAGTATGATAAAGCCATTCAAGTTAGCATTTCTCTGAAGAAATAAAGACATGCAGAACTCAGTAGTATTAATAGGAATTGGGATAAAGAGTGGTCCTCCTTTTGAGGTAAAAAGGCATGTGAGCACACATATAGTAATTAGTGATGTTAGTGGGGTAGGAGTAGACAGATGTAAAACCCAAACTAAGGTTATGAACAAGTGCAAAGAGTAGAGGACAGAAACACAACATGCAAAAAGTGTCATGAGCAAATCTTCAAAGTAGGAAACAAAAAAACATAATCAAGACACAAAACACAGCAACAAAGTAATTTTCCCCACTCTCTCCACACTTGAGCACGGGAAATACTGTTCATTTATTTAGGTGGGATTACAAGTTTACAGTCAGAATAACAAATTCAGATGTTTTTCCTTTGACTTTTACTGCAGTATTGGTGGTTAAAAGGATTTGGAATTGGCCCTTCCACCTTGGTTGCAATGCTGATTTCCATGTGAACCTCTTTATTATAACCTTATCACCAGGACTGGTGCAAGGATTTTTGCCACCCTAGGCCCCCTTGGCTCTGCCCCTTGTGTTCCACCCCATTATGGCCCACCCCTGTATCTGTATAAGTGTCAGTGTGTTTGTGTGTTTGCTATATGTGTGTAAGTGTATCAGTGTGTATGCTTGTCTGTGTGTGTATCAGTGTGTTAGTATGTGTGTGTGTGTGTGTGTATGAATGTGTGTGTGTTCCCCTGTATGTGTATCAGTGTTTCAGTGTGTGTGTGTCTCTATATGTGTGTTAGTATGTTAGTTGGGCAGTATGTCTGCTTTTCACTAATATATATAAGTGTCTTGTGTTCAGATCTGATATGCATGATACTGTGTAAATACAACCACAGTGTTTTTGTGTCTATCACAAAGAAAGGTGGTATTTCTTGGCAAAACCAACTGCACAATTGGGACCAGATAACATTTACAATGTTCAATTGGGCTTATCCTCTTGAATGCACTGAAGACATCTCTAGAATTCAAGGGGTTAAAAGCCCAATTATAATCAATGGAAATGTTAGGAATTATTTACTCCCTATGGTGCAGTTGGTTAGACCCAGAATTAAACATTTGATGTTACATATATACATACATACATACATACATACATATGTACATACATGCACACATACATATAGATGTATATATACTGGTTTCCAATTAGCAGGACATAAGGTAGTCAGTGAGCTCCCTCTAGCTCCCATCACTTGGTTGGTGAAGTTGATGGGAGTAGTGGATGCCTTACCTGCTTCTGGGAGGTGGTGGTCCTGCTTATTGCCGGCTATTCCTTCATGGCTGACTGCCTGACTCTTTAACCTTTCGAGCGCCAGAGAGATTTCCAACACTTTATTGCAACGCAATGTGTAGAATACCTCTCTGGCACTCAAAGGGTTAAATCAAACAGGTGTCTGATCCTGTGCAAAAGTACTCTTTACCCTCTGAGTGCCAGAAAGGTATCCAATATGTTTACCTCTCTGGTTAAGAGGCTGATTCCTGATTTGGAGGTTAGATGTCTAACAAAGTTATGTAGAATACAGGTTTTATTACAATGGGTTAACAGGACAGTGGCAGAAAATGATACAAAGTGCAGTAAAATTAGCTGTGGTAGAGTTTGTTTAATTTCAGTCTTCCTACTTTTGCACTCTGCCCCTGATGCGTGAGTCAGCTTGAGTTTACATATTACTGATGCAGATATAAAGAATATAGTGTATTTCACATCAGTTTTTTGTCAGCTCCACAGTCTGTCATTGTACAGTCACTGTCTTCATAATGCCACATGCGCATAAAAATCAGCAGCCCAGCCGGCACATTAGCGGGGCACTGCAATAATCTTGGGGGCGGCAGGAACAGGCTTTCTAGGAGCTCGCTCTTTTCAGCCCTGCGCCTCTCTCTCTCTCCCCTCAAGTTTCTTCAGCAGCCACTGAGGTACGTGCGGCTCTGACTGCGCCCCCACTAGATGTGCCCCTAGGCCGGCGCCTACCTCGCCTATAGGTGGCGCCGGCCCTGCTTGTCACCTGTTTCTCTTTGTGCTCATTTGGCAGTACTGCTTTAACCTGTACATGGAGACACTGAATGTTTTTCATTAACTCCTGACAGAATCAAAATAGTTTCATCACTGATCACAACAACGTTAACAAATAATTCCTTAGAAATTACATTTAGGTGGGTATCCTTATTGGTCCTACTGTGTCTACCACTTTTGAACTTTTAGCAGAATAAACAAGCAGATTAAACAAGCTTCACAGTAGTATTGAACTACTGTTGCCACTTGTGTAGCAAACTATTCTTTTAAGATTTCTATAACCCCCCTTTTGTGCACATGCACCACACAGTGGTAAATGTGAAAAAATTAGGCAAAAACGAAGAAGTGAGTACTGACCCTCTATCCAGATGGAACCAGTATCCTTCTGTTTTTATAGTACACTGAACTTGTGTCCCACTGCTAATTCTGAAGTACCGTGGACTGCAACAGATCATGTATGTACTGAGCTTTTAGGTTGGGAGAGCCCCTAGTAGCAAGGAAACCCCTGAACATCCATAATGCCCAAAGTTCTGTACCATGCCAAATGCATATGTAGAATCAGTAAACATTTTTATTGTGATTCTTGCTCCCAAAGTGCAAGTTCTCATAAGAGCTATTTACTCTGCCATTTGATCAGTCTGTGCATTTGGCATGGGTGCTGACTCCATAACATCAAATCACAACTGTGTAGCCAACACAAAGGTTCCCTCTAGGGAAAATATCCACAAACAATTCCCACTTGAGTTTATCAATGGGTGTATCAGATGATCCAGGTCTAACCTTGGGTTATTGATATACAGTGTCCTTACAATCATGTGGCTGTCCCTCTTCTGGAGCAGGCATTAATAAAAATGGACACCGCTGGTCTCCCTGCAGTAAGTTCACAACAGCAATAACAGCGGGAAGATGTGTAACGTTAAGCAAAACATTTACTTAATCATCATTAATTATGGGTTCCAGAAGAGGACAAGAATACCCTTTTGCTACTAAAGTTGTCTAGTATAATGCACAGCACCAAATAACACTTTTCCTGAAATAAGAATGCAAGTGTAAATTAAAGCAGAGAATCTAGTCACTTGTGCAGGAACAAAAAATAAAACAGTTTGGGAGGGGGGCCACTGCACATTATCTCATGTAGAGAACTGTCAGCATAGACAGCAAGAGCATCTCTACAGCATTTCTCACATAGAACCAAGTTCTGAGTGACAGTTCAGGGAGATTGGAAATTTCTCAACCCTGCTCCCCTGCAGTCAGTGCAAACATAACAACTGCACTTATATACATATGAAAGACTGGGAATATAAACACACACACATAAACTACAGTATAAGTATATGCTGTCTTGTTCCGTGGCCTTTCCGTGTGTGTGCTGCAGTAAGTCTCTCCAACTTCCAGTCTGGCACAAGTCCAAAAGTAAGAGTGGGCGGGAGCTCTGGCTTATAGCACCGCTGCTCCACTGATGCGTAACCAACTCGCCCCCCCCCCATAGTAACATAGTTGATGAGGCTGAAAAAAGACAAATGTCCATCAAGTCCAGCCCATTCCAAAAACACATCTGTTGCTCCAGAGGAAGGCAAAAAAAAGCCCTCCGGAGCAATTTCTAATTTAGCCCCAAGTGGGTAAAAAAATTCCTTCCTGACTCCAAATGGCAGTCAGATAGTTCCCTGGATCAACATCCTATCTGCTTTGTAGCCATCTGTCATCATTTTCAATATTGTTCTGTGCTAGATAGGCATCCATTGCTTTTTTTAAAGCAGTTGAATTATCTGCAAGTACAACATGCTGAGGCAAAGAATGTGCACACGCGCCAGGATCAGATTATAGGAAGTCCTGACACATGCACACTTGATATTAAGTGATGCACTCGGCTAAATAGCCAAGCGTTAGTGAGCACTTTCTTGTGGAGCAACGAGCAAGACAAGTTCAGGGGGGACCTGGGCCGTCCAAGCAGGCGAGTACGGGCAGCTTTTTATGAGCCCCCCTGTAAAGTGCCACCCTAGGCTTAGGCCTAGTCAGCCTAGGCCAAGATACAGCACTGGTTCTCATGAAGATTTTTATTGTATGCCATGTTATTTCAGCTCTGCAGACGAACCATCCGGTCCTGGGACCAGAATCTAAGTCTGTCAGCTAGAGAGATGGTGTGGGTAAAAGGGGTGGGAGGGGGGAACTTTACAAAGCTATTCAACTCAAACTATACTAGTTATGGACATAAGACTAAGACCATTCACTTTATTTATTTCATTAGAACAATATTAAAGTTTGTTATAATAAAGTATTACTATCCACTTAATTAGGGCATTTTTAACAGGGACTGGATAAAAGGTATGACTGTACATTTGTATCTCCCAAGTGTCCATTTTTAGGGGGTTATTACCCCAATGAGACAAAAATACCTATGTCCCTCTTTTAGGTGATCAGACCATGTGGTGTATATATAAGTGTATCACATTGCTCCACAGCAATAACACTCACATTAATGTTTGTCTAAACTTCAGTATATGTGTTTATATATTAGTTAGCGTAAATAAAATACTATATTCAGTTACACAACGTGGGGTCAATGTGTCATTGCTTTTTTTTTTTTTTTTTAATTGTCCAAAGCTCCAGCATGAGTCCAGCTCCCAGTACATCTCATCTTTGGCCATTTGAGGCATTGGGAGCTCTGTTCTCTGCCTTTCTCTTCCTCACAATAGCAGTGAGAAGCAAAGAGGTAGATAACAGTGACAAAGGCAATATTTACTTAAAGGGATATTAATGATTTATAATAAAAGCAGCTCTAATCAATCATCATAGTCTTGGAGAGTGTTATTTCAATTGGAGCTTCTGTTTTTGTGAAATATTACTATCCCTTTAAATTGCCTTTATCATGTGGCTTCACCTGCATATGTGATCGCCACCAGGAGAAGGCTGAAACTGACTGCTCCACTCTTGGATCGGTCAACTACAGACCCCCGTAATGACTGCAGCGCACCCTGAGGAGTGCTGCAATGATTAAACACCGATGTACCAGGACCGTTATTTATCGTTAACCCTTCACGTGCCTTGCAATGCATTGGATACCTCTCTGGCACTCAAAGGGTTAAAGGATGGATTTCTGTGATGGGTCTCGCACATCACTTGTCTTCAAGGGATTAATGAATAAAGCACTGGATTTAATTTTTGTTATACTTTGTTTTGTTTTTGTTGCTTGTTTTTTGTTTAAATTAACATTTTGAGGACCAGAGAGCTGTGCAGTGGATTTCAAGGTTCCCTAGGGATTGATACCACTAAAATCAAATCTTTAATTGGATTTTCTGCTAGTTAAAACATATTGTACATTGATTTTTTTATCCTTAAAGATGAACTCTGTCCTAAAAATAAGTACATTTTATTTTGTCTAACATAATGATTTGCATGAGTAGGTGTCTTTCAGTCAGTTATGTATATCTATATCAGTGGTTCTCAATCAGGGTGCCATGGCACTATGGTGCACCACTGAAATACATTTATGGTGCCCCTTTTTCTTTAAAGTCTTTAACAAAAATGCAAATGTTGAGATTAAAATGCATATTTATGGAAACTCTTCTGCACAATGTTTTTGTTTTGTATTATTTTGATTGTGATACCCAAGAATATCTGTATATTTATGCATTGTACCCTTCATTACCCCTTTGACAAATTATATAATATGTAAGGGGTACAGTGGTGCCACTACCATATAAGCAGAATAAGCAGCTGCTTAGGGCCCCCACTTGGTCACTTGGTCAGAGGGCCCCCCAGTGCTTATACATATACACAAAATCAGATGGTAGTGTCTAATTAGAAATACCATCCTGGAAGTACAAGTAGGCCCCATGTGAATTTTTCCCTTACGGCTCCCCGCAAAAAACCTAGAGCCGATCCTGTAGGGGTACCGTGAAAATTCCAAATTGTGTGTCAATGGTTCCTTGAGCAAAAAACTTTGAGAAGCATTGATCTATATAATTGATTTTAGGGTATATGTTCTGTCTTGTAATCCACTGCTAATTGTTTCAGTTTATGATCAGTTAAAGACTAATGAACTTTGCAATTCAATTGAATTGGGGATGACCCAGAAGTAAACATCTATAGAGATAATTGTTTAAAATAAAATTTAAAAAGTAGAAATATGTAAATAGATATGTCTTACTATTGTATGAAGGATACCTACATTACTATGCTTAATCTGTTAACAAATTATGAGATGATTATTCAAGTAACTATTCCCCTTTAATATTCTATGTTTATCATACAAATGAATGGCATGGAAGGTCATCAGTGTTTTGTACCTATTACTGATGGTGTGTAAATGTTTTGTGACCAAGGCTTATATTTGCATACACAAGTATTGCAGATCTGTTTGTTCAGGTCTGTCCAAGTTCATCTCCAATGATAAAAGCTAAATGTGCCAATTCAATTGCAAGATAGTTTATTGAACTTTTTACTGGTAAACAAACCAGCAAAATATAGAAATATCATGCCAACATGAAATTTAAAAGTTCACCAGTGTGTTGTTGTTTTGGAATAAATAGCCGAGGAAAACTAAATCATGTATGTTAAATGGACACTAATGTCCCATAAAAATGTTTTGTTGTCTTGTAGATTAACCCCTTAAGGACCATTGCAGTACCAGGACCGTCACGGTGTCTGGCACTTAAGGACAACTGACGGTCCTGGTACATCATGGAGTTCATGCACGCCGCTCCAGAAGCCCTGAACCGGAACCGCAAAAAAAAAAAAGCCCCGTGGTCCTCAAATGCCGGCCGCGCTTGCGCGCCGGTCCTTAAGGGGTTAAAAACAAATAAATTATGCGGCGCAAGTCCTATCTCTCAAACCTTTAAGGTTTGAGAGATATTTGGTGCTAAAGTCCCCCCCCTCCCCTTCTTCTGACGTCAGAGCTCTGCTGACAACAGGAGATGCCGGTCCTGGGACCAGACGGCGGCTCTGCAGCAGAGCTGAAATAGCAATATTTGAAAATAATTACTTCATTGGAACGGTCTACAAAGTGTGTCTGGTTTGAAGGCACACTTTGTAGACTGTTCCAATGAAGTAATTATTTTCCAATACCGCTATTGCGGGTCTCTTGAAGAACCGCCTCGCGTCGACCGACACGGATCTCCTTCTGTCAGCGAGAGGGGGAACCTTTAGATGCGAATATCTCTCAAACCATAAGTGTTTGAGAGATCGGATTTGCGCCACATAAATAATTTTTTTTAATCTGCAAGACAACAGAACATTTGTATGGAACATTACTGTTCCTTTAAACAGTAATGTCTTTGAAGATGTATCTGATAAAATCTTTGTTACAAATAAACTATCATGTGTTAGTAAATCTGTTCATATGGAAGTAGACATCATAATTAGTCTGTGGCTGCCCTGAGCAGCCCCCCAAGTAAAAGAGTTTCCTATGAGCTATTTTGTGTTTTAAAACAGACTTCTGTTGTGGCAGGGAAGCTTGATAATGAACTTGTTGTAGTACTGCTCCCATAGGCAACATTTGTCAACACTCAACATTGTTCTCATTGTTTCCTAAGTGACAACCTCTGCAACTGGGACCTGATATACTAAGAAGAAGTGGTACAATTCTGGAGCATACCAGATGTACTATCGCAGATAAATACAGACTCCCATTGATCTCAATGAGGCTTTTAACCTAATTAAAATCAATGCAAATTTGGGGACTTTTTATATGTTCCCTGTGGAGCATGTAATTTACACTATAGTTGCTTAACCATTTCTTAGTACATCAACCTCATTGGTGGAGATGCTCTAAAGTTTGATAAGGGTCCTGTTTTTCAGTATTGTTGTAAGTATGAATCAGATCCATCTTGTATGCACCAAACTCTAATCATCATCTTATTCCTGGGATTACTCCTCAACCATGCCTATATTGTCAGGCTTCCTTATCGACTTCACTGCATTTATTATTTCTCAGTTTACCTGTTGCTCCTGATAGATTTGGGAACTCACAGAAACAAATTTGTCTCCCTGAGAATAGCAAATTTGGGATTTTGTAAAAAAAAAAAGGGGGAAAATAGATGGCACAATGGATGGAGGGGAGCAGAAGGGAAAGTACAATAACAGCTGCCCACATATATTTCCTGCTACCCAAAGACAAATAATAGAAATATATGCAAGACTAGTGTCCAATTTACATTTATTGCATAAATTGTGGATTTTGCCATAGCTTTCCTTTCAGTTTTCCATCCTGGAGTAAAGTTCTCCATATCTTACAGTTTTCTATATTTCAAAGAAGAGAACAATTCACCCTATTTCACTGTTCATATTTCAGCGTAGAGAACAGTTCACCATATTTCAAAGTTCTCAATATTTCAAAGTGGAGAACAGTTCACCATACTTCACATTGCACCTGACTGCAGACATGGCAAACTTTACACCAATGACTGATGTCCTCTCACTCCCTTGCTTCCTAGTTGTTAGTGGGTATGATGAAGAGTATCTTATTTGGCAAGGCAGCGTTCTCTCATTACATTGCACAAATCCACTACTATATCGAACCTTAGTGCATATCCTGTCTGGAATTAGAGAGACTGATGCACTAAGAAGATCTGGAACAATTCTGAGGAAACCAAGAGCACCATAGGGAATAAATAAAATTCCCCAAATTCCTGATGATTTAGATTAGACTCAGTTATTTCATTGGTGAGCTCTGTAGAATTCAAGCGGTTTAGATCCCCATTTAAATGAAAGGGAATTTTATGTAGCTGGCTACAGAATTTCTCCTGTACTATTTTTCATGTGTAAACCCCCCCTGCTAATTCAACTATTTTCGCTGGTAAATACTAGAGTATATAATGTAACTAGAAGCACAAATTCAGACAACAGATCCTTTTTGTAATTTTGTGAATATATCTCACACATCATGCGTTTTATTTGTAGGTTGCAATGCTTTGTAATGGACCAATGTTGCAGTCATACTACGTATTTTGCGGCCTACATATATTAGATACTAGATGACATCTGATTAAGAAACATCTGTTGTCTAAAAACTTGAAGTTGAATACCTCATAAAATTGATTTGTCAATTCACTAAAAGGCATTTCAATTTACACAATTGATATTGCTCTTCCCAAGATCTATATTGCAATACATACTCATTAGTACCCCTGTAGTTAGAGAACTCATGCTGATGTATCACAGTAGTGTCAAGGGTTTAGGAGTCCTCTCTATGATTGGCAAGTGTGGTGCTTCCAGGACTCTGACAGTGAGGTATAGTCAAGATGGTGAAAGCGGGCAGGCTGGCCAGCAAAGAGTGTGGGTGATTGTCATAAAACCCTGTGGGAGGGGAGGCATGGAGGTAGTATTTTGATAGATTGGCGCTGGAGCCTTTCCATCTCCCCTGGTATGACATATTGTATGGCCAGTCATCAGGGCCGGATTTATAATAAGGCAGAGTAGGCATCTGCCTACAGGCGCACCCCACAGAGGGGCGCCTGTCATTGGGATCGTTTTGGTTTTTTTACACTTTTTTTTTTTGTGCCGCCCAGCAGCCCCACAGCCGCCGGATACTGCTGTCTTCCTGCACTGATGACATCCGGAGCGCAACCACTCCAAACGCGGAGACGCCGCGTGGAGCGTGCAGGTATTTTCTTCCTCTGTTCTGAGGCCAGTTTAAAACTGGCGCCCAGACAGAGGAAGAAAACCCCTTCACGCTCCATGCGGCGTCTCCGCGTTTGGAGTGGTTGCGCTCCGGCTGTCATCAGTGCAGGAAAGTGAAAAAGAGGTACGGGGGAGAGATAGAGGCACAAGGGGGAGAGAAAGAGAAGTACATGGGGGAGAGAGGCACAAGGGGGAGAGAGAAGTACATGGGGTGAAAGAGGCACAAGGAGGAGAGAGAAGTACATGGGGGAGAAAGAGGTACATGGGGGAGAGAGGCACAAGGGGGGTAGAGAAGTACAAGGGGGGAGAAATAGAGGCACAAGGGGGGGAGAGAAGTACAAGGGGGGAGAAGTAGAGGCACAAGGGGGAGAGAGAGAAGTACAAGGGGGGAGAAAGAGGTGCATAGACCCCATAGTAAAATAATAACAATGACACATGTTAATGTGTTAAGTTTTTTATTCTGCTGTTTGTTTTTAACACTGTTCATTAAATCAGTTTAAATAATGAAAAATTAGCATTTTTTTTATCCGATTAATCGATTAATCGAAAAATATTTCAGTCAAAACTTTTTGAACTTTTTTTTTTTTTTTTTTGGCGGGGGGGGGGGGGGCGCTTCAGCTTTCTGTGCCTACAGGCTCCTGAGATGTAAATCCGGCCCTGCCAGTCATAGAGACGGACCAGTGGTGGGGAGGCAGTGATTGCCCAAAAGGTTCACCCTTTACATACCATGGGGTTGATCTGGGAGTAGGCTTGACCCAAGCAGGGATTGATAGGGACCCTGGGGGTGCTATGTAGAAGGTGGGAGTGTACTCCTGGGGCTCACTTTAAATAGGTCAATACCCAAATTAATAAAAGCTGTAACTTCACAGTTTGCCACTATATTTGCATTGCATACCCCTCTGGCACAGAAAGGGTTAAAAAGGAGGGTGGTGATTGGTAAAGGGATGTTTTTGATGGTTTTGTCTGGTAAAAGGGAGTGGAGGACTATAACAAGTATGGACCTTAAGGATTTACCAGCTGGGCAACAGTGAGGGTTTATCAAATTGACTTTAATTGATTCATCTGTACTCAAGCATGGAAATCTTAAACTCCTTATCTGTTAGTGGGCCCCAGAGGCACGAGATGAGAACCACTGCCCTAAAGTAGTCTTACTAGCACTATTCACAATGCTTGTATCGGGTCAATATTAGAAAGCATTTTAAGTTTTGACATTCAAAGTTATTCCGTTTATAGGGATACCGATCATTTTATTTTACAGAACATATACAACAGAGGTAGTCAGTCTCTGGATTTGGTTGAGGATGATGGGAGATGAACGTGAAAAAAATTGACTGCCCTATACACAGTATAGTGTACATTTAATTTTCTCTTCCACTTCAACTCAAGATTCTATGCATAAAAGTCTGGTGAATAAATAAAGGAAGCATTGTTGAGAATTATACATGTTTCTGCATAACAATGTACCCATAAACCTGAATCTTGACTGTACCACTGTTTCTAGTTTTCACAAAAAAATATTCAGCAATGTTACCACCAGATGCTTTAGTTTTCATGGACTGAAAGGCTTAACAGTGAAAGGTCAGATATATGTCTGTGGTTTTAAACATAAAGCTTCTGGCCACTAGAGATACACAGAGATTATGCTGTAATAAGGAAAAGGGAGGCAATTCTGATGCAAACCAACCATATCTCTGTACATTGGATGTACTGTATTGCCCTGCGAGGACCTTGAGGTATTACCATTGGCTAAAATGAAAAAGTCCTTGCAGGGTAGATGCGAGAGAGTCGCCCTCTGTGCAGTGATTAAAGCCGGCTCCCCTCCGGAGGGGGTGAGCTGAGCTGAGAAGTAGATTGTGCTTACTTGGTAGCGGGAGGGAATGAATTGGAAAAAAAGTGAAACTTCTTTTTACTTATGTATTATACATCCCCACACACACACACACAATTCACATGAATTGGGGCAAAATTGTGCATATTATAAGTAAGATTTTACGGCAAATCTTTTGCTGAATCGGTGAGGTAAAACGGAAGCGTTTGCCAGGTAAACAATTGTTTTATATTAAAATATTTGATTGCTTGGACTCTACATTTTTATACAGTAACACTGAAAAATGAACTGGGGTTAAATATGCCCTTAAATATATATAAATGTATGTCCTACTAGCATCTGTAAAAAAATAATGTGGGTCCTAAAACCTAGTGTTACATATGCTTTGAGGGAGCAGATATCCCTGTGTTTTCCAGGGCTTCCATTGATTGTTCGCAATTGTCTGTAAATGGGCTGAGATAAGATAACAGCCTTTTGAGTATAAGGACAATGAGCCCTAATCACAATCAGTTAAATGTTACAACATAAACAGCACAAACAACATAAATGCTCTTTGTATAGGATAATATACATGTGTTAAATTCCCTCTCCTTTTGTGACATTACCCCTCCCCCTGTGCTGCTTCTGCACTAGGAGGTCAGGACATAAGTTTCTCATCAGTAAAGTCTGACCCCCTTTATATTAATGCATTGTATGCTTTTGTTGTCTTGGCACCATGATGATTGCACATGTACTGTATTGCTGGACTAAATATGCATTTATTGTCAATGAAATACTTAAACAAAAATTACCTTCTACCATCACAAAGGGGGTGATAAAAGTAATCTCCACTTTATCACCACTTTATCACACCATAGTGCATCTCCCCCAAAGTGTTTGAGAACCACAACCATTTGCTTGGATTAGTTGAGCTGTAATAGCACCACAACCTAACCCTTTGAGGTCCATATACCCAAGGCATTGAGAAGCAATGTATTTGACACCCCTGTAATCCTCAAGGTGTTGATAGAGATCAAATAATAATCAATTAGTAGATTGCTTATAACAATACAAAGGCTGATTTATTAACCCTTTGAGTTCTGTGCCCCTCTGGTACTCAAAGGGTTAAGAACTGAAGCATATCAACTTCATCAGATTGGTAAATAAACAAACAATTCATAAGATGCCCATTAATTAAATGGGGATTTTGATCTCTTACATGGTAGAAAACTCTGCAATGCATTGGGGATCTCTAGCATTCAGCAGGCTCAAACCCTACTGTAAATCAATTGGGATGTTTATATATCCCTGGTGGTGAAGTTGGTTTGGTCCAGAAATGGTTCCAGTTCCTTTTATTTAAGCTCCATTGCCTTGAAGACTGAAGTTAGAATGAACACTTAAATTCTGCGTGAAAAATATAACCAATTATGTTAAAATATGTATTGAAATGTATCCAGAATGCAAACATTGTGTTAATGAGTGTAACCAAGAATAGTGCTAATTGAATAATAAAGGAAGTGAACAGAGGCCAAGTAATAAAAAAAGTATAAAAAAAAAAAAAGTTATACGGTAAACCATTTCAACATGATCTGAATTTGAGGCATCAGCCAGCAAGTACTATATATATTCAAACATCTTACTATAGCTGTAATTAAGACTGGAATTGTATCATAGGAGCCCCAAGGCACACTAGGGTTCGCAGGGCATTAAAAGCAATAAACATTTAGTGCTTTTCACAATGTTCTGGTATTTTGTTAGGGCATTTTTAGGGATATTGTAGAGTCATAGAAATAGCAAGTGGACATTTATGTATATGTACATCCCCCTTGTCTAAAATGTCCGAATGGATCGCAGAGAGGGACAATCTTCAGTGAGCATAAGGAAAAACCTGAAGAACCTGTCAAGGAGGGCAGGGTTTTCCTTATGCTCACAGTAAGAAGATTGTTCCTTGCCGCGATCTGTCTGGTCAAGTGACCAGATTCCACATCTGAGGGGAGGTGGCTTACACTAGGTAAAAGGGGTGGGAGGGGGATACTTTATCATTCACTTACTCTTGAACTACAACTCTGACAGTATTGAAATAACACTCTCCATGGCCCAAATACTATGAAGATTAATTGGAGCTGCTGTTTTTGTGAACATTACTATCCCAGTATTCTCAGGTATACAATGCATGAAATACAGTGTCTTAGCATTCTATTAAGTCTTATTTAATTTGCCTATTTTGTCTTTTCGTCTTTGATAGAGTTTTATAGGGCTTCAGAATTGCATACATAATTTTTAATATAGTTACAAGTTTTGTTACAAGTTATGTTGACTTTTCATAATTCTAGTCTTCAAGCACCACTTACAGATCAAACTGTAGGGTTATTCCAGAAGAGGTAAAGCAATCAAATCCATTAATTGATCCATCTGTGTCTGAAGATTCCTAAACTTTGGACTGTTTATAACATGTGTAGAACAGGATTGTCTGTCTAGTATCTATGCTTAGATTACATTGCAGCTGATAAAAGTTGCCATCAGTTGGTTTAATCTAACATCCATGGAGAAAAAGGTAGGCAACAACCCTTGATAAAGTTATCAACTGCAATGAAATCCAGGCCATAATTTGTTGTGTTATGATTGGTTTAGCTGCATCTGATTTTCTAATGTGCTTCTAAAAGTGTACAAAAACAGAGAAAGTTGTTGAGAAAGCAGAAAATGAAAGTTCTCACATAAAAAATATGTAGCACTTGTATTTAACCACAAATTATCCCTCTATATTCACTAACACATTAACTGAAATGGTGTGCCATAAAGTTACTGAGCAAATTATATGCATTTTGAAGGTGTTAACAGATTTATGTTGGCTCCTAACCATGTAAGATTGAGTTCAAGTATAAATTATTAACACAAGTTTTAAGCTGAGGTGAAATGAGTTAATGGTTTTAACCACTTCACTGCTAATTCTTTCCCCCCAAGAGTGCTAAGCATATTTTCACACTTTTGTTACAGTTTTCAGTCAAATGAAAAATATTGACACTTTTCTGTGAACAACCCACACATGCCATACACAGCTTTTTTTTTTAATAAATCCTGGACTTTTAAAGAATGTAATTGGTTTGGGAATATCTCCTAATATTTCCTAAATATGTATCCAGAATGCAAATTGAAATTCCCATAAAAATGAATGACAAGTAATTGTCCTGGAATCTATTTCTTCTATGTTCCACTAGCAAATTTTATGGTTCTAAGTTTATTATTAAAGGGAAACTTTCACATCTTAAAGACTTTTGTCCATGTGCTTCATTTATTAAAATAGTATTAGGATTGGTGTGTGTTTTTTATTTTACTTGCCTACTTCCTAAGATATCCACACTTCATTATTGGCACTTCCGCATTCTGTGGTGCACTGAATCTTCGGCACAGTCTGCAGGACTTCCCGGTGCTGTAGTTTTCCTCCCACCTCCCTCCCAGCTATCCCAGAGATCGCGTTCACGCTTCCCTTCATACTGGGGTGAATCACATCAATATTTACAGCAAGCTCCATTTATCATTATACTGAGCTTGCAAACTCCAGTTTCAGGGACTGGGCACTTACATTTATACTCCAAGACTGGTTTGCTATGAAAAGGTGGTGCTATAGCTAAAAAAGGAGAAAAAAAGGACTTCACATATACACTCTTTCAAATCCCTGAAAACCATGTGATACCATATTAGGTTAGGAAGCTAAAGGCCTCCTGAGTAAAATGGTACCCCATTGGTATGAATTCACATATTGTAGGGGGTGTCAGGTGTCGGAACCTCTAAACTCCACAGATCAAACTCTGTCATTTCTTTCTTATTTTTATATAACTGCACTTAAAGGTTAGTAACAGCTACAGGCAAAACGAAAAGGTAGACAGGGCATAACAATCTGCAAAGAAGACAACCCTTTACCTCAAATCAGGGCTAATCTCTTTCAGATATGCATTTTTTCCATTTCTATCCCTTCAAAGATAACAGCATCTTTGAAAAATATGGATTTTCCTACTATATTAGCAGCTCCTATCCTAAGAAAAATAACACCTCATTGGTAAGAATTGACTTACAGTAAAGGCTGCCAAAATCATAAAACCACCTCTACCAAAATCTGTCATTTGTATACATTCTTCAAATATGTCCTGCCTGTACAAAAATGTAAATAACAACTAGAGATATAAAAAGGTATACAAGCAGGGCCGGCCCAAGACATTGTGCTGCCTGGGTCCAAGGATGAAATGCTGGCTGCCCCTCCACAGGCCAAAACAACGCCCACCAAAACACGCCTTATCCTTAATTATATTAACCCCTCTCCTGCCCCTAAAACCACATAGAACTGTAATGTTTTACAACCCAATAATACATTCATAGTAGACTTTTCATGTCACTCTAGGTCACATTGTAAGCAGAGACATTCAGGTGAAAAGGCATGATGTTGATCGGTATTAACCCTATGAGTTCCAGAGAGGTATATATATATATATATATATTACACTAGTAATACCACATTGCTTACAGCTGAAATGGCGATACTCTAGTGATACCAAATAGCATGGAGCTACAGACAATACCACAGAGATGTATACCAAGAAGCCTACAATTAAAATAAAAGCTAAACTAGTGTTACCACTGAAATAAAGTTCCACTAGTGATACCACGATTCCACTTGTTCTCTCCCTCATAACCCTCCACAATGACACAAGAGGGGGAAAAAGAGGCAAAAAGGGGAGAAAGAGTGAGGCAAGAAGAGGAGAATGAGAGGAAATAAGGAGAGAAAGAGAGAGGAAATAATGAGAGAAAGAAAGCAGCAATAAGGGGATAAAAAGAAAGAGGCAAGAATGGAATAAAGAGTCAAATGGGGGTAAAAAGACAAGTGGATGGGAAAGATAAAGGGGCAAGAGGGAGGAAGAGTTAAGAATGGAATAAACAGAAAGAGGCAAGAGGGGGAGAAAATGTATTTCTCCCCCTCTTGTCCCTTTCTCCGCCCCTTAACTTTTTACACCCCTTGTACCTCTTTCTCCCCCGCTTGCCTTTTTACACCCATTGTAACTCTTTCCCCCCTTGCCTTTTTACACCCGCTTGCCTTTTTACACCCATTGTAACTCTTTCCCCCCTTGCCTTTTTACACCTCTTGTACCTCTTTCTCCCCTGCTTGCCTTTTTATACCCATTGTAACTCTTTCCCCCCTTGCCTTTTTACACCCCTTGTAACTCCTACTCCCACCTTGCCTTTTTATACCCCTTGTACTTCTTCCCCCCTTGCCTTTTTATACCCCTTGTGCCTATTTTTTCCCCTCTTTCATTTTTACACCCCTTGTGCCTCTTCCTCCTTTGCCTTTTTACACCTCTTTTTTCCCCTCTTTTAACCCCTTGTGCCTCTTTCTCCCCACTTGCGTGTTTCTCTTCTCCTTTTGGCTCTCTCTCTCTTCTCCTTCTGGCTCTCTCTTCTCTGCTTGTCTGGCTCTTCTCTTGCTTTTTAGTCAATCTCCCCACTGCTTCGCACTGATCACAGCCGGGACCGTGTCACATGCGGAGACGCCGCGTGGTGCATGCTGGGGTTTTCTTCGTCAGTCTACACTGGCCTCCAAACAGAGGAAGAAAGTCTGGACATTTGGACTTAATTTAAATGGATTCGTTGTGGACGTCTAGCTTGGCAGTGAAATGACAAAATGTTAAATCTGGATATTTTTCTCTTACGATGAGCATATATATGTGTAATTTGATAAAATCTAAGAGTATGCCTTTGTAATATATGTATGTTTAGTGGATTAAAAAAAAAATCAGTGGGCATTTTGGTAATGTTTATATATTCCCTAGGGTGAATCTGTTTTTGTCCAGAATTGTACCACTCCCATAGTACATCAGCTTTTCTATTTCTAATATAAAATGTAGCTTTCAAGTTAACTTGGAATTTGAACAATAAAATAGCAATCAATTGAAGTGAGAGGCTAGCACCTGTTGTGGGAGATTGTCATGGTTTATGATGCTGGATTCATGGGCACAGGTGAACTTTGACCCGCTTAGGGGACCAGCTGTATAGTGAAAAGGATTTATTTATTTCAATGTGCACATAAAGAGCACCACAGAAGAGAACAGTGTTATAGGTGAAGCTGCAATGCTAGCATTTAGTGTGGGAAAGTATCAATTGTTCTGGGTCTATCTTCAAAGATGCATTTCCTCTTCGATGCAGCATATTTTTATCTCAGTAGAATACAGAATACAACCATATATATTTTTCTCTTTTCCTCCAGCTGTTATTTTTATTTATTAATTTACTTAAAGGAGGACCAGAGCGCACAGCAGCTCCAGCTGTGTATTCCTTACCATGGAGTGGTTTTCCATACTACAAAGGATTTTGTCATAATAGAACATCATCTTCTCAGGAAAAGTTCTTTGAGGCCCTTTAAAGTCACTAAGGCCCCAGTATAGCAAGTAATGAGAATGTCTCCACTGAGAAAATCTTTCCAAATACTAATAGGGTGGGGGTGGTGTGAGAATAGACAGTTGAGGCTGAGCGGATATAAGCTGAATATTTAATTGGTTGCTGCTATTTGAAAAAAATATATAATCTATGGATATTGTCAGCCTACTTTTACTGAGACCAGAAACAGAATAAAATCTTTACTGAGACATGAAGCCTGGATGTAGACACCTACTGAGGGGGCAATACATTCCCCAATGCTCCTTCCAGAGTGACAGTTTAATAGAAGTACTGACCGCATATTGCGTTTTGAAGGCCATGAGGGGATGTATAAACTCAACACTGTGGCTATTTCCATGCAAAAAAAAGTCATTTCTAAGCACTAAGCTCATCCTGCACTCACATACAGCCCTATTCATCAAGCTAGAGAAAGGTGCAATTCTGGGGCAAACTAAGTGCACCGTATAGGAAGATGAAAATTCCCAATGATTTAAACTGACTTTTATCTCCTTTTATGTTGAAGAACTCTCCAATGCATTCCAAAGTAATGTGTTGGAGACATCTCAAGCATTAAAGAAATGGGAATTTGGGGATTTTTTCTGTTTGTTCCCTATGGTACAATTGGCTTACTCTAGAACTGCACCTCTTGATGAATTTGTCCATACAGCTCATGTACAAAACTATTTACATGTCTAAATATCCAGTTTGCTCTGCAGACAACAATAAGTGAATATTTGGGAAATGTAAGGGCTTTTCTCTGTAGTAACTTTGGGTAGGTGATCCGCCCCTTTAGTTGTAGGCAGGAACAATTCTAGAATTGTATGCAGGGGTGGAGCTTACCTTTCCTTCTTGGCTGTAGCTAGCCAACCAGCTCCAGAAATATTTGTTCCTTGGTAAAGATAACACAGGTAAGAGAACAGTTCTGCTATAGCTTTAGAAGTTTTTTATTTTTTTGTTAGAAATGGAATACCACCATTAGGCGAATTACCATAACTGACAATGCCCTTAGATGGCTAGCTCAGTGACCAGGTGCTTTTTGTGGACCTTAAGCCCTGGGGGAAAATCTTGGCTACAAGTTCTTTCCTCAGGAGTTGCCCACAGAAGCTTCTTCTTAAAACATGGTAATCTGAAAACAGAAGATCTACAGGAAAGGTGAACAACCCTTAGAGCGCTGCATGCGCTATATCTTGTCAACCGTTAGCTAGGCTTTCATGCCAAGCTTCTCTCCATACAATATACACATACAGTGTACAAGCGAAGTACCGGTGCAGTGTTCTATCACTGACTGTGTTACTCTGATCTCTCTGTGTCCACCTCTCATACCTCGATGGGCTCACTCCCTTTGGGAGTTGCAGTATTTTGGGTGTTCCCGATTGACCCCTTCCGTACCTGAAAGTTCCAGGTAGAGTGTTGCATATCTCCATCTGCAGGAACCTCCGGCTCAAGAGCCAACGTTACGTTGCACCATCCTCATAGAGGGGACACTGGTTGTCTACACCATTATACTTGCTGTGCTGCGATCCACCCCTAGCGTTCTAAGGTTATTTCTGGGAGAGTTATCTCGGTCTGTTGCTATCCGGTGCCAGGGTCAGTGGTGCCTCAATCCTTGGGTTCTGTCCGCCCAGGCATCTGGGTTGTGCCAGTAGTGTTGCCTCACTCCTTGGGTTCTTTGCCTCCCAGGTGTCTGGGTTGTGCCAGCAGAGTTGCCTCGTTTCTTTGGGTTGTGCCAGTCACCTTCCTCTGGACCATCTACCATCTAGGTCCTGTGGACAGTCCGCTGTCTGCTATACCTGCCACCTGTCCTGATCCAAGCTAGGACCTCCACTGTCACATATGACTCCAATACTGGCCTGATACTGTTGTATATATTTGCCTGTATATATGCTCTGTTGTGTGGACCCATAGGCCTATCTATGTCTTGTACCTTTCTCTAATAAAGTTATTTTAACTTTACCAAACTGTTCTGAGGGCTCATCATAAACCGTGACACCGAGCCATTCCTCCTCCCTTGCCGTCCGAATCTTCTTCTACAGGTTTACCTGTGGAAGGAGGACGTTCATCGGCTAGCTTTGACGGCTTGGAAATTGAATCCTCAGTATTGAAGAAGAAAGGGTTTTCTTCTTGTGTGGTGGCTACTCTGCTCAGTGCCCGGAAGCCTGTTTGTTCCAAGATCTACCATCGTGTCTGGTCGAACTTCCTATCTTGGTGTGCCAATAAGGACCTGTCTCAGGAGTTTGATCTGCCTACGGTCCTGATTCTTTTGCAGCACGGTGTGGATAAGGGGTTCAGTTTTAGTTCCCTTAAGTTTCAAACATCTGCTCTCTCTGTTTTCTTTCAGAGGTGCATCGCCATCCTTCCTGATGTCAAGGTTTTCTCCCAGAGAGTTGCTCATTCTCATCCTGCCTTCAAGAATCCTGCTCATCCATGGGATCTTAATATGGTTTTGGGCATTCTTCAGCTCCCTCCATTTGAGTCTTTGGCTACTATTCCTCTACGCCTTTTGACGTGGACAATGGCCTTTCTCCTGGAAATTGTGTCTGTCTGCCGTATCGCGGAGTTACATGCTCTGTCCTGTAAACCTCCCTATTTGGTGTTTCACAAGGACAAGGAGGTGCTTTGCACCCCTCAGGAGTTCCTCCCCAAGGTGGTTTCGGAGTTCCACATCAATCAGGAGATTGTGGTACCCTCTTTCTGCCCTGACCCCACCCCACTTGTTAGATGTGGTGCGTTGTCTCAAGTTTTATGTACATCGCACTGAGTTTATCAGGCATTCTGACGCGTTGTTCATCATTCCTGAGGGTCCTAGGGCAGGAAGACCTTCACCCATAGTGACTATTGCTTCTTGGATCAAGTTCAATATTCGTAAGGCTTATTAGCTGAGGAAGAAGCCTGTCCCCTTCGGGGTCACGGCTCATTCTACACAATCTATTGGGGCCTCTTGGGCTTACAAGAATCAGGCCTTTGCTGATCAGTTGTGCAAGGCTGCCACCTGGTCATCTGTGCACACCTTTTCAAAGCTCTACCGTGTTGATGTGTTGGCATCGGCTGATGCCAACTTTGGGAGGAAAATCCTGGAGGCAGTTTTGCCTGTCTAGGATTTTCTTTGGTTCTTGGTGCTTCCTTCACTTTTGAGCCAAGTTGGCTCTAGTTCAGTGTGCTGTGTAACAGTTGGGGTGTTGTTACGGCTGTTCAATGTTCGTTGACACTTTTTTGTTTGTTGGGCTATCTCTGATCTGATGGTTCATATCTGCTCTGGTGACTTTGGGGGCCTTGCGTCTGGTCTTTGCCTTACTTCCCGTCTCTGGGAAACTCAATGGATGGACATCCCAAAGTTACCAGTAACCTGTATGGACTAAGAGAAAATGATTTAACAGGTAAGACTAAAATCCTCTTTCTTGGCATTCTGTTCATCTTTGCCCAGGTACGAGCCACAAACTGGGTGCAAAGAACTAAAGGTTCAAAACTCATAGTTTCTACATCTTCTCCTGACATGGCATAAATAGCTTGTGGCTCTATAGTGTGTGCTAGAGGAATTGTGCACCAATATTCACTATTATATCTGTACACAGAAATAAACACTGGTGTTCGTTTAGCATGCTTATATATATATATATATATATATATATATATATATATAGGTCCATGGTATGAGGTGCAACTTCATTTTGGACATCCCACTCATAAAACCAGAGATTCCATGCAATGTCATTAATGAGGCTGCATTACCAACCAATGCTATGACTGACATTTACTAAACAGTAAAATAAGCCCGGTTAACAGAGGATAAAGTGTGAGATTTGTATAAGGTGTTCTTGTTTGTTTTTGTGAACGGATCCTTAAAATGCCCTTGTTCCTTATTATCAGTTTTGATTTTTATAAAGTATTCTAGTTACATTTATAAATGTGGTGACCGTAAAGAATAACATAAGGTCAGACATGGCCTAAATATGTAAAAAAATATATATTGCAGTGTTTATCCCCCTGAGTAAAAAAAAAGGGTACTCTCACTGTTGAAAGGTGTTTTATTCAAAAGTCGCCCTTTCGTGGTGTCCTGTGCAGTTTGGCTTGAGCATAGTGTATTACCTGGTTTGTCTGACTACCCGTTCTGGTGCCGACCTCTGGCTCTGTTTGACTACTCGCCTTGTGTATGACCCCGGCTTAGACTGATATCCCTTCTGGTGTGGACCTGCAGCTCTGGTAGACTACCTCCTCTGTGTATGACCTCTGGCCTGGCTGACTATGCGTTCTGGTGCTGACCTGTGGCTCTGTCAGACTACCCGCTCCATGTATGACCCTGGCTAGTCTGATAACCAATCTGGTGCAGACCTGCGGCTCTGGTTGACTATCTGTTCCGTGTGTGACCCGGCTTGTCTGACTACCCACTTTGGTGTTACCTGGGGCTCTGTCCACTGTGTACCCAGCATACCAACACTTCAGTGAATATCCTTTCTGGTGCTGTTCAGTGGCTCTGGCAGACCTCTCCGTTGCTACCGTCTGATAACTGGTTGTTACGGTTTTCTGACACTCAGACCAGGGTATGAAGTAAAAACACAGTTTTATTGAAAATAAAACAAGGCCCCTAGAGGCCAGCACATAAATAGCAACAATGGCAAAATAACAAAGAGAACGCACACAATGAATAATGACAAGTGCTAGAATAGATAGGGAATTATCCCCAAAGGGTTAAAGACTGAAATGACTAGAAAAGTAATAACCCTGCATGTGCCACTATCACGGTGCCCGTGATTTGCTGCAGTTCCGTGTCTGTCACCACTAGGGGGCTGCTATTGGCTGTCTGCAGATAGCCCGCCTCTTATTGCCTATTTAAACCTGGATTGGGCACCCTTTGAGTGCCCTTTCGTGTTGTTTCTGACCTTCTTGCTATCACTATGCTAGTGATAGCTGGGCCTCTGTTCCAGTGTTCCTGAGTTCCTGATCTCTACTGTTCCAGTGTTTCCTGGATGCTGAGTTACTCCAGTCCTGGTTCCGGCCTAGTCTCTGGTGTTGCAGTTACTGCTGAACTTCTTCTCTGCTGTTTCCTGACCTGACTGATCGTTGCTGGTTCCTGTCATCTCATCACCTGTCTTCAGTATCCTGGCGACCTTCTGCCTGGTCGCGTTGGTGAAATTGCTACAATTCCGTGTTGGTCCCAGCGTGCGGACGCTGGTTTGCTCCTAAGCCTTGCGGCTATACAAACTCGCTTGTTACACCAGTGTGCGGTCACTGGTTTGCTCCAAAGCCTATCAGCTATACAAATCTGTGTTGGTCCCAGCGTGCGGACGCTGGTTTGCTCCTAAGCCTTGCGGCTATACAAACTCGCTTGTTACACCAGTGTGCGGTCACTGGTTTGCTCCAAAGCCTATCAGCTATACAAATCTGTGTTGGTCCCAGCGTGCGGACGCTGGTTTGCTCCTAAGCCTTGCGGCCATACAAACTCACTTGTTACACCAGTGTGCGGTCACTGGTTTGCTCCAAAGCCTATCAGCTATACAAATCTGTGTTGGTCCCAGCGTGCGGACGCTGGTTTGCTCCTAAGCCTTGCGGCTATACAAGCTCGCTTGTTACACCAGTGTGCGGTCACTGGTTTGCTCCAAAGCCTATCAGCTATACAAATCTGTGTTGGTCCCAGCGTGCGGACGCTGGTTTGCTCCTAAGCCTTGCGGCTATACAAGCTCGCTTGTTTCACCAGTGTGCGGTCACTGGTTTGCTCCAAAGCCTATCGGCTATACAATTCTGTGTTGGTCCCAGCGTGCGGACGCTGGTTTGCTCCTAAGCCTTGCGGCTATACTACTCACTTGTTACTCCAGTGTGCGGTCACCGGTATGCTCGCAAAGCCTAACGGCTATACTATTCAGTGTTGTTCCCAGCGTGCGGACGCTGGTTTGCTCCAAAGCCTTGCTGCTTAACGATTCTGCTAATTTGCCAGTTTCATCTGACTGCTGCTACTATCTCTGGGCTGCCCTGCCCGGTATTGGTAAGGCCGGTAGAACCTTTTGCCACATTCCATCTGAGGTTGCCTTACCTGGTATTGGCAGGGCCGGTAGAGCCTACATTGTGTATCTATTGAGGCTGCCTTGCCCGGTAATTTGGTAAGGCCGGTAGAACCGTTATGCTATTCCATCTGCAGGTTGCCTTACCCGGTATTGGCAAGGCCGGTAGAGCCTAAAGACTGTCCTGTCCGGTATATTGACAGGACCGGTAGAGTCTGCCTTCTGTCTGTGCTATATTCTGTATATATATATATGTATGTTATTGCCATCCTAAGTTATCAATTTATTATTTCAATAAAATTGATTTTTTTACCTAAAACTTGTGTCTGAGAGTCATAATAAACCGTGACAGTACGAAAGGGCCATGACCTCAGACAGCAAGGGTGAAGGTAACGCACAGAATATCCATTGGAGGATGGATGTGCTCGAGCAACGTTTGGATCAGTTGGCAGTTGCAGTTCAAACGATCCTTGAACGCACGGTACCCGCTGACAAATCGAGCTCTAGTCCGGTGGTCTCGCCAAGTCAGACACCGGAAAGTGATACCAGGCCCCTAGAGGGTACTGTTAAAGGGTTAACGGCTTCTGCACCCTTGCCGCTAAGATATGATGGTGACCCTAGTCTCTGCAGAGGGTTCATCAACCAACTCGAAATCTTTATGGAATTGACGGCACACGCGTTTCCCAATGATCGTAGTAAAGTGGGGTTCACGATATCACTGCTCACTGGCAGAGCATTGGCTTGGGCTAACCCCTTGTGGGAGAATGCTAAACCTTGTACTAAGAACTTTAGTGAATTTGTGCGTTCCTTTCGAAGAGTGTTTGAGCCTCCTGGTAGAACCACCTCTGCTGCCAAACGCCTTATGGAGATACAACAGGGCAGGCGTACAGTGGGCGACTATGCCATCGAATTCCGCACATTGGCAGCAGAGGTAGGTTGGAATAACGAGGCATTATTACCAGCCTTTTCTCAAGGCCTGAATGACCACATTAAAGACGAAATCGCTGCTAAAGATCTACCTATTGATCTAGATGATTACATTGAGTATGTTATGATAATTGACTCCAGAATACGTGAGAGATCAATTGCCAGAGATCATAAGTTACGGTCAAAAAATAATGAGCCTAGTAGCATGTTTTGCCCACCCATCCCTCCCTTGGCATTGAAGTCTAGTGAACCAGTACGGGAAACAAGTGAACCTATGCAAATAGGCTTCACTAGACTAACCAAGGCAGAGAGACTATATCGCAAAAAACAAGGGTTATGTTTATACTGCGGTAAAAAAGGGCACTTGCTAAATTCCTGTCCGGTACGTCCGGGAAACGCACACACCTAGGGTACCTTGGGGGACAGGCCCTAGGTGGTGTACAATCGTCCCCAGTGTCGGGCATAATGAAACCCACCATACAGGTGGTATTGTCTTGGGCACAACGCTCTGTGGAGGTTTTGGCCTTGGTTTACTCTGGTGCAGCAGGGTATTTTATGGATAATACCTTTGCTGAATTGCACGGAGTTCCACGCATTGAAAGAGAAAACCCCTTGACTATTGAAGCGATTGATGGTAGACCCTTAGAACCGCCTCAGGTTATATTTGAAACTATGCCATTGTCTATGACTATTGGGGCACTTCACAGAGAAGAGCAGCAGTTTCAACTGATTAATTCTCCGCACCATGCGGTAATATTGGGATTTCCGTGGTTACAGTTACATAACCCACAATTCGATTGGAAAAAGTGTGAAATTGCTGCTTGGTCCCAGTTTTGTATGGACAAGTGCGCCATCCAGCCTATTAAGGTTATGTGCACCTCCTCTGCTATACCAGATGTGTACCAACAGTTTGGAGATGTTTTTAGCAAAGGAGAGGCTAGTATGCTACCCCAGCATAGACCTTATGATTGTTGCATTGAATTGCAGCCTGGTGCAGTACCTCCAAAAGGACGCACTTATCCATTATCTTGTGATGAAAATAAGGCTATGGAGGATTACATTTCTGATGCCCTTGCTAGAGGGATCATGCGAAAATCTACCTCTCCAGCTGGGGCTGGGTTCTTTTTCGTAAAAAAGAAAAATGGCGAATTAAGACCATGCATTGACTACCGGGGCTTGAATAAACTAATGGCAAAAAACGCATACCCAATACCACTCATCACCGAGCTTTTTGACAGGCTTAAGGGCGCTTCGATATTTACCAAATTGGACCTACGGGCCGCTTACAATTTGGTTCGCATTCGAGCAGGTGATGAGTGGAAAACTGCCTTTAATACTCGAGCTGGGCACTACGAGTATCTAGTAATGCCTTTTGGGCTGTGTAATGCACCCGCAGTTTTCCAGGAACTGATAAACGATGTTCTGAGAGATATGTTACAGACATGTGTTGTGGTGTACCTCGACGATATACTGATTTACTCCCAAAACATGGCACAGCACATCAAAGATGTATCCGCAGTATTGCTACGACTCCGTGAGAACAAATTATTTTGTAAAATGGAAAAATGTGAGTTTCATAGAACCAGTGTGCCATTCTTGGGGTTCATAATTGGCAATGATGGCATTGCCATGGACAAAGAAAAGTTGTCAGCTGTCCTACAATGGCCAAAACCCAAGGGTCTTAAAGCCATACAGCGTTTCCTGGGTTTCGCTAATTATTATAGGAGGTTTATTAAGAACTTTTCTTCCATTGTCAAACCTCTGTCCGATCTTACGCACAAGGGTGCTAATCCTTCTTGTTGGCCGGTATCTGCTGAGAAAGCCTTTGAGAATTTGAAGCTGGCATTTGCTGCGGCTCCTGTGTTATCCCACCCCAATCCTTTACTTCCATTTACGTTAGAGGTTGATGCCTCAGATATTGGGGTCGGGGCAGTACTTTCGCAGCGACACGAGAAAGGTGGAACTCTCAGACCTTGTGGGTTTTTCTCTAAAAAGTTGACTGTCACTCAAAGCCACTATGAGATAGGTGACAGAGAATTATTGGCCATTATCCTCGCTCTTAAGGAATGGCGTCATTTGCTTGAAGGTACTAAGAATCCTGTCTTAATCCTAACAGATCATAAGAATCTGA
Source organism: Rhinophrynus dorsalis (assembly GCA_037306005.1). Taxonomy (NCBI): domain Eukaryota; kingdom Metazoa; phylum Chordata; class Amphibia; order Anura; family Rhinophrynidae; genus Rhinophrynus; species Rhinophrynus dorsalis. The sequence continues at coordinate 271,484,244 of CM074724.1, forward strand.
CCTATCTCTCGGAGGCCAAGAGATTGTCCTCTCGTCAGGCCAGGTGGGCACTGTTCCTGTCTCGATTTAATTTCATTGTATCATATTTACCAGGGTCAAAAAATATCAGGGCTGATGCACTGTCAAGACAATTTGAGGCCGACAGTGACAGAGTGGAAGCACCAGCACCTATCATCCAACCTGATAGAATACTGGCTACTATACGCACGAGTATCACTTCTCCTCTAGGGGAGGAGATCCTGGCCTCTCAGGGGTCCGCTCCCCATGAAACCCCAGTGGGCAAATGTTTTGTCGCTGAATCATTTCGTACTAGGCTGCTCGAAACCTACCATTCCTCTAAGGCTGCGGGACATATTGGTAGAGACCAATTGTTATGGTCCCTTTCTCAGTTATTTTGGTGGCCTTCCATGAGAAACGATTGTGCCGAATTTACGAATGCCTGTGCCACCTGCGCCCGCGCTAAGACCCCGAGACATCTCCCAGTGGGCTTGCTTCAGGCGGTGCCTAATGGCGAACGCCCCTGGTCTCATGTTTCCATTGATTTTATGGGAGAATTGCCTATGTCTAAGGGGTATTCCTTTATATTCATGGTGGTGGACAGGTTTTCTAAAATGGCTCATTTCGTGCCCCTCCGTGGCCTTCCTTCGGCTAAGGAATTGGCAATGGTGTTCGCCAGAGAAGTATTCCGGTTGCATGGAGTGCCTAGGGTACTGGTGTCTGACAGGGGGAGCCAGTTTGTGTCGAGATTTTGGAGGGCATTTTGCCAACAGATGGGCATACAGCTGTCCTTCTCCTCTGCCTACCATCCCCAGACCAATGGAGCCGCTGAACGAGCTAATCAGGGCTTGGAACAATTTCTCCGTTGTTTCGTTACTGACCATCATGATAATTGGTCCGACTTGTTGCCTTGGGCAGAGTTCGCCAGGAACTGTGCGGTCAATTCTTCATCTGGGAGCTCTCCGTTTCTGATTAATTATGGGTTTCAGCCCTGTTTGCTTCCAGATTCATTTCAGACGCAACAGATTCCAGCTCTGGATGAGCATATCGAGCAACTCCGTTCCACATGGGCACAAGTTCAGAGGGCACTTGGTCAGTCATTTCAGCGTCATCAGCGCCATGCTAATCGCAGAAGGCTTCCAGCGGTTTCCTTTCAGGTTGGGGATAGAGTATGGCTTTCCTCCAGAAATCTCAAGCTGCAGGTTCCGTCTAATAAGTTGGCTCCCCGGTTTATTGGTCCGTACAGAGTTATTCGTAAAATTAACCCTGTCTCCTATGCACTAGACCTACCTGCATCCATGCGTATCCATAATGTGTTCCATGTGTCCCTTCTTAAGCCTCTGGTTTGCAATCGCTATACTACCACACCTGTGGTGCCAGGACCTGTTGAGGTCGAGGGCCAGGAGGAGTACGAGGTTCAGAGCATTATTGATTCCCGTAGGCTTAGAGGAAAGGTACAGTACCTGGTACATTGGAAAGGGTACGGTCCTGAGGATCGATCATGGGTGGATAGTATGGACCTTCATGCACCTAGGCTGACTAGGGTCTTTCATGCCAATTACCCACAGAAACCTAAACCCTATTCTAGGAGAGGGGGTCTTTGAAAGGGGGGTACTATCACGGTGCCCATGATTTGCTGCAGTTCCTTGTCTGTCACCACTAGGGGGCTGCTATTGGCTGTCTGCAGATAGCCCGCCTCTTATTGCCTATTTAAACCTGGATTGGGCACCCTTTGAGTGCCCTTTCGTGTTGTTTCTGACCTTCTTGCTATCACTATGCTAGTGATAGCTGGGCCTCTGTTCCAGTGTTCCTGAGCTCCTGATCTCTACTGTTCCAGTGTTTCCTGGATGCTGAGTTACTCCAGTCCTGGTTCCGGCCTAGTCTCTGGTGTTGCAGTTACTGCTGAACTTCTTCTCTGCTGTTTCCTGACCTGACTGATCGTTGCTGGTTCCTGTCATCTCATCACCTGTCTTCAGTATCCTGGCGACCTTCTACCTGGTCGCGTTGGTGAAATTGTTACAATTCCGTGTTGGTCCCAGCGTGCGGACGCTGGTTTGCTCCTAAGCCTTGCGGCTATACAAACTCGCTTGTTACACCAGTGTGCGGTCACTGGTTTGCTCCAAAGCCTATCAGCTATACAAATCTGTGTTGGTCCCAGCGTACGGACGCTGGTTTGCTCCTAAGCCTTGCGGCTATACAAACTCGCTTGTTACACCAGTGTGCGGTCACTGGTTTGCTCCAAAGCCTATCAGCTATACAAATCTGTGTTGGTCCCAGCGTGCGGACGCTGGTTTGCTCCTAAGCCTTGCGGCCATACAAACTCACTTGTTACACCAGTGTGCGGTCACTGGTTTGCTCCAAAGCCTATCAGCTATACAAATCTGTGTTGGTCCCAGCGTGCGGACGCTGGTTTGCTCCTAAGCCTTGCGGCTATACAAGCTTGCTTGTTACACCAGTGTGCGGTCACTGGTTTGCTCCAAAGCCTATCATCTATACAAATCTGTGTTTGTCCCAGCGTGCGGACGCTGGTTTGCTCCTAGCCTTGCGGCTATACAAGCTCGCTTGTTACACCAGTGTGCGGTCACTGGTTTGCTCCAAAGCCTATCAGCTATACAAATCTGTGTTGGTCCCAGCGTGCGGACGCTGGTTTGCTCCTAAGCCTTGCGGCTATACAAGCTCGCTTGTTACACCAGTGTGCGGTCACTGGTTTGCTCCAAAGCCTATCAGCTATACAAATCTGTGTTGGTCCCAGCGTGCGGACGCTGGTTTGCTCCTAAGCCTTGCGGCTATACAAGCTCGCTTGTTTCACCAGTGTGCGGTCACTGGTTTGCTCCAAAGCCTATCGGCTATACAATTCTGTGTTGGTCCCAGCGTGCGGACGCTGGTTTGCTCCTAAGCCTTGCGGCTATACTACTCACTTGTTACTCCAGTGTGCGGTCACCGGTATGCTCGCAAAGCCTAACGGCTATACTATTCAGTGTTGTTCCCAGCGTGCGGACGCTGGTTTGCTCCAAAGCCTTGCTGCTTAACGATTCTGCTAATTTGCCAGTTTCATCTGACTGCTGCTACTATCTCTGGGCTGCCCTGCCCGGTATTGGTAAGGCCGGTAGAACCTTTTGCCACATTCCATCTGAGGTTGCCTTACCCGGTATTGGCAGGGCCGGTAGAGCCTACATTGTGTATCTATTGAGGCTGCCTTGCCCGGTAATTTGGTAAGGCCGGTAGAACCGTTATGCTATTCCATCTGCAGGTTGCCTTACCCGGTATTGGCAAGGCCGGTAGAGCCTAAAGACTGTCCTGTCCGGTATATTGACAGGACCGGTAGAGTCTGCCTTCTGTCTGTGCTATATTCTGTATATATATATATGTATGTTATTGCCATCCTAAGTTATCAATTTATTATTTCAATAAAATTGATTTTTTACCTAAAACTTGTGTCTGAGAGTCATAATAAACCGTGACAGCCACTAGGATATGCCCATACACCCCTTGGGTGCTGTACTGATGGTAACTGCACAAGCTGTAATTGAGCCAATGTCCTCTGGAGTGCAATGGGAATCTACCTTCAACGTCTGTGGTCCTGAGCCAGAGAATGAACACGGACTGACAAGGCTCTGATGGAATAAGAGACACACAGAAGCACTTAGAGTAAAAGGCTATGTCAGAGAAATGTATGCTTGGCAAGAAGTATCGGAGGCACCAGACCGGAGACTACAGGCACTGCAAGGGTTAAATGGTTCTGTACACACGCGAGTACCTTGGCAGCCAACAGCAGGCAAAGCAACCTCAGGCTACAGCTACTGACAAGTGAGAGGAACAGTGAGTCGCTATTACAGTTCAGAATGTCGCCAAGCGACTGGAACACAGGAACAGCAGGCAGCACCGGAACGGTAACTGGAACAGCAGACAGGCCGGCACCGCAACCGGAACAGCAGGCAGAACCGGAACGATCACTGGAACAGCAGACAGGCCGGTACCGCAACCGGAACAGCAGGCAGAACCGGAACGATCACTGGAACAGCAGACAGGTCCGGAGCAATGCTGGAACAGAGGCAGGCCGGAAACAATCACAGAGCAGGGTCATCAGCCAGAGCCGGGTCGAATCACGTAGCAGGGTCGTCAGCCAAAGCCGGGTCAAATCACGGAGCAGGGTCGTCAGCCAAAGCCGGGTCAAATCACGGAACAGGGTCGTCAGCCAAAGCCGGGTCCAATCACGGAGCAGAATCAGGAACAGAGTCAGACTAGCCGGGTCGGTACACAGAAGACACTGGAATATGGCAACAAGGCGCAGCAACAGGAACACCACGAAAGGGCAACTGACAATTGCCCAAGCTCCAGCATATAACGGCACATCCTGGGCGGGCCAATCAGTCTCCACCAATGCACAGGTACATCATGATAGATTGACAGAAAGACACGGGGACCGTGATAGTACCCCCCTCTCAAAGACCCCCTCCCCTGCTGGGGGGTCTGGGTTTCTGCGGAAATTTGGAGTGGAAGTTGCGCAACAAACATGGAGCATGGAGGTCCCCATGGTCAACCCAAGAGCGCTCCTCAGGTCCATACCCTTTCCAGTGGACCAAATATTGCAACTTGCCTCTAAATTTCCTGGAGTCGGATAGGCCCTGTGAAAAGGCTGCCAGGAGTGCCTCATTATTCCAGGCTACTTCAGCTGCTAGAATCCGAAATTCTATAGCATACTCTGCCACAGTGCGGTTGCCCATTTGCATTACCATCAATTTTTTTGCCGCAGAGATAGCTCGCCCAGGTAACTCAAATACTCTGCGAAACTGTTTGACAAACTCGGTAAAGTTTTGAGTACAGGGTTTAGCCTGCTCCCATAAAGGATTAGCCCATGCCAGGGCTTTGCCAGTTAGTAGAGATAGCATGAACCCCACCTTGCTACGGTCATTTGGGAAAGCATGGGGTGTGAGTTCTAGGAATATCTCTAGTTGATTCAGGAAACCTCTGCAGAGAGTGGGTTCACCATCGTATCTTAATGGTAACTGCGCCGCCGCCGTAAAACTACGAGAGGGTGCCAACAATTGCCCAGTATTATTATCCGGTGTCATAACTGGGGGGACCACCGGATTTTGATTCGGTTTCTCAAAGTGTACTGTACGTTCAAGCAAGGTTTGCATGGCCAGTGCCAATTGGTCTAGGCGTTGCTCGTGAACATCCATCCTCCAATGGAGGTTCTGTGTATTACTGTCACTTTTCCCGTCTGAGGTCATGGCCCTTTCGTACTGTTACGGTTTTCTGACACTCAGACCAGGTTATGAAGTAAAAACACAGTTTTATTTAAAATAAAACAAGGCCCCTAGAGGCCAGCACATAAATAGCAACAATGGCAAAATAACAAAGAGAATGCACACAATGAATAATGACAAGTGCTAGAATAGATAGGGAATTATCCCCAAAGGGTTAAAGACTGAAATCGGTGAGATATACAAGATTGGCCAACGCCCAGGATAAATAGCAGTCTCTGGAACAGTCTCTCAATAGCAGGATAGTGGACACAGTCTGTCAATAGCAGGATAGTGGAGTAACTGCACTGAATACACTCTCAAGTTGATACACTAGAACCCAAAGTCCAGAGCTGAGCCGGTACCCACGCCTGGGGCTACAGAGGAGTGCTATTGCCACGCTGTTAAGATCAGAACCGAAATCGCCCTTGACTAGAAAAGTAATAACCCTGCATGTGCCACTAGGATATGCCCATACACCCCTTGGGTGCTGTACTGATGGTAACTGCACAAGCTGTAATTGAGCCAATGTCCTCTGGAGTGCAATGGGAATCTACCTTCAATGTCTGTGGTCCTGAGCCAGAGAATGAACACGGACTGACAAGGCTCTGATGGAATAAGAGACACACAGAAGCACTCAGAGTAAAAGGCTATGTCAGAGAAATGTATGCTTGGCAAGAAGTATCGGAGGCACCAGACCGGAGACTACAGGCACTGCAAGGGTTAAATGGTTCTGTACACACGCGAGTACCTTGGCAGCCAACAGCAGGCAAAGCAACCTCAGGCTACAGCTACTGACAAGTGAGAGGAACAGTGAGTCGCTATTACAGTTCAGAATGTCGCCAAGTGACTGGAATGACGCAGGAACACAGGAACAGCAGGCAGCACCGGAACGGTAACTGGAACAGCAGACAGGCCGGCACCGCAACCGGAACAGCAGGCAGAACCGGAACGGTCACTGGAACAGCAGACAGGCCGGTACCGCAACCGGAACAGCAGGCAGAACCGGAACGATCACTGGAACAGCAGACAGGTCCGGAGCAAAGCTGGAACAGAGGCAGGCCGGAAACAATCACAGAGCAGGGTCATCAGCCAGAGCCGGGTCGAATCACGTAGCAGGGTCGTCAGCCAAAGCCGGGTCAAATCACGGAGCAGGGTCGTCAGCCAAAGCCGGGTCAAATCACGGAACAGGGTCGTCAGCCAAAGCCGGGTCCAATCACGGAGCAGAATCAGGAACAGAGTCAGACTAGCCGGGTCGGTACACAGAAGACACTGGAATATGGCAACAAGGCGCAGCAACAGGAACACCACGAAAGGGCAACTGACAATTGCCCAAGCTCCAGCATATAACGGCACATCCTGGGCGGGCCAATCAGTCTCCACCAATGCACAGGTACATCATGATAGATTGACAGAAAGACACGGGGACCGTGATAGTACCCCCCTCTCAAAGACCCCCTCCCCTGCTGGGGGGTCTGGGTTTCTGCGGAAATTTGGAGTGGAAGTTGCGCAACAAACATGGAGCATGGAGGTCCCCATGGTCAACCCAAGAGCGCTCCTCAGGTCCATACCCTTTCCAGTGGACCAAATATTGCAACTTGCCTCTAAATTTCCTGGAGTCGGATAGGCCCTGTGAAAAGGCTGCCAGGAGTGCCTCATTATTCCAGGCTACTTCAGCTGCTAGAATCCGAAATTCTATAGCATACTCTGCCACAGTGCGGTTGCCCATTTGCATTACCATCAATTTTTTTGCCGCAGAGATAGCTCGCCCAGGTAACTCAAATACTCTGCGAAACTGTTTGACAAACTCGGTAAAGTTTTGAGTACAGGGTTTAGCCTGCTCCCATAAAGGATTAGCCCATGCCAGGGCTTTGCCAGTTAGTAGAGATAGCATGAACCCCACCTTGCTACGGTCATTTGGGAAAGCATGGGGTGTGAGTTCTAGGAATATCTCTAGTTGATTCAGGAAACCTCTGCAGAGAGTGGGTTCACCATCGTATCTTAATGGTAACTGTGCCGCCGCCGTAAAACTACGAGAGGGTGCCAACAATTGCCCAGTATTATTATCCGGTGTCATAACTGGGGGGACCACCGGATTTTGATTCGGTTTCTCAAAGTGTACTGTACGTTCAAGCAAGGTTTGCATGGCCAGTGCCAATTGGTCTAGGCGTTGCTCGTGAACATCCATCCTCCAATGGAGGTTCTGTGTATTACTGTCACTTTTCCCGTCTGAGGTCATGGCCCTTTCGTACTGTTATGGTTTTCTGACACTCAGACCAGGGTATGAAGCAAAAACACAGTTTTATTTAAAATAAAACAAGGCCCCTAGAGGCCAGCACATAAATAGCAACAATGGCAAAATAACAAAGAGAATGCACACAATGAATAATGACAAGTGCTAGAATAGATAGGGAATTATCCCCAAAGGGTTAAAGACTGAAATCGGTGAGATATACAAGATTGGCCAATGCCCAGGATAAATAGCAGTCTCTGGAACAGTCTCTCAATAGCAGGATAGTGGACACAGTCTGTCAATAGCAGGATAGTGGAGTAACTGCACTGAATACACTCTCAAGTTGATACACTAGAACCCAAAGTCCAGAGCTGAGCCGGTACCCACGCCTGGGGCTACAGAGGAGTGCTATTGCCACGCTGTTAAGATCAGAACCGAAATCGCCCTTGACTAGAAAAGTAATAACCCTGCATGTGCCACTAGGATATGCCCATACACCCCTTGGGTGCTGTACTGATGGTAACTGCACAAGCTGTAATTGAGCCAATGTCCTCTGGAGTGCAATGGGAATCTACCTTCAATGTCTGTGGTCCTGAGCCAGAGAATGAACATGGACTGACAAGGCTCTGATGGAATAAGAGACACACAGAAGCACTCAGAGTAAAAGGCTATGTCAGAGAAATGTATGCTTGGCAAGAAGTATCGGAGGCACCAGACCGGAGACTACAGGCACTGCAAGGGTTAAATGGTTCTGTACACACGCGAGTACCTTGGCAGCCAACAGCAGGCAAAGCAACCTCAGGCTACAGCTACTGACAAGTGAGAGGAACAGTGAGTCGCTATTACAGTTCAGAATGTCGCCAAGCGACTGGAATGACGCAGGAACACAGGAACAGCAGGCAGCACCGGAACGGTAACTGGAACAGCAGACAGGCCGGCACCGCAACCGGAACAGCAGGCAGAACCGGAACGATCACTGGAACAGCAGACAGGCCGGTACCGCAACCGGAACAGCAGGCAGAACCGGAACGATCACTGGAACAGCAGACAGGTCCGGAGCAAAGCTGGAACAGAGGCAGGCCGGAAACAATCACAGAGCAGGGTCATCAGCCAGAGCCGGGTCGAATCACGTAGCAGGGTCGTCAGCCAAAGCCGGGTCAAATCACGGAGCAGGGTCGTCAGCCAAAGCTGGGTCAAATCACGGAACAGGGTCGTCAGCCAAAGCCGGGTCCAATCACGGAGCAGAATCAGGAACAGAGTCAGACTAGCTGGGTCGGTACACAGAAGACACTGGAATATGGCAACAAGGCGCAGCAACAGGAACACCACGAAAGGGTAACTGACAATTGCCCAAGCTCCAGCATATAACGGCACATCCTGGGCGGGCCAATCAGTCTCCACCAATGCACAGGTACATCATGATAGATTGACAGAAAGACACGGGGACCGTGATACTGGTGCCTTCAGGTGCGGACCTGTGGCACAGTTAGTTTTTACTCCAGGTACGTTAACTGTGCAGGTGCGGACCTGTTGTAGACCATTCAGGTGCGGACCTGTTGTAGACTGTTCAGGTGCGGACCTGATGTAGACTGTTCAGGTGCGGACCTGTGGCTGCCTATTATCTCCCTATTGCCTATAGGGGTCCTGTTCTGTACCCCAAGGAAGTAGCTCCGTCCCTCCTGATGTTGCCGAAGATTCCATCCTTCCTGACATTGCCGAAGATTGTTTTGTGTACTTACTGTTGCTAAGTATTTCTTCACATTGTTTATCCTAATAAATATTGTGTTACCTAAGTACCGGTCCAGTTCTCGTTCTTACAGTCCGTGACACTACGGTGCAGTTTGCTTTGCCGCAGAACTTTATCACTTTACCTTTATACATAACAACCATTGTGTGCCTTCTCTCCAACATGTCTCCATCTTATTTGAACTGGGAAGCATACACTGATCAGAGACAATTAATTTATTTATATATTTATATTCTAAAATTTAATCTGGAAAAAATATGTCCACTCACACACAAATTAAAGAACATTATTTCTCATTGTGATTCACATGTGCTGTGGTTTCTACACATCTGCTGACATCACCAGAAAGATTTTAAATGAGAAAGAGTCAGATTAAAAAATATGCCTTTCCAAATTTGTTGTTGTGTGAGGACAAGTTTACACTGGGATAATAGAGCACTTTTCATAAGACTAATTCAAGTGTGTAATGTAAAGTATTTTTGTCTATGTATCTTTGCAAGTTTTCCCCATCACATCATCATGTTTTCTCTTTTTCATTCTTTATTAGTACAGACACTTTCCATCCTTCACATCTGTTTGCTTTTTATAATCTCACATGCTCTTATTCTTCATGGCAACATTTTACAGAATCTCATATTCCCAGCTTGTTACAAGAGGATTATATAGAAGGGTATGGCATAAAGCTGTAGAAGTTATATTCCCACTATAAGATTTATATTATAGATTGTCCGTCATGGCTGACCGGCCAGGCTAGAAGATGGATCCACATGGAAGAGGAGAGATTATACATACAGACCAGGGAACCTGGAGTCTGTGTTCTGGGCTAGTGTAGTCATTTACAAGGCAAGACTGGAGATCACAGATTCAAAGGTAAACCAATGAACGAGTCATATACAGGTAACAACATAACAGGCTCTGGAATGCTTGTCAGTGTGAGCACTTTACATGCACAATGAAGTGTGTCTTCGCAAATAAGTAAAAGAGGTAACACGGGTAGAGAACACTTAATTTCATTGTCAGGTCAATGTAAAAAACCTGGAGTAGTAAAAGTGTAGTATTTTAATCGGATCCTATCAATTAAAAACAACTTTGGTGATTCTGACAGTGATTTTAAAGTCACTTGTATGTTATACTATCCATTTTGTTTATTTATAAAATATTTTTGAGATATATATAATGCTAATTAGTGCATGCCATTAATGCACATCCTGTGTTTGCCCCACATTACCTCCACCACTCTCTGACACCTATATTTGCACTGAAAGTGTTAAGTGTCAGTGAATGGGGAGGAAATGAACATGAACCTTTAATTAGAATATTCAAGAAATCTAAATAAACCAAAAACTAGTTTTCTAAATAAAAAGAGGCTAATGCAACATATAGATGACTTTGAACTTTCTTTTAAAATCATCAAATCAAGATGTACCCTTCACTTTTCTTGTTTAGTATACAACCACTTCTCTGGAAAGCTAACAGACTACCTGAGTATGCTCACTTCAACTCTTCATATTAATTTTACCACACGACAAGGAGGCTTCGTATTTTGCATTATCTTTCTTTACTGAATCTCCATAGCAGCACAGTAACCAATCACAAAACAGAAACAGAAAGTATAAATAGCCTGGTACATCTATACTACTTCCTCTTTCTTGCTGCTCCAACAAGCTTCACAGGTCAGAGTTTTTGGACTTCTCATGGCTCTATTATTGACTGTGGTATTTGTTGATTTCTAGGACTTATATTTTAAATTTTCAATGGTGTTGTTAAATGTAGCTTTAATCAATCATTTTGTGTGGTTTTGGCTGCCTGGTTCCCCTGCTCCCTGTCTGAAACTCGTTTTCTATCTGCCTTTTAAAGTTCTAGTCCCGTGCCAGAGTGGCTGGTTTTGGAACCCTCTACGTTCCCCTGTAGGGATTGTGGTGTGTTTGCGGTTGTGAATTGTGTGGGGTGGGGGTTTGCGGCAGCCAACACTTTTCCCTTTTTATTCTGTCGTTATTTTTTTCTCTGTCTGTTACAGTCCGCGGACCGTGCTTGCTCTTGCGGCGTCCATCTTGAATCTCGTCTCGCGAGATTCTCGGCGGCCATCTTTGTTGTGGGCTCCGCTCCGCGGCTGGGTTTTTCTGACTTCGGAGCGGCGTTCCCTCTTCTGGGTATGCTATTTCTCTCTATTTTATAACACATGCATTGCTAACGATTAAACTGTGACCGTTAGTACACGTTGTGCTTGCTACACATTTTGCTACAGGCACAAGACCGTTTATTTTACAGGTTCATGTACTGAGTGTTTTTTCTATATCTAACTATGTATGTACAATATTATACCTGGGTGAGCCCCGCGGTACATCTGGGGTGAGCCCCCTTAATTTCACATTTATGTGTCATTTCTAGGTGGGTGAGCCCCACTTTCTATTCCAGTGAGCTTGGCTCTTGGGATACATTCCTTTTTCTACCCTGTAACATATTTTTCCAGATTTGTGGGTGAGCCCCACTGTTATTAGGGGTGAGCCCCCTTTTCTTTATTCTCTTATAGTTTCATTTGTACTTTTGGGTACTTGTTGCCTCCGTGTAGTCCATGGGTTTTGGTGACTTCTTTAAAAAAAAAAAAAAAAAAGGGGGTGAGCCCCCTTGCTTTATGTGAATGTTCTGTCATTCCACATTTCTCAGGGAGTGTCATCTCCTTTATTCTGGGTGAGCCCCAGCTGTTACCTTCCAGGGACTCACCTGCTTTGAGTCAATTGAGTGGGTTTCCCTGTCCTGACATTTGTATTTTGTCATCACATTTCAGGTTTCTCCTGTTTCGCCAACTGTCTGCCATCTATGAGTGCTCCTACTCCTGACTTCCAGGCCCTTATTGATGCAGCTGTTGCTGCTTCTGTGGAGAAGGTGCTGTCCAGGGTTCTGTCTCAAGACTCCACTTCTGGTTTCCCCTTCTCTTTCCAACGAGTCTTCGGATGAACTGGCTGTGAAACACCTATCCCGCCCTTCTTCTCAGGATGGCAAGGGGAAGACACCGTTGAAGCGTCCCAGACGTGAGGAATCTTCAGCTCCCATCCTCCAGTCTCCTCATTGTTCCGATGATGATGCCTACTCTCCTAAGCCTCTGGCGGTTGTGGACGAATGGTGTGCTGCCTCAGGATCCGAGGACGAACTCTGGGATAATGCACCTGGTTCTTCTTCTTCTTGTTTCGTGAAGGAGACTACTGTGGCTGCACCTCCGGTTGACTTGCAGGATGGTTCTTTTCCGGAAGGTGAACATTTCCTGGATACACGTGGGGTGCCGCTTTTTGATCCTCACTCCATCCGCCATCCTAGATTTTCAGAGTGGTGCCTGTCTAACCATTTGGCCCATTTCGTCCATTTCTGGTTACGTCAGTTTATGGACCGGGAAGTAAGGGGTCGTCTTCGTGCTGAATGTCCTAGGCCAGTCCTTCCAGACAAGGTTGCTGCCACTCCAGAATTTGATCCTACTGTCCTCACTTTTATGGCTCGTTCGGGCCGGGACCCACGGAAGGGTATAGAGAAGGGTCTCAAGTCCTCTCAGGACAAATTGCTGGACATTCTGGGTCCTCTCGCTAAGATATTGTTCTTCGCTGATCAGGCTCTGGAACACGGAGACTCTTTGGATGCCAATGCTGTCAGAGAATGGGCTCAACGGTCTATCTGTCTTCTTGGGAATGCTAATGCAGCTATTTCAGCGGAGAGGAGGAAGGCGGCCCTGCTGAGGATTGACCCAAAGTTGGCGGAGTTGGGATCAAAAGAATTGGGTCCTTCAGCTAACGGTTTACTGTTTGGCGAACAGTTTATTGCCGAGCTCAAACGCCATGTGAATCTCTTCACTACCCTCAACAAGGTGCAGTCTTCTATGCGCCAGGTGTTCTGCCCTACATCTACAAGAGGTGTTTTTGGAAGGGCTGGTCGGCAGTGGGGCCGTGCCACCAGCAGGTTCTGGACATCCGGCCCCCGCTTCACTCCATCTACGCCAGGATTCTTTCCTTCCACTCCCTACCGGGCCACTACTTTTTCCAGAGGGGCGGACAGAGCAAAAGCTAACAGAGGCAGAGGACGGGCCAAGTTTCCAGCAGGTAGGCTTACCGATTTTTCCTGTTCCAATTTCTCCAATGCTTTTTACCGCTGGAAAAATCTCTTATCATTTGCAGGCTTGGCGAGAGATTTCATCGGACGCATGGGTCCTTCAGTGTGTTCAAGGTTATGTGATCGAGTTCCAGTCTCCTCCGGTGCAATTGAGCCCGCCTCCCACTTCGATCTTTTCTACGCGGGACCAGGAATTGATAGACAAAGAGATTGTCTCTCTTTTTACCAAAGGCACCGTTCAGTACGCTCCAGACGAGACAGGTTTTTTCAGCAACATTTTTCTTGTTTGCAAAAAGACGGGGGATTTTCGACCGGTCATCAACCTGAGGATGCTCAACGCCTTCATTGTTTATCGCCATTTCAAGATGGAAAGCATCCATCTTTTGCGCGATCGTTTGATCCAGGGAGATTGGTTTGCTCGTCTCGATTTGAAAGACGCGTATCTGTCTGTGCCGATCTATCCGAGTTGTGGTCCTTTTCTTCCGTTCCACTGGCAAGGTCGTCCGTGCCAGTTTACTTGCCTTCCATTCGGTCTCAGTTCGGCTCCATGGTGCTTCACGAAACTGCTGAAACCGGTGGTGGCTCGTTTGAGGGCTCTGGGTATTCGTTACCTAATTTACCTCGACGATCTCTTGATTTTTTGCAACGATGCTTCCAGACTTCGATCTCAGATGCGCTTTGTGGTGCACTTTCTGGAGTCCTTGGGGTTTGTCATCAACGTGGAGAAATCGGCGTTGGAACCTTCTCAGGTGGTGCAGTTTCTGGGCTTCGAAATAGATTCTGTTTGTTGCCTTCTTCGGCTTCCTGTGTCAAAGGTGGCGGCAATACGCAAGGAAATTCACCGCGTTCTCCTCATGCCTCAGGTACCATTGCGATTGCTAGCTCGTGTGGTGGGTCTACTTTCTTCTTCGATTCAGTCAATTTTTCCGGGACCGCTTCATTATCGGGCAATGCAACGCTTGAAGGCTCATCATCTTCGTATGGGCAGGTCCTACGAGCATTTAGTGGATCTGTCTCCGGAGGTTCATGCGGAACTTCGTTGGTGGCTCCTTCACATGCAGGCCTGGAACGGCCGGGCGATTTTTGGACCTTCCCCAGACTTTGTAGTGGAATCGGATGCGAGTCTTTGGGGTTGGGGCACCCACTGCGCAGATCTGGCCACAGGGGGTCCTTGGTCTGTGGCGGAAGAAGGTCTTCATATCAATTGCTTTGAATTGATAGCGGGGTCCTTTGCGGTTCGCAGTTTCGCCAAAGACGCCGAGGGATGTTGCATTCTTCTTCGAATGGACAATTTCTCCGCAGTGCAATACATAAACAAGTTGGGAGGCGCCAGGTCGTGAGCCTTGACAGAGGCAACAAAGGACCTTTACAAGTTTTGCTTCCGCCACAACATTTCCCTGCGGGCGGAGTACCTTCCGGGAGTTTCCAACTGCACGGCGGATTGGTTCTCCCGACATGGAGAGACACGAGCGATTGGAAGCTGGAAGTATCAGTGTTTCATCTTCTGTGTCTCCTCAGGGGTCCTTTACGCTTGGATCTGTTTGCTTCCAGGACCAATCGTCAACTGCCGACTTACTTCAGCTGGCTCCCAGATCCGGATTCCAAGGCAGTGGATGCTTTTCTTCAGAGGTGGCTTGTTCAAGGGGCGTATGTGTTCCCTCCATTTGCGATGCTGGCGAGGGTCTTGCACCAGGTTCGTGTTCAACAGGTGAGCATTCTTCTGGTTACCCCGTTGTGGCCGAGTCAGCCGTGGTACCCGGACCTTCTGGAGTTATCGTGTCAGGATGATCTTCTTCCTTTGTCTCCTCTTCTCCTCTCGGATCCTTTGGGGAATCCCCATCCTCTCGTCCTTCAGGAGCGACTGCGTCTGGTGGCCTGGGCGATTTCAGGGGTACATGGGCAGTCGATGGCTTATCACAGGACGCTAGGAGGCTCTTGTGGGACTCTTGGGCCCCTGGTACAAGACGGTCTTATATGTCCACCTGGAATGCCTGGTCTGGCTGGTGTTTGGAGAGGGGTTGTGATCCCTTTACGGCACCTGTGACTGCCATCCTAAATTATTTATATTTTCGTTTCTCTTCAGGTCAGTCGTTTTGTTCGCTGAATGTTATTCGTTTGGCTATTTCTGCCGCTCATGTTCCGGTTGTGGGTGTTCACGTGGGATGTGATCCTTTAGTCTGTCGGCTTTTACGGGGGATCAAGTTAGCTAGACCTCCGGGTCCTAGGTATTCTAGTTTTTGGGACGTGGAGGTGGGTCTGTGTTTTTTACGAAATTGGCCTTCTAATGATCTGCTGTCCCTTAGACAGATTTCGACTTAGCTTACCATTCTCCTTTGTCTAGTTTCTTTTCTCAGAGTTTCAGATGTCCGGGCTTTTGATGTGGATGGGTTTTCCATGCTTCCTGAAGGGGTGTCTTTCTTGATTTCTCTTCGCACTGACTCGGTTTCAGTGTTTTACCCTTTTTTCTGGGAGGTTCCTCAGCTTTGCGTAGTTGAGGTCTTACTTCGTTATGCTCATATGATGGCTTTGTTACGTTCTCCTCCTTCGGGTCAACTCCTCATCTCTTATGTTAAACCTCATAAGCCTGTTTCCACTACCACTTTAGCTTGGTGGATTCGATGGGTTTTATCCTTGGCGGGAGTGGATTCTAGTTTTGGTGCTCATTCCGTTAGAGGGGCTGCTGCGTCTGGTGCAACACTGGCTGGGGCATCTATTGCTGACATTTTATGTTACGCTGATTGGTCTAGAGAGCACACTTTTCGCCTTTTTTATTTTCGACCAGGTCTTGGTGTCTTAGCGTTAAAATTGCAAAATACGAAGCCTCCTGTCATGTGGTAAAATTGTAGATTATGTTAGCGTTAGTGTAGTCATAATCTTAATTTTAGTAATGACAGGAGGCGAGTATTTTCCCTCCCTTCCCTTTTTTTCCTTACTTCGTGCTTAAGGGGTAAGTACTAGCTGGTTCTGGGGTTTGTTTTGAAGATTTTACCATGTTCTAAAATGCTTGTTTTATGTTTTCAAATGTTTCTAAGCTGTTTCTTCATGTCTTGCTATGCAGTTACTTTTGATTGAAATAATGTTTATTTGTGTACACTGCTTGTGTTTCCGTTCAGTGATCTTTCACTAGTTTCTCTTCTTGTTTTTCAGTGTGATCTGCTTCCGGTGACGGCTGGGAATACTGGTGGTTAGAGGATCGTCTTCAAGAGTTTGCTGTTTGGGTCCTTTTCAGTTTTGTTCCTTCCCTATGTCAGCTTGTTGTTTGTGCGGCGAAAGAGGAAGTAGTATAGATGTACCAGGCTATTTATACTTTCTGTTTCTGTTTTGTGATTGGTTATTGTGCTGCTATGGAGATTCAGTAAAGAAGGATAATGCAAAATACTCGCCTCCTGTCATTACTAAAATTAAGATTATGACTACACTAATGCTAACATAATCTACAATTATAACCACCGCTCCACTGCTAACAAGTCACTGAGTATCACACTACAAGAAAGAAGCTGGACAATCTGCCTTCTCCTTCAGAGCTCCGAAAGCCTGGAATAACGTGCCCCAAAAAATCACATATTTTTCCAGTCTAAAATCCTTATAAATAACTGTTTATTTCTAAAAACATTATGTAACTCTATATATATTTTTAGTATGTATGTATGTTTATGTGTGTATTCTCTGTTTGTGTAAATATATAACTCTTTACTGTAAAATCTCCAAGACACACTTGAAAGTTAGAGAAATAGCAGTGTACTTCCTGGTAAAATATGCGCTAAATAAAAAATAAATACAATAATTTAAGGTGATTGTTTCACTTTAAAATGGCATTTTACTACAAAGATCATGGCTAACAATTTGTGCAGAATTCACTTGTGGAAACTGAAGATTTTCTAGTGTAAGTTTTGTGTAACTGATAAATAGGGTACATTCATAATACAGAAAGAATTGCAATTTGTGGTAAGGTGAATCTAAAAAGCCAATAAAAGAACAGAATAATTGTGGTAAATGGAGGATGATAAATATACAAACTGCTGTCCAGTAGCAAATCCACCATTACATTCCCCAATTTGACCATTGATAACTTTAAGAGGAAATTATCATTATAAATGGATTAAATTGCAGTTTGCATATGGCATTAGCTGCACATTCTTCCATAGTATTCAACAGTAATTTGTGATAACATATATCCCCTGCCATGTAACCTAGGCCAAATTAATTTATTCAGGGAGAAAACTAAGGCCTTGATTCAACTGGCCCGTCAGCTAAAAAAGCACAGTAAGCCAATAGAACCCATAAAAAAGAGTTGGATTTTCCAATTCAATTCCATGCGTTCGGGCAGAAATATACATTAAGGGATCAACTTTAAGTGCTGGAAATCTGCACCCACTTTGAGTGCTGAGTCCCCTATCGCATGTTTTAACCTGCCAACAGAGGAACTGAAGGGCAATACAAGCCTAAGTGACAAGTGGATGTATTGATATGGGGCCCTAAGCCTGCTGCAACCACAGGTTGCAGCGATGACGACAGTGAATATTTAACCCTTGGGATGCCATGATAAATTTTCTATACTGAATGCCTGCATAGGTTTTTTTGTATGGAATGCCAGCATCATATTTCTATTTGGAATGCTAGCATGATATATATATACTTGAAATCCCAGCATGCATTTAACCTTTGCAATGCCAGAGGGGTACACAATGCTTTGCTGTACAATGCGGTGCATACCCCTCTGGCCATCCAAGGGTTGAGGACAGCATATCATTGTAAAAAATATGAAACATACAGATTCCTGGTGAACTCAAACTAGCTTTTATAAGTAGTGTTCAATTAGTTACATTTGTGTGTAGTCTGGAGATCAACAAAAACGATATTTTGGCTACATATAGTAAGTAAACAAAAAGTGATGTCTGTGCATCAAATCCTGAGTTTTTATACATAAACAACCCATGACTTGCTACAAATAAAACAGTGGGGTTTAGTGTCATGTTTTTGACCACAGGCCTGGAAAGCCTGCCTGCTCCATCACAGCACCCCAGATACAGGCAAGTCCCTATCTGCCTACAATCTATGAACAAGTATGTTTCACTGGGAAACAGTGATCACAACATGGTTACATTTGAGATCTGTCTGGCAAAGCAAAAATGCATAGGTTCAACCAAAACTCTTAATTTTAAAAAAGCGAACTTCAAATTGTTAAGGGCCTCAATGCAACACATAGACTGGGATATTTTATTTAAAGGCAAAAATACTGAGGAAAAATGGTCAGAATTCAAATTTAGGTTGCAGAAATGTACCCAACTGTATATACCAATGGGGAACAAGTGCAAAAGAAGTAAGTCACAGCCAATGTGGTTAACTGCACATGTAAAGAAGGAAATGGCAAGGAAAAAAAAAGCATTCAAATTATTTAAGTCAGAAGGAACTGAGCAATCTTTCTTAAAATACAGGGAGTGCAACAAAGATTGCAAAAAGGCAATTAGGGTAGCAAAAATAGATAATGAAACTCGAATTGCAAGGGAAAGCAAGACTAATCCAAAAAAGTTTTTTAAATATATAAATAGCAAAAAACTTGAGGGAGTGCATTGGACCATTCAAAAATGAGATGGGTGAGTTGGTTAGTGAGGATAAGGAAAAGGCTGATGTTTTAAACACTTTCTTTGCATCAGTATATACAAGGGAGCAAGGAATGGTAGAAGAGCCTCCGCAAGTAACAAATAAAACAATACAATTAATAGATATTGGGTTAACTCAAGGAGATGTCATGGGAAGACTGAACAAAATTAAGACCGACAAAGCACCGGGTCCTGATGGTATACATCCAAGGGTTCTTCAGGAACTCAGTGCAGTGTTAGCAAAACCCCTATATTTACTCTTTAAAGATTCTATTACCACAGGCTCAGTGCCACAGGATTGGCGAAGAGCTAACATAGTGCCTCTATTTAAGAAGGGAACTAAAACAGAACCTGGGAATTATAGACCAGTGAGTTTGACCTCTGTAGTGGGAAAACTATTAGAAGGCATAATAAGGGACTATATTCAGGATTACAACACAAAAAATAAGATCATTAGCACGAATCAACATGGTTTTATGAAGAATAGGTCATGCTAAACTAATCTTTTCAGCTTCTATGAGGAGGTAAGCAGCAACCTTGACAATGGCAAGGCAGTAGATGTAGTATATCTAGACTTTGCAAAGGCTTTTGATACAGTACCACACAGAAGGCTGGTGTATAAAATAAGGAAATTGGGGCTAGGAGATAACCTTTGCAATTGGATACAAAACTGGTTGAAGGATAGGGAACAGTGTGTGGTTGTAAATGGAAAATTCTCCAGTATAGTTAAAGTGGAGAGTGGAGTATCTCAGGGTTCAGTATTGGGTCCGCTGCTTTTTAACATGTTTATAAATGACCTGGAAATAGATATAGGAAGCAAAATATCAATATTTGCAGATGATACTAAATTATGCAAAGTCATTAATTCAGAACAGGATATTTTCTCTCTACAGAGGGACTTACATACAATGTCAGATTGGGCAAACATGTGGAATATGAAGTTTAATGTGGGGAAGTGTAAAGTCATGCATTTGGGAGGAAACAATCCCAAGGCTACTTATAAACTTAATGGAATAATTTTAGGTGACTCGTTGCTAGAAAAAGACCTGGGTATCCTTGTAAACTACAAACTTGGAAACAGTGACCAGTGTCAAACAGCAGTAGCAAAGGCAAACAAAGTCCTGTCTTGCATAAAAAGAGGTATTGTAGCAAGAGTGGATAACATTATTTTGCCATTATACAAATCATTGGTAAGACCTCACCTTGAGTATGCAGTGCAATTTTGGGCACCGGTTCTGAAAAAGGATATACTAGAACTAGAGAGGGTACAGCGGAGAGCAACAAAATTAATTAAGGGAATGGAGGACTTGACATATGAGGAACGACTAAACAAACTTGGTTTATTTACTCTAGAGAAAAGACGACTAAGAGGAGACCTTATCACATTGTACAAGTATATGAGAGGTCAATACAAGGATCTCTGCGGTGAGCTATTTATTCCAAGGCCTGCTCAGGTGACCAGGGGACACCCCTTGAGATTAGAGGAAAGGAGGTTTAAACTTCAGCAGAGGAAGGGTTTCTTTACGGTAAGGTCTGTCAAATTGTGGAATTCATTGCCCAGGGAGGTAGTTATGGCAGATACAATGGATACATTTAAGAGAAGATTAGATACATTTCTTTCAAAAGGGAACATACAGAGTTATACTGTTTATCAGTAGGCTGATCAGGAAGGTCTGATAAAGACTAATTTAATTGGTAGCAGGAAAGCTATAAAATTCTCAGTTACTGAGGTATGAAGCGAAGGTTGAACTTGATGGACTTGTGTCTTTTTTCAACCTAATTTACTATGTTACTATGTAATATAATGCAATTAAAAACAGTGATTGCACCTTACCTCTACTGTGAACAAAACACTTGTGAGGGAAATGAGGGAGACATTTATATATTTTTTATATAATTATGGAGTAATTGTAAGGATACATGAGTACACAACCTCCATCGTCACCTTACACTTCAGACATCCTTACAAACATCTCAAAATCCTTCAATTAACTCCAGGCTTTATAAATACATTGTGTCTCTGCATTTTGGAAGAAGGGTACCAGAGAAAATATAAGAGGGAGTGAGAGAGCTACCTTCCCCTCACATCATGCGCATGCCCACTATGTTACAAAATCAATTGTCTGTTTATCTAATGGCTAATCTAAGTTCTCCTGGTGAAAAACATGAGCAGTTTTAACCCTCTGAGAACCAGAGGAATATGCAATGCATTTGGCCCTCAAAGGGTTAATTTCCAGGGTAGTTTGCTCTTTTACTTGTGAAGGGGAAGCATAAGAGTATAGTTATGCTAGTGGATCCGCTCCAAACCGAACCTGTATTTTATTAATATCAAACTGTAGATCAAAGATTCAGTCCATCCTCTTGCAAGTAAAAGCCCACCCATCCACCCATTTTTACATAAAACTGCATCAGTTCCCAAAGGGGTAGGCTTGCAAAAGATGACTGAGAGGTCCTCCGAGGGAGATCGCTGCTAATCATTCAACAGTCATCAAGATGCCAGCGTTCTCCCTCTTGCAAATGGAGAACAATTCAGGTTCATTTTAAGTCTGGGGAATATCTACTCTCAAATAAAGAATGTTTTGGGGCATAATATTGGATATAAAGCTATGTAGGGTGGGGGTTTAAAGCATGAAAATTCCACTTTAACATGGCAGAGGTTGGGAAATTCCACCTGAAGCCAAGGTAAGGTGGAGGGCCCAGGAACCTTTCATCCTTTCCTCCACCATGGGTAGGGGAGGGCAGGGTTAGGAGACACACATTTGATTTGACTTCCCAGTTGGAGAGGGAGGTATAGGCTCGTGAGGGCAAGGTTAAGAAACAAAAAGGTGATTTCACTTCCCAGTTGGAGGGGGAGGTACTGGAGCATTCCCTGCCTATGGCATAAAAAGTGGGGGAGAGGTTTCAGGTTTAAAAATGTCATACCTGTTAATGTTAGAGTAACATGTGTTTCTTTTGTAGGTGCAAGATCCAGTGAGGCATTCCATATGGTGTCCATGAGAAAGATCCAGGAACTTCAGAGATTCAAAGAGGATGAAAATGGGGACACCATGCTGACATATGGAGGAAAGAAGTGTAGAATAAGGTCTGTAGATTCAGTTGCTTTACCTTCCATTGTCTTGCCTCCCTCTTCCTCCTGTGTCTATCTCAGTGTCCATTCCCTCTTTAGCGTGTTCTTTTATCAGTTCTCTGGCTGTCGTCTAACCCCAGCTTCTCCCTCCATTCTACCCCACTATATCTTATTCTGCCCCTGTTTCTGTTTTTGTCATTTTCCTCTGTTCTTTGCTCTTTGATGCCCTTCTCTGATTCTTCTTCTGTATGTTATTCCTCTTCTTCCCATCTTTGTCCCTTCCTCCCTTTGTTGTGTCTCAGTTACAGGGTTCACTCACTTATGTTTTCCCTTCTCAGTCCCAGATTATCCACCCTTCCTTCTCCCTCCTCCTTATCATACCCTTCCTTAGATTATAATTTCTGCATCCACACCTGTTTGTTCTCCGTCTCTTTTTATCTCCTACCACACCTTCTGACACCTGCCTAGCTAATTCGGTGCCAACCCCAGATCCTGTGAAAAAGACCTTTTGTTCACTTCACACTGGTAAGAATAGTGCGGGCTCTACGTCTGTAGCGAGAGATCTGAGGTGCAGCTGTTCAAAGCTGCACTTCAAAGTGGAAAAAATAAATGCAATAGCAGAAAAAATAATGGCAAGTAGAGGAATACAACTACTTACAAAGTACAAGTGATAAATTCTCAGATATTAAATAAAAAATCACATATGTCAATCGTCTACATCCAATGGTCTAATTGGGTCCAAAATATTCCCTGTCTTTTTATTGGACTCCAGGGCTATAGACTCTTCGGACCACATGGATACTAAGTCAAGAAATATTTACACTCAGGATAATTATCTCCATAAAAACTATAATAAAAGCACTTCTATATTGTTAAATAAAAATTTGGACCCCCTAATTCAATATATCACATAAATCGCTGCTAATTTAAACCAGTATCCTTGCTATACAGTGATAACATTGAAATAATATAAAAATATAAACTTACATAAATTTGAGGTTATTTGTCTCACATCTCATAATATGGACCACTTTTCCTTGGGTCATGCTACCTCCTTCAGATACCACTTAGACAGACACCTGAAACATTTTTGGAAATGTCTGTTCATCTTAACTGGCTCAACCTCCAGTCACCAGAGTCATAAAAATCTGGATGGAATCAGTAGAGTATTCCATTCATCCAGGTGAAAGAAGATCTATTGTTGACACTGACTGACCTCAGGTCATAGATAATTTGATGGATATCTTGTTGTTTCGGTGTACAAGAGCGATAGAGCCAGCAGTCACAGCCCAAAGAGACCTTTGGCTTAAACCATAGAAAGCAAACGTTGTATCAAAATGTAACCTGTGTACTTTCCCATTTTCTGGTGGCATGCTCTTTAGCAAGATATTGGATGAGATCATTAAAAAGGGGGAAGAATGTTTCTCTCCACCAGGAAAAATGAGCAGAGTTTACAGCTTATCATACAATGAGAGAATCACCCAGATCAGTGCCCTGGAAGGGAGGTCACTCTGGATTTGTTTGTGTCTCCAAGTCCAGTTTCTCACATTCATTCAATGTGAGGTATTTGGCATTGGGGTGACTGAAGATCAGTCCATCAAGCATTTTTATTTTGATGATCATCTTGAAATCCAAGCAGACAATATCTTGGTGGTAGCTTACATGAGGAACCAAGGATGCACAAGAACCTAAAAATATTACGAAAGAAGTTGACATCTATCCTATCTTGGGCAAACACTTTTACAGCAGCCACCTTAGAGGTTTACATCCAGGTGAGGAGCAACATCCACATAGACTTTCTCAACTGCTTTCATCTGAACCCAAGTTCTTGGGTCTTGAAATGGGAAAACTTTGGGCAGATAGTCCAATGATGGGGCCACCCAACAATAAAACTGGTGTTACTGGAGAATGGGAAAGTGGAGAATTTTTACAGCTGGACTTTCTTTATTGAGACAGGAGGGTTGATTAGATCATTCCAATGATTCCCGGGGTTCTATGGAAGATTCTAATGGACAAAGATGACATTACCGCAATTGTCCAACTCTGCTCCAGAAGACAATGGTTTTCAGAGCTGTTGTTGGAGGCAACAGTTGTACTTCTCTTAGAAGCCAGGGAATCCTTAAACTTGAATGATTTCTACATTGAGTGGACAGTATTTTTCCAGTAGGCAATTACCAATGCACCATCACCAAATCAGTGTTCAGCTGCCCAGCTCCTGGACTGTATTATGGAGAGCTTTAATAAGGGTTTAAGTGGATATGGATGAAACATCACATATTTTCTCTGGTGTTTATACTGAAAAAAAAACAACACAATGTGCCATAGAAAATACAAAAAATGTCCATATTTTTTGCTACTTCCAATGGATTTTCTGTATGTATATAAACATGAAGATCTGAACTGGAATGTGCTGAAAAATTACCTGTGAGCCAAAACTGATGCATACCATGGACAGTTCAATGGGGATTCCTAAGAGTGAGTAATCCATTGACCTGAATCTTTGCTTTGAATGACAATTTAAGAAACAACTGACTGCACTTGGTTATATCTATCTGTTCTCGAAAATCAGGTGTATATAACTGTCTGGGTCACTATTCTGAAGGTAGGAAAGTTTTTTGGTCTATCAGTAGGCAGGAAATTCTGCTGTACAATACTCCGCCTTCTGCTTTGCCTCTCCCTTTCTCCCCATTCTTTCTTTCCCATTATCACAATCTCTTTTCCATTTTCCTGTGATCCTGACCCCTCTCTCTCCAGTGATCCAACTCCTTTACTCCCAAAATTTCCAACACTCCTGCTCTAACAGACTCTCTATTACATGATTCCCACACTTTCATTGTTCTCCCTGACCTCTCTACAGTGCAGTTCATTCCAGTTCGATTCCAGAGGACAATTAATTTTCTCTGGGTCCTCTGAATCAATCCAGAAAATGAATCGCGAATGAATATCTGATTTCTGTTCACCAACAAGGCACAGTTTCAGATGAGTCCTCAAGCAACTTACCTGGAATTGAATAGTATGTTAAGCAAGGGGGAAATTTTATCATATCATAGCAAACAAAGAATTTAATTGAATAATTGAATAGATCCCACTGGGGGAAGGACATAAAAAAAGAGAGATGAAAAAACAGGTTTTCATAATTTGGATTGAAGGGTGCACCTGTTAGGGGAGAGCACAGGTATGGAAACTATAAAATTAAGACAGGCATTGTTGACTTATTTTGGAATTTATTTGGAAGGCATTGTGGACATATTTATGGAATTTATTTGGGGGCATTGATGATTTTAACCTTTTTTATTATTGTTATAGTCACAGTGCATTTATCACAAGAAAGAAGATAAGAAGACATCGATATAAATAATGAAGATAAGAAGAAGATGGCAGACAGAAGAATACAGAAGAAGACTGAAAGTGTATGACAGGTAAGTGATACAGCTATGGGGTATAGGTATTAGGATAGTTTTAGGGCTGGTATTGTTTCACTTTAATGAGATTAGGGTTAGTGTTTGGGAGGTGGTGGGGAGGGTCACTGTGTTTTGAGCTCACTCTCGTTGTTTGACACTGTGTCAAATAATGAGAGTTGGCTGGTTTCCTTTAATACTGTAACTAGAGGGCGCCCAATAGTGTGATATGTTACCAGTCTGACAAATAGACAGCAAAATTATAGGTGGGTACTCACAATTGTAGTGGTCAGCTGTAGATAAAGCTGACTAATGCGCAAATGGAGAATATAACCCCTCTCCGTTCGGGGGGCTGCTGAGGATCAGAAAATTAGCAACTCATCCAAAAAGTGGTATAATGATATAATGCGGATAAATAAAAACTACTTTAAAAATAATAATAAAAAAATGGCTTCGAAATAAAAAAAAGTCTTGTTTAATTTATAAAAGAGCAATAAATGCCGCTTTATCAAAGAAAGTAAGTGGTAGAGTATAAACAATCAATCTGAAGCGTTCCGAGAAACGTGTTAGATAGGATAGAGTTATTTCTTACCTGTAGCATTATTGCTTTTTTATAAATTAACCAAGACTTTTTTATTTCGAAGCCGTTTTTTATTATTATTTTTAAAATTGTTTTTATTTATCCTCGTTACATCATTATACCTCTTTTTGGATGAGCTGGTGATCTCCTGATCCTCTGCAGCCACCCGAACGGAGACAGGTTATATTCTCCATTTGCGTATTAGTCAGCTTTATCTACAGCTGACCACTACAATTGTGAGTACCCACCTATAATTTTACTGTCTATTTGTCAGACTTTTGACATATTATACTATTGGGCACCTTCTATTTACAGTATTTTATGTGTGCGACCAGAGAACGTTTTATGAGGAGCAGTCTGATACATATTTAAACTACTGCATTGAACAAAGGCCGTTTGAGTTTGGGGGCAGCTCTATATTTCCCCTACTGCTATTCCAGCTGTTTTACACTTAAGTGTATATTCAACATCTTTGTTTATGACTATACACTCACTGTGGTGCTCTGGTGGAGGTTGGTTTTTGAAGGATTGAACACAGGGGGCACCTCCTGTTTCTCTCTCTTTTGTCTTGTATTTTCCTTTAATGTTCCCACAACTTACACTATTTAGAATGCAATGAGCTGCAATGAGTGTTTGGCCACCAACAGTGGATGCTGGCCAATCAATGGAATTATGATGGTACAATTGTGCATACCGCCGACACTCCTTTGGACCCTAACAACACTGTTAGTGCTGTTAATAGTATCGACCCCAGTGTCTAATGACCTGACTATATCGGGGTGAGAGAACACACTGCTGAACATACTGCACTGTTAATTTCAGATACCTGATCAGTACAGGATGTTGCTTTTAACTGTATATTAGTTGTCTGCCTCATTCCTTCATATCACTGTTGCTCCCGACAGGTCTTTAGACACACTCCATGGAAATATGGTAAGGTGGTGGGCAGGGATACAATGCCACATTTGCAAATGTATGCCTGCGGTACAACTTGTACGGCAGGTCAGCTCCACATTGATGTTATTAAAATAATTGTGGTTGTTATTACTTCCTTTATCATATGAGATCATGATGTATTGAAGTGACAGTTCTGCCGTAAGTTGTTCCCTTAATAAAACTATTCTGACTTTATATTTTTGGGTATGTCATGAAACAGAGTCAGGAGTAAAAGAAACTTAAAGGGATAGTAATGTTTCAAAATAAAAGCACCCCCAATTAACCTTCATAGTATTTGGCCATGGACAGTGTTATTTCAGTACTGTCAGAGTTGTAGTTCAAGAGTTATTGAATGATAAAGTATCCCCCTCCCTCCCCTTTCACCTACTTTAAGCCACCTCCCCTCAGATGTGGAATCTGGTCTTAAGACCAGGCAGCTCACAGCAAGGGACAATCTTGTTACTGTGAGAACAATGAAAACCCTGCCCCTCTTGACAGGTTTGTCAAGTTTTTCCCTAATGCTAATTGAAGCTAGTCCCTCTCTGCAGGCCATCTGGACACCACCTTTCTGTTCGGAGGTGAGCAGTGTTACATCAGAAAAAGGGACGGGAGGGGGATAATTTATCATTCAATTACTACTGAATTACAACTCTGACAGTATTGAAATAAACTCTCCATTGCCCAAATACTATGAAGATTAATTGGAGCTTCTTGTATTTTGAAACATTACTATGCCTTTAAGTCAGCGCAGCAGCAGCAAATCTGTTGCAGAATTAGAACAAGATAGCTAGGACCAAACCTCTGCAGTAGTCTTAAGCTGGAAACCTGGATGGAGATGCACTAAAGTTTGATGCTGTGGCGATGTGTGCCTGTCATTGTATGAGGAGCACATCACCTTGGTGATGTAGACACACATTCCATAAGCACTAAGAATTAGTGATGTGAGGGGAAGGGGAGCTCCTCAATAACATGCAGGGTTGTTGAATTGCTGGTGATGTGGAAGGGATGCTCTCCATTACACATCTGAGGTTTGGAAACCCTGAAGACTAAGAACATGTTCTCTGGTCCTGCACTTGTTCACTGGGGGAAGCTGAGAAGATCTTCTCAGACTTCAGCACCACATACAGCATCCCTCCTGAAACCCTTTCAGTGCCGTAGGGATGTGCATTGCATACCCTGTAGCACTGAAAGGCTTAGAGGCTGCACTATTAATTTTTCTTTCTTAATATTTCTTTAATTTAAAATGTAATTTGCCAATTAAGAAAATAAAAAAATAACAATTGTGACATCAGGCTTTAAACCCTGGTCTCATGGTATGTGAAACCAGCACCTTATCCACTAGGCTACAGACTTTCTCTAGGAATTTGCTGAACAGACTCCTTTATCTTTTATCATCAAATCAAGAAACAGCTCTCCATGTAAACACGTGAATAAAAGATACATTTATCTTGCACATACTCAGAATGTTTCAATAAATGCTGCTTTGTCAAGTGTTTGGTCTCCTCTGGCAGTGGATGCTTAGCTAAGCTTGGGACCTGCCTGGCAAAGCATCTACTGCCAGATGAGACCCCCCTCAAAGAGGCAGAAGAAAGATAACCTCTAATTACATAAAAATCATTACATTATTAGAGCAGCTTCATCATGCCTTTGAAAAAGCACTGACGAAATGCACGTCAGATGTGTTTGGGATTTTTTCTTTGTTTTTTTCTTTTTGACCACTGGAAGCTGCTCAAATAATGTAATGATTTTTCTGTAATTAGAGGTAATATTTCTTCTGTCTCTTTGACCTTTGAGTGCTTCTAGCACTCATTTGCTTGTTTTAGGTTATTCAGATACACTGTATGGACATGCTATTCTCAAGAGTGCTTATTTATTAGTGGCTTTGTTTTGTCTATAGCATGTTCAATTGATTCTGGGGATTTTACCATCCTTGTTTCAGTTGATACACTTTTAAATGGTTTAGATTTACTGAGAGATACCTCTCTTATTTTCAACAATCTTTTTGGAAAGCTGCATTATGCCCCTGCCCTTTCACATGTGTTTTCCATTTACACAAGTGGCAAGCCTGATTGTGCCTCTGTATCACTAATTTATTTTTGCTCTGCCCATTGTTAGCATTGCTAATAAAAGTTCTGTTATACACTTGTCCATTTGGCTATTTCCTGGTAGAGCCTCTATTTATTGAGTGCTAGTTCTGCAGTGTTATCTTTCCTCTTTTTCTTTTCATTTGTGATTATTCTTTTCATCCACTAGTCATTTATCAAAACAAAAGATAAGCAATTCATAAGCAAACATATTTATCAGATGAAAAAAACCCAGTTGAAAGTATTGGGAGTTTTTCTTTGATGAATAGAATACAGCAACATTTCTCTACTTTTCTTTATTAAATGTGCCCATTGTCATGGAATTATGACAGTGACAAGGGAGCACGTTGGTACATGTGTGGGACATAGACGATGTCCAACAAGACACAGGGCTTAACCTTTATAACAGTGGAGGTCTTTGCAGGCACTGGCCTGATCCCTGGTCACAGTGAGGTGACTGACTCCTCTCCTTAAATTCATCCCTTTCAATGTTAAGAGATTAGTCATGTCAACTTGTATCAAAAAGAAATGCCTTCATATTACTTCCAACTCATATACTTTGGAGGAGCAAAATATCTGATACTCTCCCATGGCCTATATATAATGACAGCAGAGCAAAATTTCTACAAGTGCTGAAACATGTGGAATGCAACACATTACATTGTACATTTGAAATAAATAAATACATATAGGTTAAATTACATGAAACAGTAATTAAATAAAAATATGAGATTGCAAAATGTCAGTCCCATTTCTGGGCTCAGCCTAGAGAAGAATAACCATGAAGAGAGCAGGGTATCATTACCATGTGGCAGGAGGCCATAAACTGAAATAGTTGTGTGGTCCAGTGGACACACTATCCCCAAAACTGCCCGGTGTGGTGGGGACATAAATCATTGGATTCATTTGTAATTGAATCCAGTTCATAGTCTGTATAATGTGTTTATTTAATAAGTCATTCTGACTTATGGAGAAAAGAACACAACAGCAGTTAGTAAATTAGATTTCAGCCTTATATGAAACTAGTGTGTAAAAGAGAAGTTAGTCAGTATTAAAAATTCACCTAATATCCCCTCTGTTCCAATTAACTCTGACAGATAATTAGTCAGGAGACATCATGTTCATTTCTATTACACACTTAAGAATGGCATTATCACTTTGTTAGCTGAGAGACTGGAATCCTGAACATTTTATGCATTCATTTCTATTTTATGATTTATACTAGTTGATAAGCCCGTTATACGGGCCACAGTAACACTGCCAGACGCTCGCGGGGCAGTCATGCACAGTAGAGATTGCCCGCGCTGCAGCTGACACAGCCGCGGTGCAGGCAGTCTCTACTGAGCATGACTCCAGCATGCACAGCAGTCTCTACTGCACATGACTGTGGCGTTACACACGTTTTAGCGAATTATTATATAGGATGTTAAAGCTGGACACTGTGCAATACATTTAGGGTGATGTTCTAAGTAAAACTTGACCAGTTAAGGGGTAAACCATCTGCAGCATAAGGAACAAATACACATTCCTATTGAATTAAATGGGGCTTTTAACCCCTTTAATGATAGAGAGGTCTTACAATACATTGAAGATTAAGGGTTTTATTTGTTCCCCGTGGTACAGTTGGTTTCCTGCAGAGTTGTACCACTTTTTTCTTAGGTCATTAGCCTAGTAAGGTTTGCCATTGCGCCTATAAAGAATAGGCCAGCTGTTATACTTATGACACAATTAATTTAACCATTTGAGTGCCAGAGGGGTACGCGATGCAATGCAAAGCAATGTGTTGCATACACCTCTGGCATGCAAAGGATTAACTATTTTTACTTTGAAATGCTTCGTGACAAGTATGGATGAGTAAAATGTTTTGTCTCAAACAAGATACATGTAAAAACAGTCCATTCCACAGAAATTCTGACAAAAGGTGCAGTTGTTAGGCTTTTTCCATTGTTTTCATTGTATTGATATACAATGATATCTATGTATTCCCCCACATAGAAAGTCCCTGTGGTTAAAATATAAAAGATGTCAGTTTACCACATGTTATTAGTCTGTGCTTGTGAGAGAGAGAGAGAGAGAGAGAGAGAGAGAGAAATCAATTGAAATTTTAATGCTCGCTAACATAGGCAATCAGGCAAAGAGAGGGAGTTGGAGTTGCTTGACAGAAGCTTTGGTGGTAGCCAGCTGTTCTCTGTATGTAGGCATATGTAAAAAGAGAGTTAAGATACTTTTTATTCAAAAGTGACAGCTGCATTCAGACAGGCAGATGATCCAAGTTCCTACCTGACCTAGCTGAGACTGATCTTAGAGAGTGACAGATGCTTTGCAGACAGATAAAACTACACCCTACATTCAAGCCAGATAGGTATAACTTGACATACTGTGTGGACACAGACACACACGCACACACACACACACACACTCTTCTACATTTGTAAGACAAAAGAGACAAATGTAAATTGAGGTTTAGTGGTGCTGCATGCCTTCAGCAGCTGCTGTGCAGTGCGCTGTATCCTTTATTCCATTTCTAATTCTGAAGCTAACAGGTCTATCCTCATCCTGTACTGTACTTAAATAATAATAATAATAGTCTAGTTAATTTAGGAGAGAAAACTGCAGCTCCTACTGCTTTGGCTCAAGCCTATGTGTAGAGACAGACAGTCAAAGATGGCTAGCACTTTGGCCCCTGCCACAGATGGAAGAGAAAGTCAGCAGTTCTAGTTGTAAAGGGAGTCCACATACCCCATGACCCAATGATGCCCAGTCCTTCGTCATTGCCCCTTGGAATGTGGGGAAGTATATTGAAGAAAGATGCAGAACTTGCTTGCAGTATGAGCAGCACACGTCTGATGCCTGTGTCTGCTGCTACTTCTGACAGTGTGCCTTCTTCTGTTACGATAGCAAGTGTGACAGCAGGGGACCCTCTGTCACACTTGCCATCTCCAACTAATCTCAAAGAGCAGCAAGACACTGGTGGTGGTGATGAGAGTGAGGGTAATGGTGGAGCAGCTGGTGTAAAGAAGAGTATGAGAGCATTTTTACTGGAAAGTGACAGGGAATGTGAAAATGAGATGCAAATAGGGATGGGCATCACCACTACCTTCAACAGTGATATTGTGGAGTATTCACTGCATGATGGAGGCTGTAGGGAATCACATGAAAGCTACATGAGCACCCCAGACTGTCGATTGTCCACTATTTTCAAAGACAATAAATATCTTTTTTTTTTTTTTTTTTGCTTTAGACTGAACACATTCACTATATTCATCTGATTGAAAAACAATGGGGCAAATCTACTGCATCATAGGGGAAGAAAGACACCAAATTCCCATCAATTTCAATGGGGCTTTTAACCCCTGAATACTATAGATGTCCCCAACCATTTAGAAAGCCCAATTTAGATCATGTCTCTACCCATAGGACATTTATCTTGCTCTAAAATTACTCCTGTTTTGGTTGTGCAACCAGACCTTACTATCAACGTACCATTCAGTTAGGCTAACCATATAATTCCACTGCACTTTCTTTATCATATTAGTTTAACATGGAATGTATTTAATCTATAAACTTTAGTTGCTATCACAGATGAAGGTTTCTGTTCTAGACCAGTGTGATGGATCAGGCCAAACATCTGAGTGCCTGATCTACTAAAAAATGTAAGTCCACTTCTATATCCATATGGGACACATTCAAGACCTGCTTGCATTAAAGTCATAACAATTGCTGTGTGTATGCACCAGCATGCACCAAAGGTATAAAATGCTCTAGTGCACCCCCTGGAGTGCAGACACAAAAGTTGTAAGTGATTGTACACTAAGCTAGACTGATAGATGTTTACATTCCCCCTATATTTTCACAATTAACGCTGATATATACATTTTATAACACTCTATACACATTAAGGACCGGAGGAGTGTGCATTGTAAAGCAATGGGTTGCAAACCTCTTTTGTCATTAAAGTTTAACCTATTCTGTTTTGTTATATATTGCTATTTAGAAATTAAGCATACTTCTTATTTTCAACAGGAGATCTTACAGGCAATGGGTTAATTAGTTAAGAAAACTTGATCAGATTTCATAACTTTTTCCGCATGTGTAAAAATTGCCCCAGTGTTTTAATGTTTGGGATATCACTGGGAGATAGTCTTACATGTTTATAAAACACTTGTGTTTACATTTCCTCTGCTGTTTTAACACATATTAGGTATCAAGCACTTTTACATGCTTGTATCCATAAACTGTTATTTTTAGAAACTTGATCACTCTAATGGAATTTTAGGCCTTCGACAATTCCATAATTTGACACTTGATAGCCATTCTACTGAGAGTTTCACATTATACATGACTAATTTTGAATTGCTGACCTGTCTCAAAAGAAATGCTTAGCTTTTATCACATTTGCTCAGATATTAAATATAGTGCAATAAATAAAAAACAGTTCTAAAAAATATATGATGGAGGTTCAACCAATTATGCTCAATGCTTGGGTTCCAAATGTTTTCTTGCATTATTTACCTTCATTTATTGAGAGGTGAAAAATCACTTCAGTTAAAACTCAGTTCTTATAATGGAACTCTCACTTTTAGACATGATTAGTTTCTTTTAAAGAGAATTAAAAGTTGTCTAAATGTTGTACTTATAACAGGAGAGAAAAAAAAAAAAAAACGGGATCCAACCTATGTGTAGTAATTTATTAGACGTTATAAAAATATATTAAAGGGATAGTAATGTTTCATAATAAAAGCAGCTCCAATTAATCATCATAGAATTTGGACTTTGGAGAGTGTTATTTCAATTCTGTCAGAGTTGTAGTTCAAGAGTAATTGAATGACAAAGTATCCCCCTCCCATCCCTTTTACTGATGTAACACTGTTCAGCCAGAGCAGGAGGGAGGTGCCCAGGTAGATTGCAGAGAGGGACAATCTTCAATTATGATAAGGGAAAAACCTGAAAAACTTGTCAAGGGGGCAGGGCTTTCATTGTTCTCATAGGAAGAAGATTGTCCCCTTCTGTTATCTGTCTGGTCTATGGACTAGATTCCACATCTGAGAAGAGATGGCTTACACTAGGTAAAAGGGGCGGGAGGGGAAACTTTGCTTGTGAATATCCCTCAAACCATAAAGGTTTGAGAGATAAGACATATCGTTCTTCATGTTTTTTTTTAATGCCTACAAAATAAAATAAAGATAAAATGAAGTATTACTATTCCTTTAAAAACAAACTACCCTGTTCAGGATATCTACTCATAAGAACCCTATTAAATAAATCACAATAAAGCCACATGACACTATCTCCAGGCATCAGGATTTAGATATCTTAACCCCTTTATGTCCAATGGCGTGCCAGGCCCGTCCTGGCTGTCCGGCACTCAAGGACCAGTGACGGTCCTGGCACGTCATGGAATTCAGGGCTCCCTGCGCAGTTGCACCCCCTCGGGGAGCCCTGAATCGGATAGGAAAAAAAAAAGCTCTGTGGTCCTTATGTTCCGGCCGTGCGTGCACATGTGCCGGTCCTTAAGGGGTTAAGGACTACATTATGAACTTTTGTTACAATTTTATGGAGTTATGTCAGGCTTGAGCACTATCTAAGTTATTTTGGTTTATATGTTGTACTTGACATTTTTGGTAATATAAATAGGTTTTGAGAAATTAATCTTTATTTTGTTGATGGCACAGTGTGGCACTTTATGCTAATTAATTTGTTGCTAGTTCAATATTCCCATACATTGTGTTATGAATGAATCTAGACAGTGCCCATATGCCCAGGGAAGTTCTCTTAGCACAGTAAGTTATGAGTTCAGCCTCAAACAGAACCAATTAGAATACTATTCATGTTCAATGCCACCACGTCTAATCTTCATGAAAAAAACTTGAAATGGATAACAGACACTAGATACATACCTCAAGATCTAGAGAATCGGCCTTATGCACAAAAGAAAATGGGAGTGATTAAGAGTAAATCAGCTGTACCATTGAGGACAGATACAATTATCAGTAGATTTAAACTGTTCTTTTAACTCCTTGAATTTGATGGTGACCCATGTGATAAAACTTACTGAGTCTCTTTCCTGCTCCTACACTAGTTCCTGCAAGGTCATGCAAAGGCTTCTTTTACTTAGTCCTTGATCTGCAGCTGTTTAGTGGTGACATGATGTCTGAGATGCAGAAGAAGAAAGAACAAGATGTGCCAATAGTACCATGAAACCTTAATACAACTGTAAATAAAAACCTTCAGTGGTAGACACTTTCATTGGTTCCTGGGAAGACACATAAGTGCATTAGCAGCAAAACTTGTATCAGGGGAACAACTGCGTCTATTCAGACTCTCAAAGATACCCAAGGTAATCAGATAAGATTCACAGAAGGTGATTAAGTGATCTCAAACAAAAGTTGGAAAAAATCTATATTTATTTAAAAAAAAAAACAATATGGCCCTAGATTTTTCATGATTCACAGCACTTTCATCAGGAGTACAATGATGGCATATGAGAAGTCAGGAAGTTTGTGCTTTTCAGGCAACATATTACCCAGTTACTAGTGTTGAGCGAGCACCACGATGCTCGGGTGCTCGGGTGCTCTGACCGAGCACCCCCTGAGGCTCGAGTGCTCGGCCGAGCACCCGAGCCCCATTGGAATGAATGGGGCGACACCAGGCACCCCCTGCTCTGATGAGGGGAGGGTGCCTGGTCAATGCCCCCTTCATCTCCGCTATGCCCCCTTCATCTCCGAATGCCCCCTTCAGCTCCGCAATGTCCCCCTTCAGCTCCGCTATGCCCCTCTTCCACAATGTGCCCCTTCATCTCTGCTATGCCCCTCTTCCACAATGTGCCCCTTCATCTCCGCTATGCCCCTCTTCCACAATGTCCCCCTTCATCTCCTCTATGCCATAGAGGAGATGAAGGGGGACATTGTGGAAGAGGGGCATAGCGGAGATGAAGGGGCACATTGTGGAAGAGGGGCATAGCGGAGATGAAGGGGCACATTGTGGAAGACGGGCATAGCGGAGATGAAGGGGGACATTGTGGAAGAGGGGCATAGAGTCTATGCCCCTCTTCCACAATGTCCCCCTTCATCTCCGCAATGCCCCCTTCATCTCCGCAATGCCCCCGTACCTCCAGTCCCTGGTGGTCCAGCGGAGCTTCTTCGGATCTGTGCCTCTTCCGGCACAGATCCCCGCCACCCAAACATGTCGGGCGAGCACATGGCGGTACTCGACGAGTACCGCCATGTGCCGATCCGAGCGATGCTCGAGCCGATCCGAGCATCGGCCGAGCACGCTCGCTCATCACTACCAGTTACCAAATAAGCAGGATGTAGAGAGCCAATGCTTATGTATTGATACATTGGTATATTCCAATGAACCTCTATCCAACACACAACTTGTATGTGAAAATATCTTTTAAGGAGAACGATCATCTCTTAATAATGAAAATAACTGAGAAAAGGTGAGAACTTTAATTGACAATATATTCACTAAACATCGTAGAAATATATTTAATCAAGAATCCCAGACTATATATATATATATATATATATATATATATAAAAGAATAAGCCTCATTGCATAATTTATGGTACCTCACACGCAGAACATAATTTATGTCTTCTCAGAAAACAAACACACATTGAACAGAATGCCTCATTACATAATTTATGTCTCATTAGGAGACACAACTCCTATTGGGTGATTCAATGGGGATTTTACTGCTCCCATTGGGTGATTCAATGGGGGCATGTTTATCACACAGGTAGTTGGCCCACCCCCGCCAGCCCGTCCACCACTATCCAACTGACAAAAAAAAAATATAGCTGCCACTCGCTTCTGAAGTAGGGGATATCAATAACTTCTCCTGGTCCACACACACTCTCACTCAGGATCATGACCCCCACAAACACACTGTTTCACCTCCCACAGATAATTGTAACCCTCCATACACTCTGTTTCGGTACGAGGGTGTAATGTTTCCATAAAATACAAACTCAGGGATAAACTTAATAGCAACTCTTTTATTTAACTCTTTTCATCTCTTCAGTCAAACTCACTAACTGTCTGTTTTCAGCTGTCACTCCTCCACTTCCTGCTTCCTGATTCCCACTCTTTCTCCTTAAAGGGAGAGAGCTGCTTTGCTGTATGTTTCAGAGGACAAGCCTCAAACACCACTTTCTATTTGTTCCCTCAGCATATTGCTGTGTTGCCTCAACTGAAGAGCCACCGTGTGTTATATTGCTATGTTACCTCAACTTAACCCTTTGAGTGTCAGAGGGGTATGCAATGCATTGCAAAGACTGTCCTTGAAAAGTTATAGATCTGTGGGTGGAGGAGGGTCAAGTTAGGCTGAAATTGGCGAATAACGGTACTTTCCTCTTGGCGAATAATTTTCCACGAAAAGTGCCGTTTTTCCACTTTTTCCCGCCCTTTTCACAAATTGAAATCAATGGGAAGAAAAATATTTCTCCACCACAGGAAAGTTTTCTACAGCCATATAAAAGGCTGTCAGGCTCTCACAGCATGCCATTTTGTGTTTGTGAGAGGAGAGAGCAGTACGTTTTTTGAGCTTGAGAAGACAGAGGGTAATTGAATTATAGTTTAAGGAATCTTTTAGGTAGAGTCAGTGGGGCGAAGAAGGGAGGAAGGAGGTTGACCCCAAATACTCCAAAAGTCCATGTGACTGACTGGCAAGACACAGGCAGCTAGGGACCTATTTGCTTGCTGAATTTGTTGTTATTGTCTCTGTGCTGGGTGGGGAATTATTTTGTTTTTCATTTATAATTTTTTGGACAGACTGTGATAAGGCAACAGGGTGGACAACTTAAAAAATAAAAATAAATAAATATAAAAGAATAAAGAACTAAATATATTAGGTGACAGTGACAGACAGCTGACTGGGCTTAGGCATTGGGCAAGGCATCATATAGGTCCATCAGTTGTTGTGTATCGTACAGTAAAAAAAACACAGTGTAGTTGCGTAATGTCCAGCAAATTCACAAGGGGAGGGGTGGAGCAGTGCAGGGACATGAGATTAAAGTAGTAGTTCAAAAACTGATGCAGCAATGGTTGTTGCAGAGTGTGCAATCAATTATGATGATCCCTCTACTCCAAGGGAGGATGCAGTTTGTCAAGGTCCCAGCAAAACTAGTTCCAGCACCACCAGTGCCAGTACAAATAAAGAACCATATAAAAAGAACACTGAAGACGACAACAAGCCACATTCAAGTGTTGATGATGCTGGCAATAGCACAATAGAGGAAGGTGTAGCAGCTGAACTGCCTGCTGCATCAGATAGTGAGACAAACAAGCACCAAAACACCCATAGTAGGGAACTTTGTTACAATAAAAATAATAAGAAATTGTTTGAGGCCTCTAAAAGCTTAGAGGAATATAAGGGTAGTGGGCAAGAACTGTTAAGTGACGCTGCTGCTGCTGAGGATGACCTAATGATGACTGATGATGATGCAAATCTAGAATATATCCCTCCATCATCCTTCTCTTGTTCAGATACAGATGAAGTTGAGAGTGAGGATGTGTCATGGTTTTTGATGAACACTCAGACAGAACAGTAAGGTTAAAATGACTTTATTGAGTAAAGTGCATACAAAGAATAAGGCCGCAGGCCCACAATATGAAACAACAATATATATATATATATATATATATATATATATATATATATATATATAGTCAATAAGGCAATGACTGTGAACAGAATGACTGAGATGGGATTCAGGAACAGGAGGTATCAAAAGCAGGCAACCCTCCTTTAGAGAACCTGGAGAGATCAGGCTACTGGACCCCGACTGACAGCAGGACAGAGGATGGCAGGAAGTCCTGGAGATGGTAATTGACACGAGACCCAGACACCTGGGTGGCACAGAACCCAAATAGGCAACACTGACCACGGGACAGGGCTCCCAGGGTCACCGAGGCCACCACTTACAAATGGTAAACCCTAGAGCACTAGGGGTGGAACATAGGCGAACAACTGGAAGGCCACAAGTGTCCCCCCACAGGACAGTGGAACAAGCACAAATGCTGGCTCTAGGCCCGATGGCCACTAGACAGGTAATAGAGCTCAGGGTCTACACACACTAACAAGTACGTACTAATGCAAGTGCTGGCCCTAACCCAGTCACTGCAACACAAAGGAACACAAGGATTGCCTAGGCACTGAACTACTTAACAGGAGACTCCCAGAGATACACAGAAACTCCCACAGCCCAGCAAATAGCTCAGAGAGAGACACAGAGAGATCTGAGTAACTCAGTCAGCACTTGCTAGCACTGTACTAGTACTTTGTGTGTACACACCGCCACAGGCGGTAGGAGTAAGTGGCTATAGCACGAATGCTATGCCTACGGTCGACAAAATAAGAATAGCCTCATACGGCGCACCCCAACAAGGCAACCGGAATCTGTTGAATGTAATGCTGGCCAGTTAGGACAAAGGAGGAGGCACAGCCATGCATGGATGGCAACGGGACAATGGCTCAGCCAGGACAGGTTTACAAAAGAACGGAAGCACAGACTGGTCAGGAGCAAAGGCACTGCTCAATAGCCAGACAGGCTAGCACAGAGATGGTTCTCAGCCAGATCCGTTGAACAACGGAGAGGGTTCTCAGCCAGATCATTTGGTAACGGAGCAGTTCTCAGCCAGATCAGTACAGCAACAGAGCGGGTTCTCAGCCAGAGCAGTACAGCAATGGAGTGGGTTCTCAGCCAGAGCAGTACAGCAATGGAGCGGGTTCTCAGCCGGATCAGTCGGTAATGGAGCGGGTTCTCAGCCAGATCAGTTCAGCATCGGAGCGGGTTCTCAGCCAGCTCAGTCGGTAATGGAGCGGGTTGTCAGCCAGATCAGTTCAGCAACGGAGCGGGTTCTCAGCCAGATCAGTTCAGCAACAGAGCGGGTTCTCAGCCGGATCAGTCGGTAACAAAGCGGTTCTCAGGAAACACAGGAACGTCGTCAGGAAGGCCGGGTCATACACGAACAGCAACAAACGTCAGGCTCAGATAAACCATCAAAGGGCGCCTTGGAATAGATGTGACAGGATATATAAAGGCAAGCCCTGGGTGGAGCAAGGATGTCAGGCCAATAAGAAAGCAGCATAGAAATAGGCAAAGTAACAATGTCTCTGTCAGAGCAGGAACACGGGCACCATGATAGGATGATAACAGGGCTATAATGTTAGCAGAAAGTCAAAGGCTGAATCTTCCACCACTTTTAAGGACCACTGTGTCTGTCTATAAACTGTTTGAGAAAGCCATTGGAAAGTCTGACCCTGGACAAGCACAGATGTCAAAAAGCACACAGTCACCCTATCAATCATCATCAGCATCATTGCCTCTTCAAAGTCCAAGTCCCACTCAGCCACACACACCTGTTTTGAGTACCCAGCAACAGCAACACAGGTTAACAACCACAAAGTTAGATATGACGAGTGCCTCTGCTGCTGCTGTTGCTGTAAGTGCTGCACCTTTGACACCTAGTAGTAGTGGCAGTAGAATGACATCAACATCTAGCCCCAGTAGTAGTAGTATCAGCAGCACCACCTCAGGAACCCTTATTCCATGATGTCCACAGTATGGAGATACTTCACTCACAATCCTCAAGCTAAGCATGTTGCTATCAGTTGTCTGTGCAAAAAGCCCATGAGCAGAGGGAAAGCAGGCTCACACATAGGCACCTCCTCTATGAGATCCCACCTGAAGCACAAGCACAGGTCTGACTGGGAGACACACTATCAGCAGGCCAAAGGTACCACCACTAGCAGAAGCACTTTAGAAAGTTCCCAGGGCTCTAGGGCAGAAAAAAGAAGTAGTAAAGTTATTTATGTGTCAGAGCGTGTGCTACTGCCAGTGCCAACAGTTAGTTCAGTCCAAATAACACCTATGGCTCCTGCTGCAAAGGAGTATGACAAACAAAGCCAGGATAAATATATTACCAACAGCACAGATGAGGAGGTGCAGGAGGGATGTGAAGAAAGGTTGCCACCATCTAACCCACTTGGGACCACTGTTGTGACCGATAAGTAATATGTGTCAATAATCTGAGAAGAAGGATAGCGTATGACAATGGTAAAAATACATAAACAGATCACGCCATGCCAGTCCTCCACCACCACCACTACAATAGACATCTGCCACATTGTAGGTTGTACTTTACTTTTTTTCATTACTTGAAAGCAGGAAGTTAGTGTTGTGGGCAAAGGACAAATGCATTCTGCATGCTAACAAAATTTTCAAGCAATATGTTGCTGTAGGACTCACAACTTTGACTTTCAGCCACTTATTTCTAAACTTCAGCCCTCAGAAGAAGCAATATTACAGTGGTAAATGAAGTATCTATAGGAAATACAGGTGAAAAATGTGTTAAAATAGGGGGAACATTTGTTAAAATATGCGAAAAGGAGGACATTTTTGCATAGGTGGAAAGGTGAATTATTTCGCTGGAGGAGCAAAAAAATTGACAAGTTTTCGCGAAAAGTCACGCAGGAAATTTTTCATATTTTTCACCTGCCCCTATTTGTGAGTTGGGGGGAGACGTGGCTGTGAGTCTGAGAAATGGAAAACCACATAGTACAAATATACACATAACACACACACATACATTATCATACATACTCACATGTGTCTACCCTAGCAGCCAATGTTGTGGCACTCCTCCTTGGAGGTAACTGCTGAGTATGTAGTCCATTTGAGTCTGACATGCCTGCATTAGGGTGGACAGGCTGCATTGGGTCTGGGATGGTGTTTTTGTGTATTGGCCTGGTGAGGTCTGGTGAGACATTTACATGCTTAATTAACACTTTGAGTGCCAGAGAGGCATTCATGCATTGCAACTCAATGCGTTGGGTACCTCCCTGGCACTCAGAAGGTTAAATGTTGCCTTAAAATGGAGCATTCCCACTCTACTGTTACAGAAAATCATGTGAGACCCCCCTCCTACCAACTAAAATTATAGGGGAATAATCAGTCTTTATTCACTGAGTGCCCATAGTTATCTAGAGCCTGCCAGATAACTTCAGTGGTAAAATTATTTAGGCTTAGGCAGAGTAAAATATAACCCAGGCAATAAAATGACAAGCATATGTGAGTGCACAAAAATAAGGCAAAACACAAATGAAAGCAAGTATTTTGAGCGATGGTATATAACCCTTTAAGTACCAGAGGGGTATGCAACTTATTGCTTAGCAATGCATTGCGTACCCCTCTGGCACTCAAACGGTTAATAATTGCAGCCGGTTTATAAAGATGTAGCCACTAGCCAGACTACAGTACCAGAATGGTGTGCAAAGCATTGTGAAGTAATTTGTTGCACACCACTCTGTTCCTTAACCCTTTAAGGACCGGGAAAATCTGAGGTGGATTTCACTTAAGGACCGGAGCAATTCTGACCTTTTTGACTATGTCTTTGTTCAACAGTGTTTTCCCTCTAAGTACTTTATTTTACCCATGAAAACTATATATAGTGTTTTTATGCACAAATAGGGCTTTCTTTTGATACCACAATTATATGGATAGCCCACCATTTATTTTAGTAAAATTAAAGAAAACTGTAAAAAATTTAAAAAAAGCCATTTTTTTTTCTCTTGGGATCATTTGGGCACAATGGGTTAAATTTTTATGGAGACAGCATGAAAGGTATGACCAGTCAGTCATACCTACAAACTGGGCAGTTTTAAGTGGGCATTGTCCCCCTGGGTGAAAATCCCCATGTCCCTTTTTCCCACCCTATTTTGCCACTTTTTTTATTAATTACATTTGACGGTGAGTATAAGTGTATTACATGGATCCACAACAATCACACTTCCAATTTGGGTAATTGACATGTTGATTATTTAAAATTAAATTTTTTTTTGAAAAAAAATTGTGTTGGGTCTTTTAAAAAAAAACAAAACAAAACAAAAAAAAAAACAAAAGTTGATTTTAGCATGTCAAAAATTGACCTGCATCCAGCCAGCCTCCAGCACAGCAGTGTAGGGGTTAATAGCCCCAGCTGCTGCGTTTTTTTAACCACTAGGTGTCTCTTCTCTACTTCTCTGTCCCTTACTTTGATCATAAGGGACAGACAGGCAGAGTTGAGACACAGAGAC
This sequence comes from Rhinophrynus dorsalis, assembly GCA_037306005.1. Classification (NCBI taxonomy): domain Eukaryota; kingdom Metazoa; phylum Chordata; class Amphibia; order Anura; family Rhinophrynidae; genus Rhinophrynus; species Rhinophrynus dorsalis. The sequence goes on from CM074724.1 coordinate 271,527,307, forward strand.
AGTACTGCCTCTTTCATTCACAATGCCGGTACATGTGATCACATGATCCGGTACAAGTGAAAGTGGCTGAGACGGAACGCTCCGGTACCACAGCGCTCAGTCTCAGCCTGGAAATATATGATAATAATGATAATAATATGATAGCAGCATGCACAGAGGCGCTCTGCTGTCATTCAACCCATGATGGTCCAGGACCATCACTGGTCCTTAAGGCAAAACAACCTATGACAATCCTGGACCATCATGGGTCGTTAAGGGGTTAAAGGGTTAGCTTTGTGATTTATTTTATTTTCTGCACCCTCTGTGTTAACATAAACAGAAAATCCCATACAGGTCAGTGGTAGTTGCTTATCAGATCAAGATAACACAGAAAATGATAGTTAAATCTGGCTATATCTGTAGTTATTTCTAATTAGATCTTAAAGGTCAAGGTGTGGGAAACACATGAGAGGGGTCCATTATTAGATAATTCAATCCTTTTGGCTTTCTGATTCAAATAAGATACGTCATTGGGAATAGATGGGATATCAGAAGCATGGTGCCTAGGGGTGATAATTGACACAGCTCTCTCATTTTCTCCTCATATTAACGCCATCGCTAAATCCTGCCGCTTTCTGTTGTGTAACATTACTAAAATCCGTCCCTTCCTTTGTTCCTCCACAGCCAAAATTCTTACACAAGCACTCATTTTCCACATGGACTACTGTAACCTTCTTCTCTCTGGCCTTCAGCCTCCCAGCTCCATCCTCTTCAATCCATACAGAATGCTGCAGCACAAATTATGCTGTTGTCACCTAGGTTTTTCCCTTCCTCCATCCTCCTCAAATCTCTCATGTGTCTGCCTATCAAACTCCAGATCTCTTACAAAATTCTGCTTCTCTCATTCAAAACTCTTCTTTCCTCTACCCCTTCCTACATTTCCATTCTGATCTCCCACTATACCCCATCCCGCCACTTACGATCAGCCAATAACAATCTTCTCTCAGCTCCTTTTGTGTCTTCAGCCTTCTCACGTATCAAATCTTTTTCTCTCATTGCTACTTATCTTTGGAATGCTCTACCTCAAGCTCTGCTCCACTGCACCTCTCTGATGGTCTTCAAGTCATGACTGAAACTACACTTCCTTAACAAAACTTAAACATGTCACATGGCACTGATTTTGTACAACTTAGGCTCTTTATAAATGATTTACTTTATGTCTCCTATCCTAACTAGAACTCTGGAACTGTATTCAGCACTTGACCGTTATGTACTCTGTATGGCTCCCATTACCACTTTAGATTGTAAGCTTTCGGGCAGGGACCTCTCATCCAATGTTTCACTTTGCAAAGCTCTTGTAACCCTGTATTGTCAAAACCCTTCATTTGTAAAGAGATGCATACACTTGAGGCGCTATCTAAATAAACATATTAATTCATTCATTTATCAAAATGTTACATTTCCAGACAGGTAAACTATCTCAGGCAAATTTATTTAGTTTTTGTTGGCTGAGAAACGTAATATATCATATAAGAGCAGTGTAATTTATCTAGACTTTGGCAAGGACTTTTTACTCTGTGTCAAGAAGAGAAGATTAAGGCCCACATGCTCATGTAAAAGAGGCAAAATTCTGAAGCAATTCAATTGCACCTTAAGGGATAAATTAAAATTCACATTCATTTAATATTTTCAGTATTCCATGATGTGGCTGCCAGTTCCAAGGCATGTTCCTATGTTTGCCCTTAAAGGGGAACTACCACCCCGCAATAACTTTACCTTAAATCAGTCTTCATCTGGCGACTAGCTGCTTAGTAGCGCTGGCTCAAAAGGGACTGACAGCGCAGGCGCACGGACGTCACTGTGACGAGATGTCCGTGCTTCCTGCTCCTGTGACCGTCAGAAAAAGGCAAAAATCTTTTGAACCGGGTAATATTTCTGGCGACTAGCGCTACTAAGCAGCTAGTCACCAGATGAAGACTGATTTAAGGTAAAGTTATTGCGGGGTGGTAGTTCCCCTTTAAGTCATTGCAATCACTCTATCTGCATTTAGGCTTCCTACAGCTACATCTTATAACATGGATAGTAGTAGGAAAAGTGCTACAATATGTACATTTATGTACTTTTTTTAGCTATTCTCCTGTGTTGGGGATTTTTTGTTAACAGTTTCACATCAAAAGTTGTTTTCATATTAATGACTGTATATTATTATAAACATTAGCTCATTTGGTGTGGGGCAGCCTTTGTGGAGGGTAGTAACACCCTTTCATTCAGGTCAGACTTCTGATTGGCCTGTTTGGGGGTGTCCTGTTTTTGCTCACGTCTGTTCCCTATGTGGGCTTTTGTTATTTGATTTTACTTACCTTTGTATTTATCTCACTTGGAGTTTTTTTTTAACCCCTTAAGGACCAGGAAAATCTGAGGTCGTTTTCCCTTAAGGACCGGAGCAAATCTGACCTTTTTGACTATGTCTTTGTTCAACAGTGTTTTCCCTCTTAGGCTTTTATTCCCCCCCCATAAATTATATACTGTTTTTTTAAGCATAAATAGGGCTTTCATTTGATACCCTATTTATTGGATAACCCACCATTCACTTTATTAAAATTCAAAAAAAAGGTTAAAAAATTAAAAAAAAACACCATTTTTGATTTTTCTCTTGGGATCAATTGGCCACAAAGGGTTAAATTTTTATGGAGACTGCATGAAAGGTATGACTGGTCAGTCATACCTACAAAATGCGCAGTTTAAAGTGGCCACTATCCCCCCTGGGTGAAAATCCCCATGTCCCTTTTTCCCACCCTATTTTGACACTTTTTTGTCCCTGGCATTTGGTGGTGTATATAAGTGTATTACATGGCTCCACAACAATCACACTTGTAATATTGTTTAATTATATATATTTTTTTAAAATAAAAATGTTTTTGGGAAAAAAAAAAAGTGTTTTGTGTTAAAAAAAAAAAAAAAAAAAAAAAAGAAGTGTAAAATTGCAGGTCAAAAATTGACCTGCATTTAGCCAGCCTCCTGCACCAGCAGTGAAGGGGTTAATACCCCCAACTGCTGTATTTTTTTTAACCACTAGGTGTCTCCCATCTACTTCTGTCTCCCTTACTTTGAGAGCAAGAGAGACAGAAGCAGACGAGACAGGCACAGACAGCATGCTTTGCATGCTGCCTCTGTCTGTCGCTATGCCGGTACATGTGATCGCTGATACGGCGATCGCATGAACCGGAAGAAGGAAGAAGGGCTGAGACTGAATGCCCCGGTCTTGGAGCACTCAGTCTCAGCCTGGATTTAATGATAGCAGCGTGCACGGAGGCATGCTGCTATCATTTAAGCCATGACGGTCCTGGACCGTCATGGGTCATTAAGGGTATAACAACCCATGACGGTGCAGGACCGTCATGGGTCCTTAAGGGGTTAATACTTTTCTTGCTTTATACATTGTATAGTGTTTTTTATACTGTTTATAATTTCACAGTTTAAAGGTTTATCCCTTTGTGATGTGATGTAGGTTGAATGTGCAACAATATCAGACTGACACATTCCTTTTATTTAGACAGAGAACATCCTTAATCATATTGGCATATGTTATTGATGTTTAGTTTTTGATATTCTGTATCTCTGAATAATTCTAAGTCCATATTAAACTAATTTTTTTCTTAGAAATTTTGACTTTTTCTTTCTCTGAGCACTAAGATTTGTTGATATATTTTTGTTTTTAACAATCTGGAGAGTGGAGGATTGTAATCTACGCAACTGGAGAGAGACAAATATCTTCCGGCGCCAGTGTAAGGTGTGTTTTAGAGCAAAGACATGTGATAACCAACATTAAAGGGATAGTAATGTTTCATAATAAAAGCAGCTCTAATTAATCATCATAGTATTTGGACCTTGGAGAGTGTTATTTCAATTCTGTCTAAGTTGTAGTTCAAGAGTTATTCAATGACAAAGTATCCCCACCGCCCCTATTAATGATGTAACACTGCTCATACAAATCAGAAGGGAGGTGCCCAGGTAGATTGCATAGAGGGACAATGTTCAATTAAGATAAGGAAAAAACCTGAAAAACTTGTCAAGGGGGGGAATGGCCTTCATTGTTCTCATAGGAAGAAGATTGTCCCCTTCTGTTATCTGTCTGGTCTTACAACCAGATTCCACATTTGAGAAGAGATGGCTTACACTAGGTAAAAGGGGTGGGAGGGGAAACTTTGCTTGTGAAAACCTTTATGGTTTGAGAGATAAGACTTATATCGTCGTTCATGTTTTTTTAATGACTACAAAATAAAATAAAGATAAAACAAAGTATTAATATCCCTTTAAAGCTATAAAAAATGTATTAAATATTTATATATTATGTATACCATTCAATATAATGCAAAGAAATATATATTCATAAATCTAAAACTGAAAATGTATGGATATAGGATCATTTCATCACAGTCTAATAACAATGGTAAAGTGCCTTCTGCGATTTAATTTAAAAACAGAATTAAATGTAAAATACACTAGTAAGCTGAATATCATGTAAACTGAAAATACATAACATTCAGATTAGTATCCCTTATTCACAAAAAAGCTGAGTGATGTGTCAGCGGTACTTTAAACATTTACACCACGCTAGTGGTGGAGTGGGAAGTAGTCCATTTAGCGCTACCACTATCTACATTTAACTAGGGAAAGAGCCTGATAGTTTTTATACCTTTGGTGACACCTTTTTTGCATGTATAATAAGTACATTTACATTATAACATTTTACTGCTCCTGTAAGATAATTAATGGCTTGGATTCTAGAGATGTCTAAAATGTATTGCAAAACAATGCAAGGCATTTCTACAATCCAAGCAGTTAACAAACATTTCTGTTTAAATACCTAATTTAATTACCACTTTTACTTTTTGAAGTAGTGCATAAAACTTTCAGACTTTTTCCCAAATGAATCAATTACTATTTTCTCATTAGCTACTTTTGTATTTTTTTGTGTTATTGTAAAAATGTTTTGAAGCTTATTTACTAAGAAGAACTGAGGCAATTCTTATGCAAACTAATTTCACCACAGAAGACAAATACAAATGCCCACTGGCTTAAATGTGGTGTTTAATCCCTTGAGTGCTAGAAAAGTCTATAATGTTTTGCAAACCTTGTATACATCTCTATCATACATGGGGTTAAAATTAGGAATGGGCAAAATATTTTGCCCCAAAAGAGAAACACCACTTTTCCTCTTCAATGTGAATTTCCATGAAAAGTGCTGTTTTTTTCTTTATTTTCCACCCCATTCTCCTACAGCACAGGTAGCCACAGAACCACACATAATCACTCTCAACTGTCCCACTGTAATTATAAAAAAACACATACTGACCCCCACAGCCCTGACCCACTACACTGGTAGCCACAGAAACACTTACTGACCCCTAGCCTTGCCACACTGCACTGATAGCCATATAAACACACTTATTAAACCCTAACCTTGTTCCACTCCTCTGGTAGCCATATATCCACACATATTTAACCCCATCCTTGCCCTAATGCACTGGTAGCCATATAACCACACATACTAACCCACAGCCTTGTACCACTGCACTGGCAGCCATATAATCACTTACTGAACCCCAGCCTTGTGCCACTGCACTGGTAACCATATAACCACACACATACCCCAGCATTGTCCCACTGCACTGGTAGGCCATAGGACCACTTACTAAACCCCAGCCTTGTCCCATGGTAGCCTGGTGCACAATGGGCAATTGGAAGCCCTTGAGCTGCTGTCAGACAGTAACTGTGGGCTGGCAGGGAATAAGGGAAGTTGTAGTCTGAAAGCAGCTAGAAGGCTTCCTATTGTTTACCATCCTAGCTTTATCCCTTGAATGCCATAGAATCACATATACTGACCCCCACAGCCTTGTCCCATTGCACTAATAGACATAGAACTACATATGTTGACCCCTCAGCCTTGTCCCACTATGTATGTATGTATGTATGTATCTTTATTTATATAGCACCATACATGTACACAGCACTTTACAGTATGATACAAAAATACAGAACTGGGTTAAGAGCATCAGGCTAAAGTGCAATCATTGCATTATTTGCAGAGGAAAATGCAGCAAGTGGACTCATACTTTGGGAAAGAGACCCTGCCCCAAGGAGCTTACAATCTAATTAGAAATCATGACAACATACATAGACAGTAAGAGGAGACTCATAAGTGCAAATGCAAGGCTTATTGAGGGAAGAGCATAGTGATTCTAATGTGAGTGTCAGTATCCTGTTTTCCCAAGATATTGTACTGAGATGCCTCCTTGAGCAGGTGAGTTTTCAGAAGATGCTTGAAAGGGATGAGTGTGGCTGATTGATGAATGATGATAGGGAGGGCATTCCAAAGTCGAGACTGCAGCCAAGAGATGGCTCGAGTAGTGTAGGGAGAGGACAGAGAGAACCTTTGAGAAGACAGCAAGTGATGAGAAGGGGTGTAGCGGAGATACATTTCTCAATGGATATTTATTGGTGTTAGCAAAATGGAGGAGATTTTATGAATTGTGAATGTGAGGGAAATTTCATGTGAAAAGAGGAAAATTGTTTTGTTTTGTTTTTTTGCAAAAAATTTCCTGTCAGAAAAAATTTAGAAATTTTGCCCATCTGTAGTTAAAATCCAAATTTAAACGAATAGTAATTTTGAGAATGTTTAATTTGTCCCCTATAAGTGAAGTTGGCTTGACCCAGAATTACCACACTTCCTTCCTCTTTCTCTTAGCATATCAGTCTTGTTGAGTAGGTTCAATATTTTGTGTGTGTTTGTTTGTGTTTGTATATGTGTGTGTGTGTGATAATGAGAGAAAGAGAAAGATTGAGATTAATACTTAAAATAAATTGATTACATTCAATATTTTTAAAAAACTTTTTGCCTAAGCTCTGTACTAATAAAAGTTGTGGCCAATCCTCAGACAGGGTGATTTATACACTTTTCTCTTGTTATACTTGTTTGCAAAGTAATTATGACACCATGCTTAGTCAAACAGATAAGCTAATAATTATAAATGTGACGGATCTGAAGAATATGAAAACCTAATCATTTTTCACAGGATATAACTAAATCAATTCTTAACTTTGTGGATGATTGCATAATAGAAGGATGGGTATCATACTGTTCAGCTGTTAAATTAATATTTATTTAGTTGCTCAGGTTATTATATAAACAGAAATCTTACTTAACAGTATTATTTCTTTTCCTGTGAGGAAAATTATTTGTTTGTGGAATGTTTGCTTAGTTTTTTTTTTTTATTCTACTAGTCATAAGTATGATACTTTAGCGAACAACTAGGTGCTCACCATCAGTGGTCGACCTACTGACTAAGAGTCTAGCGCAAAGAAATTTTTGGGTCTCCAGTTCTCTGCAAACAAATAAAAATCCTAGATATTTTATATTGTCATAATTTAAAATGGGCCCCTATAGTTATCTGGGATCCATTGCGATGCACCTGCTGTGCCAGAGGTAGTGTATTCCCTGCTTATCATCTCTAATGAACAGTTGTCCAAATAGTTAAATTAATGAGAGAACTATACTTAATAGATAACTCAGACCTGTTACAGAGCATTGAAACAAACTGAAAATGTCTCTGACAATAACACTGATAAGGCCCAAACAAATAAAATGCACCAGAATCAAAGTCCCATCAGTGTGACTTGACTTTTTTCAGTGAGTGCTCAGTGAGCCAGCACTGTTCAACTGAGGATGGCTGGAGGCTTACAGTCTGATAAATCCCAGAGAGTGTCCTAAAATGTCTATGTGAGTTTCATGTTTGTTATGTATATATATCAGGGGTATCAAATTATTTTAACAATGAAAAAGGGGTTGGGGCCGGGCACTCTTACAAGTTTGACAACCCTTGCTCTATACTATATATAATTAATATCAGTAAAATGAGTGGGTTCAAAGTATATGTTTTTCTTTCCATTGGATCACAGGGAAAAAGTTTGAGAAACGCTACTCTATAGGATATTTTCCTACCCTAGGTGCTATCCGTTTTATTCCACAGGTTCCAGATACAGAAAAAAAAATATGTTAGTGCATGATACTGTCCAGAATAGAGAGTTTAGCCACATAATGCCCAGATAAATCTCTCTGAATTAGTAAATCAGTGGTCTCCAGATTTACATTTCACCCTTCCTGGGCATAATCAATGGGGTGAACCTGTTGTCTCTAGGCATCTGAAAGCAAGACTCCATATCTAGACTTCATTTAAATTCTTAGGAAGACAAAGCCCAAGGGTTACCAAATATGATATTTGCTCATTCTTCAAAATCAGGAAAATGTTTACTATATCCTATATAATAATTCGCCAAGTTGTGTGTAACGCCCGACATGCACAGTAGACACTACTGCGCGTGCGGCAGTCATACGCAGTAGAGAGTGCCCGCGCCGCGGCTGATACAGAGCTGGGCGCTCCGAAGGAGCGTCCAGCTCTGTATCAGCCGAGGCGCGGCCAGTCTCCACTGCGTGTGACTGCCCCACGACCAGCTGCCAGAGGCTCTGTATCAGCCGAGGCGCGGGAGACCCGCAACCGGCTGCCAGAGGCACTGTGGCTCGTGTAACGGGATGTTCAACTAGTAATTTATAAATGAATCATCAAGGAACAATCACCAAACCTATGTATGAGCAAAAAAAGAGAGAACAAAATACCTTACACTTAGAATGTATTTAATATTACATATGAATTAAACCTGGAAGATACTCATCTTAAACATAGAAACATAGCATTTGACGCCAGATAGGTACCATTCGGCCCATCTAGTCTGCCCATTTTCCTGCTGTAAAAACCTCAAAATGTATTTGGTACTTGGTCTTGTCTTATGTTAAGGGCAGCCTTATGCCTATCCCATGCCTGCTTAAATTCTGTCAATGTATTAACTCCTACCACTTCTGCTAGTAGACTATTCCACTTATCTACTATCCTCTCAGTAAAGTAAAAAATTCTTACATTACTTCTAAGCCCGTGTCCCTCTAGTTTTTAACTATGGCCTCTTGTCCTAACATTTTACTCCCTTTAAATATACTTCCCTCCTGCCCTTTGTTGAATCCCTTCATGTATTTGAATGTTTCTATCATACCCCCTCTCTCTCTTCTCTCCTCCAAGCTATACATATTCAGATTCTTTAGTCTATCCTGATATTTATTTTACTGTAAACCAGTCATCATTTTTGTAGCCCTTCCCTGAATTTTCTGAACAGTATCTATATCCTTCTGGAGATGGGGTCTCCAGTTCTGTACACAAAACTAGGTGAGGTCTAACTAGAGATCTGTAGAGTGGCATGACCACTTCCATTTTTCTGCTACTAATGCACCAAGATATACAACCCAGCACCCTGCTTGTATTATCCACAGCTTTATTACATTGCCTGACTACCTTTAAGTCATTAGAAATAATTACTCCCAAATCCCTTTCCTCTGTTGTCTCTGACAGCACAGTACCCTTAATAATCTATTTTTCCTTTGGATTTTTATGTCCCAAGTGCATTATTTTACATTTATCAACATTAAACTGCAGCTGCCACACTCTTGTCCATTCTTCTAATTTACCTAAATCATTTGCCATTTGGCTTATTCCCCCTGGAATATCTACCCTATTGCATATCTTTATATCACCTGCAAAAAGGCATATATTTTCTTAAAGACCTTTTACAATATCACTAATAAAAAGAACGGGCCCCAGTACAGATCCCTGAGGTACCCCACTAGTAACACTTCTTTCGTCCAAATATTCTCCATTGACTACCACCATCTGTCTCCTGTCACTCAGCCATTGCCTTATCAATTTAACTGTTTTTACATCCAGACCCAAACACTGCAATTTAATAATGAGTCTTCTATGAGGAACAGTGTCTAGTTACCTAGACAAAAAAACTATGAGGTTAGTTTGACAAGATCTAACTGCTGTAAACCCATGCCTGTTTGGTATCTTGCAAGCGATTAAAATTCAGATATTTAACAATTCTTTCCTTTAACACAGTTTTCATTAATTTTCCGACTACTGTTGTAAGACTTACTGGTCTGCAGTTACCAGACTCTTCCCTGCTACCTTTTTTTGTGAAGCGGTACTGGAGCTACTCCTGTTGATAGTGACTGATTCAATAATATTGTTAAAGGTTTTGCCGCAACACTCTTAAGTTCATTTAATAACTTTGGGTGTATCCCATCTGGTCCCATCGATTTATCTGTTTTTACCATTTCTTTTTTGTAACAGAGGTCCCTTCCCTTCATCTTCCTCTGTAAAAACTGAACAGAAATATTTATTGAAATAGCTAGACCTTTATTCTCATTTACATAGTTTCCGTTTCTTGTTTTCAGTCCAACTATTCCTTGTTTCATTTTCCTCCTTTCACATATATTTAAAAAATGTTGTATCCTCCTTTTCTATTGACTGGGCATTTGGTCTCCTTCAGCCTAGTCTTGTACCGATACCTATCTTCTTGCTTCTGCGTCTGCTTATATTTCCTAAATGATTCTTTTTTATCCTTTACTATATTTGCCACTTCTGAAGAGTACCACAGTGTTTTTTTTTCTTGTACCCTTGCTGACATGTCTAATGCACAGCTCTGTTGTATTTAATAAAACACATTTCAGATAATCATATTTCTCCTACTCTGTTGTATCAACCCCAAAATAGCCCCTTTAGTGAACAATCATACATTGTAGATATCTTTAAAATTCCACGGGTTATTAAAACCCAGCTTCTTTCAGTTCAAAGTTTTTATGTAATTCCCTGTGGTGCAGATGTTATACTCCAGAATTGTTCATCTTTTATTTGTGAATAAGGCCCAAAATTGAAGACTTGAAGTCTGGGGGTTAAGAATTTTCAGTCTGTCCATTAGGTATCCAAAGGTATCCCAGGCAAGAGTAATTTTGGCCTTTTTAGTATGACTTGTTCATCCATATAATTTTCTCTGTTTTTTTTAGTACATCTGTACAAATTACATACCCATCTTTTTTGCAGTTTTATACAATTTTTTTTTAATAAGATAATTTCTTAGAAGACCATTTTGTGTGGGTACATTTCATTTGATAGGAAAAATACTGAACGCAGGTATCCACACACCTGAGGCTCCTTTTTTATAAGGGGCAGGAACTGTGAGTCCACAAATTTCTGATCTGCTTTACTCTGTCGTGTGACTGCATAATTTTCTTTCTCAGTGTCAAAAATCTTGCCCTCCTGGTGCTTGGGTTTGCGCAGCTTCTTCTTCTTGACGTAAGAACCCGTTAGATTTTTAGGGATCTTGACACTTGAGATATCAGTCTTTGTAGTGGTGGCAATGACAAATTTCTGGTGAGCCCTTCTCAGAGGTACTCTGTTGATAGCTAAGGGCCCTGTTACTAATAGAAAGCCAATCTGAAGCTGCTTCAGAAAGACAACATGCTTCCCACTGTGACCGCCATTGAGGAGAATTAGCACTGTCCCAGGAATAACTGTAGAACAGAGATTGCACTTGTGCTTGCTGAAAGGATTCTTGCCATGACTCAACAGTCTGCATGGTACTTCCTCAGTGGTATAGTAACTGGGCATCTTATGAAGCTTCATCACCACCATGCTTATCCCCACCAACTGTCTTAGTCACTGTTGCTGGAGCCATTTCCTTCTTCTTTTCAGTCTTTGTCACTGGGGCCTTATATTTGTGCGTGTAAAGTGCCTTCCTGGTATACATGGCAGAACTGGAATACTTTTCAATTCCACGTTCCAGCACTGGGTTGCGGTTGGAATGCCTTTTGCCCTTCTTTACAGCCTTTTCTCCCTCCATCTTGGCTGTAAGGAAAAAGAAAGCAATATACCCTTTTTTAAGCATATGTTGGACTTTATTTTGCCACCACATTTATATGTATAACCCAAGATTTAATTTGATAATAATATAAAAATAAAATAAAAAAACATCACCTAGGTTTTCCTGTGATAATTTGTGCTAATTTTATACATTTTTAACTGCGGCTGGATAAAAGGTGTGAATGTTTGTTCATACCTCCCAAGTGTCCCTTTTTAGGAGGTACTGTCCCTCTTAGATGAAAATCCCTATATCACGCTTTCCCTCCTTGGTGTCCCTCTTTCAGGAGATCAGACTATGTGATGTGTATAAAAGTGTATCACATTGCTCCACAGCAATAAAACTCACATGAATGTTTGTTTAAACTTCAGTATATATGCTTACAATTCATAATGTGTAACTAAAATACTTTGGTCTTGCTCTAAATAATTTATTCAATAATACATAGAGGTGGCAATAGGTCATCAAGTGTCCTACCAACAGTTCTTCCCTCAGCTCCACCAATGTAAATCAAAATGCCCCTCTCTTTGACCATTTTCCTCTCTTGGGACTTCTGTTTCTTCTTTTCCTCATGACCACAATAAGGAAGAGAGAGGCAGAGAACAGTGACAAATGCAATGTATGCTTACATTGCCTTTGTCATGTAGCTCCATTTGCACATGTACCAGCGATCAATTGTATGGAGCTACCAGGGGAAGGCTGAAACTGGCTATTCCAGTCCTGGAGCAGTCAGTTACAGCCTCTGTGACATGATTACAGTGTTTCCTGATGTGCACTGTGATAATTAAGCTTTGACACTGCACATCACCCATCATTAACTGGTTAATAGTGAAAGCAGAACATGTCATTCTTGTTTTTATTGTTATTAAATAACAAGAAAGTCTATCTGAAGATATGCTTGACACCACAAGGCTGATGTAATAAGTAGAACTTGAGTAATACTGGAACAATGCAACTGCAGCATAGAGACAGTTATATGCAAGTATATGCAATCATTCAAGGAGTTAAAAACCCATTTAATGCCATTGGAATTTTTATTTTTCTATGGGGAAGTTGATTTCTTAGGAAAGTTTCTTAGGACATATCCCCAATAAATGATCCCTTGAAGGTACCTCCTCCCTGGAATTTATTGATGTGCATTGTCTTTTGTCCTGACTAAGGATATGTGGAAAATGGCATTTCCAATTTTCCATTAATAGGGGGTTATATGAAAGGGAAACTATAACGGTTATTCAGACTCTCAGACCAGAGGTAAAAAATAAAACACAGTTTTATTGAGAAAAATATAGGAACACGGCCCCCTAAGGGCAGAGGTAGGTAATGACACGTAACTGAAGGCAATATGTAATATAGCAGACACAGAATGATAGATAGCAATGATTACAAGCAATAGGACTAAGTAAGGCTAGGGTTAAGTCCAATGCAAATGATCAGTCTCTGTTGTGGTGTATAAGACAACGCCCAGTAGTCCTCAAGGACTGATGATCAAGCAAGACCAACACTGGTGCTAGAGCTGGATAATACCAGAGCCAAGGGCACTCTGCTGTGCGTAACGGAATTGGCACACTGCGTGAGCAGAAAGGGACCGGAGCCACGGTACTCTGTGGTACTGAAAGGGTTAATGACACTGCATGAACCAAATGGGAACTTGAGCTGGTAGCACCCCTCGGTGCGCCAATGGATAACCACACTGCCTGAGTTGAAAGGGACCAGAGCCAGTAGCACCCCGTGGTGCGTCAACGGATACCCTAATACTGCTAGAACCAATGAGACCAGAGCCAGTAGCACCCCGCGGTGTGCCAATAAGCGTATGTTGCAAGAGCTATGGTAGAAGTTAACGGGAACCCACTGCTCTGCACATGTAGCGGATGGCTCGGTAACTGAGGCAACAGGCTCTGCAAGGGTTAACGGGCAGGCTCGGCAACGGAGGCAATAAGCACAGCAAGTGTAACGGATGGCTCAGAACAGAGGCAACAAGTACAGCAAGTGTCAGAGGATAGGTTCGGTACCGGAAGCAACAAGCTCAGCCAGTGTTAACGGATGCCCAATATCGGAGACTACAAGCACAGCAAGTGTAGTCAGGCAGGCTTGGTAACGGAGGCGACAAGCTCAGCAAGTGGAAGGTCAGCTTTAGGATGCGTAGACTGACAGTTCACAATGTCGCCAAGCGACATAGATGGAGTCACACTGGAACCGGAACCCCGGAAGCAGAATACCAAGCAGGAACGTCAGCAGGCCGGATCATACACGGAGCAGGAACGTCAGACAAGCCGGATCAATCACGGAGCAGGAGCGTCAGCCAGGCCGGGTCATACATGGAGCAGGAGCTTCAAACAAGCCGGATCAAACACGGAGCAGGAGCGTCAGCCAGGCCGGGTCATACACGGAGCAGGAACCAGAAGAATAGTCAGACAAGCCGAATCGGTACACAGGAATGCAGGAACACAGCAACGGAAGCACTGGTACTGGAACACCACGAAAGGGCACCTGACAGGTGCCAGAGGCCTGGTATAAGAAGGCTGATACTGGGCGGGCATAACAAGGACTGCCAATAGGAACACACCACCGCAGAGAGTGACAGGTAATCACGGGAACCGTGATAGAAAATTACCATGGAAACCTTTTGTTGAGATGTTCCAAGTGGGAACTCCATATTCCTTAGACTAGGTCTGGCATCTTTGCACTGTGTTTTCAGTGTTCCCTCTATGATGTGACTATGCTTGCAAGAAGCACACATGTACATGTCATCATCACACATACAAATACAAAAGCACAGTCCCACACACACTCTCTCCCACTGAGCCAACACACATCAAAAGAAATAATCAAAAAGGGTTTTCCTGTGGGAAATCCCACTTACTTAAAGGAGTAGTAAACCTTTTTTAATGAATATGTTGTAGAGTTTTTCTTGCTGAGTAAAACAAGGGCACTCCACCGCTGTCAGTTGTTTTATTCAAACTGTATAACAGTTTAAATAATCAGTTATTTACTCTGTTTACTTCCTGAAATGGAGAATTGTATGTCACAGACTTCCCCCTGCATTAGAATGTAACAGGATAACTAAATAGAATTTGACCAGTAGGGGGCACTGTTAAAGTAAAAAAAAACAACAACACAGGTTTAAACTGTAATACCTCTTGAAATATGCATTTCTCAGCAGTGGGAGTACTCTTATTTTACAACAGGAAACACCCTACAATATATAAGTTTTTATAAAAAAAGTTTACTGCTCCTTTAAAAACCTGTTTCCCACTAATTTCTTCCTGCAGCAGAATATTGTGCACATTCCTAATCCTGACTCTGAATGCAAATCAGATTTTGTTGATTTCTTATTTGGCCATTGTTCCAATAACATCCTTAAATGAATACATACTGCTTTTGAATTATGAGTTTTTTCTTCTGTGTTCTAATAAATTCTTATAATAGTGCAAACCCTCCCCCTGTACATCTAATAAGAAAACCTGTTTCAGAAAAAAACATTAGGTTGTCTTAAAAACACCTTCTGATTGCCATTTGTATGGTTTTTGTTGTGGCATCTTTAAAAAGTCACATCCCCTGGAGAATTAGTTATATTTTTTTTCTTTTTTTTTAAGATGTCATCATTTCCTATTTCATGCTTTGAATATATTGCCACAGAATAGCTGATTAATTCATCTACTGTGCCAATAAAAGAAACATTAAGCAGATGTGCAGAACATTGTGTGAGCAATAGGAAGTATGATGCACATTATTTATTTGAAACCATCCAATGATAAATTAAAAATAGACTTTTCTACTGATCATATTAACCAGCTTTACAATAAAAATGAATTTTCTAAGCCAACAAAGTAGTCATAGCCTTTTAAGACCTGATATGTGGGCTAACAAAGGGCTGGATTACAACAGAGCCGGATTTTGTTCCCTTTTAGCAAAATATTGATTTGAGAGATTTCCCAGAATTCAACATCAAGCTTTTACATTTCCTCACACACATCAGAAGTTGCAATTCCAATTAAGGATATTTTTCCTTCTTAAGTGGTCTCACTAGAACAACTGGATTACCATCAAGAAAGCTGAATATGCTCCTAAATGGCCTGGGACAAGACTGAAATTTGTCAAAATATCATGAATCTAATTAGTAGATGACTATTAGTGACCACTCTACTGATGAGAAAAAAAAAGAAACAAACAGTGAGCTCATCCAGAACATCAAATAAATATACTCACTTTGCTCGCTGTTGGATCAATACCACTAACCACATTAATCTGACTACTGTATGTTACAAATAACACCAGTCTGATGACAACATAGAAAATGGTTCATTAATTGGAACACCAATACAATCCAAAATCCAACACCCCTAGCCTAAGTGATTTTAATGTACATTTCAGTACAGTAGAATGATCTAGAGAGCTGCATGGTTAGTACATTGGCATGCTACTGTCTCATAACAAATACTGCACTGAATGGGTTGCACGATATTAAAAATTAAGATATGTTCCATTTGGGATTTTTTTAAATTTGTAATTGAGACTTGTGTTGCATGTTTATTTGAGAATTGCACTTTAATCTTTTGAGCGCCAAGTTCGTAATGTTCACATGGTTGTCAAAAAGGGCCTGCGGGGCCAACCGCGTGGAAAGTTACATGGTCCCATTTAGAAGCCTCTCTGTGTACTCCTTTTGCAGAGAGAACATTCAAACTTGCTCATGTAGAGATTTGATATGTATATCCAAAACAATAAAATAGTACAAGATCTATTGATCACACACTACATACATTTTAGACATGATATCAGAAATTTTGTGGGGCATCGAGACGACTCCTGATGCTCTCTCTGGCATTGATCTCTTAACTAGTACGAGATTCTATTAATGCTGCAACCATAAAGATGATTTTCAAAATCCCCTAAACTTCTGTCTCTCAACCCAGCATTCTATGAATGTCTGAATTTAGGAGACAGACACATCATCAGTCGCATTCCTGGTCACAGCATTGATTATCCATCCTGTTACCCCTCATGAGGACTGAAATAAATAAAATAAATATAAAAATGTCCTCCCTCAGCCCGGTCCTACTGCTCGATGGTAGCCACAGATACCCTACATAAAGTGTCTGACCATTCCAGCCTTGTCCCTCTGCCCACTGGTAGCCACAGATCCTTAAATCCTTTGTGTGACACCCTAGCCTGACTCCACTGCCCCTGATAGCCACAGATACCCCATATATACTGACTGACCCACTAGCCTGATTCTGCTGGTAGTCACACAGCCCCACATACACTGTCACATTCAGACTGCTTACACTGCCCCATTATAGTCACATACAGCCAACATACACTATCTGACCCCCCCAGCCTGGTTTTACTGGTAGTCATGGAGCCCTACAAGTACTGTCTGACCTACCAGCCTGATTTCAGCAGTAGTTTCAGAGTAACACTGCCTGACCCTTTGTCCAGACTCCACAGCCCCTGGTAGCCACAGATCCCCCATAAAGAACATATGACTTCCAGATTAGTTCTGCTGGTACTCACAGAGCTCTACATACACTGTCTGACCCACCAGCCTAGTTCAATTGGTAGTCACAGAGTCACACTATCACGATGCTCGTGACTGCTGCCTTTGTGTGTCTATTACCTGTAGGGGGCTCCCATTGGCTGTTTGCCTATTTAGACTGAGTCTGGGCACCCTTTGGTTGCCCTTTTCGTGTTGTCTCTAGACTGCTTGTATTTTCACCATGTTCCTGAAGTTCTATGGGCCATAGCTGTGTTCCTGCTATCCTGAGATCATCCTGTTCCTGAGTCTCCTGTTCAGCGGTTCCAGTTTCCATTCCTGATCCAGTTGGAGTCGTCCGTCGTTGCTGCCTCCTGTTGCCAATCCTTGTTGCCGTTCCTGATCCGGTTGACCATCAGAGTGCTGGTTCCTGTTTCGTCTGCAGCGTTCAGTTTCCTACTCGTCTGTGGTTGCCTTGATCTCCGGTTGCCCAGGCGACATTTCCACTCTTGCTGGCTCCCAGTACGTGGGTACTGGTTTGTTCCACTACTGTACTGCTACGGCTGCCCCGACTCTAGCTACTCCCAGTACGCGGGTACTGGTTTGCTCCACAAGCCATCCGGCTGTCCCACATTCATGTGATTGCTCCCAGTACGCGGGTACTGGTTCGCTCCACTGCCTTGCGGCTTACATTGCATTGACACTGTTGGTTCCCAGTATGCGGGTACTGGTTCGCTCCACGGCCTCACGGCCTACATTGACATTGATACTGTTGATTCCCAGTACGTGGGTACTGGTTCGCTCCACTGTCTTGCGGCTTACATTGCATTGACACTGTTGGTTCCCAGTATGCGGGTACTGGTTCGCTCTACGGCCTCACGGCCTACATTGACATTGATACTGTTGGTCCCAGTACGCGGGTGCTGGTTTGCTCCACAGCCTCACGGCCTGCATTGACATTGATACTGTTGGTTCCCAGTATGCGTGTGCTGGTTCGCTCCACTGCCTCACGGTTTACATTGCATTGTTATTGTTGGTTCCCAGTGCGCGGGTGCTGGTTTGCTCCACTGCCTCACGGCTTACATTGCATTGATACTGTAGGTTCCCAGTACGCGGGTACTGGTTCGCTCCATGGCCACACAGCCTGCATTGCTATTGATACTATTGGCTCCCAGTGCGAGGGTACTGGTTCGCTCCACTGCCTTTTGGTGACTGTCGCCTCGTATATATGGTGACTCATAGTACACGGGTACTGATTCTCTCATAGCCATCTGGCTTCTGTTATACTCAGGTGATTGTCTCCCAGTACGCGGGTACTGGTTCGCTCCACACTGGTTTTGCTGTCATGTCCTAGACAGCTATGTTGGTTGTCCAGTACGCGAGTACTGGTGATCCCCTGTGATTCCTTGATTTACCACTTATACTCATTTAACCTCTATATCATCTTTATGACTGTCATTGTCATCTGACGGTCATTGAGGCCTCAGTGGTTGCTACCATCTCCGTTAAGGCTGTCCTGCCCGGTATATTGGTAAGGCCGGTAGAACCTTCCTTTCCTTTTCATCTTGGGTTGCCTTACCCGGTATTGGCAGGGCCGGTAGAGCCTGTACACTCCTGGTATTCCATTAGGCTGCCTTGCCCGGTATATTGGCAGGGCCGGTAGAGCCACCCATATTTCGTTGCTTGTCCAGGCTGCCTTGCCCGGTATATTGGCAGGGTCGGTAGAGCCTACTATCCTTCAGTCTTCCAAGCATGGGCCCTTGCTCTCCAGGGGATCAGCTGCACCAGCAACATACAGATGAGGCCCACAAAGTCTGAAATGTTTGTCTGTGATCGTGCTGTTTTAGAGAGGCTGTTTGCAGAGAAGACTTGACTGACATTTTGGAGCTGGACTGCCTATGGGTGGGACCAGTTTGATATGGTTATGGAAACTTTCTCTCTGTAATTACACATGAGAGAAAAATGTGACTTTAGCATCAATGAAAGAGGGCACTATGCGTTAGATCAAAATAAATTATTTTTTTTAGTTCTCGGGGGGTGGTCATCACAGTCTTTGTTTCTAGGTCTCTCTAAGTTGGAAGGGCATCCCAGGTATAGGCCCCTTGCTCTCCATGTGTCTACATGAGATCAGCTGTATCACACAGATGAGGCCCACATAGAAAAAGATGCACATCTGTGGTTGTGCTTTCTCTCATGCAGAGGGGATTTGCCTGATATTTCAGAGTTGGACTGCCTGCGGTTGGAACCAATCTGATATAGTTATGGAAAGTTCCTGTCTGTAATGGCACATGGGAGTGAAAAAAAGTGGCTTGAATACCACTGAATGGTCACCATGCTTTAGAGCAAAACACTTTATTTTGTTAATTCTTGTTTGGCGCTCATCATATTCTTTATTCGTGGGTCTCCCTAAGTTGGAAGGGTATCTCACACATGGGCCCTTGCTCTCCATATGTCTTAAAGGGATCAGCTGCCCTATGCAGATGAGGCCTAAATAGGCTGATATGTATGTCTGTGGCTGCGCTATTTCTGTCATGCAGAGTGGATTTGCCTGACATTTTGGAGCTGGACTGCCTCTGGTTGGTACCAGTGTGATATGTTATTTCCTGGCATATGGGAACAAAAAAAAGTGACTTGAGCACCACTGAGAGTTCACTATGCATTAGAGCAAAACAATTTATTTTGTTTATCCACTGAGGGTGCTTGTCACATTCTTTGTTTGTTGTCCTTCTGTCAACCCATACAGAAAGTGTTCCATTTTCTTTGGCTGTTAGCAGGTACTAAAAATTGCAAACCAGCTTAGGGATAGAAAGGTATACAGCTCCTCTTCTGATGTGGATTCATATCTACTTTCCTTCAGATCCTTCAGATACCTAATACTTATGACCATTTCAATGCAGATAGGCAATTTCAAAAAAGAAAACTTTTTTTTTTGGATGACTAATTATACCTGGGTTGCTGATTGTCACATTCCAGGGAGGCAGTAGGGCGAAGATAGGGGACTGTGATTTTTAGGGGAATGCAAAATCCTGGCATTTCCTGGCAAAATGATTGCACAGAATTTCATGGGGATAATGATTTTGACAGGAGTGGCTAGTTGGCTAAACCCCCAGCCACTTCTGTCCACATCAATTCAGAGAATTTGCTGAGGATGTTGATTTTGGCAGGAGTGGCCAGCTGTGTGACACTCACTGTCCATTCCTGTAAACAACTGATTCAGAGCGTTCCATAGGTGTGTTTATTTGGACAGCAGTGGCCATGTTTATAAAAGCCCGTTTGCCACTCCTGCCCAAATCAGTACACACACCTTGGGACATTGATCTTCACCACTCCTATCAAAATGGCCACCCCCTAACTCCATCCTACTTCCTCCCTGGGGTGTGGCCAGCAGTGACCAAGGAATAGCTTGGATTCTGTCTGTCTGTCTGTCTGTCTGTCTGTCTGTCTGTCTATCTATCTATCTATCTATCTATCTATCTATCTATCTATCTATCTATATATAGATACATATATACATACAAACATAAGTAACTCCTGGAGGATGATGTGAATTAAAAAGGTGAAAAATATAAGAGAAAAAAGGTGATATTCTGGAGTAAACCAACTACCCCACATGGAGGAAATATGATGTCTACAAATTCCAATTGAGTTAAATGGGGCTTTTTTGCTTTGTTTTGTTTCAAACATGATAGTTGACATCAACATAAAGAGTTTCCTAGGGCACTAGATGGCTCAACGCTTCCAATTCTCATCTCACTGTCTTGGCTGGTGGTGCTTCTCTGTAGCTGTGCTCTCTTCTCTCACTGAGTTCAGTGAGTAAGTATGGAGCCTGGCATATTATTCTGTATCTGGGGAGGCTAAGTTGTCCCGTCCACCTCATTTGTGCTGTGGCCAAACTGTCCCTCATAACCTCCCTCTCGCCATATCCAGACATGTCAGCACACCATGAAAAATGGAGCAACATGCCCAGCCTGCCAATGAATCATGTGCTGAAATGCAGTGTTCACCCTAACTGCTGTGTTTGTATGTATGTATGTTTCTGACAGTGTTTGTTCATGTGTATGTGGGTGTCTGTGTGAGTTTTTTTTTATGTCAAATGTTTTTATTGGTTTGGTCTCTCTGGATCTCTTCTGATGATCTGTTTTGGTCACTCTGAGATACCAGTGTCTCACTTGCTAGTTACATCCAGTGGTCTACTGTCACTATGTTCCTTTAATCAGACTGTCTCATATATTAATGATATGGACCCATTCTATCTATCAAGAATTCATAGGAATTATTTAAATGGAAACTCTTGTCATATTATGACCCTCCATAGAGAGAAGCTTGTTAAATGCAATGTGGCCTCGCATCTCCCCCCACCTCATTTCCTCAGCCTAGAGTTTCCACCTGTCCAGTGTACTGGTTTCTGTCTTGGTTCATCTGGTCCTGAAATCCAGTCATAATCATTTGCAGGCTGCTGGAATGATCCACATAGTGGCTAGATTCTAGTTGGCTAAATTACATTTGGTGACATCCCTAGTCAGTCATGTGACCACATTGTGTTAGGATGGGAATGTATTGAATGTGCAGTCCTCAACTGTATTTGAGTTTGACATATCCGATGTAGGGAAGGACATGAGTAATAAATCACAATTTGTTTAATTCCTTACCCTTATATGAGCATACCCAAAGCCTTACAGTGGTCTTCTAGTGGCCTCTGCCACTTTTTCACATTTCCTTTACTTCCTAAAACTGAAATATACAAAAACATATTTTTCAGATATCAGGCTCAGTAATTACATTTAAAGGGTAATTACCATGCTTTTTAAGACTGCTCCTATGGCTCTTATGCCCTTGGTAGGCAGTTTACAAGAAAGCATCCTGGAAGTCTATGAGCCACAGCTACAAACTTAATGGGTTGCACTTGCAACACCTATAAAAAGCTAATGGATTGGAAGCCCTCCACTAATGTCTGTGGAAGCTTCACACACACAGACCAATGAGATTGAATTGTGGGAGTTCAGTCTTACAAACCAAGTCTGTCTTGTGTGACTATCAACAGCAAGAACATATCTTGTAGTAACATGGTAGAAGTATAAATAATTATAAATAATTCTCTATAGAAGGGGAAAAATCAGTGGAAGGTATCATCAACAACAATATATGCTAAAAATAAAAAATATGGTTCAGAGTTATTCAGGAGGGGATATCCCACTGCACAGTGTAGAGAATACATTTTTACAATATGATAATAAAGCAAATCAAGGTCAGACTACAGTTTTAATCCATTGGGTCCTACAGAAGTCCCATAACACTGTGAAGCAATATATTGGTGGCATCTTTCACTGGAAAAAAAGAAGGCATTGCTTCTCATTGTTTCTTAAGTTCTCTCCAGCCTCCACAGTGTTAAATTGTGACTTTAGAAACTTATTTTATGAAGTTTGGTAATGTAACTCCTGAACACCCTAGTACATTAAAATTCAGACAGTGCTTGGAAAGCGATTAGACCAAATCTACATTACCAGTTTATTCTCAGTAATCATCCATCAGACGGCAGAATGAGGGGATTGAAATTGTCTATGTATATGCACATTTGATATTTCTAGGCTGGTGTCTATACACTGTTAAAAAGACATGATAGACATTTACATTAATTCACCTGTCAACACTGCTTCCCCTTAATAGGATTTTTAGATTTCTATTTAGGTTCTGTGCTTGACTGAAAAAAACTGACATTTTCCCCTTACGTAGGATGTGATCTTCAGAGGATATTGAGAAACCATTTTCAGCTTGCATTTGGATAACTTTAGATTTTATGGAAATGTCCCTTTTATTGTTTCCCGAAATTACATTTCTTGATGACTTAGAAGTGTGATTGCTATGTTAATTGAACCACTGAATGGGTATTAATACTCAAGGGTAGATATCAACCTCCTTCACACTGATATTGATGTGTATAGTGTCAATATTACTAAGCAGTGCAAACAGAAGAAACCTTCTCTTGACAGAATTCTCTGTGGCTGATTTACTGAATAACTGTGGAGCAAACAAACTGTACAGTTGGGGACAAATAAAAATGTCCTAAATGTCCTCCAATGCATTGCGAGAAGTGATGTTTGTTTGATACTCGCAATAAGTGACTAGACCTAGGGATGAGCAAAGAGTCCACTATACATTTTGCAATATTTTTTGTACAAAGTAGCTTTTTCTTTTTCACTAAAAATTCTGTGAAAAAAAATCTATTAACATTGTTGCCATTTCTGTACCGCCAGTGAAATTTCCATAGGAAATTTGTCAATTTCCACCCAATTTCCACCTATGTTTTCTATGAAAGTGAGAATTTCTGTCGCAGTACTTCTGATGTCAGATGCTGAAGTGGAGAAATCCACAGCTGAAAGTAAAAGTTGTTATCAGGGTGCCCTATGGCAACTCACAAGAGTCTTGGAAAAATTGTTACCAAGCTCAGTCTAAATGTAACACAAGCTTTGAATAAATTGTTAGCGGAATCATAGGGACTGTCGTTGTAAGTTGGTGATAGGGTAGGAAGTTACTCTTTTTTCCAGAAATGTAATGCATTGTTAGCTGGCAATGTCCTACAGTACCATAAGCCTTGAAAAAATTGTTAAGGGGCTGCTAGGGACCCCCAGCTAAAGTTGGTGATGGAACAGGTTGATTGGCCTGCATTGTCATCAGGCTGAGGCCTTTTCTCTTTTTCTGCTAAGGACTGCAGTGTAATGTTATAGTACAGTACATTATAGACCTGTTAGCTTCAAAGACAGAAGCAGCTTGCAAATTGCAATAAAGGACAAAGCATACAGCAGCAGATGCAGCAGCAGAGTCCACCACACCAAAGTATGTACTTGTGCCTCTTGTTTTTCTCTGTGTGGATTTATTTGTTCTGTGAATGTCAAGTTTTACCTGTTGACTGTTTGTCTTGTCTTGAATGTATGATGTGTTCTGTACGTTTGAGTAGTATCTATCACTCAGTTTCAGAAGTGTCTCAGACAGACATCTCCTGTAGGAAGGTTCACAAGTCTGTCAGTGTCCCTTGTCAGTCAAAAATGTTTATTTATTTATTATACTTGTTCTTTCTCCCTTCTAACCCAAAATCTCTGCACCCCACCTGTCTAGCAAACAACTGGATATACCATTACTTGTATTAAGCAACTTTAGCTCCCTTTCTGTTTCTGTCTGCCTCTGCACTAGGTAGCATCAAATGTTCATCTGCTTTTCATCTCTCCCTCTCTCTCTCTCACTAGCACAGACTGATAACATACAGTAAACTGAAACCTCTATTTATACTGGTGAGATAACATGGCATTTATACATGAAGTGCATTCTCTATATGAGGGAATTACATTATTATAATTGATTTTGATGCAATTAAAAAAAACCTGAAAAAAAATAAAATTTTCAGTTTTCAAGGGACTTCCAGCAGAAGGCAGGAAGTGTCATATTTCTCATGTTCCACTTTTGTGTCAAATCTTTGGGGGTACACAATGCAATGTATTCTGGCATTCAAAGGGTTAAATAATTTCACCCATTACTGACTAGTAGGTATGGGCAAAATGTTTCGCAGCTAAAGCTAAATGTACATAGTATGAAAAGTGCAGCTTTTCCACTTTTTTCATTGCATTGAAATTAATATTAATTTTATATTCCACATTCATGTAGAGTGTTTCCTCCATGTACTCCTTCTGTGCTAAAGTATAAAAGGTGGTGGCAGTTTACCTTTTGTCAGTCTGTGCTTTGGACAAAGATGGAGAAAAAAGAGAAAAAGGAAAGTGCAAACCAATCCCTCTAAGGTTATGGTTTTGCAAAAAAAATATATATACACAACTTTATTAAAAATGTCACTATGACTTGTAAATAAAATCAATATAAAAGCAAAGAGATAAAAACATATTGATGATGTTTTCAAATATCAAATACTGTGGCAGTTATCCATACATTACTTTGCTTGACAGTTGGTATATGTATGTATCTGTGAATGTGACTTCTTGGGTCTGAGCATAAATGCAACATAAAACAATAAAGTGCAAAAGTGTTTTGTGCAAATAATTCCCCCAGATGTGGTTCAGTGACTAGAGTCACACAACTCAGAGTAGAGAAACTGTCTTGTTATAGGCTTACATCCAAAATGGAGATGCTATGGACACAAATATGTTGTCGTAATCAAAGCAATTGCTCAGTAATCTAAATACCCTGACTGGATATATTATGTGTAAAAACAGGGAAAGTTTAGCATGTCATTACCTCCAGACGAAGATGAGAGTTACATCAAAACACGTAGAGGTATGAGCTGAGGAGTGAGCTGCAATTGGTGTGTTCCGATACCGGTGTGTGGGCGGAGAAGCGAGACTGCATATGGAGGATGCTGAGAAGATTGTCCAGGCAGCAGAACAATTCTAATGGCCACGAGGAGTGGGACCAAACAAAACTTTGTTGAAGTAAAGGCACATCTTGCTCATTTATTGGATACTATTAACTTTATTCAAGGCACCTTTGTGAACACTTTGGATAGTTTCTCTACTCTGAGTTGTGTGACTGCTGGTCATTGAACCACATCTGGGGGAAATATTTGCACAAAACACTTTTGCACTTTATTGCTTTATGTTGCATCTATGCCTAGAACCGTAAGGGGGTCACAGATATATACATATACAAAACTATAGAGCAAAGTATTAAATGGATAGCTATCACAGTATTTGATATTCGAAGAGTGTGCCTTTTGGCACATCCTCAATATGCTTTATATCTCTGTGTTTTTATATTGATTTTATTTATGATAGTGACATTTTTACTCAAGCTGTCTATATGTATTTTTTCCAAAACACTACACTTAGATCGATTGGTTTTGCACTTTCCTTTTTCTCTTTTTCATGCATGTTCTGACTCTGAGGGGTCGGGGTTATATCTCGCAGAGAGGCAGACCTGTATATACTGGAGAGGATAAAACTACAATATTGGAGGGACAGATTATACACTAATAGTTGTATCATGTGTAGTTCCTTTTTGCGAATATACTCTCAATTCCTTCAGGTCCTTTGCTGTGAGGGTGGCACTGGTTTAGAGAAAACAGCTTAACTTTTTATGCTAGATAGTGTAGGTAGACTGCCAAAGATATAGAGCTGGAGGTGCTTGATAGTAGTATTGGTGGTATCCACTAACCACAACCAGTTTTCTCTGGGTATTGATGTGAAGGAGAAGGACAGTTGAAACAAGCAAACAAAAAAGACAAACCTATCATACTTATAAATGACAGTCAGGCAGGATCCAGGTTCCTACCTGAGCTTGCTAAACCGGAGGCTTTACAGAGAGTGACTGACAGATACTCCACAGACAGAAATATTACATTATGAATTCAAGACAGGTATAGCTTGACATAAACACTCACTCCTACATCTAGAAGTGAACAAGAGGGACATATATGCACTAAGGTGCAGCGGACCTGCATGCCTGCTCCAGCTATTGTGTGGTTTGCTTTATCCTTGCAAGCAGCTGATTTTGAAACTAATAAGACTACTTTTATCCTGTACTGGACTGTAAATCATAACTCTGCAGTAAAATCGTAAGAGAAGAGGAAAGCTGTAGCTGAAATCTTGATACTAGCTATACATAGAGACAGACAGACAAAGAAGGGTAGCTGGAATTACTTGTAGTTGCAGGGAGTGTGGGAGTAATTTCTCTGTAGACATAGAAGGACAGTTAAAAACAAACAACCCATCCCCCCAAAAAAACTAAATAAGTTTGACTGATAGTTGATGGAGATAGGCAGGAGATTCTTCACTGTAGCTGTGGCATATATTATTCTCACATCACACCACATGATAATAGCTCTTTTGTGTACTTTACAGTAAAAATGAACACTACTATAAATATGTCATCAAACATGCAAGAAGGGAAAGTAGTAGGATCAGTGTATGGACTTTTGATGGTAGTAAAGTCGTATTACAAAAACAAACTGAGGCCATGATTGCTCCAGCTTGTACAATAAATGATGTTGATCCTCCTCCTCCTGAGGAGGCCATTTGTAAAAGTTATGTAAAAAATGCCACCACCACCAGTAGTACAAAACCTTTTAACAACACTAAAGACAATGATGGATTGCATTCCTTTGTTTTTGATGTAGCAGAGGAGGATTTAACAGTGAGACGAAATCCTGTTTCAGACAGTGATAGTATAATTGATTCACAAACTTGTGATCAATGTTCTATAAATTCCCCTAAGGGAAAAATAAAATAAACTTTAACAAAATCTACGAAAATATGAAAGTAGTTGGAATGTGGCTGCTGATCATTTATGATAATTATGATTTAGAATATATCCCTCCACTCTCCTCCCCTTCTTCTGATACAGATGAAGTAGCGAGCTAAAGTGAAGATGATATATGTTAAATAAATCAGCTGAAAGGACAAGTAAACATGACTAAAAATACACAATCATTATTTCAGCCATTATCATCAGTGTCACCGCTTCCAAGTCCAACCCCCACACTTGCTATTATTGAGTAAACTGCAACACAGGTCACCATCGAGAACCCTAGCTGTGAGTGCTTCTGCTGCTGTTTGAAATGCAGAGACAATGACACCTACTGTTAGTACTACTGCAATACCTAGCCCCTGTAGCAGCAGTAGCAGTCTTGCAGGAACTCCTTAGCCGATGAAATCTAAAGTAGAGATACATAACTCACTATCCAAAAGCTATACATGCTGCTATATATTGTTTCTCTAAAAACATGTGGGCAGGTGAAAGCCTGATCATATCTAGGCACATCCTCATTGAGATCCCACCTGATATACAACCACTTGTCTGAATGTGAGACACTCCAGCAGCACATCAGAGATGCTATGAGCAGCAAAAGTACAAACAGCCCTAAAAGTGCCAGACTCCCTATCACCACCTCCACCACCACCTGTAGTAGTCATCTTGCTAAAGCAATTAAATTATACAGTTCTTATATATATATGGTGCCATCACACACTTACTGAGTTCTTAGAAAGAAGGAAAAAACTGCATACTAATAAAACAAAAGTACCCTTGTAGAAAGGAAAACGTGCCAAAATGCTGGCAGTACACGTGTTTCCTTATTCTTTTGTAGAAAACAGAGATTTTAAAGAACTGATGTCATGTGTTAAACCCCACTGGCATATTCCAAAGCAGAGAGGTCAGAGTACAGGATATATGACAGTAACTTCTCACTGCGTGTCTTTTTAATCAGTAGACAGCAGCGTGCACTGACAGCAGAAGGAAGTCACTGCCAGTGTTAGCCCTGGTTCTATACTGTTAGATTCCCCACAATTTTTTCTAGTGTAATATCAATGGAAGCAGAGATAAAGTGCTATGCTTAAACACAACAGGAGAGGATGGGTGCTGAACCACTCCTGTAGCAAAAAGAAGAGATGCTTGTATACTCAACTGTCCATCAATTAACCAACTCAAATTCTGATTAGATCAAAATTAATTAACCCAAACTTGATAAACAAAATCTGCCAAAAAGCACAAATAATATGCTGAGGCAGTAGGCCGGTGCATAGTAGATATTGCTAAGGTCCAAAAATGTGTTATTCCAAAATTAGCTATATCTGATTTATAGAAGGAATATAGCAAATCTGGGTCATGGTAGTCCTGCAGCCTTTGCTCAGAGGAAGATCAACCACTCTTATAAAAACTACCGATGGTAAAGAAACATGGTTATAGAGCTTGTTGCTGACAAGTAGATATTGCCAATGTCTGAAAAAGGTGTTATTCCAAAACTAGAAAAAAAAAATATCCCCAAATATATTAATTTGCTTCTCTTTACAGGGTGAATATTACAAGGTCAGCACCATTATCTCCAATCTCTAATTTTTTAATATTTGGCATGTAAGGATCATAGCTTAGTTGTCAGAAGCCAAAAATGCTCCACAAAAGTGTATGTTTCTGAAAAGTAGACAACATAGGGTAAATCATCAATAGACATTTTTAGTTTTTCATGTAGCTATTTTTCCAGAAATCTGTACCAAAATTGTGGTAATTTTTTTTTTTTTGCATTTCAGTGTTGCTGTGGATTTCAAGCACAAAATAGTTGCAGATGAAAAAAATGCATTGATTAGTCTTCAGTAACTTCTTCTGAGCACAGGCGGCAATACCACATACGCATAGGTTTGTCAGGGTTTGGTTGGCTCAAATTGGAACATGCTTGTTTCCAGTTTCACACATGAAATTTTTACAGCTTGCTTTACTTGTGCTATGTTTCATTTGGGCCTCTGCTCCAGTGCTCCACTTTAAAATTTCACCCCAAAAGTGCATATTTTTGAAAAGTAGAAAACTCAGGCTTTCATTTTAGGTGTGTTTTCACATTTTTCACTTGGCTATTTTACCACCAATCCCTCTCAAAGCTTGAGATAAGAAAAAACTCAGTTTTTCACACTTAGATTTCAATGTTGCTGTGGATGTCAAGCTCAGGATAGTTGCAGATTTTAAAAAAATGCATTGATTCTTTTTTAGCTGTTTCTTCTGAGTACATCAATACTCCATACACATGGGTTTGTGAGGGTTTTTGTGAGCTATGGAGTCCAAATTGAAACATGCACGTTTACAGTTTCACACATGGAATTTTCACAGCTTGCTTTACTGGTGCCATGTCTCATTTGGGGCTCTGTACAAGTGCTCCAGTTTAAAATGTACCACCAAAAGTGTATATTTTTGAGAAGAAGATAATGCAGGATTTCATTTTAGGTTTGTTTTCAGGGATCATTTCTACCAACAATCCCTCTCAAAACTCAATGTAAGAAAAAAGTCAGCTTTTTTCACACATATTTCAATGTTGCTGCGGATTTCAACCAATAGTTACATATTTTAAAAAAATATATTGATTAGTGTTAAGCTATTTCTTTTGAGTATGACAATTCCCCATATGTAAAAGGTTTGTCAGGGTTTGGGGGAGCTAAAGAGCCAACTTTTGAACAGACATTGATTTTTCAATGCCTGCTTTCCTGGTGCCATGACTCATATGGGTCTACATAGCAGTGCTCCACTTTAACCTTTTTCCACAAACGTGTATAGTTTTGAGAGGTAGACAAACCAGGGTTTCATTCTAGGTGTAGTTTCAAATTTTTTCACAGGGCCACTTCATCACCAATCCCTCTTACAACCTGCATTAGGAAAAAAAATGTTTTTCACACCTATTTTTCATGTTGCTGTGGATTTCAAGCATAGGATATTTGGAGATTTTTAAAAATGCTTCAAATTAGTGTTCAGCTACATCGTCTGAGTACGGAAATGCCCCATATGCATAGTATTGTCAGGGTTTACAGGAGATACTTGGCCCAGTTGGGAACATGTGCTTTTCCATTTTCAGACATGCCATTTTTACACCTTGCATAACTGGTGCCTTGTATCATTTGGGGCTGTTTGGCAATGCTGCAATTAAAATTTTACAGCCAAAAATATATGTCTTAGAAAAGTAGACAACCCTGGGTTTCATCAGAGAAAGACTCAAATTATCTGATCAATGATATTAAAGTACTGCTTAGGGATAGGCACCAGAGAACCCTGGAAAACATAGAGAAATTTCGGAAGAAACACCATTTTCTTCAGGTTGGAGTGGCCAATAACATTCAGCAGGAGTGTAAGCCAAGACATAGTTTTACATTTAATCTGGTCTATAAATGGCTCCAAGTTGTCCTGTAGGTAGCACCCTGAGGAGACAGCCACCGTGAGGCACAGATATTTCACTGAGTCCTCTCAGAGCAAAGGAGCATACAACAAGGAATCCCCAAGGAATCCCCATCCCCAACCGGGTCCACAGGAAGGATAGAGGATTTATCCCAGTTGATCCGCAGGCCCGAATAATCGCCGAAGGTATTCACTAACTCCAGGACACAGAGCAGAGATCTGGTGGATTGTCCCAGGAACAGCAAAATATCACTGACATATAATGCCAGCTTTTCCTCCCTGTCGCCCACCCGAAGCCCCTCCACACAGGTGTCACCCAAATCAGTGCATCCATTGGCTCAATAGCCAAGGCAAACAAACCTGGCGACAATGGGCATCCCTGTATCGTACCCTTCCCCAGCGCAAATGGCTTGGCTTGACAGATCCAGTCAGGATCCTAGCACTTATACAGAAGCTGCACCCATCGTAAGAATGTTGGTCCAAATCCAAACCCACGGAATGTGCACCAAAAGTAGCACCGTTCCACAGAGTCAAATGCCTTAAATGCATCTAGTGAGACCAGTATTGGTATGTTTCATGTGTAAATGGGAGAAAAGTCTCTGAAGGTAATGGAACGTAGATTTCCCGGGCATAAATCCTGTTTGATCCAGGTGGATGAGATCTGAAACTTCTGTGCTGAGTCTAGTTGCCAACACCTTGGCTAGGATCTTAGCATCTACTTTAAGCAAGGAGATAGGTCAAATTGAGTCACATTTGGTTGGATATTTACCTGGTTTAGGGAGTACAACTATTGTCACTTCATTAAGGGACTGTGGTAACATTCCCACCTCCAGGGCATCATACATAGTATTAAGTAACTGGGGAGCTAACACATCAGAGTATTTCTTATACCATTCAGCTGGTAGGCCATCCCCACCAGGGGATTTGCCTATGGGCAGGGACTCAATAGCCACCACAACCTCACTCAACATAATAGGAGAGACCAACATCCGCCTTTGGTCATAAGACAAGGTTGGAAGAGATATCCCAGCAAGATATTCCTCTATTTGCCGATCATAGAATCAGTTTGTTTAGCATAAAGAGTAGCATTAAAAATCAGCAAATACTGCACTGACCCCCCGTATAAGGTCTCCCTGTTTGTTACATATAGACGTAATGCTATGTCTATTGTCCCTACTACTAATCAAATGGGCCATTAACTTTGATGCTCTGTCCCCATTTTCAAATAATTTTTGTTTCTGAAACATCAGAAAATTTACATTTGGTTCCATCAATGCAGTGTGAAACGCAGAAGAGGCAAGTAAAAAAAGACTCATATGAAATACTGTCACCCCTTTCCACATACACCCTCTCTGCTTCGTTAGCCTCCCTCTCCAAACGGTCTATCTTGCCTCCTGTCTGTTTCTTATGTGTAGCAATCAGTGTGACAAGTGAGCCCCTGGCCACAGCCTTTGCTGCTTCCCACACCATCACCTGTACCGTAGAGCCAGTATTAGTATGGAAGTATTCCTCCATGGCTACCTCATTGTCCTTAGCAATATGATTAACAGAAAGCCGGTATGGCTGAAGTCGCCAGCTGCTGGTTGACAGGTCCCTGCCCACACAAAGACGCAAAAGCATCAGGGAGTGGTCCTAGGCAACTCTAAGGAAATAGGAACAATCCTCGATCATATGCCATGCATGCTGTGAGATCAGGGTGTGATCTATTCCAGACAATGATTTATGAGTTACAGAATGACATGAATATTCTCTAGTACCGGGGTGGAGGGTTCTCCATGCATCAACGAGACCCATTTCCTCTATCATACTCAAGAACCTAAGTCTGGAAGTCTGGGGGTCAATTGATCTGGTACCCAACCTGTCCAGGTCAATGTCAGAGATCATATTGAACTCGACCATAGTAACAATAAGGTGGCCTGGTCTGGCAGAGATATACACAAGAGCCTCCTGCAGGACCTCAAGCACGAAAGGTGGGGGATTTTAAATGTTTATCACTATAATCAGGATGCCATAGACCAAACAGTCCAAGAAGATGTACCTACCCAGTGGATCAGACTTCAGATCCACTAGCTCATATTGTAACGATTTATTAACCAGGATAGAAACTCCCCTGGCATGAGTGGAGAAGGTTGCATGGTAGTGTCAACCCACCCATGGTTTTTTAAGAGCCAAAATCCTACTGCTGTGCAAATGGGTCTCCTGAAGCAACAGAACGTTTGGTTTGTGCTTTCTGGCGTAGGTCAGGACTAGGGAATGTTTAATACTAACATTTAGGCCCCTGACATTCCAGGAAATGGTGACCAATGTATTAGCCATAGCCATCAGAGTACCAATAGACAACTTACTCGCCTCCCAGAGAGCATAGATACACACCCCTACCTAATCCCCTTGCCCCAGATCTCAAACCAACAAGTAATGCTAAAACCCCCTCCCTGTCCCCATCCAACCCCAACCGGAAGAGGACCCAATCCCTAACAAAAAACCAGTGGGGAATCCCAAGTCGGCCCCAGGACACCTCCCGCATGCTAAACAGTACAACCTATGTAGGTGAAAAGAACTTAAAACACAAACAAACTGAAAGTCCCATGGGTGTCCATGGCGACTCATGGTATTCATGCTGCATCCCCAGAGGACAGCATCCAGGCAACGCAGCAATGCAGACTATAAAGATAACATTGATGAAAAACCTGTGCTTTGCCAGTATATGTGATCGCTCCTACAGCCGTCACTTGTACTGGCTTTTCAGTTCACAAAGGCAATGTTTTTTACAAATTGCCTTTGTGACTGTTTTCCACCTTTCTCTTCCTTACTATGAAAGTAAGGGAGAGACCAGAAGCAGAGACCAGAAAAACAAAGGAAGAAATTGAGGCCAGATTTGGGGGCATTAACCCCTTCGCACTGGAGCTGGGGGCTGGATGAATGCAGGTTAATTAATGACCTGTTAACAGCAACTTTTTTTTTTATAAATTTGAGCAAGCTAACATATCTGATTTAAACATACCAATGTGTAAAACACATCTTACATAGTTTGAACAAACATGAATTAATTAAGGGTAGTATCAAAAGAAAGCCCTGCTTGTGTGCGAACAAACAGTATATAATTTGTGTGGCTGGAATAAAATACTTAGAGGGAAAACACTGATGAACAAAGACGTAGTCAGTCCCGGGCCTTAAGGGGTTAAATGATCATTGTAAGGACAGTGATAAAAGGGTTAAAATCATTTTTTTTTTTTTTACATGTTTTGTGCTGGAACACGATCTGCAATGATGGAAACACTGTAATATGATGTCTTCTCTGTCTCTATTCTCCTCAGATGTCTGTGAGGAGGAGGGAGACAGCGAGAAGTAATAGGGGCAGTGTTTGTAAATGCTGACCCTGTCATTTTGCTTTTTGCTTCATGTGATTCACTATTCTATGTGACAACAAAGTACCTGTAGGCTGAAACTAAGTGCACTGGTATTGGAGCACTTACTGACAGACAGCCCTTCTCTCTCCCACTGCGCTCTGTGGAGGTGATGGGAGAGTTAACCCATGACATGCCAGGACATTCACTGGTCCTAAAGGCAAATTCACCCATGACGGTCCTGGCATGTCATGGGTCCTTAAGGGGTTAATTAGATTCAAAATAAAAAAAAGGGATTCTGTTATTGTCATAGTCCTCTGGACTTATCTCTTCCTGAGCTTGAACCAGATACCTTTATGTTATAAGCCCTGCAACTACCACCACTGACACCAGAGGACCTTTCAATTCAGGCTCTTCTGTAACAGTACTGGCCTTTTTCTCTTCCTGGCTCTCCTGCATCCTGTTGGTCAATGATTTTGAGATGTAACTTTTTTAGAGACTATTTAATATGAAAATGGCCTGACTGAATTTCCAGTGCTCTGTTGTTATCCCTGGTGGTGAAGACTGCTACCCGTTTGTTTGATTCTACAGTTGACCTTGACTTTTACCTTGACTTCTCTTGAAATCTTCCTGTCTTGACCTTGTCTTATACCTTGAATTTGTTTGAACTGTGCTTGTCTTGAGATTGGCTTGTACCTTGACTTCTCTCTGCCTGCCTCAACTATTTGGTTTGCCTTGACTACTCTCAGTCTCCCACTCCAGTATCTCTGCTTTCCCAGGACTACCAGTGTATCTATTCTTGTCCTTTTCCTGGCTTAACCAGGGGTGGTAAATCTGCTTTGTGACCAATACCTTTATTATGGTTTCCACCACAGTAAGGGTGCACTGGTTTCTGGCTCCTCTCCTCAGCCTCACACTAAAGCTTAACTTCCTATCTTCACCTGCAGAGACCATGAGCCTTGGGCTTCTTATCAGCCTGTTGTCCCACCATCAGGATCCAGTCTCCTTTATCCCTGACACAATACTTGAAGCCCTTCAGGGGAACTAGGGGTATGCTTGTTTTTAGGGAATTGAAAGGGTTAGGGTGCCAATGAGAGGAGGTGATATTATACAATTAATCAACAGGCAAGAGGAATTCTGGATCTTCAAGTTAAAAACAAGGTTCTCTAATGAGTTAGATTCTGAGCTGGAGATCAGTCATATTGTTTGAGATTTTTCCTTGTCCTCCTGTTTCCATTTCACCTTGTTCCTTTTCGGTATCTGGAACACAAATTCACAATTAATTAAACTTTAATCAAATTTGAGATATTGATTTACATATAAAGTTTGAATTTCAGGATTACCATTTTGGCAATATTTATTTATTTATTTAC
This sequence comes from Rhinophrynus dorsalis, assembly GCA_037306005.1. NCBI lineage: Eukaryota > Metazoa > Chordata > Amphibia > Anura > Rhinophrynidae > Rhinophrynus > Rhinophrynus dorsalis. The sequence continues at coordinate 271,562,913 of CM074724.1, forward strand.
TTATGTATTTTTAATTAATTTATTTATTATGAATATTAATCTTATTAATATTTTTAATTATTTAATATGTTTAATTTTTTAGTCTTCATTTTTGATTGATTTTTGACTTTTGGCATTTTTTGTTAATCTAGACTGGGTTAAGTAATTTTGATCTAATTTTAATTGATTGACCAACTGAATATGCAAGCATTTCTTCTTTTAACCAATGATATGTTTTTTGAACCTTATATACCCTCCTCCCCGTTTTCTGGTATTGGTCGTTATGTCTGTGATTTAGCAATATATGTAGAGTGAAATACGTGAAACTATCAGTTATCTTGCACACAAAATGTATTGTTTTTATAAAGCCAGCACACACATTTTTGACCTGGAGTGCGGTTACAAATGTTGTTTGCAATATAAATAGAAACATGCTTTTCTAACAGAAGTGGGAGAAACTCATAGACATAATCTGTTTTTTACACTTCACTAAAACAAATGACCATTGCCTTTAAATGAAATACAATTCAAAACCCAAATATGTATCCAGAGTGTTATGAAAAATAAAAGAGAAGATTGAATAACTTCAGTATTGTGTTTGCAATTTGGAAATGTAGTATCTTTCATACAACACTCAGAGCTGCATTATGTTAAAAGAAAATTATTAATCACCAGACTGTCCCTGAGTACTGACTTATATAGTCAAAACACAGATTCAATTTGCAACACTTATAACTTTTCAACATGTTCCATGTGTTCGTAGGTAAACCATGAAATATTAACATATGTTGCTTGAATAAATGCCAGTATCTGCATGTTTTTGAAATAACTAGGATTTCTTGACATTACTTTTAATTATAATTATTATTATCAGAGTAACATCTAAGAAAATAATAATATAGAATCTAAAAATAAATCAATCTAAAGTCAAGTGTAATTGGTTTTCCTATGATATAACAGTGATTAGAGCAAACACAATTAAATAATTGTTGCTCTAACAAAAAGTCATCAGCAGTCCATATCATACCCCTACCATAAAATGTTTTACAAGTAAGAAGTACCTTCAATATTCAAAAGAAAAGTAAACTGAATATTGTAATATTTCATAGAAAAGGAAAAGAGACTTAAATTTGACAAATTTCAAATAGTTGTGGACTTTCCCCTGTATTAGTTTTGATTTTTAAATAAAAAATACTGCTTTTTAGGTGATGGTCATAAACAAATCAAAACTAAATAAAAACATCTTTGTCATTAGAACACTTTGTTTAATAAGAAACAGACAATACAGCCATTTAAAGATACTTTATTACCTATCATACTCATTTACTTTTGTCTTGGTGGTAGTAGTAGTAGTAGTAGTAATCATTTTAAAATGTTAATAATGAGATATTGGTATCATGTTCACCAGAATAGCTACAATTCCATAACTGTTCATCAGAGCCATCCTGGTATAACCAGCCAGAGTCGTTTTCCCCACCATTAGTTGGGCTCCTCTGCTCCAGTATATTTTCTAGACCTTCTGTGTCATACAGAACATGTCAGGAAGCTGTAAGGTGACTAAAGGAAATTTGATTAATTTGAATGTAGCCAGTAAATAAGGACTATTTTTGTCCTTTCTTGTGTACTGTTTTTGAGCCTCATGTTTTGATCTCTGTTAACCTAATATACTCATGTCTTTCCCTTGAATTTACCTTCTTCTTATTACACCATCCTGGAACATGATGTTGTGACACACCCACACTTCTAGCACTGACCTCTGGCTTTTGCATTTACATACCTTCTGTTCCACTCCGGTTCTATAGCCACCTATTCAACCCTCTGCTGGTCACAGTCTCCAGATGCCAGCTCTTCTGCTATGGAGGAAACCATTCCACACGCTGAAGTTTCTTGAATCAATGCTTAATTCTATTTGATCTCCAACCATTAATGTTCAGGATCCACCACAACAGAGTTGCATTTCTTATTTTTCATCTCACTGACAAAACCTTGGATTGGGCATCCACAATTTGGGAAGAGTATTATTTTCTGGTTCATAATTCCTTAGACGTTATCAGGTCATTTACAATAGTGTTTGCACCTTGCACCTGGAATTATGAAGCTTTAATGGTAGCTTTCTGTCTAGCAATGGGAGAAACATTTTGCCTCAGAAGTGAAACAGGAATAAAATGGCACTTCCTGTAGTGAGGGAAATGTTTCATTTTTTTCACGTATGTACTGTATTCATGTCAATGGTATACCAACATTTTTTTCCAAGTGCTCCTGTAATGCTAGTATAAAAGGATGTCAGCATCCCAGTGTTTGTCAGGCTGTGCATGGGAGTGAGAGAGAAAGGAGTCTATGGTGATTTCTACAGATTTGCTAAATAACGTACAAGAAAGCAAGCTCTTTGTTTGTGGAGGTGTTACAAGAGTGTTGGAGAGAATGCCAGTTGTTCACCTCCCCATATAAATAAAGTGAGTTAAAACAAGAAGCCAGCCAACCTGAGACTGAGGGACATGACGCTGGCAGGTACCACCAGACAAAACATCACACATGGTAAACAATCAAGTATGAAAAATGGGTTCAGCTTAACATACAGTGAGTACCATTTGTACACAGCCGCATTCCAATATGTCCGCAAGAACTAGAGGGACAAGAAAGAATATACTGAGGTTTGTTGCAGCACTGGAGCACTAGTGATTACTTTGTGCTTCATTGTTTTACTGTAAGCTGTAGAGATTGTGTAAATTTAATACTGCAGTAGTTTTTAGGAGAGAAAGATAATTGTAATAGTACTTATTAATCTAGAGAGAAAGAGGGGAGCTAGTTGCTTTTGGTTGTAGGGAGTATGTTTGTGAATTCTGTGGCAGTGAGAGACAGCGACAATTAAAAAATTAATAGAATAAAAAAAATTAAAAAACATTCACTGATAGACAGAGCCAAGCAGGATATTGTTTATGTGAGCTACGATGACAAACAGTAAAAGTATCAGAGAGTAACTATAACAGTGGCATAGATCATACTACAAGGAGTAGTACTAGTAGTACCACAAAACCTAGAGATGGTGTCATCAGCAGTGTTTTGCCAATGGAGGAGATTTTAACAGTGGGACCATATACTGCATTACACATCAATAGTAACATCTCACTGACACTTAAGTGTGCATTAACGAAGCAAATGTGACATTTACACATATTACAAAAGGAGGGCGCAGTAATGACGCATTGCGTCAAAACTGCGTAATTTCTTTCTCTCACACTCAAATCAGGAAGTGCATCACTACTGAAAACAAAACAGGACGTACACCAACATTGCGCCACAACGTGACACAGACACACAGCACAATGCTTATTGGATTAGTGAGTGTATGTTTAGTGCTTATGTGTATATTGGGTTTGTGAGTGTGTGTGCTGCATATGTCTATATTGGGTTTGTACGTGTATGTGCATATTGGGTGTATGAATGTATGTGTATATTGGGTTTGTGAGTGTATGTGTACTGCTTATGTGTATATTGGGCTTGTGAGTGTGTGTACTGCTTATGTGTATATTGGGTTTGTGGGTGGATGTACTGCTTATGTGTATATTGGGTTTGCGAGTGTATGTGTACTGCTTATTAGGGATGGGTGAAAATTTTCACCTCAAACTGAAATTGGCAAAAAATTGTACTTTTCTCTTAGCGAAAAATTTCCAGTGAAAAGCGCAGTTTTCCCGCTTTTTCCCTTTTTTTCTGATAGCTCATTGCATTGAAATCAATGGGTAGAAAAATTTTTCTCCACCACGCAAAAGTTCTCTACAACCATATAAAAGGCTGTCCGGCTGTCACAGCATGCCACTCCGTGTTTGTGAAAGGAGAGAGCAGCATGTTTTTAAGCTAGAAAAGCTAGACAAATAAAGAGTAATTGAAACTTAGTTTAGGGAGTCATTTAGGTAGGACTTTTGTTCGTTGTAGTAGGAGATTCTGGGGGCACAATGGGGAGAAGAAGGGAGGAAGGAGATTGACTCAAAATACCCCAAAATTTGGTGTGAATGACTGACAAGACACAGGCAGCTGGGGTCCAGATTGCTTGCTGATTTTACTTTTATTGTCTCTGTGCTGGGGAAGTCTGGGGAAAGAAGTTGTTGATTTTGTTTTTTAGTTATATATATTTTTGGAGGACTAACTGTGATAAGATATGATGGACAACTTAAAAAAAAAAATAAAAAAATAAAAAATACAAAACATAAATAATTAAAGAAATAAATATATTAGACAGCTGACTGGGAGCTCTGTGGCTGAGGCAGACTTGATAGACAGCAGACCACACTGAGAATTTTGTTGAGGGCCAAGGCAAGACATCATACTCCATCAGTTGTGTACTGTAGAGAGTAAAAACACACACAGTAGTTGAGTAATGTCTAGCAAATGCACAAGCAGGAGGGGGAAAGGTGGAGGAAGTGCAGGGGTGTGGGAATAAAGTATTAGTGCAAAAACTAAGTGCAGCATGTGCAATAAATGATGATGATCCCTTTCCTCCTGGGTTGTATGCAGTTTGTCAAGGTCCCACCAATCACACCAAGTCATTCCCCCACCACCACTACCATACACATCTGCCATATTATAGGTTGTACTTTATTTTTATTTAATCACTTGACATCATCATGAATATCACTTAAGCAGGAAGTAAGTGTTGTGAACAAAGGACCAAGGCACTCTGCATGCTAACATATTTTTCAAGGTATATGTTGCTGTATGTGTGTGAATAGGAGAATAATGTGTTGAAACACGCAAAAAAATTGCTGGAATAGGCAAAAAGGAAGAAAATTTTGCATTGGAGAAAAAGAGAAAACTTTCACTAAAAAAATGAAAAATCTGCCTTTTTTCATGAAAAGTCATGCCAGAAATTTCTCTCACTTTTTGCCCACCCCTACTGCTTATGTGTATATTGGGTTTGTGTGTGTGTATTTGTACTGCTTATGTGTATATTGGGTATATTGACATGGATTGATATTCAGCTGTTACCATTTTGCATTCTAGATTTTCTCAAAGAACCAACCACCTCTTCCCCTTAATCTCCCCAGTGTCTTCCCCAGGAAGCAGTTCAGAGGGCCTTCATCAGCCTGGAAAGAAGGGTGCAGTACCTAAACAGGGAGCTGCACAAAGTGAGAAAAATGGGAGGGAATTGCGGAACGTAATTTTTACAAAATAAAATAAATATTTTTATATTGTTGACCGTTCTGTGTTAGTCATTATTTTATCAGTCCTGGCAGAGAGTATTGAACAAATAGTGGGTAAAAAAATATCAACATTAGACAACAACAGCTTTGGGATACCTTTCATTTTTTTTAATCCAGTATCAATGTAGAGCAAGAGCTAATTTATACATACATCTATTGAAGTTTAAACAAACATTAACTTAATTGTAGATCAATGTAATATCTTATCTTATGTACCAAAAAGTGGGTAAAAAAATATCAACATTAGACAACAACAGCTTTGAGATACCGTCCTTTTTTTAATCCAGTGCAATGTAGAACAATGATTAAAAGTAGAAAGTGTCTACGTAACAATGTCCCCTGTGCTAGGTGTCAAATGGGTGGCTTTTTATATCGCGGGTGTGTCACTGTGTATAAATTCACCTGCTACTGAGTGACGCTCCATTGCCTATTCTGAAGTCTACTTGGCTGCACTGCACGCGTCAATCCTGCAACATCACAATACCTTTGGAATTCATTATAAGCAATAAGGGAGCCAAATTGCTGGTGGTGGAAGGATGCACCTTCCTACAAGAGAAAATTATCAAAGGAAAACATATATGTAAATGCACAGAGTACAGCAGTGGACATTGCAGTTCAAAATGTCATACCAAGGATGGCATAATTTGCAAAGGATCAGGTGAACACAACCACGTACCAGACATTGCCAAAGTTGAGGCAAAGAGGTTAGTTGGGGATTTAAAAGAAATGGCAGATAATACACAATATAGCACATATGAACTGGTGGTTGTGACTTCACAAACAGCCACACCTGCTGCTGTTGCACAATTGCCTGCGATTACTAACCTAAAGCAGGTAATTAGAAGAGTGAGGAGAAGTGTCATGTCTCCACTTCCAAACCCAAACAATTGGAAGAGCTGAGGATCTGTGGGGAATATGAAAACTCCAAAGGTTGAGAATTTTATGCGTCATGACAGTGGACCTGGATTACTATGATTTATTCTTTTTTCCACCCTAGCCAATTTAACTGTCTTATCAAACAGCCAGAACTGGTATGCTGATGAAACTTATAAAAGCTGTCCAATGCTATTTCAGCAAATATATACCATACTAGTTGAACAGCCCGTTACACGGGCCACGGTGCCTCTGGCAGCCGGTCGCGGGGCAGTCACACGCAGTGGAGACTGCCCGCGCCTCGGCTGATACAGAGCCTCTGGCAGCCGGTTGCGGGTCAGTCACACGCGGTGGAGACTGGCTGCGCCTCGGCTGATACAGAGCTGGACGCTCCTTCGGAGCGCCCAGCTCTGTATCAGCCGCGGCGCGGGCAGTCTCTGCTGCTCATGAGTGCCACGCGCGCCGCAGTGTCTACTGCGCATGTCCGGCATTACACACAACTTAGCGAATTATTATATAGGATATGCTTTACAGTTTGGGACTGTTATCCCACTTGTGTCTGTCCTCATGAGTGAGAGGAGAACAAACGTACATGCATGTGCTAACTGAGTTGAAGAAGCTTTGCCCTTTGTTGAACCCTTGAAATGTGATGACACACTTTGAAAGTGCAAGTATAGTCGCATTAAAAAGGGTATTTCCCGATTGCACACAGCAAAGATGCCTGTTCCATTTCAGCCAGTGTGTTTGGTGAAAAATGCAACAGTTACCGGATATGGCCAAAAGATACAAGGAGAATGCTGAGTACGCACTGAAGTAAGGAACCTGCTTGCACTGGCTTTTGTACTAACACAGGATGTGGTAGATACTTTTGTAACCCTAATGGACTCTACCTTTTTTTTATTGAAAACTAGTTGAAGAGCCTGTTACACGGGCCATAGTGCCACTGCCAGCCAGTCGCAGGGCAGTCATGCACAGTATCCAGCTCTGTATCAGCAGCGGCACGGGCAGTCTCTACTGTGCATGAGTGCAGCACACGCAGCAGTCTCTACTGCGGATGACTGTGTTGTTACACACGTTTTAGCGAATTATTATATAGGATGTGCATGAACTACAATTGCTACTGAATTATTTTGAGGACACTTGGATCGCAGGCTGGAAGAAGAAACAATAGAAACAAAGCACTGTTTGACAAACTGTTTCCATTCAGTTTTACATGACCTGCCAAAAACAAATAACTCTGTAGAAGGGTGGCATAGAGGATTCAGCCATCTTCTAGGGGCATGCCACTCAAGTATTTGGAACTTTATTAATGGATTAAAAAAGGAATATAGATTGACAGAATTAAAATTGGAGCAATATGCTTCAGGACAGGAGTGACTATGAGCTAAAAAAGTGCAAAGGGAAAATACAAAAAGATTGCAATGAATTGTTACTATTCAAACACACCATTGTCTGACTAACTTAGAGCTATGGCACAAAGTTAGCATTTTAAAAAAATAGACGTCCTAACTTAAACTGTTCCTAATCCTCAAAGCTGTTTGTAATTTGTTATGCTGTATTAAATTATCTTTTTTTCCAATAAACATTGCTACAATAAATGTCTGGTTAATTTGTTATAAATACATACATGTATTTATCCCCTTTCATTTGTCATGTTGTATGAATTTTTTTTTCCAATAAAGATTGCTACACAGTTCAAACCTTTACTAATTTTTGCACTTCATTGTAAAAAAAAATTTTCAATAAGATTGCTACAAACTTCAAAACTTTACTAGTTTTTGTGCATTATTTATACATTTTATTTTTTTAATATATATTTTATGTTATCTATTAACAATGCTTCTAAAAGTATTTGACGCACAACATTAACACACTCAAGATAATACACAAAGCTCATTTGACAAGCAACATTATGAAGATGCTGTAAATATAAATTCAACATTCTAAGCATGAGATATTGACGCAGGCGACATTTCACATGCAACATTTTAAATGACACCAACCGCTGTTCGACATTTCAAAAGTGAACCCACCTCCTATGTAAGGTTTAATCCTGTTTTTGTTATTAATTTACCGTATGTCAATTTCTATAGACACATAGTTACATAGTAGTTTAGGTTGAAAAAGGACTTGCTTCCATCAAGTTCAACCCTTTTCCTATTCTTGTTTACTGCTGTTGATCCAAAAAAAGACAAAACCCCCCCAAAAAACATAGGTATATCTTAATATATGATCTAGTCATATTGACTCAGAATGTTGACACTGTCATGCTGATGGGGACTGCTTGAATTTGCCCACTGGCTTGGAATGGAACCACTCACAATTGCCTGCAGGCTGGGAGACTGACTGATGCAATTGCCTGCTGCTTGGAATTGGGACCGCCTACAATGGCCTACTGGGCAATGGCTGTTGCCTCACAATCAGCTGGTCCAGATGCTTGAATGCATGCATTATTCCCACATTAGGATTGGACAGAGGGAGGGGGATTCAGTCGCATCTGCAGTACCTGACTTCTTTGATTTTGCTAGAAAGTGGGACTGTTCCTCTCTGCTGTGCACTTCTTGGTAGGTGTGCTTGACATGCTTTATCATTATCAGGTTAGTTGTGCCAAAGTGTAACCCCCCCCCCCCTCTTCACAATGTTGTCACATACTGTGCACAAAGCAGGTGTTGAGTTATCAAAAGTCCCCGCTCCCAAAGAATAATAATTGCATACACACAAATTCATGGCATGGAAAGGTGGCTAGGGATTGTATTGGGAACTGTCACCACCTGAAATGCCATCTGCCTCACTAGTACTAGTGCTAGGAAGTGGAACATCTTCTTCCACTACTGCCTGCTCCATGTCACCATCACTATTGGAAATCCATCATCATCTTCCTCACCAGTACTGCCAGCACTAATACTTGCCCCCATGGTGGTCAGAGTGGATGCATCAGCAAAACCTGATGAAGATCATGCTGCTCTGCCTGCTGCTTCTGCTGTAACACATGAACATCATCAGTGGTACCTACAAGCAATTCAGCAGCAGGAACAAAACTTACATCTAACTCCATGATTTCAGTAGTACTGGGTGGTTGGTGACGATACACAATCCCTCAAGAACTCTCCTTCAGTCTTCATATTTCACCTCAAAGAACACTGTCATTAAAATTGTGTGGGTTATCACCACCATCAGTCTCTCCCTCCTTCTGCTGGACTGTGATCAGTCTACTCTCACATGAGGTACACATGTTCAGATGGTACTCACACAGTGCAGCTGTATCAGCCTGTAGAAAATACACTGTCATCATACTGGTGCCGCTAGGGGGAAATGATGGGGGACTATGAGAGGAAGTGGGACACCCTGATGGAGTCAGAGTAGGAGTGGGAAGTAGTGGAGAACCAAGTGGTGGGGGTGGGGACAAACTGCCCAGCTCCACTCCACAATATATAACCCCATTTCACTGATGAGGTTTTGCTGCTAGCACAGGTGGGCTCTGTGGATCTCTCTGGCCATGGAAAACGTAATGCTGCTTATGGAAGAATCCTCCACTGTATCAACAGAAGAATTCCTACAATGTCTATTGGTCATTAAGCTGCACACTTTAATTTTTTCTTATCTTTCTCAGTCTTTAAGTTTGCCTGTGTGGCTCTATGGAACTCTGAATACTGTACATCAAAGGGGGAAGTTCAGGCTTTTTAGTCTATGATGGAGCAAAAATTCTGCCCCATAGAGAAACATAGAGGGAAAAATGCCGAAGACTATTTCACGAGCTGGTGGAACAACAGAAAAATTTACTTTTCTATGGGAGAAATTTTCCATGGAAAAAATGGAATTGTATTCTATTTTTATTTTTTTTTGTAAAATTTCCTTGGAGAACAAAATTTGGCCTTTTGTTCATCCTTTCTGTCATTGTCTCACTCTTTTGGAATAAATGAAAGATAAACCGACTTGCCTGGATTCTCAGTTTCACATTTTGGACCAGGAATCAGATGTAACTTGTAGCATTATACAACGAGGTAGGAGAAGCCAGGTTGAGGGAAGATAGCGAAGACGTTCCTCCTGTCTATGTTTATATCCAGAGAGGTAGTTTTATTCAAACCTGTCCCAACAAGAAGGTAAACGCCAGTGCCCCTAGAGCTCTGTGGTACACTCTCTGAGACTATTTGCAATTCGTCCTTTAACCTCCGAGCTACTTATATATCTCCTATACCTGGCCTGAAATCATGTACTCCGGCCTTTGTTGACTCTGGTTCAACAAATAACTATAGTGGCTTTACTTTCACAGAATATAATTTGATTCCTTCATTATCTAAAGTGATGGCTTTGGCATTCAAATCCATCGGGGAGGACCTCTAGTTCCTGAAAATTGTAATCTGAAGACACTTCATTTTTCATTATCTGTTGGAGTTTTGAACAAGTCTTGTTTTAGAAGTAAGATATTCTTCCACCATTACTATATTTATTTAGAAAATGTTTTATCAAGAAGAATATATTGAGATTTCTCTAATTTTCAAGTATGTCCTTTAGAGATTTTACAGTAAAAAGTTAGATATTTAAACAAATAGAAAAAAAGATGGTACCGTGTTAGCCAGTGGAGTAGATAGGATTCAGTGTAGCAAAAAACTCACAAGAGTGGTATAAAGGTGATACCTTTTAATGGCTAACTGAGGACATAACAAGTGCAAGCTTTCAGGACACTTAGGTCCCTTCTTCAGGCATGGGTTAACAAACAAAGCTAGAATAACACTACATTTATATATACAGAGTATGACATACATTTGAACCAAAATATATGAGTACACAGTGGGGACCAATTAACTTAGTAAACATACAGTCTGCAAAGATATGAACTGATATGCACAGGGTTAGATCAAAGTCCTGGGAACAAGGAAATGTTCATTAACACAGAGGTGTGAAGAGCCTGTTAGTCTGTGACTTGAACAGATCTATCTCTATACAATCAAATACCAAAATGTTCTATCTATTTTGATGAGACATGAATCCCATCCCAAGGTTTAGTCTGGTTTTTAATGTGTCAAATAGATCCATTAATTTAAATTCCCAGATTTTTCTTTCCCTTTGTGTCCTAAAGTTTCCTTTGAGTATGGTGAATTTCATATTTTGTAGACTATAACTTGGACCACAAAAATGCTGACTAACTGGAGTGTCAGCCTTTTTTCTGTTTATTGTGTGGTGATGAAGGTTCATTCTTTTCCTCAGTGTCTGTCCTGTTTCCCCAATGTAGTAACCTCCTGTGGGGCATTGTGTACAAGTTATGAGACATACTACATTTGAAGAGGAGCAAGTGAACGAACCATTAATTTCATAGTGTTGCTGTGTATTTGGTATTTTTATCTTTGTTGTGCATTGAATGTGTGGACAGGTCTCACATCTTTTTACTCTACAAGAGAATGTTCCATTCTTTGTGATTTGTGGCAAATTGCTCTTGACAATAATTTTCTTTCAATTTGGGGGTTGTCTGATCTGGAAAAATTACTTTTAATCTGTCATTTTTATGGAGGGTTGGTTGTAAGACTTTTGCAATCCTTTTCAAGGCTTCCAGTTGCGGATTGTAGACTGTTATTCTCTGCCTGTGGTCTGTATTCAAGGAGTGTTTCTCTGGGTATTTGGCTGGCTCTGTGTATCTGATTGTCTATTATTCTTGGGTGGTATCCCTGATTCCTGAATCCCTTCTTTAGTGAATGGAGATGCTGGTTCCTGTCTGTATTGTCTGAACAGATGAAGTTTTATCTTATAGTTTGGCTATAGATGATGGCATGCTTGGTATGTTTGGGGTGAAAACTGTCATATCTAAGGTATGATGGTCTGTCTGTGGGTTTGTGATAAAGGGATGTCTGTATGTTTTGGTCCTTGATGTAAATCATGGTGTCAAGAAAATGTATGTGTTCTACAGAGTAGTTCAGAGTGAGGTTAATGGTTCGGTGGAATTGGCTACATCTGGCATGGAATTGAGTAAGGTCCTGTTCACATGCAGTCCGGATTAACAGGATGTCATCTATGTAGCGGAAGTATGCTAGTGGCTTAGTGCTACAAGTGGATAGAAAATCTTGTTCAAGTTTCGCCATGAACAAGTTAGCATACTGAGGTGCCATCTTTGTTCCCATTGCTGTTCTCATTTTTTGTAGATATAAATCATCCCCAAATGCAAAGTAATTGTGTGTGAGTATGAACAGTCTCTGTGAGTAGGTCTTGTTGGTCCAAAAATTCCTTGCATGCTGCTAGGCCATCTTGATGTGGGATATTTGTGTATAAGGATTCAACATCCATAGTAGCCAAAATTGTCCCCTCAGGTACTGGACCTATAGTAGCCAATTTGTTCAGTAGGTCTGTGGTGTCTTGCAGGTAGCTGGCTATATAAAGGTATCACCTTTATACCACTCTTGTGAGTTTTTGCTACACTGAATCCTATCTACACAAACAGAGAAACATTAGTTATTTTTAAATATTTTAGACTTGGAGAAGATCAGATTGTTTTGGGTAGGTTATTCCAGGCTTTCAGAGTCTGAATGAGTAGGCAGATCAACCAGCTTCTTGTACTGTGAAATACTCACTGAATTGTTAGCAACGGAGTGGAGGTTATAGTTAGTATGGAGAGCTGGAGTGAGCATACTGCTCAGGGAGTATGGCATCTTTCAAGAGAAATGGTTGTAAACTAAGCAAGAAATGTGAAGGGCATGTCTAGATTTGAGTGCTAGCTAATTTAGTTCTTTAAACATAGTACAATGATGGTTAGTGTAATTACACTGAAGGACAAGTGGCTTTGTCCTCCAGTGTCCTCCAATATTTCTTTATTGTTTGTTATGACTTTACTGATTGGGTTACTGGTAAACTCACAACCTTGATTTATACTTGTCATGGAACATGACTTCAGATCTTATGTTCATTTTTGTAAATCAAATGTTATTTTCTTTTTCACTTTGAGGTCCGTACCAATGATTACTTCTTTTACAAAACTCAAACCAAGTAACTCCTCCTTACTGGTCAAATGACTAAGCCATTGATTTTCTTTGGCATTCTGGTACTTTGCCAAGGCATTTTAATTGAGTTTCAGAGGTCTTTGCCTTGAGTTTCCTTAGGTCCCAGAGAGAGCAGCGGCTACCCTAGTTTCACAACACCAATGTGACTGATTTTATTTCAAATATGAACAGAACAGGCCTAATGAAGGCAACCACACATTTTAAAGGGATTACAAACATACTTCTAGGTTCAGGGCCTCTATTTACAATTTCTTCAAGGATCTTTAAGGTTCTTAAAACTCCCATGGTGCTTTGTCCTTGAGAGGTCAGAAACCCAAGAAAATGTTAGAAAATAATCTTGTAATATTTAATAGTATTCCTCTAGGTTGGCTTATTTACTAAAATCTGGAAGGGGCATATAACATTATTTGCATCAAAAAGGATGGAGATTGTAGATTGTACTTAATTACAATGGCCAGTCTCTAGAAACTCTTGATTGTGCCCTTTGTCCTCTGTAATGCCTTTGGGATTTTGGATTCCAATATATTGTTTGTTAGATTTCTGGATGTATGCATAATATTTTTGTTATAATCTATTTGAATGACAGTGTCTGGGCGACATTATTATTCTCTCATTGGTTATTCTAGTACGCGGGTACTGGTTTGCTCCATGGTAACCGGCTGCTGTTGCACCGGTAAAGTAATTGGTTACGCCGGTAAGGGGGTACTGGTTCGCTCCACGGTAACCGGGTGCTGTTGCACCAGTAAAGTCATTGGTTACGCCGGTACGTGGGTACTGGTTCGCTCCACTGTAACCGGTTGCTGTTGCACTGGTAAAGTCATTGGTTACGCCGGTACGCGAGTACTGGTTCGCTCCACTGTAACCGGCTGCTGTTGCACCGGTAGAGTCACTGGTTTCTCCAGTATGCAGGTACTGGTTCGCTCCATTGAGACTAGCTGCTATTGTACTTATCTGAGCTATTGGTTACTCCAGTACGCGGGTACTGGTTCGCTCCACTGTAACAGGCTGCTGTCGCACCGGTAGAGTCACTCGTTACTCCAGTACGCGGGTACTGGTTCGCTCCACTGAGGCTAACTGCTATTGCACTTATATGAGCCATTGGTTTATCCAGTACACGGGTACTGGTTTGCTCCACTGTAACCGGCTGCCGCCGCACCGGAACAGTCATGGGTTACTCCAGTCCGCGGGTACTAGTTTGCTCCACTGTAACTGGCTGCTGATGCACCTATTGAGTCTTTGGTTATTCCAGTATGCGGGTACTGGTTTGCTCCACTGTAACCAGCTGCTGTTGCACCGGTAGAGTTCTGGTTACTCCAGTACGCGGGTACTGGTTCGCTCCACGGTAACCGGTTGCTGTCACACCGGTTGTGTAATTGGTTACTCCAGTACGAGGGCACTGGTTCGCTCTATAGATTGAGGCTGTCCTGTCCTAACAGCCTGACAGTTTGAAGGTTTCTCCCAGTACACGGGTACTGGTTTGCTCCTCGCATTACCGGTGGCTAGTTGCGCTTCCAGACTACCCGGTGGTGACTGTGGTACACTGCTCGTTATTGTTCCATCATTTTATGAGTGGCAGTCCATTTAAATCTATATAACCTGTGGCCTCGCTTGTCATCATTGGTGACCGGTTGTCTACACCTAGCCAGTCACCTCGGCTACCTTTGCTGCGCTCACTATCAGCAGTGGGCTGCCTTGCCCGGTATTGGTAAGGCCAGTAGAACCTGGTCGTGTCTATTCCCTTTTGGGTTGCCTTACCCGGTATTGGCAAAGCCGGTAGAGCCTCTTACCTACAGTGACTTGGCTTCCTTGCCCAGTATATTGGCAAGGTCGGTAGAGCCTTCAGTATTCCTGCAGTCTTTGTGTCTTGGCTGGCTTGCCTGGTATATTGGCAAGGCCAGTAGAGCCTCATTTACTACAGTCCCAGTTTCTTGGCTACCTTGTCCGGTATATTGGCAAGGTCGGTAGAGCCTTCAGTATTCCTTGCATGAGTCTCCAGGCTGCCCTGCCCGCTATATTGGTAAGGCCGGTAGAACCTGTTACCATCTTGTGCCAGCTAAGGTTGCCTTACCCGGTATTGGCAGGGCGGGTAGAGCCTGTATCCCAATCCATGTATCATTACTATGCTCCTATGTAAACTGCTATATATATAAATATCTTGTATGTGTATACTTCCCAATAGAGTTCTCTCTAACTTTTCAATAAAGTTATGTTTTTACCTATTCTCTGTGACTGAGAGTCATAACAAACCGTGACATTTAGTAAACAGCATAATGTCAGTGGTGGGTGGCATATAATGGTCCAGGTGGTGGCTCACCTGGCCAAAGGCCTGCAAACAATTTTTTAATGTTAGCCTTTCTGCAAGCCTTCAAACAAATTTTCTCCAGGCTTGCATTGCTATAAGCCTGGTCACTTTTTCATGGCTTGCCTTGCTGTCTAAGCATGTTAAGATTTTTTCAAGGCTTGCCTTGTTGTAGGTCTGCTAACTTTTTTCAAGGCTTACTTTGCTACAGCAAGCTTTCTCTGAATGGTTTACCTGTGATTAGAATTATTTTTGCAAAGGCTAAGAAATGTGTCAGACGGTGTTAACATTTTTAGAATGGTTCACTTAGCCTGTAAATCAGCCTCAAAAACATGTTTTGAATGGCCTGTGTAGTTGTTAAGGCTTCTTTAAATGCCTTATTTAAATGCACTTTTTATAATGGAACATAAATCTGCTTACAAAAAAAAATCATAAGTTTTAAAAAGGATAAACTAGTAAATTACAGCTCTACAGTGATGCTGCCATCTACCCACCACCATGTTCCTCCTGTGGGACTGTTTATATGTAATCATACATTTTAAAAATTATTTTGGAAAGGAATTCAAGCAGTGTTTCAAGCAGTGTAAATCATATGAGTGTGACTAGTCTGTGTTGCTCTCTGAATCAAAATACATAACACTGTTACTCTATTACTCTTTATAATGGGAAAAACATGGCAAATGAATATGATACAGTAATAAAGTGGAAGGATATCTCAGTCCCTTATCAAAAGTGAAGTCTTATATGTTGTGGAAGATTGAATATGTGTATAGTGAATAGTACTCTGTCTATGTACTCATGAAAAGTACAATAATACTCTTGATTGAATTATTTTAGAATTGTATTCACAAACAATATAAATGGTAATGGCAATACATTATAATCAACATTAATGAAAAACAAAGATAATGAAAAAAATTAAAGGTTTAATGTACCATGATAGATGCAGAATATATGATGATGATGAATAGGAAGGAATGCTAGACAAAGTATATGCAATATCATGTATAATTCTACTATAACCTCACATTTTAATTTGTAAATTGTTCATCAAGGTTAACAGTACTGTTCCCAACTGTTGTAGATTATGGCAACTGTTCAAATTCCTCCTCCTCAATATGTGCTATATGCGTCTCTGTCATATGCTTTTTTCCACTGATACATAATGTAAATCAAGGGTTAACCACTACGGTTAACAGCATAAGAATTACTCCCAGTGTTGTAATATCTGGAGTAGGGCCAGATGAATATCTTAGCTTACTGATAAGAATTGCTTACTGCACATCCAGATGTAATGGTTATAATAACAATATGTACGCAATCAAAAGTGCTTACTGCGCAACCAGATGCCAGGGTGTGTTTATGCTAATAATAGGTATATAACTAAATGTGCTTGATAATAATATGTATTATTTGCTGTACAATTATTATGGATTGGTGAGGCAGTGGAAGCTTATGCTAGCAATCAAAAGCTTTAAGTGGGCTGCTTGGGGTGGGCTCTAGAAGCCTCATCCTGGACCATGTAGGTGCCAGATCAAATTACTTGTTTCCTCACCCTCTCCAGAGCTGAATTATAGCTGTCAAGACTTTCCTGAGTATGCTGTGAGCTACTGCAAGATCCTAAAAATCTAAGTACAACACATTTATTCACCACATCTACACTGTCAGTGTCTCTTTATCTCACTTCACTGTTGAACCACATCACTCAACACAACAATAGAGATGTGTCAGTGCCCCCAACACCACAGATGTTATGCTACCCCTCCGGAAACACATTAATTGCTTTCTGTGATGATAATGATGATGACAACAACTTGTGTTCTGGAAAATATTGTGATGTTGATGATGCTGCTGAAGATATTCTGTTTTGCTAGATATTTTGATTTGATAAAGTGGCAAGTATAGCCGCATAACCGGTAATCTATTCAACCTCTTTAAGGTTTTTTAAGTCTTTAATAAACACTTTTATACATAACGCTGGAACATTACTTTGATTTTATTTTACCCCAAGTTGTACTATACAATATGATCCTTTTGGAGATACTTTGGACGGATGGACGGATGATCCTGAGAGAGCTGCAAAGGTCATGACACCCAAGCATGGATGGGTAAAGTACCCCTGTATGCTTTGTTTTTTGATTGCAGGTATATGCCTCTCTCTCTCCACATTAATTAAATGTGAGTGTGTATTTTACATACCCAATAGCTGGTTTATTTATATCCGTTACGGCACTACTGGCACCCCCTTTGCTTTTCTTGTTTTCTCTGCATATCTTCTTCAACAAAGTGGATGTTGGTGCTTTGGCGAGATATCCTCAAGAGCAGGTCTTTTCCCCACTGCTTTGATTTCTTATCAACACATATGTGCTGTTTCAGCCATTGCCTTTGTGAGCAGAGTCCTTATGGTGATGGTGTGGTGATCTGTTTTTTGTTGTTAATGCATTAGGAGTGCCTCCTGTTTTTTTCTGCTGAAGATATAATAATTTTGCTTACTTTCTTTTCTGTATGCTTTCATGTAGTTTTGCCCTTATGTTCCTCTTTCTCATCCTTCATAATGCAACCTTCCATTCCATCTATAAGGATTTATTTATATGCTTTCACAGAATCCAGTTCCTCAAACTGATGTTGATCATACATTGGTGTAAATTCAGAAATATGATGTTTAAAGTGGGACTTTAGGAAGGATGTATTCCTCATGGAATCCAGCTCAAAG
Organism: Rhinophrynus dorsalis; assembly: GCA_037306005.1. Lineage (NCBI taxonomy): Eukaryota > Metazoa > Chordata > Amphibia > Anura > Rhinophrynidae > Rhinophrynus > Rhinophrynus dorsalis. The sequence continues at coordinate 271,580,955 of CM074724.1, forward strand.
CATGCTAGCATGCCATCCACCTACTGGTTCATGTTTGTTCATGTTTGTGTTGTGTCATGGTTGTGTTATTGTAAAGAATTTGTGACTGCTTTTCTTGCTGCTGTTGCTACAGAGTTGTTTAAACCACAGTATGGTTAGGCAGCTCAAAAGGAATAGGATCAACAACAGCAGTAACATGGGTGGATGATCATGATTCTATTTGCCACTACTAGCTCCAGTGATCTGCCTGAGGCAGTAGCAGCACCACAACTAGCCCCCACCACTTCAAGTATATGTGGAGAAAAGAAGTTGACCAAAATGCTTCTCCACCTGATCCTCCTGCAAAATCATGGGTGTGTTGTTAGAATATATTTTTTCCCTTGAGAGCATGAACTGTGCGTCTCATCAGCAACTTCAGTGTGCACATGTGTGTGGTAAATAAGGGAAGGACTAGGAACAATGGGCACATCTGCACTCATATCAAACACCTGGCATAACTGTAACCAAACACAGTATCCAAATACTATGGAAATCAGTCCACCAGAAATGAAGTACTGCTGCTGTCACTATGCCCCTTGTCCACTCCCTGCTAAGCACTTCTGACAACTTGTAGTTTTTTGGTTTTGGCTAAAAAAGGCCATTCATGTATCTTCACCCTAGCTTCTCCACTATCATCACCACCACCACCAGTCCCTGCTTGCTGCTGCTCTATTACAGACATCTCACCAGTTGGAAGAGGTGAATAGAAACTTGCCAGAGGGTCCCCTAATGTCACACTTGCCATTTCTTGTTGACTTGAAAAAGGTAGACTGGCAGCACTAGCAGCAGACACAGGCAGCTGAGCTGTGCTCCTGGTGTTGGTGATATTATTGCTGCTAGGAAACAATTCTGCCTTCTTTAGGATCACATTCCACCTGGACAATGCTGTTGGGGCAAGGGGACTCCCAGGGTCAGGGGAATGGCGTAGGCTCCCTTGATTGCTAGTCTGGGCACTCTGCATTACTTCCCCTACCATTCCCCTTATACTAGTCCCACCTGCTGCTTCACAATCACTGTTACTACTACTAACACCAACCACATCAATTTCAGTCCCTGAGTCATCCTCCTCACTAGTAATATGATGACCACCCTCTCCTTAAACATAGTAAATTTAAACATATTAAATTAGATTGATTAAATACATAAGTCCCTCAAGTTCAACCTTTGCCTCATACCCTAGTGACATGAGAATTGTATAGCTATCCTGCTGCCAAATAAGTTAGTCCTGATTTGCCTACTAATATTCAGTATAACTCAGTGTGTTCCCTTTTTGCAAGAAATGTATCTAATTTTCTCTAACGTGTATCCATCTGCCATAACCACCTCCTTGGGTAAGGAATTCCACAATTTAACAGAAAACAAAAGAAGAAACAACAATGCAGGATCTTCTAAGTGTAGTATTTTGTTACGGGCACCATCACCTTCACTTTGTCCTCTATTGAAATTCTACTCACATGTATCAGAGGCTTACGATACTGCCTCTGAGTATTAAGGGCTCTCCTGGTATAAACCCCAGGATGGTTATCTCTGGATATTCGCCAGTGGTCCTTCCCAAATTCTGGATTCTCCAATATTGGGATATAGAGGCCTGCAAGGGGTATACCAACCCCCCTCCAAAAGCTTACAATTCCCAGGCAAGAGTAGTAACTGGACTGGAGGTCTTATTATAGGAAAAAAGTATAATAAAATCTGGAGCTTGTGAAGGTGATATTTTCCAAATTATAAAATTTATTTTATAATTATATTGTCACTATTGACAGTGATACAAAATAATAGACTGAAATAAAATATTACAAATTTGCATATACGTAAAAAAAACGCTCAGTGCGTTTCGTAACGTATGTTACTTTTTCAAGAGCAACTTATGCTTGAAAAGTAACATACAGTTACGAAATGCACTGAGCGTTTTTTAGCTATATGCATATTTGTAATATTTTATTTCAATCAAACCAAGGCTATATAATATATAATATACAGAAGAATTACATTACTTTATTACGTATCCACAGGACCACACCCAGCATCATTATAGTATGCCAAAGTAGTAAAGGAACTGAGAACATTTTCTCACTGACCCACAGTGTCTTTTGAGAGCCATATCCCTTCTAGTATGGTAGGGCTCATCAGAATCTACTAGAGTCCAGGATGCAATAGACCTCAAATTCCTCATTACTTTCAATAAGAAGGTGAACAGAATAAACAGGTAAAATTCACTTATTCCACACCATGCTTTTGATAAAAGAAAAATGTGAAAGAGTGGATGAGTCTTCAGATTGGCAGAGAGATCTACCTCAAAAACAATATTTACTTGTTTTTAAATCATAATATGACCACTATACTTAGGTCTTAAAGGGATGGTAATGTTTCATAATAAAAGCAGCTCTAATTAATCATCATGGTATTTGAACCTTGGAGAGTGTTATTTCAATTCTGTCAGAGTTGTAATTCAAGAGTAATTCAATGACAAAGTATCCCCCTCCTGCCCCATTTACTGATGTAACACTGCTCAGCCAGAGCAGAAGGGAGGTGCCCAGGAAGATTGCAGAGAAGGACAATCTTCAATGAATATAAGGGAAAAAGCTGAAAAACTTGTCAAGGAGGGCAGGGCTTTTATTGTTCTCATAGGAAGAAGATTGTCTCATGCTGTTATCTGTCTGGTCTAGCAACCAGATTCCACATCTGAGAAGAGATGGTTTACACTAGGTAAAAGGAGCGGGAGGGGGAAACATTATCCTTCAAATACTCTTGAACCACAACTCTGACAGTATTGAAATAACACTCTCTATGGCTCAGATACTATGAAGATTAATTGGAGCTGCTGTTTTTGTGAAACTTTACTATCCCTTTAATATTCAGGGTGGCGAAAGGTCTCATCTTTTCCCATGAAAAAATCAGCAAAAACCATGTGGTTGTCCACATTTTTGTGATAAAATCCACTTTTAAACAGAGAGATTAAAATCTTTGCCGTTTTTGCCCATTGCCAAAAATTCGCTATTTTTTTCAGTGTCTAGAAAGTTTTCTCCCCTTTATTAACATGTTTTTCACTGTTTTGCAGGAAGTAAAACACAATACAAGCAACTACATAGTGGGAGAGAGGTGCTAGTATCACGGTGCCCGTGCTCCCTTGTTTTTGTTTTTCTGTCAGTTATCCTGTGTAGTGCTCCCATTGGCTGTCCTGTGTTGATCCCACCCAGTATAGCCTTTATATACTGGGCTCCTGCACCCACACGGTGCCCTTTCGTGGTGTTCCTGTACCAGTGCTAGCTTACTGCTCAGTGTTTCCCAGTGTACCAACTTGGCCTGCCTGACTACTCTTCAGTTTCCAGCTCCTGTGTACCGACCCGAATTGCCTGACTTCCCTTCAGTGCCTGCTCCTGTGTATCGACCCGGCCTGGCTGACGTTCCTGCTCCCGTGTACCGACCCGGCTTGGCTGACGTTCCTGCTCCCGTGTATTGACCTGGCCTGGCTGACGTTCCTGTTCCTGTGTACCGACCTGGCTTGATTGACGTTCCTGCTTCCTGCAGGTTGCTAGTGTCCGCCTCCGTTACTGCTCCAGCAGTGTGCCTTTGGCCTAGTCCTCCATTACTGATCATACCGGATGCAAGTGTCTGCCTCTGTGATTGCTCCGGTAGTCGCCATTGGCTTGTCCTCCGCTACTGCTCCTGCAGGTTGCTAGTGTGTGCCTCCGTTACTGCTCCGGCAGTGTGCCTTTGGCTTAGTCCTCCGTTACTGATCATACCTGTTGCAAGTGTCTGCCTCTGTGATTGGTCTGGTAATCACCATCGGCTTGTCCTCCTCTACTGCTCCTGCAGGTTGGTAGTGTGTGCCTCCGTTATTGCTCCGGCAGTTTGCCTTTGGCCTAGTCCTCCGTTACCGCTCATACCGGTTGCAAGTGTCTGCCTCCGTTATTGTTCTGGTAGTCGCCATTGGCTTGTCCTCCGTTACTGCTCCTGCAGGTTGCCAGTGTCTGCCTCCGTTACTGCTCCGGCAGTGTGCCTTGGGCTTAGTCCTCCGTTACTGCTCATACCGGTTGCAAGAGTCTGCCTCCTTTATTGTTCTGGTAGTGTGCCATTGTCTTGTCCTCAGTTTACTGCTCCTGCCGGTTGCAAGTGTCTGCCTCCGTTACTGCTCCGGCAGTGCTCACTACTCTATATCTGTTGTACTCTGACAGTTCACGTTGTTCTGCTAGCTTTGGGCGACCTGAAGCTCTCTATAAAGTGCTATCTCAGTACCTTCACACATGGGACTATTTACACTCATTGATGAACTTTAACTCCTGCACTACCAGAGTCCTGGAAAACTTACTTCTCTTGCCTGTGTCAGTATATACTGCTTGTACCTTTATTTTGTACTGGACCTGTGTGGGTAATTGTATGATTAATCTGTCGTGTGTCTGTATATACTGACTGTATACTACAGGACCTGTGAGGGTTCTTATTGTATTGTGAATTCAAAAAACTGTGTTTTTATCCTAAACCATTGTGTCTGTGAGTCGAACAAACTGTTACAGCTAGGCTGTTGTGCTGTGACGAAATAGCGAAACTGAGGCAAGAGAGTCTTATTGTGACTGCTATCACTATGACAAGCAAGGATGTTAGCAGCTCTGAGCACAAACAGAAGCATTTTCCCTATTCTACTGCTAGTCACAGCTCAAGAGCATCACATTTTAGCTCTCTAGTGCCATTACAGAGGAGAAATTTCCACATAAGTATTAGAGTAATCCCACCCAAAAGGGCGGTCCAGTTCAAAATGATGGGCAAGTCTCCTCTCCACAGGAAATACCAGCTAACCCCAGATGGATGTTTCAGCCTTGTTTGGGCCTTATCAGCAAGGTGCAGCTGGTTTCCATAGGCACTGAAAGCAAGGGGTTCAAATCTGGATTACCCTTTGCTCTTAGGGAGAGACCCTAAGAGTGTTTCAAAAACAAGCTAAAGGATGCAAGAGGTTTTGAGCACGAACAGAAGCATGTTACCTGTTCTATGGCTAGTCACCGCTCAAGATCATCACATTGTAGCTTTCTAGTTCCATTACAGAGGAGAAATTTCCACATACATATTAGACTAAATCCGCTCAAAAGGGTGGTCCAGATCCAAAATGATGGGCAAGTCTCCTCTGCATGGGAAGTATCAGCTAACTCCCAGATGTAATGTTGCCTGTTCTATGGCTAGTCACCACTCAAAAGCATCACATTTTAGCTCTCTAGAGCCATTACAGAGGAGAAATGTCCACATACATATTAGACTAAATCCGCTCAAAAGGGTGGTCCAGATCCAAAATGATGGGCAAATCCCCTCTGCACAGGAAATGCCAGCTAACCCCAGAAATATGTTTTGGCCTTGTGTGGGCCAAATCAGTGAGGTGCAGCTGGTTTCCCTAGGCACTGAGAGCAAGCGGTCTACATCTCGATTACCCTTTACCCTTAGGGAGAGCCTCTCACATTCTTTAACTTGTTTTTGAAACACTGTTACAGTCGCTCACTAAGAGTAAAGGGTAATCCAGACATGGACCCCTTGCTCTCAGTGCCTAGGGAAACCAGGTGCACCTCACTAACGAGGCCCAAACAAGGCTGAAACTTATGTATTGGGTTAGATGGTATTTCCAGTGCCCTTTTGGGCGGGATTAGGATAATATGTATGTGGAACTTTCTCCTCTGTAATGCCACTAAAGAACTAAAATGTGATTCTCTTGAGCAGTGACTAGCCATAGAACAGGCAGCATGTTTCTGTTTGTGCTCAGAGCCTCTTACATCCTTTAGCTTGTTTTTGAAACACTCTTAGGATTTCTCTCTAAGAGTATAGGGTAATCCAGACGTGGACTCCTTGCTCTCAGTGCCTAGGGAAACCAGCTGCACCTCACTGACGAGGCCCAAACAAGGCCAAATCTTATGTCTGGGGTTAGATGGCATTTCCAGTGCAGAGGGGATTTGCCCATCCTTTTCAAACTGGACCACCCTTTTGGGCAGGATTGTGATAATATGTATGTGGAACTTTCTCCTCTGTAATGGCACTAAATAAGTAAAATGTGATTCTCTTGAGCAGTGACTAGCCATAGAACAAGCCACATGCTTCTGTTTGTGCTCAGAGCCTCTTACATCCTTTAGCTTGTTTTTGAAACACTCTTAGGATTTCTCCCTAAGAGTATAGGGTAATCCAGACGTGGACTCCTTGCTCTCAGTGCCTAGGGAAAACAGCTCCACCTTACTGACGAGGCCCAAACAAGGATGAAACATACATCTGGGAGTTAGCTGGTATTTCCTATGCAGAGGAGACTTGCCCCTCATTTTGGATCTGGATCACCCTTTTGAGAAGGATTAGTCTAGTATGTATATGGAAATTTCTCCTCTGTAATGGAACTAGAAAGCTAAAATATGATTATCTTGAGCAGTGACTAGTCATAGAACAGGCAACATGTTTCTGTTCGTGCTCAAAATCTCTTGCATCTTTAGCATGTCTTTGAAACACTCTTAGGGTCTCTCCCTAAGAGTAAAGGGTAATCCAGATGTGGGCTCCTTGCTCTCAGTGCCTATGGAAACCAGTTGCACCTTACTTTTGAGGCCCAAACAAGGATGAAATCTACATTTGGGGTTAGCTGGTATTTCCTGTGGAGAGGAGACTTGCCCATCATTTTGGAAATGGACCGCCCTTATGTGGAAATGTCTCCTCTGTAATGGCACTAGAGAGCTAAAATGTGATGCTCTTGAGGTGTGACTAGCAGTAGAACAGGGAAAATGCTTCTGTTCGTCCTCAAAGCTGCTAGCATCCTTTAGATTGTCATAGTGATAGCAGTCACTATAAGACTCTCCTGCCTCAGTTTCACTATTTCTTCACAGCACAACAGCCTAGCACCTCTCTATCACTATGTAGTTGCTTGTATTGTGTTTCACTTCCTGCAAAACAGCAAAAAAGGGGGGAAAACTTTCTAGACATTGAAAAAAAATAGCACATTTTTGCCAATGGGCGAAAACAGCAAAGATTTTAATCGCTCTTTTTAAAAGTGGATTTTATCATGAAAAAGTGGACAACCACATGGTTTTCACTGCTTTTTCATGGGAAAACCTCATGGTAAGACCTCACCTTAAGTATGCAGTGCAATTTTGGGCACCGGTTCTGAAAAAGGATATACTAGAACTAGAGAGGGTACAGCGGAGAGCAACAAAATTAATTAAGGGATTGGAGGACTTGACATATGAGGAATGACTAAACAAACTTGGTTTATTTACTCTAGAGAAAAGACGACTAAGACAAGACCTTATCACATTGTACAAGTATATGAGAGGTCAATACAAGGATCTCTGCGGTGAGCTATTTATTCCAAGGCCTGATCAGGTGACCAGGGGACACCCCTTGAGATTAGAGGAAAGGAGGTTTAAACTTCAGCAGAGGAAGGGTTTTTTTACGGTAAGGTCTGTCAAATTGTGGAATTCATTGCCCAGGGAGGTAGTTATGGCAGATACAATGGATACATTTAAGAGAAGATTAGATACATTTCTTTCAAAAGGGAACATACAGAGTTATACTGTTTATTAGTAGGCTGATCAGGAAGGTCTGATAAAGACTAATTTAATTGGTAGCAGGAAAGCTATAAAATTCTCAGTTACTGAGGTATGAGGCGAAGGTTGAACTTGATGGACTTGTGTCTTTTTTCAACCTAATTTACTATGTTACTATGTAAAACAATGGGACCTTTCGTCCACCCCGAATATTAAGACCTAAGTATAGTGGTCCTATCATGATCTAAAATCAAATAAATATTGTGTTTGAAGTAGATCTCTCTGCCAGTCTGAAGACTCATCCAGTCTTTCACATTTTTCTTTTATTAAAAGCATGGTATGGAATAAATTAATTTTACCTGTTTATTCTGTTCACCTTCTTATTGAAAGTAATGAGGAATGTGAGGTCTATTGAATCCTGGACTCTAGTAGATTCTGATGAGCCCTACCATACTAGAAGGGCTATGGCTCTCAAAAGACACTGTGGGACAGTGAGACAATGTTCCCAGTTCCTTTACTACTTTGGCATACTATAATGATGCTGGGTGTGGATAGGTAATAAAGTAATTTAGTTCTTCTGTATATTATATGTTATATAGCCTTGGTTTGATTTGTTTTCCTTTATTTATAGGTAAATGCATCTATGCACAGAACATGTTAGATGCTATCTATTATCTGTGCCAATGATTTTAAAGATGCACATAAAACTGTTTTTACAATGCATTTTTTACAGTCAGTGTTACTTGCTGGCTGTGTGGAACGTCATTGTTTCCTTTTGTACCTGAGCTGTGAAATGATCCATATCTATCGCATCCAACATTCTAGTTCCTTTCAGGTGAATATAGAGTGCATCTAATAAGTGGTAGTTTCCAGGTTGGTTGGAGTATCATTGTGTTATTGTTGCCTGAGCATGCTGAACTATGTTTAGTCATGCTCCTCTGCTTATCACAATGTTTGATTGCTGGTTTCCAGATCATGGTTTGTATTGTGTAGAGGTTGTTCTTGGGGGACCTGGGATTATAAGAACCCTAGCCAGCACTGCAGGTTTTTTGTTAGTACTTCAAATCATGTCCCATGAGTCCACTTCCTGCCTTGAGATGAGCAAAGTCATATAAAATATTTTCTAAGATTCATACACCTTTCTGTGCACCCTTTGAATATGTTACCATGGTCACTGTTAGTATTCATGGGCTATTGTAAGTATGGCATCTTTAAATAAGATTGTAACATTCAACAATAGGATGTACGGAGGAAATAACACTTCATCCTACACTCTATGTATTATTCATTGAAACTCAAGGGCAGAAAGCAAACAGAATTGTTTTGTGCACTAGAAAAACACATGCTGTAATTTCCTTCTACTGGAACATTTTTATTAACACCTCTCTATGAATTATTTACAGTTGGAGATGGGAATGACCAGTGTGCATTTGTGGAGAATAAAGTATTATGTACCATTATACAACTGTGTGGAAAATGTTTGTGCTTTATAAGTGAAAAAATATTAATCATAAAAATAATAATAATGCATTTATTCCTATGTAAATATATAAGGTGCCTTATATACTGTGGATGAGTGTCTTCTTTTCCTCTTAGCAATCCATAGCAATTGTTCTATACCTACACAAATCTATCAAATAGTATGGTGCATATAGCAAAACTTTCAACATGCTGCAGATCTAAGTCAACTCTGTACAAGGTTTTTCAAAAATCAACTTCAGTAGTGCAAATTGTATATAATATACCAGCAACTGTATCAACTTAATCATGAATGCTGTATCTGAGAGATTTCATCCTGCACATTTAGAATGGGATCTGTTTTTATACAGTGAATGGGTTCATTTAATGAGACAATATATTCATTCTAAAGGCCCATGAATGAGTGTCAGGTTTATTAGGTACACCCTACTCATCCAAGTAAACACCATTCCTTTTATTACAGTGTCATTTGTCCTGAAGCTTCCATTGATGTTTTCCAAAACCAAGTCTTGAAACAAATGAGGTTAGTTCTCTTACCTCAACAACTGAATAAAGGTAATTCAATGTATGAAGATAGGAAAGATTTAGTTATCAAACCTGCTGAAAAGGGGGTTAATAAAGTTAGAATGTCACTAGAACTTGCCCTTCTTTTTGGACCGAAACCCAGGATATCATAAAAGGTATAAAGCGTATAGTAGATGTGGAGGGGGGAGGAGTCATAACGTAAGCATGGTGCGTGCGTGACTCGGTGGCGCGGGGAAGGAGAGGGCTGGACGCGATGTGTGGAGTTCCTCCCAGCTTGTCTGTTTGGATGGCCCATTTTATGCAGTGAGATGTGGGCCGCTATACCTGTATTGAGATGACAGTGGGTTGTGTATGGAAGTGAAGCGGAGGATTGAAGGTGCTTCACCCAGAGATTCCATGGTGGACATGCAAACTGGAGATCGCTGCTTGGTAGTAGAGCCTGACAGATAGAAGAGGTGGATGGCGTAGTGGGCTTGAGGTTTATTTCCCCACACTTACAGCAGCCAACGGTCGAGATCACCAGCTAGAAGAAATTGGAAGGGAGGTGGAGGTGCTGAGCTTCCCGCTGAAAAGACCCACCGTACGATGGGAAGGAAAAGTGGTGTCTCTGAAGCCTGAATCCTTGCGTGGTATAAAATTGCAGCTGTACAGATAAGTCTGGTGGCATTGAATGTGAGGGATACTTTGGAGGAGGGTTGGATACCCCACATTATAGAGCCAAATTGTCTGTGAGCTAATTTTAATGACTGATTAATGACTGATTGTTCTGGTTAAATTTCAGATATTCATTTGAAGCGGTTTGTAATAGATTACTGTATTGCATTAAGGGTGATAGAGAAGATGAGGTTTTCTTAGAGAGGTTTCATAGGCTTCATAAAGCTAAAGATGCTCCCCAAGATGCTACAAGAGATGTAATTGTGTGTTTCCATAATTATAATTTAAGGGAAAATATCTGGAATGCTCAGAAAGATAGAAATAATATAGATGAGAGATTTGTTAACATCAGGATATTACCAGATATATCATGGGCCACCAGAAATAGGAGAAGACAGTTTGCACATGTAATTAAAGTACTGAGAGATAAACATATCAAGCATAGATGGGGATTCCCAACTAAGTTAATGGTCCATTATGGGGAAGATTGGCATACATTTTTATCTCCGGAGGATGCCTCTAAATGGGTGGATGGTTTGGTGGGGATGTGAAGGGGTATGTAATTTGTGACTATATATCTGGAGAGTTTTTTTTTTTCTTTCGTCACAGTGATAGTTATCACTATAGATGGTTTAAATGGTTAACTTATAGAGTAGGTAAATGAGGCATTTTTAGAATAGAAAGATGGGTGCTGTAAGGGTAGTTTGTTAAACTTGAATAGTTTGGGGAGGTATTCAGGCAAGTGATATAAAGGTTTATAGGGGGATGGTTGTGAGATCACAATAAATTTACAAAGGTTTGGGGTATTAAGGGTTATTATAATTAGTTAGAGATTGAACACTTGAGAAGGACAATATGGGATATTTACATGGAATATGGTAGAATATGGTAGAATAACACAGGGAATAGAATTAATTGATATGGTATTAGGGATAAGAATGGAGAGAGTTTTTTTTGCCCCTTAGGATATAGGAATGGAGGGGAACCCATTCCATTGTTGATGAGTTGTTTAGGAGTAATACGGTTATGTTAAGGAGAGGGAAGGAGGGATGGAGAAATTGACCATCCGGTTGCTGATCCTGCGTCACCTATTATGCTACTGAGTTGGATTGGTTAGGCGGGCACAGTGGGGGGATTTTGGTTCCGCTCTGTGAACGGTAGCTATCCAATTGATTAGCTGAATTTTCGCACCCGTGGGTGAGGGTGAGGTGGAATTCTAGTTGTGGGTTAACTGTAGGGCCATTGATTTATGGTTGAAATATGGTGTTAGATGAGACCCGGTTGGAGTGTTTGAGTATGAATGGATGTCAGTATGTTTTTTGCTGTGAAATCACCAGTTCCATCCTAAAGTTAGTTAATTTAATTAGGGGTTCCATATGGTAAGATATATGTCTTTGAATGTCCAAGGGTTGAATTCACCATATAAAAGATCAATGCTTTGTGAGTTATATAGGAAAGAGAAAATTGATGTTTGTTTAGTTCAGGAAACTCAATAGATTTTGAATAGGTACATGGAAACCAGATTTGCACGTATTGTTGTTTCCTCTCTACTAGATAAGAAGGCTGGAGGGGTAGCGATAATGTATGCTAGGTCTATAAATTTACAGATTATATATGAAGAATGTGATCCTGATGCTAGATATATAATCCTGGTGTGCAGGATTGAAAATGTTTTGCATACTATTGTAAATATATATGCTCCTAATAACAATCAGCTTTATTTTTTGGAGAAACTGTTTGATAAGATTAATAGAGTTGCACAGGGCACGATGATTATGGCAGGAGATTTTAATTGTATAATAGATCCACTCTTGGAAAAAAAAAATGAGATGGGAATAAGTACAGATAAAAGGCTGTGTAGAACTATGAAAGCTTTTGCCAGGTTATTGCAGAGAGAATCTTTATTTGAAATATGGAGGATTTTTCACCCTTATGAGAGAGATTATACACATCACTCTTATGTACATAATTCTTATTCAAGAATTGATTTAGTCTTGGGTAATAGGGATCTATTAAATATCATTTCTAAATCATTAATAAAAGAGGTTGTGTGGTCTGATCATAATGCTGTTATCTGGCAATCTAAGAATAAATATCCGTCAGTTCTGAAAAAGTATGGAGGTTGAATGATTATTTGCTTAAAAAAAAGGATAATGTGATGATGATTAGGGACCTGACTAAATATTATTTTCAAGAGAATATAGGTTCGGTAGAGATGAGCTCTTCACTATGGCTTGCTTATAAATCGATTATGAGGGGCCATTTGATAAAAATGGGGGCTATGGCAAATAAATTAAGAGGACTGAACCTTCCTACTTTATATATATCTTTGAATTGTTTGGAGAATGCAAATAAATTATCACCAACTAAGGATTATGCTGAACAAATTTTAGAGTTGAGGCAGAATATTAATAGCAGGGAACAGGAGAGAGTGAATAGGAATCTTAGGGCTTTACAGCAGAAATATTATTATAGAGGTAATCGTGCTGATAAGATTCTCACTAATAAATTTAAAAAAAAAAACAGGTAAACAGCGCAGTATTTAAGCTTCATAATGTTGAAGAAATCCTCCTTAACCCGGTAGAGATAGGGGAGAGTTTTAGTAATTATTATCGTGCCCTGTACAATGTACCAGGTAGAGTGAGTGATTCACGAATCCTTGAGTATTTGGGGGAATTGCCAATACCGCAGATCTCTGAGGAAGAATCGGAATATATAAGTAGACCTTTTACTAAGCAAGAGGTCTTAGAGGCAATAAAAGGTTTGAAGATACAAAAAGCACAGGGACCGGATGGTTTCGGTGCTTTGTTTTTTAAGCGTGTTAAAGAAGAGATTTTGGAGCCCCTTACGTGTCTCTTCAATGAGTGTAGTAATTTAGGAAGATGTTCGCCGGAATTGTTACAGGTGAAAATTGTCCCTATTCTTAAGCAGGGTAAGGATCTGGCCTTAGTAGAAAGTTGCAGACCGATCTCCTTGATGAACATAGATGCCAAAATATATGCGTCTATTATTGCAACCAGAATTAAGACTATTATTCCAGAGATTATTCATAGGGATCAAGTAGATTTTATACCGGGGCGTTCGTCATATTGTAAAATCCGCAGGTCAATTGATTTGATAGATATAGTGAATAAAAAGAAAATTCCTATGTTGATGGTTGCTTTAGACGCGGAAAAAGCATTTGATCGGGTGAATTGGAATTTTTTATTTTCTGTATTGCGGATGGTTGGGATAGGGGGTCGCTTGATGGGAGCTATTAGATCTTTATATAGTGATCAAACCGCACGGATGACTGGTCAAAATTTTAGGTCGGAGTGGTTTCAGCTTGGGAATGGTACCAGACAGGGATGCCCCCTATCCCCTTTACTCTTTATAATAGCAATAGAAATTTTGGCAATACATATTAGGGAGAACAGAGGGATACAGGGTTATAAGGTAGGAGGTGAAGTCTATAAAACTTGTTTATATGCGGATGATCTAATGGTTATGGTAACAGATCCAGAGGCTTCACTGCCTGCTCTGCTGGAGATTTTGGAGGAGTATTCGTCTGTTTCTAATTATAAATTGAATATTGATAAATCTGTAATTTTGCCAATAAATATAGAGGAGGAGATATGTAGGGGGCTCCAAACTAGATATGGGTTTGAATGGAATATGGACAAGTTAAAATATTTGGGAATATATCTTACACCTAAGATTCAAGATTTAATGCAGAGGAATATATTACCCCTTTTAAAGGAGACTAATATGTTATTAAATAAATGGAAACATCTAGAAGTTTCATGAATGGGACGTATAAATGTAATTAAATCTTAAATATTGCCTAAATAGAATTATATCTTGAATCATTTACCATTAAAGGTTTCTAATTCGTGGCTTAAAATGATTCAAGAGAGTTTTGTTAGATATATATGGCAGGGAAAAAAACTAGGATTGGTATGACAATTATGGCTAAAAAAAGGCAAGAAGGAGGGATAGGATTGCCTAATATTATCCAGTACTATAAAGCTAATATTATGAGACATGTATATATGATGCAGTTGGATATTTCCTCTGAAGAATCTTGGCATAAAATTGAATGTAGTATGATAAAATGCTGCTCTCTTTCTTATCTGGTCTGGTGTCCTAAACAGGAAATTAAGAAATATAGTATTAAAACAGAAAGTTATGTTATATGAAATCTGTTGCAAAAATGGATTAAAATTAAGCGGATCTGGAAGTTAGATGATAAAATACAGAATTTTCTGAAGATAACTCGATTTATTTGATGGAGGATTTAGTCTTGGAAAATTGGGAGTTGGCAGGGATTATGAAAATCAAAGATTTAATGATAGGTGATAAAGTGAAATCATTCGGTCAATTGGTCCTTTTATATAGGCTCCCAGATAAGGAGATCTTTAAGTATCGTCGGATAAAAGCATATTTGCAGGGAAATATATATAAAGGAGATCAATCTATAGTGAATAATTTAGGCCAATTGTTTGGAGGGAATATTTTAGATAAGGTTCTGTCTAGATGTAAAGATGTGAATAGTGTGGAGGTGGCGGTAGAGCAATTTGGGATATTGAATAAGTGGTCTTCTGAGTTAAATATTGTGATAGATAGAGTAGCTTGGAATACTACTTACAATAGACTTTGTAAGTATATACATTGTCTAAATATTTTAGAAAATCAATTTAAAGTTATGTATCGATGGTATATGGTTCCTACCAAGTTGGCTCTGTTTTACCCGGGTTCCTCTAACTTCTGTTGGCGATGTGGAAGATATGTTGGTTCCTTCCTGCATATCTGGTGGTTTTGTGAGGGAGTAGAGGAATTGTAGGATATTACATTTAAGAGATTGGAGGAAGTTGGGAGGTTTAGATTAGATAAAAGACCACATATTGCTTTATTGCATTTAAATTGGCCACCACTGGACAGACCACATAGAATATTAGTAAGTCATTTTCTAGTGGCGGCTAAACTTCTTGTTGCAAGACAATGGAGAATAAGTTTACAATTTACATGGCCTCAATTAAGAAATCAAATTCGGTTTCAATTTGATATGGAAGCAGGATTATGGTGGATAAATCAGATCAGTTGGAGAGACAGCAATATTATAAAACAATGGCTCCAGACTGATGATTTTAGGACCCAGTAGGACAGCGGGAAAATTAATAGAGAATGGTATGAGAATACCCTGTTGAGTTAAAATAATACTGTGGATGGGAATATGGTGATAATTCCATTTTGTATTTTATGTAAGAATATTTTGAGAATTTGTAAAATGTTTGTAACAATGAATGTTATGGATGTATATGTTTTGTATGTATATAAATTAAAAAAAAAAAGTATAAAGCACTTCTACATGGAGGGCTGAGAGGGGAGCAAAGTAAAAAAAAGTAATGCAGAAACATTGCTTCTGGATCACCCCGGGCACTGGAATGGTATTTTCTACCCAATATTCATAAAAGTATAGATCAACCATCAGGGTTGATTCAGTTACAGAACTACTTTCT
This sequence comes from Rhinophrynus dorsalis, assembly GCA_037306005.1. Taxonomy (NCBI): domain Eukaryota; kingdom Metazoa; phylum Chordata; class Amphibia; order Anura; family Rhinophrynidae; genus Rhinophrynus; species Rhinophrynus dorsalis. The sequence goes on from CM074724.1 coordinate 271,596,619, forward strand.
AAATACATTGATTTACTTATTTGCCCTGTTCTCAAATGTATCCCCACAACTTTGGAGGTTTTCAACAATTTACATAACTGTCAATGTTAATAGAATTATCGTCTTGTAACAGTTGATGTGTTTAATTTGTATAACAATATCAAACATGAGGATGATTACAAACTATGATTTACTTTATACACAAACAAAATAGGGACAGAATAAAGATTAAGTTCCTGCTGGAATGTGCATGATTTGTGTTGAACGATAATGATTTTATGTTTGGGGGTAAAATGGTTAAACCAATTTGTGGGCACCTCAAAGGGAACACTGGCAAGTTGCACTAATACAAATATTTTTGGGTAAGTGGGAAGAAGATTTTGTTATTAGAATTGGCATATGTTACAGAGGGATCCTCTATTAAAAGATCTGTGATAAGAGAGGCTGGTGATTACGTGCCGGGATCTTGTGCAATGAATTGGTGCATAGTAATCATAAAGAGGTTCTACAGTGCAGCAATTGTCTGGCTTGTGGAAATATGATTATAGATAAGGAGGTTCCTCTGCCAGGATATTTGCACAATGCTAAGCAATTGATAATGTGTTGCATTACACATAGTATATGCACCCCTCTACCCTTGTAAATTTTGTATATGTAAGACACAACATCCCCTCAAATATAGGGTACTTGAGCATATGGGAGCTATAAAGAAAGGTCAGGTTAGTACTAGAGTAGTGTTAAACGTCAAAGAGGCCCACAACAAAGATGCAAACTTAAAAGTTGGAGGGTTTGAAAGAATACTTCCATACTATAGAGTAGGTAAGAGAGAGAGAGGGAGAATTAACTTTTAAAAAGAGAGCCAAAGTGGATTATAAGGTTACATGCTATTGGAGCCTTAAGTTTAAATGTGAAGAATGAGTTGTCACCATTTTTGCTGTTATGTGTGTATTGTTATAATTATTGGAGCCTTGTGTTTGTTGCTGATGCAGTTCCCTGCACCTCCAATTAAGTATTCCTCTTGTGGTGTGGTGAGGTGATTCTGCAACAGTGTGGAATTATGATGAGGTTTTAAATTTGTATGTGCACTATTTTAATTTGTACTTGCTATTGGGGCTAATGGGTGTCCTTGAGGGTGTGGTGCAGTAGCCTTTAATTGGTGCTGAAGCATGGTGTTTTGTTATGACATGAACATCTGGACAAAGTGGCTGGGTGACAGAAACAGCTGTTTGCTTCTAGCTAACCTGAAAACACCAACCCCCCCCCATTTTCCATGATCCCGCAGCACAAAGCTTGAATAAATATGATTTTAATTGGGTGAGTGCTGGCTTAGTTTTCTTTATATTTTTGCTTAAGTTGTATAAATCTCTTTGTAGGAAGCCTGAGAACCAAGATGCTGTAAGAGGCAAGTGAAAAATACCTGTAACTTTCAGTTAAGCCTGCAAGTGCTGTAAATTTAAATCAGCAAATCTCTATCCCTGAAAAAATTGAACTGCTGCAGAACCTCCAGCAAATGACTTAAGCTCCTTAAACTCTGTTTGACTGGGTTGTCATCCTTATCTTTCTATTTGTGGACGTCTCTCTATTTGAAAGGCTTTTTATGACCCCAAATTGCTTCAAAAAATCCTTTTCCAAGGTAAACAAAATCATATTTCTCAAAAAATTAAACACAACTTCATAATGTTAGAAAAAAATGGATAAAGAGTTTTCAGTCTGACAATGGTGTAAAGCCTTTGCAGTAATCATCTCTATGGCAAGAGGTATTTGGGGAATTATGCAACAAAATCTTGACTAAATGATACAGAATTATCTTAAATTATTTCAGTTTTTTCACTAGCCTCCCCAATACATGTCATTATTAAAACAAGGCAATTATTCACATGTGGTGGAGCCGTCTCCTCTCTTTACTAGTTTTTGGTATCAGATCCTCCACAGCTTAAACAACATTTTAAGTACAAATAATAATTCCACTTACTTTTGAAATATATTTGCTCCATGATGAAAAATTCCTGAACAGACCCAGAAACAAACTTACTCAGTTACTGTCTCCTTAGTTCTCTTATAACAATAAATTGAGGAAATGGAAAAATGTATGCCACAATGAACAATACTCTGTTAAAATTTAAGAATTTATCATCTCCATGGGTGGATCTCCCTTGGAGAGTATTAGACTCCACCAAGGGCTAGGGTCATTGTCCTCAAAATTCATTCTTACTTTATCGCACTAGGATTTTATGGAGTTTGGTTGTAAACTTTCATCCTACTTGACACAAATCTCACCCAAATTACTTTTAATACTTTATATCAGTTTGATTTCTTGACCTGAGAATTCTCCATAATGTTCTAATTCAGTTATACGAGGCAACCACAATTTCTACCAGCATGCTATATGACCTGTTTTGCTTTTCAACCTTCTGTTTTACCCCTGTGAACTTCTTCCTTTTTCTCTGTTAAATTCATGGTTATGCTTTATCCCCTAGTTGCTTTTTTACCATGCAAAAGTTTCAAAGTGTTGGTTGGAAATATCTGGGATCTTATTTTTCATTTGCAGATATTGCATACTTTTAGACTACATACTTTATCCTTGAAAACTACTTTAATACAGTTAAAATTATTGTCCTCAGATAATGTCAGATTGTAAAAGTGTACCTTTGTAATATACTTCTCTTTCAATAAAAATCCAGAGCTGCTCCAGGTCTTTTTAGTATATCAACCTCAGTGTGTCTAAAAGTAGTTATAAATAGTGATAATTCCTCATAATAATTTGCCAACGGTACCTCTGGCTGAATTCATTAAGTGATATGGTAAAGAGTGGCTGGCTGCAGGCAGGTTTTATCCTTTTTATTCAGTAAAAAAATCAAATGATTTCTGAGTCCCTGCAGACATGAAACTTTCTCTCTGATTCCTTAAAGTTTCTTTCAAGATTTAAATAATTTTTGGACAGTTCCACCACATGTGGTTTATCATAGGCCTTCCTGTCATCTCCACCTTCTTATTGAGTATCTATTAAAAGATGTCTGTCAGTAGAATTGGTGTCCCATACCATAAATAACATTGTTTTTGTATTGGTTTCTAGCATAAGGGTTTGGTGGAAAAAGAAAACAATCTTCTCTGAATCAGCAACCTCACATTCTAGGACTCATTTGACTTAATGTTCATGTAGAGTCTGAGATGCTAATACGATCATACATTTTGTTGGTGAAGTATATATCTTGCTTGGGGTCAATTAACATATTTTCAGTGATGTGAGATGCCTTGATATCTCCACTTTATATCACAATCTCTTGAGATCTCTGCTTATATCCCTTGTTAGCTGTTGATAGACCCAGTATACTTCAGTGGACATATTGAGGTGTCCTGCAACATTTGTAAAGGGTAATATGAGTCCCTCCTGTATGATCTGAGAGAATCTGGGTTTTTTTCCTAAAGTTGTTCATTAAATTTTGCTCTGTCTCTGTCTCCAGCAACTCAGGAATTGCTATAAAAGATTTCAAAGGGGCAATGCTAGCAGATTGGCTGTGGTGTGAAAATACTGAGTCCCACGCTGACAAGAATTCTGAAATGGTAGGATGTTCAGTAGAAGGGAAGGTGTTTCAATGTGGTGATCAAGGGGGCTGTGATCAGGTGAAAATATCCTGTCTGACCTTGTTCTAGTTGTATCCAGTGCTTGTCTTCCTAATTTTTAACCAGACTACCAATATGACCAGTTTATTAGCTCTGTAGTAACGGAATAGTTCTGGGATATGCATTTTTAAGGGATAATGTCTGGAATTTTAACCTGTTTTTTTTTTGTTTTTTTTTTGTAACGTTCCAGATGTAGCTAGATAGAAGGGATTGTCAGTTTGTTAGTATTTTATTGGAAAAAAATCAGAGGCCAAATCATTTCGAATAACCCACCTTTGTTCAGTTATGTCCATCCATAAAATATCACTTTCTATAACAACTCCCCTGTATTTTCTTGCTGGATGGCTTGCATTGTTGCATTCTGACCCTGTTTTGATTATCTAAATGAATTCCTGCCTCCCAAAATCTCTCTTTTCAAACTTCCAATTAAGCAAAATGTCTAATAAGTAATAGGAATTTTTCCAGCAATTCAACACTTCATTAACAATTTATTCCATTATGTCATGTATCATTTCGAATCAGCCCATTCAAAGAGAACAATCTGCTTCCTTTGCCAAAGATAATGGCTTGCAATTTTCATTAAGTTGCAGAATCACATGCCCTGAATGTTTCATTAATAGGCATTTGGAGTAGGATATTGGAATCTCCCAGAGAGGAAAAACAAGCCATTTGTGGGATTTCAAAGAGGGATACCAAAACAGATACATCAGTACCAGTAATAAGTAATTTTGGGCTTTCTAAAATAAAGATGAAGTATCATAGACTATATTTAAATGTGCTTAATTAGGCTACTCCAATCAAATGCATCTGTAAATTTCTTTAATTTAATTCATTAAATGTGTGGCTTAATACTGACCTCAGTAATGTAATACTTTTTTCCCCAGGATACTATATGTTAAAGGGGAACTACCACCCCGCAAAAACTTTGTCTTGATTAAGTCTTCATCTGGCGACTAGCTGCTTAGTAGCGCTAGTCGCCAGAAATATTACCTGGTTTAAAAGATTTACGATTTATTCGGAGTCTGACAGTAGCAGGAAACATGGACATCTTTCCATAGTGACGTCCGTGAGCCTGCACTGTCAGTCCCTTTTGGAGCCGGCCGGCCCCAAAAGGGACTGACAGTGCAGGCGCATGGACATCACTATGGCAAGATGTCCGTGTTTCCTGTTACTGTCAGCCTCCGAATAAATCGTAAATCTTTTAAACCAGGTAATATTTCTGGCGACTAGTGCTACTAAGCAGCTAGTCGCCAGATGAAGACTTAATCAAGACAAAGTTTTTGCGGGGTGGTAGTTCCCCTTTAAAGATGCCTCTGTAATTTCAAAATAGTATATTTCTAAGAGGCAGATTTCATGAGAAGAATGGGAGAAGGAATTTCCACTGTAGGCAGAAAGACCGATTGTTTTATTAGTTTTTGTTTTTTCTACAGGGAATTTCTGTCCATCCCTAATAAAACTGCAGAAAAAGAGATCAATTTATAGCAAGAAAAAAACAAAAAACAAAAAGAGCAAGTTCCAGACACCATCAAAGTAATTCCAAAGGTATCCTTATAACCGTTGCATGTATAATAAAGTGCAACGACACACCGCATTCAGCATGTTGCCGTAATGAAAAGGGCGACAAGAGAATCTCACCCTGTATAAAAGCGCGAGATTCTCATTTTGCTCCATGAAAGGTCACTTTCAATGGTTAGTTATAAGCAATGAAGTTATAAGCAGAGGAGACTGAGAGAAGAGGAGAGAGAATACGTTGATCAGGTTCTCTTGCTGGGCAGCTACACTGCACTGAAGTTACACTGCTGCTTGATGGAATGCCTTACTGGTATTTCCTCCATGGGGAGCAAGGAAAAATTGGTTCAGCAACATAAGAATCTTTTATTCAAGGTGAGATTCTCATGTTGCCCTTTTCATTACGGGGACATGTTGAATGCGGCGTGTAGCTGCACGCTACTATGCATGCAACATTTTAACCGGGACCTTATTTCAAATAGGTTTCTGTCCTATGAATAAGGTAAGCGAACTAATGGACCAGGGTACTATTATGTCACATTTAGGACTGCTGGACTTCATCCAGAGGTAGAGTTTTTTCAATGGATCAGCAAACCGAACTGCAAAGGTTTCACTCATCTCTAGCCTTGCACAAGGCTGATATCTGGGAATATTATCACTTAAGAACAAATCTACTAATATGAGGGCAAACATAATTAATTTCCACTCGCTGTAGGAATGCAGCTCTGGAATATAGATGATAAAATTATTCAACAATGAAAAACTGCCAGTTAATTTTAGAACAGAAACACAATTTATGGGCCTCTGTTTTCAGTGCGGAGTGACTCATTTATTTCAATGAATACTGTTGGGTAGAATCCTGATCATGTCCCTTGGGTGCCAGAGGGATGAATGGCTAGACTTGTAAACAGTCATTAAAATAGTGATTGCTAGGAAAAAACAATTATGTTATTAAACATTTGACCCTTTGGCAGCCAGAAAGGTACTTCAAATACATCTCTGGTACTCAAAAGGTTAATGCTATGCTTATGAGCAAACGTAGAGCAGTATGAATTAAGACAAAATTAAAGAATTCAGGGCTAAACCATTTGTACCACAGTGGGTAATAAAAATTCCCAAACGTCCCATTGATTTAAATGGACTTTACATTTCTGTGAGGATCAGAGGTGTGTGTAATGCACTGTACATATCTCTGTTGTTCATGGGTTATACTTGTGAATACTAGAGAGGTTTTCAATGCACTGCTTTGCAATGCATTTCATACCTTTTTTACCATTTAAAGAGTTAAAAATCCCATTTACATCAATAGTAATTTGAGGAATTTGTATTTGCCCCCTATAGGGCAGTTGGTTTACCCCAGAATAGTTCTGATTTTGTCCTGGTATATTTATTAACCCTTAATTTCCATTGATAACCTAAGACTGATGCCTTAAGAAGAACTGGAGAATTTCTGGCACAAAGCTACTGCACAATAGGGTACAAATAAAAATCTCTGATTCATTTAACCCTTTGCCAAAGAGGTATCCAAAAAATTGGGCTATTAAATTTAACTCAAAAGCCCTTGAATGCTAAGGAGGTCTTCATTGCATTGCGTCTATAGCATTTAAGGAGTTAAATGCTCCATTTAAATCAATAGGAATTTTTATTTATCCCCTATGGTGAAGTTGGTTTGTCTCAGAATTAGTCCAATTCTTCTCAAGTGCGTCAGTCTCAGTCCTAATACCAGCTTATGTTATCACTGACCACTAAGCATTGGATAGTAATGTTTCACAAAAAAAGCAGCAGCTCCAATTAATCTCCATAGTATTTGGGCCATGGAGAGTGTTACTTCAGTACTGTCAGAGTTGTAGTTCAAGAGTTGAAGAATGATAAAGTTGTGAAACATTACTATCTCTTTAAATGCACCCTCAGTATCAATGAGTTTTTTTTAAAGGGGAGCTATCACCACTCTACAACTTTGCCTAAAAAGTACCTTTATATAGTGACTAAGAGGCATAATTGTGTCATTGAAAAAAAAATTGTTGTTTGGCCAAAATGAACCTTTTAAATCTGATCCTGTGACTTCCTTCAAGACAGACTGCAGGTACAGCTCTGCACCGCAGTCTGTCACTATTCCTCTGCTCCCCTCCTATGTAGGGTCTGGATCCAGCCTCTTTGGTAAACTAGAGCTCTCTCATTGGCCAAAGTGTGCTCCAGTTTACTAGAGAGGCTGGATCCAGACCCTACATGGGAGGGGAGCAGAGGAATAGTGACAGACTGCAGTGCAGAGCTGTACCTGCAGTCTGTCTTGAAGGAAGTCACAGCATCAGATTTAAAAGGTTCATTTTGGCCAAACAACAATTTTTTTTTCAATGACACAATTATTCCTCTTAGTCGCTATATAAAGGTACTTTTTGACAGACTGTGGTGCAGAGCTGTACCTGCAGTCTATCTGGAAGGAAGACACACGATAAGCAGCACATTGCTTTGCAATGCATTGTGTACCCCTCTGGCACTCAAAGGGTTAATTACACAAGTATGCCTCTTAGTCGCTATATAAAGGTACTTTTTAGGCAAAGTTGTAGAGTGGTCATAGTTTCCCTTTAACTTTATTTTTTTTAAATACTTCTTGTATTGGAATATTGAACTTTTCGTATGAAAACATGCTTGGGTGAATTTTTCCTTGATTCAAGATATAACCTTCTATTGCACTGTTGCCATGATACATTTGCCACTGTCACGTTTAGGGTTAAAAAACTTATCTCTGATGTCTGAGAACTTTATTCTGCTTCTATTTATCAGGATTGGGAAATTTGTCCTTGGAATCTCTTTAACCCTTTACTGCTTGTGACATCTTCAGTGCATTGCATAGCATTGGAGATATTGTTGGGGTTATCTATAGTTGCCCTTAAAATTATTTTTTTGCTTTGTTATTTGTATTGGGATTTTAGCATACCATATTTATAGTAACCATAAAATTTAGTGTTCCTTTAAAGCTTACAGGCAATTTCCATAGGGAATAAAAAAAACAAGCTCTTATTATCACCAGCTGCCCACCTTAATTAGATGCTGTACCTGGAAAGAATTCATAGTTGCCTTATCAAGACTGAGCGGGCCACTTGGGACCCAGTTCTGTACCTGGATGTATTGATAAAGGGATTAGTGCTATAACATGAAGGAATTTCTATAGGACATGTAACCTAGCAGTTTTACTTCAGGGTGAGTCTGGCAGCATATTACATTTGCTATTAGAGAGAGACCACTGAAAATATAATATTGGATTTGTATATTCAGTGCTGTGAAGAAGACAGTGAGGCTGATGTACTAACTTAGAATTGGTGCAATATTACAGCAAACCAAATGCACCAGGGGGAACAAATAAAAATTCACACTCATTCAAACCTTTGAGTGCCAGAAAGTCATCCAGTGCTTTCCGTTGCAATGCATTGGATGCCTCTCTGGCACTCAAAGGATTAAATGGAGCTTTAAAAAGGTTAGTGATGTCTTTATTAAACAACACAAAATATTGTAGCTATTACAAAAATAAACTAACTTATTCAGGTCCCATCTGTCAAACATTTATGATCTGAGAGATATACGGTGATAAAATTCCCCGCTCCCTCCCCTTTCACTGATGTCAGCTGTAAGCTGACAGAAGGGGATCCTGGTCCCGGGATAGGGAGGTGGCTCTTCAGCAGAGCAGAAATACCACAATCTAAAAAAGAAATACTTCACTGGAACTGCCTACAAAGTATGCTTACAAACCAGGAACACTTTGTAGACCGTTCCAATGAAGTATTTCTTTTTGCATCATGGATGTATTTGTAGCCAAGCAATGAGCATCATCCTGTTCCTGCTTCTCCTGTATTGTATTCCAGATCGGTTCATTGGAAGTGCAGGATCAGGTTGGTGCCTTCCCAGAGAGCCAGGACACCCCTAAGTGGACACAATATATGCAAACACATGGGAATTCATAATATTTTTTTAAAGAGGAACTTTCAGTTCATACTTAGTCGCCAATCATTCATTAAACGCATGGTGACTAGCTTTCAAATAGATGTTTTACCTTGAAAAAATAGCCCAGTGTAAAGGAATAATTCCCGTTTGGGTACTGATGAGCAGGTTAGTGCGGTCCGTGCTCCTGCGTTGTCAGTCCCTTCCAGTAACCATATGGTGCACTGCGGTGCTACTCAATGGAGACCAGAACTGACAGCGCAGGAGCACAGGCAAGATGTCTGTGCTGTAGCTTGGTTCCGGTCTCCAAATGGGAACGATTCCTTTACACCGGGCAATTTTTTAAAGGTAAGACATCTATTTGAAAGCTAGTCGCCATGCGTTTAATGAATGCATGGCGACTAAATATGAACTGAAAGTTCTGCTTGAATTTAAATCCACCCTACTTTCCCAGTCCTTAAGGGGTTAAAGGATTAACAAGATGTGGACTGTTAGTGAAACAAAGCAAACCTTCTCTGCTCCAAACAAATGAAAGCCTCTCAGTGCAAGACCATGAGTAATACATGTTTTATATACAAAAAAATAAATATCGTGATTGAAGTATGGAGCCCAGCAAGGAATGAGGGGGAATCTCCCAATTCCCCCAAACTTAGAAAAAAAAAAGTAGCATAAACACAGAGAAATAAAACAAACCTGTGCTGATCCATACAAATGTTTTAAATTGTGAACCCTGTAAGCAGCATATATCATAATTCTGTGCTTAGTATTACAAAACATATATACATAATACGTACTACTTGTTATTTATATGTTATTATGTATATATTTTTTAGTAATATTTAGCACACGTTTATGATATATGCTGATTACAGGGTTCACAATGTCACTCATTTGTATGGAGCAGCACAAGTTTGTTTTGTTTCTCTGTGTTTATTCTAAGTTTTCCTATGTTTGGGGGATTTGGGAGATTCCCCTCATTCTTTGCTGCGCTCCATACTTCAGTCACATTATTTAATTTTTTTAATATAAAACATATATTTTGGTGTTCTAGCGCTGTGAGTCTTTCTTTGTTTTATGGCCAGTCCCTGAGAACAGGGCTGAGAGCCTTTGCCATATTGAAGAAACAAAAGTTACAGAAATTCCCACTGGTTTTAACCCACTGAGTGCTTGAAAGGTCTCCAACACAATAAATTCAATGGCGATTTTTTATAATGTGTAATTGTCTCCTGTGGTGCAGTTAATATGATCAAAAATGATTCCCCTTTAGCTTTCTGCATTCTGATGCAAATCAACTACACTACAGGGGGAAATAGAAATTCATACAAATTTAAAAAGGACTTTTAAAGGTATAGTAATACTTCGTTTTAACTTTATTTTATTTTGTAGACATTAAAAAAACATGAAGAACGATATAAGTTTGAGAGATATTCACAAGCAAAGTTTCCCCTCCTGCCCCTTTTCCTTAGTGTAAGCCATCTCTTCTCAGATGTGGAATCTGGTTCTAAGACTAGACAGATAACAGAAGGGTACAATCTTCTTCCTATGAGAACAATGAAGGCCCTTCCCCACTTGACACGTTTTTCAGCTTTTTCCCTTATCTTAATTGAAGATTGTCCCTCTCTGCAGTCTACCTGGGCACCTCCCTTCTGATCTGGTAGGAGGGGGAGACTTTGTCATTGAATTACTCCTAAACTACAACTCTGACAGAATTGAAATAACACTCTCCAAAGTCCAAATACTATAATGATTAATTAGAGCTGCTTTTATTATGAAACATTACTATCCCTTTAACTCCTTAAATGCTAGAGAGGTTTCAAAGCATTGCAAATACTCAGTTGCGTCATAGGAGATGTTCAAAATGCCCATTTTTTTTAAAAGGGATTTGAATCCCTTGAAAGCAAGAATGGTTTCCAATGCGTTGCAAATCAAATTTCACAAGTTAACAATGAATTAAATGTGCTGGACACCTTTTAAGCATTCAAGGCAGAGACGTAACTAGAAACCACTGGGCCCTGGTGCAAAAATTGCCATGGGGCCCCCCGACCACATTGCCCCCATTGTCCACCTCCACACTCTCCCCACTGTCCACTTCCAAATTACTCCATTGTCCACCTCCACACTGTCCCCATTGTCCACCTTCACATTGCCCCATTGTTCACCTCCACAACATTCCCTATTTCCCCCAATGTCCACCTCCAGGATGCCCCCACTGTCCACCTCCACAATGCCCATGGGGCATGGCAGTAGAGGTCTGTCCTGCCTTCTGTACATACCTCTATGAGCAACTCCCACGCGGTTCTCTCTCCAGTAATGCAGAGCACTAGGAGATGATGTCATATCCCAGCGCTCTGCATTACTAGACTGCCGGGACAGAGAAGGAGCTACTCATAGAGGTCTGTGCCGAAGAAGGCACAGACTTCAGCTTGCCAGTGGGGAGATCAGTTTGATCTTCTCACCGGTCAAGCTTAGTGGTCTAGCAGGGGGCGGCTGGGCCCCTGGATTGATGGGTCCAGTCACAGTCGCAACCCCTGCAACCACTATTGTCACGCCACTGATTCAAGGGGTTAAGTCCATTTAAATCAATGGGAATGTTGACATTTTTAATTTATTCCTCATGGCAGTAGTTGTCAACCCTGTCCTCAGGGACCATAACAGGCCATGTCTCAAAGGTTTCTCTGCTTGGACACAGGTGAGTTAACCCTTTAAGTGCCAGAGGTTTGACTCTCCAGGAGGTATAAACCAAAGCATTCTAATTAAAGAAACATGGAGGAATGGACCAAGATATGGGATCTAAAATTTAATGCCAAAAAGTGCCAGATAATGCATTTAGGACACAAAAAACCAGAGGTGGAATATAGGCTTAACAATACTGTGCTGACAAACTCATCAGAGAAAAGGGACTTGGGTATAATTATTTCATATGACTTAAAGGCAGGCAAACATTACAGTAATTCAGTGGGAAAGCAAACTGGGTTCTTGGTTGTGTAGGAAGCAGGAAGAGAGAGGTATTAACACCAAGCTGTAGAGCATTGATAAGACTTCATCTGGATTTATGTGTATAGTCCTGGATGCCACATCTCCAGAAGGGCATTAATAAATTGGAAGCAGTTCAAAGAAGAGCCACGAAAATGGTGCCAGGTCTTCATGACACAGGGTACAAGAATAGACTCAAAGAACTTAATATGTACAGCTTGGATGAAAGATGGGAGAGGGGTGATATGATACAACCTTCAAACATATTAATGATTGAATATAGTTCAAAACAAGTGAAAAACTGCTACAAGAGAACATGAGCTAATGTTAAAGAGTGGAGAATTCAGAAGTAATGTGTGTATGTACTACTTTACGAAAAGGGTGATAGACTCATGGAACAGTCTCCCAGCAGAGGTAGTTAGGGCAAATACTGCTGAGGATTTCAAAAATGCCTGGGATAGATATGTCTATTCTAACAAGTATGTAAGACTGTGTATTTTATTACAAAGGAAAACGGGCAGACTGGATGGCCAGCGTGACTATGCTTCTATGTTTCTATGTTTATTCATCTCCAGAGTTCTTTCGCTTTCCTTTAAACCTGTCTGCGTCTGTCTGAAAGATGCACACAATACAGGTAAAGGAAATAAATAATAACAAGGGATTTCTAATCTGAATGCATCATTGCAGGACAAAGTCTCTGACAATATGTACTGTACAGATCATTACAATATATATAAGCATCATAATTTCCCACTTCTTGGCAATACATTTTTGGTCTCCTCTAGCATGATAAGAGTTGAGAATATTCTCATGCCATGTTAAAAGGGATGTGATAGGCAGTTGTATGAGAACATGACATTGGCTACAGAGGATTTGTTTATCTTGAAAAGAGCAGGAGTAGGCTAATTAGCATTCTGAACGTACATTCGGATACTCGGGGACAGACCATACTGTATTTTCTGAGTCCTTATTATTATTAAGCAGGTGTCCTTCTTTCACTGCTACATAATCCTTCTTATCTTACTGAGATGAGTTCCTTTTCAACTTACACAGTGGCAGCGTGCACAGATTTTAATCTAGCCCTGAACAATGAGGATTGAATAGAATTCTTTGTATTGAGGACCAAAAGCCACTTAACTCTTCCAAAACTGTCTCTGAAGGCTCCCATTCAAACAAAGATTTGGTCACCACAAAACATACAATGTGATTGCTCAGTAATTAGGTTGTATGTTTCTGTGAGTATGTTTGTGGACTATCAGATTGGGCTGACCTAATCAACTGCCTATACTGAGTATGTAGGACTGAGAATATTGATCCCACTTCAATCCTGTCACTTTGTGTGTGGTCTTAAACGGGCACTACATCCTCATCATGAAAATATCTATATTGTAAGGTTTTTCCTGCTGAGTAAAACAAGGGTATGTCTATTGCTGGGAAATGTTTCAATCAAAAGATATTACAGAGCAGACATGAATGTATTTATTTTTTTTGAGAATTTGAGTTCAGGATTTATTTTTGCAGCTAGATAGTACTGCCTGTCAAAAGCTGGGTGTCACAGACACAAGCTCTGTACATGGATGAAGCAGCAGTGTTACTTGGCAATAAAACATCTTGAATTCAAGCTGTCATAAAAATTCCAAATGAAATGTAATAACCTTTGAAAGAAGCATTTCGTAGCATTTGGAGTTTGCTTGTTTTAATCAACAGAAAATGTCCTGCAGCATATACAGTTTCATGATTAAGGTTTACTACCCCTTTGACTGTCCAAACTACAGCAACATCATTCTGTATATTGTGATTTTATCTAGTCTACAAAGCATCACAGAAGATAACACACAATTTGCCCATCGAATAATTGCTGGGCCAGGTTATCAATTATACAAGAAATTAAATTTGACTTCTAAATTGGTACAAGAAATACCACTCCCGGGGATGATTTTCAACAAGATCATACCAGGTTGATGACCCAGTATCTTCTTTTTTTACTTGGTATTGCACGAGTTCAGCAGAACAATAAACCGGTACATGCTATCAGCAGAGTAATACACCATTATAGGATGAGGAGACCTGGCACTCTTCTGTGTAGAAAATCACCCCGATTGTAATGTGCATAACTTTTACTATTTGCAATGAATGATATTCATACTTGGGAACTCTCTGGATCTGCCCCAGAGACTCTGGTTTTTGCAGTTAATTACTGGGTCTCAGGGAACAGAGGCTGGTTCTCTGATGGTGGTGAGTGAAACTCTGCCCACTTCTTCTCCTTCCCACCTTGTTCCTCCTATTCCTGTCCACTTTTCCTTCTTTCCTACCCTGCTCTGTCCACTTCCTGCCTACTTTATAGCACAGTCTGGTAATCCCACCCCCACCCATGATTCAGTCCTGTCCATTTGTGACCCATATTGTGTCATTTATATCCCCCGCCGGCACCACGAGTCCTCTTCAGGTACTCTAGAAGACAAAGGGCGGAATGCAAGAAAGGTGCGCATAGTCTGAAAGTAATTTTGCTGCACAGATAAATATTGCACATGTGCTAACCCAGGAAGCTGTATACCTAATGCTTCTTCAATTGTGCATAAAAAATTAGCTCTAAAAACACTACACAGATGTATAAACCCGTTCACAATAACAATTCCTGCATTAGTTGCATTTGCTATTCCACTCAGACAGATTTGTTAATACTGACCATGCAATCTTCACTTTTCATGCGCAATTCAATCAAATCATGTGCAAACCTGTTCACTAGTGGTTTTCACACTGGAAATAGTGCATGTGCACGTTTCTTGCATTCCGCCCAAAGTTCCCAGGTATGATGATGATAGATGATTTACAAATGATTGTGGGTTAAACCAGTTGCTATGGGTGATGTACATACCTGGGAACTTTTCATTATGAACTACCCAGAGGGCAGACCTCTGGTGCGGTTGGGGGAGATGTATGATGCGATTTGTGTCAGAAAAGGGGAGGGGCTTACTCGCAAGTGGGGACAGGGCTTCAAAAAACACAAAAACCCCCCGAAAAATAGCCTGGGAAGGAGGGGATTTTGGGTGGAGTGCAAGGAGCATACACAGAAGTGGGTAGAGTTTTATTTAAAACTCTCCACACCTGGAGAATCATCCTCTTCCCCGGAGACCCGGTAATTAGAAGACAAAACCAGAGTGTCCGGGGCAAATCTGGAGAGTTCCCAGCTATGGTGATGTACAGTTATGGAAGTGTATCAGTTTACATGATAAATGTGTATGTAACAAAGGACTGAGATTACAAGAAAAAAGAGCAGTAACCTCAGTCGGGTTTATTATTAGGTGAAAGTATTGAGTAACAGTGAAATATGTTAAGTAAATCAGGGCCATATGCACAAAATGCACAATGGACAACAAACAAAAATGTGCCAAATCCCTCTGATTTAAATTTTGCTTTTAATTCCTTTAATGTTAGAAATGTCTCCAATGCATTACTTCTCAATGCGTTTCAGACATTGTTAGCATTCAGGGGGTTAAAATGTCTGTTTCAATCAGTGGAGATTTGGGGAATGTAATTATGTCCTCTATGGAGCATTTGGTTTGCTCCAGAGCTGTACCCATTTTGGTTGCTGAATTTGGCCCTATGTCCTTCACCTCCTCTCACATGGGATAAGGGACATAGAAGGACAAATAACAAAAAATAATGGACTTTATTTGGGAATCTACAGTGGAACAATTCTGGAGCAAACCAACTGCACCACGTCACACATAACTGCACTGTACATTTAACACATAACTATTGTACATTTCACACATAATTCATCCTTCACTGCACTGTACATCTCACACAAAATGAACCCATCACTGCACTGTACAATTCACACATAACTGCATTGTACATTTCTCACATAATGCGCCATTCACTTCAAACATACCAATCCATCACTACACTGTACAGTTCACACATAACTGCACATAATACTCCCATCACTGCACTATACAATTTACTCAAAATGTGCCTACAATGTTTAACCCAGGCACCCAAGTCCTCCAGTTGCCATGGTGCTGGACTTATCATAGAGCTGTCCTTCCCATGTGTATAGAAGGATAGCCTCCAGCTTCTATCAGACCTGTATGATAGACGTCTGTGTGGGACAATCATCCTATATAATAATTTGCTAGGATGCTTTCTGGGCAGTCTCTACTGCACATGATTGCATCGTATGAGTGAGATGAAGCAAGGCTGCATCGCGTGGAGCAGTGTGATAGCGGCCTCTTAACCCTTTGAGTGCCAGAGGGATACTCAACACATTGCAAAGCAATGCGTTGCGTACACCTCTGGCACTCAAAGGGTTAACATTACCTGGACCTTGGCCTGTGTACACAGGCTTTTACATTAGTTATACAATAATTGTACTTGTCCATCATGTACATGGCTTACTGAGGACAAGTTCCAAAAGAGACTGGAAAGGGTTATTGTGAATAAAGCACCTGGACCTGATGGTATACACCCAAGGGTACTTAACCCTTTAACGACCTATGATATATGGGGTAGATGTCCCTGAAGGACCAAGGATGTACATGTACGTCATGGAATTCAGGGCTCCCCTAATGGCTGCACGCTGTTCGGGGAGCCCTGAATTCAGATAGAAGAGTGCGTGCACGACCGGACCTTAAGGGGTTAAGGAACTTAGTTCATTACTAGCAAGACCATTATACTTAATATTTATGGATTCACTTTCATCAGGCATAGTGCCTTGTGATTGGAGGAAAGCTGATGTAGTTCCATTGTTTCCAAACCAGGAAATTATAGACGTGTGAGCTTGACTTCCATAGTGGGTAAGATACTAGAAGGATTACTAACTGACAGTATTCAGAACTATGTGAAGACAAACAATATTATTAGTAGGAATCAGCATGGTATCATGAAGCATAGATCATATTAGTCTAATTTACTTGCATTTTATGAAAGAGTAAGTAGTAATTTGGACAGGGGAATTGCTGTTGATGTAGTATACTTGGATTTTGCAAAAGCCTTTGATACAGTGCCTCACAACAGGTTACTGCATAAATTAAAAGGCTTCGGTTTGGGTGGTGTTATCTGTACATGGATTGAGAACTGGTTAAATAATAGATGGCAGAGAGTTTTTGTAAATGGAACCTTTTCAAATTGGTTTAAAGTAATAAGTGGGGTGCCGCAGGGTTCAATCCTGGGCCCAGTGCTTTTTAATTTGTTTATTGATGGTCTAGAAGTGGGAATGGAAAGTAGCATCTCAATCTTTGATGATGACACTAAGTTATATAAGGAAATACATACAGAGCTGCATGTTTTTTCTCTGCAGAAGGATTTAGATAAACTGAGTGAATGGGCAGAAAAGTGTCACATGTCATTTAATGTAGATAACTGTAAGGTTATGCATTTGGGCTGTAGAAACAAACTTGCTACAAATACTCTAAATGGGAAACAACTTGGGAAATCTGCATTAGAGAGAGATTTAGGAGTACTGATAGACAATAGACTTCACAGGAGTGTGCAGAGTCACTCAGCTGCTGCAAGATCAAATAGGGTACTAGCCTGCATAAAAAGAGGTGTAGAAGCAAGATATGCTAATATTATCCTACCTGTGTATAAATCTTTGGTTAGGCCTCATCTAGAACAATTTTGGGCGCCAGTTCTTAAAAAAGACATTTTTTCGAACTCAAAAAGGTGCAGAGACATGCAACAAAACTGGTAAAGGGATTGGGGGATCTGAATTATAAAGAGAGACTAGCCAAAATGGGTTTGTTTACATTAGAGAAGAGACGTCTAAGGGGTGATATGATTACCTTTTACAAATACATTCAAGGTCAATACAAAGAACTATCCCATTAATTATTTAAGCAAAGAGCTGAGCTAAGAACAAGAGATGATCTATTAAGATTAGAGGAAAGGCACTTTCGACCAAAACAAAGGCAGGGATTCTTTACAGTAAGGGAGGTAAAGCCATGGAATTCTTTGCCTCAGGATGTTGTACTTGCAGATAATGCAACTGCTTTCAAAAAAGCAATGGATGCTTATCTAGCACAGAACAATATTGAAAATTATGACAGATGGCTTCAAAGCAGATAGGATGTTGATCCAGGGAACTATCTGACTGGTATTTGGAGTCAGGAAGAATTTTTTTTCCTACTTGGAGCTAGATTGGAAATGGCTCCAGAGGGCTTTTTCTGCCTTCCTCTGGATCAACAGGGGTGTTTTTGGTATGGGCTGGACTTGATGGACACATGTCCTTTTTCAGCCTCATCAACTATGTTACTATGTTCCCAGGCAACTGCTGTGCAGTGAATCGGGAGTGAACTTTCTGGAGGGAAAGAGGCAGCTTTCTGCACAGTTTTCATTCAGAGACTGGAAACAGGGCTGTCTGAGACCAATCCCTGGGAGTGTACAGCAGAACAATAGTTGTCCAGGTTTGCCCCAGTGCACTTGCTTAGTGGAACACGTGTCACACAGAAGAAGAGGCTGTAGGAGTAGATCCAGCCACAACACTTGGATGAGGCCCCAACCAAGTGTACCACCATTCCCCTGTGGACTGACTGAGTTCATAAGGGAGGCTGTATTGTCAATCCAACATTATATGTGGTCAGTATTTAAAGTCAGTTTTAGCACAATCTTTTTTAGAAAGGAAAATGCATAGAGCATAACACCACATTGTTACAGAATAAGCATTGTTTTGTTTAAAAATTGTAGAAAGAAACTCTTGTGCTATAAAATACACACATATAACAATAGATAGTAATAATATTGATACTTATTTGACTTTATCTTTCTTGCAGGGATTCCCCAAAACAGGATAAATAGTGTCTCCAAATTTTTACAGAGATATCCCCCAAATAGTATTAATAGTGTTTCTTATTAGCCTCCATATTTTTAAGGAATTTCCCTGAAAATAATGTTAATGGTGCTTCTTATTAGTTGCCATATTTTTTTTAAGGGATTTTCCTCAAAATATTAATAGTGTTTTTTATTAGTCTCAATATTTTTGTAGGATTTTACCCCAAAGATAGTTATTAGTACTTCTTAAATTGTATTTATAGTGTTTCTTGTAGGTGCTTCCTCACAAAATAACATTAATATTTAAAATTAATTCTTATTTTGGAGGTATTTCTATTAAAAAAGTATTAATAGTGTTTTGCAGGAATTTTCCCTGCATTTTTACTCACTTCATTAAACTATCTGGAATTTAATAAGCACATACCCAGTCTGTTCAAAAGCAGTTTTTCCTTATTCTCTGGTCCTTAAAGTATTAATATCCTTCACAGTAAAACATTAAGGGAGATATCTAGCTCTTAATATATAAAAAAGTGGGCGCACAGAACAGTAATTCTTACTATACAATGAGAATGTCAGACTGAAATACAGTCTAGGTCATGGTTTTCCTCTAAGGTGGGCCACAATATTGGCTGCTAGGGGCTGTTCATGTATGTGCATAGCTGGGAACCTGCCGGATTTCACCCAGAGACTCCGGATTTAGAGCAATGTCTCTGGGCCTCCTGGTGAAACCTTAAATTCTCCAGGCATATACAGTATGTGCGCATTTGCTGCTCCTGCCTGCGCACATTTCATAATGTACATCAATCTCATCACAGCCCTGCTCTGGCATCGCGGTCCGCGGACAACTTGTGACCTGTGTCATGTTATCATGATGCTGCGTGTCTGGTGTCAGGGCAAGAGGAGAGCGGAGAACCTAGCCTGGCCTGGTCACCAGTGTTGTTAGTAAATTCTTTTGACTTCATTCTGTATGTGTGTGAAGGTAAATGCTGCTTTAACCCTTTGAGTGCCAGAGCGTTGCGTACCCGTCTGGCACTCAAAGGGTTAAATGTGGCACTTTTTTTTTTTTTTTTTTAACCTCCGGGTGACCTATTACTAAAGGTTCCCAGGTATGTGTATGTGTGTCAATACATAAATAAGTACACACACACTTATATATAAAGCCGAGCAATTGACAGTGGCACACTAAAGCTAAACTAGTAAATACAATGATTGGTGCATATTCCCATAAAAGAATAATAAGATATACTTAGCCAAAGCACCTGGACAGCACTCAGAGACAAATAATTGATTGAAGCAAAGAGATTTTATTCAAGCATTTCTCCAACATGCCAAACGTTTTCGTTTGAGAATTGGACCTGACTTGGACCTTTCCCTGCGAGTACTGACCCAGTGCTTTGACTTAGTATATCTTATATATGAATATCATCTGCCTGGTAAACCAGATGGATGAAGGGCCAGCAAACAAAAATAAAGAAAAAGTGACGTTTTATTGAGCCAAACATTTTTTCATCCTCTCAGGGACTTTTTCAAAGTATTGGGTAGGAGTGGGCAGGATTGAGGTACTCCTTCACGGCAGTGAGGTAAAGCCTTCTGTGATGGAATGGGTGTCACCCAGAGAATGAAATGTGTCTGTTTTCAGTGATTGCCATTCTTTTAACGTGTTCCCATTCTTGAAACCTTAATGTCCCCTGTGTGTGCATGCATTAGAGAGGGTTGTCCAGTTACCAGCAGTGAATGGGTTGGTTAGTGTGTATGATGTACAGAGGGATGGTGCCATGCAGTCTAGCTAAACCCAGAGATTGTGTCATGAGATAGCCAGTGTTGGCCAGCATGGAGGGGGGTAGGGCCAATCTGGGTGTAGATTGTGTACCTTCCCCCTCTACATCAGGCCAAGCTGAACAGACCTGGTACATGGTACCTGTGACATCACATCCTGTAGGGGGTGGGTGGAAAAAAGGCTAAGAAGAGAGAGAGAGACAGAGGAGGAGTTGCAAAATGTAGGACCAGGAGAAAGGGCCTCTCCATAATGGTGGGAGGCCTAGGGTCCCTGGGCATCCTAAAGCAGCACTGCAGAAACTGGGACTGGTGAGTGCCCTCACCAGAAGAGTTAGAGTGAGCGGGCACTGTAGGACCAGGTCCCCTTTTCAGTTGTGGGCTGTAAGTTAAAGCGGCTTCAGACACAGAGAGAGTACCCTGATGTTCCTGCCTGAAGGATCTTAGGATGTCTGCCCCAACTCCTCTGCCAGGACTAAAAGATATAAGGAACCTTCATGGAATCCTGCAGCATGTGGAGTGGGCAGGATGCCTACTCTTGCCTCTAGTGGGACTATGAATAAGCTCCAGCATTAAGCTAAAATGGACTGTGAGTATTATTTGTAACCCCTGGCAAGTTATGCAACTAAGAAGAGAACAGCAGAAGTGCTTAGTTTTTATGTTTCACCCCTGTTTGTTTGCCTGTAATTGTTGTCCTATGTTTTGTGCCGTGAACACCCTAATAAATGCAATTTATTATCTTTTTGTCTGGCTGGATATATCGCTTAACCCTCGGCCTACCAATATGTAACCCCTGTACGCCCCCCGTCACACTGGTGTCAGCGGTGGGATATCCAGCTTAGGTGTTCAGGGTGTCTGAGGGCAACCCTGACCACTATGTGTGCTAGTTGTGCCAGCTCAGTAGCGTGGTCACTTTAGCACCCAGACAAAAAGACACGGCCAAGGACAATAGTATGGGAACCCCTCCTCTGTTATTTTTGTTTTGCCTTAGAGTTAACCTAAGGGACATGTGAGCAAGTACCCTATCAGCACTGCCAGACAAAATGGGACTAGGGGTGTAGTCTGCATCCAGCACCCACTATGCCCTAGCAATGCAGTGATCTACAGCTTTACAGACTTGCCTGGATGATCCAGTACTTCAAAGCAAAGTGGTCAAACATCAAAAGACAGAGCTCCAAAGCAACCAGATCCAGAGGGAAAATTCAGAATGTGCTGAACCAGTGTTGGGTGCCACAGAATCTAAGCATGGGAGTAATGTGACACAGACACCAGAAGGGTAATCCAGAGAGAACATTGCACTACCTTCTCAGCTTAAAGGAAAATCCAGTGGAGGATGCTCTATTCAGAAACCAGTTACAGTGGGAATTTTAATGGAAAAGTTAATCCACCCCAAAAAGCAATGTTGGAAGTCTTTGCAGGGGTAAGTGACACTTCTGTGGGGACTGACTGTGATGGGACTGGTTCTGATTCTTTATGTTGGACTGATTTAGGTGGGATGGTGTTCTGGGACGGTCTCTTAATTTTGATGGCAGTAAGCTATTGTGTGTGTGTGAGGAAAATGCATTGCCACACCAGAAGATCTGCCTATTTGAAATGTTTTGGGCCTGCTTTTTTCCTGCACCCTAATTGGATATTTCTTGCCCTGGGAAGTATCCTGAATCACTGGACTTTGTTTTGGAACTATCGCCACTTAATATACAAATTGTGTATTGCATATAAAAATGCTTTGTAGGCTTGATGTCTGTATTGATAGAAGTATAGGATTAGTTAATATGTGGGGACCCAGTGATCTGTCCGTGTGGACTGAACTCTGGGGTCCCCATCTGAAAGGGGGGACAGACTGTGACGGAATGGGTGTCACCCAGAGAATGAAATGTGTCTGTTTTCAGTGATTGCCATTCTTTTAACGTGTTCCCATTCTTGAAACCTTAATGTCCCCTGTGTGTGCATGCATTAGAGAGGGTTGTCCAGTTACCAGCAGTGAATGGGTTGGTTAGTGTGTATGATGTACAGAGGGATGGTGCCATGCAGTCTAGCTAAACCCAGAGATTGTGTCATGAGATAGCCAGTGTTGGCCAGCATGGAGGGGGGTAGGGCCAATCTGGGTGTAGATTGTGTACCTTCCCCCTCTACATCAGGCCAAGCTGAACAGACCTGGTACATGGTACCTGTGACATCACATCCTGTAGGGGGTGGGTGGAAAAAAGGCTAAGAAGAGAGAGAGAGACAGAGGGGGAGTTGCAAAATGTAGGACCAGGAGAAAGGGCCTCTCCATAATGGTGGGAGGCCTAGGGTCCCTGGGCATCCTAAAGCAGCACTGCAGAAACTGGGACTGGTGAGTGCCCTCACCAGAAGAGTTAGAGTGAGCGGGCACTGTAGGACCAGGTCCCCTTTTCAGTTGTGGGCTGTAAGTTAAGGCGGCTTCAGACACAGAGAGAGTACCCTGATGTTCCTGCCTGAAGGATCTTAGGATGTCTGCCCCAACTCCTCTGCCAGGACTAAAAGATACAAGGAACCTTCATGGAATCCTGCAGCATGTGGAGTGGGCAGGATGCCTACTCTTGCCTCTAGTGGGACTATGAATAAGCTCCAGCATTAAGCTAAAATGGACTGTGAGTATTATTTGTAACCCCTGGCAAGTTATGCAACTAAGAAGAGAACAGCAGAAGTGCTTAGTTTTTATGTTTCACCCCTGTTTGTTTGCCTGTAATTGTTGTCCTATGTTTTGTGCCGTGAACACCCTAATAAATGCAATTTATTATCTTTTTGTCTGGCTGGATATATCACTTAACCCTCGGCCTACCAATATGTAACCCCTGTACGCCCCCCCGTCACACCTTCCTTTTTGACGTGAAAGGGTTTCCTGATCTTGCCCACTCCTGCTCGGTGCTTGGAGTAGGATGGAAGCAGGGGATCCCTCTAAGAACAAAGGAAAAAGAGCCTAATAGTGTAACACTGAAAATCAAATAATATTGATGAATGGGGAACTCACAATTCTTCAGTGTCAGATCAGTGCATGTACACCGTCTGACTTCCAAGCTTACAGAGATTATCAGCCCGTCTCCATTCTGGATCTGTGATTTCGTATCCTCAGATGCCTTCAATCCTACTCCTCATATAAATAAAATAAACGGTCATAGTCAAATAAAAATTTATTATAAAAAACAATGTAATAAAAGAATTATACAGGTTGACTTAACGCTTACTCATTTCGCAGTTCTAGACCGCTTTATCAAAGCTAAGAAGTCAAAATGCAAAAAAGAAAGGACCCTTTGTTTTTTTGCATCTTGACTTTTTAGCTTTGATAAAGTGGTCTAGAACCGTGAAACGCGTAAGCGTTAAGTCAACCTGTATAAAAGGGAAAACATTTCCAATCAGCTGTGGAATGCTGAGGTGTTCGAGGCCAGGACCGACAAGGGTGTTGATGGAGAAAAGGTGTTGAGGGGTTATATTACTGTACTGTAAGGCTGCATACTCATGGCATGCAAACCTCAGGACGGGAGGAGCAGTCACTGACAGAAAATGTGGAACAGTCACTGAAAGCCAAAACTATCGTAGGTAGTCTCCAGAGTGGAAAGAAGAGGCTCAAAGTCCTCCAAATGGGGAGAAGAAGAAAGTGCTGATGCTTTTATCCCAAGATCAGGTATAATCACAAAGGATTACACAGGACTGGTGATCTCACAGGTTGGAGCAAAGTATCCATCCTGGACTGCAGTTAGATGCTCCCCCTAAATGGAGCTTTTAACCTCTTGAATGCTAGAAAAGTCTCCAATGCATTGTGAAGCAATGTGTTGTGGACTTTCTGGCACTCAAGGGGTTAAAACGACCATTTCAATCCATGGTAAGTTTAATTTTTTTCCCATATGGTGCCATAGATTTGCTTCAGAATCACTCCAGTTCTTCTTAGAACATCAGCCTCAATGTCCCAAAAAATGTATTTTGATTAAATAAGGATCTTGAACCAATCAGATATAAACTGCTTGTATAATCAAGATGACACAAGCATTTGTTTCTCTCTTGTTAGTAAAGTGAACGTGTTTATGAACATCCATTTCATGTTTGCTTTCAGAACTCAAAATAGAAGTTATCATGTTAATCTGTTTTTTTGGTACAAATGTCTGGACATTTATCAGTTACCTTTTGCTAGATATTGGACTGCAAACAGTAACTGAGCTCCAACGAAACAGAGAAACAGCAATATAAGATTAAAACCAAGCAACTCTTTTGCAATTATCAGCACAATGTGAAATGTGTCCAAGCTTCTCTGCTCTACTTGGCACAACAAGGACATTGCACATGAAAAGCAACAGTTAAATATTTATAAACTTAACACAGAAAAAAGCAGTGTTCATTTATAAGAGCTGAAATGCAGCCTGTTCATCTGATATTTTTTACATGAAATAGACATGCACCTGAGACTGCATTGTCTGTATATAAAACACAATAATACACTTGTTTTTTTTGTTTTTTTGTTTTTTTTTACTGTCAGTCAATATTCCAGATCCAGTTCATCAATAAAGTTGTCTATGGCAGTGATTCTCAAACTGTATTCTATGGAACTCTAGGCGTCCCTGGAACAGAATAAATATAAGTCATGAAGGATGATGGAACAAGACTTGAGTGTCTGACAGTGCACATGTGATTCTGTGACTACAAGTGGACAGTGGAACAAGGTCAGGGTATCTGATGACAGTGTATGTGTGGTTTTGTGACTGCTTACAGTCGAACAAGTCTGGGGATATCCATGTCTGGAGTACCCACCAACCTTAGGAGACACCCTAGGTATTGGGAAAAAAAAGAGGTGAATACTAACTGAGAAGTAACAAGAACATGTAATTTCCTTGCTCCTCAGATAGTTATCACTCAGGAGTACCACAGTTTAGCACTCCATTGCTATTAAAAAGGAGAAATATCAATTTGCATATTAAGCTGTCAATCTGCAACAGCTGCCCAGGTCACAAATGTAGGGCAATTACCCTATGCACAAAAAAAGTTTAGCAAACCCCAGATGTACATTTTGCCCATTTTAGGCCTTGTCAGTGAGGTATGACTGTGCTCTCTAGGCACTGACTGCAAGATGTCCTTCTCTGGAGTACTGATCACCCTTAGGGAGACACCATAGGAATTGTGAAATGTGACTCACAAAGGGCATATTCACTGAGAATGAACAAAAGCACATAATTTGCTTGTTCTACAGGTAGTCACCCTTATGGAGATACCCAAAGAATTGAAAAAAAAAGAGGTGAATACTCACTTAGAACTAACAAAAGCAGAGCATTTCCTTGTTCTGCAGCCGTCACCCCTCAGGAGTACCATAATTTAGCTCTCTACTGCCATTACAGAGGAGAAATATCCATCTGCCTATTGAGCTCACTCCACCCACAAGGGAAGCCTAGCCCAAAAATATAAGGAAATTTCCCTCTGCATGATAATTTCGACAAACCACAGATTTATGTTTCAGACCTATTGGGCTTCATCAATGAGGTGTAGCTCGACTCTCTAAAAGAACAAGACAAAGGAGGCTCAATAAAGGTGAAAGAGGGCTCATAGCGGTGATGTACTTTCAGATCAGTGCTGAAGACACAGACAGAATGCACTGTAGTGTCTTCAAAATCATATCCCCATCGATCCAACAATAATTTTCCCACATTGTCATCAATCTGACATGCCTTTGACAGATTTATGACTTTTCAGTTATCACATCAACAATGGCCTATTTCCATATGGAAATACAGTATAATGAGCCATTATCGTATTCATGTGGGTGTGTTCACATGTTAATGTGGCTGTTTACCACGTGCACTAAGCTCCGATAGCTGCCTCTTCTGCCAGAGTTCACAGTCCCAGCTTTACCTACTTGAGGTTGGCGATGCTGGGATCTCCCATTAGTTTCCTATGCACTCAGTCATAATCATGGAGGGTTGTCAAACTGCTTGCAATGTGGAAAGGATGACCTCCATTACACATCACCAGCAGTAGACAACCCTTAAGTCGGAGAGTATTTTCTCTGGTTCCCCACTTGGTCAGTAGTGGAGTGGAGAGGATCCTTTCAGCACCATAAAGAGCATCACTCCCTTAACACTTTGAGTGCCATAGGGATGTGATTACACGCCCCTGTGGCACTCATATGGTTAGAAATGAACACCGACCAGTACAAAATCATCGCCTTAGCTCTGTGTAATTTTTCATAGACATATATGCAGTGCACACCTGTTATTAAACAAAATGGAATTTAATCTCTTGGCTGGTAGAGATGTCACATCTACAATTTCATTACCAGGTGTGTTATAGGAGAATGTATCAAGTAGTTTCCTGGTAATTTTACCATGATTTTAGGCACATTTACAGCTAACTCCACCTTACGTCAGGTGTATAAGCCTTTTGCAAGAATTTGTAGACAATTAGCCTCACTCTGTCAGAGACTCATTTTATGTGAAACTGACATCTGTACTGTACAAACATGTATTTGCCACATCATGTCACGTGAAGGAAACAAGGTTGGTATTTCTGAACAATTTTTTAGAACCAAATCAGAACCAACTTTGACTGGCGCTACTACTACTTCCCAGAGCAAATTACCAACATTTAAGGAACAGTGGGATACAAGCAATGTGGTGATGGTGCCTCATATTTTTTTGTATTATTTGTGACTGAAAAGCATGTGTATAATACAGTATACATGGAGATCTGTGGCTAACAGTGGGCAAGTGAACAAGACTAGGGGTCAGGAAGCATCCATGGGGATTTGTGGCTACCAGCTGACCAGGCTGTGTACATGGGGATCTCCTATAAAGCAGTTTTAATTAAATTGTAAATATGACATCACTACCAGCAAAGTGGTTAAATTCCATTTTGTTTAATAATGGGACTGCATCTGAAATATGACTATGGAAAATGACACCGAGCTGAGGCGATGATTGTGTACTGGTTGTTGTACATTTTTAATCTTTTGAGTGCCACTAAGGTGTGCAATGCATAACCCAATGTCACTCAAGGGGTTAAGGGAGGGATGCTGATAGTATCCTCTCCAGTCTTCTATTGACCAAGTGGGTAAGTAGAGAAAATGCTCTCCGACTTCAGAGTTGTCTACTGCAGGTGACGTGTAAGGGAGGATATTCCTTGCATATCGCCAGCAGTTTCAGCACCATGAACAGCATCTCCTCCCCTCTCTTTGCATCCCTAAATTTTAGTGCATATGGTGATGTGTGTCTACATCGAAAAGACGAAGTGCTTTTAACACATCAGAACAGAACAAACATTAGTAATAGTAGGCTGCTACTTTCAAATCATTCAAAAGGAGTGAAACGTAAACAAAAGAAACACAAACAGAGGGTGAACTAACAGTGCCTTATCACTTTGATAATGGTATTAATAATAAAGTAATAATTGAACTTGCATTGGATGTTGGTCAACGGGGGCTTATACAAACATAGAAACATAGAATTTGTTGGCAGAAAAGAACCATTTAGCCCATCTAGTCTGCCCATTTTCCTACACTAAAAACCTCAAATGTTTTTTGGTCCTTGGTCTTTTCTTACGTTTAGGACAGCCTTATGCCTATTCCATGCATGCTTAAATTCTGTCACTGTATTAACTTCTGCCACTTCTGCTGGTAGGCTATTCCACTTATCTGCTACCCTCTCAGTGAAGTAAAACTTTCTTACATTTCATGTAAACCTGTGTCCCTCAAGTTTTAGCCTATGGCCTCATGTCCTAACATTTTTACTCCTTTGAAATATACTTCCATCCTGCACTTTGTTGAATCCTTTCATGTATTTGAATGTTTCAATCATATCCCCCCTCTCTCTCTTCTCTCCTCCAAGTTGTACATGTTCAAATCTTTTAGTCTATCCTGAAATTTCTTTTCCTGTAAACCAGTCACCATTTTAGTAGCCCTTCTTTGAATTTTCTCTATAGTATCTATATATTTATACATCTAGACCCAAACACTGCAGTTTATTAATGAGTTTCTATGAGATTTACTGAAATCTAGATAAGCATTTGACACTGTCCCTCATAAAAGACTCATTAATAAACTGCAGTGTTTGGGTCTGAATGTAAAAATAGTTAAATTGATAAGGCAATGGCTTAGTGACAGGAGACAGAGGGTGGTAGTCAATGGAGAATATTCGGACGAAAGGAGTGTTACTAGTTGAGTACCTTAGGGATCTGTACTGGGGCCCATTCTTTTTAATATTTTTATTAGTGATATTGCAACACGTTGATATAACCAGCTTGCAGTGAAAATGACCTGTTTCTGCTCAGGGGAAAGTCCAGGGATGAAAAACTGCTTCTCCCATAATCATATTATTAAAATATCAAGCTTAAAGCAATATTTGTTAAAACTGGCAATTCTTCTATGCTTTCATGATGTTATGAAGCTTTCTCGAGAATCAGTTGCCTTATTGACTGAATAAGGCAAGCTGGTTATGTCAACATGTGGTATATGCCCCCACTGAGCAACATTAAATGTAAGTGCAATCATTGCTTTATTATAATATCATTATCAATATCAAAGTGATAAGGCACTATTAGGACACCCTTTGTTTGTGTTCATTTTGTAGAGCTGAGCTCTCTAGGCACTGGAAACAAGGTATCCATGTCTGGATCACCTTTATAGATTTGTAAGAAGAGAATCAGAGTGGGGAAAATTAAATGAGAATTAGCAAAAACAAGGCATTTGTGGGTTTTTCAGCTGAACATATACAGGTTTCTAGGGAGCTCAAAATTGTATTTTCAATAGTATTCAAATAGTTATATATGTGTGTGTAGTCACTAGAGTTGGAAGAACTGTATCTTGTCAACATTAAAAGAATTATGTGCATCTAATCCTGATCTTTGCCAATAAATAACCTGTGACTTACTATAGGTAACAAACAGTGGGGGTTTAGTTATATGTTTCTGGCCACAACCATAGTAAGCATGACTGCCACATCGTCACCCCATATTTAGGCAAGTCTCTATCTGACTCTAATCCATGTGAATATGTATTTAGAATAATGCAATTACTATCCCTAAATTAATACTACAACCTGAATAGACAGGGAGCTATCACCCAGGGAGAAGCCAAAACCTATAATATATAGATTTCTGGGGAGCTCAAAATAGCATTTTCAATAGAACCTGTATATTATTTTTTAAGAATATATTTTGGGAGTTTTTTTCCTCTCCTCTTGGGTTTCAGCTCCCTGTCTATTCACACGGTAGAGTTAATTAGGGAAGGTATAAGGGTTTTGCTCACAGAAGAGGTAAGGTGGAATCACTGCTTTTTGACTGAATTATACTAAATACATGTTCACTTGGATTTAAGGCAGATAGGGATTGGGGTGCATTGATGTGGCAAGTAAGCTTATCATGGTTGTGGTCAGAAACACTGTTATCTATAGTAAGTCATAGGTTATTTATTGATAAAAGTCAGGACTTGGTGTACAAACTTCTTCTTGCTTACTTTGTTTTTCGGCTAGTCATAGCTCAGGAGTTTAGTTTTCTTGTGCCATTACAAGGAGATGGAGGTTAAAAGATTTAAGCATTATGGTTCCTCTGAGATTTAATTTTAAACATACAATTTATGCCACCTCAACAATTTGCTAACCACTGACCTACCGTGTGGCCTACACCACAAATTGTGCCTACCTACAAAACCCTCCCCCATACCATTACATTTTTATCAATACTTACTGAGTGATGAGGCAATACTACCTAAACATGTCCATATGCTTCTTTCTATGAGAGATTTACTAAATTATCTTATTTCAAAAAAACAGTTAGAGATAATCACAAACAAATCTCCATTTCAATAGCGTATTACTCTAAGTTAATGAAATGTGAAAAGAATGTTCATTCTTGAAATCATCAGTGTGGGGTAGCATCATTTTATATCTGGGTGCCAAGACACTACATCAGATCAGTGGTTTATTTATAATAAAGATGGAAAGCCTAGAAAATGAGATGTAGAAGCATCAGTATCAAGTTGATGAAAAGACTTTCATATTTTTTATTAAATAAGATGTTTCTGCATGGCTGTTCTGCATGTTGAGGTGCACAATTAAATGCTCCATTATTTTTAATTTTCCCTTGGTTTCTGTGTTGATTTTAAGCAGTCTCAGTCTCTAATGGTTGAAAACATTATGTGGCATAGATATTTATCCTGGTATTGAGTCTTAAAAAATAACATGTTCTTTTAAGGGATGTTTATCAAGCAGCTGAAGCTGTTATGATAGATATGTCCACAGCAGAAAGTTGCATGTTGTTAAATCCCTTCTCTTCAATAAGTTGCAAATTAATTTTAAGCTCTGTGGTTTATTCGTTATGGATTACAAATAATGTGTTAGCAGATAAACCAAGAGAAAGAAGAGAGAGGAGGAGGAGATGCCCTTTGTGTTGAATCAGACAAAATGCTGGAACCTTCAACAATCACCCAAGTGAGTTATACTCACAAAATGAGTTGCTGCTCCTACACATACGTGGGAAACAGCTGAAACACTTATGGGGATTATTGAAACTGCCTCAAATCAGCAAGTGTGTGGTACACTAGTGTAGAACAGGTCACACCTTCACAAATCTCTCTCCCCAGAATGAAAAAAGAAGGAAGAAGGATATACAATTGTGCAATATTGGCTCATAAAACAATATATAAAATATAATAATGGTGGGTACTCACAATTAAAATGGTCAGCTCAAAAGTTAGCTGACTCTCACACGTTCTGAGAGATTAAACCCATCTCCTCTCGGGAACCTAACAAACAGGGTACTCAACGCAGCTCCACTTATCCAAAATGTCAAAATGTAATAAAAGGGTATATTGCACAATAATATATATATATATATATATATATATATGTAACCCATATTCTCTCAAGTCTTAAGGGATGTTTATCAAGCATCTGAAGCTGTTATGATAGATATGTCCACAGCAGAAACTTGCGTTTTGTTAAATCCCTTCTCTTCAATAAGTTGCAAATTAATGTTAAGCTCTGAGGCGTATTCCATTTGGATTACAAATGTGTTAGGTCTTCTAAAAACGCAGGCCTAGATTCCATCACAGATTATATTTTTACTGCTGGGCTATTTGCAGCATCAGTAGATCATTTTGGCTGGTTATTTGAGTGGTTACATTTTGGATCAGATCAGCAATTTTACTCCTCAAATGGACTTTAAAAAAAAAATTAAACAACACTGCAGCAAGGGAATCAGGTAGACACTTCTGCATGATCCAACAGGATTAACTGGTGGGAAATTGTCCTTCAGACCATCTGGTGACTACACTGACTTGACTACCCTAACCTAACAGGTACAGAACACATACCCCAAACCTTCAAACTAGCCTAGCCTTACAGATAATGAACACATACCCCAAAGTATCCTAACCTAAACTACCCCCAAACTAACCTAATAGATAGTGAACACCCACAGTAACCTGACCTAACAGATATTGAACTTAATTCCAGCAGTGAACAGGCGACATGACTACCATTACCTAAACTAACAGATACTGAACATGTACTGTAAACTATCATAATTTATCGCCAAATCAACCTAACATGACTACCCTAACCTACCTAACAGATACTGAACACATACCATAACTATCTTAACCTACCCCCAAACTAACCAACCTAACACATACTGAATGGCTGTAGTGAACTGATGACATTTGAAATGGCAAGATTTTAAACACAATTTTGATGTCTGCAACATTTTGAAAGTAACATTTTGATGAAGCCATTGTAATAGACAACCACATGGAGCATACATGACTCCTTCTTTAAGCCATTCAGCAGCTAGAGGAATGGTACATTCTCGACCTCTTCATTTTAACCTCTGATTGCCTAGAAGGAGGAGCTTACTCAGGGCATTTAGGATTGCCTGCATAACTCAAAACCAACTCTTACTTCTAATATACGTGACTCATATAGAGCAGGGAAAGTCAACCATTGTTCAATGAAACAACATTTAACCATCCCGATCAGTAAAGTATGCAATGTTAACTGGAGCTATGTGGGAGCTTCTCCATATGCTCTCTAACTGAACATGGCAAATACACACAAGTTTGCTCATACAGATACACTTGCTAGTCAAGTAAAATCAATGTATCCTTTATTGTGACAAAGAATAAAATTGTACATACCTTAACCACATCCCAATGTTATAGAGCAATGAAATGAGTAAGCGCATACAGCATGAAACGTGTTGATCTATGAGGGACCGGATTCAGTACACTTGGCTGATTGAAGTATGAACACCTCCAAAAGTCTCTCTTTCATTGCTCTATAACATTGAGATGTGGTTAAGGTATTTACAATTTTATACTTTGTCACAATAAAGGATACATTGATTTTACTTTAATTGCAAGTGTATCTGTATGAGCAAACTCATGTGTATCTGCATAACTCTGCCTCCCAGCCAAACATAGCATGAGACCATTTTTAGACACAAATTGGCCATTGCTTTTATTTTATTATTTTACAAGTATATGAAGACCTGACCTCATGTTGCTTTTTGATTGGCTGGCTGGAAATGCATGCTGTGCCTCCCACAAAGCAATCTGGAAGCCATATGAGGTCAGACACACCCCAGCTCCTTTAGTACAGTTCTGTCCAGCCTTCTCACTCTCAGCATCACATTATTATTATTATTACCAATTCATTGCGAGGGAATCAGTTAGAGACCTCTCTTGAATTGAGGGAGATAAGCTAACTTGTCACCTCTGTATAAATAGAAGCTGACTGTGAGACACCAAATGGCTTCTTCTGTTCTCTTACCCCGATTAGAAATGCTTGAACTCCTTATTCAAAGCCTTGCAGATGCCTTGTTCCACTGTATGCTAGAATGAGACACTGAGACCAAAGATATTAATGTCTCCACCACAGCATAGTAAATAGTAACGTAGTAACAGTAAATTGGGTTGAAAAATCACAAGTCCATCAAATTCAACCTTTGCCACATAGCCTAGAAAAATGAAAATTATATAAGCCACCCTACCACAAAATCAGTATTAGTCTATTTACCAGAACTTCAGGTATTACCTATTAAACACAGTATAACCCGGTATGGTCCCTCTTGAAAGAAATGTATCTAATCTTCACTTAAATGTATCCATTGTATCTGTCATTTCCCATCTTTGGGCAATGAATTCCACCTTTTAACAGATTTTAATGTTATTTGATTAGGCCTTGGAATGAAATGCTCATCAGAGAGATCCTTGTATTGACCTCACATATATTTTGCAACAAGATCTCAGTTCATCTTTTAAATAAACCAAGTTTGTCTAGATGTTCCTTACATGATAAGTCCTCCATTTCCTTGATTCATTTTGTTGCTCTTTGCTGTACTCTCTCCATTTCTAAAATATCCTTTTTTAGAACTGGTGCCCAAAACTACACTGCATATTCAAAGTGAAGTCTTACCTACGATTTGTACAGTGGCAAAATTATGTTATCTGCCCTTGGTTCAATACCCCTTTTTATGCAAGACAGGATTTTGTTTGCTTTTGTAACTGCTGTTTTAACACTGGTCACCGTTTTCAAGTGTGTACTTTAAAAGGATTCCCAGGTCTTTCTCTAGCAACAAGACTCCTAAAATTATTTCATTAAGTTCATAAGTAGCATTGGGATTTGTGTCTTCCCAAATACATAACTTTACACTTTCCCACATTTAACTTCATATTCCATTTGTTTGCATGTAATTGTTTGATCTTCTGAATTTATTGCACTATATAATTTAGTGTCATCTGCATACATTGAAATGTTGCTTTCTGTACCTATTTCCAGTTAATTTATAAACTGAACCATGAGGTACTCCACTCTCAACTTGAACTGTATAGGATAATATTCATTTACAACAACACACTATTCCCTAGCCTTCAACCAATTTTCTATCCTGTTGAAAAGGTTATCTCCTAGCTCCAATTTCCTTATTTTATACACCAGCCTCCTGTGTGGCACTGTATCAAATGTCTTTGCAAAATATAGATATACATCATCTACTACTTTACCATTATCTAGGTTGCTACTTCTTCATAGAAGCGCAAAAGATTAGTTTTGCACGATCTATTCCTCTATTGAAAAGAAAAAGAAGGACATTGGGGCACAGGCTTAGTCATGTCATCTCAGCTACTTGTTAGTATACATAATATGCAACTAGTAGCTATGCACCTCAGTTTACCACAGAATTATATTAATTGTTCAAAAAAAGAGAAAAAACAAAGTAAACTTTATTGAGGGCAAATAATGACCCTAATGTTACCTCACCAAGTGTGTATACAGTCAGTAAAAGATCAGGAGAGAGTAATACTTAAAGTGGATCTCTCACATATAGAGAAGTAATGCTAATTAGAGCATTTAGCGAAAAAGTTTAATATGTTACTCATTTTTATAAAAACCTGTTATCTGCGCAAAAATCAATGTTTAAAACATGTTCAGCAGCCTACTTCCGGATTGCAGCACTGCCTCTGCTCCCATCCCACTACCCAGCATCCTCCGATGACAGAGGGTGTCTGTCTCTAAGCTGGAGCGATCTTATTGACTAGATATCGATTTCTGCCAATGAGATTGCTGCAGGGTAGAGAAAGAAAGCCTCCATCATCAGAGGATGCTGGGTAGTGGGACGGAAGCAGAGGCAGTGCTGCAAGCTGGAAGTAGTCTGCTGGGCACATTTTAAACATTATTTTGTGCACAGATAATGTTTTTTTTTTTTTTAAATTAGTAACATGTTAAAATTTTTCACTAAATGCCCTAATGAGCATTACTTCTCTATATGTGATAGATCCACTTTAACTTTTATTAATATAAAACATACAATTTTTTAAAACATATTTATAATCCTGCACTCTGCATGTATCAAAAAAGTTATCCACATGATTAATTTAGTGTGTGCCCATTTCTTTTGGCACCCTTCTACCTTTCTTTCAAGGTTGTTTTCTTCTCATTGATATTTAAAGTGGTATCTATTGGAGAACCCCCTCCCCAACAAGTAATGTTGTTGTGACATGAGAGGGTTTAATGTATATTCTTTGCTTCTGTTATAGTTCAATATACAAAGACTTTGAAATGGTTAAATAAACATAACTT
Organism: Rhinophrynus dorsalis; assembly: GCA_037306005.1. Lineage (NCBI taxonomy): Eukaryota > Metazoa > Chordata > Amphibia > Anura > Rhinophrynidae > Rhinophrynus > Rhinophrynus dorsalis. Next base: position 271,632,246 of record CM074724.1, read on the forward strand.
AAACCATTGATATTCCTCTGCAGATACTGGATGCTTTGGGCAATTGTCAATAATTTGAGTCAAGGCACAGCCAGGGCTTTTACATGTGTGAGTTGGCTTTATTTAAACTATTCTCGAGTATTCTATGTGCCTTAAGCTACTGACAATTTATATGCCAACTTCCTTCCTCTTCTCCTGCCTATTTGTCTTGTTTCCTCCATATTCTGATTACTTTTAACACAAGTTTGATAAAAGTATAATTTATGTCAGTGGAAATTTGGAAAATGTTTCTTTGTCCCCTATGATGTTCTTGATTTGCCTCAGCGTTATTTGATCTTTCTTTTGAACATATGGATCACTGCTTACCGCGATCTAGGACTATGTTTAACACCAGCATGTAAACCAAAATAAATACATGCATAGTATACAAGGTGGGGGTTAACATGTCTTATATCTATAAATGAATAACTGTATAATGTGACTAGAATTTTCCATCCATGCCACACACACCCACATTGAGTCTCCTATAGGTCAATGCATGGGGACATGCTTTTCATAGGGATGGAAGGGGTGGTGGTGAAGTCCCCCTGGACACTCCTGTGAAGATCTCTGCAAGGACTTGCACAGGCTACAGCATGCCATCCCCCTACCAGGCTCCATTTCCACAATTTGCCTCCACTTTACCCCCTCCCTCTCTCTCATTGTCACATACCTGTACTCCCCTCCCCATGTGTTATCTCTGTAGCCATCTCCCTCTCTCATTAACACACACCTCTCCTCTACCCATTACATTCTCCCTCCCACCTTCCCTGTTGTGTTTTCTCTTTGTTTTTGCTCCCTCCCACCTTCCCTGTTGTGTCCCCTCTTCTATCTTGCTCCCTCCCACCTTACCTGTTGTGTCCCCTTTTCTTTTCGTGCCCTCCCACCTTCCCCATTGTGTCCCCTCTTCTTTTTACTCCCTCTCACCTTTCCCATTGTGTCCCCTCTTCTTTTTACTCCCTCTCACCTTTCCCATTGTGTCCCCTCTTCTTTTTACTCCCTCTCACCTTTCCCATTGTGTGCTCTCTTCTTTTTGCTACCTCACAACTTCACCGTTGTGCCCCCTCTTCCTTCCCCCCCCCCCGTTCCATTGTGTCTCCTCTTCTTTTTTCTCTTTCCCACCTTCCCTGTTGTGTTGGATCTTTTTTGCTCCTGCCCACAATCCCCATTTTATCTAGTCCCTCTCTCACTCTCCCCTTTTGGTAGTTCTTCTACCTTAGCCTCTCCCCATGCTGTGGTAAGAGAAATGTGTATGTTAGTGTTTGTTCTCACAAGGTTGAGGTCAGGTGGTTGCCTAGCAACCATACAACATCATCCTAAGTAGGTGCATAAGCAGTACTCTCTTTATGTGTGTTTTTCTGTTTCATGTTTTAATCATTTCAGTGTCAGAGAGCTACCCAATGCCTGGAATACCTACTTTGATACTTAAAAGGTTAACCCTTTCAGTATCAAAATAGGCATTCCAGGCATTGGATAGCTCTCTGACACTGAAAGGGTTAACTATTTCACTGCCCTTTCAATACCTTTTTTGCCAGTTAATCCCTTCAGTGCCACAGACCTATCCAATACACTGGATAAAAGGGCAGTCAAAAGGTTAACTTGTTCAGTACTCTGAAACAATCCAAATGCATTGGAGGCTGCTTTCACACTGAAAGGGTTAATTGTTTCATTAGCAGAGGGTATCCCCAACCCAGAAGTGATTTATTAAACTATTTCAGTGCCAGAGAGGTATCAAACACATTGCAATGCATTACATACCTATTTGGCAGTGAAGTGGTTGCATTTTTAAAGGGATAGTAATACTTAAAATGTAAAAAAAATATGTTGTAGGGTTTATCCCCCTGAGTAAAACAAGGGTACTCCCACTGCTGAAAGGTGTTTCATTCAAATGCTATTAATTTTCAAAGTTGAATTTTTTAGGTGCAATATCACAGTGGCCTACAATTGTACAGTGGCACTGTTGCTACATGATCCTATGGACATCTCTGGTCCCGGGACCATAAATCTCCATGGGATGGTGTAGCAACAGCGCCACTGTGCAATTTCAGGCCACTGTGATATTGCACCTAAAAAAATTCAACTTTGAAAATTATAACTTTTGAATGAAACACCTTTCAGCAGTGGGAGTACTCTTGTTTTACTCAGGGGGATAAACCCTACAACATATTTTTTTTTACATTTTAAGTATTACTATCCCTTAAAGGGCCATAGTTGTAGCCAGCATCAATGCATTGCATACATCTTTGGCACTCAAAGGGTTAAATGTTTGAATGGAAGAGAAGTACCCGACACATTCTTTGCAATGCATTGGATTTGTCTTTGCAATGCATACATTAACCCTTTCAGTGCCAGATGGCTGCCAAACTCATTGTTAATCAATGTGCTACATACCCAACTACCACTCAAAATGTTATACCACATGGACAACAACGTGCCTCTATTGCTATTATGTAATACAGCAGGGACATAGAGCTTAATTCCATGCAAGTACCATGTATGGGTGTTTCTTGACAAGAAACATCTTAACTTTCAGAGCGTTCAGCAAAGAAACACAAGGCCAGAGACTTACAGATGGAGATCCCCTACAGAATAGTCAGTACAGCCAAGATATTATCAGATGAAAAGGGAAGCAACCCCAGTAGCATTTTACACGGAGTTTGCTATAATGTTACAGCACAGAAACCCAGTTTTGAAGGGGAGCTGAACACACCCCCTGGGGCAGCTGGGAAATCAAGCGGGACATTCAGTCCCGCAGAGCGCGGAAGTGCCCGATTTTGATGGACTAATATCTGCACTTGTAAGCAATTTTTTTTACAAAATACACCCAGCTCTAATGTTGGGTTAACTATTAAAACCCACTATAAAAGTTTGAATCTAGTTGATAGTTCTGCTTTAAGGGGGAATTGTAGGCATAAGCAGCTTAACTACTGTACAAGTGTAGAGTTAAAAAAAATATATTCCAGCACCTAGTATAGAATGAAATCATATTCCCAGCTGGTACATATAAAGGGAGTTATACTCCGAAGTAAGAGAGGTCATTTTTGGGGTGAAAATAGTATGTGTGTGTGAAGTGGTAAAGGCAAATTATCTTCATTTCTAATGTACCAGAGACAAGACTTGGGGATGTTTACAGTTGTATGCAATAGTTTTGGCACCCCTGCATCTGCAGCAAGCAAACTTACATTTGACATATTCCTGCAAATTTTAATGCACAGTTACAATGTATTTTCTGAATTTAGCAGATTGAAAGAGATACAACGTTATGGCACCCTAACAATCAGTACTTAGTAACAACCCCTTTGGCAGAAATGACAACCTCCAATGTTTCTTTAGCCAGTTAACAGTCTTTCTATGCTTGTTTTGTAATGAAAATATATGAGTGCTTTAGTAATTTGGACTACCAGTATATATTTTAAGACAAGCTTTTGAGAGATCAACTCTTTCTCAGGTCAAAAAGTTGCAGAATCACAAAGTCTGTTTAATCACACAACCTGTTCAAAACAATGCAGAGTTCTAAATCTAGGATACTTACAGGGAAAGCTTATAAATGGTGAAAATTTCTATATAACCGCAGTGGGTAATAATGAAAAGGGTGTCTGAGCAGTGGTGGGATGCAGAGCAGAGAGAAGGTGAGGGGGTGGGAAAACTAAAGAGAAGACACTGGTCATAGAAATTTCTGATAGTGAAATAAGAATACCAGTAGAGGAGAGATTCACTAGATGTCAATGCTGTGGCGATAGGATTTTGTCGATCTGCTCAAAGCACTTCAACATTGTACACACACATTGCCATATTCATTAAAATTTAGAGGTGCAAGGGGAGGGGGAGGAGAATGTCCTCATTAGCATACAGGATTGTCAAACTGCTGTCGATGTGGAAGGGATGCTCTCCCTCACACATCACCAGCCCTACGACAATCCTGAGGTCTGAGAGCATTCTCTCTGCTTCCAACTTGTCATTAGGGAAGTGGAGAGAATCATTCCAGCACCATGAACAGCATCACTCCTTTAACTCTTTGAGTGCCATAGGGATGTGCATTGCTCAACCCTGTGGCACTCAAAGGGTTAAAAAAAGTACACCTATCAATGTGAATTCAACAAGCACAATTCAAAAGACAACCCTGTAAACATTTCGATCTAGAGGTGGGCAGAACAAGGAGGGGGCGGTGATGAAGTGAACAGTGCACAAGAATGGGATGTGAATTCGACTAGCAGCAGCACTCACATCCGCTCGCCTCGCTAACTGGGCAATTTGTCTGTCAGTGTGAGCAGATGTGAGCTTGAATTCACATCCCATTCTTGTGCAGTGTTCACTTCATCACCTCCCACTCATCGCTCCACCTTCCTCTAGATTGAAAGGCTTACAGGGTTGTCTTTTGAAGAGTACATTTAACAGATGTTTATATGTTTATAACGCACCACTTAATTGTTCTTTTACACCTCCTGGTGAACTCCTTATGTAAATTTGGCATTTTTGGAGCTAGCTGTGAAGCCCATCTGCCCTCCTTGAGTAATCAGGAAATGTGAGTGGATGCCAGTGGTGCAGTATCCAGACAAGACACATCTGCTCACCTTGCCAGGTAAACGGTGAGGGCTGCACATAAAATAAGTGATGCATGAATACCGGGGTGAATCGTTCTTGCACAGGACAGAAGGGGGTGTCTGCCTGATTTAACCCTTTGAGTGTCAGAGGATACTCAAAGGGTTAATCAATTATATCAGTGGAATCATCTTACAATGGTATCCCTGTGACTGGCATAGCTTTCTCAGTAAGATTCCCCCCACTGATCCTGGGATAGCTCCTTGCCTCTTCCTGAGGGTGAGTGAAGGGGGCATGGGACTCGTGTATGACCCGCTAGCAGAGGCACTACTTGGTGCAGACATGGAGCATGAGATTAGTAGGAATGTGTGTCTAGGGCACAGGGGATGGACCCATGCAGATCACCTAGCCTGGTATAAATGTTTAAAAATGAAAGGTATAAAAGGCACTTCCGGTCCATAAAGGGTTAAAGATCTATCTCTATCATGCATAGGGAGTCCTCCACTGGCCTCTGCTGGGTGTAGTTTGATTACATTGAGATTAGCAGTGCTGGCTTTATCACACTATATCCATATATTATTTTTGAATAAGGAAAAATGATCTGTGTACCTCTAGTTAAGCAATCATTTTTAAATAGCACACATGGTCAATTAAACTGAGTGCCAGAGAAGCATCCAACGCATTGCTAAGCAATGATTTAGATACCTGTCTGGCACTCAAAGGTTTAATAGCTGAGTATCACCTCAAATCTCAAACAGAACAAATAAACAAAGGACTGAATACCACATCATCTGAATCTATTACATCAGAGTACACACGTGAGAGCAGCTGCTGTCTCTGCTCTGTAATAGAGACAGCAAACTGTCCTCTGTTTACATAGAGAGCTATAGGAAGATCCCAGGATCACCTACCTCAGGTAGGCAATGTTGGGACTATGAACTCTGACAGCAGTGGCTGCTATCAGAGTTTAGTGAATGTGTCGGCGTGTCACATTAACATAGAAACACCCCCCCTTGTATATGATAATGGCTAATTATCCTGCATTTCCATATGGAAATAGGCCATTGTCAGTATGATGAGTGAAAATTCGTAAACCTGTCGGATGGATGTCGATGCGGGCAGATTTTTGTCGGACTGATGGTGATGTTGAAGACACTTTAGTCAATATTACTGATGTGCCTTCGACACTGCTCCGACAGGACACCAACATTTTTAGCCCTCTTCGAACTTTAGTGAATCTAGGCCAATATCTTTTACTGCACACTTCTTGCGTTTACTGTACTATGCTTTCAGGAGTTTAGGACTGGTTTGAAAATAGCTGTGAATTGTGTTTTTTGTACCTGCATGCTTTGTGCTGCTTCTGCATCTTTCTTCCAGTTCTATATGCTACATGGTTTATATCTCTGCTAGCAGCCCAAGTATTTTATCAGTATTAAAGTTTATTGCCTTTCATTGTGAGGTGGTTTATTTTTGGTTGTGCTTGGAGATTTTGCTTTTTTTGACTGCATTGCAGATGGTAGGTTGGCTATACATAAGTATGGTTGTGTTTAATCAGAACATGGAAATCTTAGAGAAATTAAAGGAGCAGTAAACTATTTTATAAAAGAAAAAACATACTATAAAAATGCTCCTTGTCGGAGTGTGCCGTGTCGGCAGGGACTTTCTCCTGGCCCACATTGACTGGGCATTGCTGGGCAACCATATCGGTGTCAGAATGCGGTATGATGTGGTGACATCACACCTCTGTCTCTTTATTTTCCAGGCAGCCGCTCTGAGCCAGTGCTCATTGTATTGAGTTCTTTGAAATAGTCATACCTGTGTTTTTGCCTCGTCCTTCTGACTGGCCTTCTGCCTGGACCTGGACATCCGATAATTAGCTGCCTGCCGTGACCCTCTGCCTGGAGTTCGACTTTAATATTGTGCTGTCTGCCCTGACCTTCTGCCTGGACTTTGACTTGGTTTCCTGTGTTGCCTGCCCTGACCTTCTACCTACACCTGGTCCTTATCTGTCCTACTACTCCAGTCTAACCTGCTCCTGCCTAGGGGGGATTGCTTCATCTCTTCAGACGATATCTGAGTTGCTTGCTAGTGTGCAGAATGGCCTATATCTGCTCTGAGTTGCATTTCAAGCAGCGCACATTTCCTCACTATATCAGGAGTCTCACACTCCTGTTAAAAATAGTACTTACACTTAGTGCTGGGAGACTTTTCATTCAAAGGGTATTACAGTTCCATCTGCATTTTTCTGTTGGATCAACAGGTAGTATTCTTATCATGTATTGTAGAGAAAAATCAGTCTATTAGTCCAGCTCTCACTAGAGTATCCTAAATAATAATTCGCTAAAACATGTGTAACGCTGCGACATGCGCAGTAGACAGTGCTGCAGTCATGCGCAGTAGAGACTGCCCGTGCTGCGGCTCATCAGCCGTGGCGCGGGCAGTCTCCACTGCGCGTTACTGCCCCGCGACCGGGTGGCAGTGGCACTGTGGCCCGTGTAATGGGCTGTTCAACTAGTATTATATAAAAAATAAAATCCCTATAAAACAGCAAAAGCCCTTTAAAGGTATAGTAATGTTTCATAATAAAAGCAGCTCCAATTAATCATCATAGCATTTGGACTTTGGAGAGTGTAATTTCAATTCTGTTAGAGTAGTATTTAAAGAGTAATTCAATGACAATGTGTCCCCCTCCTGCCCCTTTTACTGATGTAACATTGCTCAGCCAGAGCAGAAGGGAGGTGCCCAGGTAGATTGAAGAGAGGGACAATCTTCAATTAAGATAAGGGAAAAACCCAAAAAACGTGTCAAGGGGGGCAGTGCTTTCATTGTTCTCTTAGGAAGAAGATTGTCCCCTGCTGTTATCTGTCTGATCTATGGACTGCATTCCACATCTGAGAAAAGATGGCTTATACTAGGTAAAAGGGGAGGGAGGGGAAACTTTGCTTGTGAATATCTCTCAAACCATAAAAGTTTGATAGATAAGACTTATATCGTTCTTCATGTTTTTTTAATGCCTACAAAATAAAATAAAGATAAAACAAAGTATTACTATACCTTTAAAATGCAAATGCTCACACATATACATGCATATGCACACACACACATGCATACACACGCACAAACACAAAAAAACACACACATACATAGAAAATTCTGCACCCCATAAAAAAAGATTACTGCTCCTGTATCCAGCAATGTGTTGGATACCCCTGACATTCAAAGAGTTACAGGGATTATGGGAGAAATAGCGGATATACAGGATTTCCAAGAAGCACAGATTCCATAAAGAATATGAATAGTGGACACACATTTTATATAGTTTTTGCAAATCTTTTAATGCTAATTTGCCACTTATGGTCTAATCTATAAAAATCTATAATAAAATTGGCTAATAATAAGGCAGAAAATCACCTGGAAAATATGGATGCTAATGACTGCTTGGAAATTCTGATCTAAATTTAAAATCAGTTTTATCATCATCATTTGTATTGGATTGGAATATTCCAAAGCATTATGTCACCTTTAAAAAATGTATGATATTAACATAATTTTGTCAGTAATAAAACATTCTTTGAACATATGGAGGCTCTACACAAGTAATTACATTTTCAGTAATATTTGGAGTTAAAAATGGAGGTAGTACTATGTATTTTTTTAAACAAATGAGTTGTTATAATGCTGTTTGATCACTTCCAATCTTTAAAATTGCCTTTCATTGTCTTAAGTTATATAGTCTAAAAGATGGATTATTGCTTTGAAAATTCTACTGCAAAATATTTTGCTGTTAATAACATTTCAAAATCAGTTCTTGTTTTGAATATAACACACAGAAATGACAATATATATTTTATAATGAGAATAAAAATACATTAAGCCTGACACACTAAGAACTGGGGAGGAGATGCTCTAAGGGTGATAAAGTGGAGATGACATCTTCAGTGTTCTAAATTCTCCCAGTGCCATGTTATTCTATGGAGCCAATGCACTAAGATCTCTAAGTTGCAGAACTCATAGTGAATTGGCTCCACTTTATCACCTGTTCATCTCTTCTTTATCACACCTTAGTGCATCCCTCCCATGTGGGTAGATACACTAAAGTCTGATAAAGTGGAAGAGATGAATAAAATAGGAACTGGAGAAGTGATTTCATTAAGAAGTTATCTCTGCTTTATTGCCTCTTTTTTTTTTTTAATATATTTTATTATCAGATCACTCCATACACATCTTAATTACAAAAAAAAAGAGAACACATATAAAATCGTTTAAATACCCAAAAGCATGGAAACAGGTATAGCAATGAAAAGAACATATGCATAGTAATAGGGCGTACAGAGTCGACCTGAGGTTTTTTATAATTATTCAAACCTACAATAACCTAAAATTCTAATCTCTACCTGAACTGAACTTCTACAATATCCCCCACCCCCAATTCCTCTCTCCTCTGCTCCAGCAGCACCCCCCCTCACGCCCATCAGCCGATAATTTCACAGAATCCCTGTACAAATAGGATTCATTCACAGTGTCGTGCATCAAGTATATGTCACAACCACCCACACCACACACAAGAATGATTTCGGTCAGCCATCTCCAAGAAGTTGCACATCAGGTGCCACAGGAGCCTCCACCCTACTTGTCCACCAGGTCCGCCACCTTCCCCAGATCTTGTCGAACTTAATCGGAGTGCCCCGGTGCAAGTAAACCAATTTATAATGTGGAACGCACTGTAAGACCAAGTTTAACCACGCTCTACAGTTGGGAGCCCTGCTTGACATCCAGTGCAAGGCCACCTCCTTCCTCGCCATCACCAAGAGCTCACTCAAGAGAGTTCTGTCATTTGCATTCTCAATCTCATCAGGGAAAACAGACAATAAACAGAGCTTTGGGGTCACAGGAACAGGTCTTCCCAACACCAGGGCCACAATGAGCATTACCTCTGTCCAAAACCCCCTGACTCCAGGACATTCCCAGATCATATGCAAATATGTACCCTGAACAGTATCACACCGAAGACAACGATCGGAGCCAGAGCCTCTCATTTTAAACAGTCTGACCGGTGTGTAATAAATTCCATGTAAAATTCAACTGTCTAGTCGACGTCTCCACCAGAGCTGGCCCTGCCTTAGCCAGATCCCATCCCCAATTTTCCAGCGGACCCACATCCATTTCCCATTTGGTCCTAGAAGGAAACTCCTGACGCCTCATATGAGAATCTAACCACTGGTAGATGAAAGGGAGAGGCCTCGGCGGCTCAAGAGTCATCAACCTAGTAAGAAGCGAAAACGTAGAAATCATTGGAACTCGATCACCCCACTGAGCTCTTAGAGCATGTCTGATACATAGATAAGAGTAAAAAAGATTATGTGGTATATGATACTCGTCATGTAATTGTTTGAAGGATTTCAGTTGGTTATCCCGATATAATTGTCCAAGAGAATTAACCCCAAATCTAGCCCACAAGGGACCAAACTCACTGCCGAGTAAATGGTGTATCCCTGCAGCACCCCACAGGGGGGCATCCGGATCCATGGCTATATATCCCAGCAACTTTTTCAGCTCCATCCACAGGGCTGTTGCTAAAGGAGTTCGAGTTTTAAAAACGGTGGGTCCACCATGCAAAAACTGGGACAGCCTATAAGCAGATTGTAATAATAATGAATCTATTTGGGTAGTCTGGTAACGAGGTCGGGAAGAGACAAAGTCTATTGCATACCGACATTGTGCTGCCAAGTAGTACCTATCATGAAATCATGAAATAATTGCTTTATTACCTCTTTATCAAACCTTAGTGCTTAAACCCCTGGAGTGTTTCTGGAGCAAGTAAATGAAATCACAGATGGCGAAGAAAAATTCCCAAAATTCTTATTGTTTTGAATTGAAATTTTAACCCCCTTAAATGCTAGCAAGATCTCCATTGTATTGAAAATCAATTTGATGGAGACCTCTTCATCATTCAAGAAGTAAAGGTCCCATTTAAATCAATGGAGAATTGTATTTGTCCCTTATGGTACAGTTGGCGTGCCCCAAAATTACTCCAGTTCTATTGAGTACATCAACCATGAATAACTTGATATTGTTAATTGTATAGGATATAATAAATTTGATGCTAAATCCATCTTTTTACTTCAGTTTAAGCAACAGAGAAAGGATCAGAAAGGAGCTGCACTGAGCTGTATAATCTGTATTGCACCTATTGCTCATTTAACCCATTGTATGCCTGAAAGGTAACCAAACCAATTTAGAACAATACACTGGGAATTCTTATGATGCTGAAATCATTACAGATAAGAGGCACAAGAACACTGAGATCTCAGCTCAAGAGAAAAAGGTACGTTTTCAGATAATAAGCCTAAAAATAAAATGCAATTTATTTTCATTGTTTCACATGTGTTTTGAATCTGGTTGTGTTATGTTTTCATTTGGCTGTATATCATCTTACAAGACCAGTGTCTGCTTGGACTAAGATGTGCAACTGTCATTTACAGGTCAATTCCTCTAAAGATCAAAGGATACTTTCTGGTAAGAAATAAGGATTGCTAATGTGGAACAATCCTGGGCATGTTGTCACAAGATTAATGTATGCCCTTTGTCTTTTGTGACTAGACACAGCAGATTTCTTACCAGGTGCATATTTATGTATGTGAAGTGAACCGTGTGGGAAACAAAACATTTGATGCAACAAAATAAACCAATTTTAAACTTAGGTTAAAAATGTAATAGTATTGCAGGGTAATGTCCCCTTTTAAGTCTTTTCATGGTCAGTTCGGTATAAGCTTGAGAAAGAGAGTATAAAAAAAGAGGTTGGTTAGGGCAGGGGAGGGCTCTCTCTTATTGTAACCAATAAGAAGCAGAGAACTGGGGTCCCGTCAGGAAGCCTGGATGGTCTGGCAAATTGGCTAATTTAATAAGAAGAACTTGAAGGTTTATGGAAAACCATTTGCAACCTAGGGGGAAAAAAATTAAAATTCCCATTTATTTAAAGGGTGAATGCTAGAGAGGTCTCCATCAGTTTGAACACTAGAGAGGCCTTCAATGCATTGCTTTATCCCATTTAACACTTTGCGATGCATTGGAAACCTCTCTGGCACGCAAAGGGTTAAATCAGTTGGAATTTGGTGTATTTTTATGTCTCCTGTGAAGCAGTTGCCCCAAAATTGCTACTGTTCTTATTAATTCGCCTTTTAGAGAGGAAATATTCCTCTTCCCAACATGCATTTTGCTAGATTCTCATGTGTAGATGTCGGCGCCAAGGTCAACTTGACTTCAAATTGACTTCAAGCTAAGGTACTAATCCTTGATGTGTCTTGTATTCTGCAGGAATTCCAACCTTTGGTTCAGTGGGTGGACTGGTGCAGTTCTATACTGCACATATGAGTAATAGAAGGTATAGTATCTTAAAACAATGCAGCTGCCAGCAAGTATACAAACATATGCTAAAATAACAGCTTCCCAATAACATTTTCTTGCCAGTCCTTTTCTGACAAGTGTCTTTGCTGAGCAGTAATCCAGTTCATTTTACATTACAGCTCATGTTTGCTTTGTTTATTCCCTGCTTTTTTAATTTATGAAACAGTTTTTTAAACTGTAACAGGTGAATATATTAAAATAAACCTATTATTAATTGTTAGTGGGCTAAACCCATTATTGTTATTTTTTTAATTTTTATTAAGAATTATCATTCCACAAATACACAATCGCATTAACAAAATCTTTAAAAAAATCCTACATTAAACCATACATAACAATCCTCTCATACTGCCTTTCATACCACCCCCCTGGGGACGGAGACCGAGATCTTTCAACTTCCATTTTAACATCCTACCTTATCCACGTCATCGCCCTTTAACATGGCATCAATTTCGCCCAACCATCTATCCCATACCCGAGTTTTTAACCACAATCCTTTTACACCAACTCAACCCCCTTCTCCATCTTTATCTGCCATTCAGTCTGAATAAGCACCTCCCGCATATTTGGGATAAGACCAGACTTCCACTTCCTTGCCACACACAGCTTAGCTGCTGCTAACATAGGAATTATTATCAACTCACTCTCCTGCCCCATATTTGGCCATTCCATATTAAGCAAAATCACCACTGGATCTATGTTTAATTCTACCTTTGTAAAAACATTAAGTGTACTACCTTTGTCCAGTATACCATTATCGGCCTGCACGTCCACCATATATGGATATATGATCCCTCTTCTGACCCACATCTCCAACATTTATTAGGAGACTCTGGGTAGATCTTCTGAAGTTTGTCCGGCACTATATACCATCTTGAGGTGATCTTAAATTGAGCATCTATCAACTTTAAACAATGAATAGCAGTATTTAACTTTCTACATGATTTACTCCACTCTTTCTCATTCAGTTGTTTCCCCACATCTTTCTCCCATCTTCAAAAGACCCCTATCGGCCCTATCTGGCTTTGCTCATATAAAAGTTCTACACATTTCGCTAACAAGCCTTTACAACCTACCTGCTCAAATAATTTTCCAACCCTAGATGATATATCTTGTGATCTGTTATTCATATGGGAATCCAAAAAACCCCTTAGCCTCAAATAGATGAAAACATCCTTCTCTAACAAGTGATACTCAGCTTTGAGTTGCTGAAAGGTTTTAAAGACCCCCCTACAATAAAAATCTTTTATCTTCCCTATACCAGCTCTCTCCTAAAATGATGTGTTCATATTTTCCATTAAATCATTTAAGATATTTATTGGCAAAGGAGTGATAATCCTATCTTTAAGTTCTAAATTCCCTAATATGCTCCTTCAGCTTGTAAACCCATTATTGTTTAATAGTGGAAAGAGTGTAAAATGTTATAGGCCCAAGCCCTGAGGAAGACTGATATGTAGAACTTAGTCTCATTATTAGAGGCCCAAGCCCTGAGAAACAATTGATTGTAGGACACAGTAGTTGTTAGGCACAAGCTCTGAGGAAACATTGATTTGTAGGACTTAATCTTGCTAGGCTCAAGCCTTAAGGCTTGTTAGAAGCACAAGGCCTGATGAATCAGTTATGATTGGTTGGACTCAGATTTGAAAGAGGCACAAGCCCAGAGGATTCAGTGATGAGTTTTTGGACTCTGTCCTGTTAGAGGCACATGCTCAGAGGAATCTGTGATATTTTTTGGACTCAGGTTTGTTAGAGGCACAAGACCTGTGGAATTGGTGATGCTTTTTTGGATTCAGGATCCTTAGAGGCACAAGCCCTGAAAAATCAGTGATAATGTTTTGGACTCAGGATTGTTAGGGGCACAAGCCCTGAGGAATCAGTGATTTTTTTGGGACATAGGCTTGTTAGAGGCAAAAGCCCTGAGGAATCAGTGATGATTTTTTTGGACTTAGGCTTGTTAGAGGCACAAGCCATGAGGAATCAGTGTTTTCTTTTTTTTGTACTCCAGATTGTTAGAGTCACAAGCCCTGAGAAAAAAAGTTATTTGTTGGACTTTGTTAGAAACAAGCCCCCTAAAATTTATTTTATAGGCCTCTGTGGTATTTTGAAAGAACATGCCATGAGAAAAAATGCCCTACTGGCCCAGTGCCAGTAGGTCATGCTATGGTGGCCACTGGAAAATATCATGGTGTCATTGCAGCATTTGCAACTGTTGTTCTTGCTGCTGAGTTGTTTAAGCAGGCAGCTTATTAGGCAGCTACAAGGGAATGGGATAAACAACAGCAGTGATATGGGTGATCATGATCAGGGTTCCACTTGCCACTAGCTTCAGTGATGCACCTGAGGCAGTAGAAGCACCACAACTAGCCCCACCACTTCAGGTATATGTGGAGAAAAGAAGCTGGCCAAAATACTCCTCCTCCTGCAATTCCTCCAAATTAATGGGTGTGTTGGAATACTAATTTTTCCATTGACACTACAGCAGGATGGAATTGCCTTTCATCAGTAACTTCAGTCTGCACGGTGTGAGTAGGAAACAGGGGAAGGACTGGAAACAATCGACATATCAGCACTCACATCAAACAACTGACACGAGTGAAAGTAAACACCTTGATGCTTAAGTCACAATGTCAAATCAATTATCCCCCGGAAACCAAGTACACTGTCACGGTTTTGAAAGAACACTCAGGCAAATTAGGTAAGGTTAAGATCAGCTTTACTGAAAATAACTAATCAGCAAGGAAAGATCACCCCACTCAGGCCCATATAAGGACAGTACCGTGGTACTTCCCAAATCTGGCACAGGTCAGGATGAACATAAATAATATGCAAGAAACAATACGACAGGAACAAAGTAGGCTTGATCCATCGACTGGATACTGGAACAGAGTAAACCACAACAGTACCAAACTGTGAAAGGCACAACAAGACTAGCGTCAGGTAACTGCAGGGCAAATTCCTAGAATGCTAGGGATAGCGGAGGCAACACAGATAGGACACTGGCAAGTGATCGAGTCCCTAGAACACCAGGGATAGCGGAGGCAACACAGATAAGACACTGGCAAGTGACCGATTCCCTAGGATGCTAGGGATAGCGGAGGCAACTCAGATAGGACACTGGCAAGTGACCGAGTCCCTAGAACGCTAGGGATAGTGGAGACAACACAGATAGGACACTGGCAAATGACCGATTCCCTAGAACGCTAGGGATAGCAGAGGCAACACAGATAGGACACTAGCAAGTGACCGAGTCCTTGAACGCTAGGAATAGCGGAGGCAACAATAGGATACTGGCAAGTGACCAGAACTACTCGCAACTCAGTCTCCCAGGTGATCTAAGGTGTGACAGGCCAAGCAGGTGCTGTAGTGGAAGTACTGAGTAAAGAGAGCGAGAGTAACGGGCTCAGGGTAAGCACACAGAAGGGTCAGAAGCCAGAATGCCATATCGGTACATACGGAGGTAGTAGCCAGTCCTAGTCAGCAACGGGAAGCAAAACTCAGGAGCAACAGGAGCGAAATCAGGCGAGCCGTGTCATACACGGAGCAGGAACATGCAGCAACTCAAACTCTAGGTACAGGTACACCACGAAAGGGCTCTGCAAGAATGACAGGACCCGGTATAAAAAGGCTAGCCCTAGGCGGAGCCAGAACCAAATGGCCAATAAGAATCGTGCTGGGTGAAACCCGGAAGTAGCAATGTCGCCCTGCAGCAAAGATCACGGGCACCGTGATAGTCCCCCCCCTCTCAAAGACCCCCTCCCCGCGGAGGAGGACCAGGCTTCAGTGGGAACTTAGCATGGAATCTGTGCAACAGGAGCGGAGCATGGATGTCAGAGTGGTTCACCCATGAGCGTTCCTCTAGGCCATATCCCCTCCAATGCACCAAGTATTGGATCTGCCCATGGAATCTACTTGAATCCAGGATACTCTGCCCTTCATACTCATCGTGTTCTTGAACACGAACCAGACCAGGGACTGCAGGAATGGATGTGTATCGATTACATACCAAAGGATTGAGTAGAGATACATGGAACACATTGTGTATACGCATTGATGCAGGGAGTTCTAGAGCATAGGAAACAGGGTTAACTTGACGGACTACCCGGAACGGACCCATGAATCGGGGAGCCAACTTATTGCATGGAACTTGTAACTTAAGGTTCCTGGAGGATAACCATACCCAGTCCCCCACCTGGAATACAGGAGCAGGCAGCCTCCTGCTATTGGCATGCCGCTGATACAGTTGAAAAGAGTCACATAGGGAATTCTGGACCTGTGCCCAAGTGGAGCAAAGTTTCCTAATGTTCTCATCCAGAGCCGGAATCTGTTGTGCTTGGAAAGTATCCGGGAGCAAGCATGGTTGGAACCCATAGTTGATAGGAAAGGGTGAGCTCCCGGAAGAGGTTCCTGGCAAACTCTGCCCACAGCAACAAGTCAGCCCAGTTATCGTGATGACTGGAAACGAAACATCGTAGAAATTGCTCCAGCCCCTGGTTGGAGCGTTCAGTGGCCATGTTGGTCTGGGGGTGGAATGCAGACGAGAAGGACAATTGAATACCCATTTGATCATAGAATGCCCTCCAGACACAAATTGGCTCCCGCGATCGGAGACCAGGACCTTGGGGACTCCATGGAGCCGAAACACCTCCTTAGCGAACACCATGGCCAATACCTTAGCTGATGGCAAGCCAGGTAGCAGCACAACGTGGGCCATTTTCAAAAATCTATCCACCACCATTAGTATAACTGTGTAGCCATTAGAGACAGGCAATTCTCCCATGAAATCAATAGATACATGTGACCATGGGCGGTCACCATTGGGAACAGCTTGTAATGGCCCAACTGGAAGCGAGCACAAGTGGTACAAACTGCAGTGAAAGCGGCACAGTCTGCCCTCAACGTTGGCCACCAGAACATTTGGGACAAGGACCAAATCAATTGATTTCTAGCATGGTAGGTCTCCATTAACCTGGCCCGGAATGGTTCAGCCACGAAACACTTGCCCATGGGTTTCTCCGGAGGTGCATTGGCCTGGGATGCCAAGATCTCCCCACCCAATGGGGATGGGATACTAGTGCTTAATGTGGCTAGGATATGATCAGGAGGTATAACTGGTATTGTTGCAGTGTTGGAATCCGGATCATATTGTCTGGATAGGGCATCAGCCCGCACATTCTTTGTACCAGATAAGTAGGAAACAATGAAATTGAAACGTGAGAGACAATCTTTTTGACTCTGAGAGGTATATAAGGTTCTTATGGTCAGTAAGAATCAAAATCGGCACCCTGGTACCTTCCAGCAAATGGCTCCACTCTCGTAGTGCCAGGATGATAGCCAGTAGTTTGTGATCCCCAGTGTCATAGACACTTTGGGTTTTAGTCATCTTTTTCAAGAAAAATCCGCATGGTATTAATGTTTTACCAGGCCCAAGCCTTTTTGACAACACTGCCCCTACACCTGTCTCTGAGGCATCAACCTTCAAAGTAAATGGCAAACCTGGTTTGGGATGAGACAGTACTGGGGCAGTGGAAAATGTAGATTTTAAAGACTCAAATGCCCTCTCAGCCTCTGGAGACCACATAGAGGCATTGGCCCCTTTATGTGTCATGTCTGTTAAAGGCTTAAATATCTTGGAATAGTCACAAAAAATTTCCTATAATAATTTGCAAAGCCCAAAAAACGTTGTAACTGTTTGAGAGCAATGGGACGCGGCCATTGCAACACTACGGAAAGTTTTTCTTTATTCATCGCGATGTCTTCATTGGAAATTACATAGCCAAGGAACGGCACCCTAGAATTATGAAAGTCACAAGTCTCCAGCTTGCAGAACAGTTTATTCTCTCTCAGCCTCTGAAGGACCGTGGTAACATGCTTACGGTGCGTCTCCAAATCAGGAGAATAAATCAAAATGTCTTCCAGGTAGACCACTACGCAGGACTGTAGCATGTCCATAAGGACATTGTTTCTGAACTCCTGAAATACTGCGGGAGCATTGTATAACCCAAAGGGCATCACTAAATACTCGTAGTGATCTGTCTGAGTATTGAAAGTGGATTTCCACTTATCACCCTTCTTAATCCTTATTAGATTATATGCTGCCCTTAAATCCAATTTTGTGAAAATGGAAGCGCCCTTCTGTCGATCAAACAACTCGGTGATGAGTGGAATGGGGTAAGCGTTTTTAATCATTATCTTATTAATACCCCCATAATCGATACAGGGCCTGAGTTTTTCTTTTTGATGAAAAAGAATCCAGCCCTTGTGGGTGAGGAAGACTTACGAATTATATCACGAGCCAGAGCATCAGATGTACTCCTCCATAGCCCGATTCTCCTCACAAGGCAATGGATAGGTTCTGCCCATAGGAGGCATGGTGCCAGGCACAATATTAACAGCACAGACATATGGCCGATGTTGTGGCAAACTGCTAGCCTCTCCCTTACTGACCACATCGATGAATGACTGATATTCAAGCAGCAATGAGGGAGAGGTACACAAAATTTTGGTAGACTGCCATATGCAGTGTTCCTAACAGTAATGAGACTAAGACAGTATCTCGCAGGACCTCCAGTCCACTCTGGGATTATGTGTATACAATAATGGAAATCCCAGAATGACCGCATAATGAGGAGACTGAGTGATCTGGAACCTCAAAGTCTCTGTGTGAAGAGCTCCGATACGGATCAACAGCAGGCATGTCTCCTGAGTAACCTGGGGAGGCACCAAAGGTCTTCCGTCAATGACCTCAATGTCCAGCGGGGATTCCCGTTCGACTAACGGAATATTATGCAGGACAGCAAACTCCTTGTCCATGAAATAGGCGTCCGTGCTAGAATCGATAAAGGCAGGAGCAGCAAAGGAGGAATCTGCACAGGATGCCACAACATCCACCACAGGTTTACATTGTGTGGCCTCTAGGGACTGATATACGCCACCTAGGACCTGTCCCCCACTGGGCCCTAGGTGCGTTCGTTTCCCGGCCGCACAGGACATGTCCGCAACAAGTGTCCAGCTTTTACCCTCAGTACAGTCAAAGGCCTTGCCTGTGGCGGAAGGACCGCTCCTCCTTAGATAATCGTGTAAATCCCAGCTGCATTGGCTCAATACTACTGCTTGTGGCACCAGGAGGCACGGGAGGTGAGGGAGACATGGGTTGGAAACCAGGACTGGGCAACGACCCAGCTGAAGGCCTCTGCCTAAGATCTTTATAAAGGTTTCTTTCCCTTATACGAGTGTCAATCAGAGTAGCAAATTCTATGAATTTGTCCAGCTCCTCCTGCAATTCACGAGCTGTGATTTCATCTTTTATTTTATCATTGAGACCTTGTGCAAAGGCTGCCATAAGTGCCTCATCGTTCCAACCAACCTCTGCTGCTAGCGTGCGAAGTTCAAGTGCATAATCCGCAACCATACGTTTGTCCTGTTGGATTCTCATTAATCGTTTTGCTGCAGAGGTGTGCACCCAGGAACTTCAAATACACAATGGAAGGCCCTTACAAACTCAGCAAAGTTTGTGGTAATTGGTTTGGCCATCTCCCAGATTGGATTAGCCCAGGCCAGTGCTCTGCCTGTCAACAAGGATATCATGAACCCTACCTTGCTTGTTTTGCTTGGAAAAGCCTGTGATACTAGTTCCAAAAAAAATTTCTAGCTGGTTCAGGAAACCACAGGATAAGATAGGTTCCCCATCATATCTCAATGGGAGTGGAGCGGTTGCGGACAACGCTCTACTTGGATTACTCAGAGCCATCGGTTTAGAAAACTGGGGTGACCACAGATACTTGCACTGGATTGTCAAGATGTGCGGTACGTTCCAGAATAGTCTGCACGGCCAGTGACAACTGATCCAAGTGTTGCTCATGAGAATCCATTCTTCAATGGATATTTTGAGAGCTCCCTTCACCTGTATTGTCTGAGGTCATGGCCCTTTCGTGCTGTCACGATTTTAAAAGAACACTCAGGCAAATTAGGTAAGGTCAAGATCAACTTTATTGAAAATAAATAATCAGCAAGGAAAGATCACCCCACTCAGGCCCAGATAAGGACAGTACAGTGGTACTTTCCAAATCTGGCACAGGTCATGATGAACAGAAATAATATGCAAGAAACTATACGACAGGAACAAAGTAGGCTTCATCCATCGACTTGATACTGGAACAGAGTAAACCACAACAGTACCAAACCACGAAATGCACAACAAGACTAGCGGCCGGTAACTGCAGGGCAAATCCCTAGAATGCTAGGGATTGCCGAGGCAACACAGATAGGACACTGGCAAGTGACCGAGTCCCTAGAATGCTAAGGATAGTGGCGGCAACACAGATAAGACACTGGCAAGTGACCGAGTCCCTAGAATGCTAGGGATAGCGGAGGCAACACAGATAGAATGCTGGCAAGTGACCGAGTCCCTAGAACGCTAGGGATAGTGGAGACAACACACATAGGATACTGGCAAGTGACCTGAACTACTCGCAACTCAGTCTCCCAGGTGATCTAAGGAGTGACAGGCTAAGTAGGCGCTGTAGCGGAAGTGCTGAGTAACAAGAGCGAGAGTAACGGGCTCAGGGTGCGCAAACAGAAGGGTCAGAAGCCAGAATTCCAGATCGGTACACATGGAGGTAGTAGCTAGTCCTAGTCAGCAATGGAAGCGGGTTCTCAGCCAAAGCCAGATCGGTACACATGGAGGTAATCAGCCAGTCCTAGTCAGCAACTGAGCGGGTTCTCAGTCAAAGCTGGATCGGTACACATGGAGGTAGTCATGCCAGTCCTAGTCAGCAATGGGAAGCTTAACTCAGGAGCGACAGGAGCGAAGTCAGGCGAGCCGGGTCATACATGGAGCAGGAACATGCAGTGACTGGGGAGAGTGTTGGATGTATAGAAAGACATTGTATAGGGGCTTAAAACGCAATGAGCCCTGACCCAGGACAACATCCCTGATATTAAAATATTTTGTATACTACCTACTGTACACCCCCAGTGATTCCTAGCACCAGTCCTTGGGGCGCACCAACAAGTCAGGTTTTAATGATATTCCTGAATTAAGCACAATAAGCTCAATCACAATGGCTGAGCCACTGATAATCCACCTGTGACGAAGTAGGGATACCTTAAAAAGCTGAGATGTTGCTGTGCCCCATGTACTAAAGTTAAGAAATACTGCCTTAGTCTATAATACATTATTAACTCAGTAGCACTTTTTCTAGTGATTTGCCCTGGTTGAGAATCACTACTTTAAGTTAATTTTGATTTGAACTAGATAATGGGAAGTTGCTTATAAATACTCAGCCTGTACTTTTCCTTTTAAAAACAAAGCAGATAACAGAATTTGAGTTATGTGTAAGCACTCTGTCAGTGCAGTGCAAGTATAATGATTTTATATCCTTTTTTCATGGTCATAATGTACTCCTTTATGTGGCAGACTTTTTGCAAAATAATGTATTGGCAGTGTGACCTAAGTTCAGGCATATGGAGGGCTATTTGTAGGAAATGAAAGCACTATATAAAAGCAAAATATTTTTATCCTACACAATAACACACTGTTCAAGTCAAAGTACCTTTACTACATGCATTGCTATTTGTTCAGAACATGTTATTTAGATTCCCAAATATATTCAATAATGTGCTTTTAGGTTAATGCATTCAAGGACATGATTTTTTCCAGATCTTTTAATGTTAGATTTACAGGTACATGCACTCATATACTCTTCAGATTGCACACAATGATTGTTATATCTGCTACTTCTGATTTACCCAAACATTTTTACATTTTCTTAAAGGGATAGTAATACTTAAAATGTAAAAAAAATATGTCATAGGGTTTATCACCCTGAGTAAAACAATGGTACTCCCACTGTTGAGAGATATTTTATTAAAAAATTATAATAGCTCAAACTTGAATTTTTAGGTGCAATATCATAGTGGCCTGAAAATTTACAGTGGCGCTGTTGGTATACCATCCTATGGACTGCTCTGGTCTGTAGACCATAAATCTCCATAGGATGGTGTAGCAACAGCACCACTGTAAATTTTCAGGTCACTGTGATATTGTACCCCAAAAAATTCAAGTTTTAGCTGTTATAATTTTTTAATAAAATATCTAGTTAAAGGAAGAAAGAAAACAAACAAGTGCAATCAAAGTCTACACATGAGGATTCTTTCAAATCAGTATAAGATATATCTGGTGCTGCAGGAAATGATTGAAATACAGAGGAGAACAGACAGAAAACAGAAAATACTTATGGTAAACCAGGAGACCAAGGTACATTGAGAAAAAAGATAACAGAGATACAGGTATACGCTCTGCTTCTGATCGAGAAACATCTGACTCAGAATCAGGATCACAGGAAAAAAGCCAACATTTTTTAGGCCAGTGAGGATGTTACAACAGGGGATACAGAAATCCAAGAGACACACAAGAAGGGGATGAAAAGGAGTTACGAGATCGGTTGATATGGGGTTACAGCCCAAGGGGAAGGAACCAAAGTTTCAGGAGATAGACAACAGTTTACGGATCATACATCTATCTGCACATACTTTGACCAACCTACACATGGACATCTTAAAAAAGGGTTTAAGCTTTTCACCATCTAATAAGCTGAATAAATTTGACTTATTGACGGACTTATATAGGTTCAATCGCACGTTGTTACTCCACATATTTTTCTCACTGAAAGAGAGAAATATGGAAACCCAATCAATAAGTGATGTCCATGAATCTGATGCAGAGGTTTTAAGTAATCTGCATGATTTACTGTTGGAAAGCTGTATGACTAAACACAGACTACCTGCCAAACCAAAAAAGAAGTCTACATTTACTCCCAGCTCCTCTGTATGCCCCATAACACAGATTTTCACTGACCTGGTAATGAAAGATATTTTGTCTCTTCCTGATAATACATCATCAACAATAATCTAAGTCTCTCTGAATACAAGGCTTTGCAGGAGATAAAAAACTGGGATGACATTGTCATCAAACCCTCCGATAAGGGGGGTAATGTTGTTTTGTGGCCTGTGAATATGTATATAGCTGAAGTGTATAAACAGCTTATTGACACTTCTTGCTATAAGAAACTTTTCTCCAATCCTACTTCGGATTTTATGGAGATATACAATAGGTTGATACAACAAGGATATTCATCAGGCAATATCTCTGCTTCAGAACTGTCTTTTCTTCAAATAGATTTTCCAAGGGTATCCACCTTATACCTAATGCCGAAGGTTCACAAAAACAAAGACATACCCCCTAGGAGACCTATAATATCAAGCAATGGCAGTCTTACCGAACATGCAAGTCAATTCATAGACTATATTTTAAGGCCCCATCTAGTAAGCCTTAACTCATATGTTTGTGATACATTGGATATTTTGTCCAAAACTGAAGCATTACCAATCAGTCCCAGTACTCTTCTTGTAACACGTGATGTGGAGTCACTATACACCTCCACTGACATCTAATTTGGACTAAAAGCAGCAGAGTATCTTATTATGGCTAAGATATATTGATGATAAGTTCATCCTCTGGGATGGACCATCAGATAAATTGGTCAAATGTATCTCTTATCTGAATGAAAATCCAATGAATTTAACATTGGAATTTGATCTTTTTAAGATTCCATTTCTGGATATCCTTATATGCAGAGGTCCCAATGACATTTTAAAAAGTGATCTCTATAGCAAATCCACTGCAACCAACAGTCTATTACATCATAGCAGTCAACACCCCCGCTCAATAAAGTGTAATATACCTGTTGGGGAATTCCTGTATTTAATGCGAAACATCAGTGATATCCAGATTTTCAAACTACGATCAGATGATTTAACCAAATGTCTGATAGAAAGAGGTTATAGTAAAAGTGTGATTAAACAGGCGTACAAAAGAGCCTTGTACACATCAAGACCATATCTTCTATACAACAAGACAAGCAAGAATAACAGCAAACAACCAATTCAATTTATAACAACCTATAACTTTTATTCTGATTCCATCTCTCAAATACTGAACAAACATTGGCATTTGTTAACTAATGATGATGATCTGATGGAAGTCCTTAGCAATAGACCCTCCATGTGTTGGAAGAGAGCCTAATTTAAAGGACCAGTTAGTCCGCAGCCACTTTGCAAAAAAACAAAAAAGGAATATCAGTGGCTCACATCCATGTGGTCACTGTGTGACATGCGAGGACATGACACTAACTTGAATCATTGTTGACAGATTTGGACAGCAACATTCCATTAGAGACTTTATAACATGCCAAACCAAAGCAGTAATATATTGCCTACAATGTCCATGCAGACTTTTATATATGGGCAAAACTACACGCAAACTGACTGCCAGATTGAGAGAACATGCCAATAATATCACAAATGAGCCAGTAGCGGCTCATTATCTTATCAAGCATAATAGCAAATCAGAACTACTAAAATCTTGAGGTTTACAGAGCATCAAGATTGGCATAAGAGGTGGTGATATAAACAGAATCCTTATGCAGAATGAGAACTAATGGATTTTCAGATTAAACACTTTAAAACCTCATGGTCTTAATGAGGAATTTCCCTTGTATGTCCATCTATAATGGATAATGATTATTTGAGCAATAACAATGCTTTATTTGACAACAACACACATTTAGTGATATTATGTTTATTATATGACTCCCATGTTCCATTTTAAGATTATATTTCCCAATTGATATATGTGGTTAAATTGTCCATTATATATATTTAAGAATGACTTTAGTCCACACATGTTAGATGATTTTACATATTTTGGATTATGGCTCACCTGGTTTATAACTGCAATGAGGAGACTATTGTATCAGAGGACATCACTCATTGCAATTTATCGACAGTCTAAGATATGACCTCTTTTATATTTCTGGTCCATACACTAATCAGTGTTAGATTTGCAGGCAGGTTTCTGCTAACCTCATCTCCATATGGCACTGTATTATTTTTTGCTAATTTCAAGCGCTAGTGAGCAAAGCCTGAGGAAGCAATATGTGATATTTTGTATATATTTAGCTGTTCAATACTTTGATAAATTCTGTCTGTCTCTTTATTGGCTAAAATATATGTGCGTCACAATGTCCGCTATGAGCGTGCGATTGGCAAAAGTATCAGTCGATCACACGGTGATGGGAGGCGCTTCCGGTTTAAATAGCCAGCTTTAGTGACTTGACTCTAAGGAGTCATTTTAACATTCAGTTCCAAATAACCTTGTTTAAGTATGTATTGTCTCAGTACTATGATTTCGTTTTTCTTTAGGTTTTTTTTTTGTTTTTTTTATTATATGTTCAATAAAAGTTAAGTCTTATCCTACATGTACTCATGGTTCCAACAGTATTATAGATATCACATCTTTGAGTGCTATTTAGGCTGGTATTCTGTCTGTTCTCTTATATAGTTTAATAAAATATCTCTCAGCGGTGGGAGTACCCTTGTTTTATTCGGGGGCATTAACCCTACAACATATATTTTTTTAAATCTTAAGTTTTACTATCCCTTTAAAGCAAAACACAAAGAATAAATAAATTCTAAAAGCAAATTGAAAAAAACAACAACAAAAAACAGCAGCAAATAAATAATGTAATTAAAATATAATTTAACAGTAATTTTACTGAACGCACTTTGTCAAACAAAACTTGAGTATAGATGCTAACTTTCTTGACTAACAATTTAACCCTTTGAGTGCCAGAGTGGGATCCAACACATTGCATTGTAATGCATTTGGTACCTCTCTAGCACTCAAATGTTTAACCCCTTAAGAACCTGGAAAATCAGAGGTGGATTTGACTTAACGACCGGAGCAATTCTGACCTTTTTGACTATGTCTTTGTTCAACAGTGTTTTCCCTCTTAGGCTTTTATTCCACCCCCATAAATTATATACTGTTTTTTTACAAACAAATAGGGCTTTCCTTTGATACCCCACTTATATGGATAACCCACCATTTACTTTATTAAAATTAAAGTAAAAAAAATGTAAAAAGCCCACCATTTTTGTTTTTTCTCTTGGGATCAATTGGGCGCAAAGGGTTAAATTCTTATGGAGACTGCATGAAAGGTATGACCAGTCAGTCATACATACAAAATGTGCAGTTTAAAGTGGCCACTGTCCCCCCTGGGTGAAAATACCCATGTCCCTTTTTCCCACCCTATTTTCCCACTTTTTTGTTCATTACATTTGGCGGTGTGTGTAAGTGTATTACATGGTTCCACAACAATCACACTTCCAATTTTGTTTCTTGAGATGTTTTTTTTTTAAATTAAATATTTTATTTGTAAAAAAAAAAAAAGTGTGTTGTTTTTATTAAAAAAAAAAAGTGTATTTAGCAGGTCAGAAATTGACCTGCATCCATTCATCCTCCTGCACCAGCAGTGAAGGGGTTAACACCCCCAGCTGCTGTATTTTTTATTTCCACCAGGTGTCTCCTCTCTGCTTCTCTGTCCCTTACTTTGATGTAAGGGACGCATTGGCAGAAAGGAGACACTAGAGGTAGTAAGTGGCACTGCCTCATTCATTGATTTAGAATGCCCGTACATGTGATCGCTGATGCAGCAATCACATGACCTGGCACAACTGACAGGGGCTGAGACTGAACGGTCCGGTACTGGACCGCTCAGTCTCAGCCTGGAATGAATGGTAGCACCGTCCACGGCGGCGCGCTGCTACCATTTAACACTTGACGTACCAGAACCGTCACTGGTACTTAAAGCAAATTTATCCTTGATGGTCCTGGAACGTCAAGGGTCGCTAAGGGGTTAAAGGGGCAGAGTCTCCTAGATAATAGAAAAACTTACTTTTCTTAATATACATGTATATACAGCATTAACTCTTTAGTACCCAATGGTGTAATGGGACGTTCATCATTACATTTCTCTAAAGGACCAATGACAGTAATAACACATCACATATTTTTTGTTCACAGAGTTCCTGTGGAAATGCTGTGAGCACTAGCGGGGTCTGAAACTGAACAACCCCAGAATGGAGTGGCCACTATCACACCCCCATTCGGTGAGCTGGCCCACATGCCGGCTTGCCACATGGGATCAAATTGGTAACCAATCCCCAGGACCACTGTCTTTTACATCTAACTATTAACTATAGTTATGATAGTTTCAGTTTGTTTTTTACATTCTCTGAGACTTTAAAAACAACCTGTTTCATCTTCATTCCTCCTCTTTCATCCTTTAAACCATCTCCTCATGATCAAATGTCAACCCCACTAAAGGAAATTTGTAGGAGCACAGCAGGAGACAGAAGGGCTGAGTGGGATTTGAGCAACTGGCATCATGAAAGTAGAAGCTGAAAACAAACACATCTCTTATTGCCAGAACAGGTGAACAAAAATAGTAACAGAGATTTTATTTTCTCCCATTAACATGCTCCTGTACCTATCTGTAAGAACTAGGTCTAGAAAAGCCCTGTTCTGCTATAATTTGCAGCTCTGCCAGTTTACTTGGAAACACATATTTCATATACATATATCACTTGTCATCCTGTCTGACTGGACACACACTGAGACTTTTATCAAGCAGCCTCACAGGTATTCAGTGCCAGTGTCTTTCTGACTAGCATTACAAAGTTTTGAATGCTGTATTCTATGCTTGACCTATGTTTGACCATGCTTAATGTTTAAAAGTGGACCCACCTGCAAGTTGTATCAGTGATTGTTTTTTCTTGGTAATTGGAGTGCACAATAGCCAGAGGGTTTTAGACTTTGTTTTCAATCTCATAACATACATGCATGCAACCTCAATTATCCAAACCCAAAATAGATTTAACTGCCAAAAAGGACTTGGGGTATTATTGTTTGATCTAACTATTTGATGGGGAATTTCTCTAGAAATGCTAAGTAATTAAATATGATATGCAAGACCTACCTAAGCTTAAACTGTGCTTATCTAAAATGATAAATACATTATTTACCTGGCATATGGTTTAATATGTACACGGGCCACAGTGCCACCCAGGAGCCTCGGCTGGTGACTGAAGCCTCTCTGCTCAACAAGCGGTCCCAGGAAGGTGTGCAGAGAAGACTCTGGTCCGAATTCAGAGCTCCCTGCTCCATATCAGCTGCAGCACATTCAGGCAGTCTCTACTGTGCATGACGGCTTCTGACAAACATCCTAGCAAATTATTATATAGGATGCTGTATGTGGACATATGCACTTCTGAGTAACTCTGACCAGTCAGATCCTCTCCACCAAATCTCAACACCATATGGTAAGTTATAAACTTTGTGTTAAACTTATTTAATTAGCTGTGTTACAACTACTGATATTAACACAATCTATATATATAAAAGAATAAGCCTCATTTCATAATTTATGGTACCTCACACACAGAACATGATTTATGTCTCCTCAGAAAGCAAACACACATTGAACAGAATGCCTCATTACATAATTTATGTCTCATTAGGAGACACAACTCCCACTGGGTGATTCAATGGAGACATTACTGCTCCCATTGGGTGATTCAATGGGGGCGTGTTTATCATACAGGGAGTTGGCCCGCCCCCTCCAGCCCACCCACCACTATCCAAATGACAAAAAAATATAGCTGCCACTCGCTCCTGAAGTAGGGGATATCAATAACTTCTCCTGGTCCACACACACTCTCACTCAGGATCATGACCCCACAAACACACTGTTTCACCTCCCACAGATAATTGTAACCCTCCATACACTCTGTGTCACCTCCCACAGATAATTGTAATCCTCCACACACACACTCTTTCACCTCCCACAGATAATTGTAACCCTCCATACTCTCTGTTTCAGTATGAGGGTGTAATGTTTCCATAAAATACAAACTCAGGGATAAACTTAATAGCAAATCTTTTATTTAACCCTTTCAGTACCAGAGGGGTACGCAACACATTGCTTTGCAATGCATTGCGTACCCCTCTGGCATTCAAAGGGTTAACTCTTTTCATCTCTTCAGTCAACCTCACTAACTGTCTGTTTTCAAGTGTCACTCCTCCACTTCCTGCTTCCTGATTCCCACCCTTTCTCCTTAAAGGGAGAGAGATGCTTTGCTGTATGTTACAGAGGGCAAGCCTCAAACACCACTTTCTATTTGATCCCTCAGCATATTACTACGTTGCCTCAACTGAAGAGCCACTGTGTGTTATATTGCTATGTTACCTCAGCTTAAGTAAGGAGTTACTGTTCCCATTGGGGGATTCAATGAAGGAGTGATTTAAATCATTCAGGGAGTTGGCCTGCCCCCACTATCCAGCCCTCCCACCACTATCCAAATGACTGAAAAAACAAAATGGCTGCCACTCGCTCCTATACCACAGACTCACACACAAGCCACACACACACACACAAAAGCCACACACACACAGAGTCCCCAGGGGTTCCTCCACCAACCTGAGGCACACAATGAGCTGATCCAACAATGAGAGGGTGGGATCGGCTCCAGTGTACCTTCATTTCTGGTATCCACAACACAACAATGCTTTCGGCTTGTGCACAATGTGCTTCTGCTGCAGGAAGCCCAGCTGCTTCATGTAGCTCGGAGGCAGGCAGGCCCAGCACCAAATCCTTCATGTTCCCCCTTTACGAAGCACAGCACTCCCCCCCGCAACAGCCCGGTCATGCGGCCCTTCAAGGAGCTCTCTACATGCAGCAGCTGGATGCGGCTATTACCCGTGGCTGAGGGGCTGGAGACAGACCATGCTTGGGCCACTCTGTAGTACACACTCTTACACACAAGCTTCTTCACCGCCGCTCTCTGCCCGCTGTCACACACCTGCATTGTGTAAGTACCCTGGCACAAGAAATATACATGCCGCACTATAGCTGCTCCAACAACACACACCATCCCTGCTCCAACCACACACACCATCCCTCCTCAGTTCCCGCTCTCGGTGCCGAGGCCTGGGGCAGGAGGTGTCTTCCTAGCCAGGGAGCCGGGCTGGCGGTTGTCTGGCAGCTTCTGAGTGTGCATGTACAGAGTCCACTTCAGGGACTGTGGACTCCATGACTCTCGCCACATACTGGGACAGCTGGTTAACCCTTTCAGTGCCAGAGGATTAAGCAACACAATGAGCAATGCCTTGCCTACCCCTCTGGCACTTACAGGACCATAATAATATCTGTATGTGTGTGTGTGTACGCATGTATGTACGTGTGTATGTATGATCAGTGTCTGTATATGTCACTGTATCTGTGTGTGTCTATGTATGTGTGCAATATGATTCTTTCTGCTTCACACAGTACACAAAAAAACATCAGTCAATACAGCTAAATGAAATGTACAATACAAACAAACACAAAAAATTCTTACAAAATACCTTCAACATACCACCTACAACATTTCAAACAAAAAATGCTACATAACACATACCCTACTACACTGACGGGCAATGCCGTCACATATTGCTAGTATATATATATATATATATATATATATATATATATATATATATATATATATATATATATATATATATATATATATATATATATATATATATATAGGATATCAAAGTGGTTGTCAGAGATGCTCAGCTAGACAAGACTGCTGGTCCGGCTCAGATGACAATCCACGGATGAAATACCAGGCAATTCCTATCTGAATGAGAGAAGTAACCAACCGCAGACATACCTTGTCACAGCTGATCTCTCAAAGTTCCTGTTATTTTTACATACGAATACCTTATTATTTAGAAGTCTTACCTATTATCTCAGAACAGGGAAGGTAATTTACTATTTTGTAATTTGTTTAATTGAGGTATAATATTCAGAGGGAAAACACAATAATAAATAAATAAAATTTTATCAATGCACAAATACTTTAGCAATTATGAGACCAGTATACTAAATGGAATCTGATAATTTTACAAATCTAAATGTAATAGTGGAGTAGGAGTTTAATTCCCAGGAATATCTGGAATATTATTAATATTATATATATTTCCATAACATATTGACTCAGCACTAGGGTTGGGCAAAAAGTGGGAAACATTTCCCACACGAGTTTTCACAAAAACTGTCTGATTTTGCTCTTTTTCCTTGAAAGTTTTCTCCTTTTCACCAATGCAACACTTACCTCCTTTTTGCCTATTTTACCAAAATTTGTGCCTACATTTCCTATGAGTATTACATTTCCCACTGCACTATTACTTCTTCTGAGGGCTGTAGTGGAGAAATAAGTGGCTGAAAGTCAAAGTTTCGAGTCCTACAGCAACATGTGCCTGCAGAATGCATTTATCCTTTGCCCACAACACTAACTTCTTGCTTAAGTGACACTGGCACATATTCACGAAGATGTTAAGAGAGAAAAAAAAATATATTCTACAATGTGGCAGATGTGTATTGTAGTGGTATTGTGTGATTTGTGTATGTATATATTTTTTACCATTGTCATGTTTGTGTCAAATCACTATCCTCCTTCTCAGATTATTGACACACATTCATTTTCTGAAACAGCAGTGGTCCCAAGTAGGGTAGATGGTGGCAACCTTTCTTTGCGTCCCTCCTCCACCTCCTCATCTGTGCTGCTGTTAATATATTTGTCCTGGATTTGTCTGTCATGTGTTGTTTCTGCTACCAGATACTCAGATGGTATGAGATGATGGTTCATTTTTAAGAATGTTAGTCTTCCAGCATTGTTGCTTGATAGCCGCATCCTGTGGTCATTGACAGTGTAACCAGCTGCACTGAAAACCCTCTCAAACTCAACACTTGCTGGAGGACATCTAAGGGTTTCCACTGCAGTATGCGTCAATGTTGACCACACACACTGCTTTATTTGCCAGTAGTCCATGGGGTAATTGTTTCTGCCTAGAATATAGCTATCCTGCAAGTATGCAGAAACCATCTCACATGCAGTGGGACCACTTCTAGGAGCTACACGGTGTTACCAGCCCATACTCAGGGAGCAAGTCCCAAAGAGATGTGCCGCCACCACCACCACCACCACTACCAATGCGGGTTTTTGCCACCCCTACTGAGACCTATGAATTGCCCTGTGTTCTGAATGCTTCTTCTGGTTGAAATGTTTTGCTGTCTTCCTTTTCACTATACTGTCTAGATGTTTGTTGTGTCCTCACTTTCTCCCTCTCATCCTCCACAATGAAACCATCCACTCGATCAATAAGCATATCTCGATATTCCTTGACAGAATTTGATTCCTCAGAGAATTGCTGCTGATCGCCATGACTCCTTGTTGTGACAAACTGCTGATGGCCCTTTGGCAGAAATTCAGAAATTTTGTTTTTGAAGCATGGGTCTAGCAAGGTGGCAAGAATGCTCAAAGCATGCTAACATGTAATTTACCAGCTGGTGCATGTCTATGTTGTCATTATGGTGAGAATCCTCCGTCATGCTCCTCAATTTTTTCTGCAATAAAAATATCAGTGGTAGAGTTTCACTAATTCCTGCCCCAATGTGACTCACCAGCATGGTTGCCTCCTCAAAGAGTTTCAGCAGCTCACATACATCGCACATTAGTTGCCATTGGCCAGGTGATAAAGAGACTTCCTCCGAAGCTTCCAGTTTTGCATGGTGTACTTGCTTATGGCCTTATTCTGCTCGTACAAATGCTCTAGCATGTACATTGTGGAATTCCACCTGGTAGGGACGTACATTTTCAGCTGGTGATGGGGCAGGTTGTTACACTCTTCTATGGAATATAGGGTGTTGCGTGCACTGTAGGACCGATTAAAATGGGCACAGATTTTCAGGCCAATAGTAATCATCTCTCTAAGGGTTGTGGATTCTGATAGGAATCTGGTTACAATTAAATTAAGCACATGGGCAAAGCAGGGCACATGCACCATACCACATATTCTCAAAGCAGCAGTTATGTTGGAGCCATTATCAGCAGACACAAAACCAGCTTTAAGGAGCGGGGTGCAAGCCATTCCTCTATCACCCACTCTAGCTTACTTAAAACATCTACAGATTTGTGGAACTGTCTCTCAAAACTTTGCATGCACAAGTTGGCGTGGTGATAGTATGGGCTATCCTGCTGCTGCCTACTTTTAATCACACTGCCAGAACCAGAAGCATGATTACTGGCTGTTACCTGATTCTGTAAACTAGTGTTGTGCACTGCTGGTGCTGGGAGGGAAACCCAGTGAGCAGTCACAATCCTATAGTCTGTGCTCTGCCCACTTGTCCACATATCTGTTGTCAGGTGGATTTTCTTGCCATACACACTTTTAAGCCCTTTGCTTACCACACTAACCACCCGCTTGAGAAATTCAAGCACAGCCATCCTGGAAAAATAACTGCGGCTTTAGATATTCCAGTGTGGAGCTACACATAACATCAGTTTTCTGAAACCTCAGGTTTCTACAAAAGAATAGAGCAACATGTCCACTGCCAACATCTTGGCAACCTTGCCATTCCACAGGTGTACATTGGGATTGTTTTTGTGAAGTTGTTGACTCCTTCCAAGGAACTCAGTCAGTGTGGGCTGGCAGGATATAGCAGAAGAAGCCTGGAACTTTATTGCTTTAACAACATGAGTAGAGGTGGCGGTAGAGGCAGCAGGTGTGGGCAGTCTATATCATCTCCTACAGCAAAGCCAGATTCATCATACTCTTCTGCAGAAGGTGTTATTTGGAGGGAACTTACTGTTGGCAGTAGCACACTCTCTGACACATAAATAACTTCACTATTTCTTTTTTCTGCCCTAGAGCCCTGGGAACCTTTTAGAGTGCTTCTGCTGCACACGTAGCACATGTAGAAGACCGTTTTAGTGAAGGATCTTGTCTTCCATAACAAGATCTTGGCTGTGTGTCTTCAATAACGAGATCTCGGCTGTGCTAAAGAGCCTCCGCCGGTCCCGGGACCGGATTTCCCTGCTGCAGCAAAAACAATGACGTCAGCGGAGAGGCAGGGGGGAGCGAAGTTTAAAAGCGGCTATCTCAAACCATAAAGGTTTGAGAGATGCCGCTGGTGGCATTTAATTCAGTTTTACAAGGGCTTCAATATAAGGGACAGTAATTTTGAAGTATTACTATCCCTTTAAACTATTTGAGTCTGAAGGAACTGAACATTCTTTCTTAAAATAAAGGGAGTGCAAGAAAGATTGCAAAAAGGCAATTAGGGTAGCAAAAATAGATAATGAAACCCAACTTGCAAGGGAAAGCAAGACTAATTCAAAAAAGTTTTTCAAATACATAAATGGCAAAAAGCTTAAAAGGGAGTGCACTGGACCTTTCAAAAATTAGATGGATGAGTTGATTAGAGAAGATAAGGAAAAGGCTGATGTTCTAAACACTTTATTTGCATCAGTATATACAAAGGAACATGGGATGGTAGAAGAGCCTCATCATCAAGTAACAAATAAAACAATACACATATCAGATATCGGGTTAACACAAGAAAAGGTCAGAGGAAGACTGAACAAAATTAAGACTGACAGATCACTGGGTCCTGATGGTATAGATCCAAGGGTTTTTCTGGAACTCAGTGCTGTGCTAGCAAAACCCCTATATTTACCCTGAAGGATTCTCTCACCACAGGATCAGTGCTACAAGACTGGCGAAGAGCCAATGTAGTGCCTCTGTTTAAGAAGGGAACTAAAATAGAACCTAGTGAGAAAACTGCTAGAAGGGATAATAAGGTATATATTCAGGATTACAGCACAAAAATAATATCATTACAAGAATCAACATGGGTTTTATGAAGAACAGATCAGCTTCTGTGAGTAAGTAAGCAGCAACCTTGACAATGGCAAGGCAGTTGATGCAGTATATCTAGACTTTGCAAAGGCATTTGATACAGTGCCACACAGAAGACTGGGCTATAAAATAAGGAAATAGGGGCCAGGAGATAACCTTAATATGTTAATAAATGACTTGGAAATAGATATAGAAAGCAAAATAGCAATATTTGCAGATTACACTAAATTATGCAGGGTAATTAATTCAGAACAGGATATTTGACCTCTACAGAGGAATTTAAAGAAAAGGGCAGATTGGGCAAACAAATGGAATGTGAAGTTTAATGTGGGGAAGTGTAAAGGGAGGAAATAACCCTAAGGCTACTTATAAACTTAATGGAATCCTTTTAGGGGACCCATTCCTAGAGAAAGACCTGGGTATCCTTGTCAACTACAAACTTGGACACAGCGATCAATGTCAAACAACAGTAGCAAAGGCAAACAAATCCTGTCTTGTATAAAAAATAGGTATTGAAGTAAGAGTGGATAACATTATTTTCCCATTGTACAAATCATTGCTAAGACCTCACCTTGAGTATGCAGTGCAGTTTTGGGCACCAGCTCTGAAAAAGGATATACTAGAACTAGAGAAGGTACAGCGGAGAGCAACAAAATTAATTAAGGGAATGGAGGACCTGACGTATGAGGAATGACTAGAAAAACTTGGTTTACTCTATAGAAAAGACAACTAAGAGGAAACCTTATCACATTGTACAAGTTTATGAGAGGTCAATACAAGGATCTCTGCTGTGAGCTATTTATTCTAAGACCTGATCAGGTGACATGGGGACATCCCTTGAGATTAGAGGAAAGGAGGTTTTGACTTCAGTAGAGGAAGGGGTTTTCTTACAGTAAGGTATGTTAAATTGTGGAATTCCTTGCCCAAGGAGGTGGTTATGGCAGATACAATGTATACATTTAAGAGAAGATTAGATACATTTCTTTCAAAAGGGAACATACAGAATTATACGTTTATCACTAGGCAGATCAGTAAGGTCTGATAAAGACTAACTTATTTGGTAGCAGGCAAGCTATTAAATTCTCAGTCCCTGGGGTTTGAGGCAAAGGTTGAACTTGATGGACTTGTGTCTTTATTCAACCTAATTTACTTTGTAAAAAATTTACAGTGTAAAAATATTTAATCATAACTCCAAACGAA
Source organism: Rhinophrynus dorsalis (assembly GCA_037306005.1). NCBI lineage: Eukaryota > Metazoa > Chordata > Amphibia > Anura > Rhinophrynidae > Rhinophrynus > Rhinophrynus dorsalis. Next base: position 271,668,055 of record CM074724.1, read on the forward strand.
CAAAATTACAGGGGGAGCCCAATCGTGTAATAACAAATATACAATGGTCAGTATCAAAGATAAAAGTAACTCAATGTACACACATTTAGACGTCAGCTAAGGGGATAACCAGAGCTGACATTTAAGCAGAGGGAGATCTCAACCGTCTCCACTCTGTGATTATACTCCGACTGCTGCTCACTGTCAAGTGGAATGGATGTCCACACCTGTAAAGGGGAACTGAAGCTTAATTTTAGGGAGTAATTTAGGTAGGACATTTGTTCTCTATAGTAGCGGAGTCTGGGGGTACAATGGGGAGAAGAAGGGAGGAAGGAGGTTGACCCAAAATACCCCAAAATTTGGTGTGACTGACTTGCAAGCCACAGGAAGCTGGGGTCCAAATTGCTTGTTGATTTTACTTTTATTGTCTCTTTTCTGGGGAGGTCTGGGGAAAGAAGTTGTTGATTCTGTTTTTTAGTTATATTGTTTTGGGTACTAATTGTGATAAGATATGATGGACAACTTAAAAAAACCAAACACCCCCCCAAAAAAATATAAATAATTAAACAAATAAATATATTAGACAGCTGACTGGGAGCTCTGTGACTGAGGCAGACTTGATAGACAGCAGGCGACAATGAGAATTTTGTTGAGGGCCAAGGTAAGACATCACACTCCATCAGTTGTGTACTGTAGAGAGTAAAAACATACACAGTAGTTGAGTAATGGCTAGCAAATGCACAAACGAGAGGGGGAAAGGTAGAGGAAGTGCAGGGGTGTAGGAGTAAAGTGTTAGTGCAAAAACGGTAGTCAATCATTGCTGCAGCATGTGTAATAAATGATGATGATCCCTCTCCTCCCGGGGTATATGCAGTTTGTCAATGTTCCACCAATCACACCATGCCAGTCCCCCACCACCACTACCATACAGATATTCCATATTGTAGGTTGTACTTTATATATTTTTTTTAATCACTTGACATCATCATGAGTATGTGCCAGTGTCACTTATGCAGGAAGTAAGTGTTATGGGCAAAGGACAAAGACACTCTGCATGTTAACACATTCTTCAAGGAATATGTTGCTGTAGGACTCACAACTTTGACTTTCAGCTACTTATTCCTCCACTACAGCCCTCAGAAAAAGTACTATTGTGCTGGGAAATGTTGCACCATATTAAAAAATGTGTTGGAATAGGAGAAAAATGTGTTAGAATAGGAGAAAAATGTGTTGACTACATAAAAAATGTGTTAGACTATGAGTAAAATGTGTTAGAATAATAAGAGAATAATGCTGGAATAGGCAAAAAGGAGGAACATTTTGCATTTGAGAAAAAGAGAAAACTTTCATGAAAAAAAGACAAAAAAGTGATGCGGGAAGATTTTCTCACTTTTTGCACACCCCTATTCGCAGAGGTGGTTCTCAGTTTTCTATAGGACCCAGAAAAACATATGTTATATCAGATAACTAAATGACCATTTAGTCTGTCCATTTCTCCGTCAGGATATATAGGGAATTAATGCACACACACACGGATGCAAGACAAACACACACAGAGACACACACGCAAATGCACACGCATTCACTGAGATGCATAGAGATCGACACAGTCATACATACATACATGCAATGCACAACATGCAGACACACAGAGTGTGATACAGACATGCAACACACACAGTGAAGAACACACAGGCACACAGAGAGACACACATGCACACACAGAAGTGAGTCATAAGGGGATGACTTATATGTCATTGTTATGCGTTTGTGTTTGTACTTATGCCTCCACTGTGGCATTCATTCATATAGTTGAAATGCATGTGGTAATTGCACATACTATGGTGGAAGGTGGATCATGCTGGCTCCCGGGGGGGGGGGTGAGTGGCATTCATTCATGTAGTTGAAATGCATGTGGGAATTGCAAATACTATGGTGGAAGGTGGATCGTGCTGGCTCCCGGGAGTGAGTGAGTGTGTGAGTGTGTGTGATTGAGTGAGAGTGTATGAGTGTGAAACTGTATGAGTGTGAGTGAGAGAGTGTGAGTGAGAGAGTGTGTGAGTGTGTGAGTGAGAGTGTGTGAGTGAGAGTGTGTGAGAATGTGAGTGTGAGAATTTGAGAGTGAGTGTGAGAATGTGAGTGTGTGAGTGTGTGAGAGTGTGAGAATGTGAGTGTGAGAATGTGAGTGTGAGAGTGTGTGAGTGTGAGTGTGTGAGAGTGTGAGAGTGTGTGTGTGTGAGAGTGTGTGTGTGTGTGTGAGAGTGTGAGTGTGTGAATTATTGTGTGTGTGACTGTGTATGACTGAGTGTGTGTGTTTTGTCTGATGTGTTTGTGTCTGTGGTGTAGGAGCGAGTGGCAGCCATTTTGTTTTTTCAGTTACTTAGACTGTGGTAGGCGGGCTGGATAGTGGGGACAGGCCAACTCCCTGCATGATTTAAATCACTCCCCCATTGAATCACCCAATGGGAGCAGTAACTCCTCCTTACTTAACCCTTTGAGTGCCAGAGGGGTACGCAACGCATTGCTTTTCAATGCGTTGTGTACCCCAGGGGTGTCGCTAGGGGTGGGCTAAGGAGGCTGAAGCCCTGAATGTGTCAGTGGGCTGCCCCGAATGTCAGACAATCAGCAGACTCACTCCTCCTGCTGTTTATCCTGAGGCTGGCTGGCTGGCTGGCTGCTGCCCAGCAACTTGTGGGCATATATAGCTTGGAACAGTAGGCTGCTGCCTTACTCTGTTCTCAGCTTCAGCCCACAGCTATCCGCTCCACACTGGCTCTTCTAGCACTTCCTGGTGCTTTGCAATGAGGTCATCAACATGCACCTGAAGTACCAGAGGAGGCAGTGTGGAGCCCATGGCTCTACACTGAATCAGAAAGCAGAATGGGGCAGAGCAGAAGAGAAGGTATGAGGGACAGTATAGATGGCGAAAATATATGGCTACAAGTGGCAGGTAAACAAGGCTGGTGGGTGTCACACAGTTTATGTAGAGAATCAGTAGCTACCAGTGGGTATTGGAATAAGGATGGTGGTGGTCATATAGTGTATGTGTAGAATCTGTGGCTTTCAGTGGGCAGGATAATAAGGCTGGTGGGGTCCACAGTGTATGTGGGGAATCAGTGGCTACCAGTGGACAGGGTAATAAGGCTGGGGGAGGTCACATAGTGTATGTAAGGAATCTGTGGCTACCAGTGGTTAGGGGAATAAGGTTGTTGGGGGGTCACATAATGTATGTATGGAATCTGTGGCTACCAGTGGTTAGGGGAATAAGGTTGTGGGGGGGTCACATGTATGTATGTATGTATGTATCTTTATTTATATGGCGCCACACAGTGTACGCAGCGCCTTACAATAGACATATGTTACAATAAATAAGAGGGGATGAAATAAGTGCGACATTCATAGAAACAATGGGAGAGAGGTCCCTGCCCCAAGGAGCTTACAGTCTAAATGGATAAAGGGAGACATACAATGGGGTAAGAGGGTGTTAAGTGCTGAGATTACAAGTGCTGAGTTTGGCCAAAGGCAGTGCATGGTCCTAGTGCTCCAGAAGATAAGACTTCAGGGTAGACTTAAAGACAGAGGGGGATTTTTCTAGGCGTAAGGAGAGGGGTATGGAGTTCCATAGGTATGGAGCAGAAAGCGAGAAAGGTTTGAGACGGGAGAGGGCAGAGGGTGTGGATGGTGCAACAAGAAGTGCATTGTGTGCTGAGCGAAGGAAGCGGCCAGGAACATAATAGGAGATGAGGGAAGAGATGTAAGGAGGGGTAGCAGTGTGGAGAGCGTTAAAGGTGAGAAGAAGGACTTTGTAATTGATGCGCTGCTCAATTGGGAGCCATGACAGATGTCTGAGAATTATGTGGGCAGGTTCAGTTTTTGGGGAGAGTGTGGTCACATAATGTATGTATGGAATCTGTGGCTATCAGTGGGTAGGGGGGGCACAAGCAGTGTATGTGAGGAATCTGTGGATACCAGTGGGCGGGGGGGGAGCACAACCAGTGTATGTGGGGAATCTGTGGCTTCCAGTGGGCAGGAGAACAAGGCTGGTGGGGATGCACAATATATGAGGGGAATCTGTGGCGACCAGTAGGCAGTTGTAGAAGGCTGGTGGGGTAACACAGTGTATTTGGGGAATCTGGGCAGAGAAACATGGCTGTGGCTACCAGTGAAAACACATACAAACAACCAAATCTGCGCTCCTCTATATGCCGTGAATAATGTGTGCCCTGTAATGGGCATATATAATAATCCTTAGTAAATCTAAGTAAAATAAGTGAGAATTTCGTCCCACGAATTGGCCAATCCATGTGTAAGCTTACCACCAACGTCAAGGTATCTCACTTTATGGTAAGTCCTACTCTAATACACTTACAAATACTATCTAAATTAAAAATCCCTGAAGAAAGATGTTATTTTGAAACGCGCCGGAGGGGACCTCCTAAATGTTATTTTGATGTTTTTATTCTTATTTGTAGGTCCCAGTGTAGTGCAATTAAAAACAACAGACATACAATAAAATAAAAAAGGTGTAGAGGAAGGACTTACCTGGTGCAGGAACCTTATGGGCCTGCACTAATAAAGTGATTACATAGAGAACTATGTTCCATTTGTAACCTTCCCCAAAAGTCATGTGAGGGATGTTTGATACCAAACTGACAGGGGATATACACAATGGAACAGGCCAAGCAGCCTGGTTCTTAAAGGCCAAGTGGGATAGATAAGGAAAGGAATGGTGAAATAAAGTAAAGTAATAATGTGTTTTATCTATGTGATTTAAGTGGATAAAATGAGAAGCTGCTAAAGTGAGCTAAAGGAGAAATATGTGCAATAACAGAAAAAGAGAAAAAAGCTCTCAGCGCTAACTCATTATGAAATATCCATATAATAAATATAAATAAATTATTAATATAAAGATGAAAGCTATAGATAGCAGCAAGAAATGAGAGGGTTCTCCAGTCCCCCTAACATTGGGCCTAAACCCAAAAGTGAAAACACATACAAACAACCAAATCTGCGCTCCTCTATATGCCGTGAATAATGTGTGCCCTGTAATGGGCATATATAATAATCCTTAGTAAATCTAAGTAAAATAAGTGAGAATTTCGTCCCACGAATTGGCCAATCCATGTGTAAGCTTACCACCAACGTCAAGGTATCTCACTTTATGGTAAGTCCTACTCTAATACACTTACAAATACTATCTAAATTAAAAATCCCTGAAGAAAGATGTTATTTTGAAACGCGCCGGAGGGGACCTCTTAAATGTTATTTTGATGTTTTTATTCTTATTTGTAGGTCCCAGTGTAGTGCAATTAAAAACAACAGACATACAATAAAATAAAAAAGGTGTAGAGGAAGGACTTACCTGGTGCAGGAACCTTATGGGCCTGCACTAATAAAGTGATTACATAGAGAACTATGTTCCATTTGTAACCTTCCCCAAAAGTCATGTGAGGGATGGTTGATACCAAACTGACAGGGGATATACACAATGGAACAGGCCAAGCAGCCTGGTTCTTAAAGGCCAAGTGGGATAGATAAGGAAAGGAATGGTGAAATAAAGTAAAGTAATAATGTGTTTTATCTATGTGATTTAAGTGGATAAAATGAGAAGCTGCTAAAGTGAGCTAAAGGAGAAATATGTGCAATAACAGAAAAAGAGAAAAAAGCTCTCAGCGCTAACTCATTATGAAATATCCATATAATAAATATAAATAAATTATTAATATAAAGATGAAAGCTATAGATAGCAGCAAGAAATGAGAGGGTTCTCCAGTCCCCCTAACATTGGGCCTAAACCCAAAAGTGAAAACACATACAAACAACCAAATCTGCGCTCCTCTATATGCCGTGAATAATGTGTGCCCTGTAATGGGCATATATAATAATCCTTAGTAAATCTAAGTAAAATAAGTGAGAATTTCGTCCCACGAATTGGCCAATCCATGTGTAAGCTTACCACCAACGTCAAGGTATCTCACTTTATGGTAAGTCCTACTCTAATACACTTACAAATACTATCTAAATTAAAAATCCCTGAAGAAAGATGTTATTTTGAAACGCGCCGGAGGGGACCTCTTAAATGTTATTTTGATGTTTTTATTCTTATTTGTAGGTCCCAGTGTAGTGCAATTAAAAACAACAGACATACAATAAAATAAAAAAGGTGTAGAGGAAGGACTTACCTGGTGCAGGAACCTTATGGGCCTGCACTAATAAAGTGATTACATAGAGAACTATGTTCCATTTGTAACCTTCCCCAAAAGTCATGTGAGGGATGGTTAATACCAAACTGACAGGGGATATACACAATGGAACAGGCCAAGCAGCCTGGTTCTTAAAGGCCAAGTGGGATAGATAAGGAAAGGAATGGTGAAATAAAGTAAAGTAATAATGTGTTTTATCTATGTGATTTAAGTGGATAAAATGAGAAGCTGCTAAAGTGAGCTAAAGGAGAAATATGTGCAATAACAGAAAAAGAGAAAAAAGCTCTCAGCGCTAACTCATTATGAAATATCCATATAATAAATATAAATAAATTATTAATATAAAGATGAAAGCTATAGATAGCAGCAAGAAATGAGAGGGTTCTCCAGTCCCCCTAACATTGGGCCTAAACCCAAAAGTGAAAACACATACAAACAACCAAATCTGCGCTCCTCTATATGCCGTGAATAATGTGTGCCCTGTAATGGGCATATATAATAATCCTTAGTAAATCTAAGTAAAATAAGTGAGAATTTCGTCCCACGAATTGGCCAATCCATGTGTAAGCTTACCACCAACGTCAAGGTATCTCACTTTATGGTAAGTCCTACTCTAATACACTTACAAATACTATCTAAATTAAAAATCCCTGAAGAAAGATGTTATTTTGAAACGCGCCGGAGGGGACCTCTTAAATGTTATTTTGATGTTTTTATTCTTATTTGTAGGTCCCAGTGTAGTGCAATTAAAAACAACAGACATACAATAAAATAAAAAAGGTGTAGAGGAAGGACTTACCTGGTGCAGGAACCTTATGGGCCTGCACTAATAAAGTGATTACATAGAGAACTATGTTCCATTTGTAACCTTCCCCAAAAGTCATGTGAGGGATGGTTGATACCAAACTGACAGGGGATATACACAATGGAACAGGCCAAGCAGCCTGGTTCTTAAAGGCCAAGTGGGATAGATAAGGAAAGGAATGGTGAAATAAAGTAAAGTAATAATGTGTTTTATCTATGTGATTTAAGTGGATAAAATGAGAAGCTGCTAAAGTGAGCTAAAGGAGAAATATGTGCAATAACAGAAAAAGAGAAAAAAGCTCTCAGCGCTAACTCATTATGAAATATCCATATAATAAATATAAATAAATTATTAATATAAAGATGAAAGCTATAGATAGCAGCAAGAAATGAGAGGGTTCTCCAGTCCCCCTAACATTGGGCCTAAACCCAAAAGTGAAAACACATACAAACAACCAAATCTGCGCTCCTCTATATGCCGTGAATAATGTGTGCCCTGTAATGGGCATATATAATAATCCTTAGTAAATCTAAGTAAAATAAGTGAGAATTTCGTCCCACGAATTGGCCAATCCATGTGTAAGCTTACCACCAACGTCAAGGTATCTCACTTTATGGTAAGTCCTACTCTAATACACTTACAAATACTATCTAAATTAAAAATCCCTGAAGAAAGATGTTATTTTGAAACGCGCCGGAGGGGACCTCTTAAATGTTATTTTGATGTTTTTATTCTTATTTGTAGGTCCCAGTGTAGTGCAATTAAAAACAACAGACATACAATAAAATAAAAAAGGTGTAGAGGAAGGACTTACCTGGTGCAGGAACCTTATGGGCCTGCACTAATAAAGTGATTACATAGAGAACTATGTTCCATTTGTAACCTTCCCCAAAAGTCATGTGAGGGATGGTTGATACCAAACTGACAGGGGATATACACAATGGAACAGGCCAAGCAGCCTGGTTCTTAAAGGCCAAGTGGGATAGATAAGGAAAGGAATGGTGAAATAAAGTAAAGTAATAATGTGTTTTATCTATGTGATTTAAGTGGATAAAATGAGAAGCTGCTAAAGTGAGCTAAAGGAGAAATATGTGCAATAACAGAAAAAGAGAAAAAAGCTCTCAGCGCTAACTCATTATGAAATATCCATATAATAAATATAAATAAATTATTAATATAAAGATGAAAGCTATAGATAGCAGCAAGAAATGAGAGGGTTCTCCAGTCCCCCTAACATTGGGCCTAAACCCAAAAGTGAAAACACATACAAACAACCAAATCTGCGCTCCTCTATATGCCGTGAATAATGTGTGCCCTGTAATGGGCATATATAATAATCCTTAGTAAATCTAAGTAAAATAAGTGAGAATTTCGTCCCACGAATTGGCCAATCCATGTGTAAGCTTACCACCAACGTCAAGGTATCTCACTTTATGGTAAGTCCTACTCTAATACACTTACAAATACTATCTAAATTAAAAATCCCTGAAGAAAGATGTTATTTTGAAACGCGCCGGAGGGGACCTCTTAAATGTTATTTTGATGTTTTTATTCTTATTTGTAGGTCCCAGTGTAGTGCAATTAAAAACAACAGACATACAATAAAATAAAAAAGGTGTAGAGGAAGGACTTACCTGGTGCAGGAACCTTATGGGCCTGCACTAATAAAGTGATTACATAGAGAACTATGTTCCATTTGTAACCTTCCCCAAAAGTCATGTGAGGGATGGTTGATACCAAACTGACAGGGGATATACACAATGGAACAGGCCAAGCAGCCTGGTTCTTAAAGGCCAAGTGGGATAGATAAGGAAAGGAATGGTGAAATAAAGTAAAGTAATAATGTGTTTTATCTATGTGATTTAAGTGGATAAAATGAGAAGCTGCTAAAGTGAGCTAAAGGAGAAATATGTGCAATAACAGAAAAAGAGAAAAAAGCTCTCAGCGCTAACTCATTATGAAATATCCATATAATAAATATAAATAAATTATTAATATAAAGATGAAAGCTATAGATAGCAGCAAGAAATGAGAGGGTTCTCCAGTCCCCCTAACATTGGGCCTAAACCCAAAAGTGAAAACACATACAAACAACCAAATCTGCGCTCCTCTATATGCCGTGAATAATGTGTGCCCTGTAATGGGCATATATAATAATCCTTAGTAAATCTAAGTAAAATAAGTGAGAATTTCTCCTTTAGCTCACTTTAGCAGCTTCTCATTTTATCCACTTAAATCACATAGATAAAACACATTATTACTTTACTTTATTTCACCATTCCTTTCCTTATCTATCCCACTTGGCCTTTAAGAACCAGGCTGCTTGGCCTGTTCCATTGTGTATATCCCCTGTCAGTTTGGTATCAACCATCCCTCACATGACTTTTGGGGAAGGTTACAAATGGAACATAGTTCTCTATGTAATCACTTTATTAGTGCAGGCCCATAAGGTTCCTGCACCAGGTAAGTCCTTCCTCTACACCTTTTTTATTTTATTGTATGTCTGTTGTTTTTAATTGCACTACACTGGGACCTACAAATAAGAATAAAAACATCAAAATAACATTTAAGAGGTCCCCTCCGGCGCGTTTCAAAATAACATCTTTCTTCAGGGATTTTTAATTTAGATAGTATTTGTAAGTGTATTAGAGTAGGACTTACCATAAAGTGAGATACCTTGACGTTGGTGGTAAGCTTACACATGGATTGGCCAATTCGTGGGACGAAATTCTCACTTATTTTACTTAGATTTACTAAGGATTATTATATATGCCCATTACAGGGCACACATTATTCACGGCATATAGAGGAGCGCAGATTTGGTTGTTTGTATGTGTTTTCACTTTTGGGTTTAGGCCCAATGTTAGGGGGACTGGAGAACCCTCTCATTTCTTGCTGCTATCTATAGCTTTCATCTTTATATTAATAATTTATTTATATTTATTATATGGATATTTCATAATGAGTTAGCGCTGAGAGCTTTTTTCTCTTTTTCTGTTATTGCACATATTTCTCCTTTAGCTCACTTTAGCAGCTTCTCATTTTATCCACTTAAATCACATAGATAAAACACATTATTACTTTACTTTATTTCACCATTCCTTTCCTTATCTATCCCACTTGGCCTTTAAGAACCAGGCTGCTTGGCCTGTTCCATTGTGTATATCCCCTGTCAGTTTGGTATCAACCATCCCTCACATGACTTTTGGGGAAGGTTACAAATGGAACATAGTTCTCTATGTAATCACTTTATTAGTGCAGGCCCATAAGGTTCCTGCACCAGGTAAGTCCTTCCTCTACACCTTTTTTATTTTATTGTATGTCTGTTGTTTTTAATTGCACTACACTGGGACCTACAAATAAGAATAAAAACATCAAAATAACATTTAAGAGGTCCCCTCCGGCGCGTTTCAAAATAACATCTTTCTTCAGGGATTTTTAATTTAGATAGTATTTGTAAGTGTATTAGAGTAGGACTTACCATAAAGTGAGATACCTTGACGTTGGTGGTAAGCTTACACATGGATTGGCCAATTCGTGGGACGAAATTCTCACTTATTTTACTTAGATTTACTAAGGATTATTATATATGCCCATTACAGGGCACACATTATTCACGGCATATAGAGGAGCGCAGATTTGGTTGTTTGTATGTGTTTTCACTTTTGGGTTTAGGCCCAATGTTAGGGGGACTGGAGAACCCTCTCATTTCTTGCTGCTATCTATAGCTTTCATCTTTATATTAATAATTTATTTATATTTATTATATGGATATTTCATAATGAGTTAGCGCTGAGAGCTTTTTTCTCTTTTTCTGTTATTGCACATATTTCTCCTTTAGCTCACTTTAGCAGCTTCTCATTTTATCCACTTAAATCACATAGATAAAACACATTATTACTTTACTTTATTTCACCATTCCTTTCCTTATCTATCCCACTTGGCCTTTAAGAACCAGGCTGCTTGGCCTGTTCCATTGTGTATATCCCCTGTCAGTTTGGTATCAACCATCCCTCACATGACTTTTGGGGAAGGTTACAAATGGAACATAGTTCTCTATGTAATCACTTTATTAGTGCAGGCCCATAAGGTTCCTGCACCAGGTAAGTCCTTCCTCTACACCTTTTTTATTTTATTGTATGTCTGTTGTTTTTAATTGCACTACACTGGGACCTACAAATAAGAATAAAAACATCAAAATAACATTTAAGAGGTCCCCTCCGGCGCGTTTCAAAATAACATCTTTCTTCAGGGATTTTTAATTTAGATAGTATTTGTAAGTGTATTAGAGTAGGACTTACCATAAAGTGAGATACCTTGACGTTGGTGGTAAGCTTACACATGGATTGGCCAATTCGTGGGACGAAATTCTCACTTATTTTACTTAGATTTACTAAGGATTATTATATATGCCCATTACAGGGCACACATTATTCACGGCATATAGAGGAGCGCAGATTTGGTTGTTTGTATGTGTTTTCACTTTTGGGTTTAGGCCCAATGTTAGGGGGACTGGAGAACCCTCTCATTTCTTGCTGCTATCTATAGCTTTCATCTTTATATTAATAATTTATTTATATTTATTATATGGATATTTCATAATGAGTTAGCGCTGAGAGCTTTTTTCTCTTTTTCTGTTATTGCACATATTTCTCCTTTAGCTCACTTTAGCAGCTTCTCATTTTATCCACTTAAATCACATAGATAAAACACATTATTACTTTACTTTATTTCACCATTCCTTTCCTTATCTATCCCACTTGGCCTTTAAGAACCAGGCTGCTTGGCCTGTTCCATTGTGTATATCCCCTGTCAGTTTGGTATCAACCATCCCTCACATGACTTTTGGGGAAGGTTACAAATGGAACATAGTTCTCTATGTAATCACTTTATTAGTGCAGGCCCATAAGGTTCCTGCACCAGGTAAGTCCTTCCTCTACACCTTTTTTATTTTATTGTATGTCTGTTGTTTTTAATTGCACTACACTGGGACCTACAAATAAGAATAAAAACATCAAAATAACATTTAAGAGGTCCCCTCCGGCGCGTTTCAAAATAACATCTTTCTTCAGGGATTTTTAATTTAGATAGTATTTGTAAGTGTATTAGAGTAGGACTTACCATAAAGTGAGATACCTTGACGTTGGTGGTAAGCTTACACATGGATTGGCCAATTCGTGGGACGAAATTCTCACTTATTTTACTTAGATTTACTAAGGATTATTATATATGCCCATTACAGGGCACACATTATTCACGGCATATAGAGGAGCGCAGATTTGGTTGTTTGTATGTGTTTTCACTTTTGGGTTTAGGCCCAATGTTAGGGGGACTGGAGAACCCTCTCATTTCTTGCTGCTATCTATAGCTTTCATCTTTATATTAATAATTTATTTATATTTATTATATGGATATTTCATAATGAGTTAGCGCTGAGAGCTTTTTTCTCTTTTTCTGTTATTGCACATATTTCTCCTTTAGCTCACTTTAGCAGCTTCTCATTTTATCCACTTAAATCACATAGATAAAACACATTATTACTTTACTTTATTTCACCATTCCTTTCCTTATCTATCCCACTTGGCCTTTAAGAACCAGGCTGCTTGGCCTGTTCCATTGTGTATATCCCCTGTCAGTTTGGTATCAACCATCCCTCACATGACTTTTGGGGAAGGTTACAAATGGAACATAGTTCTCTATGTAATCACTTTATTAGTGCAGGCCCATAAGGTTCCTGCACCAGGTAAGTCCTTCCTCTACACCTTTTTTATTTTATTGTATGTCTGTTGTTTTTAATTGCACTACACTGGGACCTACAAATAAGAATAAAAACATCAAAATAACATTTAAGAGGTCCCCTCCGGCGCGTTTCAAAATAACATCTTTCTTCAGGGACTTTTAATTTAGATAGTATTTGTAAGTGTATTAGAGTAGGACTTACCATAAAGTGAGATACCTTGACGTTGGTGGTAAGCTTACACATGGATTGGCCAATTCGTGGGACGAAATTCTCACTTATTTTACTTAGATTTACTAAGGATTATTATATATGCCCATTACAGGGCACACATTATTCACGGCATATAGAGGAGCGCAGATTTGGTTGTTTGTATGTGTTTTCACTTTTGGGTTTAGGCCCAATGTTAGGGGGACTGGAGAACCCTCTCATTTCTTGCTGCTATCTATAGCTTTCATCTTTATATTAATAATTTATTTATATTTATTATATGGATATTTCATAATGAGTTAGCGCTGAGAGCTTTTTTCTCTTTTTCTGTTATTGCACATATTTCTCCTTTAGCTCACTTTAGCAGCTTCTCATTTTATCCACTTAAATCACATAGATAAAACACATTATTACTTTACTTTATTTCACCATTCCTTTCCTTATCTATCCCACTTGGCCTTTAAGAACCAGGCTGCTTGGCCTGTTCCATTGTGTATATCCCCTGTCAGTTTGGTATCAACCATCCCTCACATGACTTTTGGGGAAGGTTACAAATGGAACATAGTTCTCTATGTAATCACTTTATTAGTGCAGGCCCATAAGGTTCCTGCACCAGGTAAGTCCTTCCTCTACACCTTTTTTATTTTATTGTATGTCTGTTGTTTTTAATTGCACTACACTGGGACCTACAAATAAGAATAAAAACATCAAAATAACATTTAAGAGGTCCCCTCCGGCGCGTTTCAAAATAACATCTTTCTTCAGGGATTTTTAATTTAGATAGTATTTGTAAGTGTATTAGAGTAGGACTTACCATAAAGTGAGATACCTTGACGTTGGTGGTAAGCTTACACATGGATTGGCCAATTCGTGGGACGAAATTCTCACTTATTTTACTTAGATTTACTAAGGATTATTATATATGCCCATTACAGGGCACACATTATTCACGGCATATAGAGGAGCGCAGATTTGGTTGTTTGTATGTGTTTTCACTTTTGGGTTTAGGCCCAATGTTAGGGGGACTGGAGAACCCTCTCATTTCTTGCTGCTATCTATAGCTTTCATCTTTATATTAATAATTTATTTATATTTATTATATGGATATTTCATAATGAGTTAGCGCTGAGAGCTTTTTTCTCTTTTTCTGTGGCTACCAGTGGCCAGTGGAACAAGGCTGTGGTGTCATAAAGTTTATGTGCGTTGTTCTGTGGCTACCCGCGGCCAGTGGAAAAATGCCGGCAATCAGACAGTGTATGATTGGCTACAGGTAAGCAGTGGAACAATGATGGGGTATCACACAGTGTATGTATGGTTCTATGGATACCAGTTGCCAGTAGAAGAAGACTGAGATATCAGTTCATGTGTGGGCCTGGTGCTACCGGTGGCAAACCACTGGAGTATCAGACAGTGGATGTGTGGCTAATAGGTGCTAGAAGCGCAAGGTTATCAGGCAGTGTATGAGGGGTTCTATGGCTACCAGTGGGCAATGGAACAATGCTGGGTATAAGCATACCTCCCAAGTGTCCCTCTTAGAGCCCCAAATCCCTCTGTCCCTCTTTTACACCCTGGTGTCCTTCTTTTTAGGACATCAGACTGTGTGTTGTATATATAAGTGTATCACATTGCTCCAGAGCAATAAAACTCACATTAATGTTTGTTTAAACATCATTATATTTGTTTATACATTATCTGTGTAAATAAAATACTTTGGTGTTGCTCTTGATAATTTATTCAGTTACATCAATGGCTCATATGTATTAAAGCAACCTGGTTTTATTCTGGAGTAAACCAACTGCACAATAGGGGAGAAATAAAAGTTCTTAAACTCCACTGCACTTGAATAGCGTTTTTAACCTCTTGAATGCTAGAGAGGTCTCCAATGCATTGCTTTGCAGTGTATTGAAGACCACTCTAGCATTCAAGGAGTTAAAACCCCTATTTAATGTGACAGGAATTTTGATTTGTTCCCTGTGGTACAGTTGGTTTACATCACAATAACTTCAGTTAGAACAAAAAACAATGGCAAGAGTTGAACATTAAATGGCTTACTTCTTAACTCTTTGCATTGCATTATATATAGACTAGTTGAACAGCCCGTTACACGGGCCACAGTGCCTCTGGCAGCCGGTCGCGGGGCAGTCACGCACAGTAGAGACCGCCTGCGCCACTGCTGATACAGAGCTGCGGCGTGGGCAGTCTCTACTGCGCATGACTGCCGCATGTGCAGTAGTGTCTACTGCGCATGTCGGGCGTTACACACGATTTAGTGAATTATTATATAGGATTAGTAAAATAAACATATATGTTGTGTAAGGATAACTCACTCCACACCATAGCGTTATCATCACTACCACTGGTGGCAGGCACTCTCTTGAATTTTGCTGTGGTCTCTAGCCCCAGATCATTTTGGAACCTAGAAACACCCCTGGTGTACCCCTCTGGCACTCAAAGGGTTAAGTTGAGGTAACATAGCAATAGAAAATATGGTGGCTCTTCAGTTGAGGCAGCATAGCAATATGCTGAGGGAACAAATAGAAAGTGGTGTTTGAGGCTTGCCCTCTGTAACATACAGCAAAGCATCTCTCTCCCTTTAAGGAGAAAGGGCGGGAATCAGGAAGCAGGAAGTGGAGGAGTGACAGTTTAAAACAGTTAGCGAGGTGACTGAAGAGATGAAAAGGGTTAAATAAAAGAGTTGCTATTAAGTCTATCCCTGAGTTTGTATTTTATGGAAACATTACACCCTCGTACTGACACAGTCTGTATGGAGGGTTACAATTATCTGTGGGAGGTGACACAGTGTGTTTGTGGGGTCATGATCCTGAGTGAGAGTGTGAGTGGACCAGGAGAAGTTACTGATATCCCTACTTCAGGAGCAAGTGGCAGCTATATTTTTTTTTGTCAGTTGGATAGTGATGGGAGGGCTGGAGGGGACGGGCCAACTCCCTGTATGATAAACACGCCCCCATTGAATCACCCAATGGGAGCAGTAATGTCCCCATTGAATCACCCAATGTGAGTAGTGTCTCCTAATGAGACATAAATTATGTAATGAGGCATTCTGTTCAATGTGTGTTTGTTTTCTGAGGAGACATAAATTATGCTCTGTGTGTGAGGTACCATAAATTATGCAATGAGGCTTATTCTTTTATATATAGAGATATATCACAAGAATTATGATTCTGTTTGTAATTCCTACCATCTCAACTAGAAAGGAGATATAGTACCTAAAAATTAAATATGTTGCTGCACAGTAGGGATGAGTGAAATGTTTCACCCCAAATGAGAAAAGTGAGAAAAATTACACTTTTTGGTGGGAATTTGTGTGAAAAGTGCAGTTTTTTTTTCCTTTTTTCTGCTTTGACTCACCACTGCTCTGATAGCCATATGACCCCCAGCCTTGCCCAGTGGTAGCCACAGAAGTTCACATACTGATCCCGCAGCCTTGCCCCACCACGCTGGTAGCTGGATAACAACATATTGACCCCCCAGCCTAATCCAACTACACTGATAGTCATATAACCACAAATATTGACCCTCAGCCTTTTCCTACTAAACCTGTAGTCCTATATACACAAATACATACACCAGCCTTGTCACACAGTACTAGATGTCATATAACACACATATTGACACCCCAGCCTAGATCATAGTGGACAATGGGAGGCCCTCCAATGTATGCCAGACTACATGCCCCATCATTCTTTGCTAGCCATCAGCTGGTGCGGAATGATAGCAATTGTAGCCTGGAAGCATCTGGAGGGTCTCTAGTTGCCTGTCATCTCAGCCTTGTCCCACTGTAGCCATAGAACCCCATATACTGATCCCTTAATCTTGTCCCACTACACAGGTAATCTGAGAATTACACACTGACCTCAAAGAGCACCAGCATTGTCCCACTGCAGTGGCAGAAATAGAACCACATACACTGAGTATGTATAGCAACATAAATCTTTGGGCATAGGCAAAAAAAAAGAAAAAAAAAAAAGAAAAATGGCAAAGATCTTGCTCAAAATTTACTGGAGTAAATGGAACAGTTTTAGTGTATGGGAAAAAAAAAAAAAAGTCAGGGAATTATGTTTTTTCATATTTCCAATGAGAAAATAATCAGACATTTCTCCCATCTTTATTGTGAAGCCTCCCTTTTAAGGATAAGATTGTGTTTTAGTTTGATTTTAGTTTGAATATTCCACTTGGATATGTGTTGTTGCCCAAGAGATCAATTAGAAATCTATAGTCAGAGTATTCAGTATATTGAGGTGATCAGTGACAATCTAGACAGGAAATGCAAGCATGTTGGATGTCTGACCCCTGGAGGTTTCCCAACTGGATATCCTATTGGAGTGGCATGGCCTAAATGACATGCATCATAACAGCAACATCAAATTGTCGCCTATGTAAAAATGGTGACTTCAAAAATGTAAATGTAACCCCCTTCTAAATGGCGACTTTAAAATGTTGGTGTTGTGTGTGGATAGAATACGGGAACAGCTTTACACCAGTTCACTAGTAATCTGAAAATCTGTAAATTGTACAGCACTGATTTCTGAGTGAGATTGACAGAATTGTACCACAAGCCAGATTTCCAAGTTACTGTAAGCATAATGACTCCATGAATGGTGAAGAGATGTAAAGCTGATCCCAAATTATATTCACAGAGTGCTCTAGTGCAGCTATCTTATAGGTAAGGGGGATATCCCCCCATGTATAATGGACTATTATATTAACAGTCTGTTGCAGTGTAATACTGATAATATAAGCACAGATTTGTTGTCGCTCTTCTGTAAATATGTACAGAAAGGGCCTTGCACCCATTGTGGGCCTCTATGTGCATTTATTCTGTGTTATATTGATTTTATATGAAATCTCTGTGTGTTACTATCTCCCATAGGGGTTGTCCTTAAGAGAGGGACAAGGAAATTTGGCTGATATAGCATCTGTCGTATACAGAGAATGATTGGGCCAATGGCACCATAGAAAGAAAGCTTTTCTTATCTGCCACATCCTTTTTAGTTTATCAAGTTACACAAACAACAGTATACTATACTATAACCCCTTACAACCAGGCATATTTTACATGTTAAAACATTTTTGCTATGTGCTTATTTTTTTTTTAATATTTATTTATAGAATGGGTAAACAAGCACAAGGCAACATGCAAGTTGCCAAATGACAGAGTAAGGGTGTGCCATTTACAATAGCCATAGACAAAGCTGACAGAAGCATATAGTATACAGAAAATGATAGACAGGACTCATCTCCCGGTTTTTTTTTTTTTGTACTAAAAACAAACAGAAACTTAAAGCAATTACAGATATCTTTGGTATTACCCTCCCTTGCACACCAGTGGTCTTCCTTTTTGCAATGTTTCCGGATTCTCTGGGTCTGTCTAAGTCCCAGACACTTCTTTCTCACTTCCTCTTGAATGCTGCGAAACTCAACATTCCCTCACTGTGGAGGTCTAATACAGCACCCACAATTGATATGTGGAGGAACAGGGTTCACTCTTTCCTGACCATGGAACGCATACATGCCTCTGTTATGGGGAGAGTGGATTGCTTTCGGACTATTTGGAACCCGTGGATGGTGTGGAGTGGTCGGGCTCCCTTGGGATGAGAAACTATTTTCATTCTTCTTTACTCCTTTCTCTTCTCTGGACCTAATCTTCTTATCAGCAGACTATACCCATCTCTAGGCATGCTTATCCCGTGTGGTTTCTCTTTTTTTTTTTTTTTTTTTTTTTTTTTTTTTATCTCTTCTTCTCCCTATCACTGCACTGTCATGAGCCAGGGGGGCGTTGACCGTTGGGACGTACATTACGGCCACTCTGACCAATTTTCCTACTATTATGTTCAATTTCAATCCTGCTTGTTATATTAGTAAATAACGATACTTTTACAAAATAGTTATTTCACTTTAGATAATAATGTTTCACATTGCTTTACAACTGGCACATATGTACTATGCAACATACAGCTTTTAGCTTATTGACTGGACTATGGATACATTTTTTCTTCTTCAACTAATGGACCTTATGTTTAAGTTTCATTACGCAATGTTTAATATAGACATGTCTTTATGGAATTGTACTTCTACTTTGTATTTGCATTATGTTCAGTCATGTGTTGGAAACTTTACTTCAATAAAGCTTTATAAACATCAAAAAAAAAAAAACAAAACAAAAAAAAAAAAAAAACAAACAGAAACTAACTAGTCAGGGCTAGGATCCCTGAAACTAAACTAAAACCCCAAACTAAAACCCCTGAAAATATTCTGCGATCCCCCCTAGACCCCCTCCCCCAAAGCAGTGGACAGCTCCACATTCCAAGACAAGGACTTAATGGACTTAATGGCACAAAGACAGGGATCTTGGCACTCAAGGGATATCAACTGTGAACCTCAACATCAACCGCCCAGCATGAAGCCCATCAGGGAGCTAGAGATGGCAGCGAATCAGAGTAATCCAGCCACCCCCCCCCCACACCAAATAGAACTTGTCAGGGGGTCCCCCTGTGCATGCAGGTCAGTTTATACTCCCCAGACCAGGTCACAGTTCGGGGGGGTCATTGTGCCATAACCAGCAAGTTCTTTCAGTAGGCGTAGTGTAGGACCCCACACTAATCCCTCAAGTATAATAGATCGGTCACAGATATTTGGATTTAAGGGATTAAAGAACTCCAAGGCTCCAGCTATCATCTCCGTCACACCCTTCCAAAATGTTTGAACCCCCGGGCAGCTCCAGATCAAGTGCTAGAACGTACCTATAGTATCACCACATCGTCTGCAGAGGTTATTAACAAGCTTACCCATAGTGAAAAGTCTAACAGATGGATAGATTTCATAATTTTATTGTTTTTTTACCCATGACATTTAAATATTGTTTTTTTCTAGGATTGTATAAGCTTTTTTATATTCCATGCATTTTTTTTATATAGTTCCTAAAAGGTAGAGGAAAATGAAAACAAATACAGGTTACCATTATTCCCTCCATCATTGTTTTCACATTTCTTTTAATGCAGTAATCCCAAAATGCATTCAGCTACATTTCCTATTATGGAAACACGGCTTATGTATCTTTATGTGTATGTTTTCCAGGAATGGGTAATGATGGGACTCAATGCACACATCATATTTATCACATGTTTCAAACTAGAAATATTCAGATATTTGTGTGACAAGCTTGGAATACAAAACATACCAACAAATACACTATATATTCCTCTGGAAAACAGACATCCTAATGTATTCCCAGTGACAAAAATACACCCACAAAAGTATATATTTTTAAAAGTAGATGACCAAGGCATTTCATTTGGGATAATTATTTTTATTAGATGCATTCACTAGTAATTTATGGTAAATATAGTGTTCCATTTTTTTTTATTATTTTACATGATATCCTAGTAGAAAAATACCCCAAAATGTATTCATTTACTTTACATCTTTATTGAAAAACACAATGACTCTGACACCGCTCTAGCATTCAATGGGTGAAAATCCCTATTTAACCCCTTCGCGACAATGGACGTACATGTACATCCTCTGTGGCTGTCACTTAGTGACAGAGGACGTACATGTACGTCCCGGAAATCCGGATCCCCGCGCGGCTGCACGCCGTTCGGGGACTCCGGATTCTTTTGCAAAAATAAAAAAAAATGTTAGACGGGCGTTAAGTGACGGCTGCGTCTGCACGCGGCCGTCACTAAGGGGTTAAATAAAGCAGGGTTTGGGAACTTTTATTTGACCCCTATAGTGCAGTTGGTTTGACCCAGAATTGCTCCCCTTCAGCTTCCTGAATATGCAAAGTGAACATTTCAATCTATGAACATCAAAGAGGCATTTGCCCAGTACAGTAGGTGTGCTGGGACAACTGGCTTCATTAATATTCCCTATATCTGATTGTCCCAGTGCATAACTGCCGTTTTCTGAACTTTAACATATCTCTTCTATTTTTGCTCTCTATAGACCTCTAACTGAATTCCTAAAGTGTTCAAAAGGCATATGCTTTATGCTCATTCTGCTTTTTTATTGGTGGCAAAATCATAGTCTTTCATTTTATTTGTGCAATCTGTGCAAAAGCAGAGTGTTTATTGTACCATATACTACAGATTTTCACTGATACAATTAGAGCATACTTTTTTTCATGTTTTTTCCTTATTTATTGTAATTTGAACCTATACTGTTACTTATACCTGTAAGGCCCACACTGGTATAGCTTATCTATTATACATAACCTCACTACCAGAATATAAGAGTATCATATTTCTCCCTCTACTGCCTACCTATTTTCCCTTAATTAAAATTTGATTGGATTTTGAATTAAAATGTAGCTTTGGTGTACTATGTTTCCTTGAATTTACAGGATGTTGGAAGCTGCATTGCTTGCAGTTATTTTATCTTGCAGTTGCAGACCAGGGCATCCTACATCCATTGTTTATTTTAGTAATATGGTGCAACACAATTCAGAACTGCCCCTTTTATGTTCAAAATAATATAACCGGTATTAGATCAAAGACAAGAGCAATCACATAATTATAACAGACCTATGTACTCCCCGAAAGCATGCTTTAAAGGCTTAAATTAATTAAAATCACTTTTAGCTCTTTCAGTATGATGAGAAAGCAACTAAGAAATCTGAAGTGAAATTAATTAATTTGAGTTTTTGAAGTAGCATTTAGGGAGTATATAGCATTTTGTATCTTAATAGTTTATTTTTTTTCTAAATGGTGTAACAAATAAATGCTACAAACATCTAGAATGCAGGTAGAATTGGATCTCCACAACAATTTTACTAAAACATGACATTTAAATTTCATTATGGAATGCTCACTGCTGCCTTTTGTTTTCAAAAATGCTTTTCTCTTGCCAAAAATAAATGCATTTCAAAAATAACTCTTGGATGTGTTACTGAATACAGAATAATAGAAGAGAACATTTTAAAACAATTTAAAAGAATATTCTGAATTTCAACAGAAGGAGACATTCCGTTATCAGTCATCTGTGCCAATGGGACTGTCCTCTGCCCCTAATTTTAATATGGTTTCTCTAAAATAACCTAAATAGAAAATGAATGCCCATGCCATCAAAACAAGTTGGAAAGCACTGCCATAAACTATGAATAAATGCTCAAAATAAGTGGAAGGTATTGTACCTTATGGAAAGTTTTACTGATCGCTAAATCTTATTAAAGGGACCCTGTCACATAGAAACAACTTTATGTTGTATCATCCATTTTTATTGAGAAAACCAGTTGCAGAGGTATTTATATTTATTGATAATGCTAGTTAAATCATGCCATGCAGGCACTTCATGATCTGTCTAGGGATGGGTGAAAAGTCCAGTTTTGTTCTCAGGGGAAATATAGCAAAAACCATGTGGCTTTCTCCTTTTTTAGCTAGAAATTTTGCCCATAGCAAAACCATTCAATTTTTCGCCATTTTGCTTATGACCAAAAAATATTTTGCGGAAATGATTCAACTTTTTGCTTATGTCTTTCAATGGCCAATACTTCCTTCACACATGCTCTAAAAACCCAGGATTGCCACTAAGCAGCGTATTGTAATATAGAGGCCAAACAACTGAATTAAAAGCCAATAATAAAAAAAATATAATTATTATTATTATTACTCTTTATTTATATATTGCCAACTAATTCTGCAGTGCTGTACAACTTATTGCAGGTTCATAGTGCCAGCTGACACTATGAGCAGCAATAATAAAAAAGAGAAGCTGGCAGGACCTTGATGCACCTAGTGGCACAGAGCAGGAGAAGAAAGTCACCGTCAGCTCTAAAGGGACTGGGAGCCCATTTTCCCAAGACCTGATGATGCCCAGTCACACTGGGGATCTGGGGAGAAATATTAAAGAAGGCATAAATGGCTAATAGTTTGGGATGAGTGAAAATATTCGCCTCAAACTGACATTGGTGAATAATGGCACTTCCCACTTAGCAAATAATTTCCCGCAAAAAGTGCAGTTTTTCCACTTTTTCCCTCTTTTTTCGCCTAGCACATTGTGCATTTAAATCAATAGGAAGATTTTTTTTTCTCCACCACACGAAAGTTTTCTCTACTTTTCTACAGCTATATAAAAGGGCGTCAGGCTCTCTCAGCATGCCATTCTGTGTTTGCGAGAGGAGAGAACAGCATGTTGTTTGAGCTAGAGAAGATAGGGGAATTGAAGTTTAGGGAGTCTTTTAGGTAGGACATTTTTTTTTCTCTGTATTAGGAGAGTCGGTGGGACACTCTGGGGAGAAGAAGGGAGGAAGGAGGTTGACCCCAAATACTCCAAAATTCCAAGTGACTGACTGGGTGTCAAGGTTTGGCTGAGCTGCTCTAAATCTGCTGCTTGATTCTGCTGTCTGAGCTAATCTAGTGTTCTGCTATCCATTACTGCTGCCTTCCCTTTCTTGGATCAGGCTGTATCAGCTAATCTCTCTGTGTTTGATCACCTGACTGCTATCAGCCAACCCTCCTAGGGTATTTAAAGCAGCTTGGCTCACTTCTTGGTTGCCCTTGTGTCTGATTCTGGCTGCAAGCGTGTTATCCTGAGTTGCTGATTATCTGTGCATGACCTAGCTTCCTCTGACATCCCTTCTGGCTCCTGACTCCTGGATTGTTCCTGATTTTGTTGATCTCTGTATTCCTGACCCTGGCTTGGCTGAGTACCTGTCTTGGTTCCTGAACCCGGCTTGTCTTTTGGTTTAAGCATCTAGATCATGATTTTGCTTTGTTTGCTTTTGTTATTTTAATAAAAGTGTTTTGCACTTTACATTTTTGTGTCTGTGTGGTTCCTGGTCCGTAACACTGGGGACCTATTTGCTTGCTGATCTTGCTGTTATTATCTCTGTGCTGGGGAAGTCTGGTGAAAGAAGTTTTTGATTTAGTTTTTCAGTTATATATATATATATATATTTTTTTTTTTTTTTTTTTTTTTTTTTTTTTTTTTTTTTTTTTTGACAGACTGTGACAGTTATAAGACAGGTTGGACAACATAAAAATAATAATAATAAGAATAATAATAGAAAAATGAAAAATAATAGAAAAAAAGAATAAAGAAATAGAGAACTAAATATATAAGGTGACAGACAGCTGACTTGGCTAGGCAAGACATCATACTCCATCAGTTGTGTTGTGTACTGTAGAGTAAAAACACACAGAGTACTTGAGTAATGTTCAAATACACAGCAGGTAGGGTGAGGGGGAAGGGTGGAGCATTGCAGGGATGTGAGAATAAAGTAGTAGTTCAAAAACTGACTTCAGCAATGGTTGCTGCAGTGTGTGCAATAAATGATAATGATCTCTCTACTCCAAGGGAGGATGCAGTTTGTCAAGGTCCCAGCAAAACTTCCAGCACCACCAGTGCCAATACAAATAAAGAACCATATAAGAAGAACAGTGAAGACGATAACAAGTCACATTCAATAGCATAATAACAGCTGAACCGCCTGCTGCATCAGACAGTGAGACAAACAAGCACCAAACACCTGTCCTCAAAGTAGTAGTGAACTTTGTCACAGTAAAAGTAAAAATAAATTGTTTGAGACCTGTAAAAGCTTAGAGGAATATAAGGGTACTGGGCAAGAATTGTCAGGTGATGCTGATGCTGCTGAGGATGATCTAATGATGACTGATGATGATGCAGATCTAGAATATATCCCTCCAGCATTCTTCTCTTGTTCATTTACAGATGAAGTTGAGAGTGAGGATGATGATGACATGGAATAAAGTTAGCAGAAAGGCTGAATCTTCCACCACTGAAAAGGAGCACTGTGCCTGTCTATAAACTGTTTGAGAAAACCATTGGAAAGTCTGACCCTGGACAAGCACAGATATCAAAAAGTAAACAGTCACCCTATCAGTCATCATCAGCATCATCACCTCTTCAAAGTCCCACTCAGCCAAACTCACTTGTGTTGAGCACCCAGCAGCAGCAACAACAACAACAGCACCACAGGTTAATAACATCCACAATGTTAGATATGACGAGCGCCTCTGCTGCTGCTGTAAGTGCTGCACCTTTGACACCTAGTAGTAGTGGCAGTAGAATTGCATCAACATCTACTCCCAATAGAAGTAGTAGCAGCAGCACCTCAGGAACCCCTCAGTCCATGAAGTCCACAGTATGGAGATACGTCACTCAGGATCCTCAAGCTAAGCATGTTACTATCTGTTGTCTGTGCAAAATGCACGTGAGCAGGGGAAAGCAAGTTTACACCTAGGCACCTCCTCTATGAGATCCCACTTGAAACACAACCACAGGTCTGACTGGGAGACACACTATCAGCAGGTCAAAGGTGCTGCAACTATCAGCAGCAGAAGCACTGTAAAAATTTCCCAGGTCTCTAGGGCAGAAAAAGAAGTAGTGAAGTTATTTATGTGTCAGATAATGTTCTACTGCCAGTGCCAAAAGTTAGTTCAGTCCAAATAACACCTTTGGCTCCTGCTGCAGAGGAGTATGATGACTCTGGCTTTGCTGTAGGAGATGGCAAGAGTCATAGACAGCGAACACATGTGGCCTCTACTGCCACCACATCCTCTATGTCATGTTGTTAAAGCAACAAAGTTACAGGGTTCTTATGCCTTGTCCTGCCAACCCACACTGACTGAGTTCCTGGGAAGGAGTCAAAAACTTCACAAAAACAATCCCAAAGTACACCTGTGGAATGATAAGGTTGCCAAGATGTTGGCAGTGGACTTGCTGCCATATTCTTATTTAAGAAACTGAGGTTTCAGAGAACTCATGTCATGTGTAGTTCCATGGTGGAATATCCCAAGCCTCAGTTATTTTTCCAGGATGGCTGTGTCTGAATTGTACAAGCAGGTGGTTAGTGTGGTGTGCAAAGGGCTGAAAAGTGAGTATGGCAAGAAAATCCACCTGACAAAAGATATGTGGACAAGCGGGCATAGCACAGACTATAAGACTAGGTTTCCCTCCCAGCACCAACAGTGGACAACACTAGCTTACAGAATCTGGTGACAGACAGTAATCATTCTTCTGGTCCTGGCAGTGCGATTAAAAGGCAGCAGCAGCAGCAGCTGGGTAGCCCATACCATCATCATGCCACCTTGTGCATGAATAGTTTTGAGAGACAGTCCCACAAAGCTGTAGTTGTTTTACGTAAGCTAGAGCAAGTGACTGAAGAGTGGTTTGTACCCCGCTCCTTAAAAGCTGGTTTATGGCTCCAACATAATGGCTGTTTGAGAATAGGTGGTATGGTGCATGTGCCATGCTTTGTCCATGTGCTAAATTTAGTTATGACCAGATTCCTGGCAGAATCAGAAACCCTCAGAGAGGTGTTTACTATTGCCCACAAAATCTCTGCCCATTTTAGTCACTCCTTCAGTGCACGCAATGCTCTATATTCAATAAAAGAGTGTAACAACCTGCCCCATCACCAGCTGAAAATGGAGGTCACTACCAGGTGGAATTCCACAATGTACATGCTAGAGCATTTGTACGAGCAGAATAAGGCCATTAGTGAGTAAACCATGCAAAACTCGAAGGCTTTGGAAGGAGCTTCTTTGTCACCTGGCCAATGGCAACTAATGTACAATGTATGGTGAGTCGCATTGGGGCAGGAATTTGTGAAATTCTACCACTGATATTTTTATTGCAGAAAAAAATGAGGAGCATAACGGAGGATTCTTACAATAATGACAACACAGACATGTACCAGCTGGTAAATTACATGTTAGCGTGCTTTGAACAAGATCCTTGCATAGTGTCTGTTAATAGCAATGAGGTATACATTTTTGCTACCTTGCTGGACCCCTGCTTCCAACAAATATTTCAGAATTTCTGCCATGAAGATCAGCTGCAACTCTCTGAGGAATCAGATTATATGAAGGAATATTGAGATATGCTTATTGATCGAGTGGAGGGTTGCATTGTGGAGGATGAGAGGGAGAAAGTGAGGGCACATCTAGACAGTATAGTGAAAAGGAAGGCAACAAAGCATTTCAACCAGCAGAATATTGCTTTTGGAACCCGGGGCAATTCATAGGTCTCAGCCGGGGCGGCAAAACCCAACATTGGTAGTGGTGTTGGTGGTGGCGGTGGAGGTGGTACATCTCTTTGGGACTTGCGTCTTGAGTATTTGTTGCTACCTGACAGACAGGAACACCATTTAGCTCCTAGGAGTGGTCCCACTGTATGTGAGATGGTTTCTGCATACTTGCAGGATAGGTACATTCTAGGCATAAACAATTTCCCCATGGACTACTGGCAAACAATGCAGTGTGTGTGGCCAGCATTAACATGTACTGCAGTGGAAACCTTTAGTTGTCCTCCAGCAAGTGCTGAGTCTGAGATGGTTTTCAGTGCAGATGGTTACATTGTCAATGACCACTGGACACGGCTGTCAAACAGCAATGTTGGGAGACTAACAGTGTTAAAAATGAACAAGCATCTCATACCATCTGAGTATTAGGTAGCAGAAACCAAACATGAAAGAGAAAGCCAGGACAAATATATTAACAGCAACACAGATGAGGAGGAGGAAGAGGGATGTGAAGAAGGGTTGCCACGATCTACCTCACTTGGGACCACTGCTGTGAACGAAAAGTATTGTGCGTCAATAATCTCAGAAGGAGGATAGCGATTTGACACAAACATGACCGTGGTAAGAACTATATACATACACAAATCACACCATACCAGCCAGTCCCCCACCACCACAATACACATCTGCCACATTGCAGGTTGTGCTTTATTTTTATTATTACTTGACACTGAATATGTGTCAGTGTCACTTAAGTGGGGAATTGGTGTTGTGGGCAAAGGACAAATTCTCTGTGCATGCTAACACATTTTTCAAGATATATGTTCATGCAGGACTCACAACTTTGACTTTCAGTTACTTATTTCTCCCCTACAGCCCTTAGAAGAAGTAACATTGTAGTGGGAAATGTAGTGCCCATAGGAAATATAGGTGAAAAAGTTGGTAAAATAGAAGAAAAGGAGGAAAATTTAGCAGTCGAAAAAAGTGAAAAATCAGCAACTTTTTCTAAAAATAATGTGGAAAATTTTTCCCACTTTTCGCCCACCACTACTAATAGTGTGAGCAGCAAGGCTCAGTTCCCTGTGCCTGCTGCTACTGTTGCCAGTGTGCCTTTTTTACAACGTTCGCTACTAATATCGGGACAGGTATTGTGCTTGTTTGTATCAATGTCAGGTGTTGCAGTTAGTTGAATTGTTACACCTTCTTCCGCTATGCCATCAACATTAAATATTAAATATATGTGGCTTCCTGTACATAGTGATCTCTACTGAAGTCTGCCTCTAGGTCACACTTCCTTGTAGCAAAAAATATAGAAAACAGACGATCCACTCTGAACTGTCCAGTCTGTACCCACTTTCCATTAATACCTATTGTTATAGAGTATCCAAATGTGAACCATTAAGAGATGAAACTAAATTTATACTCTGCCTCCTGACCAGATAGACAATAGATGCCTGAACAATTGCCCCAAAGAAATATAACATTTTCAAAGAAGTGACAACCTTTAGACCATCTCTTTAATCCAGAAACTGATCATTAATGCACACTTCTCCTCTCCACCACCTCTTTTGTACAGAGAGAGAGATATATAGCGTAACAGGAATACTCACTAAATATATGAATGCCTATTCATTTCAACATCACTCTATTTCCTTTCTACTCTTTACCTTCAATCTCCTCCAACACCATAGCTTCATATATGGACAAGAAAAAAAACACATAGTGCAAAGATGTCATATAAAGACCCCCCCCATAACTGTATAAATACTCATGGGTATTAAATGATGGTCATATCAATCAATCAGAAGTCTATTTCCTCCATATATCGTCTGTGTTGGGTGGTCCCCATCCATATTCTATGATCTCTGCTATTTCTCTTGGGGGGAGATGCACTAAGATATGATAAACAGGTAATAAAGTGGATGACTTCTCCAGTGTTCTGAACTCTCTAAGTCCAATGTTATTTATGGAGCCTATGCTCTAAGATTTCTCCAAATTTAGAGATCTTGGTGCATTGACTCTATAGAATATCATAGGACACAGAGCAGTGATATCAATGAAGAAGTAATCTCAACATTATAACCCCTTTATCACACCTTAGTGCATAACTCCCCTTGGCTCTTGTTCACTCCACCATTCACAACTAGGCTTGTGCACAGCAAAAAAAAAATTTCTGAATCATTATGTGAATTTTTTTAACCCAATCAGATTAAACTAAATTCATATACCATACTGTCAGAATTTCAGAGAACAATTTTGTTGCCAGATTAAATTCATTCAATAATATACCGAATAAGCCCCCCCAATCATAACGCTTACCTTGATGTCAGAAGTCCAGAAGTGTCCTCTATACCCTGGTCCTCCTGAATCTTCTCTCCAATCATTGGCTAGCTAGAGTGGTGACGTTACATGCATCTGTGAACCCTCCAGCTAGATGTTAATTGGCTGGAGGTGAGGTTAATCCAGGGCATGTTCTGTGCCCTGCATAACCTCACAATGCCAGCCAATGGTAGTGTGGGAACTAATGTGAAAAGGGGATGGGCATTTAAAAGCCAATCCCTGTTCATTTTTTACTCATTCTGGCTCTGACTCTATGTTTTACAAGTGGTGGCAATAGTGGTAGTGGTGTTATATTAGTTTTTTTTAATAGTTTATTTTGTTTTGGAGAGAGCATGCAGGAGGACCAGGGCACCAAGGGCACTGCTGGACCTCCATCAAGATAAGTGTGATACTTATGAAAGTGGTGTAAGTTACTGAATGGATAAATGAACAAAATAAATGAATAGATGTGAACAAAAGTGTCAACTGCGTTATATGTTATTCTGTCATTTCATGTTCCATAACATTAAATGGTTGTTTTAAACTGCTAATCTCTTTCAAAGCCTGAGAGAGGAGAGATGAACATGGCAAACACAACACTTTCTATGACTGGCTTTTTGGGTAAGATTTCTTGGTGAATCTGATTATAAAAATGTAAGAATCACAACTGATAAAATAATGATGAGGCCAAAATGTTGACAACTGAGGGTCAAATAAACTTTAACTTTTTAAATAAAACCCAGTGAGTGCAAGACATTCTTTTGTTATCTAGTGAAAAGTTCTGAGTGCTGGCCTTTTCACTTCTGCATAAAGAAGGACTGCACTCACTGGTCTTAACTGTGCAAACAGCAAGAGTTTCATGTAATTGGTCAATGTTTCAGTTTATAGACTAGACATTGCTCCTGGACAATATATATAAAGTATAAATAAACATAATTTAGTGGCGGTGTATCTGTGATTCATGTAGCAGATGTGTGCAATGATGTCGTCCATGTGCATAGCCACTACCCAAACAATACAATGTAAAACATAAACAGACATTCAGATTTGGAAACATAGCAAGGCAAGTATCTGCCATGTCCTAAGTTTAAAATGATGGTCATTAGAGTCTCAGTTAAGACCATCAACAGTAAGTCCTCTACAGAGTTAGCTCACAAGAACATGGCACCATGTTTTGATCTCTATAACAATGAAGGTAATGTTTAAAAATATATGTATACAAACTTATGTATATGCACAAAAACTGTGCACCCTGGCCTCAAAGGAATACACAGAGTAATGGTATTTGTATATCTTTAAAATTGCAATATCAAATCTCGCAACCATCAGGAATAAAATAAACCTTTTTAATATCAGGCGTGTTAGTTGAGATGAAATAATGGCGCATACACTAGAGTTATCAGGAGTTAATGCAAACCTCGAAGTGCCCTGCCTGTAATGTTAAGGGAAGGTGGTATTGTGACCAACCAATGGATCCAACAAAAGTCCAACTAGTCTAGAGCTCTGTCCCTCAAAGGAGGTGGTGAACCTATAGATTCTATAGGACCTACCCAGGGTGCAACATCATTTAGTTCACACGTGCCATATAGAGAGAAGTATTCTGAAGCACATCATCATACTGACCCTCTCCAGGTGACACTCTGGATAGGAAGTGCCAAGAAATACCTCTTTGAACAAGTGAAATAGCTAAACTCAGACATTTCCTGCCCAAATATCTAGGTTTATCTGGGGTCCAGCGTCATTTTGGTTCACTCCAGTCCTTCTCAAGTGTGGGCCCAACCCTTTTCTTTCATGGAGTGTTATGTGTACTAGTGTAGGAGGATCTGTATGTGTATGAACTGGCTTGCAGAATGGTTCCATTATGACAAGGCATTTGCTTGCCAGTCACAGAAATCACAGGAATCTTCTGGTGAAGAGGGTATTTAAATGCTGTTTACAATAAAAAAGTTTAATGCACCTTGAAACTCTTTATGCACATTGCAATGCACTGGATACTCTGTGGCACTCAAAGGGTTACATTTTAGTAAAATATAGACCTATTGGTGGGACACCAGAACCCCTCTTGATGTCCCCCAGATACTGTTCTCCATGCCGGTTCTGCTGGGAGATCAATAGAGGAGATGCAGGGGAGCAAGAAAGTTCCCCTGCTTCCATGCTACCTGAAGCCAGGCAGCAGTGAGCAGGAGTGGCGTTCCCTCATTGACATGAGCAAGTTTGCTGAATCTGCCTATTGCTACCTGGGTTCTCCAGGTAGAATGGCAGCAGGGGAGCTCTCTCCAAATCGGCTGGGAGATCAATAGCTGAGGGGCATCAGGAGGGGTCCTGATGCTCCACCATGAGGTCTGATGGTTCTTTTTTTTTGTGGAAGGGAGAGAGGAATGCAAAATGGGAAATGGAAGGGAGAATGAGGTGAAGCAGTGAATTGAAGACAGAGGGGAATGGAAAGGAGGGGTGACATTAACTTGATTTATATGCACATGCTGCTTTTGCTGCTGCCTCCTCCTCCTCCTGAGGCAAATTTGCACAATCCTGCAACACTGAAAGTTGTAGTTGTTGTTAGGCATACATGGAGGAGAATCTAGAAGTGCTTATTGAGAGATAAGGAGGCAAATGCTTGCACTTTATCCTCTTAGTCATTGTTTCATTTCAAATGTAATGTTCAGATTCAAAACTAAACTTCTGTAACCCCATAAGTAGAAACAGAAGTGTGGGTACCCCTGACCAAATTGCATGTATTATTGATTTTCTAAATGAAAAATAAGTTAACACTAGGGGTGGGCGAAAAGTGTAAAAAAAATTCCTGCATGACTTTTCACGAAAATGTGCAGATTTTTTGCTTTTCCCGCAAAAAATTTCACCTTTCCACCTATGCAAAAATGTCCTCCTTTTTGCCTATTTTAACAAATTTTACTCCTGTGTTAACGCATTTTCCACCTATGTTAACACATTTTTGTCTATTATAACATATTTTTTGCCTATATTTCCTATTGGTACTACATTTCCCACTGTAATATTACTTCTGAGGTCTACAGTTTAGAACTAAGTGGCTGAAAGTAAAAGTTGTGAGTCCTACAGCAATATATACCTTGTAAAATGTGTTAGCATGCATTTGACCTTTGTCCACAACACTAACTTCCTGCTTAAGTGACACTGGCACATATTCATGATGATGTCAAGTAATGAAAAAAATAAAGTACAATGTGGCAGATGTGTATTGTAGTGGTGGTGGTGAGGGACTGGCTGGTATGATGTGATTTGTGTATGCATTTTTACCATTGCCATACTCTATCCTCCTTCTCAGATTATTGACACACATTACTTAGCAGTCATAGCAGTGGTCCCAAGTGGGGTAGATGGTGGCAACCCTTCTTCACATCCATCCTACACCTCCTCATCTGTGCTGCTGTTAATATTTTTGTCCTGGCTTTATCTGTCATGTGTGGTTTCTGCCTCTGCTACTTCTGGAGCTAGATGTTGATGTAATCCTACTGCCACTACTACTAGGTGTCAAAGGTGCAGCACTTACAGCAGCAGCACCAGAGGTACTTGTCATATCTAACACTGTGAATAATAACCTGTGTTGATGTTGCTGGGTACTCAAAACAGGTGTGTGTGGCTGAGTGGCATTTGGACTTTGAAGAGGCAATGATGTTGAGGATGACTGATAGGGTGACTGTGTGTTTTTTGACATCTGTACTTGTTCAGGGTCAGACTTTCCAATGGCTTTCTCAAACACTTAATGGACAGGCACAGTGTTCCATAAAAGTGGTGGAAGATTCAGTCTTTGACTTTCTGCTAACCTTTTAGCCCTGTCATCATCCTCACTCTCAACTTCATCTGTATCTGAACAAGAGAAGGATGCTGGAGGGATATATCCTAGATCTGCATCATCATCAGTCATCATTAGGTCATCCTTAGCAGCATCAGCATCACCTGACAGTTCTTTCCCACTACTACCCTTCTATTCCTGTAAGCTTTTTGAGTTCTCAAACAATTGTTTTTACTTTTACTGTAGCAAAACTCGCTACTACTTTGAGAACAGGTGTTTTGGCGCTTGGTAGTCTCACTGTCTGATGCAGCAGGCAGTTCATCTGCTACACCTTCCTCTGTTATGCTATTGCCAGCATCATCAACACTTGAATGTGACTTGTCGTCTTCAGTGTTCTTCTTATATGGTTCTTTATTTCTACTGACACTGATGGTGCTGGAACTAATTTTGCTAGGACCTTGACAAACTGCATCCTCCCTTGGAGTAGCGGGATCATCATCATTGATTGCACAACCTGCAGTGTTTTTTTACTGTACGGTACACAACACAACTGATGGAGCTGTATGATGCCTTGCCTAAGCCCAGTCAACTGTCTGTCACTGTCATCTAAGATATTTAGTTTTTTATTCTTTTCTATTTCTTATTTCTATTTATTTTTTTAGTTGTACACCCTGTTCTCTTATCACAGTCTGACCAAAATAAAATTATAACTGAAAATCAATGTCTTTCCCCAGACTTCCCCACCCAGCACAGAGACAATAACAACAAGATCAGCAAGCAAATAGGTCCCTAGCTGCCTGTGTCTTGCCAGAATTTTGGCGTATTTGGGGTCAACCTCCCTCCTCCCTTCTTATCCCCTAGAGTGCCCCCAGACTCCCCTAATACAGAGAACAAATGTCCTACCTAAATGACTCCCTATTATTTGCCTATCTCCTCTAGCTCAAAAACATGCTGCTCTCTTCTCTCACAAACACAGAATGGCTGCTGTGAGAACCTGTGAGCCTTTTATATGGCTGTAGAAAACTTTTGTGTGGTGGAGAAATATTTTTTTTCCCCATTGATTTCAATGGGATGAAAAGGTGGGAAAAAGCAGAGAAACAGCACTTTTCTTGGGAAATTATTCGCCAAGCAGAAAGTGCCATTATTTAGTTTGAAAAGAAAATTTTCGCCCATCCCTAGTTAACACAATCTATGCTGGGATATCTGCAAATTGTAATACACAGTTCCTATGTATGCTGAATTTAACAGATTTTAAAAAATGTTACAGAAAACGTGGTAGGTGCAAAAGTTTGGTCACCCTTCCATTTGATCCAGTAATGTTCTTTTTGTAAGGTATCAGAACTTAAATGACTTGTTAGGCCTTAATCTAAGTTAGGTGATGACAATTCCACAGCATAATACATTCTCTGGACTCTTTGAAATTCTCAGGGTGTTGTGCTTACACTCAACACCATGGGCTGCTCTAAGCATCTCACTGAAGATCAGAAAATAAGATACTGTAAAATCTCAGGTATAATATGCAGCTGTGTATCATACTCAGGTGCAAATTATATGCACCCTTGTTTTCCCCATCTCACTAAAATAAATTTACTTTGGGCATTCTGACTCCCTCCCTCCACCACTTCCTTTTGCCTCCTGTCCTGCTTCAACTCACCCTCAGAGTCAGCTGTGATCAGCACTGCACGATGGGTGGCACTATTGCATCTGCCACCCACTGCTAGAAAATCCCTGCAAGGGATTTTATTACCTCAAGGTCCTTGCAGGGCAATGCAGTACATCCAATGCACAGATAATTATGCACTGGATGTACTGTATTGGCCTGAGGGGACCCTGAGATCTTACCATTGGCTTAATGAAAAGGACCTCACAGGGATTTGCTGGAAGTAGGCGGCAGATGCAAGAATGCCCCCCAAAGTGCACAGCTGATCACAGCTGACTCTGGGGGTGAATTGAAGCAGGGCAGGAGGCCACTTCACATAAGGTTACAAGGGGCAAAATTGTGCTTATTATACACAATATTTTACAGTAATTAGCTCTTACAAAGCAGGGGAAAGCCAGAAATGTCATTAAAATGTAAATTAAGGGGAATTGTTGAAGTCAAGACAAGATCTGAAAGACCAAGAGAATCTCTGAAAGAACTACTTGTAGACTGGTCAGGAATGCAAAGCAAAATGTCCATATCACTGGAAACAACCTGCTGGAAAGTCTAGCTGGCATGGGAGTAGTGGAGCATCAGTCCAGTGTGTAGCGCTCCTTGCACAAACATGATCTGCATGGAAGAGTCATCAGAAGAAAACCATACCTGTGATCTCATTACAAAAAGAAAATATCTGAATTATTCAACACTATGCTTAGAAAAGCCAAAGGCATTTTGGAACCAAGTACTTTGGTCTGACAAAGTTAAAATGTATTTCTTTGGATACAATCAACAAAGGTACGTTTTTGTAGAAAAAAAGGAGAAGCATTTGAAGAAAAGAACAAACCTTTGCAAGTGTTAAATGGATAGTAATGTTTAATTTTAATATTCTTGTATTGTAGGCATTAACCCCTTAAGGACTGGCCACGCACACAGGTGTGGTCACTTAAAGGGATAGTAATGTTTCACAAAAACAGTAGCTCTAATTAATCTTCATAGTATTTGAGCCATAGAGCAGCGGTTCTCAACCTTTCTAGTGCCGCGACCCTTTGATAAAATGTCCCTAGTTGTGGTGACCCCTAACAGTAAACTTATTTTCGTTGCTCCTTCATCGCTGTAATTTGGCTAACTGTTATGAATCTAAATATAAATATCTGATGGTTTTAGGCGACCCCTTGCAAATCGTCATTCGACCCCCAAAGGGGTCCCGACCCACAGGTTGAGAACCACTGCCATAGAGAGTGTTATATCAATACTGTCAGAATTGTAGTTCAAGAGTAAATGAAGGATAAAGTTTCCCCTCCCGCCCCTTTTACCTGGTGTAAGCCATCTCTTCTCAGATGTGGAATTTGGTTGTAAGACCAGACAGATATCAGAAGGGGACAATGTTTTTCTATGAGAACAATGAAAGCCCTGTCCCCCTTGACAGGTTTTTCAGGTTTTTCCCTTATCTTAATTGAAGATTGTCCCTCTCTGCAATATACCTGGGCACCGCCCTTCTGCTCTGGCTGAGCAGTTTTACTTTGGTAAAACGGGAGGGAGGGGGATACTTTGTCATTGAATTACTCTTGAACTACAACTCTGACAGAATTGAAATAACATTCTCCAAGGTCCAAATACTATGATGATTAATTAGAACTGCTTTTATTATGAAACATTACTATCCCTTTAAGGACCAGGGACCATTTTTTTTTTCCACTATCTGATTCCAGACTCCCTGAATGGCATGCAGCCGCACGGGGAGCCTGGAATTTAACTTTGATATTTTTTATTCTTGTCAGGGACATCTCTGGAACAAGGAAGAAGATCAGAAGAAGAAGAAGATGAAGAGAAAGAAAAAGATAGAAGAAGACTGACAGTAGCTGACCAGGGTGTTGAAGACTGCTCTGAACATCAGGATTACAGGTAGGTGTTTGTTTTCATGTGGTGTTGTTATCTGCA
Organism: Rhinophrynus dorsalis; assembly: GCA_037306005.1. Classification (NCBI taxonomy): domain Eukaryota; kingdom Metazoa; phylum Chordata; class Amphibia; order Anura; family Rhinophrynidae; genus Rhinophrynus; species Rhinophrynus dorsalis. Next base: position 271,704,656 of record CM074724.1, read on the forward strand.
ACACTGTGCAATGTGTTGTATACCCCACTGGCACTCATAGGGTTACTTTTTTGTCACATTTTCTAGAGAAGATATTTGGTCAAACCAAACAACCAAAGCCTTAGCTTGAAAAACTAAAATAAGTTAATGAGGATATAATAATATGTTAAGACTATATATATCTGAGTTTGTCTTTCCTCATTCCTTTCAGCAATAATGATGGTTGGTTGATGTACTAAAAGTGGAACAAATCTGCAGAACCATAGGGGAACAAACAAAAAGCCTCAATATTCCAATTAATTTAAAGGGGTTTCAACTCCTTGAATGCTATTGATGTATCCAATGCATTGCTTTGCAATGTATTGGTGACCTCTAGGTTTGAAATGGTTAAAAGCCCCATTTAAATCAATGAGAATTTGTCTGAGAGTTGTTCACATTAGCTTTAGTACTTCAGCCTCAATATCTCTTTAGCCTTTTGAGTGCCATTGAGGAATCCAGTGTTTTGCTTTGCAATTAATTGGATACCCCTCTGGCACTCTAAGCAGGGCCAGATTTACATCTCAGGAGCCTGTAGGCACAGAAATCTGAAGCACCCCCCCAAAAAAAATATGGGCAATGTTAGACTGGCAAATGAGATGACATTGCTATATAAAATCCCTTGGTAACAGTGTCCTATTTTTTTTTGAATGCTAGTAAAGTCTCCATTGTAGGAGCTGTCTGTAGCATCCAAGGCCAAAGGGTATGACAGCTATATCATGCGACTGCTTCTTTGTGGTAGCTAAAGTGTTATACTCACAGAACTCCATCTCCCATTTCACTCTCTGCGTACCAGAGGCTTTGTGCACGCATCCGTCATTCACCCTGCTAAACGCCTCACCAGAAATGAGACATGATGCACATAAGGCTGACTAATTAAAAAAAAAAAAAATTATCCCAATAACATGTGCCCCTCTGTGGGGTGTGCCTGTAGGCAGATGCTTACTCTGCCTTATTATAAATCTGGCTCTGACTCTAAGGGTTAATATAGTACAGTCACATTTTACTAAACATTCTCAATGCATTTTATTGGGGAGGGGATGCCCCATTGTTCAGTTCCATTAAAGCAAAAAATGCAGGAAAGACCATTATATGAGAGCACTTTGCACATGAGACCGCCCCTTTAATTGCTAATTGGCAAATGGAGGATTTTAAAACAATCTGGGTGCATATAAGAATTTAGACTGAAAGGCCAGCATCAGTACTAACAAACTGTTTCTATATATTTATTTATATTTATTGTGAGTGTAAGAAATATACCTCATTAAAGAAGATTAAAAGAGTAGATACTCAAAACTGATGTATATCATCCCAGTTGATATAATATCTAATTAGAGATTAGATTTGGAGATCCAGTACACACAGAACTGATTCATAGCGACCACTAGTATTTTCTGCCCAGGTTATGGTAAGTGGGTAGGGACATAACTAGGACCTATTTGAACCTGGGGAAAAATTTGAGGCTAAACTCCCCATGTGGTCTAGATCAAGTATGAATAATACTCCAACACAGACCTTATTTAAATTCCATGGAGCAAGGTTGAATCATAGCCTTGCACAGTTCATAGGTTCATTTCACCACTGGAAAATCTCAGAAAGTCTTTTATTATGAGGAATGAAAGCGAGGAAAATTAAATCAATTACACTGCATGGGAGCTGCTGTCTTATCATTCACAGCCCACATGGTGACAGTTAACCCTTTAATGTCAGGTGGATGTCCAGTGCAATGCTTTACAATTAGTTGGGCATGTCTCTTAATCAAAATGTTAATGAAAAAAAGGAAAGAGGCTCACTTATGCTATATTACTGGCTGGCAGCAGCCACTTGTGATGATGATGCCAGAGGCTGCAGAACTGGTCTGATTGTAAGGGGTCACAGTATGATGCATAGGTGATCTACTCCTGTGGATGCTGGGCCCCGTCACAACTGCATTATTTGCCCCCGTTCCCATAGTTACACCCCTGAAGCGGAGGCTTCCTCCAACTTATTTTAAATTATTCCCCACGAAGTTCTATAGAATAATATAGGATTTAAAGAGATGTATTATTATTATTATTATTACTATTTGATACATTAGGCCTTTTGCCTAACAGCAACTTGCAAGCTGTCAGTGGGAAACTGCTCTTAGGGAATTCATGCACAATTAGCCCTCTAGGGACAATTGCAAATTGGGGCTCACCTTTCTCTCAAGAACTGCTCGGTTACAACATCAATATTCCTCACAGATGAAAACAAAATATAAAGACTAGGAAGTGGTAAGAAATGCATACGCTACAGCTGCATATTTCTAGGGCTATGAATTTCACATGACTGCATTTTGATAAAGATCAAAAGTCAATGTAATACAATGGCACTCGCTATTGATTGCACTGCTGGTAGCTGTGTCTGTACATAGGAGTGGAAGAGAGCTGTGGAACACAGAGTTAGACAGGCCTGCTGTTCCTGGCAGTTTTGCTAGCCACTTACCCAGAGATGCACAAAATACATACTATGAAAAGAAATCAAACACCAGGTATATCAATTTGAAAGAAGAGGCCTGTACACCACATTTACACACTCCAGAAAAGATTGTTGCCTGCGTCTGGCTGTAATGATGAGGTAGCTTCATGTAGAAAATTGAAACTGATTAACCCCTGTTGTGCAAAAAAGCAAAGGCAGGTCATAGCCATCCAGCGAAACACAGAAAGCAATCTAAGAGATTATAAGCACCAGCCAAAGAGAAAAATATCAGTGTGTATGTGTGTGTGTGAGAGAGAGTGAGAGTGAAAGAGAGAGAGAGAGATAAACTATGTATGGATTAAAGGGACAGTAATGTCCCAGAAAAAATCTTTATAGTTTTGTAGTGCTTAAAAAATTAAACTATATGCAATATATACGCTATGATTTGAGAGATATTCATCACTAAAGTTCTCCCCCCTCCCTCCCTCCCCTTTCCCTGACGTAAGCTCTGTGCTGACTGCAGGGGAACCCTGTCTGGGGACCAGCCAGCGGCTCTTCAGCTGAGCCGAAATAGCGTTATTTAAAACAAATTATTTCATTGGAATGGTTTACAAAGTGTGCTTGCAAACCAAGCACACTTTGTAGACCTTTCCAATGAAGTAATTATTTTCCAATAACGCGATTTTGGCTCTGCTGCAGAGGTTCCGGTTGGTCCCCAGACAGGATTCCCCTGCAGTCAGAGACAGGATTTGTTACACATAGTTTAATTTTTTAAGCACTAAAAAACTATAAGGATTTTTTCTGGGACATTACTGTCCCTTTAAAGTGTTTGTGTATATGGAGGAAAAAAGTACATTTATCTTCTTGTTGTTTATACTCATACAGTAAAGTAGCAATTCTTCATCACCTTTATAATGGTACATAATGCCTAATCTTTATCTCTTTTGAGGCTGATTTTGTAAGATGAAATGGAACAATTATGTTACAATTCATCTGCATCACATGTGACAAACATTTGCTATATGTTGAAGACCACTATTGCATTCCAAGGGTTAAACCCCTCAATATCTCTTTAATATTGTGCAATATCATTTTACTACAATGGAAACTGAGAGTTTTTATTTATTCCCTATGGTTACGTTGATTTGACCTATAATTGTTTTAACCCTTTGAGTGCCAGAGGGGCTATGCAGTGCATTGCTTCACAATACATTGAATACCCCTCTGGCCTTCAAAGCGTTAACTTATTGACTGTGGCTCACTGAGGCTTATGACAATACAGCTAGAATATACAATACAAAAGGATTGAGGAGCTCTGTTTGCAAGAGATTACAGTCTAGAGGAATATGGGGTAGGACACAGAAAATGATACAGCATGTAAGTGTCTCCAATCACATGGATTGCCAGCTTAGAGGCTGGGGGCTAGTAAAGGCTATTAGATTATAGAGGAAACACTAAATTAACAACAAATTCTGAGAATACAGTTGCTTCTGTATTTCAGTATTACCAGTTAGCCACTCTAGGGACAAACCCCAGATTTCCAAAGAGGAGTTTCACAAAATAAAACAAGCGTGCAATAATATATAGAATTAAATTTATATAACTCTTCTTTTAAAAGACATTACAGCAACATGAGCATATAAAAGAGTGAGCATTTCTAGCCTTCCATCTATTATTGGAAAGCAGCTTCCATTATCCTCAACCGGCTGTGCGATTCTAACATTAGGACTGGCCAGCTCCCAGTAGCTGAGAGATACCCAAGCTGTAGGCTCATCAGCTCCAAGCCACCACTGCAAAATATATCAGTGAACTGTACACTAACATAGAATCTGGATACTAAGGGTTTATATGTATAAAAAAGAAGCATAAATCTGGGTCAAACAACTGTACCAGGGGATAGAAATAAAAATACCAATTGATTGCTGTATATTGGAGGCATCTCTAGCATTTAAATCAATAGGTATCTGGAGAGATCTTTTCCGGCTCCTTTGATGCAGCTGTTTGCTCCAGAATTGCAACGTTTTTAGTACATCTTCCTCATAAGTTCTACCATAATGACAAAGAAGCCTGCCACTTATTCTATATAGAAAAGGGAAGGATCTTTGCTGGTGAAAGATGAACAAAGAAATAAGCTGCCCAGTGGCCTAATAAAACAGAGAACAGAAGTAAGTTAGGGACTGGTGAAGAGAGCATTTGCCTTCCCACATGAATTTCTGCACATTAGGATAGAAATTTCTTCTTCCAGAGGAAGCTTTTGCGAGAATTTTCCTCAAAAGGAAAATGTTGTATAGCAGGTTAGATCCATGATTTAAATGGAAGGTTAGATCCATGATTTCAGTGGGTTTAACTGTTCCATTTGAGACACGAAGTTGAATTGACACACACAGTATGCATGTACACAATTAGGAAATCATGCACTCTCACAAAGCAACCTCATGAATGGAGTCCTGGGTCGAGTCATGTCAGTGATTCCTCCACATAGAAAAAAAATGTAGAAAATTGGGCAGGCTTAAAGGGATAATAATGTTTCATAATAAAAGCAGCTCTAATTAATCATTATAGGATTTGGACTTTGGAGAGTGTTATTTCAATTCTGTCAGAGTTGTAGTTCAAGAGTAATTCAGTGACAAAGTATCCCCCTCCCGCCCCTTTTACTGATGTAACACTGTTCAGCCAGAGCAGAAGGGTGGTGCCCAGGTAGACTGCAGAGAGGGACAATCTTCAATTAAGATAAGGGAAAAACCTGAAAAACTTGTCAAGGGGGGCAGGGCTTTCATGGTTCTCATAGGAAGAAGATTGTCCCCTTCTGTTATCTGTCTGGTCTTACAACCAGATTCCACATCTGAGAAGAGATTGCTTACACTAGGTAAAAGGGGCGGGAGGGGAAACTTTGCTTGTGAATATCTCTCAAACCATAAAGGTTTGAAAGATAAGACTTATATCATTCTTCATGTTTTTTTAATGCCTACAAAATAAAATAAAGATAAAACAAACTATTCCTATCCCTTTAACACTCTGACATGTTCCCAGTGTGTTTGTTGTAACAAACCAATGGAGGTGCAGTGTCTTAGACTCTGACCACTTGCTAGTCTGCAATCACTAGAACCACTAAAGGATGTTTTATTCACCTCTATATGCATTACTTGATCACACATCTATTTGGGATGAACTAGAGGGCAGAAGTTTGGCTTTTCTCTGGGGAGAATGTTAACCCTCTGAAGACTAGAGGAAATATGCAGTGTATTGCTTCTTTGCTTCATCTGGTTATAAAAGGGTTACTATTGGCATTTTTTTTATTACATGTGCCCATGTACTGCCTATACATGTGACTAAAGTAACTATGTTTTTAAAGTGAGTGTAAATTGTCTTTACTTAAAGTGGAACTTTCAGCTTCATAATATTGCCCCCCAATACTTTACTAATATAGCGATAGGCAAAGAAATAGTTGTATTATGCTGAATAAATCCACATTATTGAAGTAATCTACATTCTTCTGCAGGCATCCAGCAGACAACAGCACAGACATCTTAGATGAAAGTTACCTCTGAGTCTGTGCTGTCTGTCCTGTGCACTGCCCGGATTGGTGGGGACATTTGTTGGTTACCTTAAGGTAACGGAAGTTGCTGCCTGCGCAGGAGCACAGAGCTTCTCTTGTAAGCTCTGCTCCCTGGATGCCTGCAGAAGAAGGTGGATTACTTCAGTAATGTGGATTTATTCATCATAATACAACTATTCCTTTGCCTATTGCTATATTAGTAATGTATTAGGGGCAATATTATGAAGCTGAATGTTCCGATTTAATTCCAATGCTAATCAAAATGTGTGAGGTCCAGCTGATATCTTCATGTGGCAAAATGTTTACCCATCCACATCAGTAGTGCAGTCAACTGGCTATCATGTATACATCCGAACTAACCTGTACAGTAAATTGGGGTTAATGTACAATACATTTTCTAGAACTATATCTGCCTAGCTCCAGTTTACTAGTCTAACTATTAGTGGTCAGGGATATTTTTCACTTTAAAAGTAAAACAGGAGGATAATGGCACTTCCCATTAAGAGGGGAATTTTTTGAGGAAAGTGAAGATTTTCCTCCTTTTCCAGCTTAGCTCATTGCACTAAAATCAATGGTAAGACTGAATTTCCCCACCATATGGTATGTATGTATGTATGGTATGTATCTTAGATTATTATTGATTTGAACATCCTACGTACATCGCAATGCAGATATAAACCTGGATCTTCTTTCAGCATTGTATTTCAGATTATGGTCAGTTGGAGTATTATTCCCACCTTATGCATGTAGCTTTCTGTCCATTGAGATTACCATTACTATAGTATTCTGTTATATACTTCAGATGGCGCTATGAATTTCGTTTTGCTTTTTATTTACATATATCACATGACCACATAGTCTATTTGGAAAATATAATCTAAACGTTGTCCCATGTTTGATGCATAATTGAGGTCTATGAGTAATATACAACTTTTATATGCTTATTCTCAGTGTTATGGTATACTGTATATTGGGGTATTTTAAACACAATCTATATCCTTTTTAGGAGTTATTTATTCACAACTTTCTTATTCACATTATTTTCTATATGATATATAATTTATCTCTTTTAGCACCCACCTATACATTTTTTCTTTTTAAGAGACTGCTTCAATTCATTTTCACACTTATGCTATTTGTCACATTCTTGCACTTTTAATTGCCTTTATGAGTAACGCTATCAACACATTTTGTAGATATAAAAACCACTTATGCAACTTTAAATTCAGTCTCATGTGATATAATAGACTATAATCATCACCATTAACTGCACTACTAATATAGTTTAGTACAGATGTTCCAGATAAACACCAAATATTTATGTCACATAACATTTTTATAGATTGTTTATGATGGTTCATTATAATGTCTCCTACACACTTTACTTCACACTCATCATGGAACTTCCATGCTGGCATTCTCTTGTCTTCCTCTTCCCTATTTTGTTGAGCCTTTTGGGAAGGTAAAGGGGTACAGTGATAGTGGGTCTTAAAAGGATAGTAATGTTTCTCAAAAACAGCAGCTCCAATTAATCTTCATAGTATTTGGGCCATGGAGAGTGTTATATCAACACTGTCAGAGTTGTGGTTCAAGAGTAATTGAATAAAATGTTCCCCCTTCCACCCCTTTTACCTAGTGTAAGCCATCTCTCCTCAGATGTAGTATCTGGTCCATAGATCAGACAGCTCACAGCAAGGAGCAATCTTCTTACTGTGAGAACAATGAAAAACCTGCCCCCCTTGACTTGTTTTTCAGCTTTTTCCCTTATCTTAATTGAAGATTGTCCGTCTCTGCAATCTATCTGAACACACCCTGCTGCTCTGAATTGAGCAGGGTTACATTAGTAAAAGGGGCGGGAAGGGGGATACTTTATCATTTAATTACTCTTGAACTACAACTCTGACAGAATTGAAATAACACTCTCCAAGGTCCAAATACTATGATGATTAATACGAGCTGCTTTTATTATGAAACATTATTATCCCTTTAATTTCTTTTTGGGGATTTGTTTTTTTCTCACTACTTAACTTAAACTTTGTGGCGTCTATGTTGCATGTGCTTTATGAAGGCAGTTGTGCCAAGGTGTGACCCCTCCTTTCCCCCTTTCTAGTATCTTCTCACTGATGATTGCACTGTGCCTGTTCCAAGGGAAAAATATTCTCATACCCATGATTTCAGTGAGGGTAGAGGTGTAGAAGGGTGACTTTCTTCTTCTCCAGAATCACCTTCATTGGCTGGGGCAGGTGATGCTGCTTTTTCCTCAGCATCAGCACAAGAGCTGGGACCATGAGTATTAGTGGCAAGTGGAGCCTGTCCTAGTCCCACATCATTACCTGAAGAACCCAGTCCCATGGTGACCATGGAGCTCTGTGGCACAATAGCTCGCTCAGCATCATTTTGCTGCTGTGAATGATGAATGTCTGCCTCTGATGACTATGCAGCAGGAATTATAGCAGCAGCAAAACCCACAATGTCACTGATTGTGGTGGTGATGATGTCCATCTCCATTTCCATCTCTTTTTGTCATTCCTTATCACTTTCCACCAATAACGTGTCATGCATACCAGCTGCTCCATCATCACCTTGCTCTCATCACCACAGCCACCAGATTTTTGCTACGGGAAGGACAATGGGACGCTCTATGAGTGTGTTGGAGTGCGTCTTTCCTCTGATTAATTAGAGGTAATGGTCTGTATATTCACTACATCTTCCTGTGCATGCTACAGAGCAGACATAAAGGGCTTGCTGGCATAAGAGAGAGTGTTTGTAAGAGCTGGTATGCACTATAGTGTTCTAATGCAGTACTGAAGCATGCTGGTGGACATTATCGCCAGTGGACTGGGCTGGCAGACTAACATTGACTCCAATGAGTCAGTGAAATTGTTTACTTCACGCCAGCAGGAGGCTTATTCCCAAACCTAATTTACAGTAATCTCTATGTTATGATGATGGCTCAGTAAAGTACATTACAATATGCAAATAATCCAATTAAAAAAAACATAAATAATTCTTGGCAGGTAATAGAAACTCACTATCTAGTCAAAGTAAAAAAATAACACTAATATTACAATAATAAATGGTGTTTGCAAAAGGCAGCTTATTTATACAAATACTGCTCTTACGTCCATGTAAACTACAGCACCCAGGATGTGATTTATATATCAAACATTCATGGAAGGAAAACCTACATTTATTTTCTTAATATTTAAACTCATTTTCCAATAAACAATGAAATAGTAAATCATCAACTCCTTTATAACGTTACATATTTCCTAAACTTTAACTATTTGAGGATGATGTACTAAGAATTGGAAAATATTTTATGGACCAATTCAACTGCTTAATAGGGTAGAAATAACAATTTCTCAATTTTTTATTGTTTTGAAACAGACTTTTAACCTCTTGAATGTAAATATGGCTCCAACACATTACTTTGCAATGAGTTAGGAGAGCTCTCTAGTGTTCAAGGGATTAAAATTCACTTAAATCAGTTAACCATTTATTTGTCTCCTGTGGTACAATGGTCTGTCCGAGTACTGTTCCACTTAGTATTCAGCTTGATATAGCTTTTCTGAGGAAGCAAAAGGGACTCCGACTGCTTTTAGTTGTTTTATTCAAATGTTATGTGTTCACGTTGTCAGGAAGTGAATTACAGTGTGGTTACTTCCTGAAAGTGATGGAATGACTTAGCATTTTCTATCACATTCTATGGAAAGCTGTCAGCGACTCACCTCTCCTAGAGAATGCAACACTAATTGAAATCTGATCAGCAGATGGCACTCTTACTGTAAAAAATAAGAAACAAGAGATCAGTATATAAAAGCAGTGGAAATATCCATCTCTCTGCAATGAGAATTCCCTTGCTTTAATTAACAGGAAAAGCAAATAGGTGATTTTATTAGGTTAACATTTTGTCTTGAGAAAGGTTCCTGTGAGGACTGAAATGTTGACCCAATAAAATCAAGTATTTTATGACACACTATATATATATATATATATATATATATATATATATATACATAACAAGTGTACTTAGCTGGGCTATAGCAGAAGAGACAGCACTCAGATGATATCCAAAAACGTGAAGAATTTATTCAGACATTGTTTCCAACCAAAAGTTTTTGGTCCTAAGACGGACATTCACCAATCCTGATGAAGGTCTGTCTTAGGACAGAAACATTTGGTTGGAAACAATGTCTGAATAAATTCTTCACATTTTTAGATAACATCTGAGTGCTGTCTCTTCTGCTATAGTCCAGCTAAGTATGCTTGTTATCCTATATAATAATTTACTAAATCGTGTGTAACGCCCGACATGCGCAGTAGACACTGCTGCACGTGCGGCAGTCATGCGCAGTAGAGACTGCCCGCGCCGTAGTTGATACAGAGCTGGGCGCTCCGAAGGAGCGTCCAGCTCTGTATCAGCAGCATCGCGGGCAGTCTGTACTGCGCGTGACTGCCCCACGACCGGCTGCCAGAGGCACTGTGGCCCGTGTAACGGGCTGTTCAACTAGTATATAATAATAGATAGATAGATAGATAGATAGATAGATATAGATGCATCTAAACACACACAAGTTTACTGCTCCTTTAATGATGGAGAGATATGCAAAGCATTGCTTCAACGTTTGTTGCTCTCCCATCTGATAGTCAAAATGTTAAACATAAATATCTTCATATATTTAAAATTATTTTATAGTAAAGGCTGTACTTGTTCAGGTACTATTAACTCCTTGAGGATGAGTGACATGCCAGGACCATCACAGAATACATCCCTTAATGACAGATAACAGTCCTGGCTCATCAAGCATTTATAAGAGCAGTGTGCCTGAGCATGCACTGTGATCATTGCTGGGACGATATAATTGACTGCTCCAGCACAGGTGTGTCAGTTTTATCCAGTCTCCGGTGGCTCAGCAATGAGATCATTGCTACAGTGATTAAATGTGCCAGTGGAGACACATGACAAAGGCAATACATGTTAATATTGCCTTTGTCGCTGTTCTCTGCCTAAATCCTTCTCACTGTGGTTGTAAGGAAGAGAGAAGCAGCACTCCCAGTGCCTGAAATGGCCAAAGATGAGGACTTTTGATATCCTTGATACAAGACTGGTGCTGGAGCTTAGGAAAAAAATGACAATACATATTGACCCTTCATTGTGTAACAAATAAAAAATATTTAGAGCAAGAACAAAGGGTAGAATGAAAGAAACATGCTCAATGGCTATTTACAGTGTACTTTTGATGGCAAAATGATTAGCACCAAAATGTTAAAGAATTACCCAAGCATTTTCTCAATTAGAGAACGTTTGCTTTTTTTAGCGAATGTGTTTCAAAAAATTATGTCACTAAAATGTCTGCTATTTTGTGAGAGGATTAGCAATTGTGACTAATTTAACAAAGCAATTAACAAACATTTGCATAGTCTAGCTAACTTTACTGTTAATTTAGGAGCATTCGCTAACTTTGCTGTTAATTTAGGAGCATGTGTATTTCAGTATCAAGGCGTTATTAGGTTTCTTGCATCAGAAAGTGAGCAATTGCAAATAGCATATAAACTTATGGTTTTTATAAAATAGCAAATGCTCTGCTTTCTTGCATTCCACCTGATGTATTTTACATACACGGACTAATTTATAAACTCACATAAACAATTGTTAACAATCAGTAAACTGAGTTTTATTGCTGTGAAACAATATGATCAACCTACTTACACACACAAAATGGATGGTCAGACAATCCTATGTCATACACGGAGTATCACTGTGCCCGTGTATTGCTGGCGACATTTTGACAGCATTGTTTCCTGATGCTTTCTTATTGGCTAGCGTGATGTTGCTTCACCCAGTGGTAGCCTTTAAGTAATGAGCCCTGTCACTTCTGCAGGGCCCTTTCGTGATGTTCCCGTTGCTTAGTGCTTGCTGTCTATATCGTGTGAATCCTGTGTATGACCCGGACTGCCTGATGACTCTGCCTGAATCCGTTCCCGTACTGTGTACTGACCCGGCCTGGCTGACGTTCCTGCTTCGTGTACCGACTCGGATTGGCTGACATCCCTGCTCTGTGTACCGACCCGGCCTGGCTGATGTTCCTGCTCTATGTATTGACCTGGATTTGCTGATGTTCCTGCTCAGTGTACCGACCTAGTTTGGAGGACGTTCCTGTGTATCTCAGGCCCGGTTCACTACCTCGTCTGGTTATCCGGTTGTGGGAACTTTCAGGTGCTCTGTTTAGGTCTTGCTAAGACCCAGTTGGTTGCCTAAATTGCTGCTCTAGCTGTTCAGCTACTGCGACCCATATACGCTACTGTGCCTTGTATCTCCATACCCCCGGGTAGGAGGTATTCCCGGTTGCACACTGTACGCTTGGCTTGTTACTGCACTCCTACTGAGGTTGGTCTCCTGGGCACCTCAGTTTGTCTCTACCACCTGGCAGTTGCCTTTGAGCCTGAGCGTTCGTTAACCCTTGCTGTCTGGTGCCATTATCCTTGGGTCGCAGTTCCTGCTGGATCGGTTTGGCGTTACACTGTTCCTCCGGTTACAGTGATACTATGTTGTCCGGTAGTCCGTGATTCCTTCAGGGCCTCGCTCACCCATTGTGGCAAAGTCACTATTGTGTTACTCTCTAGTAGAGAGTGTTTCTTGGGCCTCCCGCTATGTATATATATATATATATATATATATATATATATATATATATATTTATACAGGGTGGGCACTCCAAAACACAGAATTCAAAATATTCGAAATTACTGCCTGGTGCAACTTGAAAAAATATATACCCAACAGCAGATGTACAAACATCTTACATCAAGTGCACTCTCAGGTCTTTCTTAAATATAAAAGATTTTATTCAGAACATTAGCTCTTAACTATCAACGTTTCGGCCCCTCTTGGGGCCTTTCTCAAGACACTAACAAACACAAAGCACCAACCTTAAGTACAGTTTGAAACCGAAATAGCGCCAAAAGCGCAGCGAGACCGTTGTGACAACGTATCCGTACAGACTGGAATGCAGCGGTGAACCGCATGCGAAACTGAGATTTCACTCGTTAAAAGTGATTGGTCCAAATGTATCGGAATACCGTTGAATAACTTACTCTCTCGCAAATGCTCAAGACTTTTCGGCTCAACTGTGTCATAGTGATATATGAAGCCATTATAATAGAAAATAAAAAATAACACAATTCTCAATGTACAAAGTGGAAAACACATAAAACTTTTAAAAGACACGTAAAATCTCCTGTGAAGTCGGGGAAGGAGACAGCTCACAAAGGGGACCTAAAAGTATCCCCTCATATCGATCTCCCTTCTCACTTGAGAGGAGCATCAATTATGCATTCACATCTCACGCTTATTCCAATAATTATGAGTAATCCAAAACCACAGATCACAATAAAAACTAGCTCATTATATAAATTCAATCAAGCAATCCTCACCGCTACGTTAGTACTCGGTGGTGATCCACCTCTCAGCGTAGATGGTATTGTGCGAGTTAAGTGATCTTAAGACTTTGTGAAAATCCTTGTTCTCTCAATATTTAAGCAGATCTTTGATATCTTGTTTGTTATAGTTGTAATGTCTTCTCAATCCCTGGCTCTACGTGTGTTGCTTCATGGCAATCATCACGGAGTCCTATTTTGGGATATAATACGAATTACACAACTTATCAAGCTGCAACCATATTTTGAAAGACAAGATTTCACAACTTTAGTCCCCTGGCTCTACGTGTGCTGCCCAAGCAGACATCACGGAGACCGATGACAGGAACTAAAATTATCAATGAAAGAATATGAGCTAGACTGATAAAGACGATGCATAGAGGGTTCTCGGTCACCGTCCCCGTAGAGCCCAGTCATCGCATCAAAAGTTGACACATCCGATTGTGCTCACACCGGGACAGAGTACCCGGGACCGCCGTCTCTCAATTCCCCAACCTAATCACAGTGATGGGATTTCAGCCCATCCGATGACAGCAAATGTGTACATCTAATGCGATGTATTAGGATTGCTTGATTGAATTTATATAATGAGCTAGTTTTTATTGTGATCTGTGGTTTTGGATTACTCATAATTATTGGAATAAGCGTGAGATGTGAATGCATAATTGATGCTCCTCTCAAGTGAGAAGGGAGATCGATATGAGGGGATACTTTTAGGTCCCCTTTGTGAGCTGTCTCCTTCCCCGACTTCACAGGAGATTTTACGTGTCTTTTAAAAGTTTTATGTGTTTTCCACTTTGTACATTGAGAATTGTGTTATTTTTTATTTTCTATTATAATGGCTTCATATATCACTATGACACAGTTGAGCCGAAAAGTCTTGAGCATTTGCGAGAGAGTAAGTTATTCAACGGTATTCCGATACATTTGGACCAATCACTTTTAACGAGTGAAATCTCAGTTTCGCATGCGGTTCACCGCTGCATTCCAGTCTGTACGGATACGTTGTCACAACGTTCTCGCTGCGCTTTTGGCGCTATTTCGGTTTCAAACTGTACTTAAGGTTGGTGCTTTGTGTTTGTTAGTGTCTTGAGAAAGGCCCCAAGAGGGGCCGAAACGTTGATAGTTAAGAGCTAATGTTCTGAATAAAATCTTTTATATTTAAGAAAGACCTGAGAGTGCACTTGATGTAAGATGTTTGTACATCTGCTGTTGGGTATATATTTTTTCAAGTTGCACCAGGCAGTAATTTCGAATATTTTGAATTCTGTGTTTTGGAGTGCCCACCCTGTATAAATATATATTAGATATCGATCTCTTTCAATATCTTGTGGTTGCACCCACGATTAAGTGACGTTGTTGGAGAAGTTTTTGATTGAGTATTTTTTGGTAGTCACCAAACTTTCTACAGAAAGCTGTGTGGTGATTTACAGGACCTATGGAGTCTTTCTTTGAAATAGCAGGAGGAAATGACCAGGATGCTCAAACTTATATGATAGATCATTCCAAAATTGAATCTATTTTATTTAAAGATAATTTTTCTACAAGCTATGGACAGTCTACACCTGTGGAATTTTAAAATACAAGAAACGTGAGGTGGATTTGCTACTACATGGGATTACACTCTCTGAATACCATCGGGAAAAGAAAATTCCACGAGGTTTTCGCATTAAGAACATTCCAACAATTGGACGTTTAAACGCTCCCTTTTGCAAAAAATGTGTAGGAGTGCTCAATCAATGTTCCCTCGATCTCATGGTACTGGTGGTGGAAGAAATAAACCTTGAAATCAGTGAGGTAAGAAAAAACATTTTGGAATTTGAGAATAAGCATAATGAAACACTGAAAGGGGATACAGGTACTGATTGGTTAAAGAAGTTGGAGGAACAGGTTGAGGGCTATAAAAACAGATTAGCCAAATACAAAAGGGAAAAATTCAACAAAGTTATTGATGACTATAAGGAACATAGGGTGTATAGATGGTTAAGTGGTACCACAGAACCCAATAGAAGATTACAACCTAGGAGACGTGCAAGACGCAGACCAGCTGTTCAGGGACTGACTGATAAAGAATACAGTTTTTCATCATCATTAGAATCTGAGACAGAAACAAGCTCTAGTGAAGCTACCCCTTTTTTAGGGATTACAACAAGGGCCCAAACAAACAGAGGACGAGGACGAGGAGGGGGGGCAAAGGCAAAAGTAGACGGCACCACGAAACCCCCTCTTCCCAAAACTTAATTTATAATTTATCGTCACATACCCTGACAACAAGCGAATCTAGATTGTTGCAGAGAGGTCTCACTTTTGTTCCTACAGTTCACCAGTCTAAATTTGACCAACAAATTGACTTATATCGTTTCAACAGAAATTTACAATTAAAAGAGCATTTTTCTGCAGAAACAAATATGACAGAAACAGGTACCCCTTTTAAGAAAAAATCAAGTTTTGATCCACCCAGTAACAATGCTTCTATAAAAACATTCCAGAGATTGGTGGAACAGGATTGCAATAAGGCTAGTCAGAATAAAAAACATTATTCCAACCTGTCTAAAGATGAGCGCAATGCCATTAAAACACTCACTGATGACCCCAACATCGTCATTAGAACTGCTGATAAAGGCGGCACCATCGTTATTATGAATTACTTAGATTACAGGAAGGAAATAATGTCGCAATTAGCTGATACAGACACTTATCAATGTCTTTCTTTTGACCCCACTATTACTTATAAAAGTGAATTGGATAAACTAATAGCTATGGGGGGTGAAGCAGGATGGCTAGATGAGAGAACTAGCCGATATTTGACTACAGAGTTCCCTAGGAAACCCATTCTATACACATTACCAAAAATCCACAAATCATTGACTGCCCCACCAGGGAGGCCAATAATTTCTGCAGTGGGATCACTGTTACATCCTTTGGGAGAATACATTGATTTCCATTTGCAACCATGTGTACAAAATCTACCCTACTATTTAAAAGACACAAGTACTTTTTTGCAATTGTTGATGGCCTTACAAGTTGACGCCAATAATATACTGCTAGGGACAATGGATGTCAGGTCATTGTACACGGTGATTCCACATGAGGGTGGTTTAGCCGCGGTGCGGGACCTGATTTCCAAGAACCCTTTATACCAGGGCCCTCCAGTTGAATATTTCTTGCTTTTGCTTGAATTCAGTCTTACAAAAAACTATTTCAGATTTGAAAGCAAGTTTTACCTTCAGAAGACAGGCACATCCATGGGGGCATGCATGGCACCAGCTTACGCTAATGCTTACATGCATATATATGAAATGGAATTCTTGCAAACACATGATCTATTCAAATCAAAAAGTATTTTTTACATACGTTATATTGACGATATGTTTATTTTGTGGAACGGAACACCTTTTGAACTTGAGACTTTAGTGGCAGATTTGAATAGAAACCATCCCCACATTCAACTGACTTTATCATATAGTCATGAGAAGATTCCTTTTCTAGATGTATTGGTACAGTCCTACAATGGTACATTAAATACCACATTATATAAAAAGCCCACTGATCGCAATAATATTTTGGAAGCCACCAGTCACCATCCCCCACAACTGATACAAAGTTTACTGAAATCTCAGATGTTAAGTCTTAGGCGGATAATCAGTGAAGAGGACACATTAGATACAGAATTGAAGAAGATGGGAGAAAGATTCCTCAGTAGAGGTTATAATTTTGATCTCATTAATGAGTGTATCAAGTCCACAAAAGAGACATCTCGGATGGATTGTTTTTTCAAGAAAACACCACCTAAGGAACCAAGAATGACTTTGGCCACTTCGTTTAGTACAAGTTCTAATATTATTCAAAAAAGTGTCCAAAGACATTGGCCCATAATCATTAGTGATCCAACTTTGAAACAAGTTCCGAAATCATCACCTATGATGAGTTACAGACGAGGGAAAAATCTTAAAGACTTACTGGTTAAAACGGATCCAGTCAATTGCTATAATCAAAATAAAATGGTATTAAAGAAGGGATGCTATAAATGTATCTCTTGTGTTACATGCAACTATATGATGGTAGGGTCCTCTTTTAAGCATCCACATAAGGGCTTTAAGATTTCTATTAACTACCATTTGGGCTGTGGCAGCCAATTTGTGATTTACATTATCTTATGCCCTTGCGGACTTATGTATGTGGGTAAAACCACTAATACATTCAAGGAGAGAATGGGAAACCATCGGGCAGCAATCAAAGCTGCTTTGGAAGCTAGCAGAAACCCTAACCAAAGACAATCTTCCAAAATTAAAGATCAACCTGTTGCTGCACATTTTGCACAACACAATCACCCTTTACCAACATTGAGATATATGGCAATAGATCATGTTCCACCATCGTCACGAGGAGGTGACAGAGGTAAATTACTCCTCCAAAAAGAGGCAAAGTGGATACATTTCCTTGATACAGTGGCTCCTCGAGGTTTGAATGATAAATTATTGTTACAATGTTTTCTTTAAAGGATATGTTACACTGACTTTTGAGTCGGACTTCTATAGTACATTGGAACAATGTTATATCAGAACGGTTATATGGATCATAATGACATTGGACTTTGAATCCAGGAATGTAGACTGACAAGAGCTGGTGAAATATTTATATATCTAATTGATATACATAGAACTATTATGTACACACCACGATTTTTGATGACTATACAATCCACAAGTAGATGGAGTAGTTCACCTGTAAGGTGGGCTGTTGTCCCCTGTTGATTTGTGTTTTATGTCGGATAATTCATGGACACAGTAGGACACAAATTATCATGGATGTGTTTAATATTCATTATGTAATACTATGATTAAGCTGACCATTCTATATTGGTTTTTCCTCCGCAGAGATAACTCGTTTTGCTGTATGACTGACACGTTAATCGGGGATGGGATTTCCTTCGCATTAGATGTACACATTTGCTGTCATCGGATGGGCTGAAATCCCATCACTGTGATTAGGTTGGGGAATTGAGAGACGGCGGTCCCGGGTTCTCTGTCCCGGTGTGAGCACAATCGGATGTGTCAACTTTTGATGCGATGACTGGGCTCTACGGGGACGGTGACAGAGAACCCTCTATGCATCGTCTTTATCAGTCTAGCTCATATTCTTTCATTGATAATTTTAGTTCCTGTCATCGGTCTCCGTGATGTCTGCTTGGGCAGCACACGTAGAGCCAGGGGACTAAAGTTGTGAAATCTTGTCTTTCAAAATATGGTTGCAGCTTGATAAGTTGTGTAATTCGTATTATATCCCAAAATAGGACTCCGTGATGATTGCCATGAAGCAACACACGTAGAGCCAGGGATTGAGAAGACATTACAACTATAACAAACAAGATATCAAAGATCTGCTTAAATATTGAGAGAACAAGGATTTTCACAAAGTCTTAAGATCACTTAACTCGCACAATACCATCTACGCTGAGAGGTGGATCACCACCGAGTACTAACGTAGCGGTGAGGATTGCTTGATTGAATTTATATAATGAGCTAGTTTTTATTGTGATCTGTGGTTTTGGATTACTCATAATTATTGGAATAAGCGTGAGATGTGAATGCATAATTGATGCTCCTCTCAAGTGAGAAGGGAGATCGATATGAGGGGATACTTTTAGGTCCCCTTTGTGAGCTGTCTCCTTCCCCGACTTCACAGGAGATTTTACGTGTCTTTTAAAAGTTTTATGTGTTTTCCACTTTGTACATTGAGAATTGTGTTATTTTTTATTTTCTATTATAATGGCTTCATATATCACTATGACACAGTTGAGCCGAAAAGTCTTGAGCATTTGCGAGAGAGTAAGTTATTCAACGGTATTCCGATACATTTGGACCAATCACTTTTAACGAGTGAAATCTCAGTTTCGCATGCGGTTCACCGCTGCGTTCCAGTCTGTACGGATACGTTGTCACAACGGTCTCGCTGCGCTTTTGGCGCTATTTCGGTTTCAAACTGTACTTAAGGTTGGTGCTTTGTGTTTGTTAGTGTCTTGAGAAAGGCCCCAAGAGGGGCCGAAACGTTGATAGTTAAGAGCTAATGTTCTGAATAAAATCTTTTATATTTAAGAAAGACCTGAGAGTGCACTTGATGTAAGATGTTTGTACATCTGCTGTTGGGTATATATATATATATATATATATATATATATATATATATTGCTCTCAGATATATATACTGGACCCGTGTGGGTTTATGTTATTCTGTAACCTGTCCTGTGTCAGTATTTCGTGTTAACTATTGCTGGACCCGCGAGGGTTACTTTATTCAGTCTGGTTTCAATAAAACTGTTTTACCAAACAGCCTGCCTCTGAGTGTACTGAAAACCGTTACACGGAGCAAATAGTCAGCCAGAGCCACAGGTCTGCACCAGATAGGGTATCCAATATAACAAGGCAACACGGAACGGATATAGGACAGAGCCCCAGGTCAGCAACAAAATGGATGGTCAGACAATCCTATGTCATACACGGAGTATCACTGTGCCCGTGTATTGGTGGCAACATTTTAACAGCATTGTTTCCTGATGCTTTCTTATTGGCTAGTGTGATGTTGCTTCACCCAGTGGTAGCCTTTAAGTACTGAGCCCTGTCACGTCTGCAGGGCCCTTTCGTGGTGTTCCCGTTGCTTAGTGCTTGCTGTCTATATCGTGTGAATCCTGTGTATGACCCGGCCTGCGTGATGACTCTGCCTGATTCCGTTCCTGTTCTGTGTACCGACCCGGCCTGGTTGACATTCCTGCTTCGTGTACCGACTCAGATTGGCTGACGTTCCTGCTCTTTATACCGACCCGGCCTGGCTGACGTTCCTGCTCTATGTATCGACCCGGATTTGCTGATGTTTATGCTCAGTGTACCGACCCGGTTTGGAGGATGTTCCTGCTCTGTGTATCGACCCGGATTGGCTGAGACTCCTGCTCTGTGTTTCTCAGGCCTGGTTCACTACCTTGTCCGGTTATCCAGTTGGGGGAACTTTCAGGTGCTCTGTCCAGGTCTTGCTAAGACCCAGTTGGTTGCCTCAATTGCTGCTCTAGCTGTTCAGCTACTGCGACCCATATATGCTACTGTGCCTTGTATCTCCATACCCCGGGTAGGAGGTATTCCCGGTTGCACACTGTATGCTTGGCTTGTTACTGCACTCCTACTGAGGTTGGTCTCCTGGGCGCCTCAGTTTGTCTCTACCACCTGGCAGTTGCCTTTGAGCCTGAGCGTTCGTTAACCCTTGCTGTCTGGTGCCATTATCCTTGGGTTGCAGTTCCTGCTGGTTCGGTTTGGCGTTACACTGTTTTCCGGTTACAGTGATACTGTGTTGTCCGGTAGTCCGTGATTCCTTCAGGGCCTCGCTCACCCATTGTGGCAAAGTTGCTATTGTGTCACTCTCTAGTAGAGAGTGTTTCTTGGGCCTCCTGCTATTAGGGCCTATCAGCCTCCCAACCTAATAGCACCTTCATATCGTTGTCTCACTGATTTACACGAACTGTAACCTGACCTGTGTCAGTCATATATATTTTGCTCTCAGATATATGTACTGGACCCATGTGGGTTTATGTTATTCTGTAACCTGTCCTGTGTCAGTATTTCGTGTTAACTATTGCTGGACCCGTGAGGGTTACTTTATTCTGTCTGGTTTCAATAAAACTGTGTTTTACTAAACAGTCTGCCTCTGAGTGTACTGAAAACCGTTACACGGAGCAAATAGTCAGCCAGAGCCACAGGTCTGCATCAGATAGGGTAGCCAATATAACGAGGCAACACAGAATGGAAATAGGACAGAGCCCCTGGTCATCACCAGAATAGATGGTTAGACAATCCTAGGTCATACACTGAGCGGGTAGTCAGCCAGTAACACTAGTCATACACAGGAACATCAAGAAGATAAACTGCATGAGACAACTACGTAAGGGCTACTGAACCAAGAGTCCAGAGCCCTTAAATAGCCTGCCAGGAAGAAGGAGGGTGGAGTCTACAGCCTCCTCAGGTATAAGACTGGTGTCTGCGTCACTTATGCTGGTTCGTGCCTGAAGTGACGTGGGAACTGGAGATGCTTCCAAGCCTTCAGCCAGCTGTGCATCAACTGGCGCCACCATGCTGCTTGGGGAGAGGACACAGACAGCCGCTGGGGGCAGCAGGAGAGACTCGGCTGCAAGCCCGGAGAGACGCGGGCACTGACGCCGAAGCGTCATACCCAAACCCAGGCCTCCAGCATCGCTCCGCTAAGCGATGTTGGAACTAACAGGTACCCACACTGTGACAGTACCCTCCCCCTTAAAGATCCCTCCTCCGTGGACCGGGTCGGGGTTTCATAGGAAAGTGAACATGGAAGTTACGCACCAAAATCGGGGCATGCACATCATGAGATGGAACCCAAAAAGCGTTCCTCTGGGCCATAGCCCTTCCAATGTACCAGACACTACAATTGTCCCCTGACCTTCCGAGAGTCCAATATACTCTGTATTATGTATTCCTCATGACCTCCAACTCTGACTGGTGCAGGACGGACAGTAGCTGAGGTGTAACGGTTGCAAATCAGAATTTTGAGCAAGTATATATGAAATACATTGTGTATGTGCATCGAGGCCGGCAGGTGAAGAGCATAATCCACAGGGTTAATTCTTCTCAGCACGCGGAAGGGACCAATGAAACTAGGAGACAGCTTTTTACAGGGAACCTGGAGGCTGAGATTACAGGAAGACAGCCGCACTCTCTCTCCCACCTGGAATGTAGTTGCTGGCAACTGCCTCCGTTCAGCCTTCCTTTTCTGCCGTTGCATTGAACCACGTAGGGTATTCTGTACCCGAACCCAAGAGGACCAGAGAGCCCTTAAATGCTCATCAAGAGCCTGAATTTCTTGTGCTTCAAAAGTCTCAGGTAGGACCGAGGGTTGGAACCCATAACTGATAAGGAACGGAGAATTCTGAGAGGAAGAGTTCACAGCACAATTCCGGGCGAACTCTGCCCAAGTTAACAAGGTAGCCCAATTGTCGTGGTGGTCAGAAATGTAGCAATGGAGGAATTGTTCCAAGGCTTGGTTGGAGCTCTCTGCCGCTCCATTACACTGAGGAAAGTAGGCAGAAGAAAATGCTAGCTGAGTCCTCATCTGCTCGCAAAAGCACCTCCAAAATCGAGACAGAAACTGGTTCCCCCTATCCGATACAATTACCCTGGGTATGCAATGTAACCGAAAGACCTCTCTAGCAAAGACTATCGCCAACTCTTGTGCAGATGGTAAGCTTACAAGTGGCACAAAGTGAGCCATCTTAGAGAATTTGTCCATAACCATCAAGATGAAAGTAAACGCCATAGATGCCGGAAAGTCAACCATAAAGTCTATGGACAAATGTGACCAGGGCTGTTCCCTGTTAACCACCGGTTGGAGAAGACCTACAGGCAATTGTCGAGGAGATTTGTTTCGGGCACATGTAGTGCACGCTGCCGTGAAAGCAGAACAGTCAGACAGAAGTCTTGGCCACCAGAACAATTGAGAAATGGATCAAATTAATTGGTCATGCCCAATATGGCCAGCCATCTTGGAAGAGTGATATGTCTCTAAAAGTTTCTTACATAACTGGTCTGGTATGAAGCACCTCCCACAGGGCTTTTCCACCGGAGTGGATGATTGGGCAGTCAATATTTCCTCTCCCAGAGGAGAGGTGATACAGGTATGTATCGTGGCAAGTATCTGGTCAGCTGGAATAATCGGTGCAGGAGGTGACTCTTCCTTAGACCGGGTACAAAACTGATGCAATAGGGACACAGATATCACAAAGAACTCTCAAAGAGTTATTCAGCAGTTGCTACTTTTTATCTCGATATCTATACGTCACCAACAACATGACTTAAAGATAATAAAGATATCTAAAAAGACCCAGACTCACCCGTAATTGAAATGTTGGTGGAACTGGCACTACCTCAATCTTCAGCAAAAAGATTTTCACAGATAGAGAACACAGGTGGAGGTGCTCACGGTAACCACCTGAAGCATTAGATCACAGCCATCCAAATAGATAAAACATCACTTTTATTCCATCATTTAAAAGCACATGGAGGACCAAAAATAGATCGAGGAATTTCTGAGAACATACAAAACGCCTAACGCGTTTCGTAAACTTAAAGTTTACTTAATCATAGGCTTAATCTCACAATAAAAATACACAACCCTTAAATACCCTACATTAATTCAAACTTTTTATTCTGAGGAAGTTATAAAATGTGCATATTTGAGAGCAAGAAATAGGGATAGGAACGATCTTTTGCAGTGTGTAAAGAGGGAAAAGCCTAAATTGGTGAATAAAGTTGCTGACTTTACTGGGTTGACTTTCTTTACAGATTATAGTATAGATTTTAATCATATTAGAGGAATTGTGGATAAATACCTTCCCATTTTGTTGGGTGATGAGCGATTAAGAACTCGGGTTGAGGCAGGATGCAAGTTTGTAGAAAGAAGAGCACCTACATTGGGAAATAGATTGTCCCCTAGTATTTTTCATATGGGTCAGAAAAACATACCTTCTTGGTTACAAACAGTGGGCATGTATAAATGTGGGGCAAGAAAGTGCATCGGCAAGGAATTTGAGAGTACAGTTTCAAAGGATAAGTTTTTTATTAAGCAGTATATAAATTGTCGCACTGTATGTGTGGTTTACTTGATCACCTGTATTGCTTGTGGTCGTCAATATGTGGGAAGGCCACGCAGGCATTAAAAGATCGTATGCGTGAACATATTCTTTACATAAAAAATGGTGATATAAGTAAACCAGTTGTCAGGCATTTTCATACCTGTAATCAAGGAGATTTGAATACATTTTGTTTTCAGGGTATTGAGAGAGTCATTTTGCCAGAGCGAGGTGAAGACATTAGGATACTACTTGACAGGTGTAAGGTCAAGTGGATCCTTCTCCTTAAGACCCGCTCCCCTGAGGGCATTAATTCGGAGCATGATGTTGCATTATTTGTGCACCGGCATAGATGAGTTGGATATATATATTTTGGATTAGCACATTTTGTCTTGAATCTGTGTGCTGTTTATATGCATCTCTTATTCCGGATTTAATCTCTATTTGTAGCATATTTGTTAATTTTTTATTTTTGCAATATATTTTTTATAATGTTTTTGCAAGATTGTATATGTGTGCATTGTTGTAATGTTACTATTTACCCTTAACTAACTAACTATATTGTAGTATTGGGTAGAGGGTGGATTAGTTAGAGTGAATAGGGTGGATACTTTTATCACTTTTTCACTCCCCTTTTTTGCCCCATTGGTTAGTTTGAATTAATGTAGGGTATTTAAGGGTTCTGTATTTTTATTGTGAGATTAAGCCTATGATTAAGTAAACTTTAAGTTTACGAAATGCATTAGGCGTTTTGTATGTTCTCAGAAATTCCTCGATCTATTTTTGGTCCTCCATGTGCTTTTAAATGTTGGAATAAAAGTGATGTTTTATCTATTTGGATGGCTGTGATCTAATGCTTCAGGTGCTTACTGTGAGCTCCTCCAACTGTGTTCTCTCATGATGCGATAGGGAGTCCGCCTTCACATTCATAGAGCCAGGCAGATAGGAAACCATGAAAATAACCTTGAAAGGAACAATGCCCATCTGGCTTGCCAGGATGACAGACGTTTGGCCTCAGATAGTTACGTGAGATTCTTATGATCGGTAAGAATCAATATTAGAGAGCTGGTACCCTCCAGGAGAGAGCACCATACTTTTAAGGCCAGGATGATAACCAGTAATTCTCTGTCCCCAATCTGGTAGACTCTCTCAGCCTTTGACAAACAACCACATGGGTATAAGGCTTCTCCTGTATCCAAATGTTGCGGTAGGAGGGCGCCTACTCCTACCTCCGACGTATCAACCTCCAGGGTAAAGGGCAGGGCGGGATTTGGTTGAATCAAAATTGGAGCTGCTGCGAAAGCTGCCTTAAGGTTCTCAAAAGCAAGCAGCGAGCTGGAAGACCATTCGGGGGCCTTAGCTCCTTTAAAAGTCATATCTGTGAGTGGTTTAACCACCGTAGAGAAATTTTTGGTGAATTTACGGGAGTAATTCGCAAACCCTAAAAAATCTTTGGAGAGATTGAGCCCTACTGGAAGGGGCCAACGTAACATGGTGGACAACTTTAGTGGATCCATAGCCAACCCAGAAGCGGCAATAATGTACCCCAGAAACATTACTTGGGGTTTGTGAAATTCACATTTCTCCAGCTTGCAATAAAAATTATTGTCCCTTAACAGGCCTAATACTTTAGACACATCTGAGCGATGAGCCTCCAGCGTAGGGGAGTGAATAAGGATATTGTCCAAATAGACCACCACACAACTCTGCAACAATTCTTTCAAAATGTAATTGATAAATTCCTGGAAGACAGCTGAAACATTGCAGAGACCGAAGGGCATGACCAAGTACTCATAATGCCTGCTCCTGGTATTAAATGCTGTCTTCCATTCGTGCCCCTTCTTTATACGAACAAGATTGTATGCCGCCCTTAGGTCGTTACGTAAATATTTTGGACCCTTTTAATCAGTCAAATAGCTTGGTAATCAAAGGCATAGGATACACATTCTTGACCATCATTTTGTTTAACCCACAGAAGTCAATACATGAACGTAACTCTCCTTCTTTGTTTTTTACAAAAAAAAATCCAGCATCGGCAGGGGATGTGGACTTTCGAATAATATGCCTGGCAAGGGCATCTTAAACGTAATCCTCCATGGCCCTATTTTCCTCCACAGACAGAGGGCAAATGCAACCCTTCGGAGGTGTGGTACTGGTCAATAGTTCCAGAGAGCACTCATATGGCCTATGTGGGGTAATGCCCCAGCCTTACTCTCACTAAACGTGTCCTGGAAAGTCGAATACTCCTCGGGCAGGCCTGAGGAAGTAGCACATGCCAGTCTCACAGTACTGGATAGACAGGAATGAATACACTACGGGGACCAAGCCACAATCTCAAAGGTGCGCCAATCAATCCTAGGGTTGTGTGTCTGTAACCATGGAAACCCCAGAACAATGGTGTAATGAGGACAGTTGATCACCTGAAATTTCAGGCTCTTCTTATCGAGTGCCCCCACCCTTATGATAATCAGGGACATCTCCTGCGTAATGCGAGACAGTTGAAGCGGTCTGCCATCAATGGCTTCAACGGCCCCAGCAGCCCCTGAATCAAGCAATGCTGTAGTGGAGACAGAAGAATCAGTGCAGGAAAGGATCACCTCCATAATGGGTTTATCCAGACTGGTCTCTGGGGACTGAGAAATACCACCTAAGAACTGTCCCTGGGAAGAACTTAGGTGCGAGCATTTCCCGGACAAACCAGGCAGGACCTCAACATGTGTCCAGGTCTCCCACAATACAGACATAGTCCCTCCCTCCTTCTGAAGGCTCTTTTTCGGCCACTGAAAGGTGAGTAGTGCCTACTTGCATAGGTTCACCGCCCCCTGAGTCAGAACTAGGAGGCATGGGAGTAGAAGGAGGACTGGGTGGGCAAGAAAAGTGAGGGGCCAGTCTGTTCGGAGTCCTCCGCAGGCAGTCACTAAATGAGGGTCTCTCCCTGACCCTGGTGTTGATTAGGATGGTAAATGATATTAGTTCATTCAAGTCTCTAGGCAAATCGCGAGCAGCAATCTCAACTTTAATGGTGTCACACAACCCTTGAGAAAAGGCTGCTACCAGGACCTCATTGTTCCATCCTACCTCAGCAGCCAGAGTGAGAAATTTGATCATGTACTCTGCCACTGTTTGAGCTCCCTGGCGGATTGTCATTAAGGGTTTGGAAGCCGAGGTCACGTGACCCGGCACATCAAAAACTCATGTGAAGGAAGCCACAAACTCCGTAAAATTATGAACTATGGGTTTCTCTGTCTCCCATATGGTCCCGGGACCATAAATCTCCATAAGATGGTGTAGCAACAGCGCCTCTACACAATTTCAGGCCACTATGATATTGCACCTAAAAAATTATAACATTTGAATAAAACAACTTTCAGCAGTGGGAGTACCCCTACAACATATTTTTTTTTACATTTAAAGTATTACTATCCCTTTAAGTATAGGAATAGGATCTCCTGCCTGTCTGTCACTGGCTTATTAATTTTTACAAATTACACCCACACTCCCTGCAACAGACCAGAGATGTGTCTAAAACCAATACACCTTAAAAAAAACAATTTCAGCCCCTTCTCTTTGCCGGCCTTTTTCTACACACTAGCAGCTAGTGGCAAAATGTATCTTTCTCTCGCAAGGATTTCAGTATTAACTTTTACCATAAGGCACACAATAGCTTTATTAGCCCTCTTGTTCTTGTGGGTGTAGGAGTGAGTGTATGCATATAACAAAGTATGTCAAGTTGTACCTATCTGTCTTGAATGTATGATGTAGTTTTGTCACTTGCTCAGTGTTAGAAGAGTCTCAGGCACAGCCAGCCTGCTGAAGTAGGAAAAATCTATTTACTTTCCTGTATGACTCTGTCAGTTATCACTCAAAAGGTTTTTTTCTGAGCATGTCTTTTGCCCTTCACACCCACACCCATATAACAACTGGTGATGCTACCACCATTACTCATATCAAGTAATTCAAACTCCCTCTTATTGCCTGTTTGTCTACATTAGCCAACATCAAAACTGCAACTGCTTTTTCTCTCTCTCTCCCAAGCACTCAAAACATTAAATAAACTGACGCCCTAGTTTATACTTTAGCATGGAAGAATACATGAGAGAAGTTTTCCACATGTGTGTATGGGGGGAATACATTACTATCATTAAATCCAGTGCATTGAAAAATATGGAAAAACACGACTTTTTTACAGGAATTTTTGGGGAGAAAAGATTCACCTATCCCTGTTGGTCACATGATGGTATCAAAGAACACATAGAAAATCAGATGAAGACAAACCCAATGTAGTTTTCACTTTCACTGATGTTTAGAAGCTGTTCTTAGAAAACAAGCTTTGATATTTTTAAAATACTTAGCAAAATTTCTTCCTCATATGACGGCATTTAAAAAAGAAAATATCCTTGACATAAGTAGTAGGGACTAACACAGTGAGAAGGTCGACAACTGCTGGGATATATAAAAGCTATTCTAAAGATTAGATGTCTGAGCTTTTTAAGTGGATAAGATAATTCTCAGGCTAGATGAACCAGTTTTTCTGTACTTGCCATTAAAGTTTATGTTTTTATGTTTCTAAAGATACAGCCAGTACTAAAATACTCAATCCTACTTCATCTATCCCCATTCTGCTCTATTCTCTATCTTTATTTACAGCTTTGCAGTTAGATAGGTCCAATTTCACACACTGAATGGTGTCAGATGGAAAAAAGAATTATATGTTCAATTCATGACCAGTCACAGTGAAGTAATGATGTAATCAACAGTTTGGAGATGCTAGGTCATGCTCAGGCAAAGGGTTTTCAACTTCTTTGAAAACCCACTATAGTATACGGCAACCACTTAAAGGTAAAGCTGATGTTACAGTTCACACTCATTCTTATATAAGTAAAAATTACTTGGTAAGAGCAAATCATGGGGAGATAATGAATTTAAAGTTTCCAGACTATAGCAATCATTTTCCTACTTTTTATCACTTGAATGAGAACTTTAACATCAGGTTTAACTAAGTTTCTTACCTTATATTTTCCGCTAACTTTTTGTTCTCTTTAGTATACTTTGTGTGAGTGATTTACTTTTTTGTCTGTGAGTGATTTACTTGTTTTTCCTAGATTTAAAAAAAAAACAAAAAACAAAAAAACAATATCTTCTGTTTGATCATAGGAGCAAGATCAAAGTTTTTTGCTTCATTTTTTTGCTATATTCAGCAGGCATAGCACTTATGTGCTACCTTTTATCAAAATATTTTTTTTTATTTCATCAAATGCTTTGTACTCATGACTAAGATTTTTCCTGTAATCTTTTCTTGAGCAATTTTCACCTGCATAGTTGATATTTCTTTTATTTATTTATTTATTTTTTAACTGAGAACTCAGGTATGATAAGCCTTTTTTCTATAAAGTTTTGTTTGATCGGTACACTTTGACATTTGACATTTTATAAATTCATAATGTTTTGTTCATTCATGTACATGATTGATAAAGGCTTCATTTTTCACATATTTTGATATTTGTAAAAATTATGTTTCTTAGATCAATCAAGTGTACTGTGCATGCTTCACTGACAATATTATTAAAGGGATAGTAATGTTTCACCAAAACAGCAGCTCCAATTAATTGTCATAACTGTCAGAGTTGTGGTTCAAGAGTAATTGAAGGATAAAGTTTCCCCCCTCCAGTCCCTATTACCTAGTGTAAGTCATCTCTTCTCAGATGTGGAATCTGGTTGCTAGACCAGACAGATAACAGCAGGGGACAATCTTCTTCCTATGAGAACAATGAAAACCCTGCCCCCCTTGACATGTTTTTCAGGTTTTTCCCTTATCTTAATTGAAGATTTCCCTCTCTGCAATCTACCTGGGCACCTCCCTGCTGTTCTGAGGTGAACAGTGTTACATCAGTAAAAGGGGCAGGAGGGGGATACTTTGTCATTGAATTACTCTTGAATTACAACTCTGGCAGAATTGAAATAACACTCTCCAAGGTCCAAATACTGTGATGATTAATTAGAGCTGATTTTATTGTGAAACATTACTATTCAAATCAGATTTGTGTGACACAAAGTCTTCAAAAAAGCTATCCACTTTTGCAAAAAATATACTGCATATATATATAAACCAGTCACTTTAAAGATGAATATCTGAGGAATAAGAACATATATTTGCTAATGGAAAATGAAAGAGAATATTGTTTTACAGAAGATTTGGCTGTAACCCTCTTCAAAGTTTTTTGAGGGCATGACAGCACTATAATGGTGAAAGAACGAATTTCTTAGACAGACTCATATTTTTTTTGCTACCAAATGTATTTGAATTACAGAGTTTGTGGTGACTGGTACTGACTCATTTACTTCCAAATTTCAGCTTTATTCATCATACTGTTCAAAACAATCTGTAAAATTGTATAGAACCTTTGTTAAAACTATAAATGTGTGTGTACGTTGACCATTACACTTTTATTGACATTATTACTAGACTATACTTATTTACTTGATATACAGAAAACTACATTAAAAAACTAAATGTCCTGATTACTGACTGTAATAATAATTATTTTTCTATGGTTTAGAAAAAAAATATAATATGGATATTAGCACATGCTAAGAAATAGCAACAAAAATGCATTACATACCCAGCATTCTCCTGTTTTGTGGGGTCCCACATTTGGTTCTCAACAAATCCAGATGCCGGGCTTCTTACATACAGGTAACAGCTACACAACAATATTGTGTTAGAACTGTCACCCATGGAAAAGGCAATATGCTTAACCATGGCACCTTTCACATCGGTCACTATAGCATCATGTGATCACAACAAAGTTCAGCTGAAACATTGCTGCATTCCCTCAACAGTACAGTAAATTTGAGGAAGCATGGTCTGTCCAGTGGCAGTGGTGCAACTAGTCATTGGATAATGCAAACATTGCTTTGGGCCCCCTATTAAAAAAATATTTTCACAAAACAATAACTACATCAAATTGGACCCTGGGGCAAATAGGAAAAGACTGCTGGCAGACTTTACACATAAGTTGAGTTGGAGATGGCAATAACCATCACAACCATCGATGAATGGCCAACCCATGTGGGCGCCAGCTATTAATATTGGCTGTGCTCATGTAGGCTGACCTGTAAACACTCCCCTCCAGGATACCAGATCTGTAGTAGACTGCAGGAGAGAGGTTACTGAACAACTCAGGTGACAGAACTGTCATGGGGGCTTTGACAGTTCTGTTTCATGTCTGAGAGGAGCCCATTTAATCCTGTGGTCAGACAGTCAGGGAGGTACAAAGCTGTCTTGAGTGCACGAAAAAGCAATGTGGCTGCTTTTCTCACAAATTGGATAAAATAAGGCTTAAGAAGATCCTGAATGCTTACTTATATTTTGAGACCTCCATTCACAATTCCACTAGGGGCCTCACGATTCTTAAAACTGCCCTCATTCAGTTCTTTTAGTTCATCATGATCACAGAGAATGGGAGATAAGGAGCAATTCTAGAGCAAACCAACTGCACTATAGAGGAAACATAAACATCCCCATGAGTTAATTGGAGCTATTAACCCCTTGATTGCTAGAGTGTTTTCCACTGCATTATAAAAATATGCAGTGGACATAGCATTCAATGGGCTAAAAGCTCCATTTAAATCAATGACAACATTGAGAGTTTTTATGTGTTCCCTATAGTACATATGGTTTGGTCCAGAATGGCACCATTTCATAGTACTGTCTCACTGTCTACAAAGCCTGTCTCCTTCTACTTGTACTTCTCATCCTCAACATATACTTCACTACCTTACTTTGTGAAAACAGTTGACATATAAATATATATTTTTTTCAAGGCATACAACCTGCAGACAGCAGTTGAAAATGCATCCAGACGGTGTTACATGGCTCACTGAGCTCCCTTTCATTTGTAGCTCCAACATATGTTGCTAAGTGGCACTGGGCTGACTTGAAAAGCATCATGTTAGCTATAAATGTATATTTCAGATACAATTACATGACAAAGTACAGGTCAATAATACTGAACCTCCTGACTATGCCATCTGTGTAAAGGCTCCGATTAGGAGATTAGATTTATAACCTGAAGTGCCAAGATATTTATCTGATTCTGGATTTTCTATATATCTGAATTTTTCTTTTTGTGCTCAAGATAAGCAAGTTTAGAAGTGAAAGCACAGGGGATATTAAATTGTTCCTAGACATTTCTAGTCTCTCTGCTATTGTGGAAGTAATTGCAAAACAGGGAGGATGCTGGCTGCCTTCTGATATGAGTTTCATATTCCACCTTTAATCTTTTGTTCGTCCATCTTGTAGTGGCTGGAGTCATGTAAGGGTGTTAACACCCAGGCAATCACAGATTTAATCCTTTGAGTCCAGATGGGTGTTCCCCATATTGAGAAGCTATGAGTTTGACATCCCTCTTGCACACAAATGGCTAAAAGAAAGCTTTAATGTTTTATTACCCACATAGAATTGCTAAGCATTATCACACTGCCACAATGACCAATGATGAGATAATGCCTTATTATTCAGGATGCTATATACAACAGGAATTCTGGAGCAGACCAATGGTACCACAGGGAGAAGTATAAAATCCCCTAATTTGATTTTCAACCAATGTAATTGAGCAAAGTATTTATAGTATTTAATGGGGTTTAAGCCACATTTATATGAATTAGGATTTGTAGAGTTTTTCTTTTTTTTGTCCTTACAGTACAATTGGTTTGTCCCAGGTAAGGCTGCAACTTATTTCTCTTGCCAAAGCCAAATAGAGACATGATGCTTTGTGCTAAATGCAGTGCAATACGTCACATTTTGGTGGTCAGATTCTAAGATTATTATTCTTTCCAATGGGAAGCTCAATTTATGCCTCACATGTCTGTTTTAAACTAATAATACATTAGGCTCTTCTCTAACATTCAAAGGATTAAAAGTCCCATTTAAATAAGTAGGCAGCTGATTTAACCTAATTTAAGCTAGTAATGCAGTGGGGACATTTCTAGCATTCAAAGGGTTAAAAGTCCCATTTAAATAAGCAGGCAGCCGATTTAACCAATAGAAGCACAAGTGCATGAAACTGAGCATGTTTGGGTTTCAGAACCACTGAAAAGTTGACAGTGTAGGCAGACATGACAGTTGCTGGAAGTTTTTTCAAACTGAAACAGGTAGAGTGCATGCCCCTACCTAACACGTTAAGTACCAGAAGGGTGCTCAACATATTGTTAAGCAATGCATTTCACATTCCTTTTGCGCGTAAATGGTTAAAGACATAGTAATACTTAATATGTAGAAAAATAAATTTGTGGGGTTTGTCCTCCTAAGTAAAACAAAGGTAACCCTACTGCTGAGAATTATTTTATTCAAAAGTTATTGCAGCTCAACCTAGAATTTTTTTAGGTGTAATATCTCAGTGGCCTGAAATTGTACAGAAGGCATAAAGCAAATAGTGAATAAAAGAAGGGGGGGGGGGTAAAGAAAGAAAAATAATCCCTCCCGCTGAATACACTATGGCAAAAAGGCTCGTGTGTAGAGGGACTCAAGAAAGTGACTAAAGCAGTGGTTCTCAACCTTTTTTCATTCAAGGCACCCCTACGCACTCACCAGAATGCCCGGGGCACCCCTAACTTCTCAAAAGTTGTATTAGAGTGTGTAATGAAGAAGATACGAATAAGAGTAGTTACTTTTACCTCCCAAATTCAGAATAACATACTGGAGCATAGCAAAAATAAGTTTTACATTGGGGATAAATATAAAAAAAACTCCTATTGATTTAAATTGGGGTTTTTAACACTTGAATGCTAAACAGGTCTCCAAAGCACTGCAAAGCAATGCTTTGAAGACATATTAGCATTCAATGGGTTAAAAGCCCAGTTTATATCAACAGCAATTTTGGGAATTTGTATTTGCCACCAAATGTTGCAGTTGGTTTGCCCTAGATTAGAATTTCTCCAGTTTTCTTAGTATCAGAACAAGTGAGAGCTGGAACAGTAATACAGTTAAGGGTTACTTTTTTATTGATTTTTTTTTAAATACTACATTTCATAAGTCCATGTGGTTCATGATTAAGGGCACTATATGAGACAGACTGTGCCCCACTGATGTCCATGAGTGGCACATTGGTAATCCACTGACTCCATGTTTAACTGCTACCCCAGAGGTGTACACAGGGGCATCAGATGAGCCACTCTGGTGTCCCGAAAATGGTAAGGTGGACGAGTAAATTTGTGCACTGGATGGGCTCATCTGATGCCTCAGTGTACACCTCTGGGGCATTATAGGGGTACTGGGCTACTAATGTGCTTTTTAAGGGCAGCAGTGGGGCACAGTTAATATTGTTAATTGGCCATTTGAGTGAGAGGGAAACAAAGGGCAACTAAAAGAAGAGGGGAGTATTAAAATGAAAAAGTATTAACCCTACCAGTTTAAAGCAGGATGCTTGCTGACTGTGGTCTTCTTGTAGTTGCAGCTGTTGAGCAGAAACCACACTGTCCGCCGATGCTGTATGTGTCACTCTGTCTCTGACGACAGTGACTTGCCACCAGTACAAAAAAAGAGGCAGGAATGTGATATGCAATCACAGCTGTCCCGCCTCCATCCAACAGCCCAATCAGGATGCGGCTCCAGCAATGGACTGTCTTCCTTGCCGGTTCCTACCCTACACAGTGCCTTGATGGGCGCACCATTGATAGAAAGAATCTGCTGTGCTTCAACATAAAATGCTGCACCTGAACTACATCTGCAATAGCGCGGTGTAGTTAATGCTATAAATTCCGTGGCACCCCTAGAGGGTGTCCGCGGCACTAAAGTAAATCAAAAAATATAAATGGTTTATTGAGACATCAAATAACACATCACATTTAAAATCATTAAAAACAAAGCAGAGAATGCAATACTCAAGGTGCTGTCCCAAATACAATCTGTACAATGCATACAATACCAAGAAAATATAAACTATGAGTCCCTTCAGAAAAATACCCCAAAATGAAGAGGATATGTCTATTATAGCAGCATAAATAATCACTCAATGTGAATAGTGTAAATCTCTTTAAAATGCCTCAGGTAGCATTCATAAATAGTGCAGTGAAAAATGTGAATAAATAAGTCAGTCTATTACAGATAAAAAAGAAAGAAAAAAAGCAGCAGACTTGGGTTTGAGCAGCCTCATTCTAAGCTATGAGCACGGATTTTAAATTTCTTTGGTTTATTGATGGGAAGTGAGCCAATTTGGCTGTAGGTTTTTGTTTTTTCAGATTTTGCTTTCTTGTTTTTTGTTCTCTTCTGATATCACTTCAGTACTATGTCATGCAATATAGATTCTTTTGAGAGTCATTGGACAGAGAAACTGGCTACAGTGTTCTCACAAGAGTTGCCTATTGTTAATACACAGGAGACCATGGCAGACTCATTTACTGATACTTGTAATCTATTGATTAGATTACACTATCAGTTCACAACTCTATGGTGGAATATCCATATCCTGGAGCACTATATTGAAAATCATGGGAACCTGATGCTTAATTCAAATCAAACTGGGAGAGAATACTTACAAAATGCTCCTTAGACCTTATGGGTCTATTAGTGGAGCATGATAGGACACTCCTTATGGAAGTATATAGAGAGATTGTAACACTCAGTACAAAACTTACACAATTTGATGCTAATACAAGAGTGATCCTGCTTCAAAATAAGTTAAAGGAAGACGTGGATAAGTTTCAGCATATTACAGTAGAAAAAAATAAGAGCAAATTAGAAAGAGATCAGAAAGATTTCTCAGAGAAAATAATGTATAAATGGAAACATTCTGGCAATAGGAGACGTTAGAATTTAAAAAGGAAAAATAGAGACACATAGATAGAGTGCCAATCCAACTCCGTCAGATGTAACTCCTGGCATACAACAATCAGATACTGATTCTGATCTTCTCAGTGAGGAAGAAAATGTAGTTCCTGCCATACATTTTTTAGGCATAGGACATACAAACACGCTCAAAGAGGGAGGCCAAAGAGAACTAAGAGACAGATTGCAATGGGACTATTAAATGAGGAACAATCGTCCCTGAAAGAAACCCAGGAACCAACAGGACAATATCAACATCAGAAGTGAGTGTCATCAACCTCTCTAAACATGTATTTACAGATGAACAAAGGTCAGTTCTAGAAAGAGGTCTGTCTTTTTGTCCAATTCAACATCTGGACAAATTTCAGCTAACAAAGGGCGTATTCTTATTTTGCAGAAGGCTATTACTCAAGAAGTTTTTCGATAGACCCTTAACGTCACAGGAACTTTCAGATATAGATGATGATCTGTATCGTGATTTATCAGATCTTTTCAATGAGATTCAACCCGACAGCAATATGAACAATTATAGTAAAACCAATTTCAGGCCAGCATCAACATTCACACCTAGTATGCAAATGTGCCCACACGTAAGGACATTTTTTCAACTGATGTACCAGGATATTCTATCTCTCCCCATCTTTCCCTCCTTCAGACAAAATCTTTCGAAAGAAGACTATTGGGCACTTGCAGAAATTAGAAATTGGTCAGATATTGAAATAAAAGAGGCTGATAAGGGTGGGAATGTTATACTCTGGCCGAGAGAAATGTATATTGCTGAAGTCCACCAACAATTACATGACAGGAAATCTTATAAATATTTCTTTTCTGATCTAACAGAGACTTTCAAGAAACAGCTTGACCAGATACTATCGGATATTCTTCAGAAAGATATCATTACTAAAAAGGAACATGACTTTATGCAGGTTCATTATCCGATTACACCAACATTTTATATCCTTCCAAAGGTACATAAGAATGCTATGAGACCTCCGAGAAGACCGATAGTAGCTAGAATAGGTACCCTTTTATCAAGCTGGGGACATTCTGTCAGTTTCCACTCCTGCTTACGCCTATTGGCTGAAGTGACTTTGTCCCACCCAGTATTTGTCCTTAAATACTGGGTCTTGTCACTTTTCCAGTGCCCTTTCGTGGTGTTTCCGTTACCAACGCTTGTTCCTGTTTTTCGTGTGATCTCTGTGTACCGACCCAGACTGCCTGACTGCTCTGCATCTCGTTCCTGCTCTGTGTTCAGACTCGGATTGGTCAACGTTCCTGCTCTGTGTACCGACCCAGCCCGGCTGACGTTCCTGCTCTGTGTACCGACCCAGATTGGCTGACATCCTGCTCTGTGTACCGGCCCGGTTTGGCTCCATTGGCCGTACATCTGTCCTGCCTATGGCCCCATCCGGTTCTCGGTTGGGGTTGTTACCCAGGCTCCTCTCTGTCCCCGGACAGTGTCACTGTGGCCTCACTATACACTTGCAGTCTAGTCTCCATTATCTGTCGGTGTTGCACAGGCGACATTGCTGGTGTGTTCCTTCCATCTGTGCACCACGGTACACTTGACCCTTCTTCCTGCCATATATGCTGGGGTGGATAAAGATGAGGTACCTGTACCCATCATTCAGCCTAATCACATTTTGGCTACCTTACGTACCAGCATCACTTCGCCACTGGGGGAGGAGATTCTTGCTACACAGGCTGCTGCACCCCCTGACACCCCAGTGGGCAAGTGCTTTGTAGCTGAGCCATTCCGTACCCGCTTACTTGAGACATACAAATCTTGGGCAGCTGGGCACATTGGGAGGGATCAGTTGATTTGGTCTCTTTCACAACTGTTTTGGTGGCCTTCTCTATGTGCTGACTGCACCGCATTCACTGCAGCTTGTACTACATGTGCCCTTGCCAAGTCCCCTAGACACCTCCCAGTTGGGTTACTTCAACCAGTACCTAATGGCGAGCGTCCTTGGTCCCATGTTTCTATTGATTTTCTGGGAGAACTGCCAGTGTCTAGGGGTTACTCTTTCATCCTGATGGTGGTCGATTTTTTAAGATGGCTCACTTTGTGCCCTTCGTGGCCTTCCCTCGGCCCAGGAGTTGGCTGTTGTCTTTGCCAGAGAGGTATTCCAGTTGCATGGGGTGCCCAGGGTACTGGTGTCAGACCGTGGGAGCCAATTTGCACCCAGATTTTGGAGAGCATTCTGTGACCAGATGGGCATACAGCTGTCCTTTTCGTCTGCCTACCATCCCCAGACCAATGGAGCCGCCGACTGGAACAATCCTTATGCTGTTTCGTGTCCGATCATCATGATAATTGGGGCGACCTGTTGCCGTGGGCAGAGTTCACCAGGAACTGTGCGGTTAATTCATTGTCTGGGAGCTCCCCGTTTCTCATTAACTACGGGTTCCAGCCATGCTTGCTCCCAGACTCATTTCAGACGCAGCAGATTCCAGCTCTGGATGAGCATATCGAGCAACTTCGCTGCACCTGGGCACAGGTACAAAGGACCCTCAGTAATTTGTTAACAGCTGCACACTAATCGCAGACGGTTGCTGGCGGTCTCCTTCCAGGTTGGGGATAGGGTATGGTTATCCTCCAGAAACCTCAATTTGCAAGTTCCTTGTAATAAGTTGGCTCCCCGGTTCATTGGTCCCTTTAAGGTTATCCACAAAATTAACCCAGTTTCATACGCCATGGATCTCCCAGCATCCATGTGTATTCACAATGTATTCCACGTATCCCTTCTGAAGCCATTGATATGCAACCGTTACACTACCACTCCTGCGGTCCCCGGGCCTGTTCAAGTTCAAGGTCAGGAGGAGTATGAAGTTCAATACATTATTGATTCACAAAGGTATAGAGGAAAATTGCAATATTTGGTCCATTGGAAGGGCTATGGCCCTGAAGAGCATTCCTGGGCTAATCAGTATGATCTCCATGTTCCTAGGTTGTTGCGTAATTTTCATTCCAAATACCCTCAGAAACCGGGCCCCTCTTCTAGGAGGGGGGGTCTTTGAGAGGAGGCTACTATCATGGTCCCCATGCTATGCTGGCGACATTATGTCAGTTTCCACTCCTGCTTACGCCTATTGGCTGAAGTGACTTTGTCCTGCCCAGTATTTGTCTTTAAATACTGGGTCTTGTCACTTCTCCTGTGCCCTTTCGTGGTGTTTCCTTTACCAGCGCTTGTTCCTGTTTTTCGTGTGATCTCTGTGTACCGACCCGGACTGCCTGACTACTCTGCATCTGGTTCCTGCTCTGTGTACTGACTCGGATTGGCCGACGTTCCTGCTCTGTATACCAACCCAGCCTGGCTGACGTTCCTGCTCTGTGTACCGACTCGGATTGGCTGACGTTCCTGCTCTGTGTACCGACCCGGCCCGGCTTATGTTCCTGCTCTGTGTACCGACCCGGATTGGCTGACATTCCTGCTCTGTGTACCGGGCCCGGTTGGGCTCCATTGGCCATATATCTGTCCTGCCTATGGCCCCACCTGGTCCTTGGTTGGGGTTGTTACCCAGACTCTTCTGTCTCCGGACAGTGTCACTGTGGCCTCACTATACACTTACAGTCTAGTCTCTGTTATCTGTCGGTGTCGCGCAGGCGACATTGCTGGTGTGTTCCTTCCATCTGTGCACCACGGTACGCTTGACCCTTCTTCCTGCCATATACGTTGAGGTTGGTCTTACTCTGGGCGCTTCAGGCTGTTCACTTGACCGGGCAATCGACATTGGTCTGAGCGTTGTTAACCCCTTCGGGGAAGGTGCCGATTCCACCAGCTATCTATCCGTGCAGTCTCCGTTGGTTGCCTTCCAGGGCTTACAGTCAGTCCTCCGCTACTACTACGGCAGTTTACAAGCTTGTTCTGGGCCTCCGTTGTCTATCATGGCATTACTCTATATTTGTGCACTCTCTGCAGAGTGAGAGTCTTAAGGGCCTCGTGCTATTAGGGCCTGTCAGTCCTCCTGGCCTAATAGTAACCCATTCAGTGCTGCCTCGTTTGAGTATCACACGAAAGTTACCTGACCTGTGTCAGTATATTGTGTTGCTGTATTAAACATATACTGGAACCGTGTGGGTATATATTGCTGTAACCTGTCCTGTGTCATTACTATACTGTATTATTATCACGGTGCCCGTGATTTGCTGCAGTTACTTGTCTGTCACCAGTAGGGGGCTTCTATTGGCTGTCTGCAGATAGCCCGCCTCTTATTGACTATTTAAACCTGGATTGGGCACCCTTTGAGTGCCCTTTCGTGTTGTTTCTGACCTTCTTGCTATCACTATGCTAGTGATAGCTGGGCCTCTGTTCCAGTGTTCCTGAGTTCCTGATCTCCTGTGTTCCTGAGTTCCTGATCTCTACTGTTCCAGTGTTTCCTGGATGCTGAGTTACTCCAGTCCTGGTTCCGGCCTAGTCTCTGGTGTTGCAGTTACTGCTGAACTTCTTCTTTGCTGTTTCCTGACCTGACTGATGGTTGCTGGTTCCTGTCATCTCATCACCTGTCTTCAGTATCCTGGCGACCTTCTGCCTGGTCGCGTTGGTGACATTGCTACAATTCCGTGTTGGTCCCAGCGTGCGAACGCTGGTTTGCTCCTAAGCCTTGCGGCTATACAACTCGCTTGTTACACCAGTGTGCGGTCACTGGTTTGCTCCAAAGCCTATCAGCTATACAAATCTGTGTTGGTCCCAGCGTGCGGACGCTGGTTTGCTCCTAAGCCTTGCGGCTATACAAACTCACTTGTTACACCAGTGTGCGGTCACTGGTTTGCTCCAAAGCCTATCAGCTATACAAATCTGTGTTGGTCCCAGCGTGCGGACGCTGGTTTGCTCCTAAGCCTTGCGGCTATACAAACTCACTTGTTACACCAGTGTGCGGTCACTGGTTTGCTCCAAAGCCTATCAGCTCTACAAATCTGTGTTGG
Source organism: Rhinophrynus dorsalis (assembly GCA_037306005.1). NCBI lineage: Eukaryota > Metazoa > Chordata > Amphibia > Anura > Rhinophrynidae > Rhinophrynus > Rhinophrynus dorsalis. The sequence goes on from CM074724.1 coordinate 271,745,496, forward strand.
TCCCAGCGTGCGGACGCTGGTTTGCTCCTAAGCCTTGCGGCCATACAAACTCACTTGTTACACCAGTGTGCGGTCACTGGTTTGCTCCAAAGCCTATCAGCTATACAAATCTGTGTTGGTCCCAGCGTGCGGACGCTGGTTTGCTCCTAGCCTTGCGGCTATACAAGCTCGCTTGTTACACCAGTGTGCGGTCACTGGTTTGCTCCAAAGCCTATCATCTTTACAAACCTGTGTTTGTCCCAGCGTGCGGACTCTGGTTTGCTCCTAGCCTTGCGGCTATACAAGCTCGCTTGTTACACCAGTGTGCGGTCACTGGTTTGCTCCAAAGCCTATCGGCTATACAATTCTGTGTTGGTCCCAGCGTGCGGACGCTGGTTTGCTCCTAAGCCTTGCGGCTATACTACTCACTTGTTACTCCAGTGTGCGGTCACTGGTTTGCTCGCAAAGCCTAACGGCTATACTATTCAGTGTTGTTCCCAGCGTGCGGACGCTGGTTTGCTCCAAAGCCTTGCTGCTTAACGATTCTGCTAATTTGCCAGTTCCATCTGACTGCTGCTACTATCTCTAGGCTGCCCTGCCCGGTATTGGTAAGGCCGGTAGAACCTTTTGCCACATTCCATCTGAGGTTGCCTTACCCGGTATTGGCAGGGCCGGTAGAGCCTACATTGTGTATCTATTGAGGCTGCCTTGCCCGGGAATTTGGTAAGGCCGGTAGAACCGTTATGCTATTCCATCTGCAGGTTGCCTTACCCGGTATTGGCAAGGCCGGTAGAGCCTAAAGACTGTCCTGTCCGGTATATTGACAGGACCGGTAGAGTCTGCCTTCTGTCTGTGCTATATTCTGTGTATATATATATATATGTATGTTATTGCCATCCTAAGTTATCAATTTATTATTTCAATAAAATTGATTTTTTTACCTAAAACTTGTGTCTGAGAGTCATAATAAACCGTGACAGTACGAAAGGGCCATGACCTCAGACAGCAAAGGTGAAGGTAATGCACAGAATATCCATTGGAGGATGGATGTGCACGAGCAATGTTTGGATCAGTTGGCAGTTGCAATTCAAACGATCCTTGAACGCACGGTACTTGCTGACAAATCTAGCTCTAGCCCGGTGGTCTCGCCAAGTCAGACACCGGAGAGTGATACCAGACCCCTAGGGGGCACTGTTAAAGGGTTAACGGCTTCTGCACCCTTGCCGCTAAGATACGATTGTGACCCTAGTCTCTGCAGAGGGTTCATCAACCAACTCGAGATTTTTATGGAATTGACGGCACACGCATTTCCCAATGATCGTAGTAAGGTGGGGTTTACAATATCTTTGCTCACTGGTAGAGCTTTGGCTTGGGCTAACCCCTTGTGGGAGAATGCTAAACCTTGTACAAAAAACTTTAGAGAATTTGTGCAATCCTTTCGAAGAGTGTTTGAGCCTCCTGGTAGAACTACCTCTGCTGCCAAACGCCTTATGGAGATACATCAGGGCAGGCGTACAGTAGGCGATTACGCCATCGAATTCCGCACATTGGCAGCAGAGGTAGGTTGGAATAACGAGGCATTATTGGCAGCTTTTTCTCAAGGCCTGAATGACCACATTAAGGACGAAATCGCTGCTAAAGATCTACCTATTGATCTAGATGACTACATTGAATATGTTATGATAATTGACTCCAGAATACGTGAGAGATCAATTGCCAGAGATCGTAAGTTACGGTCAAAGAATAATGAGCCTAGTGGCATGTTTTGCCCACCCATCCCTCCCTTGGCATTTAAGTCTAGTGAACCTGTACGGGAGACAAGTGAACCTATGCAAATAGGCTTCACTAGACTAACCAAGGCTGAGAGACTTTATCGCAGAAGACAAGGGTTGTGTTTATACTGCGGTAAAAAAGGGCATTTGCTAAATTCCTGTCCGGTACGTCCGGGAAACGCACACACCTAGGGTACCTTGGGGGACAGGCCCTAGGTGGTGTACAATCGTCCCCAGTGTCGGGCACAATGAAACCCACCATACAGGTGGTATTGTCTTGGGCACAATGCTCTGTGGAGGTTTTGGCCTTGGTTGACTCCGGTGCAGCAGGGTATTTTATGGATAATACCTTTGCTGAATTGCACGGAGTTCCACGCATTGAAAGAGAAAACCCCTTGACTATTGAAGCGATTGATGGTAGACCCTTAGAACCACCTCAGGTTATATTTGAAACTATGCCATTGTCTATGACTATTGGGGCACTTCACAGAGAAGAGCAGCAGTTTCAACTGATTAATTCTCCGCACCATGCAGTGATATTGGGATTTCCGTGGTTACAGTTACATAACCCACAATTCGATTGGAAAAAGTGTGAAATTGCTGCTTGGTCCCAGTTTTGTATGGACAAGTGCGTCATCCAGCCTATTAAGGTCATGTGCACCTCCTCTGCTATGCCGGATGTGTACCAACAGTTTGGCGATGTTTTTAGCAAAGGAGAGGCTAGTATGCTACCCCAGCATAGACCTTATGATTGTTGCATTGAATTGCAGCCTGGTGCAGTACCTCCAAAAGGACGCACTTATCCATTATCTTGTGATGAAAATAAGGCTATGGAGGATTACATTTCTGATGCCCTTGCTAGAGGGATCATACGAAAATCTACCTCTCCAGCTGGGGCTGGGTTCTTTTTCGTAAAAAAGAAAAATGGCGAATTAAGACCATGCATTGACTACCGGGGCTTGAATAAACTAATGGCAAAAAACGCATACCCAATACCACTCATCACCGAGCTTTTTGACAGGCTTAAGGGCGCTTCGATATTTACCAAATTGGACCTACGGGCCGCTTACAATCTGGTTCGCATTCGAGCAGGTAATGAGTGGAAAACTGCCTTTAATACTCGAGCTGGGCACTACGAGTATCTAGTAATGCCTTTTGGGCTGTGTAATGCACCCGCAGTTTTCCAGGAACTGATAAATGATGTTCTGAGAGATATGTTACAGACATGTGTTGTGGTGTACCTCAACGATATACTGATTTACTCCCAAAACATGGCACAGCACATCAAAGATGTATCCGCAGTATTGCTACGACTCCGTGAGAACAAATTATTTTGTAAAATGGAAAAATGTGAGTTTCATAGAACCAGTGTGCCATTCTTGGGGTTCATAATTAGCAATGATGGCATTGCCATGGACAAAGAAAAGTTGTCAGCTGTCCTACAATGGCCAAAACCCAAGGGTCTTAAAGCCATACAGCGTTTCCTGGGTTTCGCTAATTATTATAGGAGGTTTATTAAGAACTTTTCTTCCATTGTCAAACCTCTGTCCGATCTTACGCACAAGGGTGCTAATCCTTCTTGTTGGCCGGTATCTGCTGAGAAAGCCTTTGAGAATTTGAAGCTGGCATTTGCTGCGGCTCCTGTGTTATCCCACCCCAATCCTTTACTTCCATTTACGTTAGAGGTTGATGCCTCAGATATTGGGGTCGGGGCAGTACTTTCGCAGCGACACGAGAAAGGTGGAACTCTCAGACCTTGTGGGTTTTTCTCTAAAAAGTTGACTGTCACTCAAAGCCACTATGAGATAGGTGACAGAGAATTATTGGCCATTATCCTCGCTCTTAAGGAATGGCGTCATTTGCTTGAAGGTACTAAGAATCCTGTCTTAATCCTAACAGATCATAAGAATCTGACCTATCTCTCGGAGGCCAAGAGATTGTCCTCTCGTCAGGCCAGGTGGGCACTGTTCCTGTCTCGATTTAATTTCATTGTATCATATTTACCAGGGTCAAAAAATATCAGGGCTGATGCACTGTCAAGACAATTTGAGGCCGACAGTGACAGAGTGGAAGCACCAGCACCTATCATCCAACCTGATAGAATACTGGCTACTATACGCACGAGTATCACTTCTCCTCTAGGGGAGGAGATCCTGGCCTCTCAGGGGTCCGCTCCCCATGAAACCCCAGTGGGCAAATGTTTTGTCGCTGAATCATTTCGTACTAGGCTGCTCGAAACCTACCATTCCTCTAAGGCTGCGGGACATATTGGTAGAGACCAATTGTTATGGTCCCTTTCTCAGTTATTTTGGTGGCCTTCCATGAGAAACGATTGTGCCGAATTTACGAATGCCTGTGCCACCTGCGCCCGCGCTAAGACCCCGAGACATCTCCCTGTGGGCTTGCTTCAACCGGTGCCTAATGGCGAACGCCCCTGGTCTCATGTTTCCATTGATTTTATGGGAGAGTTGCCTATGTCGAAGGGGTACTCCTTTATATTCATGGTGGTGGACAGGTTTTCTAAAATGGCTCATTTCGTGCCCCTCCGTGGTCTTCCTTCAGCGAAGGAATTGGCAATGGTGTTCGCCAGAGAAGTATTCCGGTTGCATGGAGTGCCTAGGGTACTGGTGTCTGACAGGGGGAGCCAGTTTGTGTCTAGATTTTGGAGGGCATTTTGCCAACAGATGGGCATACAGCTGTCCTTCTCCTCTGCCTACCATCCCCAGACCAATGGAGCCGCTGAACGAGCTAATCAGGGCTTGGAACAATTTCTCCGTTGTTTTGTTACTGACCATCATGATAATTGGTCCGACTTGTTGCCTTGGGCAGAGTTCGCCAGGAACTGTGCGGTCAATTCTTCATCTGGGAGCTCTCCGTTTCTGATTAATTATGGGTTCCAGCCCTGTTTGCTTCCAGACTCATTTCAGACGCAACAGATTCCAGCTCTGGATGAGCATATCGAGCAACTCCGTTCCACATGGGCACAAGTTCAGAGGGCACTTGGTCAGTCATTTCAGCGTCATCAGCGCCATGCTAATCGCAGAAGGCTTCCAGCGGTTTCCTTTCAGGTTGGGGATAGAGTATGGCTTTCCTCCAGAAATCTCAAGCTGCAGGTTCCGTCTAATAAGTTGGCTCCTCGGTTTATTGGTCCATACAGAGTTATTTGCAAAATTAACCCTGTCTCCTATGCACTAGACCTACCTGCATCCATGCGTATCCATAATGTGTTCCATGTGTCCCTTCTTAAGCCTCTGGTTTGCAATCGCTATACTACCACACCTGTGGTGCCAGGACCTGTTGAGGTCGAGGGCCAGGAGGAGTACGAGGTTCAGAGCATTATTGATTCCCGTAGGCTTAGAGGAAGGGTACAGTACCTGGTACATTGGAAAGGGTATGGTCCTGAGGATCGATCATGGGTGGATAGTACGGACCTTCATGCACCTAGGTTAACTAGGGCCTTTCATGCCAATTACCCTCAGAAACCTAAACCCTATTCTAGGAGAGGGGGTCTTTGAAAGGGGGGTACTATCACGGTGCCCGTGATTTGCTGCAGTTACTTGTCTGTCACCAGTAGGGGGCTTCTATTGGCTGTCTGCAGATAGCCCGCCTCTTATTGACTATTTAAACCTGGATTGGGCACCCTTTGAGTGCCCTTTCGTGTTGTTTCTGACCTTCTTGCTATCACTATGCTAGTGATAGCTGGGCCTCTGTTCCAGTGTTCCTGAGTTCCTGATCTCCTGTGTTCCTGAGTTCCTGATCTCTACTGTTCCAGTGTTTCCTGGATGCTGAGTTACTCCAGTCCTGGTTCCGGCCTAGTCTCTGGTGTTGCAGTTACTGCTGAACTTCTTCTTTGCTGTTTCCTGACCTGACTGATGGTTGCTGGTTCCTGTCATCTCATCACCTGTCTTCAGTATCCTGGCGACCTTCTGCCTGGTCGCGTTGGTGACATTGCTACAATTCCGTGTTGGTCCCAGCGTGCGAACGCTGGTTTGCTCCTAAGCCTTGCGGCTATACAACTCGCTTGTTACACCAGTGTGCGGTCACTGGTTTGCTCCAAAGCCTATCAGCTATACAAATCTGTGTTGGTCCCAGCGTGCGGACGCTGGTTTGCTCCTAAGCCTTGCGGCTATACAAACTCACTTGTTACACCAGTGTGCGGTCACTGGTTTGCTCCAAAGCCTATCAGCTATACAAATCTGTGTTGGTCCCAGCGTGCGGACGCTGGTTTGCTCCTAAGCCTTGCGGCTATACAAACTCACTTGTTACACCAGTGTGCGGTCACTGGTTTGCTCCAAAGCCTATCAGCTCTACAAATCTGTGTTGGTCCCAGCGTGCGGACGCTGGTTTGCTCCTAAGCCTTGCGGCCATACAAACTCACTTGTTACACCAGTGTGCGGTCACTGGTTTGCTCCAAAGCCTATCAGCTATACAAATCTGTGTTGGTCCCAGCGTGCGGACGCTGGTTTGCTCCTAGCCTTGCGGCTATACAAGCTCGCTTGTTACACCAGTGTGCGGTCACTGGTTTGCTCCAAAGCCTATCATCTTTACAAACCTGTGTTTGTCCCAGCGTGCGGACTCTGGTTTGCTCCTAGCCTTGCGGCTATACAAGCTCGCTTGTTACACCAGTGTGCGGTCACTGGTTTGCTCCAAAGCCTATCGGCTATACAATTCTGTGTTGGTCCCAGCGTGCGGACGCTGGTTTGCTCCTAAGCCTTGCGGCTATACTACTCACTTGTTACTCCAGTGTGCGGTCACTGGTTTGCTCACAAAGCCTAACGGCTATACTATTCAGTGTTGTTCCCAGCGTGCGGACGCTGGTTTGCTCCAAAGCCTTGCTGCTTAACGATTCTGCTAATTTGCCAGTTCCATCTGACTGCTGCTACTATCTCTAGGCTGCCCTGCCCGGTATTGGTAAGGCCGGTAGAACCTTTTGCCACATTCCATCTGAGGTTGCCTTACCCGGTATTGGCAGGGCCGGTAGAGCCTACATTGTGTATCTATTGAGGCTGCCTTGCCCGGGAATTTGGTAAGGCCGGTAGAACCGTTATGCTATTCCATCTGCAGGTTGCCTTACCCGGTATTGGCAAGGCCGGTAGAGCCTAAAGACTGTCCTGTCCGGTATATTGACAGGACCGGTAGAGTCTGCCTTCTGTCTGTGCTATATTCTGTGTATATATATATATATTTGTATGTTATTGCCATCCTAAGTTATCAATTTATTATTTCAATAAAATTGATTTTTTTACCTAAAACTTGTGTCTGAGAGTCATAATAAACCGTGACAGTTATATATTACTGGACCCATGAGGGTTATTGTTCTCTGAATTTGTTCAATAAAACTGTGTTTTATCTAACTTACTGTGTCTGATTGTCAAACAAACCGTTACACCTTTGTGAACACGTATGCACTTTTGTGGATCACTTCTTGCAACATTTGGTTCTTTTACTTAACTCCTGTTTGCATGATTCAGCAGATTTGCTGTTGAAGCTGCAGAAGCTACATGTGGAACCGGGGGCCCTGCTCGTGACCTGTGATGTGTAAGCTTTTTATTCCAACATAGATCACAAGCAGGGCCTTTCAGCGGTAGACTATCATCTACAAAGGTCGGGTCTTTCTTCAGAGATGGAGTTTTGTAATCTTATCTAATGTTTATTGTCCTTTGTTCTCAAACATAACTATTTTTTGTTTGACTCCACCTACTATTTTCAACTTGTAGGGACAGGTATGGGTGCCAATGTGTCCTTTCTTTTGCCAGTCTGGTCTTAGGGTGGTGGGAACAAGTTCATGTGTTCAGTGATGAATTACAGAAATATACAGATCACGTTACGCTCTACTACAGATACACCGATGATGTTTTTATAATTTTTCAAGGATCATGTACCTTGTTAGAAGAATTTTTGTGTGTACAGAACAATAATAACATCAATATTCACCTTACTTCCCACCATTCTAAGATTGAAGTTGAATTTTTAGATCTGTTAATTCTCATTGATTCAGCTGATTGTATCCAAACTACTCTGTTTCGTAAAACAAACATTGGTCAATTCTGTTTTACATTTTTCTAGTGTCCATCCAATGCATATCAAGAGGGCGATTCCAATAGGACAGTATTTAAGAGCAGGAAGGAACTGATCCACCGATGACTCTTTTAGATCTCAAGCACTGGTTTTGAAACAAGGATTCCTGGATATAGTTTATCCGGTATCAAGCATAAAAAAGAATTACAATAGAGCACGGAACAGTAGCAGAAAAGAGCTATTGAATACATGTACACATTCTTCTAAATCTATTCAATAGATTCAACCTATCACTACTTTCAGCAACCAGTGAAATCATGTTCTGGAACTTTTTCGTAAACATTGGCATATTCTTCGCAGTGATCCAAAGCTTGACCATCATTTATCACCGAAACCGTCAAATATTGCTAGACGTTTTCCCAGTCTTGCTGATAGATTGGTACACAGTCACTTCAAACTGAAGGACATAAATGCACAGGTACTTTTCCTTGTGGTAATTGCACTATTTTTTCTTATATATCCCCCGAGAAAAAGATCTTGAGTCCGGTAATGGGTAAATATTTAACTTTCTTTCATTTTATTAATTGCCGGACCAGGAATTGCATCTATGATATACAATGCTCTTGTAAGATGTGTTACATTGGCCAGACCTCACAGATGCTTAAATGTTGGATACAAAAGTATCTGTCTCTTATTAGAAACGCCCATACAGATGTTCAAAAATGCTGACGAGTGTAGCTTTACACTTTTTACAGGTGCATAACTGCTCGGTGGATAATATTCACGTTTTTGGGCTTGAGAAGGTACAATTGGTATACAGAAGGGAGACATTAATAGCCGTTTACTACAACAGGAACTATGGTGGATCTATATGTTGCAGTCAAGTCAACCTAAAGGTATTAATGACGAGATAATATTTAATAGTTATATTTAATGATTTATTTAAGTATATACATAATCATTTTTTTTCGTAAAAAGTTTTATGTAATACTTTGAAAGACTTTATGGATTTAATGTTTATTGTTCATCATATTAATGAATTTCTGTTTTTGTGTTTTTCTTTAGTGTTAAAGGTTTTCATTTCTTCTTTATGATTATCACCTATCAATATTTGGTATCCACTTCAATAGCTGAAAATCATGAAGGTAATTCTGAAGATATTATAACATTGTGATTTAGTATGAGGATAATAAGTGTGGGAATCCTCCTAGATATTATCCCATTGGGAGGTTATTCATTAAAGATATTTCCATTACTAGAATTCCGTATGCAGAAAAACTATCCAGTAATTCTGGGACTCATTTTTGTATTTCATCTTACTCGGAAGGACATCCCTTAAGGATATCTTCAGTATTGGAATACAGTTTAAATACAAACTTTTCAGGATGATAACGTAATGGGTAGCGGTTTCAAAAGATATATTAGCTATTGGACTAATGCCTCTATTAACTCTATTACAAAAGGAGATGCGATATGTCTTTAAATGATTGCTATATTAATTGATGCACTAATTTCACTCAAGAAGAGACTGATTAATGCGATATTACTTGGATATGGAAAATTATCACATATACTTTAAATAACAGTATGACTTCTATGTTCATCTGGACACAGCGATAAGGACAGCATTGGGATCTTTTGTATATTGCCACTTAGGACTTCTGTCACAATTGTATTTATTAATGGTTTTTGTGGAACGGTACAGATTGTGTATTTGTAGTATTTAACAAATTATACTTAACTAGTTGAAGAGCCCGTTACACGGGCCACAGTGCCACTGACTCCCAGTCACGGGGCAGTCCTGCGCAGTAGAGACTGTCCACGGCGCGGCTGATACAGAGCTGGACTATTAATGAGCTTATAATTGAGTGCATGCGCTGTTGTTCTTTTATCGTGGTGCAGCATTATTGAAGAATTTTGCCTGTAATATCTAAGAGTGAGGTTTTCTCTATCTTTTGATACGGTAAAAACCATATCGCAGGGCTATAAATCAGCCCTTTGAAATATGCGCAGGTACCTTTATTATTAGTTAGATATATGTGATATTAGGGCTGGTGCTAACTGCGGCCGTGATTATACAATTATTAATTCCTGTTTGATGGGTGTCATATGCGAACATGTATTTGTATTTAATTATATAATACATTTGTTATTCTTCATCTTTTTGACTTATTTCTTTATAACAAAATGAGTAGTTAAGGACTTTTTTCGCATGTGAGAACACATTTGTATGTCGTCTTTTTCTGATATGTATACGACATGATGTTGGTGGCAACTCTAACTACACATGTGTAAATCATTAGCTGAACACTGTTTTCTATACATAGTAAGCAGAATGGAAACTATGGACTAATTGGCTCATGCTTTCACGCTATAATAGGTCAAATCCCGCACATGATTTTATCCTTCCGACCCATTGGCCCCAAGAAAGTTTAAATAGTGCATAATCTTCTTTGACCGTTATCCCCTGACGAAGCCAGTATGGAAACACGTGTTGGGAAGGTTTGATCTTGCAGTTAATATGCTCGAGGGTTTGCCTGTCCCACTTTGATTTCCTTCGGGGACCCAGTGCCATTTTATAGAGGATAAGTAGTTTGCTGCTTCTATTTCTTTCTTATTTATATGTAATAGACTGACTTATTTATTCACTTTTTTCACTGCACTATTTATGAATGCTAAGGCATTTTATAGAGATTTACACTATTCACATTGAGTGATTATTTATGCTGCTATAATAGACTTATCCTCTTGATTTTGGGGTATTTTTCTGAAGGGACTCATAGTTTATATTTTCTTGGTATTGTATACATTGTACAGATTGTATTTGGGACAGCACCCTGAGTATTGCATTCTCTGCTTTGTTTTTAATGATTTAAATGTGTTGTGTTATTTGATGTCTCAATAAACCATTTTTATTTTTTTGATTTACTTTAGTCACTTTCTTGAGTCCCTCTACACACGAGCCTTTTTGCCATAGTGTATTCAGCGGGAGGGATTATTTTTCTTTCTTTCCCCCCCTTCTGTTATTCACTATTTACTTTATGCCTTTAGAGTTTATGCTCTTGATTGCACCATACTATTCTAGTATATATTGATTAGTGACTCTACTGTCTCCAGTGCCTATCCAACCTTTAAATATATGAAATTGTAAAGGCCACTGTGATCCTGCAACTAAAAAATTCAAGTTTGAATTGTAATAACTTTTGAATAAAACACCTTTCAGGAGTGGGAGTACCTTTGTTTTACCCAGGAATATAACCCCATGACATTTTTTTTTATATTTTAAGTATTTCTATCACGTGCAGTGGGCAGATATTGCGTCTTGCTGTTCTATAGCAACTGTCATGTCTGCTTCTGTGGACATGATATTCAGGACTGATTGAAGCTGCTATTATTTAAATGAAGGAGCATGAAAACATTCCGAGCAGCCATTATGATTCTCTGTCCAAAGTAAGGCAAGTGTGGAGGGGTTATTATTATGAAGTGTTACTCCCTATTTATTTATATTAGAGAATAATACCCTATGGATAGCCCCCACCTCTCCTGTCTATCTTGTGTTTTGGAAGTGATGGAGGATTTGCTATCAATCTTATGAACAGGAAAGGAAGAACAATCTTGAAATCCTTAAAGATGCCGTGACTGAAGAGGTAAATAAATTATCTTACAGCCCCTAATATCTCTACAATGTGCTGCTAGCCATTGTCCTAACTCCAAACTACTGGCCATTACATGTGTTCTTATGAAAATCTGCCCATTATAAATCAGTAAAGGAGAAGTAGTTTGTTATGAAAACAAATGTTGTAGAGCTTTTCCTGCTGATTAAAACAAGAATACTCTCACTGCTGTCAGTTATTTTATTAAACAATGTATAACAGTTCAAATAATCTGGAAGTGTATTTACTGTGTTTATTTCCTGGAAGTTATAACTGACAGCATGACTCAGCAGTTTCTTTCACATTCTATAGAAAACTGTAAGTCACTGACTTTTCTCTCCACTAGAATGTAACAGAAAAACTAATTCTAATTTGACCACTAGAGGGCACTGCTAATGTAAAAAACATGGGTTTAAACTGTAATAACTCTGGAAATATGCATCTCTCAGCAGTGGGAGTACCCTCATTTTACTCAACAGGGAAATAAATTCATTTTTTTCATTAGGTTTACTGCTCCTTTAAGAATTTCTACATTATAAGATGTGCTCTCTCTCATATTTTTGTTCCTAGAGTTTAGTAACTCGGTTTTATCTTTATAGCCCCTGCTTAGGCTACATCCCCATTGCTCTAGCCCTTTACAGTGTCAATCATGCTATCATGAACCATAATGCCATTTACCACCTGATTGTAGATCAAGTATCATATATTAACAGCTTGGGAACAAATTAACTAGGTTGGGCAGCACTGATATTCTGTACTTATGTATATAACCTCCCCTAGAAAACTGTTCTAAGTCACCACTTTGGAGATTCACTAAGCTGTGATAAAGAGGTGATAAAGTGGAGATGACTTCTCCAGTTTATCACTTCTCCAATTCGCTTATTCTATGGACTCAGTTCACTAACATTTCTTAGGTTTTGGAGATCTTAGTGCATAGGCTCCATAGAGTAACATAGGAACTGGAGAAGTCATCTCCACTTTATTACCACTTTATCCCCGCTTAGTGAATACCCCTAGACTATTTTATTTGAGCTTTACTCATTTGACTCCACTTATGCTGTTTAACAATAACAGCTATCATGCTCATGTTTTTCCTGTAATAAACTTGTATTTTCTAATTTCAGGGAAAGAATTAGGCCTTTCCAATAAGAAGTTCTTAATTTGTTTAATTGAACAAACTACATAGGCAGATATCATCAATAGTGCAGTCAGATAAAGCTATTTACTGTTGTTTGCAATTAAACTCTGCTGTTGTCTCTAATTAAAGTGAGACATTTTACTGTCTTAATAATATGTACATGTGCCTTTGGAAACATGAGCATTGCTCTCTCTCTTTTTCTATCTCTTTAAATGTTCAGTCATAGAGATAGGGAGTCAAGCGCAGGACTTGATTCTATTTCCTTTGTTAAAACAGACGGTAAGGGGAAAAAAAAAACACAGAGTGAGAAACCCAGTTGTGTACTGCAGCTATTCTATAGCTGGACCGGTACATGGACCAACAAGCATTGTTGGCCAAAAGCCAGGGTGAGGTCAAATGCTCGTTGTAGATTTTTGTTCCCATCACTCACAATAAATAGCATGGATTGTGGGAACATCAAAGAAAAAAGCCAACTCCCGTTGTTTGACACAGTGTCAAACAATGAGAGTGAGCTCAAAACACAGTAACCCTCCCCACAACTGCCAAACACCAACCCTTCACTATCACTAACAAGACACTTCAACAGTACTACTCCTAACACTATTCTAACACCAAGAAATGTAACACTTACCTGTCATCCACTGTCCGACTTCTTCTGCCTTCTGTAATCTTTCTTTTCTTCTGTAAAATCTGTTTAGTAAAAAAAAAATATCCAATGAAAGTTATATGAAAAAAAGCCTCCAAGATATTCCAGAATGAACCCTTTGAGTGCCTGCGAGGTACCCCTCTGGGGCTCAAAGGGTTAAATGAAGTGTTGCATATCCTTTAAAAATAATATTCAGCCATTCCATTTGAAAATACATAAAATAAAGTAATTTCTCTGTTGCTATAAATAAAAGGCAATTCCATACTAAAATATATTTGTGCTGGGGCTGCCTCTGCTGGCTCCGCTGGTGGCGGCAGCAATGTCTAGTGGCACAGACCCCCCCTCCATAACTCTTGGGCCATTGCCCCGTCCAGCTGAGGGAATTTTGAACAGAGACTGGCTTTTTATATGCCTCTGTTCAAAATGGATTCCAGCCTCCAATTGGCTGGGATGTGTGCTTACTCACCTCCCAGCCAATCAGTTTCTAGTGGGGGAGAAGACGAAACCCGCTAAAAGCTGAAGGGGGGAGTCTGTACTAATATGCAAGCCTGCCGCCTCCAGCGGAGCCAACGAAAATATATTTAAACATTGGAAGCCTCTGTATTTGAGCCACAAAGGAATGATTTCTATATTTAAAATGGAATGGCAGAATATTAGTTTGAACAGATATACCGCATTGCATTAAACCCCTCCAGCGCTCAAAGGGTTAACTCTGGAATATCTTGGGGCATTTATTTGGAGAATACACCTTTCATTGGAATTCTTCTTTTTAACTAAACAGATTTTGAAAAAAGAAGAAGAAGGAAACAAGAAGACAGAAGAGAGAAGATTCAAGAAGAAGGTGGACAGTAGTTGACCAGGGTGCTGAGGACCTTGCTGGACATCAGGATTACAGGTCAGTTTTTATTTTTCAGGGGATGTGTAAACTTTTGGTAGATAAAGCCTGTGAGTGCCAGTACGATGTGTTGCATATCCCATTGGCACTCATTGGGATAATCTTCTTATGTTTCTAAGCACAAGAATGTGTGGGAAACCACTTTTCTAACACACACCAGTGTTTTTCACAGTGGGTTAAGGACTCCTTTTCATGGTGCAGTTTTTCTCCATAAAAAGTGTGGTCTTTAACATGCAGTGAAGCATAGAATAGAATACCAAATTCAAATAGTTTTACGTGGTGTCCAAAGGATGCACATTTTGCTCCCATTGGACATTTTTACACGGCGGAGGTTTTAGACAGTGCAGTTTAATAGAATACCAAATTACTGTGGGAATACAATTGAGCCCCAGGTTTTCTTCTCTGGGAATGATGACTGTGAGAGGGAGATAAAGTGGAAAAAATAGTCTGGAGGAGTAATTGTAGCGTTTCCACTAATACACTTGTGTTGTCTGCTACACTTGAGCAGTGAAGGTGCAAAATGAGTAAGATCAGGAGTTGGAGCTGTCTCTAAACCCAAAATCACATCCATCAGCTCCCCCCCCCAACCAGAGCCCCTCTCAGTCTGAAACATCACATCCCTCTGCCTACTCCATTGATAAGAATACTTATCACTCCCCATCATCACCTCATGCAGCTCAGCACCATCCTCAGATCACCATCAGATTTCATGGTGCTACACAGATCAAACCAGCCTCTCCAGCACTACTAAGGCTCTCTTTGGTGATCATGTGATGACGGAGATGGGTTACATGGTTTTTCGATGGAGAAATCTGACCATACATCTTCCTGTTCATTGGTGGGTGGGATGGACAGCCATATCATGTTTAATTTGTTGTCAAGCCATGCGTCTTACTAGTGTTATTGTGAGAAGGAGGCGGCAATAGCATCTGAATGATGGACAAGTTAAATAGTGGCTGTTTAATAAATCAGTAAGGTTTGTAAAGTAGCTAAAAGTGGCCGCATGTTAGCAGGCTTGTTAAAAAGTTCTAAGCCCATTAACTACTTGTACTTGTTTTGAGATTAGAATCCACCTAGTCCAATTCATAAACTCCTATCCCTAATCTGTTGTTTACCTAAATCATACCATACATTGTAACAAAAGTACCATGCAGGTTCCATGCAATAACAGGAGCTGGAATTTTGAGACATTCCTATCCTCTACGCTTCACTTAGGTCAATGTGCTAATCAAGGCATAGAGGACAGGGCTGAATTTACATTGAAGGCACCTCTAGGCAGGGCACTCTAGGTGCCCTTAGCAACTCTCATGTCGACACCCCTGTTACTCACATAGCCCCACCACAAGATCCATCCACTATATCCCGGTACAGAAAACATCCTTGGCCCATAGCAAGCAAAGACAAAAAAAGCTTTAAACCCTTTGTTGCTAGAGAGATCCTCAATGCATTGTAAAGCAATGTGTTTGAGATCTCTCTAGCATTCAAGAGGTTAAATATTGGCTTTTAAATAGGTATATAGATTGGAGAAGGGATACGGTGATTGATCTGGCCACACCCACAATTCAGAATGTAAGTGTGACCAGCACAGGTGAGGCACTCCTCAAATTCTGGAGCCAAAGGCAGTTGCCTACTCTGCCTGTTGGGAAATATGGCCCTGATAGAGGGAATGGTGTAAATGTATGTTATTTCCCTGTGCATACTATGGGGCAGGTATTAAAGTCCAGTACTGGGTGCTTGTGCACACTGTTATTCACTACAGAGATCACATGCTTTAACACATACCCATAAGTGTAGTCACAGGCATTGGAGACAAACCAGTGGAAATGCACTGAAGAATCCATTAATTCACATTAATGTGCCTATTATTTTTTAGTAAATTATATATACACACAAGAGTTAAAAGTTCAAGCACAGATGCCTACATATGAATAGGAAAAACACATTATCACATATACAGGCTCTTGTGCTCCTAAAATCATTTTTTTTTACAGATGCTGGTTAGGAATAAATAGTTTTTAAAAGAGTATAAAGCCTATTGATTTTTAGGTGATAATGTCCCTTTAAGAGCCACTTGCTGCAAGGAATCCCTTTTATCATATCATTCACAATTTTTAGTTGTGATTTAGGAATTTAGAACAGACAGCCACTCTCAGATTGTTCTCTTTCTGGTTGATGCCAGTAATTGAAGGATTAATCTCTACTGTTCATTTGTGGGGGAAGCATTAAAGTATTTTCACCCAAATAAGTTCTTGATTTGGCCTATAATGAAGATAAAACAGTGTCTTCTTTCGAGCCTTGTTTTTAGATTTCTAAGTTTCACACATACATTCCCCAAGTTACTAAGTTACCCAACATTCTGGCCTTGGCTTCCTTATAAATGGCATGGCTCCAGCACCATCCCCTTGTGCCAGGTTCACACAGAATGATTTGTTTCTTCTGGGCATCGGGGTATTTCCGACTCTGTGACTCAGAAGCAGCTTCACACTTGTAAACAAATACTTACGTCTATCAAATTACAAACCTTTCCCACATTCTCCATACTTAGATTGCATCCAGAAAAAAGAATGTCTATTTCCAGGACCACAAAATTCACTCATTTATCAAGGCTTAATTATTGTCGCTGTACCAAAATGAAAATACCAAAATCCTCGAATTGTTATCTTAGTTATAAAAGTAAAGTGGAGCAATTGTGAGGCAAACTGCACTATAGGAGACACATAAGAATTCCCATTCACATAGCGTTGAGGTGCCCCTCATAATATACAAAAGAAAAGTCTGTGCATCAGATCCTGATGCACAGACTATAGTCAGCAGAGCAGCAAGAACTATATCTTGGCTAAACAAAGGTAAAAACTGTACATCAGATCCTGTCCTTTACAAATAAATAACCTATGAATTACTATAAATAATAAACAGTAATGTTTAGTAATATAATTTTTGGCCAAAAGCATAAAAAGCTTGCCTGCCCAGTTAAGGCATCCCAGATTTACGCAAGTTCCTATCGGCCTCATTTCTCTGGACATATGTTCAGTATAATTCAATTAAAAAACAGTGATACCACCTTACCCCTAAACTCCACTCTGTATTATTTACTAGTGTAAAAGCCTGTGTACATGGACCAAAGTCTGTGCATTTGGGCAGTGTCTACTGTGCATGAGTGCATCGGACAAAGCCTGCGTTCAGGCAGTCTCTACTGCGCATGACTGTGTTCGGGCGTTCGGGCAGTCTCTACGGTGCATGACTGCATTGGGCAAACATACATCTGGCCTTTTATTATTAGGAAGTAACAAGTTATTTATTTGTGACTTACTAATAATAAAAGGCCAGATGTATGTTTGCTCATTGCAGTCATGTGCAGTAGAGACTGTCTGAATTCACAGACTTTGGTCTATGTACACGGGATTTTACACTAGTAAATAATAAACAGTGGCGTTTTGGGGTAAGGTGGTATCACTGTTTTTTTAATTGCATTATACTGAACATATGTCCACAGAAATTAGGCCGATAGGGACTTGCGTAAATCTGGGATGCCTTAACTGGGCATGCAAGTTTTTTATGCTTTTGGCCAACAATTATATTACTAAACCCCACTGTTTATTATTTATAGTAAGTCACAGGTTATTTATTTGTAAAGGACAGGATCTGATGTAGATATAGTTCTTGCTGCTCTGCTGACTATACACACTTATGTTACTACTAGTGTAAAAGCCCGTGTACACGGGCCAAGGTCCGGGTGAGAGGCCGCTACCTCACTGTCCACAAGATGCAGTCGTGTGTCGCCTCATTCACACGATGCATCATGTGCAGCAGAGACTGCCCGAACGTGGTCAGTCTCTACTGCACATGACTGCATCGTGACAAACATCATAGCGAATTATTATATAGGATTGGAAACCCTCAAAATATGGCACTCTAGGCCTTCTCTGTCTAATGCGGAATCTGGACCTGCTGCTACACTCTTACAATATACTAGATGTATATATTGTCTTTTCACTTATCAATCCAATTTACTAGCACTGCTAAATATTCTAGAACTGGATAAGTATTTTTCTTCTTTTGCTGATGGATGTTTTAAGACTATATGGCATGTCAAATACATTGGTCCTGTATTGCAATTATTTAATCCAACTCATCATTTTTCAGTATTCCTGTCTAAACAATTCTTTATTGTAAAAACCAAAATAATTGCACAAACCACACAATCAGCGAACATATAAATTGTATGTTCAGTCTACATTGTGTGAAGCAGAGTTGATGATTCTTTTTAGATGATAATCTGTGTTAAATATTTGCCCTGCAGGGAAAGTACAATGGCACTATTATGTTAATATGCTTAAATAACCAGTTGTGTTGCCACGGCAACAGTTTAAAGATTTGACACAAAAATGAGCTTTACTTACTTTATTGAAAACATTTTCTCAGAAAACATATAATAATAACTACATGTCTCTAAATTTCTAGTCTTGTGTGTCAATGTTTTATGATGTTTTATTTTTTTTTTAAATCATGTAGTTCATTACAAAGGTATCATACTGAGGCTGACGTACTAAGATGAATTCTAGTGCAATCCTTCCATCTGTAAACTGAAAAACATTGCTACTGAGTTAAATGGGGATTTTAAAGGAGCAGTAAACTATATTTCTATTCTAAGTAAAAAGTTGGCTGTGTTTCCTGATGATTGTAACTCTGATCCTAAAACTCAGGCTTTAATACTCACCAGGTCCAGTGCCAATTCCTTCAGGGGCATGTGAAAGGTGGTTCACCTTTCTACTTGATTGACAACTAAATCATATGGGGTCTAGGAAATACAAACTTCCTGACTTCTCAAATTCCACATTGCTAATGCAGTTAAGCAGAGCACGGATTTTGACTCTGCAACCAATAAATAATGAAATAATGGTTCACTATTAAAGGTTTAACCATGCAACATCAGAATATCATTCTTTTGATTCTGCCTACATTCTGATATCTCCCTTTTGATTTAGGTGACATTTTAAACTCGCCATTTTGATGGTCACCCAATAGAGGGTGACATTTCAATAGGATACCATAATAATATGGGTTTGAGAAGTCAGAAAGTTTGTGCTTCTCAGACCTTGTATGAGCCAGTCACTGATCAAGCAGGAAGTGGATGAGCCACTCACCTAACTCTGCTGAAATCATAGTGGGACTGTTATGTATTAACCCCTGAGCTTCTGAATGAATGTAGGAGTAGTCAGGGACACATGGCCACACTTTTTAGCTAGATTAAAAATACAGGTTTCTGTTCCTTTAAAGGAGCAGTAAACTTTTTTTATGAAAAAATATATATTGTAGGGATATTCCTACTGAGTAAAATAAGGGTACTCCCACTGTGGAGAGATTTATATTTCCAGGGTTATTACAGTTTAAACCCATGTTTTGTTATATTAGCAGTGCCCTCTAGTGGTCAAATTCTAATTAGATTTCCTGTTAGATTGTAATGGAAAGGAAAGTTAGAAAAGTCAGAGACATACAGTTCTCCATAGAATGTGATAGAAACTGCTGAGTCACTTCCTGTCAGTTAGAACTATCAGGAAGTAAACACAGTAAATTCACTTACTGATTATTTAAACTGCTATAATTTTTGAATAAAACATCTGACAGCAGTGGGAGTGACCTTCTTTTATTCAGCAGGAAAAGCTCTATAAAATATGTGTTCTCATAAAAAAAAGTTTACTACTCCTTTAATATCTTGAATGCTAGGAAAGTCTCCATACTCATTAAAAAGAAAAGTGTTAAAGGGATAGGCCATGGAGAGTGTTATTTCAGTAATGTAAGCACTAGTGAGGGACTTGTTTAGTCCCTCTAACTTACAGGACTTCCTCCCCATTTGTGAGCCACTCACTCCATCAGAGGGGAGTCCTGTATTCCCCCCATCCTCTCATCCACTCACTCAGTATCAGCTGCACCACTTTAAATACTTCCTCAATATGAGCTACATACAGAGCTATGTGCACTCAGAAATTCGGAACAATTATGGGAAAAGCTATTTGCAACATAGGGGTCAAATACAAATTCCAATTTATTTAACTGGAACATTTCAGCTCTTGAATACTTAAGATCGAGAAGCAATGCAATTTAAAAGGTTAAAACACCCATTTAGGTAACTGGGAGTTTTCATTTTTCCTCTAAGGTTCAGTTAGTTTGCCCCAGAATGATAATGTTTTGTGGATGTGGCCCATACAGTGCCTACCATCACTCTGTTGCCTTGTTTTTGTGGCGCTGCTTGCTTCTTGTGCTGTCCATGGAAATGAAGAAGCTTACATGGTTAATTTAGTGGGGGAGAATGATAGAGGCCTCCACTCCTGCTGCTACTCAATTTGGGAGCGGTTTGTACAGCATCTTCACAAAGACCCTGCCCCACAAGTTTACAATGCTTTGCTGGAGGGATCTTCCTCCAGGAACCCACTATACAGCATATATGTGTGTAGGTAGAAGTACTCTGCAGGGCAGTGTGGAGTGCAAACATTAATTTATCTGTTAAACAGGGAAAGCATTAAGGGTGACAGAACCAATAATTATGTTATATTCATTGAGATATTAACACTGACATCACTCCACTAAAGGAGCAGTAAACCTTTTATGAAAAACAATATTGTAGGGATTTTCATGCTAAGCAATATAAGGGTACAACCAGTTTTAGGAGATATACCTTACCATAGTTATTACAGTTTGAATGTTTGCTTTTTAGAAAATTTCAGAATGTTATTCTGGGAGAGGTGACTAACAACAGGTCCCCATAAAATGTGATAGTAACACATAGTCACTTCCTGTTAGTTTGAAAATTCAAGGAGTGAGCTTACAGGATCTATGTTTCCATACAGTTTTGAAGCATAAATGAATAAAAGAACTGAAAGAAGAAGCAGCAGCAAAACTGTTTTCATTCAGCGTCTCCTTGGTGCCATACCAAGAGAGAGAGAGACCCTTCTACCTAGTTAGGACAGGTAAAAACTATAAAAATGACCTCTTTCCCCCACCATTGCCATTGTTTTTACCTGTCCTTCCTATCTAGGTTCCATTCAATGTCCTGTTTATTATTTTTTAATGAGGGCCTGGCTGGGCACCTTGGTTGGCTACAGTCTTTGTACCATCCTGGCCTATTCTGGAGGGAGAGTTCTCCTTCTCTTCCTGGCCATCCACTCTGGAGGATTGGTGGGGAACCCACTTGGTATCTTGGTTTTTCATGGACATCAGTGGTGGCTGTCTGCAGAGGATGGCCTGGAGATGCTCAGTGCCTTCCAGCGTGGAACGTACACCCTGCTTGGGTCCTTATGTCACTTCTGTGAAGCCCTGAAGATGAGGTCAGAGGAAAACAGAAGGAGTTGTGCTTCCTCTCTATGGAGCCGGCTGAGCAGGAGGGATACTGAAATACAAAATATGCAAGAGAAGACTCTACATTTAACTAAATGGATTACCCATAATATAAAACAAATATATGCCATGAGATGATAATAATATTCACAAATGTTATTATATATTCTAAGAACTAGGAATAAGAGCAATTAAAAATATTACATATAAAGTACCAGCTGAAAAAATGCTACGTAGGATAAAAATGAAAAAATTCAGTGATATATCACATAATTTTTACTTGTTTATCCTATATAGGAGTTTTTCAGTTGGAACTTTATATGTAACATTATTTAATTGCTCTTATTCCTAGTTCTTAGAATATATAATAACATTTGTGAATATTATTATCACCTCATTGCATATATTTGTTTTATATTAAGGGTACTCCATTTAGTTAAAAGTAGAGTCCTCTCTTGTGTATTTTGTATTTCAGATTCTTCTATTTTACCGACTAACCACACTTTAGACAGTTAGGATAGGAACAAGCTCAATATCATTTAGAGGCTGTTTTACTAATATTTTTATGGTGTATTTGAGCTTGAAGATCAACGTACATTTGTAACTTTTTACTTTGAGCAGGATGCATATTTAAAGAAGAGTGAAGGTGTTTTCTCCTCCCCCTGCAGCTCCCAGCATGGCAAGCCAGGTCAGGTCCAGCACTTCTCCCTCTCAGTTACTGTGATTTATATACATATACATTTCTCCTGTCTCTCTCTTCTGATTGGTTATTCTTTTTCTACTTCAATTGTATGCTGTTTCCTGTTTTATATTCTTTTCTAGATGACTCTTCAGGCTTTATCTGCCAAACTCCATTGGAGGATGGTTGTCAGAAAAAGTTGTGTCCTTCCTGTCTGGGGGATGTGAACTCTCCCGGAGTTCCACAGATGTTTCAACTTCCTCAGGCCAGTATGCCTTTTCATATGGCATCTTTGGTTTCCTTCTTTTCCTCTATAGCTAAGGAAACTTGGAAAAATCTCAAAGCAGAGGAAGAGATGGCAGGTTCATCTGCTCCTTCTGTTTCGAGGGAGAGTTCATCATCCAGGACTAGACCCAGAGAGGTACTGGGCAAGGATTCTTCTTCTGAGGATTCTTATATTTTCTTAGTGGAATATGTGGATTCCTTAATTATTAGCATCCAAGCTTCCCTTACCATTAATGAGGATGAAAACCCAGGCCAGTAGTGGACGAACTTTACCTGGGGTACAAGAAAAACCTTCTCCAGTGCATGGTAGTAACAGAGCTCAATGGGTCCATGCTCAAGAAACTTATGCAGCAGCTGGTCCTACCATCCTTGAACAGGGACATTCGATCCCTTCATCATCAAGTCCTTATTTCTCCGTCAGTCAAGAGCCCCCTTGTTTGGTGGTCCAGAAACAAATTATCAGTAGGGTTGCCATGGGCAGTTCAAAACTGGACTTCAGTAACAAAGAATGCCAACAGTGCCGGGTGGGGAACAATCCTAGGCCAGTGCTCCTTTCAGGGTTTCTGCAGAGAAAAGAAGAGAAAACACAGGGGCGCTTCCTAGTGTATTATCTTTTGGATCCAATAAACACCTCCTCACCACCATGAAATGATACATAGGTAGCAGCCGGCTATACACTTATATGTAGGCTGGCTAACGCACTTAGAGTTTTTTTTACAGCTGACCCTCAAGCAGCTTCACCACAATGGATGTATGGCTGCTCACCTCCACTCTCGAAGGATCTTGTCTTTCAGAGTTTCTGGTCTCCTTCCAAGAAGAAACATCATTCAAATCACCTAGAGCGTCTGGCTGTCTGGAGAGATTTTAGGACTACAGCCCCTTTCTCAGGAAGAAGACTGTAAAAATTTGTTCAGACAACATAACGGTATTATGCTATCTAGCACTCCAGGGAGGCACATGGAACCCTCCCTTTCATGTCTTCAAGGATCCTTTAATGAGCAGAGGTCAAACTAGAGGAATTAATGGCTGTTCAACCAAGGAAGGACAACTGGTGGGCAGATTTTATGAGCTGGAGGATGGTTCATCTGGAAGAATGGTCTCTTCATCCACTCGTTTTCCTTACACTAATGGAGAAGTGGCAGATGCCTCATATTGTTGTGATGGCTACAAGGAAGAACACAAAAGTATCCTTTTTTTACTCTCAATTTCCTCAGGATCATCCTATAGTGATAGATGCTCTAGTACAGAAATGGGACTTTTGCCTGGCCTATCTCTTCCCACCTCTGAGACTGTTTTCCATTTTCCAGAAAAAGATGTATCAGGAGAAGACCACAGTCATCTTCATAGTTCCTTTTGGCCTTGGAGGTTATGGTTCATTCTGCTGAAGTCCATGTCGCAAGGGGAGCCTGTGATGCTTCCTTCCATGGAGGATCAGCTGTTCAAAGGTACAGTTCCTCATCATCAGGTGAACAATCTGAAGCTTTCTGCATGGTTCCAGAACCCTAATTTCTAAACAGCAAAGGTTTTTTTCAGATGGAGTGATTAAAGTTTTGCTCGATGCCTAAAATCTACAGCATATAATCGTACTTGGTCAAGACCTTCTTTTTGGGCCAAGACCATGTGGTAGACCCATTGAAACCTTCTATTCCCATTCTCCTAGATTTCCTGGCTGAAGATTTTTCTTAGGATCTGAGTCCCAGTACACTTAAAATGCGAGTAGCTGCCTTAGGCTATTTCCTAGTGCATCCTTTTGCCAGCCACCCTATAGAGAGGAGATTCCTTATATTGGCATCTAAGACCAAGATCTATTGATTTTGTTGCTCTGTGGGATCTGTGTCTTTTCTTCAAAGCATTACTATCGACACCCTTTGAACCTCTGGAATTTGTTTAATTAAGAATGCTGTCTCTCAGGAAGACTCTTCTTGTAGCCCTCACTTCAGCTAGAAGAGAGGGAGAACTTCATGTTTTGTCTATTCAAGATCCCTACTTGCAGTTTAGGCTGGAATCTGTGGTTCTCAGAATTCCTTTGCAGTTTAATATGAAAGTGGCCTCCTCCTTCCATAGAAGTCAGGAATTATGTGCTGTACTTTCGGTATTGTTCCCAGACCTCCAGTCAGAAGAAAAGGACTGGCTTCATCGAATTGACATGAAAATGTGCTTGCTGTTCTGTATCTAGAGAACAAGGGCCTTCAGGAATTCCTCCACCCTTTTTGTAAAGGGCAAGATGTCTTCTAAGTCTACCACTGCAAGATAGATCCATCGATTGAGATGGCATATATAGCAAGCAACACTGACCCACCAGCAGACATCCAGGCTCATTCTACATTCTGGCAGAATATCCATACATTCAGGAAACACTATTGCCTGGATCTGCATGTAGCAAGGGACTCTGCTTTCAGCTAAAAAGTCCTAGAAGAAGTGCTGTGATTATCCCCCCTCTTGCTCTTAAATTTGTTCTCTCTCTTGGTGTGCTACCAAGGAGGAAAATTTGTGAATTCCTTTTCCTTCAGGTCTCTGTGGGTAGCGCATGGATTTCCCTCCAATGGATGACCAGTTTTTGTTCAGCAATACATTTTGATGTGCAACCTTTCTTGGTTTTAGTTGGCTTTGTTCAACACTGGGCATGGTAGGGGAGGGAGGCCCTTTTTATCATTTTTATCTGTCCTTACAAGGGAGAAAGGGCTCAGTGTCTTGGTGTGCTACCCAAGGAAGAAAGAAGGAAAAGGAATGGACACACAAGTAAATCCTCATTTTAATCGACAGGGTTAACCCTATAACATTTAGGTTTGATTATAAAAGTTTGATGTTCCTTTAACAGATTTCTTGCCTGATGTGCTAAGAAGAACTGAGAAAATTTGGAACAAACAAACAGCACCATAGGATACAAATAAAAATTATGAAGAAATGTGTTGGGGACCTCTTTAGCATACAAGGGGTTAAAAGCCATGTTTATATAAAATATAATTTTGTCCCCCATGGTGGAGATCTTTTATCACTTAATAACTCCAGTTCTTCTTAGTACCTCAGATTCAGTGATGGCTGGAAAGCTGTTAGTGGAGTGATGTTAGTGTTCATGTTCCCATCAGTATTACATCACTTTCTATGAATCCATCAACATCATTGTTTCATTAAGACTATTAATGCTAGAGACCTTCAGAACATGACAGTAATAGCTCCTACCTTGACAGATACAAGAATAACATATTTACCCATTAACCTATCCCTGCCAGCAATCTGTAATGCTGTTTATTCCATCGATTCCTTGACAACAGAGCAGTCTAAAGATCCCATGATCATGAGGCCCCCAGCAGAACTGAAAATAGTGTGCCCATGTATAGGTAAACAACCAATCAAGCTGAAAAACAACTGCCTTTTTGATAATTATATATGGCATCCTGATAATATTGGATGTTTTTATTTGTATGGCATGCCTTTACTTAAACTCAGATTTATGGTAAATTTGTCCTTAGGCTTCTTGCAGTAATTTCACTTCTCTGCCCCTATATGTATTGCTCAGTCTTTCTTCCCAGAAACAAGTAAACTGGAAAAGGGTTGTTTGTCTTATTCTATCTCTGTCACACCTGCCGATGAGAGGAGATAGCAGTAGATACCCTTAGGTTAAGAGGCTCACCTACTGCAAGATAAATATGCAAAATAACAGCATAAAATATATTTTTCACTAATGTGTGTGCATCTGTGTATGTTTGTATGTCTGTATGTGTTTGTGTATGTGTTACCGTTTGTGTGTATGACTGTGTATGCGTTTGTGTCAATGTGTGTGTGTGTCTAAGACTGTGTACATGTGTGTATGATTGTGTATGTGTATGACTGGATGTGTGGATATATGTGAAAGTGTGCATGTGAGTGTATGCTGTGCATGTGTGTGTATAATTATGTATATGTATGACTCGGTGTGTCCTGATGTAGGAATGTATGTTTTTGTGTGTGTGAGAGACTATGATTACTTATGAGTGTGTGTATGATTGTGTATGTGTATGACTTGGTGTGCCCGGGTGTATAAATGTGTGCATGTGTATGAGTGTGTGAGAGTGTATGGCTGTGTATGTGTGTGTGTATGTGACTGTGTGTGTGAGAGTTTGTGTGTGTGAGTGTATGACTGCGAATTTGTGTGTGTGTGTATATTACTGTACATGTGTGTATGTATGACTGTGTGCATGTGACTGTATGTGTTTGTGTGTGTGTGTGTTTGTGTGTATGAATGTGTGCATGTGTGAGTGTATGATAGTGTATGTGAGTGTATGAGTTTATGACTGTATTTGTATGTATGAATGTGTGTGTGTGACAGTATGTGTGTAAGTATGAGTCTGTGAATGTATCTGTCTGTGTGTATGTATCAGTGAGTGTGACTGTATGTGTGTGTGTGTTTGTGTGTATGAATGTGTGCACGTGTGGGTTAGTGTATGATTGTGTATGTGAGTGTGTGAGTTTATGACTATTCGTATGAATGACTGTGTGTGTGTGACAGTATGTGTAAGTATGAGCATGTGAATGCATCTGAGTATGTGTAAGTATGAATGTGTGTGTGCATATATGACTGTATGTGAGTGAGTGTACACAGTGTATATTTGGGTGTGTGGAGAGGGAAACCTCAGATTTGCATAGGTTTAAGTAAATTATAGCTACAGTCATTATTCTTGAATGCTAGAGAGGTCTCTAGAATGCTGCAAGAGCTCTCCAACATGGTGCCTCACACTTTTTTGGAGACCTACCTAGCTTTCTATTCATTGAAGGACCAATATATATTAGTTTGAAATTGTTTTAGTCCCCTGTTGCGCATTTGGTATGCTAAAGAATTGATCAGGTTTTGCTTTCTGCATAAGGCCTGTAATGTGTTCTGGAAACATTTCAAATTCAGTTTTCTGTAGAGCCACATAGCCCTCGTTTGTTGTAAGTAGGTTAATTACATGTAAATTAACTGAATGCATCAGAGAGATCATGAAAATGTAGTTGATTTTATGGCCCCACAGGGAACAGCTGGTAACTATTGTGTTTCATAAAATAACTGTTCCTTCTGTAGACTTCCTGAGAGAGGTATTAGACATTAGATTCAGATATTTGTGAATTCAGCAGAGTTTCTTTCCATAATAAAGGTGCATTCCTACATATTTAACATCATTTTAACTGGCTTGCCTGAAATAAAAGATGAGATTACAGTTTTATTGTTTACTAATCTTAAACTCCTCTTAATAATAATCATTCCTGGTAATGGGATGGGTTAAAGTTTTTGCTTTAACACTGAAATAAGCGAAAAATGGCACTCATTGCCCCACTTTTTCACCTAGGTCATTGCATTGAAATCAATGGGAATTTCTCCCCACCACATGGCAGTTTTTCTCTTCTTTTCCTGCAGTTATATAAAACAGTGTATCTTAGTATGCCATTCTGTGTTTGTGAGAGGAGAAATCAGCATATTTTTGAGCTGGAGAAGATAGGCAAATAAAGGGGAATTGAGGCTTAGTTTAGGGAGTATTTTAGGTAGGACATTTCTTCTCTCTATTATGGGAGTCAGGAAGCACTCTGAAGGAGAAGAAGGGAGGAACGAGGTTGGCCCTAAATACCCCATAATTCCATGTGACTTACTGGCAAGACACAAGCAGCTGTGATCCAAGCCCCTTCCTGATTTAGCTGTTATTATCTCTATGCTGGGGGTTTGAGAAGGGCGCAGAGGAGGTTGACTGCAAATACCCCAACATTCTGTCTGACTGATTTGATTTAAAAGACAAAAGGCTGCAGTCCAAACATTTTCTTTGCTGATCTTGCTGTTATTATCTCTGTGATGGATGTGTTTGGGGGTGTGAGAAGGGGGCAAAGGAGGTTGACCCCAAATACCCCAAAATTCTGTGTGACTGATTTGATTTAAAGGACACAGGCAGCTGTGGTCCAGTTTCCTTGCTGGTCTTGCTGTTATCATCTCTGTGCTGGGGAATAGGGATGGGCGAAAATTTCCACTTCAAACTGAGGTGGAAAAAATGGCAAAAAATGGCACTTTCCACTTGGCAAATATGTTTTCCGCTTTTTTCGTCTAGCTCATGCAATTGAAATCAATGGGAACATAGAAGTTACACATAACACATAGCAAATATTATTTTATTTCCCAAAGGCATTGTATAAAAGGGGCATGAGGATGCCTGTGTTGGTGGGATGTGGGGAAAGAATCAGTTGAATAGTGGATGATTTTTGGGGGGTTGTTAATGAGATTGGGGGGCAGTTAATAAAAAATAAATCCTAAATAAAATAATAAATATACCGTTTAGACATGGTATAAAGGGGTCTGAGGAGGGTGCCTGTGTTGGTTATTGAATTAATCATTTTGGGGGGGTTCTTGACTGCTATTGGGGGGACAGTTAATAAAAATAAATCAATAAAATAAAATAAGACATTTGTATGTAAAGTGATAAAGACAGGAACCCCCTGACATAAGCTGCCACTGGGGTGGACTGATACTTGACTTGATAGAGTATTTTGTAGAAGATGATTTGTTTGATTTGTTGTTAGAGGCCTTAGGAAGACTTAGACTTATTAGAGGCCCAAGCCCTGAAAAAACATTGATTTGTAGGACTTAAGCTTGTTTGGCACAAGCCCTAAGGAAACATTGATTTGTAGGACTTACGCTTGTTAGAAACAAACCCCCCCAAAATTTTTTATTTTTTTGTAGGACTAGTTTTTTTCTTTTATTTCTTTTTTTTTTTCAAAACACAAGCCCTGAGCTTAAATAAAAATGCCCTACTGTCCTAATGCCAGCAGGTCATGTTGGCCAGTGGCCACTGTCAAATGTCCTCCTGAGTTGCAACTGCTGTTCGTACTGCTGTTGCTGAGTTGTTTAAGCAGTAGGATGATTAGGCAACTGAAAGGAAATGGGATCAACAATAGAAGTAACATGGAAGATGGATGCCACTTGCCACGACTGGCTCCAGTGATGCGCATGAGGCAGTAGCAGCACAATAAGTACCCCCCAGTCTATGTGGAGAAAAGAAGTTGGTCAATAATTTTTCTCCACCAGCCCCTCCTCCAAAATCATGGGTGTGTTGTTATTAGAATAGACATTTTTCCCTTGAGAGCAGGAACTGTGGCTCTCATCAGCAACTGCAAGGTGCACAGTATGTGTGGTAAATGTCTGGGGGCACAACTGTATCCAAACACCATGACATCAGAACCCAAGTACTGCTGCTGTCACTATACCCCATGTCCAGACTCCGCTAAGGACACATGACAACTTGCTGACAGTTTAATAGTAATGATGAACCCTTACCTGCCAGAATCCTAGCATATTCTGTGGGATGGAATCTCCTCAGATGTCACCTGATGACCTGGTATCGATCCTCCTCCGCCACACTGGCACGTGTGGTCAGTGCACAACACAGTATGCAATGGGTAGACACGAACTGCCATATCCAACATCAACAGAGAGGCTATCACTTGGCAGGGGAGGTAACGATGAACGAGATAGACTGGCAGGAGATGTACTTGTTACCGTAGACAAAGAAGGTGATTTTGATGGTGAGCTAGTTGTTTCGCTCGTCATGGAACTTCCAGTATCTGTCTGCGTTTCTTTATTCTTCCTCCTCTTTGATCTCCACCTCGCCTCCTGGTGCCTATCTGGAAAGTCAGGGGGTACAGTAACAGCAGTGCTAGATTTCTGTAATGGGTGTTTGGCTTTAACATGTTTCACATAAATGTCATGGTGTTTGTGTTTCATGTGTGTTATCAGGCAGCTTGTGCCAAGTAGAGATGGGTGAAAGTTGTCTCCATGTTCCCTCAAAAAATGTTGTTGTTATCTGCTTTTTCACTGGAAAGTCTGCTTTAAAACTTGTGGTTAAAGTTTTTGCATCTTTCGGCAATTGCCCAAAATCTTTTGCCATTTTTTCAATGGCTATAAAGTTTTCGCCCATTGATTTACATTCTTTTCACACTTCCATTATAAAAACGTGACATTTTCACTGAAGGCAGACACAATAGAAACAGCTACAGAGCGAGATAGACGTGCTATGATGTTCCGCTGTGATATTTTGCAGAAATTGAGGCATGAGAGGCTCATAGTGACTCCTATCACTATGAGCAGCAAAAAGAGGAACTGGATGGACCCTTATTATGTGTTCACTGAGTCTGAGGAGGAGGAGGAGGAGGAAGTGACTAGCAGTACTGAACAAATGCTGTCCAGTCCCCCTAAATCACCCCAAGGGATCTTGGGGAATTTAATGAGAAGGGAGGGAGAAAAAGTAATGGGAAGGAAGGGAGAAAAGGGAAGGAAGGGAGAAAAGAAAATGGGAAGGAAGGGAGAAAAGTGAATGGGAAGGGACGCAGAAAAGGGTAGTACTAGTGAGAGCAGGACAGGTCAGCTGCCTGTCCCTGCTGCAAGATGCTGCCCCTGCTGTCAGTGCCACCATTGCTGTTCCTCCTGCAGCCATTAGTGTTGTACCTGCTGTCGGACGTGCTGCCCCTGCTGTCAGTGCCACCACTGCTGTACAGGCAGCCACTAGTGTTGTACCTGCTGCCAGACATGCTGCCCCTGCTGCCAGTTCCACCATTACTGTAACTGCAGCCACTAGTGTTGTACCTGCTGCCAGATGTGCTGTCCCTGCTGCCAGTGCCACCATTGCTGTACCTGCAGCCACTGGTGCTGCCCTTGCTGCCAGTGCCAACATTTCTGTACCTGTAGCCACTAGTGTTGTACCTGCTGCCAGTGCTGAACCTGCTGCCTGTGCTGAACCTGCTGCCACCAATACTTTGCCTCCTGTTAGTGTTTCTTGTAGTTCTCAGGGGGGAAGGAGAAAATGATGCCCAGTGTGACAGCAAGGGACCCTGAATCACACTTGCTATTCCCAAGCAGTCCTGCCAGTGCTAGTACTACTTGGACTAAGGTCCAAGCAGCTTGTTAGCGTTAGGAGTAAAGGAGGGGGTGATCAACAATATCCTCATATTACTAGTGACTGTGAGACTGAGGAGGAAGACTCTATGGCTGAACTTGATGTGGTTGGTGTTAGCAGTATTACCATTAATGGTGAAGCAGCTGGAGTGGTAGGGGAAACATTTGAGAGCGTCCAGACTAGCGGTCAAGGGAGCCCACACCATTCCTCTGGCTCTGGGAGTCCCCTTCCCTTCACTACAGTGTCCATGTTGAACATGATCCTTAAGAGGTCAAAACTGGTGTTGGGGGAGAGCAGGCTCAGAATTAATACCATCGCCACCAGCAGAGGCACAGATCAGCTGCCTGTGCCTGCTGCTAGTGCTGCTAGTGCTAGTCAGACTTCTTCTTCAGGTCAAAAGGAAATGGCAAATGTGACATTAGGGGATCCTCTGTTACATTGCTTATCACCTCCTCCAAGCAGCAGTGAGATGTCTGGAATAGAGCAGCTGCAACAACAGCATGTAGGGACTAGTGGTGGTGGTGATGCTGATGCTGGAGAAGCTGGGGTGGAAGAGACATTGATGGCCTTTTTAGCAGAAAATGAGAAGGAATGGGAGACAGGGATAAGGATAGGTATCACCACCACTAGCAATGACATTTTGGAATTTGCAACTGTTCTAATTCCTTCTGATGCTGAGATGCAAGGACAGCCGGATGCTGAGGAGCAATCTAGTGTGCCACAGACCACCATGGACACAGTGGGAATGGGGTCAACAAGTGATGCTGGACTAGGACAGGTTCCACTTGCCAGAGGTACCAATACCTGATCCTAGTTGCATTGCTGAATTTGAAGCCATAGCAGCCACAACAGCAACATTATCGGCTGCCACAGACAATGAGGGGGAATGTGGAGGACAAGAAGAAAGAGGCCATTCTTCTCCATCTGTTCCCTTCACCCTGAAGTCATCATGGGTGTGGGATTATTTTTCTCTTGGGGCAGGCTCAGTACAGTCATCAGCAGTGGCACTATGCACAATCTGTGACAAGTCAGTGAAAAGAGGAAAGAAGGGAACATACCTTGGCACAAGCTCCCTGATATCACACATGAAACACAGACACCATGACATTTACGTCAAACATGTTAAACACAAACACCCACCACAGAAATCAAGCACCGCTTTTGCTGTCCCTGACTCTCCAGAAAGGCAACAAGAGGTGAGGCGGAGATCAAAGAGGAGGAGGAATAGAACAACACAGGCAGAGACTGGAAGTTCCATGATGAGTGAAACAACTAGCTCGCCATCACCTTCTAGGGTAACTACATCTTCTGCCAATACACCACGTTCATTACCTCCCCGCCAAATAATAGCTACTCTGTTGATGTTAGGATGTGGCAGTTTGTCTCTACCCATTGCACAGTGTGGTGCAATCAGTGCATCAATCAATTAAAAATGTCTTAGCATGCAGAGTGCCTTTGTCCATTGCCCACAACACTTACTTCCATCTTAAGTAACAATGGCACATATTCATGATGCTGTTAAGTGATTAAAAAAAAATTTACAACTTACAATGTGGCAAATGTGTATGGTAGTGGTGGTGGGGGACTTATGTGGTGTGACTGGTGGAACCTTGACAAACTGCATCCACCATGGGAGGAGAGGGATCATCATAATTTATTGCACATGCTGCAGCAAAGATTGCTGCAGTCAGTTTTTGCACTCACACTTTACTCCTACTCCTCTGCACTTTCTCCACTTTTCCCCCACTCACTTGTGCATTTGCTAGACATTACTCAAATACTGTGTGTGTTTTTACTCAAAACTGATGGAGTGTGATGTCTTGCCTTGGCCCACAACAACATTTTCAATGTCATCTGCTGTCTATCAAGTCTGCTTCAGTTACAGAGCTTCCAGTCAGCTGTCTAATATATTTATTTGTTTAATTATTAATGTTTTTTATTTTTATTTATTTTTTTTTTTAAGTTGTCCACCATATCTTATCACAGTCCTCCCAAAAATGTATATAACTTAAAAAACAACTTTTTCCCCAATCTTCTCCAGCATAAAGACAATAAAAGTAAAATCAGCAAGCAATTTAGACCCCAGCTGCCTGTGTCTTGCCAGTCAGTCACACCAAATTTTGGGTCAATCACTCTCCTCCCTTCTTATCCCCATTCTTCCCCCTAGACTCCACAACTACAGAAAACAAATGTCCTATCTAAATGATTCCCTAAAACTAACCTTCAATTCCTCTTTATTTGCCTATCTTCTCTAGCTCACAAACATGCTGTTCTCTCCTCTCACAAGCACATAATGGCTGCTGACAGAGCCTGGCAGTCTTTTATATGGCTGTGGAAAACATTCGTGAGGTGGAGAAAATGTTTTCTACCTATTGATTTCAATGTGAAAAAGCGGAAAAAATGTCACTGGAAATTTTTCGCCAAGTGGAAGGTGCCATTTTTCACCAATTTCAGTTTGAGGCGAAAATATTTGCCCATCCCCGCCCTCAAGGTCACTCAATCATTTATATATTTGGAAGTTTCAGTTATATTGCACCTTTCCCTTCTATCCATCTATACATATTGGGTTCCTGTTATTTGGAGTCATTGTATCCCATCCTTACTGCTCGCTTGAAGAAAGACCTGCTGATATGGGATATTTTCCTAGAAGGTTTAACAGGATGGTGATTTGGATCTCCCAAAAGTAGGACAGTCAGATATGAAGGTTTCTTTTGTTTTTACACTGGCCCCTAATGTCCGATCATATGGAGGTTTGAAGGGTTGGGACAGAGAGAAGGTGTGCCATAAACAGGTGAAAAGGTCAAGACTAGTTTTAGCTTTCCCATGCATGTGTAGTTGGACCCATGAGAAAATTATATTCACTACTGCAACTGTCTTAACCTATAATGGCGAATTAAGGTTAGGGTAGCTGGCATCAGTGTACAGGCATGGTCAGCATGCAGCCAAGCAGACTAGTGGAGTCACCAGTGGCTGTGTTTTCCTCATGTCTATATCTAAGATGGAAAAGGGGGAAAAAATGAGCTGGTCAGCATGATGCCAGATTGGGAACTAGTATGTCCGCTATGGGCAGTAGATGTCTACATATGTGAGAACCCCTTGCAGTGAACCCTTCTCGAGGCATGTGACTGAATCAGCCCTGTCCTGCTATCAGTTTAATTGGTGGACTCTATACAATCACCTGGGACATGACATTCTGGGCATTAGAAATTACCTTTGGCATCTGAAGCCATTAAGCTAATATTTTCTTTTTTTGTCCCATGGATAGAAGAGGTAGGATTCCAGTACAGATTTGTAGTGGGCACTCCTTAATGTATTGGGTGAAAGCGCATGAAGTGTCAAGTCCCTGGAAAAGAGTTAGTGATCTTATAAGAATGCATGCAGATCTGTTGATTTGGTAAAAGGGGGCTAAGATGGGGAGGAGTCAGATTCCCACATCCCCGGATGGCTGGGTTGCACATCATATCTAAGAACGATTGGTGGAAAGCTGTGAGAAATCATTGAAATATGGGAAATGAATGCATTCCTATGGTTGGCACACTATCACAGAAGATTGCAATACAAATAGGATTTTGATCCCAGGAGATATCAAGTCAGGAAGGAATTGTTTACCTACTAGGGGTATGATTGTTAATGGCTTCAATGTTTTCTTAGTTTTTTTTGTCTTGTTCTGGATCAACCAAAGGCTGAACATAATGGGCTCATGACTCATTTCAGACTCATCAACAATTTACTACACATACCCAGCTGATATGGGTGGGGTGCATCTGTCAGGACAGGGGCTTTATAAGTATTTTTAGATGCCAAATCTAATAGTAGTGATGACTTGGTATGGGGTCATGCTAAGTTGGTCAAAAGGGATCCCCTTAGTTAGGTCCATCTATTTAGTGGGGGCTAGTAATGTGAAGGACAGAGGCAGGGCATATGCCCAAAATTTATCATCCAACATTTTGCAAAAGCATTCCTGTCCTATTCTCTGTGTTAATATGTTTTATTTGTAAATAGTAAACATGTCCAAAGCAAATAAACGTCTTTGTTGAGATAAAAATTCAATCTGAGGAGTAATCTGACATTTACTGATGTCAAGAAGTTTATTATTTATTCCTCTTAGAGAAATAATTGTAAAAGGTTGAAGTGGAGTTTTTTTTGTGCATGTCTCTGACTAAATTGAAAGAGCTATACATATAGGAAATGATGAGGAGCTCAGCCAATATGAGGTACTCAAGGTTGAAATCAAACAACATAGACTTGAAATCCAACCTTAAAGTGTGACAGGGCCACTAGAAAAATGGTATGGTGTGTCAGCATAGACATGAATTTCATTCCAAAGACTGAGGCTGATGTACTAAAAATAATTGAATGAATTTGGGAGCATACCATTTGCACCACAGGGGACAAATAAAAATTTCCATAAATCCACTTTGATTTAAATGGGACTTTTTGAATGCTGGCAAAGTATCCAATGTCTAGATACATCTCTAGCAATGAATGAGTTAAAATCACCATTTAAATTAATGGTAATTTACATTTGCTCTGTATGTCCTGCATTCCTTCCTAGTACAGCAGCCTCAGTGTTTTTGCCAGAGGCAATTCATATTGATCTCTGTGTTAGAAACATTCACAAAAATCAGTAGCACCTCTATGATTTCTTTGTGCATGGAAAATGTCATAATGTATGATAATGCATTGAATAACGTATAAATACACAAATGTTTTGTGCATGTCTTTAGAGCTAAATGTAGAAATAAATGTTTGGGCCGTAACAAAAATAAATAAATAAATAAATAAATAAATAAATAAATAAATAAAAGAAAAGAAGAACAATTCTCTAGATAACTAACTACACCCCCCATTGATTTAAATGAGATTTTTAACCCCTTAAATATTGAGTTTTGCACTGAAATCAAACAGTGATGCTGAGTAGCAGATTGTAATGGTCATAATATAAATATAACACCAAATGTATCTGGTATTCACAAAGCTGACCATGGCATCCACTGCATTCCCCTGTTCAGGCACTTTTCACCTTAATTATCATTCTGGAGCAATCCAACTACACCATCACACTGAAAACTCTGAAAATGTATAATTAACTAAATTACATTTTTAGTTTAAAGGGTTGATATATTTTTGTTATGATGCCCACCCCAAAAAAAATAATTAGGGCTTCTCCTGCTGAGAACACTAACAGTACTTCTGCTGCTGTCAGTTTCTATGTTCAAACGTTATTACAATTTAAATTGTCACCAATCACATCCTCTGAAGAACTGTATCCAGATCCAGGGGCCTACCTTTTCCATACAATATCATCAAATGACTGTCTGGACACCAGGTGGAAGTGTTGGACACCAGGTGGAAGTGTTGCTAACAGTTTAATATTAAAAAAAAAAAAAAAATTCCGAAAAAAAAGCTTGAACTGTAACAACTTTGGAATTAACCATCTCTCAGCAATAGACGTGATCTTGTTTTACTTAGCAGAGAAAGTGCCACAATATATGTGTGCCTTCACACATACCTTCACACTTCTTTTTAAAGCATGTTTATCAATATATCATGGCCTGAGAGAGGCCCTTAAAGACTGAATTTGGACATATCTGATGTAAAGTAATACCAGCTTCCATGGCACTGGATAAGTCCCAAAGTGTTAAAAGCTTAGTATGAAAGACAGATCTGGAGATTAATTAAAAGATCCTTTAGAAGTAATCCTGTCTGTAAATTGCCAAGTGCCTATTGTGAAGGGACATATGAACTGATTCCTGGAGAAGATCCAGTTATACAAATAATTTATTGGTGTGCACCCTCTGAGTATACAGTAAAGAACTGTTCGTGGAATGTATACTCTTCAGATGTTAAATTCTATTACAAAAGCAAATTGGACATTGCATTTTATCATTTACTGGCCAACAACAATCAAAAGCACCCTCAGCAATTATTTATCACATGGTCACTCCTGGGTTAAGGATGTTTGCTCAAAGATTTTCTCTGCATTATGTAAGCATTTAATTATGTACACAGAAATCATTGTGTTTTCCTGTGCATAGGCCTTTGATGGGCAACATGCATCCTTCCAGCTGTTCGTGGACTGTAATACCTATTAAAGAGGATTGATGTTCAACAATAGCATAGTCGTTTAACAAAAGCTGGATGGAAGCAAGCTGCCCATCCCTGACATAGTCATATTACTCATTGCTTGGGTGATAAAGCTCTGTGTTTCTGATCTGACAGAAGCAAGACATGAGGAGGGGGTTCACGTCTGTCCAACCTTATCTTGATTTGCCCATAGATTGTCTATTGTTTTTCCCACAGCAATTCCCGTAAATTCAGTTCTATTCATGGATAAGGGACTGAAGAATTTAATTGATATTCCATTGTTATGCACAGTGTAAAATGCATTTTAATTATAGTGGTCTATAGCTAAAATATACCAAACCATTTATACCAAATACGTCAAAGAAAAAGTCCTGTTGACTTCAATGGTACTTTTTCACTTATACATATGGTACAACTGAATTGTTCAAATATATGACATTTGATACATAATTCATAAAGAATTCAAAACAACAGTGAGATAAGATTGATTAATACTGTATTACCCATAAAAGACATTTTTAACTTTAGAGTTTTATTTGACTTTTAATGTATTTAAAACAATCTTCAGAGAGATTCACTAAGAGGTGATTATGGTGTGATAAAGTGGAGATAAAGTGGAGGTGTCTCCAGTTTATCACTTCTCCAGTTCCTTTGTTATTCTACAGAGCCTATGCACTAAGATCTCCAGAGTTGAAGAAATCTTAGTGAACAGGCTCCATAGAATAACATAGGAACTGAAGAAGTGATAAACTGGAGAAGTCATCTCCACTTTATCATTGCTTAGTGAATCTCCCCATTGTTTTTACCACTCTATATAGGGGTGAACAATGTGAGCCTCTCCTGCTGTTTCTGGACTACAACTCCCATCTTCCCCCTCCAGCCATTTGTAGTCCACCTACAGTCGGAGGATCTCACGTTGCCCACACTTGAGTTAATACCATATTACTACTTCTTATTTCTCTCTACTAATTTTATTTTTAACTGGCTTCTCCAAGTTTAGACCATTTTGATTTTGTAAAAAATAAATAAATAAATAAATACAGAAATTAGACAAAAAATGGTAGCTAGAAGACTTTAAAAAATAGCTTAAAATATGACGTAAGATTAAACCATATCCACTTTTAAGGCTGTTTTATTCTGAGAATTAACAGATCATGGTGCAAGAACTTTTTAAGACTCATTATGGACAATTTTTGTTGCTACCATTCTGTCCTAGCAAGAATATGGGCAACATTATATGATAACATACATTTGTACTGAATGTAATCTGCTTTACAATAATGCTTATTTAAGTGACACACAGGAGTGCCTCTGAAGATAGGTAGTAATGTGTGCATGCCAAGGTTATGTGTCTCTGTTTGAGTTAGTCAAGACTAGCATGGGCAGTATTTTAAGGCCTGGTTATGACATAAAGTATTATTGCAAAGAAGCAGGCTATGGAAGGAAAAAAGTTGAGATGGAGGACTAGAGGCGATAGTATTTTAAATAGGTTAATAGTTAATGAGTATCTTAAGTGGTCATGTGAAAAAGGAAAGAAAGAGTTAAAGAAGTTAGGCAGGCAGTGAGCAAGAGAATTGGAAGAAATTAAAACTTAGCTGGAGAATAGGCAAAATAATGAGTACAAAGAAAGGAGAGAGGAATTTGTTGGTTTTTTTTTTGGAGGGGGGGGGGATTTTAAAATCTCCAAGAGACACGATAAATAAAGTATACATATTCATTTTGTATGATGAATATATAAATTTAGTAAATTTGTATAGGTAGTGTGAACATATGGAATATATGTATAGTGTATTAGGTCCATATGTGAAAAAATATCTGTCAATCCTGGATTTGAACCAAATGACTATTTATAAAGTTAAAAGGCTTTATGTATAAAGCCAAAGTGGAGCAATTGTAGGACAACTAACTGCATCATGGGGGATAAAAACAATTTTTTTATTGATTTACATTAGTTTTAAGCCCTTGAATCCTAGAAAATCCCAGCTCATTATGAAGCAGTTCAGGTAGCACATGGAGAAAACCATTGATGTTTCAGTTCAGATATTACTGATAGACCTATGAAGACTGATGTACTAAGGAGAGGTAGAGCAATTGTGGAGCAAACTAACTGCACAATAGGGACAACAAAACATTCCCCAAATTTCTATTGATTTAACAATAAGGAATTTTAATAATTATGAATTAATGAAATAATGATGCAACACAGTTTTATATTATAAAAATGGAGGTCACACCCTCCCACATAATGTGGGACTCCTTAGACCATGGTATCTTGGAATGGGAAAACAAGACCCACAAAAACTAGACAAATAGGGTGGGGGGACTGCTATTACACAGGTCCTGTCCAATCTCCCTTCAAATGGCAAAAAACTTTACCTGTAGAGAGCTAGTGTCTGCTTGTTATCTAAACTGGAAAATTCTGGCATAACACACTGGCACAGTGCCCAGGAGTGCAACATTATACAACACTGTGGGAGGTTCTCTTTAGCCATTCTGCCATGACCTCACAATTGGGGACAAAATTACTCCTATGCTGACCAATACCTTTTTAAGCACTTCATTAAACTGATAGACTGATGTTTTTAGGAAATGGGCCTTCCCCAGATGTTCTAGTCTGCAGGACCTCCCACACAGTCTGCACAGGGAATATAGGGAGCCTTGACTCCACTTAATATAACCCAATGCCCATGAGCATCCTGGTCAGTTTTAGACATTTTAATGAGGAACAACTGCACTGACTATGGGGACCACTTGAGCAGAGATGTCTGTATCCCACTGTCTCCAGCTTCCTGGAGACAGTGCTGCCATTCATTCTCTTACTCTTCATGTTCAAATAAACATCATTAAATATATGCATTGGTAGGAATTGTGAGCTATTGTACAATGCTATTAATTGATCCAGTTTTATGGACCTTCACTTATGCTTTTCATGCACTTCCTGCCTCCCCCATCCCTTAATGAACCTTACCTCCCCTTCACTCTAAAGAAGAAAGATGAGGCAGCCAGCCTTGTAGTCATGGAGGTCCTGGATAACCATGCCATACTCAGGTGCTTATCAAAAGCTAGATTCTGTGTTTTTAGGGGTTAATGATCAGACTCCTGGTTCCTACAAGAACTCACCCTATCTCTTCCATGCAATGGTAAGTTTATGGAGCAATGAATTTTCTTATAGTGTCAGGGTCCTCAAATGCCATATTTTAGAGGGACAAATGACACTTTGATGCTAGGCATGGGGAGCTAGTAGGAAAAGTCTGATCATTCCTATACAGAGCATCAGCTAAGGAACTGAATGAGTTTAAAATGCTCATTGTGATGCACGCAAAGCAAGACTAAGTAGCATAGGAGCCTAAGAACAGGTTGGATGATGATAGCTCCTTAATAGCAAGCATGTTGCTCATGTTATCTGTCCAGAAAACCACTGTACTGTTTTCTGGCACATCATGCTACAGTCCCAAGGCTACCACTATCAGGAAAAGCTCCATGAAGTTGAGATTACACATAGACCCCCAAAGCATGCCAAGTCTACAGCCATTGGCCACATACCACTTGAGCCCTAAGTAAGCCTGAAAACGTATCCTCCTGACTGCAGACCATGACTAGACTGACTCTAGACACTCACATCCATACCTTATTAAATTCCCATAGGAAATGCCAAACCTGCAGGGCCTCCATTAAGGGAGCCAACAACCTGATCTTAACATGCTGCTTCCCCACACTCGCTGTGGCCATGTGTAATCTGAGGCTGAACACTCTTCCCATAGGAATGACCCTAGATGAAAAGTTCAACAAGCCAGTGACAACAACAGTGACTACATCTCTCACAATGTAATTTTCTCCTAGGCAAATGATCACATTACCTGATCCCTGGGGGTGGTAGGCTGTCTCATATTTAAATAATAAAAAGCCCAACTCCCCAAATATACCCTGTGTTTGAACTAAGATGGCATGAAAGATTGGGGGGGGGGTAAATAAATACATTATCCAAGTAATAAACTAAAAACTGGGGTCCTATTCTCCCCCACAAGTGGAGGAATAAACTTGATGGTTCAATCATGCACAAAGAGTATCTGCTACCCACTTAAAAAAAACATATACTTGCATTTATCCAGATGCAGAGGTAGAAATCTGAAAGCTTACTCCATATCTGCTCTAGACAAGAATGAGCCAGAGCCTGGCACTTGTATTACCATAAAGGTCTGAGCAAATGTCTGATACAGCAGAGTACAAATATCCTTCTTTAAAGCTTCCTTCACAGACTCACCTCCCAGATATGTCAAATAAATCTATGCTGCACCAAATCTTTTTTGGGACTATACCAATGAGGTGGGAGGCTACTTCTGGAATGGAGAATCTTCTCAGGGACTAGCTATTGCTCCCACCTTATTTCCTATGCTAAACTATCCCTTACAACAAATGGGTAGAAATAAAATCTATTTTATGTAAAGGGAATATAATGTCAGAAGTTGATCCAAACCCACACCTACAGAGAAGACTGCAGCCTGAACATAGCACTTATATGGCTTAGCAAGCCCCCCAATGAACGTAGTAGGGATTAGAAACAAAAAAAAAATGAACATGTGAACGATATTTTGCTATCCTAAAGTTTATATAAGTGAGGTTTTGAATAACATGCAAACAGGGCAGACAAAATGGGTCATTTGGTTATCTGCCACAACATTCTATGCTTGTATGTGTCCTCTGAAAAACTGAGACCTACAGACAACAGTATGCAGAGTTCCTGGAAATCTAGGACAGTTAGCAAGTAGGCAAAATCCATAAATATTAGTGTTTGTTTAACCCCTTAAGGACCAGTGGTCATGGGGTGTGTGGTCCTTTAAGGACCAGATAGGACAGTTTTACGTGCCTTCCCATGTGACTGATAACGTGTGCCGACACACTGAACAGGGGACTGAAAGAGATTGCTCCGGTCTTGGAGCAATCAATTTCAGTCCCTGCTATTACTCACATATACTCACATGAGTAAAAAGTACATGACATGCCAGGACCGTCACTGGTCCTTAAGTGCAGGACAGCTGTGACGGTCCTGGCACATCACTGGACATGAAGGGGTTAATCAGTAATGTATTATGTGTAGTCTCTCAGATCACTAGGTTTCACAACAGCAATAGCAACAGCTCTGACACAATGAGATTAACTGATAAGCCTTCTCCATTGTGGAAAACAGGGACAATGCATGAACCTTAGGATTAGGTGGGTCTTAATACTAAACATACCTCACATATTGTATAATATATTGATTCCTAGTGAACTCAAGCTTGTGTTAGCAATGGTGTGGAAATAGTTACATATGTGTGTAGTCAGGAGAGCAGCAAGACATATCTTGGCTACATATGCAAAGTAAACAAAAAAAAGTCTGCACATCAAA
The DNA here is from genome assembly GCA_037306005.1 of Rhinophrynus dorsalis. Lineage (NCBI taxonomy): Eukaryota > Metazoa > Chordata > Amphibia > Anura > Rhinophrynidae > Rhinophrynus > Rhinophrynus dorsalis. The sequence continues at coordinate 271,788,251 of CM074724.1, forward strand.
TCCTGATCTTTACAGTTAAATATCATGTGACATAGTGCTAATAATAAAAAGTGAGGTTTAGTTACATGTTTCTGGCCAAAATAATGATAAGCTTGCCCACCCTGTCAACAGAGCCCATATTTAGGCAAATCCCTATCTGCCTCAAATCTAAGTGAGCATGTTACTTGCATTTTACAAATTGAGTAAGTAGTAATTTGGACAGAGGAATTGATGTTGGTGTAGCATACTTTGATACAGTGCCTCACAACAGGTTATTGCATAATTTAAAAGGCTTCGGTTTTGGAGGTGATATCTATACATGGATTGAGAACTGGTTTAATGATAGATAGCAGAGAGTTGTTGTAAATGGAATCTTTTCATGTTGGTCTAAAGTTGTAAGTGGGGTGCCACATGGTTCAGTCCTGGGCCCAATGATTTTTAATTTGTTTATTAATTATCTAGAAGTGGGATTTGAAAGTGGTGTCTCAATCTTTGCTGATGACACTAAGTTGTGCAAGGAAATACATATAGAGCAGGATATCGTTTTATCTATAGAAGGATTTAGATAAACTGAGTGAATGGGCAGACATGTGGCAAATAACATTTAATGTAGATAAATGTCAGGTTATGAATTTGGGCTGTAGAAACAAACATGCTACATACACACTAAATTGGAAACTACTTGGGGAATCCTCATTAGAGAAAGATTTAGGAGTCTTATAGATGATAGACCACAGCAGTGCTCAGAGTGAATCAGCTGCTGCAACAGCAAATAATGTACTAGCCTGCATAAAAAGGATTTAGATGCACAGGATGCAAAATATAATTCTACCTGTATATAAATCCTTGATAAGGCATCATCTAGAATATGGAGTACAATTTTGGCTCACCAGTTCTTTAAAAAATGACATTACTGAACTGGAAAATACAAAATAAAAATCATTATGCTACAACAAGCTTAAACCCCCATAGCCTCCCAAATTTTCCTGACATAAGGAGGATTAAGTACCCTTCCTCCCCAACTTCCCACCACCTGTCAAGTGCATACCTCTTTGTTCCACAGACTGCCCTTTACAATCAGTGGGAAGAAGGCAAGAGGTCTCTCCACCTTATGTGGCCTCCTGTAGATTCCCACCTTTAGCCATCTTAAAAGTGATGGGGTACATACTCCTAAACGCAGACACGTGATCCAAAGGGTATAGTCATTACAGAAAATGAGCTACAGTGGTGGATTCATATCTTCCCCCAGGAATGTTACCAGATTAGCAAATTTAATTTTCATTTTCACCTTGTTCCTGACCATTACTGTATACAGTCTGCACATGGGGATAAAGCTGGCAGCACATCAGTCTTAGGCATTAATTGGAAAGGGGCCTAAGAAATAATGACCTTTGTTGGTAGACCTAACCTTTTGGTGATATTAGATATATTCCCTTTAAATGCATTCTGTATTTCAAATACTTAATAATCTTCATTTAACCTAAGGAATGTGCATTTTAGATTTGATTTTATGTGGTTGTTTACCTTAAATTAAATCAGGGGAATGGGCAAACATGCTTCCATGCTAAGTGCTATGTACCTGTTTTGGTTGTGCTGATCACACCTGATCACACTTAACACCTCCATAAATGTTCATTATTTATCACTTGTGCCAAGGGGCAGGCAGTGTGGGTGTTTATGGCCATTTCTAGGTATTCTGTTTTTCTGCTTTTTGTGTAACACTCTGTATTTACAAGGCACAGGGGAAAGATGCACTAAATTCTTAAATTTTCTGCACATGTTACAGACTAGAGTTCAGGCTTGCTCACATTAGTAGCTTGTGCTGGAGAGATTGTGTGCCCCATTATGCATCAAAGCATTTGTACAAGTGTAAGATTTTCAAGCTTATGAATGAACACAGCAAGTGGTCTTCACTGATGGATTCATACATTCCACTGCCTAATCCTGTGATGTGATACACTGAATTAATCCACACACCATTTTGTTCCTATTGTACAAATTGTTCTGATTATTTCCTTAGTTTTGCCAGTAGTCATCCCAAAAAGTACATTTGTATTTTTAAAAAATCAACAGTGATCTTAAAAGACTCTGTGTTGTTCTCAGTAGGAATCTATAGTTCTAATTATTTAGATTGCGAACACCACTTAGCTGTAAGTGGGAAACAAATTTAATTTTTGTTAAAGAGATTACTATCTAAATTTTCTGTAATCAATCTATTTATTTTAATTAAAGGGAACTAAAATTACTCACTGGGAAATTGCATAAACAAGGAAGATTTATCTTTTTGTTTTGTCTGTAAAGGCACGTGAGGAATAATCAGATGGTACCATTCCATGTTATATTAAACAGATACAGAATTACATTACTGTATTAACTATATCTGCATCTTCTGGATATCTGTTCCAGGAATGCACTACCATTTCAGTAAACTAATTCTTGTTTTACCTGAGCTGGCGAGATAATTAATTTGGTTAAGGCACCAACCGTATGTTCATACTTCAAGGTCATAGGTCCTAGTCTAGTCAGCCTTTCATCCTTCCCAGGTAGATACAATAAGTGCAGTTAAACTGGGTAATAATAACATCTATACCCCAGGACATACTTGAAAATCAGGGTAATCTCAATGTATCCCTCCTGGTAAAATACTTTGATATGATTATTTCAGACTTAATAAGAACATTAATTCATATTCAACCATGCTTCTTTCTATGAAAATAGCTTTGCTGTTATTGTTTAAATTTTTAAAAAATACATTTTCATTAAGGACAACTTCAAAGTACAGCACAGAATAAAGCAATGCAATGATGTATACAGTTGATGTCAATTATGTATAAATCATACTGTATCATTTTAAATATGGGTTACCCAGCCTGAAGTGTCCATTTTTGAAACATGAACCCCAACAGGAGGAGGAGAGGAAGAAAGGGGGAAGGGATGGGGAAGGATTCCTCTCTCCTAGAGTAGGCCACCATCCTCAAGATGTCCAAGAGGCACAAGCCTTCATGCACGCATCCAAACTGGGAGGTCCACATGCCCCAGATTGCATATAATGTTTGCAGGGCCCCTCTGTGTACATATACCAAGTGACAGTATAAAATATTTTGAGATATTAGGTTAACCCAGTATTTGTGTGAGGGTGGAGCAGCAGACATCAATGCCATAGAAACTGTCTTTCATGCCATAACCAGGGTTTCATGAAGAAAGTGCTTAACAGAGTCTAAATCATCAGGGAGGATCAACAGAAAATCTATTCAAAACTACTGAAAGGGTAGAAAAGGCCTGTTTCAAAAACAGTGGGTACTAGGGCATTCCCACATAAGATGCAGAAAAGTACCAGTTGCAACAGTGCACCTGCCACATATGTCATTGTCCCTGCCACCCATTGTATGTAGTCTCACTGGGGTGAAGTATGCCTTGTGGAGTATTTTCAGTTGAAATAGCTGATGTCGAGCATATAAGATTGTCGTAGGGGGACTAGTCTTAGCCATAGACCATTCCCACTCCTCTAGAACCCCCAGGTCCCCCTCCCATTTTTGTCTCAAGAGCAGATCATTGAGTAGAGCATGACCATCAAGCCACTTATAAATAAATAAGACCAGCCTTTCTGGCCACCTGACCATCACAGAAGAAAGCAAGTGGAAGTGTTCAATATTGGGGTCTTGGCCTCTCCATTGCTTCTGAAGCACATTCCATAAACACAGGTATGAGTAAAAAAAACATTTTGGGCAACCAAAGTCCCTATACAGCTGTTAAAACGATTTTAAATTGTTGTCACTGTAAATATACCCCAGCATTTTAATATCATATCTAGTACAACATGACCCAAAGTCCAGACCAGTTAGATTCAGTAAGGTTTTGTTGTTCAATATTGGGGTATAGGGGTCACAGCCATCCCAGCCCACCACTGTTTGCAGTTTCTTCCAAACCTTGTATAACTCATCTGCCATGTGATGATGTGACCTAACCTCAGTCCGGTATCCATCTGAAGTGTTGCATGTAAAGTTTGGCGTCATATAATGTTGCATGTCTTTGGCCACGTCATTTGAAGTGTCGCAATTAAACTTATGCTTCTTAAAGTGTCACAAATTCTACATTTCGCGTCTTTCCGAATGGACTGTGTTAACATGTAGCAGCATTAAGAATGCAACATGGGTGCATTAATGACGCAATTTGGGTGCAATATTGATGCAATAAGGACGCACTAAGGACGCAATATGGGTGCAATATTGGTGCAATAAGGACACATTAAGGATGCAATATGGGTGCATTATTGGTGATTTTGAGTTGGTTTTGGTGGGTTTTGTGGGTTTTGGGTTGTTTTTTGTGTAGGTTTTGGGTTGGGTTTTGAGTTGTGTTTTGTGGGCTTTGGGTTGGTTTTGTGGTGTTTAGTTGGGTTTTGTGGGTTTTGGGTTGGGTTTTGGGTTGGTTTTGTGGGTTTTGGGTTGGTTTTTGGGTAGGTTTTGGTGGGTGTTGGGTTGGTTTTGGTGGGTTTTGTGTGTTTTGGTTTGGCTTTTGTGTGTTTTGGGTTGGTTTTTGGTTGGGTTTTGGGTTGGGGTTTGTGGGTTTTGGGTTTTGTTTTGGGTTGGTTTTGTGTTGGGTTTTGTGGGTTTTGTGTTGGTTTTGGGTTGGTTTTGGTGGGTGTTGGGTTGGTTTTGGTGGGTTTTGGGTTGGGTTTTGTGGGCTTTGGGTAGGTTTTGGTGGGTGTTGGGTTGGTTTTGGTGGGTTTTGGGTAGGTTTTGGGTTGTTTTTTGTGGGTTTTGGGTTGGTTTTTGAGTAGGTTTTGCTGGGTGTTGGGTTGGTTTTGGTTTGGGTTGGTCTTGGGCTGGGTTTTGGGTTGGTTTTGGTTGTGTTTTGGGTTGGGTTTTGAGGCTTTTGGGTTGGTTTTTGGGGTGTTTGGGTTGGGTTGGTTTTGCACCCATATTGCATTCTTAATGCACCCATATTGCGTCATTAATGCATCCATATAGCGTCAGTATTGCACCCATATTGCGCCCTCAATGGACCCATATTGCGCCCTTAATTCACCCATATTGCACCCATATTGCGTCCTAAATGCACCCATATAACGTCAGTATTGCACCCATATTGCGTCCTTAATGCACCCATATAGCATCAGTATTGCACCCATATTGCGCCCTTAATGCACCCATGTAGCGTCAGTATTGCACTCATATTGCGTCCTTAATGCACCCATATAGCGTCATTATTGCACCCATATTGCTGTGACATGTTAATGCACGATATGGCGAATGCGCCATTCGGAACAACGCAAAATGTAGAATTTGCAACTTTTTAAGACGCAAAACTTGAATTGCGACACTGCAAATGATGCAGCCAAAGACATGCAACATTTTATGATGCAAAACTTTACATGTGACACTTTGATAGTAAACCGCGATCGAGTAAGTCAAGGATGAATGCATATTTCCCAGAAATAGGAGGATGTTGTCTGCATATAGGGCAAGTTTTTCTTCCCGGTTCCCTATACAAAAGCCAGAGATTTCAGGGTCACTCCTAATACCAGCAGCCAAGGTTTGCATTGCCAGAGGGATCAGCCCCAGCGACAGCTGGCAGCCTGCTGTGGGCCATTGCCTAGAGCAAAATCAGACCTAACAGGCTGTGCATAAACAGTATGTATCCAATGGATGAAATCCAGTCTAAAGCTGAACTTATCAAGCACTGCCCAGAGGTACGCCCACTCCACAGAATCAAAGGCTTTGGCTGTGTGAGGGAGGCAATAGCTCTATGGTCCAGGTTATCATGTGGGATTTGCATATGTGTGTACAAATGTTAGAGGTTATGAGATGTCCACTTGCCTGGATTAAACCCAGTCTGATCTGTATGTAGTCGTTTAGAGATAACTAAGATCAACTGAGTTGCCAATATTTTAGTGAATATCGTCACATCCATAGTTAGGAGTGAAATGGGACAGTATGACTCACGGAGAGTTGCATCTTTAACCAGCTTGGGTAGCACATTGATGGTAGCTTTGAGGAAGGTGTAGCTGTGGGGCAAGGATGTAGACATATTTCTTGTGCCACTATATTGGCAGGAGATCCACTCTTGGAGATTTACCGCAGGGTATGGCCCCTATAGCATCAATCACTTCTCATCCTCAGCAGCATCAGTATCACCTGACAGTTCTTGCCCACTACTACCCTTATATTCCTCTAAGATTTTGGAGGTCTCAAACAATTTCTTTTCACTTTTACTCTAACAAAATTCACTACTACTTTGAGGACAGGTGTTCTGGTGTCTCACTGTCTGATGCAGCAGGTGGTTCAGCTGCTACACCTTCCTCTATTATGCTGTTGCCAGCATCATCAACACTTGAATGTGACTTGTTGTCGTCATCACTGTTCTTCTTATATGGTTCTATATTTCTACAGGCACTGGTTGTGCTGGACCTAGTTTTACTGGGACCTTGACAAACTGCATCCTCCCTTGTCGTAAAGGGATCATCATCATTGATTGCACACGCTGCAACAACCATTGCTGTAGTAGGTTTTTGGACTACTACTTTACTCTTACGTCCCTACACTGCTCCACCCCTCCCCCTTCCCCTTGTGAGTTTGCTGAACATTCTGCAACTACACTGTGTTTTTTTACTGTACAGTGCACAACACAACTGATGGATCTGTATGATGCCTTGCCTAAGCCCCGTCAGCTGTCTGTCACTGTCTCCTAAGATATTTTTTTTATTATTATTATTTATTTATTTTTTTTTAAAGTTGTCCACCCTGTTGTGTTATCACAGTCTGTCCAAAAAAAATTATAACTGAAAAAGAAAATAAACAATGTCTTTCCCCAGACTTCCCCACCCAGCACAGGGACGATAACAGCAAGATCAGCAAGCATATAGGTTGCCTGTGTCTTTCCTGTCAGTCACATGGAATTTTGGAGTATTTGGGGATAACCTCCTTCCTCCCTTCTTATCCCCTAGAGTGTCCCCAGACTCCCCTAATACATAGAACAAATGTCCTACCTAAATGGCTCCCTAAACTAAGCTTCAATTCCCCTTTATTTGCCTATCTTCTCTAGCTAAAAAACTTGCTGCTCTCTCCTCTCACAAACACAGAATGGCTGCTGTGAGAGCCTGACAGCCTTTTATATGGCTTTAGAAAACGTTTCTTCCCATTGATTTAAATGGGTGGAAAAGGTGGAAAAAAGCAGAAAAACGGCACTTTTGGCAGGAAATTTTTCGCCAAGTGGAAAGTGCCATTATTCACCAATTTCAGTTTGAGGCGAAAATTTTCGCCCCTCCCTAATCACAAGTAAGACATTTCTAGGGAAGATCTGCTGTAACTAGTCATCCTGGAGGTAGGTCTTCAGAGGGCAAGACTAGGAACATAAACACACTGGTTCAAGACCAGTCAGGATAAGGATGAAGCCATTAATGAAATGTGTCATATGATGCTGGAAGTGACAGTGTGTGTGTGTGTGTGTGTGTGTATGTGAGTTACTTTGCTGCTGTGTAAAAGTGTGCATGTGTGTGTGTGTGTGTCTACAAGAACTTAGAAATCAGCACAAAAACAAAAGGAACAAAAAAAGAAGAAGCCAAGTGTTTCAATTTATTGAAATGGAAATAAGATAAAAATAAAGGTATGCACTTACATTTGCCTTGCTTGGGCTTTATGAGTATAAAAGGGTCCTTTTCCCTGTTAGCCAACAATCTGCATCCTCTTGTTCTCCTGCCGATTCATCCATGAACTCTGTGGTCCTTGGAGAGGATGCCACTATCCTGCTCGTAGATCTTCAAACTCTTGGAGGATGTGTCTCAGATGCATAAAAGTAAACTGCAATTTCCACAGAGGAAGCAGAGGTTACTTTGCGAAAACAATTCTGCACTATTCTGCAGTTGTATCCAGACATTGGGTCCTTTCACACCCTCTGTGGCTTTCCCCAGCTCTGCCTCTTCATTATCCCACTCACTTGGGGAGTTTGGCATCTCAGCTGATCATTCCATGAGGTAATAACTTTTTGTGGCCATACTTTTACATCTACTACACAAATAGAACATCTGGGACAGATTGCCTAAGACAGTTTACTTTTATTCATTTGAGCCACATCCTCCAAAGTGTTTGAAGATTCACCAGCGGACCAAGGACCACCTAAGACTGCAGTGTTCATGGATGAAACGGCAGGAGGACAGGAGGATGCAGATCATTGGCTAATAGTGAAAAGAACACTGTTATACACATAAAGCCCAAGCAGGGCAAATGTGAGTGCATTACCTTTATTTTGTATCTTATTACCATTTTAATAAATCTTTACATTTAGATTGGCTTCTTTCTGTTTTTGTTCTGATTTCTGAGTTGTTGTAGATCCAGTTCCTTTTTCAAGTGGAAAAGGCCACTTTTCAACTCTATCTCTGCTGCAACTTTAAGATAAGTCATCTCATACTCTACATTATCATTTTCATCTCTGCATCATTCAACATTCATTTCATCTCATTACCTCCCATTGAATGGACTGGTATTTACAGTTTTCCTGTATTTTCTAATATTTTACTGAACCAATTTTTGACTGTAAAATTATTATTGTAATCTACACATTATTTTATGGTTTTTATCTGCTTCTTTAGTAGTATTTTTAGTATCATTTTGGTTTATTTCTTTCATCTTATTATTGGTTAGTTCTGCCTCTTTGATTCTTTGCAGAAGCACTTCCAATTTTGAACTTGTTCTCATGACACGTGTGTTTGGCTGCGTCTATATGTGAATGCGTCATACGGGCAAAACAGTATATTTTTTGCTATCTCTTTCTCTGTATATACACAAAAGGCAGAGTTTGGGCACTCCAACAAAGGGTTAAATTATATGTACCTACTGCCTGGGTGCTACTCATCAGTATATGAATAATGTAAGAAATGGTGCAAGACCATTAAATGAATGCACACTCAGGTCTTGTGAAAAAAAATGCTAGTTTATTTTTCAACGTTTAGGCCCCCATAAGGGCCTTTATCAAGATCTCTCTGTGTATATATTTATATATATAAAAGAATAAGCCTCATTGCATAATTTATGGTACCTCACACACAGAACATAATTTATGTCTCCTCAGAAAACAAACACACATCGAACAGAATGCCTCATTACATAATATATGTCTCATTAGGAGACACAACTCCTATTGGGTGATTCACTGGGGACTTTACTGCTCCCATTGGGTGATTCAATGGGGGCATGTTTATCATACAGATACACTCACACCCCGGGAGCCAGCACGATCCACCTTCCACCATAGTCTCCCTCACACTCACTCACACCCCGGGAGCCAGCACAATCCACCATAGTATGTGCAATTACCACATGCATTTCAACTACATGAATGAATGCCACTCACTCACACTCACTCCCACCCCGGGAGCCAGCACAATCCAATTTCCACCATAGTATGTGCAATTACCACATGCATTTCAACTATATGAATGAATGCCACAGTGGAGGCATAAGTACAAACACAAACTCATTACAATGACACATAAGTCACCCCCTTATGACTCACTTCTGTGTGTGCGTGTTTGTGTGTGACTCTGTGTGTGCCTGTGCGTTCCTCACAGTATGTGTTGCATGTCTGTATCACACTCTATGTGTCTGTATGTTGTGCATTGCATGTATGTGTGTATGACTGTGTCGCTCTTTATGCATATCAGTGCATACGTGTGCATTTGTGTGTGTGTCTCTGTGTGTGTTTGTCTTGCATCCGTGTGTGTGTGCATTAATTCCCTATATATCCTGACGGGCCGCACTGTCCCACATTGCTAGTATGTATATATATATATATATATATATATATAAAAGGACAGCTCACAGCACTAACACCTTAGTGCATACATAGTGATGCAAATAAAGATTATTATTATTCTTTATTTATATAGTGCCAACTAATTCTGCAGCTCTGTACGAAAAGATTAATTGAGTTAGAATGACTAAAGTGTGCAGGAAGGAATGAAAGGGTTCTCCAGTCCCTCAAACATTAGGCAGAAACCCAAGGTAGAAACAAACAAAAGACAGCAAACCTGCGCTCCTCCATTCTAATTGTGAAAAGTGTGCCATGTATTGGGAAAATATAATAATACTATATTGATAAATATGAGGGTTTAGTTCCAAAATTTGGGCCAAAAAGCTTGCCATCCCATCAAGGTACTCCATAATAATGGCAAGTCCTTCTCTGAAAAAAAAAAAAAAAATAAAAAATAAAAAAAAAAAATATATATATATATATATATATATATATATATAAAAAATCTTCTTTAAATGCTTCATTTAGATTCCCCAATTTTCTTGCTTTTATAAAACTTCTGTTTGCAAATTACATTTGTTTAACATTAAACTTTAAAAATGTTCAATAAATACATATATAAACATTTCATAAAATATATAACTATTAAAAATACAAGTGCAAAATAATAAAAAAAAATTGATAGGCTAGAAGATTCTAAAAGGTGAATAATTTTTTATTATTAGCATGGACATTTTGTGTTTAGTATGTGCTTGATCAACTACTATAGCATAGATCAGGAGCCGGCAGAATAAAACTAGTATAAAAAGTATTTATTATGATATAAAACAAATTATGCTTATTACCACTAAATGTATTACAATGTATCATCGTGTTCAGCTAATTGACTAATTATTTTCTATTGTATGAAGGACAAAAAGGTTACTAATCTGTCCATTGATTCTATACTTAAAATTTATTGGATTATCAGAGAAAGGACCATAAAGACAAGTGTTAAAATTATGCAAATAAAATATTACTTCTGTCTCTAATAGAAAATCCACACATTAAAGTGGATGTTAAACTAAAATTGGAGAGGACAGTGTGGGCTTGAGCTTGTCTTAACCCATTTGCCTGGCTCAGCCTGGCTTAGAACCAGATATAGTGTGTCCTCCCCTTATGTCAATGGGTACTTGTGACATCCTTCTGTTTACTTTTGTGCAGTCAGCTACATTTCTGTTGGAATGTAATAAGACTGCAATAACTGTCATTTTGATCTAGGTGCCTAAAGGGGGTTTACTATTGAAATGTCGCCCTCTACTTGGCGACCATCAAAAGCACAAGATCATAATGTTGCCTGCTTCAAAAGGGAGACATTGGAATGTCACGCATCAAATGGGCGACATTCTGATGGTGCACACTTAAGGGTCACGCTGCATAGCCACCAAATAGAGGGCGACATTTCAATAGGATACCCAGGAGCCGGAGTAAGAACTTAGGGAAGTTACAATCACCTAAATCGCTCAATCGTACAAATCATTCTATACAGTATAGTCATCGCAGATAGTCATAACAGAGGGCAAAATAAATCATAAAGAACGAAAGAACATGCAGAAGCGTGTTTCACTAAGAGCTTCTACATGGGCATTCAGTAAGATGCGGAGACTCACTCCGAGCCTCCTTTTAAAGCATAATCCCATCCATGGTATAGATGGGCTCGGTCCGTGACAGCCAATAGACGTAATAAGGATCTGCCCATCAATGGTTGCATATGATCTTAAGTTTGACACATTGTACATTGTATTGTGACAACGTCTTGATGCATCATCCCATGATAAATATGTATGTATGTAGAAACATGTTCTTTAGTTGATTTCTTTTGCCTTCTGTGATGACTGTACTTTGTGCAGTGATTGGTATGACTGAGCAATTTAGGTGATTGTATGGACATGTACACAATGATTATTGCGAGTGGTATTTACTCCAGTATTCTACACTTGCTTCCATTGTGACAGCCTTTGATGAGTTGATAAATTATACCACTGACAGGCTAGCTAGTTGGTTTCAGCTACAGTAACTTGAACAATTGGGAATACTCTGCCCCTACTGATAGATTCCGTTGGGGCATTGATTCTGCTTGTTCAGTTTAGTTAAACGTTTCTACACAGGAATTCAGTAAGGTCCAGCCTGGGGAGGTGGTATAGGCAGTTTGGTGAGTGCCTCCAACCCAGCCCGCACTTGGTGACAGGAGCTGTGCATACACCTGATTGGATTTTGTGTGTACTGCAGTATGAGTGGACCTGTGGCTGCCTTGTTGCTCAGTGACTTCTGTAGAGATCTGTTTATACCTGTGTGATAAACATCTCTAAGTTCCTACTCTGGCTTCTGGGTATCCTATTGAAATGTCACTCTAAATTTGGCGACCATTGCAGCATGCAAAAGCATGCAAAATCAGAATGTCGACCCTTTTGATGTGGGCCATATTCTGATGTGGCCCTTTTGAAGCAGGCAACATTAAGATCTCGCCCTTTTGATGGTCACCAAATAGAGGGCGACATTTCAATATGATAACCCTAAAGGGACACTATCTCCTAAAAACTACTTTAAAGAACTTTCAAAATCATCTACATGTTGTATAAGCAAGATTTGTTTAGATAGGTTTTGAGCCATTTGGATTTATTAATGGTGGGTAGTGCATTTCATTGCTAAGGAATGCCAGTAAGTAGGAGAAGTAGCATAGGACTTAGACAGGATGTTTCTGTATGGCATGGCTTAATTAGCATAATCTGAAAAGCTAAATTACTCAAAAACGAGTTTTCTAAATAAAAATGACTAATACTATGTATAAGTGATGTTGAAAATTTTTCAGAATCACCAAACTTGCCTTTAATGTTTGACATAATACCTATATTAGTATTTGATTGTATATAAATGAAATAATATACAATGCTTGGCATTAGTGATGATCGAGCACCCCAATGCTCGGGTGTTCGGGTGCTCTGGCCGAGCACCCCCGGAGGCTCGAGTGCTCGGCCGAGCACCCGAGCCCCATTGAAGTCAATGGGAGGACTCGAGCATTACACCAGGCACCCCCTGCTCTGATGAGGGGAGGGTGCCTGGTCCATAGGAAAAGGGCAGAAAATGATGGAAACACCACAGAAATGGTTCAGGGACAGCATAGGGAGGATGTCTGGATGCATCTTGGACTCCAACGTCACTGCTGGGAACGATGTTTCGCCCGTAGTACGCCATTTTTACAGACTGACCGTAAAACACACAAAAAGGAAGATAAAAACGACTTTAGGCGAAAAATTGTTACCAAACAGTATTTGCTGTATATTTACTTGTATATCATCTGCAAATTCTGAAAAAATGTCATCGATTTTTCTGAACTGGGGCCATGATTAAGAGGGAAACGTGCGCAGAGGCAAATTCTGCAAAAAATTTCATAGATTTTTCTGAACTGGGGCCATGATTAAGAGGGAAACGTGCGCAGAGGCAAATTCTGCACAAAATGTCCTCGATTTTTTGGAACTGGGGCCATGATTAAGAGGGAAATGTGCGCAGAGGCAAATTCTGCACAAAATTTCCTCGATTTTTCGGAACTGGGGCCATGATTAAGAGGGAAACGTGCGCAGAGGCAAATTCTGCAAAAAATTTCATAGATTTTTCTGAACTGGGGCCATGATTAAGAGGGAAACGTGCGCTGAGCCGACCATCTAAAACGTTATGGGTGAGGGTCTGCTGCGGAGCTGACCATCCTAAACATTATATGCGAAGGCCCGCTAGTGAGCTGACGCTATAAAACATTATATGAGAGGGCCCGCTAGAGAGCTGACCCAATAAAACATTATATAAGAAGGCCCGCTGGTGAGCTGACCTATACAAAAAGTTGTCAAACAGGGCCCGCTGGTGAGCTGGCCCTATATAAAAATTATATCACAGGGCCCGCTGGTGAGCTGGCCCTATATAAAAATTATATCACAGGGTATATGGAAGAGAGTCAACCATATACACGTTTTTTGGGTGGAAGGGGTGAATGGGAATACAGAGTATTCCCATCATTGTAAATAACATATATAAAGTGACTTTATGTTCACCCGGGGCTTTCCTCCAGTGGAGTGGAGAAGTCAGGGGAAATCCAGGCCTTGTTCATTTTTATAAGTGTCAACCTATCAGCATTTTCGGTGGAAAGGCGGATACGCTTATCTGTTATGATGCCACCAGCAGCACTAAATACCCACTCAGACAGAACGCTGGCGGCAGGGCAGGCCAGCACCTCCAAGGCGTAGAGTGCCAGTTCATACCACGTGTCCAGCTTGGACACCCAGTAGTTGTAAGGCACAGAGGGATCATTGAGGACGCTGACACGGTCTGCTACGTACTCCTTCACCATCTTCCAAAACTTTTCCCTCCTTGTGACACTAGGCTGCGCATCAGGGTGAGGGTGCTGGCGGGGTGTCATGAAGGTGTCCCACGCCTTGGAGAGTGTTGCCCTGCCTTTGTCGGAACTGCTGTGTGCTCCCCTTTTCTCCCCTTCTCTGTTGGCCAAGGTAGCACGTACTCTGCCGCCAGCGTTGTCAGATGGAAAATTTTGGAGCAATTTTTCAACAAGAACCTTCTGGTATTGCACCATTTTGCTTGTCCTCTCCACCGGAGGAATGAGAGATGAGAAATTCTCTTTGTAGCGGGGGTCCAGAAGGGTGAACACCCAGTAATCCGTGTTGTCTAAAATGCGTATAACGCGTGGGTCACGGGAAAGGCAGCCTAACATAAAGTCAGCCATGTGTGCCAGAGTACCAACAGGCAAGATTTCGCTGTCCTCACCAGGAGGATGACTCTCAATCTCCTCATCCTCTTCCTCCTCTTCTGCCCACCCACGCTGAAGAGATGGAACTAAAGTTCCATGGCTACCCTCTGTAGCGGAGGCAACCGTGTCTTCCTCCTCCTCCTCCTCCGCCTCCTCCAATTGTTGCTGAGAAGACAAAGTGAGGGTGCTCTGGCTATCACCTTGTGTAAGCTCTTCCTCCCGCATTTCCACCTCTTCCACATGCAAAGCGTCGGTTTTAATTGTGAGCAGCGAGCATTTCAGTAGACACAGAAGTGGGATGGTTACACTGATAATAGCGTTATCGCCGCTCACCATCTGTGTCGATTCCTCAAAATTGCGTAAAACCTCACAGAGGTCTGACATCCATTCCCACTCCTCACTTCTGATTAGAGGAAGTTGAACGGAGAGGCGACGACCGTGTAACAGCTGGTACTCCACTACTGCCCTCTGCTGCTCACAAAGCCGGGCCAACATGTGGAAGGTGGAGTTCCAGCGCGTGCTCACGTCACACAGCAGCCGGTGAGCTGGCAATTGTAAGCGCTGCTGCAGCTTCAACAGGCCGGCTGAAGCTGTTGATGACTTACGGAAATGTGCACACACGCGGCGCACCTTGGTCAAGAGATCATGCAAATTGGGGTAGGTTTTTAGAAATCGCTGAACCAGTAAATTAAATACATGCGCTAGGCATGGTACGTGTGTGAGCTTGCCGAGCTCCAAAGCCGCCACCAAGTTACGCCCATTATCACACACAACCATGCCTGGTTGCAGGTTGAGTGGCGAGAGCCACTGCTCGGTCTGGTGACTAATCCCCTGCAACAGCTCTGAGGCCATGTGCTGTTTGTCCCCAAGGCAGATCAGCTTCAGCACGGCCTGTTGACGCTTCCCCACTGCAGTGCTACACTGCTTCCAGCTACCGGCTGATGGGTGAGTGGCGCTGCGCGCAGAGAATTCGGAGGTGGAAACGGAGGAGGAGGAGCCAATAACGTAGGTGCTGGCGGAAACCCTGATGGAGGTAGGGCCCGCAATCCTCGGCGTGGGTAGCACCTGTGCCATCCCAGGGTCCGAGTCGCTCCCAGCCTCCACGACATTCACCCAGTGTGCCGTCAGGGAAATGTAGCGTCCCTGGCCACAAGCACTTGTCCATGTGTCAGTCGTTAAGTGGACCTTCCCAGTAAGTGCGTTGGTCAGGGCACGGGTGATGTTACGGGACACATGGTGGTGTAAGGCGGGGATGGCACACCGGGAAAAGTAGTGGCGGCTGGGGACTGCGTACCGAGGGACAGCTGCTGCCATCAGGCTGCGGAAGGACTCCACAAGCCTAAATGGCAGCATTTCGATGGCCAGTAATTTGGAAAGGTGTGAGGTTAGTGCTATGGCCTGTGGGTGGGTGGCTGGGTATTTTCGCTTGCGCTCAAATGCCTGGGGTAACGACATTTGGACGCTGCGCTGGGACAGGGAAGTGGATGTGGTCGCTGATGGTGCTTCAGATGGTACAGGTGCAGGGCGGGAGGTATGCGGGCCTGCGCCTTCGACAGGCGATTGGCCGGCACCGAAAACAGGGGAAGAGGAGGCAGTGGTGTGGCCTGCAGACACAGATTGGCGATCCGGGCGTTCCTCCCACTTATTACGGTGCTTGGATGCCATGTGTCGGATCATGCTGGTGGTGGTGAGGTTGCTAGTGTTCATGCCTCGGCTCATTCTGGTGTGGCACAGGTTGCAAACTACAATTCTTTTGTCGTCCGCACTTTCCTTAAAAAAACGCCATACCGCGGAACACCTAGCCCTTGGCAAGGGAGATTTACGCAAGGGGGTGCTCCGTGGAACATTTGCGGGCCGGTTTGGTGCGGTCCGCCTTCTTTCTTTAGCCACACCACTGCCTCTTCCAGCCTGTTGCGGTGCTGCAGATGGCTCACCCTCAGGACTGCTGTCATCGCTCGGCTCTCCACCTTCCCAGGTGGGGTCAGTGACCTCATCGTCCACCAAGTCCTCCTCCACTTCCTCACTCTGATCATCCTCCTCATTTCTTGATCCCACCACATATTCAGTCATTGACAACTGTGTATCATCCTCCTCATCAAGGTCTTGAGACAGTAATAGTGGTTGATTTGATGGCAACTGTGTCTCATCATCATCATCCACTTCATTTGACCTTAAATGCCGTTCCCCTCTGTCATCTTCTTGTGATTGGGTACCCTCTAGAGCTTGTGAATCAGGGCACAAGATGTCATGTTCCTCTGCAAGCGTGCTTGGAGAGAGGTTCAAATGAAGGATTGGTGATGAGACGAGCTCCTCACTATATCCCAGTGTGGGATCACTTCTTTGACCAGACCCTCTATGGTGGGAGGAGGGATGATGAGGGTGAGGATTATGTTGACCAGACTCTTGGCTACTGAGAGTGGACTTGGTGGAAGACAGGGTGGTGCTTAACCGACTGGAAGCAGTATCACGTGAAATCCAACCGACCACCTGTTCGCAGTGGTCTGACCTTGAGAGTGATGTCCTGCGACGCCCTGTAAACTGAGACATGAACTAGGTATGGTGGATGTCTTTCTTTCTTGTGCTCTGGCACCAGGCACAGTTTCTACGCGTCCTGACCCGCGCCCTGAACTATCAGGGTCACGTCCACTTCCCCGTCCCTTTTTACCCGCCTTCTTCATATTACACGGAATATGTGCTGCTAATCTGCAACTTTGAACACTAAACAGAATGTGCTGCTTATCTGCAACTTTGCACACTAAACAGAATGTGCTGCTAATCTGCAACTTTGCACACTAAACAGAATGTGCTGCTAATCTGCGGCTAGGCACAGTGAAAGGAATATGTGACGTTTATTTTTTACACTTTGCACACTAAACAGAATGTGCTGCTAATCTGCAACTTTGCACACTAAACAGAATGTGCTACTTATCTGCGGCTAGGCACAGTGAACGGAATATGTGACGTTTATTTTTTACACTTTGCACACTAAACAGAATGTGCTGCTAATCTGCAACTTTGCACACTAAACAGAATGTGCTGCTAATCTGCGGCTAGGCACAGTGAAAGGAATATGTGACGTTTATTTTTTACACTTTCCACACTAAACAGAATGTGCTGCTAATCTGCAACTTTGCACACTAAACAGAATGTGCTGCTAATCTGCGGCTAGGCACAGTGAAAGGAATATGTGACGTTTATTTTTTACACTTTCCACACTAAACAGAATGTGCTGCTAATCTGCAACTTTGCACACTAAACAGAATGTGCTGCTTATCTGCGGCTAGGCACAGTGAAAGGAATATGTGACGTTTATTTTTTACACTTTGCACACTAAACAGAATGTGCTGCTAATCTGCAACTTTGCACACTAAACAGAATGTGCTGCTTATCTGCGGCTAGGCACAGTGAACGGAATATGTGACGTTTATTTTTTACACTTTGCACACTAAACAGAATGTGCTGCTAATCTGCAACTTTGCACACTAAACAGAATGTGCTGCTTATCTGCGGCTAGGCACAGTGAACGGAATATGTGACGTTTATTTTTTACACTTTGCACACTAAACAGAATGTGCTGCTAATCTGCAACTTTGCACACTAAACAGAATGTGCTGCTAATCTGCGGCTAGGCACAGTGAAAGGAATATGTGACGTTTATTTTTTACACTTTGCACACTAAACAGAATGTGCTGCTAATCTGCAACTTTGCACACTAAACAGAATGTGCTGCTTATCTGCGGCTAGGCACAGTGAACGGAATATGTGACGTTTATTTTTTACACTTTGCACACTAAACAGAATGTGCTGCTAATCTGCAACTTTGCACACTAAACAGAATGTGCTGCTTATCTGCGGCTAGGCACAGTGAACGGAATATGTGACGTTTATTTTTTACACTTTGCACACTAAACAGAATGTGCTGCTAATCTGCAACTTTGCACACTAAACAGAATGTGCTGCTAATCGGCGGCTAGGCACAGTGAAAGGAATATGGGACGTTTATTTTTTACACTTTCCACACTAAACAGAATGTGCTGCTAATCTGCAACTTTGCACACTAAAAAGAATGTGCTGCTAATCTGCGGCTAGGCACAGTGAAAGGAATATGTGACGTTTATATTTTACACTTTCCACACTAAACAGAATGTGCTGCTAATCTGCAACTTTGCACACTAAACAGAATGTGCTGCTTATCTGCGGCTAGGCACAGTGAAAGGAATATGTGACGTTTATTTTTTACACTTTCCACACTAAACAGAATGTGCTGCTAATCTGCAACTTTGCACACTAAACAGAATGTGCTGCTTATCTGCGGCTAGGCACAGTGAACGGAATATGTGACGTTTATTTTTTACACTTTGCACACTAAACAGAATGTGCTGCTAATCTGCAACTTTGCACACTAAACAGAATGTGCTGCTAATCTGCAACTTTGCACACTAAACAGAATGTGCTGCTAATCTGCGGCTAGGCACAGTGAAAGGAATATGTGACGTTTATTTTTTACACTTTCCACACTAAACAGAATGTGCTGCTAATCTGCAACTTTGCACACTAAACAGAATGTGCTGCTAATCTGCAACTTTGCACACTAAACAGAATGTGCTGCTAATCTGTGGCTAGGCACAGTGAACGGAATATGTGACGTTTATTTTTTACACTTTCCACACTAAACAGAATGTGCTGCTAATCTGCAACTTTGCACACTAAACAGAATGTGCTGCTAATCTGCAACTTTGCACACTAAAAAGAATGTGCTGCTAATCTGCAACTTTGCACACTAAACAGAATGTGCTGCTAATCTGCAACTTTGCACACTAAACAGAATGTGCTGCTAATCTGCGGCTAGGCACAGTGAACGGAATATGTGACGTTTTTTTTTTAAATCTGTGCCCCCCCAAACAAAATATAACTGCTGCCCCCACACACACAACAGTCCTAAAAAGGACTTTTGGGTCTTTATATGTTGTTCAAACACACTTTTCTTCTCCCTACACTGACTTTCCCTTCCTATCCTCATCTCTCCCTGGCTAAGACTGAGCCGAACTCGCTGGTCAGGTGCTATACAGCACCCGATCACGGGTTCTGGCCAGCCAATCAGTGTAATGCCAGCAGCCAACATGGCTGCTGGCATTACACTGATGTCAGAGCCTCCCCGCACGTTTATTGGCTGCGCAGCAGCCGCGAAACGTGCGGGGAGGAGACCCGAACATGGCGGGCTAGCACATGCGGTACTCGTACGAGTACCGCCATGTGCCGAGCAGAGCGATGCTCGAGTCGAACCGAGCTTCGGCCGAGCATGCTCGCTCATCACTACTTGGCATCCATTAACTAACAATGACACAATGCAAAAGCTAGAATCCATCAGAATAAATTGTAGTGCATGTCTCTTATAGCATGTTACCATAGTATTTTTAAAAACATGCACAATGCTGGCATTGGTGGTTTATGCTTCTTCTTTTTAAAACACTGCAGCACTGTAGATGATGGTAGTATTAATATAATCCATTTTAGGAGAGGCAAAGATTGCCGTGTTTTCCCCGTATGTAGTCTCACGTCCTACACTATTAAAGGATCTCCCAAAGTACAAGACTAATCACATTTTAATTATGGTTTTCATAGCTGATACTTTTTTAATTTTGTGTGAATGGTTTAAAATAATGTAAATTACTTGCATTTTTGATGCAATATTGATATTTTGTCAGAAAGGGCAATGTCCCTCCAACCAAACAAAAAAATATGGTAATATCTTTTGTGATATTTTTTAAAAATGTTTTTATCTTTAAAAAAAATCATCCTCAAAATTAAAAATATACAGTGCTGTGCAAAAGTTTTAGGCAGGTGTGAAAAAATGATGTAGTTACCCTAGAGTAAGAAGGTGATAGCGAGCTACTGGTTTCTCTTGTCAGTGAACTTCCAGCCACTGCTTGGGTTTCTCTATTCTTCTTCCTCTTTGGTCTCTCCCTCTCCTCTTGCTGCCTTTCTGGTAGACTTGTGCGATTTGGGTTGGCGACATTCGAAATTTGATGAGAATGAGGTCATTTGGCGACATTCGGACCTTCTGACAGGCAAGGGTCGTTAGCCAAAAAAACATACGAATCTGACTAGCTCTGGTTCAAATGTCATTGAAACTTTCGGAAATTCGGCGACTACTACCCACGCTCAATTACTTTTCCTCCATATCTCTAGTCCAATTAGCTTCTCTGTTTCATGCTTTACTTTCCCGCTTTGTCTCTATTCCAATTAGCTTCTTTGTTTCATGATGGGGGTTAGACTAATGTCACAGACACCCAGGCAGACAACCTGCATTTCCTCATTGTATTGTTGGAGCTCAGAGAGAGAAGAAGGAGATAGAGAGTGTCCAGTTGTTGTGTAGCCAGGCAGTTAGCATTAGGCATAGGCAGGCAGCCAGAATTGGGGCCTTATTGCACACTGCAAGGGAGAGTGGTCTTTGTTCCTGTGCAAAAAATTAAAAATATTAGGGATTTGTTTAAATAATTTTCAGAATGACACATCAGCCAGTCTCACAGTTCTGCAGGCAGGCCTAGTACCTTATTACCACCACAAAGGAAAGTCACATTTGTTTCTGTGTTTAACATTAAAAATAATAGTAGGAATTTGTTTGAATAATTTTCAGTGACACTTCAGCCAGTCTCACAGTTCTGCAGGCAGGCCTAGTACCTTATTACCACCGCAAGGGAAAGTCACCTTTGTTTCTGTGTTTAACATTAAAAATAATAGTAGGAATTTGTTTGAATAATTTTCAGAGTGACACTTCAGCCAGTCTCACAATTCTATAGGCAAGCCTGGTACCTTATTGCGTCTGCAAGGGAAAGTCACCTTTGTTCGTGTATAAAATATTAAAGGTAATATTAAGGCTTTGTTTGAATAATTTTCAGAGTGACACAGCCAGTCTCACAGTTGTCGTGTGGCAAGGTTTTTGAATTTTAAAACTATTATAGTTCCCTACCTACCTAGAGACCTAGTGAACAACCTGATGTTCTTCGTCTTGGTACCATCTGCAGTGACACAGCAACCACTAATACCACCACAGTGATGTTGCTTTCAAGCAGAGCTAGCAGCAGCAGACGGGCAAAGAAGAGTACTTTGAGTAGTCAGACTCAGCAGCAGCACTCCAAACCAAACACTAGAAAGAAGAAGGGAACTGCAGGTTGTTCTACCTCTACTAGCAGGATAGAGAGGTCCGGGTCCTCCTCTGAGACCATGAAGCAGCCGTCACCTGTGTCTCGTCAGCTGTTTTGTGATGATCCCCCCAGAACCACCTGCACAATGACTATTGCCACTGCCAGTTTAGTCACCACCTCCACTACAACCAGTTCTGTAAACCTGGGGACACCTAGTGTGTGTAACACTACTGGTCGGACACTGCGGGCAGTATCAACACGGGATCTTTATAGCGAGCGTCCGTGTAAGCAGCCCAAATGGAAATTATTGCAGTATTTGGAGAAAATTTCTCCTGCCACCACTGTCACTGCCACTGAAAGCATATCTTCTCCAGAAAAGGTTATTAAGGGAAATAGTTTACCATTTCCCGGTAGCTACCAGGCAGAAGAGGGAATTGAGCAGGGCTCCGCAAGATCTGCAGCTGATGATGATTTTTCTTCCTGTCAAAACCTACAAGAGGTAGAAGACGAATCTGGGGGATCAAGGCCTCCTAATCTTGATTTGTCCCCTGAGCTTGATTTTTACAGTGACCTTGATTATTCCCCTGAGCTTAATTTTTCCCCTGCTTCCCATAGTACTCCTCCTGTTTCTTCAATTACACTTGTATCTTCTATTGATGACTAAACACCTGCCTCTCCAGTTCCATTTGAGTGTCCCAGTCAGGTAGTAGCTGCTAGAGTCTCCGCCACCAGTAGCACTGTTACTCCACTATCCGCCTCCAATCCCAGTCCCAACATCCCTGCTGCCATCTTTAGTTCTTTTGGTACCCCTATAAGGGTAAGTAGAAAGAAAAAGCAAAGTGAAGTTTCTCCAGCATGTGAAGATCAAGAAAGTGTCACCTCAGTTTCTTTTTCTCCACCACCTTCCAGAGTCATCCATTGCTCCAAAGCGTGGGACCATTTTGTGGTACTTGATGATGGCTGGCTAGCGAAATGCAAATTGTGTGGCAGGGAAGTCAGCCGTGGGAGGGTGTTGGGTCATCTAACCACCTCTGGGATGAACCAACACCTAAACAACTACCACAAGTCAGTGTTGATTAGTGCAGAAAGTGGCACTACTGCATACACCAGTGTCACACTCACCACCAGTAGGCAGGAGAAAGGCAGGGGGATCATGTCACATCTGGTCCTAAGAGTAGACAGTCACAGTCCATCCCAAAATCACTACAGGCCACAACAGAAAATTTTGGTGGGTTTCATTCAAAGGGGATGTGCAGACAGCAGTCCCAAAAAATCACACGCCTCATTGCACAGCTCATAGCTGTTGGGGGTGCTACTTTTAATTTGGTGGACGGGGAGCCCTTCCACCAACTTATGGAGGCTGTCACACCCCAATATAAAATTCCATCCCTCACCACATTGAGTAGAACTATAGTGCCCTCACTGTACCGGTCATGTGTTGGGCTTTTGAAGGACCTGCTAGGAAAAGCTGGTGGCCAGTCAGTGCACTTTACCACTGAATTATGGAGTGCTCCGAGTGGCTAGCATGGCTTCCTGTCCTTGACGGCGCATTGGTGGCAGCCCAGTGTGTTGAAAGACACATCATTACCAACAACAAGTTCAAGTGCAGTAGCTAAGCAGGCAGGGCACCTCTCTTTCCTCCTCCATGCTGAGGTAATGGATCAGCAGCACACCTCAGATAACATTTGCAAAGCACTGCAGAACATGGTGGCACAGTGGCTAGGGGAGCGGGCAGGCACACAGGCACAAATGAGATTTGTGGTCACTGATGGTGCAGCTAACATGATAAAGGCTCTCCGGGATGGCAGATTTGTGGGTGTGCCTGCTTAGCACATGTCCTGCATCTGGTAGTGAAGGCTGCTCTCGAGGATGGCAGTAACACTGGAAGGTTGCCAGCACTTCTGGAGTCATGCCAACAAATTGCTGACCACTTCCATCGGAGCATCAAAGATAGCCAGCTCCTCAGGGAGGAACAGAAAAAGGCAGACATCCTAGAGCACCGCCTGAAACAAGATGTTGGGACCAGGTGGAACTCCACCTTAGATACACTAGAGCGTATCCTAGAGCAGAAAAATGCAATTCACACAAAGTCATATCACCATTTCATTGGTAGTAACAGAACACTGGACAGTGCTGACTGGGCCCTGATGGAACAGGTAGTGACAGTCCTCACGTGCTTTCCGTGCTTTGATGGAAATTTTAAGCAAAGAGAACGCTAGCCTGGCAGAAGTCATTCCCCTCTTCACACACCTCTCATAGTAACATAGTAACATAGTAATTTAGGTTGAAAAAAGACTTGCGTCCATCTAGTTCAACCTTTTCCTATTCCTGTTTACCATCGTTGATCCAAAAGAAGGCAAAAAATCCCCCCTCAATTAGTAATTTAAAATTCTGCCTTGAATGGGGGGAAAAAAATTCCTTCTTGATTCCAAATGACAATCAGATTCCTCCCTGGATCAACAAGCCCCAACTAAATATTCATCCCAATACTAACGTACATAGCCCTCTATGGTATGCTCTTTTAAATAAGTATCCAGGCCCCTTTTAAAGGCATCTAATGTTTTTGATAGCACTACCTCCTCCGGCAGTGAATTCCATACCTTTATTGTCCTTACTGTAAAGAAACCCTTCCGCTGTTGTAGATTAAATCTCCTTTCCTCAAGTCTAAGCGGGTGGCCTCTTGTCCTGTGTACTGTTCTGTTAATGAACAGGTCTTTGTATGGGCCCTGAACATATTTATATAGTGTTATCATATCCCCTCTAAGACGCCGTTTCTCTAGTGTGTACAAGTTTAACGTTTCTAGCCTTTCTTCATAACTAAAGCTTTCCATTCCCCTTACTATTTTTGTAGCCCTCCTCTGCACTCTCTCTAGTTCCATAATGTCCTTTTTCAGAAAGGGAGCCCAGAATTGAACAGCATATTCTAAGTGGGGTCTTACCATGGACCTGTAAAGAGGCATAATTATATCTTCCTCCCTTGAGTCAATACCCCTTTTAATACATGCCAATATCTTATTGGCCTTTGCAGCTACCAGTTGGCACTGCATGCTACTGCTAAGTCTATTGTCTACCATTACTCCCAAATCCTTTTCATTTGTAGATTTCCCCAGAGAAACACCATTTAAACTATATGTTGCATTTTTATTATTATACCCAAAATGCATAACTTTACACTTGTCTATATTGAATCTCATTTGCCACTTGCCTGCCCAGTTACTCAATTTGTCCAAATCCTCTTGTAATGAAGACACATCCAGTTCAGACTTTATTACCTTACTTAATTTTGTGTCATCGGCAAACACTGATACATGGCTCCTTATGCAATAAACAAATTAAAAAGAAGAGGACCCAGGACAGATCCCTGAGGTACTCCACTTATCACGTTTATCCAACTGGAGAACTTGCCATTTACTACCACTCTTTGCATTCTATCTTTCAGCCAATTTCCAATCCACACACAAACATTTTCCCCTAGGCCTATTTTATTAAATTTGTACAGTAACCTCTTGTGTGGAACTGTATCAAATGCCTTGGCAAAGTCTAAATAGATCACATCAACCACCGCTCCCGCATCTATATTGTTACTCACTTTTTCATAAAATGCGATCAAGTTCGTTTGACAAGACCTATCTTTCACAAAGCCATGTTGGCTATTGCTAATGATATTCCTGTTCCAGCAGAATTCTTGAATATATTCCCTTAGCAACCTTTCAAACAGCTTCCCTACCACAGATGTCAAGCTTACAGGTCTGTAATTTCCTGGCTGTGACTTTGATCCCTTTTTAAATATGGGCACCACATCTGCTTTACGCCAATCCATGGGCACTATACCTGAAATAAAAGTATCCCTGAAAATCAAATATAACGGTCTGGCCAGGGTCTGGCTTAGCTCTTTAAGTCCCCGTGGGTGTATACCATCTGGCCCCAGAGCTTTGTCTACCTTAACACCATTCAAATGTTTTAACACTTTATCTTGTGTTAGCCAGTCCCATGCTTGCTGTGACTGGTCTGTAAAAATAGTCTGCAGATTCTTGTCCATTGGGTCTTCCTTGGTAAAAACAGAAGAAAAGAAATTATTTAAAATATCTGCCTTCTCTCTGTCCCCCTTGACCATCTCACCTGTTTCAGATAACAAGGACCCAACATTATCAGACTTTAATTTTTTGCCATTAATGTATTTAAAGAATTTCTTTGGGTTGCTCTCCTTAGCAATATTTTTTTTCATTCTCCAGTCTAGCTAATTTAATAGCCTTTTTGCAGGGATTGTTGACATTTTTGTATACTGCAAATGCATGATCCCTCAGCTTTGTAATGTTTAAATGCCGCTTTCTTGTTATTTATTTCATGAATTACTTTACTGGTTAGCCACATTGGCTTTAATTTGCTTCTTTTGTATTTGTTTCCAACAGGGATAAATTTATATGTGTATTTTTGCAATGTTATTTTGAATGCATTCCACTTACCTTCTGTGTTTTTTCCTGAAAATATTTTATCCCAGTTAACGAGACCAAGGGATGAATTAAATCTGCTAAAGTTGACCTTTTTAAAATTCAGTGTTTTGGTGGGACCCATACTAAATTGCTTTTTTGAATTTATCTCAAATGATACCATGTTATGGTCACTATTCCCCAAGTGCTCCCTAACTTGGATGTTAGAGATAAGTTCTTCATTGTCAGTTATTACCAGATCCAGACATGCACTCACTCTGGTTGAGGTCTGCACTAGTTGAGACAAAAAATTGTCATTCAACAAGTTCAGAAACTTGCTGCTTTTAGCAGAATTAGCTGTTCCATTTTTCCAGTCTATTTCTGGATAATTAAAATCCCCCATAATTAAAGTTCTCCCCATTTGAGAAGCCTTTTCTATTTGCATTAATAGCTTTGATTCCTCAAGGTCACCAATGTTTGGTGGTTTATAACAAATACCCACTAGTATTTTTTGGGCAGTTTTACCCCCAGTGACTATTTCAACCCACAGGGATTCCACATGTTCACTACTGTCATCACATATATCTTCCCGCAATTGAGGCAATAATGCTGGTTTGACATACAGGCAGACCCCACCACCTCTTTTGTTTGACCTATCTTTTCTAAATAACATGTAGCCCTCCAAATTGATTGACCAATCATGTGTGTCATCCCACCATGTTTCTGTTATGCCTATCAAGTCATAGTTTTCAATTTCAGCTACCAGCTCCAGTTCCCCTATTTTACCAGTTAAACTTCTGGCATTTGCAAGCATACTATTTATGCCACTGCTATGTTCCATTTGTGATTTAATTTTAATGTGGTTTATAGGCTTTTCCCTATCATCTGTACTAACCCCGCCCCCAGATCCTCCCACCTGGTTATTAACTACATCCCCTTCCCTTTCTATGCTATCTATCCCAGTATTTATTGGTCCCTCTCCCCCCCTTCCTAGTTTAAAATCTCCTCCAGCCGTCTAGTCATCCTCTCCCCAAGCACTTGAGACCCTCTTGCATTCAGGTGCAATCCATCCCTGCTATACAGATTGTACCCCAAAGCAAAATCAGCCCAGTGCTCTAAAAACCCAAAGCCCTCCTTCTTACACCAAGACTTCAGCCATGCATTGAGCTCCCTAATCTCCCGCTGTCTCTCTGGCGTAGCGCATGGCACAGGTAGTATCTCTGAGAATACTACCTTGGAGGTCCAGTTCCTAATCTTACTGCCTAAATCCCTAAAATTACCTTTTAGGACTCTCCACCTTCCTCTTACTTTGTCATTGGTACCAATATGCACCAAGACAGCTGGATCCTCTCCAGCTCCTCCCAATAATCTGTCCACCCTGTCTGCAACATGCCAAACCTGGGCACCCATAAGACAGCAAACCATTTGGTTGCTGCGATCAGAGACACAGATTACCCTATCTGTTCTCCTAATAATGGAGTCCCCTACCACCACAACCTGCCTAGGCTTCACTTTCCTCTGGATCCCCTCTGTGCTAGAGGAGCTGTTCTACCGGCTGTTAGGGAGAACAGTCTTCTCCAAAAATTCCACTTCTGGGTTTGCCTCCCCAACATCTTCACTTAAATGAGCAAATTTGTTTGGATGGAAAAACTCAGGACTGGCTGCCCTCTTCCTCTTCCCTCCCCCACTGCAACCACTTCTAACTCTCACTCGCCTTAAAATTTATGTTTCTGCCCTTCTAACGAAGCTGAAGAAGGAACTGACTCGGGGCACGGAAGAGCGCATGGACGATTGTCCCGAGTTAATGCTTGCCACAATTTGCGATCCTTGAATCAAAGGCAAGATGGCACTTAGTTCCAATTCACTCACTGCCTGGAGGGAACAATTGAGAGTGAGGGTGCATGAGAGGCAAAGAAAAAACAGGATGCAGTCACAGGAGGCGGGAGAAGATTCCGCAGATGAGCTGGAGGAGTGTGGTGGTCTTCCGGCACCTAACAGTAGCAGCGCCAGTAGCATGTCATTTCCTTCCAGTGGAGCAGCTGCTGCTTTTTATGCTGAGGCAATGGACAGATTATGCTTTGGACAAAACAAACAGCTCCCCATCAATAGAAAAATGCAGAGTATGAGGTTAAGGCTTACCATGCGGAACCTTCTTTGCCCCCAAGTACAGATCCATTGACTTTCTGGGATAACAAGAGGGCTGTGTGGCCTACTTTATCCCTGGTAGCCCAGAAGTTGCATTCTTGCCCCCCAACCACTGTCCAGAGTCAGCGGGTATTTTCCGTAACTGGAAATATACTTAGCCCCCAGCGCTCTCAATTGACCCCCCAGCTCATGAAGCAAATTACTTTTTTAAAAGTCAACCTGCCAAAGCTGGGTTACCCTGCTCTCAGGTTTGATGGAGATTAGAAGAAAAAAGTACCATAGTGCCATAATATGCTGAGGGCTCCAGCTTACCCAGGTTTAGAACCGTGGTATGTTGGGCAAAGGACACCCCCCTGACTTGGTGGGACACGTGGGGGGGATTTAAAGTCTACATTGTTGTCCCACTATACAGGTTGTTCAGTCTGGCACTATTGTTTTTTCATCTCTTGTAAAAAAAGTCTGCAGTGTATATCTACTGAGTCCTGGCTGCTCCAGTGTTCTGAAGTTTGCTGCTGGCTACACCTCCAGTGGTGCTGTCATCCTGAGTCTGTCTCGTACCAGTCATCCTCAGTTTTGTAGTCTCTTGTAAAAAAAGTCTGCTGCATTTCTACTGAGTCGTGCCTGATCCAGTGTTCTGCAGTTTGCTGCTGACTACATCTCCAGTGTTCCAGTCATCCTGAGCCTGCCCTGCACCAGTCATCCTCAGTCTTCCTTCTTCCTTCAAATTTAGCTACATACATACTTCATCTACTTCATCCATAGTACCATAAGGCTAAATGTACACCTTACCCTGAACCACCATCTTCATTTAGACCCTGGAAATGGTTCCATTCATTTAATTTTAATTTTTTATTGTATTTTTAAAGGTATTTTAAGTTGCCGAATAATTCGGACCGTCGCCGACTTTCGTCCAAGTCGAACAAGTCGGATCCGAATTGCAGAATCGACGAATGAAACAAAAAAAATTAGTCCGGCATTGAATTTTACCAAAAATAGTTGTCGTGCACAAGTTTACTTTCTGGAGAGTCAGGGGGTACATGAGCAGAATCCTCTCACAGACCATGCTCCTGGAGTCCTGTTGCCTACTAATTGACATGATAAGTAATTGATTTTCTTCCACTTTTGAGTCATGCTTGTCTCTTGGAATATTAGTACCAGAATATTTAGTGTGTTATTGTTCCCACCAGAGAGAGAAGCTAAGATCTTGAGGTATATATTATCTTAGCATATCATTTATTTACTATCATGTGCGCTCCCCATATATATACTTGATACTTTTTGTGGAGCTACACTCCCTTACATCTATGTAGACAGGATTCAATTATTATCATTGTGTATCTAAAGGTCACTATCATTATCCTTGTGTATCCTGGCTGTTATGCATAGGAGATTGGTTACACAGGAAACAGTAGCACTATTGTTCTTAATTGTTTTTATTGTATCATCCCTTTTGAAATGTTTTCTACCAATAAAATAATATCTATTTGTATACAAGTTTACTTGGTCGGAGTGCCTCAATTAAGACATTCTGTCAGGAATGCCACTTACTTTGTG
Organism: Rhinophrynus dorsalis; assembly: GCA_037306005.1. Lineage (NCBI taxonomy): Eukaryota > Metazoa > Chordata > Amphibia > Anura > Rhinophrynidae > Rhinophrynus > Rhinophrynus dorsalis. Next base: position 271,818,034 of record CM074724.1, read on the forward strand.
GCATGTCCTATTGTTTATATTGTGTATTAGATTGTACAACATTTTTATGTGTTCTTTGGACCAGGTTCCCTTTGATATTTCCAGTGCCTGCCTTACTTTCTTTATTATATAGAGGCTCGCCTAATGTCACACTTGCCATTTCTTGTTGACTTGAAGAAGACAGACTGGCAGCAGTAGCAGCAGGCACAGGCAGCTGATCTGTGCTCCTGGTGGTGGTGGTATTATTGTGGTGGTAACAATTTTGCCTTTTTCAGGATCATGTTCCACATGGACAATGCCATAGGGGAAGGGGACTTCTAGGGTCAAGGGAATGGTGTGGGCTTCCTTGACTGCTAGTGTGGATGCTCTCAATTGCTTCTCCTACCACTCACCTACCACTAGTCCCACCGGCTACTTCATCATCACTGTCACTAGTACTACCACTAACACCAACTACATCAAGTTCACTTCCGGAATACGTCACGCTTTTATATCGAAAAGGCGAGAAAAATGTAAATCAATTGGCGAAAACGTTCTAGTCTAGTCTTTCTGGTGAAGAATGTTTACTAATGGGCGAAAAATGCGAAGATTTTAATCACTGTTTTTAAAGTGGATTTTTCAGTGAAAATGCAGATAACAACGTGGTTTTCGCAGACTTTTTCGTGCGAACACAGCAGGACCTTTCGCCCACACATAATCTTGGAGAACTAACCACAGTTCTTTTGTGGGTTTAGGCAGCCTCAATTGCTTCTCTCTCTTCATGTAATCCCAGACAGACTCGATGATGTTGAGCGATCGGGGCTCTCTGGGGGGCCGTACCATCACTTCCAGTACTCCTTGTTCTTCTTTATGCTGGAGATAGTTCTTAATGACTTTGGTTGTATGTTTGGGGTCCTTGTCATTCTGCAGAATAAATTTGGGGCCAATTAGATGCCTCTCTGATGGTATTGTATGATGGATAAGTATCTGCCTGTACTTCTCAGCATTGAGGAGACCATTAGTTCTGACCAAATCCCCAAATTTCATTTGCAGAAATGCAGCCGCAAAATTGCAAGGAACCTCCACCATACTTCACTGTTGCCTGCAGACACTCATTCTTGTACAGCTCTCCAGCTTTTGGTGAACAAACTACCTTCAGCTATAGCCAAAGCACCTGCTGCCATTTTTCTGCACCCCAGTTCCTGTCTTTTCATGCATAGTTGAGTCGCTTGGCCTTGTTTTTCCCTGTCGGAGGTATGGCTTTTTGCCCGCAAGTATTCCATGAAGACCACTTCTGACCAGACTTCTCTGGACAGTAGAAGGGTATACGAGGGTCCCAATTCTGAGCTGATGGCACTGCTGGACATCTCCCAATTGTAAAGGGAAGTAAGCATGATGTTTCTTTTATCTGCTACACTACGTTTCCTTGGCCAACCACTGCGTTGACTGTCCTCAATGTTGCCCATTACTTTGTGATTCTTCAAAAGAGCTTGCACAACACATCTGGAAACCCCTCTCTGCCTTGAAATTTCTGCCTGGGAGAGACCTTGCTGATGCAGTATTACTACCTTGTGTCTTGTTGTTGTGCTCAGTCTTGCCATGGTGTATGATTTTTGACATTAAAGGGATAGTAATACTTTGTTTTAACTTTATTTTATTTTGTGGGCATTAAAAAAACATGAAGAATGATATAAGTCTTATCTCTCAAACCTTCATGGTTTAAGAGATATTCACAAGCAAAGTGTCCCCCTCCCGCCCCTTTTACTGATGTAACACTTCTCAGCCAGGGCAGAAGGGAGCTGCCCAGGTAGACTGCAGAGAGGGACAATCTTCAATTAAGATAAGGGAAAAACCTGAAAAGCTTGTCAAGGGGGGCAGGGATTTCATTGTTTTCATAGGAATAAGAGTGTCCCCTTCTGTTATCTGTCCAGTCTATGAACTGCATTCCACATCTGAGAAGAGATTGTTTACAGTAGGTAAAAGGGGCGGGAGGGGGAAACTTTGCTTGTGAATATCTCATAAACCATAAAGGTTTGAGAGATAAGACTTATATCATTCTTCATGTTTTTTTAATGCCTACAAAATAAAATAAAGTTAAAACAAAGTATTACTATCCATTTAAACTGTCTTCAGCTGTTTCTATTTCAGTTAATGATTGTGTTTTAACCCACACATTAAACTGATGATCATTAGCACCTGTTTGATATAATTATTTAATCATATACTTGACTATATGCCAACAAAATTCCTGATTTTGTGGAAGTGTACCTAGAAGAAGTGATGCTGTTTTGAAGGCAAAGGGTGGTCATGCCAAATATTGATTTGATTTAGATTTTTCTTCTGTTCACTCACTTTGCATTTTGTAAATTGATAAAAATAAACTATTAAAGCGGAACTACCACATGTTAACAACTTTAGCTTCAATAACTCCGCATCTGGCGACTAGCTGCTTAGTAGTGCTAGTTGCCAGAATTATTACCTTGTAAAGGAGAAATAGCTATTCTTCCCCAGCTGTCAGGTAGGATGGATTGCGGACATCTTGCCATAGTGACGTCTGAGTGCCTGCACTGCCAGTCCCTTCTGGAGCCGAACGGCTCCTAGCAACGCCTCCTAGAGCCATCTGGGACTGAGAGAGCAGGCACGCGGACGTCACTATGGCAAGATGTCCGCAATCTGTCCTGCCTGTCACCCAGGGAAGAATGGCTATTTCTCCTTTACAAGGTAATAATTCTGGCGACTAGCCTTACTAAGCAGCTAGTCGCCAGATGCGGAGTTATTGAAGCTAAAGTTGTTAACATGTGGTAGTTCCTCTTTAACTTGTCTATTTTTTTTTTAAAGCATTCTTACTTTACAGCATTTTTTCACACCTGCCTCGAACTTTTGCACAATACTGCATATTTGTGGACAGTTTTTATTGTCATGTAGAGCAGTGATTCTCAGCTCCAGACTTTGGGGCACACCAACAGGCCATTTTTTCAGAATACTTAATAAGGACAGGTAGATTAATTAATTGTTTTTGCATGGCAGTGACTATCCAGCCATAGATATAGCCACCTGTTAATGTTTTTGTTGCAAAAAAAAGTATTGTTCTTACCTTAAAATTTTTATTTTTGAAAAGGTTTACAGCTTACAGTTTGCTATTATTATAAAATATTTTGTTTCATTTATAAATGTTAATTAAAAATGTGTTTAAGGTTGTGGAAAAACAAATCATGTTTATTTTGTAAATTATTGTTAATTATATTTTAATATACCAATGATTCAATTGGGTCTCATTGTAGAAATAAAGTAAACAATCATGCTTTAAAGATAAACTAGATAAGTTATGTTCTTTGGAGGGATTTAGCATTTTTGTCTCACTTAAAAACCTAATACATGTAAAAAACGTTATGTCCAGCAAATTTATCTATACATATCAATTGTGGATTTAGCAAGCAATTAGTTATAATTTTCAATGGAGTATTGTTCAGTGACTTTGGTATTAGCTTGTCAAGGACAATGAAAGAAAGGCATTCTACATAACCCACTACAGCTAACTTTATTTTTTGCCAAGGCAGAAAGTAATAATTCCTGGATAAATACTATGCTTACGTTTTCTTTTTGAATTACACTATTTCCATGAGCATATAATTTTGAGTTTATTATCAGTTTTTGTTGAGGCTGGAGTACATTATGAAAAAATGACCCCGGTATACAAATCAATCTATTCAACATTCTTAACAACTACTCCAAGCAATAATCTTTGATATCAAAGCCAATCACCATTGTATGCTACCCCATATCTATCCATTTTTGTAATAACCACTTGCGATATGGATCCTATATTTTTGAAAATGAACTAACAAATGGCGCATACAATGACTTTGATTTTAATACGAGTATGTATTTCTTATAAGAACTTTATTATTTGAAATGCACAGTACATTAATTTTTGGTTTGCACAAAACAAAAGGGTGAGAAATAGAAAAATGTGTGTTTTCTCTTAAATGTAAAAGATAACATTTTACATTAATGCAACATTTTATGGCATCCTTTGCAGCTTAAAGGGGTATTATAGCATCAATGAAAGAAAAAAAGATAGTTCTCTTAGAGCAATGGAACCACATACCTTATAGCTTGTAACTCACCTCATTTCATTTGTATGCACATACTGAAAATGGACATCAACAGCTCTGTGTGATAAAAATGCTTAAAGGGATAGTAATGTTTCATAATAAAAGCAGCTCTAATTAATCATCATAATATTTGGACTTTGGAGAGTGTTATTTCAATTCTGTCAGAGTTGTAGTTCAAGAGTAATTCAATGATAAAGTATCCCCCTCCCGCCCCTTTTACTGATGTAACACTGTTCAAAAGGGAGGTGCCCAGGTAGACTGCAAAGAGGGACAATCTTCAATTAAGATAAGGGAAAAACCTGAAAAACTTGTTAAGGGGGGCAGGGCTTTCATTGTTCTCATAGGACGAAGATTGTCCCCTTCTGTTATCTCTCTGGTCTTACAAACAGATTCCACATCTGAGAAGAGATTGCTTACACTAGGTAAAAGGGGCAGGAGGGGAAACTTTGCTTGTGAATATCTCTCAAACCATAAAGGTTTGAGAGATAAGAGTTGTATTGTTCTTCATGTTTTTTTAATGCCTACAAAATAAAATAAAGATAAATCAAAGTATTACTATCCGTTTAACTTGACACTCAAAAGAGTGAAAGGAAGGCTGCTGAACTCTCTGTACAGGAGCTGTTCTTTCAAAATGTTCATCAGGGGGCTTCTATGTAGATAAGTGATAGGTTCCATGAACGAGTGATGTGTTTATGCCATACATAGCTGTAGATATCCATAATCTGCAAGGGGATGACAATGAGTCTAGATGACTTACAAGCTACCGGAATTATTTTTTCATAAGTCTGAGGGCACTGCCACTTCCATAAAGGGGCAGTAATGCAAATACTCTTTTAAATGACTGGCATTGCAATCTGAGTTATGGCAACATAGCTCCCATTGCTTCATATGCCCTTGTTTAAATTTGCCCCTTCTAGATCACAGAATCCTGCAAAGTTGGGTGAAGTCAGAGCCTAACTGGGCACTCATGGGAGCTACGTCTTCTATATGGAAGCCCTGTGTAAGCAAATCCTCAATCAATGGGCTTCCATGGGGATGTGATAAAGTTTACCTTGGTGAAGCTTTACATCATATATTTTAATTTTCATTTGTAATTGAGTTCAAAATCTACTATTGCACGTTAATATAATTGCTAATTCATCCATCATTGAGAATCTTAAGTAGTCAATAATCATCTTGTGCACTGGCAGCATAACGATTCGGGATGAGTACTAGATAGGCACGAAAGTGTCTTCCATAAGGTTTTTGTAGTGAAACATTTCCAAGCACTAGAAGCACAATGTTTCCAATGACTAAGTTTGAGTATAACAATATAAAAAATGTTTCAACAAATGGTTTGCAGCTGTTTCAAATAACAGATGTAAAAACATTTGTAGTAATCAAACAATGGTAAGAGCCAAATATTTTCATTTGACCAGTTTTATTTTAAAGAAGCAGTAAACCTTTACTATGAAAAATATGTTTATTGTAGGGCTTTTTCTTCTGAGTAAAACAGGGGTATGTTTATGGCTTGGTGAAGCTTTAGTCCAAAGTTATTAAAAAGTTTGAGCTCAAGCTTTATTTGATACCAGGTAGTGCTGTTGCTGCCTGTTTAGAGCTCACTGTCTCACACAAAGGTTTCCGATAGATAGTTCTAGAAAAAACAGTATCTGGTGACGAAACATCTTGAATTCAAGTTATCATGAAAAATTCAAGTTTGCATTTTAATATCTTGAATTCAAGTTTGCATTTTAATAACTTTTAAAGTAGCATGTCCCAGCATTTGACATACCCTTGTTCTACTCACAGGAAAAGTCATACAACATATATATTCATAATTTGGGTATATTGCCCCTTTAAATTTGGCTTGTAGATGTACTAAAAAATGCGTACACACTATCGATGTTTAAATTTTATTTTAAACTTTGATAAATGCTTTCCAATCTGTTCACGCTTATCATGTTTCATTTCCATGTTTTTCTGAGTGGTACTTCATTCATTTAATGTGGTCAACCTTGTGTGCTCCCATGTGACAAAACCTGTACAAATTCTCAAAGTCCTTGTCTATTTGAGTATCGGTAACAACTCATAGAAGGGAAATGTACAATTCACTCATCTTTTATCCACGTGTAATCACTTGTGCAGCTCAGATTTTCTTGATCCCATGTGTGTTAACTGGTTACATGATAAGTCACTGTCCTCCTCTTCACATGAAAAACATCAACGTTTTCCTCGCAGGATTTGCTGCACTACCAGAAGTAGTTCAGTATTGACTGTATCCAGTTGGAAACAAGTTTACAGTTGTTACATTTACACCGATTAACCCGTTTCTTGAACAAACTCTTTGAATAATGCCAAATATCCCTGATCCTGTTCTGATCTGCAGTTACTGAACCAGATCAGTTCTTGTCTTCACTAACAAATTGTGCTTGCTGCAGTATTGCCTGAGGCTGCTAAACTGGACCTGTTCCAGTTCTTCACTGTCTGACATGTGCTTCTTCCTTGCTTGTTTTAGCCTGTCTCCAACAACTTCAACTGGTGCTCAGCTGCTGTAACTGCAGCCAGTCTCCAGTACTTCTACCTTATGCCTAGTCTAGTCAGCAGTCTTGAATATTTGTTTGTTGCTACCTGGCAATAGGCTCTAGAATTCTACTTGTGACTATTTCTACAATCCGTGCTGAGTCATCTTGAGCATAGTTCAGGTCATCTGGTATTTGCTATCCAACCTTCTGGTTGGCACCTTTACTCGGCTTAGACCACAGCAGGAGTACACAGTGGTCTGTGTACATTCTCATGCACCACACTCTAGCACCGTACTGTGGTACTTTGTGGCTCAAAATTTAAACATTTGTGTCCAGCAAGACAGTATCCTGTGATGGAAAGATAGGAGCCATCCACCATTTTTCCAGTTGTTGAACTATGGGAAATGAATTAACTTGTTGACACTTCAAACTGTAAAATCATTTGCCTAAATAAGACTTAAATGGATAGTAATGTTTCACAAAAACAGCAGCTCCAGTTAATCTTCATTGTATTTGGCCCATGGCGTGTGTTATTTCAATACTGTCAGCGTTGTAGTTCAAGAGTAATTGAATGATGAAGTATCCCCCTCCTGCCCCTTTTACTGATGTAACACTGCTCACCTCAGAGCTGCAAGGTGGTGCCCAGGTGGATCGCAGAGAGGGACAATTTTCAATTAGAATAAGGGAGAAACCTGAAAAATCTGTCAAGGGAACAGGGCTTTCATTGTTCTCACAGTAAGAAGATTGTCCCTTGCTGTGAGCTGTCTGGTCTCAAGACCAGATTCCACATCTGAGAAGAGATGGCTTACACTAGGTAAAAGGGGCGGGAGGGGAATACTTTATCATTCAATTACTCTTGAACTACAATGCTGACAGAATTGGAATAACACTCTCTATGGCTTAAATACTATGAATATTAATTGAAGCTGCTGTTTTTGTGAAACATTACTATCCCTTTAAATACAAAGAACTTTTTATCTGTTGTGTAATTTCCCTTTAGTTGTGAATGGCTATCTGGATCAGAGTCTAAAGTCTATAACAAATTCAGGGTTCAATTCAATTACCTGTGTTAGTTAACCTAAACTAACATCAGTAGTTTTAAGTAGGGGTGGGCAAAAGAGCCTGTCGTGTTTCTGCGAAAAAATTAGCGAAAACCACTTTGTTGTCTGCTTTCTCATAGGAAAATTTGCTTTAAAACCAGCAATTAAAATCTTTGCTTTTGTCACCCATTGGCAAAAATTCTTCTCCATTTTCTCAATGGCTAGAAAGTTTCCGAAACAAAAATCTAAACCGCACCAAATTGGAATCACTCTATATCAGACCTTGGTTAAAATCAAGCAGTACCTTTATTATTCACCATTAATAACATCATCATTCTTCCTAGGTCACGGTTAGTTGGGAGGAAAGCAACCAGGTTACAAACAGATCACAGATTCATCAACATGTTTTGCGTTCTCTACATCATGATTAAGCTTAGAGAATGCGACACATGTTGATGAATCTGTGATCTGTTTGTAACCTGGTTACTGCCCTCCCAACTAACCGTGGATGGGAATGGGACCCTCTGGCTCTCCAGAAAGGCAACAAGAGGTGAGCCAGATATCAAAAAGGAGCAAGAATAGAGAAACTCAGGCAGAGGTTGGAAGTTCAATGACGAGCGAAACAACTAGATCACCATCGCCTTCTTCCTCTAGGGTAACAACTACATCTTCTGCCAATCCGCCTTGTTCATCTTTACCTCCACCAGCAAATGGTAGATGTGGGATGTGGCATTTCATGTCCACCCATTGCACACTGTGTGGTGCACTGACCACATGGCAGAGTGGTGGAGGAGAATCGCAAGCAGGGCATCAAGCAGCATCTGAGGATATTCCATCATGCAGAATATGCTAAGATGGTGGCAGAGAAGGTTCCCCACACCCATCAACACAGGCACCCTCATGCCCCTTTTATACTATGCCTTTGGGAAATAAAATAATATTTGTTTTATGTTGTGTGTAACTTCAGCGTTCCCACCGATTTCAATGGAATGAGCTAAATGAAAAAGTGGAAAAATGGTACTTTTAGCAGGAAATTATTTGCAAGGCAGGAAGTGCTATTATTCACTGATTTTGGTTTGAGGCAAACTTTTTAACCCATCCCTAGTTTTAAGTCCCTGTTTGTTGTTCTATTACCTACGCTGTGACAAACTACCAACCGATAAAAATGTACAACAGGAGCTAGATTAGCACCTATTGAGAACAATGAGTGGATTTGCAGTTCAGTTACATGTGGTGGCTAGTAACACGTATTAAGGACTCTCTATTTTGCATTAAAGCGGAACTTTCAGCATAGGTAAAGTCACCCTGCAATAATTAGGCAGGTGGTGACTAGCTTAATGATAGTTATCTTACCTTTTAGAATTCCTCCTTTCTAAATAAATCTTTATTCTTCCAAGACCAGAAGCCAGGCATCAGTGCAGACATCTTATCTGCACGCCTGCACTGTCAGCCCTGGTCTCCATTGAGAACTATTGCACTGTGCCACAGGGTAACCGGAAGGGACTGACGGCGCAGGAACGCAGACGGCACTAACATGGCCGTTATTCTCAGCAGATTAAAGATTTCTTTAATTCTAAGAGGTAAGATAACTATTATTAAGCTAGTCGCCACCTGCCTTATTATTTCAGAGTGACTTTAAGCTGAAAGTTCCACTTTAAAAGTATAGTAATGGTTCATAATAAAAGCAGCTCTAATTAATCATCATAGTATTTGGACTTTGGAGAGTGTTATTTCAATTCTGTCAGAGTTGTAGTTCAAGAGTAATTCAATGACAAAGTATCCCCCTCCCGCCCCTTTTACTGATGTAACACTGCTCAGAAGGGAGGTGCACAGGTAGATTGCAGAGAGGGACAATCTTCAATTAAGATAAGGGAAAAACCTGAAAAAGGGGGGCAGGGCTTTCATTGTTCTCATAGGAAGAAGATTGTCCCCTGCTGTTATCTCTCTAGTCTACGGACTGAATTCCACATCTGAGAAAAGATGGCTTACCCTAGGTAAAAGGGGCGGGAGGGGAAACTTTGCTTGTGAATATCTCTCAAACCATAAAGATTTGAGAGATAAGACTTATAGCATTCTTCATGTTTTTTTAATGCCTACAAAATAAAATAAAGATAAAATGAAGTATTACTATCTCTTTAAATGAATACCTAGCAAACCTAGGAGTTGAGTCCCTAACACATGTTAATAACCACCATTGTGTAATTGAATAGTGTAGAAAACAAAACAAAAAACAAATGTGCATCTAGGATCCCTACACTAGTGACCCATAGATATATTGTTATGAGGCCCTAAGGTACAAAGGCACCAAAACATGAGTGAAACAAAAAATACAGTTAACCCTTTGAGTGTCACTGGGGAATGCAATGCATTTCAGAGCATTGCATACCCCTCTAGTAGGACCATCCTATGGCCTAGCGGGGTCTACTGCACCCTGGTCTTCCTCTTTAATTCATCTTCTCTAAACTTTTTTCTTCTTTTTAAAGATTCTTGTGTATCTATAAAACAAGAATAATCAATGAAATCCATTTCCCATGTAAAGTGTCTCCCAGAACAAAACATAAAAATCAAATGATGTACCTTTTGGGCAGTGGCCCGAGCCAAACTGAGGGAAATTTGACTTTTAAATGGCTAGTCTCTATTCAAATTTGTTTGCATGCTTCTATTGGCTGGGATGCGTGTAGCCACACCTCCCAGCCAATGAGCTTCTAGCTGGCGGGGTCACAAGTGCGCATTTCATCAGTCCTCCAGCTACCCAATCACTGAATAGCTGGAGGGATGACAAAACACGCATTTGTGACCCCTCCAGCTAAAAGCTCATTGGCTGGGAGGTGTGGCTATAGCAGGGCATGATCAATGAACAGTGTTTTTTAACCCTTTGAGTGCCAGAGAGGTATCCAACACATTGTGTTGCAATGCATTTGATACCTCACAGGCACTCAAAGGGTTAAACTGTATTAAAAGTCAGGCCCCTTGGTCCTCCTGATGCCCTCCAGCTACTGATTTCCCAGCTGATTTGACTGGGAGATCAACAGAGGAGATGAAGGGGAGAAAGAGAAAGTGAGCAGGATCAGGAAACCATTTTACGTCAATGAGGGTAATCCAGAACAGAGCAGAGCCAGAACAGAGACAGAAACAGATCATGTGACTTTCATATCTATCAATCAATCAATCTATCTATCTATCTGTCTATCTATCTATCTATCTATCTATCTATTGATAAATGCATTGTATATCTCTCTGTCTCTCAAAGATTTAAATATAATGTACTTGGAGCTATATATCCAAAATTACATTGGAGTAATCCTGGAGCAAACCAACTACACCACATGGGACAAAAATGTCACTTGATTTAACCTCTGAATGCAAAGCAATGTATTGGATACCTCTCTGGCTCTCAAAGGGTTAAATGGGTCTTTTAAAAGCCCCATTTAAATTATTTTCATTATTCTTCATCTATGGTGTAGTTGGTTTGCCCTTTATATACTTACTTTTTTGGTAGAAAATCTTCTTCAGTGATGGAACTCTCCTAATATAAAATCACTTCTGGAACATCACATTTTTCATTTTTCTGATGCGAATCACACTAAAGCACAGTACAATTCATCAAATCCCTGATCTTTCCAAGCTCCCTATTAAATTGAGTAATACGCATTAGTTGCTTAGTCTTTTTTTTTTTAATTTCTCTTTCCTTCTTTATCATCGACTCTACTGTATTTGCCCCATCCAGAGCGTGAACCCTCTATTTAGCTGTTTTTACAAAATCACTGATTTTCCTTATATACCATTTCTGACTGCTCATCTATATGACCTAAATCGTAAATTGACTAAAAGGAAGGCTACGAAGCCATCATTTGCAATGCCTGCAGTATAATGTAGGTAACTTTGAATTCATACTAATGAAGTGGGTTTTACTAGTAATGCCCAAACAGGGCAAGATTTACATCGCTGGCACCGCTAGGTAAAGGCACCCAAGGCACCCTTAGCCTCTCCTGTGAACTGACACCCACTCCTGACATGATTCAATCCCTTTCTGCACCCACTGTTGTCTGGTAAAAAACATACTTTTAGATTATAACATAAAAGCACAAAAAAGCTCTTAACCAATTGGCTGTTTAAGAAAAAGTCAGCACATTGCTTTGCAAAGCATTGGAGACATTCCTTTCATCCAAATAGCTTGCAAGGTGTTAGGGACCAGGAACCAGACAAACACAAAAATGTAAAATGCAAAACACCTTTATTAAAATAACAAAAGCAAACAAAGCAAAATTGTGATCCAGGAGCATAAACCAAAAGACAAGCGGGGTCAGGAACCAAGATAGGTACTCAGAAAAGCCGGGGTCAGGAACACGGAGATTACCAATGTCATGTACAAGTCAGGAGTCAAAAGGGACGTCAGAGGAAGCCAGGTCATGCACTGATAATCAGCAGCTCAGGAGAACGCACTTGTAGCCAGAGTCAGACACAATGGCAAGGAGGAAGTGTGCCTATCTGCTTTAAATACTCTGGAAGGGGATAGCAGCAGCAATCAATAGGTGAGTGTTAGACCAGATTAGTCAAACCATGGCACACTAGTCCTCTGGCCGTCTTGTATTCCTCGGGCAGATAAGTGTGTATTCCAACGCGTTTTGGGACCTTAATAGTGTCCCTTCCTCAAGGAAAATTCAATAGTGTATTGATTGGAAGGAGCAGGCAACAAGTACTTGGCATATTGAAGTGCAAGTTATAAAGAAAACTTTCAGTGAGCAGACTACAAGAAGGAGGAATTGGTTGAACTAACTTGCCAGAATTATTACCAACTGTCTTTAACCCCTTAAGGACTGGCCTCGCACGCATGCGGTCGTCACTTAAGGACCACGGAGCATTTTTTTTTACTGCTCCCCAAGTGGTGTGCAGCCATGCGGGTTTCCTGGAATTCCATGACGGTCCTGGCACATCATGGTTCCTTAACAAAATCCACCCATGACATACCAGGACTGTCAAGGGTCCTTAAGGGGTTAATAATCTTAAACAGGGTAATTAGATTTGACTATCCACTAAAGCAAGTTGTTGATATTTAACCACCCCACAAGTCTAGCTATAAGACTTTGAAATATATTTATTTTTCTCGTCACTTATTTTAATAGAAACTTGTTTTTCATTATATTGATCTGATAACTCTAATTTTAAGAGAATCTTTTATGTGCATATTTTTCATTATTTTTTATTTTCAATGAGATCTATTAAACTCATATGATATTACCTTGAGCTAGTACATTTTTTACTGTATTTAACCCGACTGTGCTCTGACATATATAGATTTCACATGCTTATTTATGGTGTACATTACCTGTCATTACTACACATATCCATTTATTTTTTATTTTTTCTATTTCATACTCCTTGCTTTGGAGTGATTGACCCCTTTGTTTACATGATAAACAGTATGCAGATAAAGGAACATTTAAGCATCAGTGACCACAATTTTGTATCATCTGACATTGATTATGAGAAACACTTTAGCAAGGGTTTAACCTAAACACTCAACATTAAAAAGGCTGATTTTACAAAGCTAAAAGCAATATTAAAGGATATTCAATGGGATGTAATCTTCAAAGATAAAAATGCACAAGTATAATTGAATTTTTTTGAAAATGCTCTTAGAAAATATACATGTCAATATAGACCACTGGGGAATAACTACAAGAGGAACAAATTAAGACCAACTTGTCTTAATAAAGAGGTGTGCAGGGAGATTGAAATAAGAAAATAAAAAGCAACTTTTAAAGTGTTTAAGTCAGAAGGGTCAGATGCATCATTTAAAAAATATAAAGAATGTAATAAAATGTGCAAACAAACAATTAGGCTAGCAAAAATAAAAATTGAGAGACGTATTTCAAAAGAGAGTAAGGAAAATCATAAGCAATTCTACAACTATATAAATAACAATGATATTGGTCCTCTTAAGACTGAGACAGGTAAATTGATTAATGTGGATAAGGCTATGGCTGACACCTTAAACACATTATTTTCTTCTACAACAATGGCAGACTATGGACAAACACACAATACCACAGAATTTCCTCCATCATGTGAATGGCTTACTGATGCACAAAGTTCAAAAGAGACTGGAAAAGGTAATGGTGAATCACGCACCTAGACCTGATAGTATACACCCAAGGGTACTTAAAGAACTTATGGCGCGATGCAAGAAACATGCACAATCGCTATTTCCTGTGTGAAAACCACTAGGGAATAGGTTTGCACATGAAAAAATCAAGATTAGAGGACAGCGGTGCATATTTATTTTTTTGTGGGCATGGCCAGGATTAACAAATCTGTGTGAGTGGAACAGCGAATGTGCCTAATGCAGGAAGTGCTATTGCGAATGAATTTATATGTCTGTGTAGTGTTGTCGTGAAAAGGATTTTTTTATGCACAATTCAAGAAGCGTTCGGTATTCAGCTTCCTGGATTAAAACATGTGCAAAATCTATCTGCGCACAAAAAGCAGATGCGAACATTTCTTGCATCGCACCATTAGTTCAGTAATCCCAAGACCATTACACTTAATATTTAACCCCTTACCGCCCGAGGACGTACATGTACGTCCCGAGAGGATGTCCCAGGTCGACAGAGGACGTACATGTACGTCCTGTAAGTCATTTAAAGAATGACGTTAAATGCAGGCCGCGTGCGCGTGCGGCTGGTCACTAAGGGGTTAATGATTCCGTGTCATCAGGCACGGCGCCTTGCAATTGGAGGAAAGCTGATGTAGTACCATTGTTCGAAAAGTGGGCAAGAACAAAACCAAGAAATTATAGACCTGTGAGCTTGACTTCTGTAGTGGGTAAGATATTAGAAGTTATCAGAACTAAGTGAAGTCCAACGATATTATCAGCAGGAGCCAGCATTGTTTTATGAAGAATAGATCATGGCAAACTAATTTACTTGCATTTTACAAAAGAGGAAGTAGTAATCTGGACAGGTAAAGTGCTGTTGATGTAGAGTACTTAGATTTTTGCAAACGCCTTTGATACAGTGCCTCACAACAGGTTATTACATAATTTAAAAGGCTACGGTTTGGGAGTGGAGATCTGTGCATGGATTCTGAACTGGTTAAATGATAGATGGCAGAGAGTTGTTGTGGAATCTTTTCATGTTGGTTTAAAGCTGTAAGTGGGGGTGCCACAGGGTTCAGTCCTGAACCCAATACTTTTTAATTTGTTTATTAATTATCTAGAGGTCGGAATTGAAAGTAGTGTTTCAATCTCTACTGAGGACACTAATTTATGCAATGAAATACATACAGAACAGGATATTTTTTATTCTACAGTAGGATTTAGATAAAATAAATGAATGGGCAGAAAAGTGGCAGATGGCATTTAATGCAGATAAATGTCAGGTTATGCATTTGGTCTGTAGAAACAAATATGCTACATACACCCTAAATGGGAAACTACTTGAGGAATACTCATTAAAGAAAAACTTAGTACTGGTAGACAATAGACTTCACAGTAGCGTGCAGAGTCACTCAGCTGTTGCAAGAGCAAATCTTTTATTATCCTGCATAAAAAGTGGTATAGATTCACAGAATGCAAATAAAATTCTACCTATATATACATCCTTGATAAGGACTCATCTAGAATATGGAATACAGTTTTGGGTGCCAGTTCTTAAAAAATATTTTATTGAACTGAAAAAAGTGCAGCGACGTGCAACAAAACTGATGGAGGATATCCATACTGGATTTGTTTGTATTAGAAAAGAGATGTCTAAGGGGCAATATGACAAACATATTCAAGGTCAGTACAAAGAACTTTCCAATTAACTATTTACTCATATAGCTGAGCTAAGAACAAGAGGTCATCCACTAATACTAGAGGAAAGGAAAGGATTTTTTACAGTAAGGGCAGTAAAGTTATGGAATGCTTTGCCTCGGGATGTTGTGCTTGCAGATTTTGTAACTGGTTTTAAAAAAGTAATGGATACCTATCTAGCACAGATCAATATTGAAAATGATGACAGTTTGCAAAAGCAAAGCAAATAGGATGTTGATCCAGGGAAAAATCTGACTGCCATTTGAAGTCAGAAAGGATTTTTTTTTACCCACTTGGATCTTAATTGGTAATTGCTTCACTGTTTTGTGTTTTTTGTATGATTAGCATGGGCTGGACTTGATGGACCCATGTCTTTTCACAGCCTCATTAATCATGTTACTATTAGTGTTGAGCGAGCATGCTCGGCCGATGCTCGGATCGGCTCGAGCATCGCTCTGCTCGGCACATGGCGGTACTCGTACGAGTACCGCATGTGCTCGCCCGCCATGTTCGGGTCTCCTCCCCGCACGTTTTGCGGCTGCTGCGCAGCCAATAAACGTGCAGGGAGGCTCTGACATCGGTGTAATGCCAGCAGCCATGTTGGCTGCTGGCATTACACTGATTGGCTGGCCAGAACCCGTGGTCGGGTGCTGTATAGCACCTGACCATCGAGTTCGGCTCAGTCTGAGCCAGGGAGAGCTGAGGATAGGAAGGGAAAGGCAGTGTAGGGAGGAAAAAAAAAAATTGTGACAAAAAAGAACCAAAAGTCCTTTTTAGGACTACTGTGTGTGGGGGCAGCAGGTTATTTTGTGTGGGGGGAAAAAAACAAAACAAAAAAAAAAAAATATTCTGTTTAGTGTGAAAAGTTGCAGATTAGAGCACATTCTGTTTAGTGTGCACAGTTGCAGATTAGAGCACATTCTGTTTAGTGTGCAAAGTTGCAGATTAGAGCACATTCTGTTTAGTGTGCAAAGTTGCAGATTAGAGCACATTCTGTTTAGTGTGCAAAGTTGCAGATTAGAGCACATTCTGTTAAGTCTTCAAACTAAAATATCAAAGTCACGTATTCCATTCAGTGTGCGTCGCCGCAGTTTAGCAGCACATTCTGAGTACTGTGCAGAGTTGCAGAATAGGAAGAAATACTGTTAAGTCTTCAAACTAAAATATCAAAGTCACATATTCCATTCAGTGTGCTTCGCCGCAGTTTAGCAGCACATTCTGTGTACTGTGCAGAGTTGCAGAATAGGAAGAAATACTGTTAAGTCTTCAAACTAAAATATCAAAGTCACATATTCCATTCAGTGTGCTTCGCCGCAGTTTAGCAGCCTATTCTGTGTACTGTGCAGAGTTGCAGAATAGGAAGAAATACTGTTAAGTCTTCAAACTAAAATATCAAAGTCACATATTCCATTCAGTGTGTTTCACCGCCGTTTAGCAGCCTATTCTGTGTACTGTGCAGAGTTGCAGAATAATAAGAAATACTGTTAAGTTTTCAAACTCAAATATTAAAGTCACATATTCCATTCAGTGTGTTTCACCGCAGTTTAGCAGCCTATTCTGTGTACTCTGTACAGTTGCAGAATAATAAGAAATACTGTTAAGTTTTCAAACTCAAATATTAAAGTCACATATTCCATTCAGTGTGTTTGACCGCAGTTTAGCAGCCTATTCTGTGTACTCTGTACAGCTGCAGAATAATAAGAAATACTGTTAAGTTTTCAAACTCAAATATTAAAGTCACATATTCCATTCAGTGTGTTTCACCGCAGTTTAGCAGCCTATTCTGTGTACTCTGTACAGTTGCAGAATAATAAGAAATACTGTTAAGTTTTCAAACTCAAATATTAAAGTCACATATTCCATTCAGTGTGTTTCACCGCAGTTTAGCAGCCTATTCTGTGTACTCTGTACAGTTGCAGAATAATAAGAAATACTGTTAAGTTTTCAAACTCAAATATTAAAGTCACATATTCCATTCAGTGTGTTTCACCGCAGTTTAGCAGCCTATTCTGTGTACTCTGTACAGTTGCAGAATAATAAGAAATACTGTTAAGTTTTCAAACTCAAATATTAAAGTCACATATTCCATTCAGTGTGTTTCACCGCAGTTTAGCAGCCTATTCTGTGTACTCTGTACAGTTGCAGAATAATAAGAAATACTGTTAAGTTTTCAAACTCAAATATTAAAGTCACATATTCCATTCAGTGTGTTTCACCGCAGTTTAGCAGCCTATTCTGTGTACTCTGTACAGTTGCAGAATAATAAGAAATACTGTTAAGTTTTCAAACTCAAATATTAAAGTCACATATTCCATTCAGTGTGTTTCACCGCAGTTTAGCAGCCTATTCTGTGTACTCTGTACAGTTGCAGAATAATAAGAAATACTGTTAAGTTTTCAAACTCAAATATTAAAGTCACATATTCCATTCAGTGTGTTTCACCGCCGTTTAGCAGCCTATTCTGTGTACTCTGCAGAGTTGCAGAATAATAAGAAATACTGTTAAGTTTTCAAACTCAAATATTAAAGTCACATATTCCATTCAGTGTGTTTCACCGCAGTTTAGCAGCCTATTCTGTGTACTCTGTACAGTTGCAGAATAATAAGAAATACTGTTAAGTTTTCAAACTCAAATATTAAAGTCACATATTCCATTCAGTGTGTTTCACCGCCGTTTAGCAGCCTATTCTGTGTACTGTGCAGAGTTGCAGAATAGGAAGAAATACTGTTAAGTCTTCAAACTAAAATATCAAAGTCACATATTCCATTCAGTGTGTTTCACCGCCGTTTAGCAGCCTATTCTGTGTACTGTGCAGAGTTGCAGAATAATAAGAAATACTGTTAAGTTTTCAAACTCAAATATTAAAGTCACATATTCTGTGTAAGATGAAGAAGGCGGGTAAAAAGGGACGGGGAAGTGGACGTGATCCTGAAAGTTCAGGGCGCGGGTCAGGACGCGGAGAAACTGTGCCTGGTGCCAGAGCACAAGAAAGAAAGACATCCACCATACCTAGCTTCATGTGTAATTTTACAGGGCGTCGCAGGACATCACTCTCGAGGTCCGACCACTGCGAACAGGTGGTCGGTTGGATGACAGCTGATACTGCTTCCAGTCGGTTAAGCACCACCCTGTCTTCCACCAAGTCCACTCTCAGTAGCCAAGAGTCTGGTCAACATAATCCTCACTCTGATCATCCTTCCTCCCACCATACACGGTCTGGTCAAAGAAGTGATCCCACACTGGGATATAGTGAGGAGCTCGTCTCATCACCAATCCTTCATTTGACCCTCTCTCCAAGCACGCTTGCAGAGGAACATGACATCTTGTGCCCTGATTCACAACCTCTAGAGGCTACCCAATCACAAGAAGATGACAGATGTGAACGGCATTTAAGGTCAAAGGAAGTAGTGGATGATGATGATGATGATGAGACACAGTTGCCATTAAATCAACCACTATTTCCGTCTCAAGACCTTGTTGAGGAGAATGTTATACAGTTGTCAATGACTGAGTATGTGGTGGGATCAAGACTTGAGGAGGATGATCAGAGTGAGGAAGTGGAGGAGGACTTGGTGGACGATGAGGTGACTGACCCCACCTGGGAAGGTGTAGAGCCGAGCGATGACAGCAGTCCTGAGGGTGAGCCATCTGCAGCACCGCAACAGGCTGGAAGAGGCAGTGGTGTGGCTACAGAAAGAAGGCGGACCGCACCAAACCGGCCCGCAAATGTTCCACGGAGCACCCCCTTGCGTAAATCTACCTTGCCAAGGGGTAGGTGTTCCGCGGTATGGTGTTTTTTTAAGGAAAGTGCGGACGACAAAAGAATTGTAGTTTGCAACCTGTGCCACACCAGAATGAGCCGAGGCATGAACACTAGAAACCTCACCACCACCAGCATGATCCGACACATGGCATCCAAGCACCGTAGTAAGTGGGAGGAACGCCTGGATCGCCCATCTGTGTCTGCAGGCCACACCACTGCCTCCTCTTCCCCTGTTTTCGGTGCCGGCCAATCGCCTGTCGAAGGCGCAGGCCCGCATACCTCCCGCCCTGCACCTGTAGCATCTGAAGCACCATCAGCGACCACATCCACTTCCCTGTCCCAGCACAGCGTCCAAATGTCGTTACCCCAGGCATTTGAGCGCAAGAGAAAGTACCCAGCCACCCACCCACAGGCCATAGCACTAACCTCACACCTTTCAAAATTACTGGCCATCGAAATGCTGCCATTTAGGCTTGTGGACACTGAGTCCTTCCGCAGCCTGATGGCAGCAGCTGTCCCTCGGTACGCGGTCCCCAGCCGCCACTACTTTTCCCGGTGTGCCATCCCCGCATTACACCACCATGTGTCCCGTAACATCACCCGTGCCCTGACCAACGCAGTTACTGGGAAGGTCCACTTAACGACTGACACATGGACAAGTGCTTGTGGCCAGGGACGCTACATTTCCCTGACGGCACACTGGGTGAATGTCGTGGAGGCTGGGAGCGACTCGGACCCTGGGATGGCACGGGTGCTACCCACGCCGAGGATTGCGGGCCCTACCTCCATCAGGGTTTCCACCAGCACCTACGTTATTGGCTCCTCCTCCTCCGTTTCCACCTCCGAATTCTCTACACACACCGCCACTCCCCCATCAGCCAGTAGCTGGAAGCAGTGTAGCACTGCAGTGGGGAAGCGTCAACAGGCCGTGCTGAAGCTGATCTGCCTTGGGGACAAACAGCACACGGCCTCAGAGCTGTTGCAGGGGATTAGTCACCAGACCGAGCAGTGGCTCTCGCCACTCAACCTGCAACCAGGCATGGTTGTGTGTGATAATGGGCGTAACTTGGTGGCGGCTTTGGAGCTCGGCAAGCTCACACACGTACCATGCCTAGCGCATGTATTTAATTTAGTGGTGCAGCGATTTCTAAAAACCTACCCCAATGTGCATGATCTCTTGACCAAGGTGCGCCGCGTGTGTGCACATTTCCGTAAGTCATCAACAGCTTCAGCCGGCCTGTTGAAGCTGCAGCAGCGCTTACAATTGCCAGCTCACCGGCTGCTGTGTGACGTGAGCACGCGCTGGAACTCCACCTTCCACATGTTGGCCCGGCTTTGTGAGAAGCAGAGGGCAGTAGTGGAGTACCAGCTGTTACACGGTCGTCGCCTCTCCGTTCAACTTCCTGTAATCAGAAGTGAGGAGTGGGAATGGATGTCAGACCTCTGCGAGGTTTTACGCAATTTTGAGGAATCGACACAGATGGTGAGCGGCGATAACGCTATTATCAGTGTAACCATCCCACTTCTGTGTCTACTGAAACGCTCGCTGCTCACAATTAAAACCGACGCTTTGCATGTGGAAGAGGTGGAAATGGGGGAGGAAGAGCTTACACAAGGTGATAGCCAGAGCACCCTCACTTCGTCTTCTCAGCGACAATTGGAGGAGGCGGAGGAGGAGGAGGAGGAGGAAGACACGGTTGCCTCCGCTACAGAGGGTAGCCATGGAACTTTAGTTCCATCTCTTCAGCGTGGGTGGGCAGAAGAGGAGGAAGAGGATGAGGATATTGAGAGTCATCCTCCTGGTGAGGACAGCGAAATCTTGCCTGTTGGTACTCTGGCACACATGGCTGACTTTATGTTAGGCTGCCTTTCCCGTGACCCACGCGTTGTACGCATTTTAGACAACACGGATTACTGGGTGTTCACCCTTCTGGACCCCCGCTACAAAGAGAATTTCTCATCTCTCATTCCTCCGGTGGAGAGGACAAGCAAAATGTTGCAATACCAGAAGGTTCTTGTCGAAAAATTGCTCCAAAATTTTCCATCTGACAACGCTGGCGGCAGAGTACGTGCTACCTTGGCCAACCGAGAAGGGGAGAAAAGGGGAGCACACAGCAGTTCCGACAAAGGCAGGGCAACACTCTCCAAGGCGTGGGACACCTTCATGACACCCCGCCAGCACCCTCACCCTGATGCGCAGCCTAGTGTCACAAGGAGGGAAAAGTTTTGGAAGATGGTGAAGGAGTACGTAGCAGACCGTGTCAGCGTCCTCAATGATCCCTCTGTGCCTTACAACTACTGGGTGTCCAAGCTGGACACGTGGTATGAACTGGCACTCTACGCCTTGGAGGTGCTGGCCTGCCCTGCCGCCAGCGTTCTGTCTGAGCGGGTATTTAGTGCTGCTGGTGGCATCATAACAGATAAGCGTATCCGCCTTTCCACCGACAATGCTGATAGGTTGACACTTATAAAAATGAACAAGGCCTGGATTTCCCCTGACTTCTCCACTCCACTGGAGGAAAGCCCCGGGGGAACATAAACTCACTTTATATATGTTATTTACAATGATGTGAATACTCTGTATTCCCATTCACCCCTTCCACCCAAAAAACGGGTATATGGTTGACTCTTAATCTTCTCATCCTCCTCCTCCTCTTCCATATGCCCTGTGCTATAATTTTTATATAGGGCCAGCTCACCAGCGGGCCCTGTGATATAATTTTTATATAGGGCCAGCTCACCAGCGGGCCCTGTTTGCCAATTTTTATATAGGTCAGCTCACCAGCGGGCCTTCTCATATAATGTTTTATTGGGTCAGCTCTCTAGCGGGCCCTCTCATATAATGTTTTATAGCGTCAGCTCACTAGCGGGCCTTCGCATATAATGTTTAGGATGGTCAGCTCTGCAGCAGACCCTCACCCATAATGTTTTAGATGGTCGGCTCAGCGCACGTTTCCCTCTTAATCATGGCCTCAGTTCAATAAAATCAAGGAAATTTTTGGGAGAATTTGCCTCTGTGCACGTTTCCCTCTTAATCATGGCCTCAGTTCTGAAAATCAAGGAAATTTTTGGGAGAATTTGCCTCTGCGCACGTTTCCCTCTTAATCATGGCCTCAGTTCTGAAAATCAAGGAAATTTTTGGGAGAATTTGCCTCTGCGCACGTTTCCCTCTTAATCATGGCCTCACTTCCGAAAATCAAGGAAATTTTTGGGATAATTTGCAGATGATATACAAGTAAATATACAGCAAATATTGTTTGGTAACAATTTTTCGCCTAAAGTCGTTTTTATTTTCCTTTTTGTGTGTTTTATGGTCAGTCTGTAAAAATGGCGTACTACGGGCGAAAGATCGTTCCCAGCAGCGATGTTGGAGTCCAAGATGCATCCAGACATCCTCCCTATGCTGTCCCTGAACCATTTCTGTGGTGTTTCCATCATTTTCTGCCCTTTTCCTATGGACCAGGCACCCTCCCCTCATCAGAGCAGGGGGTGCCTGGTGTAATGCTCGAGTCCTCCCATTGACTTCAATGGGGCTCGGGTGTTCGGCCGAGCACTCGAGCCTCAGGGGGTGCTCGGTCAGAGCACCCGAACACCCGAGCATTGGGGTGCTCGCTCATCACTAGTTACTATGTTACTCTGTTTCATCCTAGGTGTCCCTAGGCAACGCACTCTAGATGCCCTTAGCTGTGCCCATGACCAAACCCCCCACTCTTCACATGACCCCAACCCCAGTGTCTTGTTTTCTGACATAGAAAATATGCTTGGTCTAAAACAAGCAAGAAGGAAAAAAAAAACCTTTAAGCCCTTGGTTGCTAGAGAGATCTCAAATGCATTCAGGTTGTTCTGGCCACACCCATAATGTGGATGTGACCCCCACAGATGAGAGAGACCTCAAAATGTGGAGCTCTAGGCACTTGCCTATTGGGAAATCCGGCCGTTCTGTTAGCCCTTCCACACAATTCTGCAATTACATTTGATGCAATATTTGTTGAGTCCACTGATCCTTTCATACTGTGGTCATGAGCTTTGTAGATCAATGTCCCACTGTTAAGCAGCACTTCAAAACAGGGATCTGCAGTGGGAGGCATTGCTATGTCCAGATCTTCCCACTTCTAGGGCTGCTTTTTTGGCTGCATCACCTCCATGTGAATACATACCATCTGAGCGATAACAAGCAATTCCTGTAGCTGAACATCATCAGACTCCAAATTCCCGATATGTAGTCTGAAGGTATAATTCACAAATAGACTTGTTTAAGTCTGGCAGTTCATCTACTAGGCTCCAATCTTCTGAGGTAATTGAAATCATAACAGATGGTTTGGTCTCTTCTTTAGCCTTTTAAGCCTTCAAAATGCAAGGAATTAATAAATGTATGCATGGGTTAATTCTCTTGAATACACATATTGTAAGGTATCAATGTTTTTGTGCTGCAGACTTAAAGGGGAACTACCACCCCGCAATAACTTAAGCTTCACTGATTGCTCATCTGGCAACTAGCTGCTTAGTAGCGCTAGTCGCCAGAAATATTACCCGGTTCAGCAGATACCGGCGTTTTACCGATGGTGACAGGAGCAGGAAGCACGGACGTCTCTTCACAGTGACGTCCGTGCGCCTGCGCTGTCAGTCCCTTTTGCACCGTGCTACTAAGCAGCTAGTCGCCAGATGAGCAATCAGTGAAGCTTAAGTTATTGCGGGGTGGTAGTTCCCCTTTAAATGGATTTATTCATTGTGCTGAATGATACTGAGTCACCATTATGCAGGGTTGGTCAAAATATCCAATCCAGACACTTTAAGGCCTTAAGCAGAAATCAAAAGGACAAGCTAACTGCACCACATGGGACAAATTAAAAATTCCATTTGATTTAAATGGTGTTTGAAGTCCATTGAATGCTAGACAGGTTGTCAACACATTACTTATCATTGCAATGGAGGCCTCTGTAGCATTGATAGGGTTAAAAGACTCCTTTAAATTAATGGGAATTTTATGAACATTTCCAAGTCCCCTATGGTACATTAGCTCAAAAAGCTAAAACATAATTTGGAAACTTCTGCGTAGAAATTATTATTATTATTATTATTAACCCTTTGAGTGCCAGAGAGGTATTCAATGTATTGCAACGCAATGCGTTGGTTACCTCTCTGGCACTCAAGGGTTAAACCCATTGAGTACCAGACTCACTGAGTTGGATCTGGTACTCAAAGGATTAACTGTTGAGTGCAGCATATCATGGTAGTACCGTAAAATGGAGTGACAATAAAGTCAGTAACACTAATATCAATAATTGTGACGGAAAAAATAAATGAGGAATCTAGGTGCCTCCATAGAAGAGTTTACAATCGAGAGAAAATAAAAATAAAACCACAATACCATTGATAAATAATCAAATTGAAACTTGTATTACCATATTCATTAAATTAGCCTCTTCCATTCAGCTTATTAAAGGGATAGTAATGTTTCACAATAAAAACATCTCCAATTAATATTCATAGTATTTGGGTTTGGAGAGTTTTATTTCAATACTGTCCAAATTGTAGTGCAAAAGTAATTGAATGATAAAGTATCCCCCTCCCCCTTTTACTGATGTAACACTGCTCAGCTCAGAGCAGCAAGACTGTCCAGATGGACCGCAGAGAGGGACAATCTTCAGTGAGCATATGGAAAAACCTGAAAAACCTGTCAAGGGGGGTAGTGTTTTCCTTATGTTCATAGGAAGAAAGTGTCCCTTTCTGTGACCTGTCAGGTCAAGAGACCAGATTCCACATCTGAGAGGAGGTAGCTTACACTAGGTAAAAGGGGCGGGAGGGGGATACTTTATCATTCAATTACTCTTGAACTACAACTCTGACAGTATTGATATAACACTCTCCATGGCCCAAATACTATGAAGATTAATTGAAGCTGCTGTTTTTGTGAAAAAGCACTATCCCTTTCAGGCAAGACAGTTTCTCTTCTAAACGATCCTTTATTAGTTAACCATTTGAGTGCCAGAAAAGTATCAAGCGCACTGGAACTTAATGCACTGGATTTCTCTTTGGCACTCAAAGAGTATTAATATGTAAAACATATTATTTATTAAAAAAGGGAAGAGATTAATAAAATATTCAACTCCTGGAAAAGCGAAACTCAGACTTAATAAGCTGTTGAATAAGCCCATTGAGAATGTAAGCTGCAGATCTCATATTGTATTACTTTCAGTCATATCCCCTCTTAAAACCTTTACATTTTCAGATAATAAGGTATTAGTTATATGATTAAACAGTTTATAAATTTGAATACATGTCCTGTTTTATAAAGAACACAAGTAGACAGTGTGTGGCATTCATCTGTTGGAGACTATGACTCCCATCTTCCCTAGCAAGCGGATGGCTGTGGATGACATGAGTTATAGTGCCCAACAGCTGGACTTCCAAAGATTGTGTGTACCTAATGTATTTTCCAGCTCAAAAGGCCTGGAGCAAACCATATATACATATAAATATATTTATTATTGTTTAGGAAATAGTTTCTTCCACTCATAATTTAGATTGTCTCTTTAACACAAGTATCACATATATTCCACATTATTAGTCTCATTAATATCTCATATATTCACACATATATTTCATAGAGCATGTATACAGTTCTATCTATATTTCACACATTCACTGTTCTATATCACTCTCTTACACTTCCACATTTTAATTTTTAATTTGTCCATGATTTCCTATCTATTTTACTCCTTCACTTCAATACTCCATCCTCAGTTATTATTCTTTCTTCACATCTTCCATATATATTTTATATGTCTATTAATTTATTCATTTATTATTTGTTATTTATATTATATTTCATTTTTCAGTTCATATTCATTACTTATTTTCTTTTTATTTTATCCTATTTTATTTCATTTCATTTCATTCTATTTTTAATTTTTTTCATTTTAGTTTATCTTATTCTGTTTTATTTTATTTAATTTTACTTTTTTTATTTTATTTCATTTCATATTATTCTTTTTCATTATATTATAATTTAATTTATTTTATTTGATCGTTATATGATTTTTTTTTTAAAACATGCCATCACATTTTTATTTTTCACATTGTCAATTTATATTTTGTTTTTAGAACTGATTTATACAACATTTATTGGGATCTATTTATCTCACACTTTATTTCATGTTTTTTCATGTAAAACATATATTAGCACAATTGTTTTTTTATCAGCGTTTGAACTATATTATATGGGGATATTAATTATTGTGTCTGTGAACCGGTAATGATGAGACATCTGTGCTGAAACACCCTCGTTCATTGATTGGATATCTATCCACTTGCACTTGCCGATTTTATTCAGTTGGGTTAACGTAATAAATTCCTATGTGTGTTACTACATTTCCCATAACACATTTCTCCGAGGTGCTCAGTGATTGGAATCCTTGGAGTCCGTCATGCAACCTATCCGCCAGACAATAGGACACGTCGCTTGGTATGTGCATTTTTTCCATTGGATCTTCGATTGTGTGCACAATCAGGTGACTGGCCACTGGAGGTAGGATAGGTCTTTTTGAATAGTCTTTTGTAACGGTTGACAATTGGTGTACTGTTATAATCATATAAAAGTAGGAGTATGTTCAGGCGGTCCTTCATCTATGCAATTTATATATTTTTTATCTGTGTTGGCTTGTTGAGCTTTGAAAAAGCGTTTTTTCTAACAGCGAAACGCGTTAGCGTTATAGCCAGTTATTTTATATTATTTTATAAATAAATTTTAAACGAGAGTCCGCCTGTTTTTTTGCTGTTTTGTCGTGTCCAATCTGGAAAGTTTCATAGAGAAACAGGAGGAGAGAGTGACCCTAACGGAGAGGGGAGAATTTCTCCGTCTCTTCATGATATCAGAGCTCTGACAACATCTAAATGTGAGTGTTTTTTCATTCTTTATTGAATACATTTTAGTACTTACTTCACCATATGCGCCCCTGTTCCTGTTTTTGTTTTTTACATATAATATGTAAAACATATTATTTATTAAAAAAAGGGAAGAGATTAATAAATTATTCAACTCCTGGAAAAGCGAAACTCAGACTTAATAAGCTGTTGAATAAGCCCATTGAGAATGTAAGATGCAGATCTCATATTGTATTACTTTCAGTCATATCCCCTCTTAAAACCTTTACATTTTCAGATTATAAGGTATTAGTTATGCGATGAAACAGTTTATAACTTGGAATACATGTCCTGTTTCATAAAGAAGACAAGTAGACAGTGTGTGGCATTCACCTGTTGGAGACTACGACTCCCATCTTCCCTAGCAAGCGGATGGTTGTGGATGACATGAGTTATAGTGCCCAACAGCTGGACTTCCAAAGATTGTCTGTCCCTGATATATTTTCCAGCTCAAAAGGCCTGGAACAAATCAACTACAATATAGGGGAGAAATTAAACATATCTATTGATTTAAAAGGGCCTTCTAACCACTCGCAATGCACTGGCGACCTCTCTAGCCTACAAATGTATAAAAACCGCTTTAAGGTTAATGGTAGTATGGGAATTTTTGTTTATTTGAATGTTTTATTTGTCATTGTGTAGTTGGTTTGCTCCAGAATTGCACCTGTTTAGTGTCAACTACAGTCCATTGTTACTATAATAGTGGCAGGATTATGGATATCATATTAGGAGTAGGGTTAAAGTTAGTATTTTATTACCTAGTTTAAGACAAGCGTTAGTGTAAAGGCTATAAATATGTTGTTACAGTCTATGGAATGAATGCAGCCAGATTCAATGCAATGCAACACCCAGCCTTTTATGTCTAGTTCTAATTAATGTTTATAGACCAGTGTGTATAACAATTTCCATTCATATACAACAGAAACTCAGCATTTACATTTTTGTGAAAGTCTTTATTGAATAGAAGGAGCACCCTAAGTGGATGTCTGAGGCAAACCAAAGGGTTGAGAACCACTGTTATAGACTGTGATCCTATATGGAGTGAAGGCAGTAAGGGTGCTGTGTTTACCTGCTTTCTCCCAAATGTCATATACCTTGTTTTCTTAACGCAGCCATATCTAAAGGGTAAGTGGGTCATTTCTTGTACCTATCAAACTATAGTAAATTGTATCCTTGACTTGATTCATACAAACATATATTACCTCTGAGAAATTCAGCCCCATACTACTCTCCTATTTGTGCCTTATATGAGTCTCTGAAAGAATATGTGTATATAACAAATGACCTCATCAAAAGAATAGCTGGAAACATTATAAATGACCTTTCTAATACTATACATCAGCATCACTACACTACAACACTGCTCAACCAGCACTACTACATCTCTACAACTCTAAACTACTGCCATCAACACTAAACTAAAACAACTGTCCAAAAGATATTCCTTCCCAGACTGAGTATTCTCATTCCAAACCAGCATGTCATAAAACATCTCCCTACAAGCAAGTGCCTAATCATCCTGTAATAACATTAATCCTAAACATTGTACCACTAAATCGGATTTTTGTTATTATAAAGTACTAATATTGAAACAAAATCCATAACCAGAAAGAATGCCACGGCAGTGGAATTGCACTTAAAGGGATAGTAATACTTTGTTTTACCTTTATTTTATTTTGTAGGCATTAAAAAACATGAAGCACAATATGTCTTATCTCTCAAACCTTTATGGTTTGAGAGATATTCACAAGCAAAATTTCCCCTCCTGCCCCTTTTACCTAGTGTAAGCCATCTCTTCTCAGATGTGGAATCTGGTTGTAAGACTAGACAGATAACAGAAGGGGACAATCTTCTTCCTATGAGAGCAATGAAAGCCCTGCACCCCTTGACAAGTTTTTCAGGTTTTTCCCTTATCTAAATTGAAGACTGTCCCTCCCTGCTGTCTACCTGGGCACATCCCTTCTGATCTGGCTGAGCAGTGTTACATCAGTAAAAGGGGTGGGAGGGGGATACTTTGTCATTGAATTACTCTTGACCTACAACTCTGACAGAATTGAAATAACACTCTCCAAGGTCCAAATACTATGATGATTAATTAGAGCTACTTTTATTAAGAAACATTACTATCCCTTTAAAGTGATAATAATGTTTCACAAAAAAGCAGATCTGATTAGTCTTCATAGTATTTGGGCCATATAGAGTGTTATTTCAATACTGTCAGAGTTGTAATTCAAGAGTAATCGAATTATAAAGTATCCCCCTCCCACACCTTTTACTTAGTATAAGCACCCCCCCCCCCCCTTGGATGTGGAATCTGGTCTCTTGACCGGACAGGTCGCAGCAAAAGACAATCTTCTTACTGTGAGCATAAGGAAAACCCTGCCCCCTTGACAGGTTTTTCAGGTTTTTCCTTATGCTCACTGAAGATTGCCCCTTGCTGCGATCCATCCGGACAATATTGCTGCTCTGAGTCTTGAACTACGACTTGGACACTATTGGAATTGAAATCGGAGCTGCTTTTTTGTAAAACATTACTATCCCTTTAAAACAGATAAACATTACATCAGAGTCTTCTTCTACTGTTAGTGCAACACTACACCTCTTTACCCAGCACCAAAACAGTATTACTAATAGTCAAAGCTATGTTCAGCTAGTAGAACAGATAAACACTAAAAAACGTAGTCAGATTTCCTCATTTCACACCCACACTGTCAAGAAGGACACACAGTTCAATAAAATACTTATCTAGCAACACTGCAGCTTGTCATCCAAGAGCAAAACTACAATAAAATACCAACTAACAAAGTAAGAGCACTGTAGAACATCACCCAGGGCTGACGCTACAGCTTATAAAAATTATCTGTTACTGATAAGATCATTTCTGATGTCACCAATATTTTTGATGTCACCACTGATGTAATTTGGGATTTAACTGAACACATAATTTATGATGTCAGCACTGCGGAAGTTGGCGCTATATAAATAAAGAATAATAATCATGTCTTATGTGATATTATCATTATGTCATTGATGATATATTTTGTGATATCTTGTTTTATGTAATTAGCAGAGCACATGGCATTTGGCTCATGGAATTAAGTTAGAACTTAACCTGTATTTCTTAGGTTTTGTGGTTTTGACTTAACTCAAGCTTTAAAAAGTTTTATAGCCAAACGAAATCACAACAGATGTTGGGCCACAGAAAGTGACTTGTGACCAAAAGTACATGGTGTGTGTATAAAGTTCCCAAAACTCACACTAAATAGAGTGAGTAGTGGGAACATCAAAGGAAAAGTGCTAATGTTCGGTGCCTGACACACTGTCAAGCAACGAGCATAAGCTCAACACACATCATCCCAAACACTAACCCTACGCTACCCCTAACAGTGAAGTGCAACAATACTACCCCTATCACTAGCCTAATACCCGGATCTGCGTAACACTTACCTGTCATCCACTGTCCATCTTATTCTGTCATCTTCCATCTTCCTTTTTCTTTATTTCTGTAAATAGAAAAAAACTTTAAACATTACATTTTGAGCAAAAACATAACTTGGAAGTATGTGCATTGTTCAACCCTTTGACTGACAGAAGGGTATGCAGCTCATTGCAGAACAATCAAAGGGTTAAAGTAATGCATATATCCCATGTTGAAAAAAAAGATTCCCCCAAATAAAAAGACATTGTACCAATCCTTTTCTCAAAAAAAAACAATGCTTCATTCTATATCGGAATCAAATCCATAAAGAGAAAACATTGTGGCTTTGTAAAATGTAGCCAAGTTATAGCCTCTGACGCTGTTGCTGGTGGTGGCAGCAGAAAGTGAGACAGATAAACCACCAGCTTTGGTACCTTTCGGGCTGATGCCCAATCTAGTATGTGGGAAATTTGAACAGAGACTGGCTTCTATATGACCAGACTGTTCAAAATGTCTCCCAGAAGTCCAATGGCTGATTGGCTGAGAGGTGTGTAATCACACATCCCAGCCAATGGATGTCTGGATGATATTTTGAAATATAAAAGCCAGTCTCTGTTCAAAAAAATAGACAGCAAATGCAAAGATAAATCTCACAAATAGCTGCTAGTAGCCTGATACTTTTTTCATAGGTAAAAAAGAAACAGTATGATATATTTAACAAGCATCAAGAATGATTTGCTGTCTGCTCTGACAGTTCAGGGGTTAAATAACCATTAAGGGCCAGAAGGGTATCCAGTGCATTTTGAAGAAATAAGAATTCTAGGCTATCACAGAACTATATTAATAACTTTAATATTGTCTTTATATTTTGTTTTAATGCTGGGCTGTCCAAGTTCAGTCCTCAAGGGCCACCAACAGACCAGGATGTAAGGATTTCCCTGATTAAGCACAGGTGAATTAATCAGTGGCTCATTCATTCTGACTAACTCACCTGTACTTAAGCAGGGAAATTCTTACATCCTGGCCTGTTGTGGTCTTTGAGGACTGAACTTGGACAGCCCTGATTTAAATTATTGTATTTATTTGCAGCTGCTGCCTTAGTTTTGTTCCAGTGTAGTATTTTAATAAATACACTGTATATCATTCTGGATGTCTGGCATTGTGTAGATATGTTTTAAATATAGTGGAGGGTGTTTGGTTCTTTAAAAAAAGATAATTGTCTATTTCTCTTTCTCTCTCTATATATATATATCTTTATATAATTACAAATAGAACAGTGTATAACAACAGTGCCTCCAACAATGATCATTGAGAACAGTGATGCCCATATAGTACAGTAACTATACCCCACTGGCACTCATAGGGTTAATTCTACTAACTTTGGACACATTTTAGGTACTTTGGATATATTGATGCTTAGGGCCCCATATCAATACATCCACTGGGGACTTTTTTTTTTTTTTTTTACTTTCAATAGCTGTGTCGGCTGACTAAAGATCCGATAAGGGACTTTAGTCAGAAATAAACTAGGTGTTAAATTTAAGCTCTGAAGTGAGTCCCTTATTGGATCTTAACAGCTAACGCAGTCTATTAATTGGCAACTTAAGGGGTTTGTTTCACTTGTCTATGGGCCAAAACTCCTCTGACTTTATCATCTGGCAACAGATTTTTTTGCCTGCATTTTTTCATAGCACTGTGAATTGAATGGCTTACAGTGCTTAGAGTGAGGAGGAAAGCCCCATCACTAAGTGGGAAGAGAGGTACATGCATATCAGATCCATACAGACAGTAGACATCCATGAAAAACCTGGCAGAGCCAGGTAACAGAGTAGCAAAGACTGCAAGTAATATTCAAACACATTGTACAGGACTACAACTAGTGCCCATATGCTCACACAGTGGCACAAGGGTACATCTAGTGTACATACACTGAGGCTTAGGACTTAAACTAAAGACCTTGTACCCAGTCAGTGTGTCACAGAACTATAAAGAGTAGCTCAGGACTTCAGGAAGTGTTCATATATCCACACGGAATATATACAACAATACAAATAGTGTTCATACACAGTGATATAAGACTATGACAAATTACTATATATATATATATATATATATATATATATATATATATATATATAGTACTGTGTAAAAAGCAGGTGTGAAAAAATGCTATAACGTAAGCATGCTTTCAAAAATAAACATTTTAATAGTTTATTTTTATCAACTAACAAAGTGCAAAGTGAATGAACAGATGAGAGATCTAAATCAAATCAATACTTGGTGTGACCACCCTTTGCCTTCAAAACAGCATCAATTCTTCTAGGTGCTCTTGCACAAAGTCAGGGATTTTGTGTTCTGGTGTATGATTATACAATTATACCAAATTGGTGCTAATGATCATCAATTTAATATGTAGATTGAAACACAATCATTAACTGAAAGAGAAACAGCTGTGTAGGAGGAATAACACTGGGTGAGGAACAGCAAAAATCAGCTAACAAGCTGAGGTTGCTGAAGACAGTTTAATGTCAAAAGTCATACACCATGGAAAGTCTGAGCACAGCAACAAGACACAAGGTAGTTATACTGAATCAGCAAGATCTCTTCAAGGCAGAAATTTCAAGGCAGATGGGCATTTCCAGATATGCTGTCCAAGCTCTTTTTAAGAAGCACAAAGAAACGGGAAACGTTGAGGACTGTAGACGCAGTGGTCTGCCAAGGAAACTTAGTGCAGCAGATGAAAGACACATCATGCTTACTTCCCTTTGCAATTAGAAGCTGTCCAGTGGTGCCATCAACTCAGAATTGGAAGAAAACAATGGGACCCTAGTAT
This sequence comes from Rhinophrynus dorsalis, assembly GCA_037306005.1. Classification (NCBI taxonomy): domain Eukaryota; kingdom Metazoa; phylum Chordata; class Amphibia; order Anura; family Rhinophrynidae; genus Rhinophrynus; species Rhinophrynus dorsalis. The sequence goes on from CM074724.1 coordinate 271,851,380, forward strand.
AGGGCTCAAAATTGAAGCCTCGCCGTCCCGTCCACCTTAGTGCCTGTCTTTCATGCCTGGCCTCAGTCCTATGACACCAGAGGCATCAGGCCGCCAGGAGGAGAAGATAGAGTAGCCCATCCATCCGTGCTATTTAATTACATGAAGTGGTGTGCCTAACTCAGCACTGTGCTGCTCTGCAATATAAGGAAGAGGGTTATTTAGGCCTGATTCTCAGCACCATAAAAAAAAAAGGCCCAAAAGGGTTAAGGTACACGCTGTGCTGCTCTGCAATATAACGAAAAGTAAAGGCATTCTTCAGACTGGCTTCTTACGATGTTTGTGTACACCTTTTGAGTGCAAGGGTTAACACACAAATATCATAAGAAGCCAGACTGAATAATGTCTTTACTTTACATTATATTGCAGAGCAGCACAGCGTATACATTAACGCTTTGAGTGCCATTTTGGTGGTGCTGAGAATCAGACCTACATAACCCTCTTCCTTATATTGCAGAGAAGCCTAGCGCTGAGTTAGGCACAACGCATTGTGTAATTAAATGCCTGATGCAGGCTGACGGTACTGATATGTAGGGTGGAGAGTGTTGTTGCGCGCCAAGTGTTGGTGCAAAGCCGTAGCCAGCGTTTCACAGAAGAGAAGCCAGCACTAGGAGGAGAGACTATAAAGAGCCTCGGAGGAAGGTGCGTTGTAGAGAGCGACCGAGTCGGCCCAGGGCCGGCCCTTATATGGGTCCCGGTGGGTCCATGGACCCAGGCGGCACTTTCACAGGGGCGGCAATTGCTGTCCCAAGGTATTTTATTTTGTGCGCCGCCAGCGCCAGCAGCCGGGTCTGTCAGTGCTACAGTGTGTCCCATCAGAGGAGAGATATGGGGAGCAGAGATCAGTGACAGGAGAGGAGGGAGACAGTGAACGGTACATAGGGATGCATCCACTGTCTCCCTCCTCTCCTGTCACTGATCTCTGCTCCCCGTCTCTCTCCTCTGATGGGTTTGGTGCAATGAAAGCTCAAAACAAAGCCAAGAGTCATTGGTCTGTTATGGGAAAACACACACAATGAAGCTAGGCTTGCGATATTGGTAGCAGAGCTCAAAATGGAAACTCAGCAGATTGGTATTGCATTGTTCTATGTTCTGCTTTACTGCGCTCTTTCCCACTTCCTAATTATATCCACACTGCATTTATATGAGCATGCTAGGTCTGAACAGCACGCGATGTCGCCACCCACGTGTCTGAGAGCTTTGGGTCAAGTCTCTCCTGTATCGTTGCGGAGGTGGGGGCGCTGCTGGTGGGCAGCCCCGTATGACTGGCAATGCGGTGATGCTGTTGTTTTCAGTAACAGTTGTGGTGCCACTTTCTTAGAGTCTGTACTCACAACAAGTTTGAAAGTGGTGCCCCCAGAGCTGCATTATGTACAAGGCAACCTAGATGAGTGCATGCCTGAGGTGATCTACTGACTGCAGATGCGATCAGGGCTGGCAGCACAGGATGGAACAGAGATGAACCAAGGCAGCAGGAAGAGGGAGGAATTAGCTGTGTGCACCCTGGATTGGCTACACGGTGGTAGGAAAGAGAAAACTGAAGCTGAGGCTGCAGCATTGTGCCTGATGGAATGAAGTAAAAATGAGGTCAGGTGTGTGCAGATTCACCTTTCATGTGGTGCAAAGCAGGTGCTGTGGGGAGCAACAGCAAAGAAATCAATGGGCATGTCAAGAGGTCCTAAAAGTACTTAACCAGGGCCACCACTAAGAATCATGGAGGATTGTTACTCCAGGGTAGAGAAGGGGCTCAGTTCCTTTGAGTCAGACTGGCATGAGTTGCCTAGCCTATATGTGGTTTGGCTGGGTATTATGTGTAAGTGAGAGTGTGTGTGTGAGCAAGAGAGAGAGAGTGTGTGTGAGTAAGTGAGAGAGAGAGTGTGTAAGAGAGAGAAAGTGCGAGAGAGAGAGAGTGTGTGAGTGAGAGAGAAAGTGTGTGTGTGTAACAGAAAGTGTGAGTGAGTGAGAGAGTGTGTGTGAGTGAGAGAATGTGTGTGAGTGAGAGAGTGTGTGTAAGTAAGAGAGAGAAAGTGTGTGTGTGTGCGTGACATCCCTTCTCCCTGGCAGGGTCTCCACAGGTACCAATAGTATGCTATATGATGCACAATGCTTTGTAGTGAGTAAGGTTTACTGTTTCCCTTTCTTAATAGAAATTTGAAGCAATAGTTTCTGCTACAATCAATAATCAGTAACCCCCCCAAGTACCCCATGATGTATGGCATCAAGTGGATCATTGCATTTTAATTGCAAACACTGTGGCATATCTTGTTTTGCTCTGAAGATTAGTATTGAAGTTGCCTTTTAATTGTAATCTCTGTAGTGTCACTAGTGTAGATCCTGTTTAATTGAAAGCTCTCTGGTATCACTAGTGTAGTTATAATTTAATTGTAAGCTCTGTGGAATCATCTGTAGCCCCATTTCATTTGTAAGCTGTGCGGAATCACTTGCGTAGCATAATTTCAATTATAAACCATGCTGTACATTTTTAATGTATTTAATCCCTTGGATTTCAGGGATGTGCCCAATGCTTTGAATTGCAATGCTTTGGTCACATCTCTGGCATCTAAAGTGATCAAGCATTCATTTTTGTCTTTTATTACATTGGTACGAATACCTCTAACCACAGCATCAAAGGCTTTGCGGTGGTGGTGGAGGCAAGCAGTGGGGCCTCAATTTTGGATTCCGTCTAGGGCCATGTGGAAACTTAATCTGGCTCTGCTCCCTGTGAGATTAATAGAACCGCAGCATGTCTTTGCCATGTATCATGTGGATCTTCACATCCAGATTGCCTGATCCTCACAACTGTTTAATGTGAGAAGGGGACACAGAGATGGACTGGAGGGTCACCGGAGGGTCTTGCAATGCTTGGTCATTTTTCAGGGTCCCTTGATATATCCACATAAGAGAAGGGATGACCAGGGCTGGGCACACTAACTGCAAAAAAGACACCATAGATGCCATCAGTGTTGAGTGTGGGGAAATCTACCATATGATTGCTTATGGCCTTAACAGTTCTGAGTTCTATACTGGGAGTTCTGTTATTTTGACTTGCTCTAAGTCTCTCTGTGCCTTGCTCCCTTTGATTTCCCTTTGTAGATTGGGTATGTTGCAAAGAGTTACCTTTGGAGGATTACTGGTTATCCAATGTGGAAAGATATGGGTGGGTGGGGTTAAAGGTGGAGATATGGGTGGGGCTAGGCATGGTGGCGAGTAACTTTTCAGGCCTAGCTAGTAGCTCAGGACTTGAAATTTTGAGTCCTGCCCTAGTACACTCATCTACTGTCTAGAGAAGTCTAGTCAGAAGTGGTCATCAAGGAAGAATTGCCTAAGGCAGTTTGTTTGCTGAAGGGCTGGAGAGTGGTACAAGAATGAGTGTCTGCAGGCAATAGTGACGCATGGTTGAAGTTCCTTGCAAGTTTGTGGTACCATTTCTGCAAATGGAGTTGGGGATTTGGTCAGAATGAATGGTCTCCTCAATGCTGAGAAGTACAGGCAGATACTTATCCATCATTCAATACCATCAGAGAGGCATCTGATTGTCCCCAAATGTATTCTGCAGCATGACATTAAGAACTATATTCAGCGTAAATAAGAACAAGGAGTCCTGGAAGTGATGGTATGGCCCCCGCAGAGCCCTGATCTCAACATCATCAATTCTGTCTGGGATTACATGAAGTGAGAGAAGCAACTGAGGTTTCCTAAATCCAAAAAAGAATTCTCCAAGATGTTTGGAACAACCTACCTGCCAAGTTCCTTAACAAACTTTGTGCAAGTGTACCTAGAAGAATTGATGCTGTTTTGAAGGCAAAGGGTGGTCACACCAAATATTTATTTGATTTAGATTTTTCTTCTGTTCACTCACTATGTATTTGGTTAATTGATCAATATAAACTATTAACATGTCTATTTTTTAAAGCATTCTTACTTTACAGCATGTTTTCATACCTGCCTAAAACTTTTGTGCAGTACTATATATCATAGGCACATGGAGTTTATACAACATTGTCAAACACCGACAGTAGATGGACGCATGACTGCTCTAAACTAGTATGCATACAATAGAAGCGGGGGACCACAATGTTAACCCTTTGAATGCCATCAGGGTATGCAACACTTTGCATACCCCTCTGACACTCAAAGGGTTAATCCATACTATTCCACAAACAAGTATTTATAGATACTAGCATTCATAGTAAGTGACACAGTTAGGATTCAGAGATATTTGCTGTTACACAGTGACACAGTTATATTTTTAGACACTAGAGTTCCTATACACTGGCATAGTTTTATTTAGAAAATGTTTTACCAGGAAAATACCATGAGATTTATATCCTTTCAAGTATGTCCTAGAGAACTTTCACAGTAAAATCACATATTTACACAAGTAGAAAAACAATATAGGTATGTTTTTCCAGGCTTTCAGAGCTCTGAATGAGAAGGCAGATCGACTGGTTTATTTTTTGTAGTGTGTGATTCTCAATGAGTTGTTAGCTGTGGAGCAGAGGCTATAGTTAGCATGGAAACCTATGTTTATAGAAAATAATGTCTAAAGACAGTGACGCACAACAATCGTCAACATACACTAGTGTTTATGCACACATCCAGGGCATAATGTCAACATGGCAACCAGCAACAGGGCAACCAGTGATCTCCAACAGTTGCAGGACTACCTGAAGATTATGGGAAATGTAATCCAACAAAAACTGGAGGACAACAGATTGTGTGATCCTGTTACACAAAGTGGTGCATACATTTCCATTGATTTAACCTCTTTGGGTTCTAGAGAGGTCTCCACTGCATTGCTAACAGACCTCTCTAGTATTCAAGATGTTAAAATATTCCCTATGGTATAGTCAGTTTTCTCAACAACTGAACCCCTGTCTCTTAGTATCAGTCTTAATAATACACTCTCTCTAAAAGGTGTACATTCATTAACTCACAGCTGCACCTCACCGACGAAGCCCAATAAGGCCAAAACATGTATCTGGTATTGGCTGCTTCTGTTGTTCAGAGAGGAATTATCTGACATTTTGTGACTGGACAGTCATTTTGACAGGTCCAGTATGACATGCTTCAGAATATTTCTATTCTGTGTATGGCACTTGTGAGCCAAAAGAGATTGCACTCTGGGTAAAGGACACTAATACTTATGAGTTGTTTGTATACCCTTGCAGGTTCACATGTCCAGTTGAACATCTCTGTCTAATACTTTTACACATATAAATTGCTCTTGCGGTTGCACAACCTAAGAATAATGTGGGAATCCAGTCATGGACCTCTTGCTCACAAGTCTCTAGAAAGAACAGCTCCACCTCACCAAATAAGTCCAAAACGTGCATCTGGGGTTGGATGTTTCTCTCTTTCACACATGAATTGCATGGCATTTTGTGGCTGAACAAGTATGACATGCTTAAAAATATTTCTCTACATATGGCAGTTGTGAGCTAAAAGAGATTGCACCCTTGGTGGCAGTTGTGATCTAAAAAAGATTGCACTCTTGGTGGCAGTTGTGAGCTAAAAGAGACTGCACCCTTGGTGAAGGACACTAGTCTTAATGAGCTGTTTTCATACTTTTGCAGTTTCATACGCCCAATTGACCATCTCTGACAGTTTTGATGAACCTGTAGATTTTCAGTCTTTGGACTACAACTCAAATTTTCTGAGTATGGAAGTCATAGGGTGTTCACTCCTTTTTTGTATAGAATTGTTGCAAATCTGTGTATAGTTGTTGTCATGCCAGTATAGAGAATATTGTAATGTGCCAACAATCATGGTGTGCAGTGAGATCTGTGCATTAAAAATCTTGAGAATTTACACAGCACTGATTTTATTCTGGCTGCATGCATCTGAAATTAACAATGAACTTTCTGTCTTTCTGTTGACTGTCATGCTCTGTGGTAGGACATGTTTTAAAAAAAGCTTCCTTCCACTGAATAGTAAAGCCATGAATCTCTTTGTGAGGGAACATAGCAATTGAACAGCAACCCATTCTAGGTGTTTTCGGAGCCTGTTCCTCCCAAAAATGTTATTAAACAGAGTATTTAAAGCATGTTTTGCCAAGTATTTTATTCAAATCAGGATAGGTTTTAGAGCTACTTGTAAGGTAAGTTGACCTCACATCAGCTTTCTGCTTATATACTATTACTATTGCACATATATGTTGCATTACACCCTTTCTTCACTTTCTTTATCTTAGGTCTTTAGGTCTGGTTTAGCTTCAATACTCTTTGTTTGTTGTTAATAAATTATTCCCCATGTGACTTGCGGGGGTGGGAAAATTTCACCTATAAAAGGAACTGAGACTTCACAGTCCTTTTTGAACATGTACCCACTCACTGTAAGCATGCAAGAGGTACAGTCATATTTTCTCCTTTTAATATGTTTGTTTGTCAAATGTTTTTAATTGCCCATACTGTTATTTTCATATATGCCTATGAAGCCCCTCATGTCCCCAAAAATCTATGTTTGTTATTACATTTCTTCAGGGTTGTTTTTATACTTAGGTTTTTTAGAGTAGGACTTGCCGTTACTATGGGGTACCTTGATGGGGTGGCAGGCTTAACTCTCTTTTTGGCCAAAATATTTGGGACTAAACCCTTATATTTATCAATATAACATTAAATATACCCAATACAGGGCACACTTTTCACAACTAGCTTTCAGCTTTCACTGGTGCTACATATGAACTATGCATATTCCAGGGTTGCACTGAAATCAAAGCAGCCCTGAATAATTATTTTTTCCAGTGTCAACTTGGTTAAAGTTGAAGTATGGTTGAAATATTGTAAAGGAATAAAAGACTCAAGTGGTGAATTTGAAAAGTACATTGGGAATAGCATTATATGCTTCCAATCAATCCCATCAATGCTTTTAGTAGTGACCTCAGGTACAGCCCAATGATGGCATATTGTGGTTGTAAAAAATAAATGTGGTTTCCAAGATCTCAAGCAAGCTTGGTGTAGCAAACAAGTATAGAATATGAATTCCACATTTCTCCTGAGTACACTGGTGGCCAATATAAAGATGCCCTTTCCTGGGTCCCTATTTTGGTAACAACACAACAGAATTTTAATGAACTTTTTATGGAGATAACAAAAATGCAGTAAACATAGTAGCTTAATTATCCAATTACATCAAAATACCACCCTAAAAGCATACTTTTAATGAAAGTAGATATCCCCTTGTATCACATGATACCTAACCTCAGCCTGGTGTACAAAAATATTTCTCTGTCATTCAATACAGGTTACTGGTAACTTTGGGTAGGCGATCTGCCCCTTTAAGTAGGCAGGAACAATTCTAGAAATTAATGCAGGGGGTGGAGCCTACTTTCTCTCCTTGGCTGCAGCTAGCCAACCAGCTCCAGAAAGATTTGCTCCTTGGTGAAGATAACACAGGCAAGAGAACAGTTCTGCTATAGTTTTAGAAAGTTTTTTATTTTCTGTTAGATATGGACTACCACCATTAGGCGGATTACCATAACTAACAATGCCCTTAGATGTGGTTAGCTCAGTATCCAGGTGCTTTTTGTGAACCTTAAGCCCTGAGGGGGAAAATCTTCATTCCAAGTGCTTCCTCAGGAGTTACCCACTGAGGTTACTTCTTACTACATGGTAATCTGAAGACAGAAGATCTACAGGAAAGGTGAGCAACCCTTTGAGTGCTGCAGGTCCACTTGTCCCACAGTGCCCCTCCTCACAGGGGTTATTCCTGTGAGTTTTTATTGAACACTCCTGCACTCACTGGGTCTTTCTGTTATATCTGCCAGTGTTTGGAGCAACTTGATGTGGTAAATTAACCCTTTAAATGCTGGTCGGCATCTTTTGGGGTGGTTATTGGCACTTTCCCTACTGGGATCAGTGTTTTATGGGTCTGATTACATGTTCTAGTGATGTTTCATGTACTTTTATTTCTCAGTTCTAACTTTGACAAAATTGAGTTCCAGCGCGCTTTACTGCATAGATGCCATTGCTCCATTCATCTCTATGGGACTGTATATTTTGGAACATATCTCTGCAACCACTCAATTGTTTGATCTTGCTCTATTATCTGGTTCACATTGTAAGTGTGTTGGGGGGCTCAGGGGGCTTCAGGCACTGTTGGGGTACTTTTTCTGGGAAAACGACATTTCCCATGAGCGTTTGCTTCGCGCGCTCATTTCTGAATGGCTCCAGCCGCGGCAGCCATCTTGTGAGCTTTACAGAACGAGTATCCTACACAGGGCTTGGACTATCCTTCTCTCCTTTGCAGATTAACCCTTCACCTGCCAGATAAGTGTATTTTAGCATTTTCTGGGGTGAAATTTTAATCTAACACACTGTAAATTGGGTGATTAATTATTTTGAACGTTGTTGACACTGTGAGAATGTCTACTTCGTTGGAGCTTGGGGCCAGGCCTAAAACTAAGGACACTGGGGCCTCTGTATCCCCCATTGTGTGTTGTTCCTCATGTCATACAGGGTTGCCTAGAGAATTCTCAGGTCATTTATGCCCAGCATGTTCTGATGTCCCTGTGTCTATCCCAGGGACCTCCAGCCATGCATTAGAGCCAGTTTGGGTGCAAGAGTTCAAGGCTGCTACCAGGGACCTCAGGTCTACTTTGCAACTCTTTCCATCCCAGTTAGAGGTGGTCTTCCATTCCTGGCAGACCCCTTCCTCAGTCAGATCTTCCCTGCCCAAACCGCAAGGAGTACCTGATGTTTCAGATTCCTTTGAAGAGGAACTGTTGGTGGATTCAGATGTTGAGGAATGTTCTGCTGTGGGCTCCTCTCAATTTTTGGGGGATCCCTTTGAGTTTGATCCAGAACCCTCGGCTGAGGGCCTGGTCAGGGCCGTTTTAAACATGCTAAACATTTCCCCAGTTTATGAGGTTTCCTCAGATCCCTCTGATGTATTCCAGGAGCCTATAAAGCCCCATACTTGTTTTCCACCTAACCCCACTCTGAACCTCCTAGTGGCTGATGAGTGGAAATCTCTGGACAGAAAGCCTTCTGTCTCCAAGAAGTTTGCTAAGCTTTACCCCTTTTCTCAGGCGGCGCTTGCTCAGTGCGTTCATACCCCTAAGGTGGGCGCTCCTGTCTCAAGGCTATCTAAGTCTACCGCCTTACCAGTTTCTGATGCGTCCTCTCTGAAGGACTGGACTGAGGTCTCCCGCAAGTCCATTTTTGCCACTGCTGGTACTGCCATGCATCCAGCATTCGCTGTGGCATGGGTTAACTGGGCCATTACGGCCTGGACTGAACAACTCACACTAGCTGTACGTCGGTGTGACTCATCTTTGGATATGTTGTGGCTTCTTGCCAACATATCTGAGGCCTAGCACTCTGTTTCTGTTGCCTTATTTGATGCTATCCGTCTGGTGGCAAGGGTTTCCACCATGTCTCTTTGGTTCAAGATCTGGGCTGCTGACACCGCTTCTAAGAAAGCCTTACTGTCCTTGCCTTTTCAGGGTACATCCTTATTTGTGCCAGATCTTAAAGATCTGATCAGTGAAGCTACTGGGGGTAAGAGCACTCGTCTGCCCTTGTTCCCCAGGAAGAAACCTCCTCACAAGCTTAACAGATTTTTTTTGACCCTTTCAGACTGAGACATGTCCGGTGAACTAGGCGGTTCCCTCAGCTCCACGTGCCTCCTCCAAGCCCAAACAACAATGGAAGCCCAAGGTCTCCTCCAAGCCCAAGGCTTCCAAGACTTCTCCGGCATGACTCTCTGAACCTGGGTCCCCATTCAGCTGTGGGTGGTCATCTTTGTCACTATCACAGCATTTGGGAAGATTCAGTGGTGGACCCATGGGTTTTACAAGTAGTGGCTGAAGGGTACAGGATCCCTTTCGCCTCTCTTCCTCTTTTTCGCTTTTTCCCATCTCATATGTGTTACGGTTTTCAGTCCATTCAGAGGCAGGTAGTTTGGTAAAACACAGTTTTATTGAAACCAGACAGAATAAAGTAACCCTCGCAGGTCCAGCAATAGTTAAAATGTAATACTGACACAGGACAGGTTACAGAATAACATTAACCCACACGGGTCCAGTACATATATCAGAGAGAAAATATATATTACTGACACAGGTCAGGTTACAGTTCGTGTGAATCAGTGAGACAACGTTGTGAAGGTGCTATTAGGCCGGGAGGCTGGGAGGCACTAATGCGAAGGCCCAAGAAGCACTCTCTATTGGAGAGTGACACAATAGTGACTATGCCACAATGGGTGAGCGAGGCCCTGAAGGAAACACAGACTACCGGACAGCACAGTATCACTGTAACCGGAGGAACAGTGTAACGCCAAACCGAACCAGCATGAACTGCGACCCAAGGATAATGGCACCAGACAACAAGGGTTAACGGACGCTTTGGCTCGATGGTAACTGCCAGGTGGTAGAGACAACTGAGGTGCCCAGGAGACTAACCTCAGTGGGAGAACAGTAACAAGCCAAGCGTATAGTGTGCTACCGAGAATAGCTCCTACCCGGGGGTATGGAGATACAAGGCACAATAGCGTAAATGGGTCGCAGTAGCTGAACGGCTAGAGCAACAATCGAGGCAACCAACTGGGTCTAGCAAGCCCTAGACAGAGCACCGGAAAGTTCCCTCAAATGGAGAACCGGGCGCGGTAGTGAACCGGGCCTGAGATACACTGAGCAGGAACGTCAGACAATCTGGGTCGATACACAGAACAGGAACATTAGCCAGGCCGGGTGGGTACAGAGCAGGAACGTCAGCCAATCCGAGTCGGTACACGGATCAGGAACGTCAGCCAGGCTGGGTCGGTACACAGAGCAGGAACGTCAGCCAATCCGGGTTGGTACACGGAGCAGGAACGTCAGCTAGGCTGGGTCAGTACACAGAGCAGGAACGTCAGCCAATCCGGGTCAGTACACGGAGCAGGAACGTCAGCCAGGCCAAGTCGGTACACAGAGCAGGAACGTCAGCCAATCCGGGTCGGTACATGGAACAGGAACGGAATCAGACAGAGTAGTCAGGCAGTCCGGGTCATACACAGGATTCACACGATAATGACAGCAAGCACTAAGCAACAGGAACACCACAAAAGGGCCCTGCAGAAGTGACAAGGCTCAGTACTTACAGGCTACCACTGGGTGGAGCAATATCACTCTAGCCAATAAGAAGGCATCAGAAAACAATGCTGTCAAAATGTCGCCAGCAATACACGGGCACTGTGATAATACGCCCCAGGGAGTGGAAAAATGCTGTCTCTTCAACGCCGCTATCCAGTCTCTTCTGGACAAGGATGTTCTGGAACCTATTCCAGTTCAGGACAAAGGTACGGGTTTTTACTCAAACCTCTTTGTAGTGTCCAAGAAGGAGGACGGTTGTCGTCCAGTGTTGGACTTGAAGGATCTCAATTCCTCTGTGATCCGGTCTCATTATCACCAGGAGTCCCTAAGGACAGTGATTGCTGCTATGATTCTGGGATAATTTCTTGCTTCTCTGGACCTTCAGGATGCTATTTTCATATCGCCATTCATCCCGAGAGCTGGCAGTATCTCAGATTTGCCTGCGACCAAGGGCATTTTCAGTTCTCTGCTCTTCCCTTTGGTCTGACTACAGCGCCTCAGGTCTTCAACCGTGTCCTGGGAGCCTTAGTGTCCGTCCTCCACCGGGACGGCATCAGAATTACTCCATACATGGATGACCTGCTTTTGACAGCCCCCTCTGTGGAACTTCTTCATCAGCAGGTTCAGCAATGCATTCAAGCTCTCACCCATCACGGGTGGATCATCAGCTTGGACAAGTCGGATCTTGTCCCGTCCCAGCGTCTGGTCTTCCTGGGCCTTCTCTTCGACACTCAGCAGAGCATGGTGTTTCTCCTGGAGGATGTGGCTCATCAGATCGCACACAGGGTTTCGGCTGTTCTAGCTCAAGATCTAGTTCCAGCCAAGAAGCTATCCTCTCTGGTGGGGAAATTCATCTCCACCATGGAAGCAGTCCCTTTTGCCATGGCTCACACCAGGGAGATCCAGCGGTTTGTGATCCAGGTATGCAAGGGTCATCTGGACCTTCTGCAGACATCAGTATCACTCCCTTTTCACGTGGAACTGAGTTTTTCATGGTGGCTCAACCTCTCCAGTCTCCTGAAGGGCAATTCCTTCCTGATATCCTTTTGGACCATGGTGGCAATGGATGCCAGCCTCTCTGGCTGGGGAGCGGTACTGGGTCTCCTGAGTGCTCAGGGACGGTGGTTTCCGGAGGAATCTCTCCTTCCCATCAATGTATTGGAACTTTGGGCAATATTTTATGCCCTTCATCACTGGACGCCCCAGCTGGAAGAATGCCCAGTCCGGGTTCAATCCGACAATGCCACGGCTGTGGCTTACATCAACGAGCAGGGCGGAACAAGAAGTTTCACCGCTTGGTTAGAGGTCAAGGCCATTTTGTCCTGGGCAGAAGGACACATTCCTGCCATATCCGCAGTGCACATTCCAGGAGTAGACAACATCATGGCGGACTTCCTCAGTAGACACACTGTGGACAGCAGAGAGTGGGAACTGCATCCAGAGGTGTTCAACCTCATTGTTCAGAAGCGGGGTCTTCCTTGCATCGACCTGATGGTGACAAGACACAACCGGAAGGTTCCAAGGTTCTGCTCTCACTGGAGGGATTCTCTAGATTTGGCAGTGGATGCCATGTCCATTCCTTGGTTATTTCCTCTGGCTTACATCTTCCCTCCCCTTCCTATGTTGCACAAGGTGATATGGAAATTGAGACTGGAGTGATGTCCAGTCATTCTGGTTGCTCCGTACTGGCTTCGACAAGTTTGGTTTCCAGAGCTTCTGGATCTGTCAGTGGTGGAGCCGTTCCGACTCCCCTCTCGTTGGGATCTTCTCCTCCAAGTTTACCTGTGGAAAGAGGATGCTCATCGTCTAGCTTTGACAGCTTGGAAATTGAATCCTCAATATTGAAGAAAAAAAGTTTGTCTTCCGGTGTGGTAGCTACCATGCTTAGTGCTCGCAAGCCAGTTTCCTCAAAGTCCTACCATCGTGTCTGGTCGAACTTCCTATCTTGGTGTGCCGATAGGGACTTGTCTCAGGAATTTGATCTGCCTACGGTCTTGGACTTCTTGCAGGACGGTGTGGATAAGGGCCTCAGTTTGAATTCCCTTAAGGTTCAGACATCTGCTCTCACTGTTTTCTTTCAGAGGCGCATTGCTATCCTTCCTGATGTCAAGGTGTTTTTCCAGGGCGTTGCTCATACTCACCCTGTCTTTAAGGCTCCTGCTCCTCAGTGGGATCTTAATCTGGTTCTGGGTGTTCTTCAGTGCCCTCCCTTTGAGTCCTTGGCTACTATTCCTCTATGCCGTCTGACGTGGAAAATGGCCTTTCACCTGGTGATCATGTCTGTTCGCTGTGTTGCGCAGTTGCATGCTCTGTCTTGTAGACCACCATTTTTGGTGTTTCACAAGGATAAGGCTGTGCTCCTCACCTCTCAGGAGTTCCTTCCCAAGGTGGTTTCTGAGTTCCACATCAATCAGGAGATTGTGGTGCCCTCTTTCTACCCTGACCCCACCTCTGACAAGGAGAGGGATCTCCACTTGTTAGACGTGGTGCATTGTCTCAAGTTTTATATCTAGTTCAGTGTGCTGTGTAACAGTTTGGGGTATTGTTACCCCTGTTTAGTATCCGTTGACACTTCATTGTTTTGTTGTGGCTCTCCTGTGGCAGACTGTGGGGATCCTTCAGGGTCACGATCACAGGAGTCTTCTTTCCTTCCACTATCTAGTCATTGTTAGTGTCTCAAATCTTTCTGGAGTTGGTTGGCTAGCTGCAGCCAAGGAGGGAAGGTAGGCTCCACCCCCTGCAGTAATTTCTAGAATTGTTCCTGCCTACTTAAAGGGGTGGATCGCCTACCCAAAGTTACCAGTAACCTGTATGGACTAAGAGAAAAGGATTTAACAGGTAAGACTAAATTCCTCTTTTACAAAAGTTGACAATAATGGAAATATAGGCATTCTATTACATTTCCAACCCTTCTGAGGTACTGCAGTCATTTAAAATTTACTACTGCATACTTTACCTATTACTCTGCCAAAAACATTATCATGGATATGAGCTGACATACTATAGGAGGTGCAAGAAGCACAAAACGACACCAACTACAATCTTTCATTTTTCATACACTTTTCAAATATGACTTATAACAACTTCAGAAATGTAGAAAATTAGTCAAAACATAATATTTTGGTATGAAGGGTAATTTGCCTTGCTACCTCTAGGCTGGTGAAGTGACACTAGAAAACAGCATATACCTGTTTTTACATTTCCCCCACTTGAAAGACACTAAATTCTTTGAAATCATGGAAAGTCTTACTGTATTCAGTAGCTAGTGCCAGCCCAAGAAAATGAATACCCATTGGTATGGGTTGATATACTATAAGAGGTGCCATGAGTACTAAACTATGCTTACCTGCTAGAAATGACCTACTTGCATAAAATGTTCATAACCATTGTAGATATGAATAAAACATATACAAGTCATAAGATTTTGCAACATTTAATCAAGAAGCTACTTGCCTTTCTACCCCTATGCTGGTTTGCACAGATATTTCTATAAATTGACACTATAGGAAAAATGTATACTTTATTAAACTTTATTAAACTAAAGTATGTGTGGGTCAATGGGTACCAGTAAAAAAGCAGAACAAGCCTAGGGAAGCAGACAGTGTATATTTGGCCCTATGGGCACAAGCAGGCAGTGAAGTAATGTTAGGATATCAAACAGTGTATGGTTCTGTGGCTATATGTGGGGCAAGGTTGGGATGTTAGACATTGTTTGTGGGGGTTCTATTACTAACAGTGGACAGTGGAATACAAGGCTGGGGAAGCTGTTAGAGTACACAAACGATTTTCATGAAACTTGTAGGGTTTGAAGGATTTGCCAATTAGATCTGGAATTTCAGCCAATTTCATAGCTGCAATCAAAATATATGGCTAAAGAAAAATGTAAAATAACATAGAAATGTGTTACGAACATAATGCTTTTATTCATTCATAGAACTTCAGATATGCACTGTTTTCCAGCAGATAAGTGGAAACGGAGGTAATTACCTTTGATTATTATTCTTGATTTTCTTAATTGCCATTCCCCTTTGCTAGTTAACTAGATGAGATCAGAAAGTATTTTTCATTTTAAAACTTTTTGGGCAATATTCATCAAGCTAAACAAGTGCAATTGTGGAACAAACGAACAATGCCATGGGGGAGAAATGAAAATTCATATAAATTTAAATGAAACTTTAATGAATAGTAGAAAGGTCTCAATTCACTGCAAAACATGCACTGATGCAGTAGAATATAGCCCATTTAAATCAATGGGAAATCACAGAATTGATTCAGTTGGTTTGCTCCAGAACTGCATGTCAGTGGTTCTTAATATTTTGCAGCATAATGTGATGGATTCCTCTATGGCACTCAAAGGGTAAATACATGAGTACTTTCTCAGCTAATTTTATCTAATAATTTTTATATTTTCTTAAAGCGGAACTACCACCCTTCAAAAATGTTGTCCCATATAATTCCCTATGTGGTGACTAGCTGCTCAGTAGCGCTCGTCGACAGGACGGAGCACAGACATCGCCTGCTCTGTCAGTCCCTTTTGGAGCCGAACGGCTGCTAGCAACACCTCCTAGAGCCAGCTGGGACTGACAGAGCAGGCGCGCAGATTTCACTATGGAAAGATGTCTGCTCTCCGTCCTGCCTCTCAGTCCCAGAGTAGTGTCTTATTCTCATCAATGCGGTAAGAAATCTGCCAACTAGCTCTACTGAGCAGTTAGTCGCCAGATAGGGAATTATATGGGACAATATTTTTGAAAGGTGGTAGTTCTGCTTTAAGGGGCTAGACTGCAAGGCTTATTACAGATTACACACCCTCACCCTAGTCACAGAACCACATGTACACTAATGGCCACCCTAGTCTTGTTCCCCTGTCTGTCATTATGTAATTCTTTAAGAATCAGATGGGTGTGCAAAGCCATTGCAAAGCAATGCGTAGCATACCTCTTTGGTTCTTAAAGGGTTACATTTGTACTCTGGAGCCACTTGTACTGTGTTCTAGGGAACACAATTTTAGACAATCTATTCTATGTTACTGATAATACATCAGCTGCACAAAAGGGAAAATTAGTAATTTATTCAGAAAAATTAGGAAGAATACATTAAGGTTTCTCTTGTATTCAAGAACATTCTGGAGAGCTTTTACAGTAAGAAGTTACATATTTATACAAAATAGAGAAACAACATAAAAAGTATTTAGCTGCATATTGTAGATGCAAACAAGCAGTTTTGTGTAACAACTTTAGACTGGAAGAAGATAAGGGGAAGATGCAGTAAGGTGTGATAAAGAGGTGATATAGTGGAGATGACTTCTCCAGTGATATCACTTCTCCAGTTCCTGCGTTATTCTTTAGCACCTATGCACTAAGATCTCCAAAGCTGGAGAAATCTTAGTGCATTGGCTTCATAAAATAACATAGGAGTTAGAGTAATGATGACTTTAACATCTCTTTATCACACCTTAATGCATCTCCCCCCTGATTTTTTTGGTCAGATTATTCCAGGCTTTTGGAGCTATACAGGAGAAAGTTCTTACTTGTAGAGTCTGATACTTGTTGAGTTGTAAGCACTGGAGCAGCAGGGCCAGATTTACATCCCAAGAGCCCCTAGGTACAGCACACTTGGGTGCACTTAGCACTTCCTTGGCCAACCCTTAACCACAGGCTCATTTAACGACATCCTCTTTTGAAGCCAAACCCATATTTAGATTTATTCTTCACAGTAATGTGGTTATTTTCCAGAGGTGGATGAAAATGTTACATATAGGGATGGGGAATATACAGCCCACAAACAGAAACCGTAAGTGGCCATTGACTACTGTGACAAAAAAGTGATGCTTGTGGTGGACTACAAGAATGTATATCACTCCCAAAGTCTTAGACTAGCATCAAACTGTAGATAGTATTGCGCCCCCTATCTATACTAGATATTTCTTTATTATGGGGTATTCTATAAATATTAATCATATACCTTTAAGTGTATTCCTAAAGATATCCTTTATAGAAAAAAAGACCTATTTATAGAAGCTTATCCCTATAACTATAGTCTTTTGGCCCCGTGATATAAGTTCTTTGAGCAGCTTGTCCCTGTTAATAAAGTTGCAATTCAATCCTGAATGGGTTGTCTTGTAACAAAGAACAGAAAAGGGTGGGGTGGGACAGCGCATAAAATAGGTCTAAGTGTAGTATTTTATTAGTAAAAGAAAATGCATATAAAATCAATAAAAACACAGCAAATATGCATAGACAAAAAGACAAAAGAGATTCCTCAAAAAATTATTAAAATAGAGGTCAAAGTACCAAGGGAATAAATTCGTGGTGTATAAATCTATACATCCTATAATGTATAAAAAAGAATATGATATAAAATATAAAAGTGGATATGGAGCAGTTCGTACATATATAGTATCAAATGCAGGTATCACAGATGGAGACTAATGAAGTGTCCGCACCTTATATGTATAACTTAGGGGGAACTGCAATGTATCGAGTTTGATCAGGAAGGAATGTAAGCCGTCAGTGTATTCATTTGAATCAGTACACTTGTGATACAAATCCCGGTTTCCCGGTGTGTGTGGCCGCTTACTTCAAACTCCTGATGTGTCTTAACCCGTCAAATATATGCAGAAGTCTCGTCCTTGAGAACGTTTCCCCACTGATGTATAATCCTGTGCTGGCACTTCTCCCCGTAGCTCGATACCGGTCTTATTGCTCCTTCAGCGTTTCTCTCCACATTCGACGTTCCGTAACGTCGGACGTCAGGTTGCTTACTTCAACGCGTTTCGGCGCTGTTTTCTGCCTTCTTCTGGAAGTATTTTCTGATTGGGGCCTAACCGCTGTCCCTGTTTTATTGTGGGTTCAGCCAATCATGACGTTTAAAAAGGTTAAAAGGTAAAAGAAGGAGTATTATAACTCCGAAAATAAAAGGACCATAATTTAAAAAGGACAATGATTTAAACATGGTGAATAAGTTAAAAGGTCTATTTGGATTAATATGTATAACCTATAACTAAATCTTTATTAAATGAATTGAAGATACATTTTAAATGTAGTTCTACGGCACTGATAATTTGGACTATAGAATTGTGTTACATAATAGCAATCTCCAAGTAAAAAACTGACAGGAAGCTTTGTTCTTAATCCAATGGATGTGATGCCTTATATTCCATATTGATTAATCAATGTGCATATTCAAAATACGTTTTCAAAGTGCACATTTAAAGAACGCTATTCCTGTTAAAAAAATATATGAAGTTTGATCTTCTTTGTTAGTTTTGCATGATCAAATTATAAAGCATGCTTTTACTTTAATTACTGAAAGTTACTATTCATTGATAAGTTGATGGTTATATATATATAGTATAACCTCCAATCCTGTTATTTATTATTCTTAGATACTTAAATGCTAGCTATAAGACTTATTGGGAAAAAAAAACCTGAAATATTGTCAGAGGACATCATTTCTCCTTTATTTGATCATTTTAAATTACTGTATCGGCCATTATACCCTTAGATGGTATATTAAGTTATGAAGATCTTGTTGTAGTACAAAAAGTAGGATGCAGTTATGGAGAATTCCAAGACCCTAATCGTTATTCCTCTTTTTAGTATTTTTCGGATCCTCTTCTTTTTTTTATTATTTCTTTTCCATAGCCGTATCAGCGAGTGTTCTATATAGAGGAGAAAATATCCATTACCTTTAGAGGCTTTCTTATTATTTGTATATCAATTATCTGATACACCAAAGATCCATTTCTTCATTTAATCCTAATGGACTCATGGTTTGTAACTTGAAGATCCAATATAACTCTTGTTTTGCTAATTTAGAGAAACGGTCACCCCCTCTTGCTTGTAGAGGTATCTGGTCTATAATATATAGTTTTAAATTTTGTGGATCACTATGATGATATTCTGCAAAATGTCTTGCTACACTTTGTTTCTGATTGCCCTTGATAATGCCTCTTCTGTGTTCCAGAAAGCGATCTTTTATGCTCCTTATGGTTCTACCTACATATTGGAGTCCACAAGGGCACTCCAACATGTATATAACATAGGTAGAAGTGCATTGTAAAAATGCCTCAATTTCAAATTCCTCATTCGTTGATTTACTAGTAAACTGGGTCTTCTTATGTTGTATGTAATTACAAGTGATGCAGGCTTTGTGTCCACACTTATAATTTCCTTTTATTATGGTGCCGTCAATTAATTTTTTTGTAATTGGTTTCTTCAACTTATCAATGAATAGTAACTTTCAGTAATTAAAGTAAAAGCATGCTTTATAATTTGATCATGCAAAACTAACAAAGAAGATCAAACTTCATATATTTTTTTAACAGGAATAGCGTTCTTTAAATGTGCACTTTGAAAACGTATTTTGAATATGCACATTGATTAATCAATATGGAATATAAGGCATCACATCCATTGGATTAAGAACAAAGCTTCCTGTCAGTTTTTTACTTGGAGATTGCTATTATGTAACACAATTCTATAGTCCAAATTATCAGTGCCGTAGAACTACATTTAAAATGTATCTTCAATTAATTTAATAAAGATTTAGTTATAGGTTATACATATTAATCCAAATAGACCTTTTAACTTATTCACCATGTTTAAATCATTGTCCTTTTTAAATTATGGTCCTTTTATTTTCGGAGTTATAATACTCCTTCTTTTACCTTTTAACCTTTTTAAACGTCATGATTGGCTGAACCCACAATAAAACAGGGACAGCGGTTAGGGCCCAATCAGAAAATACTTCCAGAAGAAGGCGCAAAACAGCGCCGAAACGCGTTGAAGTAAGCAACCTGACGTCCGACGTTACGGAACGTCGAATGTGGAGAGAAACGCTGAAGGAGCAATAAGACCGGTATCGAGCTACGGGGAGAAGTGCCAGCACAGGATTATACATCAGTGGGGAAACGTTCTCAAGGACGAGACTTCTGCATATATTTGACGGGTTAAGACACATCAGGAGTTTGAAGTAAGCGGCCACACACACCGGGAAACCGGGATTTGTATCACAAGTGTACTGATTCAAATGAATACACTGACGGCTTACATTCCTTCCTGATCAAACTCGATACATTGCAGTTCCCCCTAAGTTATACATATAAGGTGCGGACACTTCATTAGTCTCCATCTGTGATACCTGCATTTGATACTATATATGTACGAACTGCTCCATATCCACTTTTATATTTTATATCATATTCTTTTTTATACATTATAGGATGTATAGATTTATACACCACGAATTTATTCCCTTGGTACTTTGACCTCTATTTTAATAATTTTTTGAGGAATCTCTTTTGTCTTTTTGTCTATGCATATTTGCTGTGTTTTTATTGATTTTATATGCATTTTCTTTTACTAATAAAATACTACACTTAGACCTATTTTATGCGCTGTCCCACCCCACCCTTTTAGACTAGCATCATACTACAACACTATTGCACTGCAGTTCCTGCTTGATGTCAGGATTAAGGCACAGGTTTCTCTAGAGTGTGTAGATCTCTGACTGGAGGCCATTTTCCTGAAGCCCCGCAGAGGCATCACTTTTCTGTCATAATATGTATTGGGCAGTTCTCCTTCTACTGTTTATAACTCTGTGCTCTGGAGTCTTCATTCCAAAACGTTGTATTGTCCCAGAAAGGGGTTGCCCAGAATATAGGACACACATTTAAAGGGATAGTAATACTTAATTTTAACTTTATTCATTTTAACTTTATTTTATTTTGTCAGTAAAAAACATGACGAATGATGTCTTATCTCTCAAACCTTTATGGTTTAAGAGATATTCACAAGCAAAGTTTCCCCTCCCGCCCCTTTTACCTAGTGTAAGCCATCTCTTCTCAGATGTGGAATCTGGTTGTGAGACCAGACAGATAACAGAAGGGGACAATCTTCTTCCTATCAGAACAATTAACCCCCCTTGACAAGTTTTTCAGCTTTTTCCCTTATCTTAATTGAAGATTGTCCCTCTCTGCAATTTACCTGGGCACGTCCCTTCTGCTCTGGCTGAGCAGTGTTGTATCAGTAAAAGGGGAAGGAGGGGGATACTTTGTCACTGAATTACTCTTGAATTACAACTCTGACAGTATTGAAATAACACTCTCCAAAGTCCAAATACTATGATGATTAATTAGAGCTGCTTTTATTATGAAACATTACTATCCCTTTAAAATCCAGGACTGTCCTGGACAATCTGGGACATGTGGTCACCCTATTTACTAGATCAATCTCAGACTCATCTGAAATCCTATTTTTTTATACTCGGATTTAACTAATTCTGCACCTTTGATTCTTAGCCATCTATCTATAAACATCAATGGGTCTTCCACAGACCAACTACTTAAATTATCAAGAGAAGTACACATAAGCAGGAATGTAAATCAAACCTCAGGAGACTCTAAACAAGATACACTAAGTAATGGTGTCCATCTTGCTTAACCCTGTGGTGCCTGTAAGTTATCCAATGCATTGCAAAACAATGTGTTGGATACTTCTCTGGCACTCACAAGGGATACTCCATCCGTGGAAAGCACACTAGAGTTACATTTAATCCTAGGCTGGGCAGAATGAAGTGGCTCAGTGGCTGTAAAGACAAATAATATGCTACAATTGGTGGCGCTATAATGGAGGAAGCTAGAGAGCATGATCACCCATCCATCCAGAACACATCCACCTCCACGGATCCAAAAAAGCAAATAAATTGTCTTAGCGCTTAGGTAAACAATGGAGAACAAGAACCCACATAGAAAAATGTGAAATATTAAACAATATTGCTGTTTATTAAAAAATATGTATAACATGAGTGCATATATACACAAGCAAGCACATAGTATAAAAAAAAATAAAAAACTACTGGTACCAGCACAACCAACTCAGACCAGTAGCAATACACAGATTCTGATTTACATGTTCTGGTACTTGTACCATTAGATTTTTAATTTTTTATGCTCAATGCTGGTGGGGTATATGTACATTCTATAAAGATTTTGAATATCACATGGTTTTTAATAAATATAAATATTGTTTTAATATTTCCCATTTTCTATATGGGTTTGTGTTCTCTATTGTTTGCCTAAGAGTCAAGACATTTTATATATAACTAGTTGAACAGCCCGTTACACGGGCCACAGTGCCACTGCCACCAGGTCGCGGGACAGTCACGCGCAGTAGAGACTGCCCGCGCCGCGGCTGATACAGAGCTGGACGCTCCTTCAGAGCACCCAGCTCTGTATCAGCCACGGCATGGGCAGTCTCTACTACGCATGACTGCAGCACGAGCAGCAGTGTCTACTGCGCATGTCACGGCGTTACACACGATTTAGCGAATTATTATATAGGATATTGTCCTGCAGACACTCAAACAAAAATGTGTATGCAATGGTGATACATAAATAGTCTATATATATAAAAGAATAAGCCTCATTGCATAATTTATGGTACCTCACACACAGAACATAATTTATGTCTCCTCAGAAAACAAACACACATTGAACAGAATGCCTCATTACATAATTTATGTCTCATTAGGAGACACAACTCCTATTGGGTGATTCAATGGGGACTTTACTGCTCTCATTGGGTGATTCAATGGGGGCATGTTTATCATACAGGGAGTTGGCCCACCCCTCCAGCCCGCCCCCACTATCCAACTGACAAAAAATAAATATAGCTGCCACTCGCTCCTGAAGTAGGGGATATCTATAACTTCTCCCAGTCCACACACACTCTCACTCAGGATCATGACCCCACAAACACACTGTGTCACCTCCCACAGATAACCATAACCCTCCATGCACTCTGTTTCAGTACGAGGGTGTAATGTTTCCATAAAATACAAACTCAGGGATAAACTTAATAGCAACTCTTTTATTTAACTCTTTTCATCTCTTCAGTCAACCTCACGAACTGTTTTCAACTGTCACTCCTCCACTTCCTGCTTCCTGATTCCTGTCCTTTCTCCTTAAAGGGAGAGAGATGCTTTGCTTTATGTTGCAGAGGGCAAGCCTCAAACACCACTTTCTATTTGTTCCCTCAGCATATTGCTACGCTGCCTCAACTGAAGAGCCACCGTGTGTTATATTGCTATGTTACCTCAACTTAACCCTTTGAGTGCCAGAGGGGTAAGCAACGCATCGCAAATGCATTGAGTACCCCTCTGGCACTCAAAGGGTTAAGTAAGGAGGATTTACTGATCCCATTGGGTGATTCAATGGGGTAGTGATTTAAATCATGCATGGAGTTGGCCTGCCCCACTATCCAGCCCACCCATCACTATCCAAGTAACTGAAAAAACAAAATTGCTGCCACTCGCTCCTACACCACAGACACAAACACATCAGACAAAAAACACACACACTCACACTCAATCACACTCTCACTCACACTCTCACACACACACACACTCAATCATACACACTCACAATCATTCACACACATCACACTCTCTCACACTCACACATTCTCACTCAAACACACTCAGTCACACTCTCACTCACACACTCTCATTCACACTCTTATACACACACACTCACTCACTCTCACTCACACTCTCACTCACACTCTCTTGCTCACACTCTCTCACTCACACTCTCTCACTAACTCTCATACACTCTCTCACTCACACACTCTCACACTCTCTCACACTCACACACTCTCACTCACACTAAATCATACACACTCAATCACACTCTCACTCACACACTCTCATTCACACTCTCACACACTCACTCACTCTCACTCACACTCTCACTCACACTCTCACTAACTCTCATACACCCTCTCACTCACACACTCTCACACTCACACACACTCACTCAGTCACACACACTCACACACACTCGCTAACACACTCAAGCAATCACTCACATGCAATCACTCACACACAATCACTCACTCTCGCACTCACATGCACTCACTCACACTCACTCACACCCCGGGAGTCAGCACGATCCACCTTCCACCATAGTCTCACTCACACCCCGGGAGCCAGCACGATCCACCTTCTACCATAGTATGTACAATTACCACATGAATGAATGCTACTCACACACACTCACACACACTCACTCACACCCCGGGAGCCAGCACGATCCACCTTCCACCATAGTATGTGCAATTACCACATGCATTTCAACTATATGAATGAATGCCACAGTGGAGGCATAAGTACAAACACAAACTCATTACAATGACACATAAGTCACCCCCTTATGACTCACTTATGTGTGTGTGTGTGTCTCTGTGTGTGCCTGTGTGTTCCTCACTGTGTGTGTTGCATGTCTGTATCTCACTCTGTGTGTCTGTATGTTGTGCATTGCATGTATGTGTGTATGACTGTGTCGCTATTTATGCATCTCCGTGCATGCATGTGCATTTGCGTGTGCGTCTGTGTGTGTTTGTCTTGCATCCGTGTGTGTGTGTGCATTAATTCCATATATATCCTGATGGGCAGCGCCATCCCACATTGCTAGTTTATTACTAAAAATATATACATAAATTGTGACATATGTCCAGTGTTTCTCAACCAGGGTGCAGTGGCACTTTGGTGTGCCACAGACATCCACTTAGGGTGCCCCATTGTGTCTACAATGCTTTGACAAAAATGTGAATTTAGATTTCCAACTGTATATTTAAGGCTATTACTATGCACAATATGTTTATTTTAGTTGCGAGGTCTAACAATAACTCTATATTTGTGTATTTGTAACCTTCATTACACCCTTAACAAATGATAAAAAATGATAGGGGTGCCCCAAAAATGTCAGACTATGTGTTAAGTGTGCCTTGAGCAAAAAAAGCTTAATAAACACTGCATATGTCTATAATAAAATCCTACAATGATGATACTTCTAATTTAATGGCACTTGTGCCATAAAATCTGACACTAAAGTGAAATACAATAGATATATATTAGTGATGAGCGAGCATGCTCGGCCGAAGCTCGGTTCGGCTCGAGCATCGCTCTGCTCGGCACATGGCGGTACTCGTACGAGTACCGCATGTGCTCGCCCGCCATGTTCGGGTCTCCTCCCTGCACGTTTCGCGGCTGCTGCGCAGCCAATAAACGTGCGGGGAGGCTCTGACATCAGTGTAATGCCAGCAGCCATGTTTGCTGCTGGCATTACACTGATTGGCTGGGCAGAACTCGTGATCGGGTGCTGTATAGCACCCGACTCGCGAGTTCTGCTCATTCTCAGCCAGGGAGAGATGCGATCAGGCAGGGAAAGTCAGTGTAGGGAGAATAAAAGTGTTGGTAGTAGTTCAAGACCCAAAAGTCCTTTTTAGGACTGTTGTGTGTGGGGGCAGCATTTATATTTTGTTTGGGGGGGCACAATTTCATTTTTTTTTTTAAGGTGGGATATTCTGTTTAGTGTGCCTAGCCGCAGATTAGCGTCACATTCTGTTTAGTGTGCCTAGCCGCAGATTAGCGGCACATTTTGTTTAGTGTGCAAATTCATAAATTAACGTCACATATTCCGTTCACTGTGCCTAGCCGCAGATTAGCGTCACATTCTGTTTAGTGTGCCTAGCCGCAGATTAGCGGCACATTCTGTTTAGTGTGCAAAATCATAAATTAACGTCACATATTCCGTTCACTGTGCCTAGCCGCAGATTAGCGGCACATTCTGTTTAGTGTGCCTAGCCGCAGATTAGCGGCACATTCTGTTTAGTGTGCAAAATCATAAATTAACGTCACATATTCCGTTCACTGTGCCTAGCCGCAGATTAGCGTCACATTCTGTTTAGTGTGCCTAGCCGCAGATTAGCGTCACATTCTGTTTAGTGTGCAAATTCATAAATTAACGTCACATATTCCGTTCACTGTGCCTAGCCGCAGATTAGCGTCACATTCTGTTTAGTGTGCCTAGCCGCAGATTAGCGGCACATTCTGTTTAGTGTGCAAAATCATAAATTAACGTCACATATTCCGTTCACTGTTCCTAGCCGCAGATTAGCATCACATTCTGTTTCGTGTGCCTAGCCGCAGATTAGCGTCACATATTGTTTAGTGTGCCTAGCCGCAGATTAACGTCACATATTGTTTAGTGTGCCTAGCCGCAGATTAGTGTCACATATTGTTTAGTGTGCCTAGCCGCAGATTAGCGTCACATTCTGTTTCGTGTGCCTAGCCGCAGATTACCGGCATATATTCCGTTTAATATGAAGAAGGCGGGTAAAAAGGGACGGGGAAGTGGACGTGATCCTGATAGTTCAAGTAAATATACAGCAAATACTGTTTGGTAACAATTTTTCGCCTAAAATCGTTTTTATCTTCCTTTTTGTGTGTTTTACGGTCAGTCTGTAATAATGGCGTACTACAGGCGAAACATCGTTCCCAGCAGCGAAGTTGGAGTCCAAGATGCATCCAGACATCCTCCCTATGCTGTCCCTGAACCATTTCTGTGGTGTTTCCATCATTTTCTGACCTTTTCCTATGAACCAGGCACCCTCCCCTCATCAGAGCAGGGGGTGCCTGGTGTAATGCTTGAGTCCTCCCATTGACTTCAATGGGGCTCGGGTGCTCGGCCGAGCACTCGAGCCTCCGGGGGCGCTCGGCCAGAGCACCCGAACACCCGAGCATTGGGGTGCTCGATCATCACTAATATATATATATACTTAGACAAGAATAAAAACAAACAGGAACTAGCAAAATATTCACTCTCATCAAAATATATTATCTACAATACATCGACATATTAGTAAAAAATTCCAAAAGTGTCCTTAAATATAAATAAATGCTAGAAACCAAAATGTGAGATTAGGCAACAAGGGAGAAAATTCTGAAGTGCCTAAATGATAATATAATAACATAGATATGGTGAAATAAGTTTGGGCATCCAAGATAAGATCTTCAAAAGGTGTCCAATTAGATAATTTAGAGACCCAAAGGTCTATAATATGGTGGGAAGGGTACATACAACCCAGCAAGTAAAAAAACATACTAACACTGAATTAACTATTCAACTCCACTATAAAAAGAAAAAAAGGTGAGAAAGAGTCCATAAACATGTAGAGAGCAGAAGTGGAGCAGAAGTTATAATTAACATAGCAAGCTAGATTAAGTATAATGCGCAGGTAGTCTGGTAGCTTACTACAGAAGTGGTTATAAACTGAGTAAGAAAGGTGAAGAGTACATGTAGATTTGAGTGTTAGCCAATTTAGTTCTTTTAACATATCACAATAATGGGTAGTATAATTACATTGAGGACAAAGCAAAATAAGGCATTATACAGTGTTGAGTTTACCAAGATTTTAGGCACAGAAGTATACACTGTGTCCTCATAGTCTATGATTGTCATTAGCATCCTTTGAACAATACATTTTCTTATCAGGTACATAGCCATAATTTTTTTCTAAGCAGAGTGCCATTTTAGGACACAGTTTGGATGTTAATTTATATGCTTAGATTTTTAGCATAGATTATAGTGTCCTTTGCATACATGTCCACAAAAGATGATTTGCAAACCAGGGGCAAAACATTTATAAATAGGGAAAATAGAAGATGGCCAAGAATGGAGCCTTGGGGAACCCCACTTGTTACATTGATCAGAATGGAAATAACAATAGAAACATATTGTGTTTTGTCTGATAAATATTGTCTCAACCTGAGCTTTTGAGCTTACTTATCAGAATATTATGGTCTACTTTATCAAAGGCCTTAACAAAATCAAGGAAAATGGATCCAGCAAGTTCATCATTTTCCATGCCAGTCTGGATATCATTGCATACTTTTTGAAGGGCTGTGACTGTTGAGTGATTTGGACAAAAGTCTGATTGAAGTGGGATGAAAAATCTGCACAGTTGGTAATACATATACAGGCCCGGATTTCTTAATAGGCAGACAAAGCACTTGCCTAGGGCAACTGATTTTCAGGGGTACCTGGCAATACCATTGTCACGCCCACAATTCTGGGTGCATAATAATAATGCTGTGCCCCACACTGCCACTTAAATTTATAATTATGCTGTGTGCGTGTGCAGGACCTATGCCCTCGACTCAAGGGTGCTTGTGTAGTAACAGAACACTGTAGTATAGTGTGTTACCTTGTTAGAGCCGGCCCTTATATGGGATGATGATGAGCAATGGGGCATGTCCTGGGGTGCTGGGGTAAGTCCTTGATGGGCAATGGGGCATGTCCTGGGGTGCTGGGGTAAGTCTTAGATGGGCAGCGGGGCATGTCCTGGGGTGCTGGGGTAAGTCCTGGATGGGCAATGGGGCATGTCCTGGGGTAATTCCTGGATGGGCAATGGGGCATGTCCTGGGGTGCTGGGGTAAGTCCTAGATGGGTAGTGGGGCATGTCCTGGGGTGCTGGGGTAAGTCCTAGATGGGCAGTGGGGCATGTCCTGGGGTGCTGGAATAAGTCCTGGATGGGCAATGAGGCATGTCCTGGGGTGCTGGGGTAAGCAAACACACATTGAACAGAATGCCTCATTACATAATTTATGTCTCATTAGGGGACACAACTCCTATTGGGTGCTTCAATGGGGACTTTACTGCTCCCATTGGGTAATTCAATGGGGGCATGTTTATCATACAGGGAGTTGGCCCGCCCCCTCCAGCCCACCCACCACTATCCAACTTATAAAAAAAATATAGCTGCTACTCGCTCCTGAAGTAGGGGATATCAATAACTTCTCCTGGTCCACACATACTCTCACTCAGGATCATGACCCCACAAACACACTGTGTCACCTCCCACAGATAATTGTAACCCGCCATACGAGGGTGTAATGTTTCCATAAAATACAAACTCAGGGATAAACTTAATAGCAAATATTTTATTTAACTCTTTTCATCTCTTCAGTCAACCTCACTAATTGTCTGTTTTCAACTGTCACTCCTCCACTTCCTGCTTCCTGATTCCCGCCCTTTCTCCTTAAAGGGAGAGAGATGCTTTGCTGTATGTTACAGAGGGCAAGCCTCAAACACCACTTTCTATTTATTCCCTCAGCATATTGCTACGCTGCCTCAACTGAAGAGCCACCGTGTGTTATATTGCTATGTTACCTCAACTTAACCCTTTGAGTGCCAGAGCAAAGTAATGCATTGTGTACCCCTCTGTCACTCAAAGGGTTAAGTAAGGAGGAGTTATTGCTCCCATTGGGTGATTCAATGGGGGAGTTATTTAAATCATGCAGGGAGTTGGCCTGCCCCCACTATCCAGCCAGCCAACTACTATCCAAGTAACTGAAAAAACAAAATGGCTGCCACTCGCTCCTACACCACAGACACAAACACATCAGACAAAAAACACACACTCACACACACACTCAATCACACACTCACACTCTCACTCACACTCTCACACACGCACTCAATCATACACTATCATACACACTCACAATAATTCACACACTCACACTCTCTCACTCACACTTACACACTCTCACTCACACTCTCACACACACTCACACTCTCTCACTCACACTCTCTCATTCACACTCACACTCTTACTCTCACTCTTACTCTCACTCTCACACTCTCTCACTCACTCACACTCACTCTCATATACCCTCTCACTCACACTTTCTCACTCACACTCTCATACACCCTCACACTCACACACTCTCACTCAATCACACACACTCACTAACACACTCACATGCAAGCACTCACACACAAGCACTCACTCACACTCACTCCCCGGGAGCCAGCACGATCCATCTTCCACCATAGTCTCACTCACACTCACTCACACCCCAGGAGCCAGCACGATCCGCCTTCTACCATAGTATG
Source organism: Rhinophrynus dorsalis (assembly GCA_037306005.1). Classification (NCBI taxonomy): domain Eukaryota; kingdom Metazoa; phylum Chordata; class Amphibia; order Anura; family Rhinophrynidae; genus Rhinophrynus; species Rhinophrynus dorsalis. The sequence continues at coordinate 271,881,232 of CM074724.1, forward strand.
TGCAATTACCACATGCATTTCAACTATGTGAATGAATGCCACAGTGGAGGCATAAGTACAAACACAAACTCATTACAGTGACACATAAGTCACCCCCTTATGACTCACGTATGTGTGTGTGTCTCTGTGTGTGCCTGTGTGTTCCTCACTGTGTGTGTTGCATGTCTGTATCACACTCTGTGTCTGCATGTTATGCATTCCATGTATGTGTGTATGTGTGTATGACTGTGTCGCTCTTTATGCATCTCAGTGCATGCGTGTACATTTGTGTGTGTGTCTGTGTGTGTGTGTGTGTGCATTAATTCCCTATATATCCTGATGGGCAGCGCCGTCCCACATTGCTAATATATATATATATATATATATATATATATATATATATATATATATATTTCTCAAGTCTAAAGCATTAGACTTGAGAAAGGGAGGTTCTCCTGATAGCTTGTCAATCCAAAATTCTGTTAGTCCAATAAAAAAGGTATTACAAGATACTTATTTTGTCTGTTATTTTACATATATATATATATATATATATATATATATATATATATATATTCTTGCATTTGTCTTTACATTATACTAACTGCACAGGGAATGTAATCAGGGGAGTTGGTTGGCTTTGAAAGACCTGGTAAATAACCATTAGTGTGCCAGAGGGGTATGCAACGCATTGCAAAGCAATGCACTGCTTACCCCTCTGGCACTCAAAGGGTTAAATGTTCATAGAGCATCCATATCGGTGTGTTTTGGTTGGTGTGGTTTGGGGGGGCAGCATTTCATCCCTGGACCCAGGCAGCACATTGTCTTGGGCCGGCCCTGTACCTTGTAGTAGCCTATTCTATACCTGCGGCTGTGTCACCGGTCACCATGTGACCCACTGCGTGCCGCTACCTCTGTTCTCATTGGTCACTTCAGGACCTCCTTTGACATCACAACGCTGCAGACACATGGACGTAGTGGAAGCTGCGCAAGCTACGCTGAACTAGATAAAAGCCACAGGAAGTGGCCTACACTCTATATTTGGCGGCTGGCAGTTGAGTGAGCATAGTGGCTCAGCTCAGAGGCGGGTACACTCTACAGACAGCAGGCCAGTTGTTGCCGGACGGGTGGCAGGAGCGGCACTCAGTAGCCTCTCCAACAGCCTCAAGTGCAGCATCATCAGGCTGGTATGTGTTGCCCACAATTATATTTATTATTTGTGATGTGGCTGTACTGAATGTACTCATGATCAGCACAATATAATAGCTTCACCAAAATACCAAGAATGGGTAAAATTAAAAACACTAATGGAGAGTTATGCTGAAGGAACATAGAAATGCTGTGGATATCATCCCATATGACATGCAAATGTAATTCATCCAACAATAAATGTACATAACTTGGATGTTAGTAATCCCATATGATAATCCCATATACTAATCTCAGTCCAATGACTGGCGAGGTGCATGTACCCACAGTCAGTAAACAAATAAGCAAAAAGTAAGGACTATTGCTTCTACATAAAAGTGCAACCAAACATATACAATTACTAATCTCATCATAATGAAGTGTGAGGTGAACTATAAACAAGAACAAACACATGTAGTGAAAAATGCAGAAGAGAAAATACTTAGCACAGGTAAGCAGAAGCAAGCTTAAGCCTGTGATAGGTCATAAGCGTTGGGATGGCTGGCTGGTTCTTAGAGAGGGCTCTGTTGCTTGAACTTTGCTGCTACTTACCTGTGCTGCCTCTTCTGCATTTTTCACTACATTTGTTTGTTCTTGTTTATAGTTCACCTCACACTTCATTACGATGAGTATATTAGTAATTGTATTTTTTTTGTTGCATTTTTATGCGGAAGCAATTGTCTGTTTTGCTTATTTGTTTACTGTGAGTACATGCACCTCTCCAGTCATTGGATTGGGATTAGCACATGCACCTCTCCAGTCATTGGATTGGGATTAGCACATGCACCTCTCCAGTGCTTGGATTGGGATTAGCACATGCACCTCTCCAGTCATTGAATTGGGATTAGCACATGCACCTCTCCAGTCATTGGATTGGGATTAGCACATGCACCTCTCCAGTCATTGGATTGGGATTAGCACATGCACCTCTCCAGTCATTGAATTGGGATTAGCACATGCACCTCTCCAGTCATTGGATTGGGATTAGCACATGCACCTCTCCAGTCATTGGATTGGGATTAGCACATACACCTCTCCAGTGCTTGGATTGGGATTAGCATATGGGATTATTGTATGGAAATAGTAACATCCAAATGATGTACATTTATTGTTGGATGAATTACATTTGCATGTCATATGGGATGATATCCACAGGTTCTGCAGCATCCCTCTCTATTAGTGTTTTTACATGTTTTTAAGTTTACCCATTCTTGATATTCTGACTGCCAGTAATATGATTTTGAAGATTCAATTTCAATTCCTCCTGAGTTTCAATTTCAGTGCCTTATTTGTAGAGACCTACTGTGTGGAAGAGTGGCTTCTCTTTAGCCTTCCTCCATGTTTTGGACATAATTATTTCAAATGTGATTTAATTTTAGTGACAAATATGATACTTGCCTAAGTAGTTAAACAATATTGTTTTTTTTATTTATATAAAATATAAATTGATCTACAAAAGGCTTTCATGAGTGAGCATACACTCTGTTTAGCCATATAATTCACATACATAATTCTTCATGGGATAAAACTAAAGCTGATGTTCATGGGTGATTGGGAGTGATTGTACAGAGTGAACATAAGCCATAATACCAGTAATGCCACATTACATGGCATTTTGATTGTACAAACAACACACACCATACACTGCAGGAAGATTGTATAGTGGTCGGTAGACACTTATAACATATGAAAAAATACAGGTGATATTCCTGCAGTGTATGGTGTGTCTTGTCTGTACAATCAAAATGCACTGTAATGTGCCATTACTGGCATTATGGCTTATCTGTTCCGTCAGACTCTGTATAATCACGCCCAGTCGCCCATGAACATCAGATTCAGTTTTATCCCATCCCACTTAAACGTGAGTTATTAATGTGAATTATTTGTCCATCAAAATGCACTGTAATGTGGCATTACTGGCATTTTGGCTTATGTTCACTCTGACTTTGTACAATCACGCCCATTCACTCATGATCATCAGATTCAGTTTTATCTCATGTAAACTTAAGTTATGTATGTGAATTATTTGTCCACATGTGTGTCCACAAGAGTGTGTGGTTAATGGAGTGGTGTGGCTAAGTGAGAGGCGTGATTAGGGGTGGGGCAAAGGCAGGCTAGGGGCGCCAAAGGTTGTTGTGCCTAGGGGGTGCCTGAGATGTAAATCCGTCCCTGTACATATAGAGTTGCATGTGGACACATTTTCCCAGGACTTTTGATAATGTAGGAATAAGGATATTGGTCTGTAATTTGAAACCACATTTTCCCCACTTTTTTGGATCAGCACAACTCTAGCAATTTTCCAGGCTTTAGGCAAATATACAGATGACAAGGAGGCATAGGGTAGGGTTGCAATAGTATGTGCAGCGACTGAGGCACTAAGCCTTAGTGACATTGCTGTCAGTTGGTCAGGCCTGGATTGCGAGACTGGAACAGGGTTTTAGAAGGAACAGTGAGCACATACCAGAAAGGGTTAATAAACACAATATAGAGAATGGAACAGGATTTTAAAAGGAGCAGTGAGCACATACCAGAAAGGGTTAATGTACATAATATGGAGACTGGAACAGGATTTTAGAAGGAGCAGTGAGCACATGCCAGAAATTGTTAATATACACAATATGGAGCACATACCTGTAAATGAAAAAAAGATGGATGTTGTAAGGAAAATTGTCATCATACATCTAAAGTAAGCATACTGGATACATATCCAACTATTTTATCCAACTATCAAGTATTTAGAAAAAGGCGTACTTTGAAAAATAGATTCCACCTAAAACAACCCCAGGTAAAGCTCCCTTAACTGTAAAATGTCATATAAGGGAATGATGCACCAATCAGAGATCATTCTGAATTAATGGCAGTCACATGTTCAGAACTTAACAATTATGAGCAGGTTCACAGCATGCTGTGAAGCTTAGACTTCAAGTTAAGATAAGAGGTTATTAAAATTGCGAGAGAGCTTTTATATGTCTGTTATTTTACAGTTTGGTTTCAAGCATTGGGGTTTCTTACCAAATCCCTGTACCCTATATTTTCTTGACCTTCTTTCCTCCTATGCTACTTTACACAATAACAGCTAATAAAGTTGTTTACTAGATACCAGGGATGGGAACATTTTCTTAAGAATGCTTCTGTTGCACTTATTTCTGATCTACATTATATGTCTAAGTACTCTGGAATGGAGTGCTGATTAACTGAAACACTATGCCTTGTTCTTTTGTAAAGAGGGCAAGTTATTGTAACATAATGTACTGGTTTGTGTAATTACACATCCACATGTGGTGGGCAGGTCACAACAACACAAATACAAATGTGAAAAAAGCTTCTGAGCCTTAATAGCCTCTCATCATTTAAAATAACCTGCGCTCTTGAAAAATCATGCACTAATAACATTTTGAAATAAAAAGATTGTGTATATTTTTTATATATATCTATATATATATATCTCTCTCTCTCTATATATATATATATATACATACACACACTAGTAGAAGAGCCCGTTACACGGGCCACAGAGCCACTGCCAGCCGGTCACGGGGCAGTCATGTGCAGTAGAGTCTGTATCAGCCTCTGTATCAGCCGCTCACAGTTACGCTAACAGGTAGCGATGCATTCTACCACTTTATGTTATAGGATATATCTATATATAGATATATCCTATATAATAATTCACTAAATTGTGTGTAACGCCGCGACATGCACAGTAGACACTGCTGCTCGTGCTGCAGTCATGCGCAGTAGAGACTGCCCACGCCGCAGCTGATACAGAGCTGGGCGTTCCGAAGGAGCATCCAGCTCTGTATCAGTCGTGGCGTGGGCAGTCTCTACTGCGCGTGACTGGCCCGCGACCGGGTGGCAGTGGCACTGTGGACCGTGTAACGGGCTGTTCAACTAGTATATATATATATATATATATATATAAATATATAGGTACTTCCATTGCTGATAGATTTTTCAATCAAAATGTATTACATTTATTTATTAGTCTTTTAAAACCAGAGTGGGTGTCACACATTCTTTTGTTCTTATAAGAATATAGGCTTCAAAAGTCTGTATTAGAATCATGTGCATAAACCCCACCCACACTGTATCAGCCTTTGTATCAGCCATAGCGTGGGCAGTCTCTACTGCGCATGACTGCATTGTTACGCAGGTTTTAGCAAATGATTATATAGGATATATATATATATATATATATATATATATATATATATATATATACACACACACTAGTATGAAAGCCCGTATACACGGGCTAAAGTGCACCCAGCGGCGAGTCTCTACTGCACATGACTGCAGTCTTGCACAGTAGAGAATCACTGAACATGCTGATCCTTAGCGGGGAGCTCCAGACGGCTCACAGGGAAGCTCCCTGTGTGCGAAACCACACATGCACAGCAGTCTCTACTGGGCATGTGTGGTTACGCTCACAGGTAGCGACGCATTCTACCACTTTATGTTATAGGATATATATATATATATATATATATATATATATATATATATATTTATATATATATATATATATTTATATATATATATATATATATATGTACTTCCATTGCGGATAGTTTTTTCAATCAAAATGTATTACTTTCATTTATTAGTCTTTTAAAACCAGAGTGGGTGCCACGCATTCTTTTGTTCTTATAAGAATATAGGCTTCAAAAGTCTGTATTAGAATCGTGTGCATAAACCCTACCCACACTTGTTTAGAACACTTCAGGAGGATCAGATTGTGAAATGAAAGTGACTATAATAGATTTCTAGTGCTGTCACACTCCGTATGTGTCCCTCATGCAATGAGGTGCATGTCAGCGTGCTCCCCCAATTCCTTCCCATGCTTATTTACATTGAATCTTGCATATATTGGGATAATCTTATTCTGGTTAAAAGTAATGATATGCTGGTCTCATACAATGGTGTCATTTACTCTAGGGGAAAGATATAAGTTTAATAGAGTAATACAAGAATTTGAGAAATGCCTCTCATTAGATGTTTATGGAATCCTGTAGCGTCATTCTGGTCTCCGCTGTTCATGTTTATTGCTGGGCTGATCTATCTATCTATACAAATATAAGTGAATCTTGTTCGCTGTAAGGGGGCAGGGCTGAAAAATGCTGACTGGTCGAGGAGGAGGCTGGGGGTATAGCCCTCTGCCTCATCAATCAACCATTGCTGCCACTCTTTAACCCCTTAAGGGCCAGCCGTGCACGCACGCGGCTGTCACTTAAGGACCACGGACCATTTTTTTTCTTGAATCCGATTCCGAACTCCCAGAATGGCGTGCAGCTGCGCGGGGAGCCCGGAATTCCATGACGGTCTGGGACCGTCAAGGGTCCTTAATGGAAAACAAGCCATGATGATCATGGGTCCTTAAGGGGTTAAATGATGAAAAAAAAAGTTACCCGCTGGCTTAGGAGGAGGTGGGGACAAAGCCTCCCTCATGGATGTGAAAGTGTTTCCTGATCCCACCCACTCCTATCCAGCTCTGGATAGGAGGGAAGCAGGGGACCACTCTTGCTCCCTGCATCACCACTATTGATCTCCCAGCCAAATCCGCTGGGAGATCTGTAGCTAGAGGCATCAGGAGAGGTTCTGATGCCCCACCACGAGGTCTAACTTTTAATACAATTAAAAAACAAAACAAGGTTCGCTGCACAGGCAAAGCCATGCCACACACCTGCAAGTCTTATAGAAAAATGTTGGTATCATGTAAAACTGCTGATTTTTTGTTTTGGTGTATTGTCCTGTTGGTTTCATATAATGGGGTACTCTCCTGCTGGATATGTGTTCTGCCATTGTCATGTGATACTTGGCTAGACTTGTATAATAATACATTTCCAGAGGCAGACTGACAGTACCAGGGACCGTTAGCAGAGGGAAGTCATGAGCTTCCATTTAGAGCACCCCCTCTTTTTAATATTCTTATTAGTGATATTGCAAAAGGTTTTTGAAGGAAAGGTATGCCTTTTTGCAGATGATACTAAGATCTGCAATAGGGTAGACATTCCAGGGGGAATAAGCCAAATGACAAATGATTTAGGTAAATTAGAAGAACGGACAAGAGTGTGGCAGATACAGTTTAACGTTGATAAATGTAAAATAATGCACTTGGGACGTAAAAATCCAAAGGAAGAATATACTATTATGGGTACTGTGCTGTCTGAGACAACAGAGGAAAGGGATTTGGGAGTAATTATTTTTATTGACTTAAAGGTAGGCAGACAATGTAATAAAGCGGTGGGGAATGCAAGCAGGGTACTGGGTTGTATAGCTAGGGGCATTAGTAGCAGAAAAAGGGAAGTGGTCATGCCACTCTACAGATCTCTAGTTAGACCTCACCTAGAATATTGTGTACAGTACTGGAGACCCCATCTCCAGAAGGATATAGACACTCTAGAGAAAATTCAAAGAAGGACTACTAAAATGGTGACTGGTTTACAGGAAAAGAAATATTAGGATAGACTAAAGGATCTGAACATGTATAGCTTGGAGGAGAGAAGAGAGAGAGGAGATATGACTGAAACATTCAAATACATGAAGGGATTCAACAAAGTGCTGGATGGAAGTATATTTAAAAGGAGTAAAAATGTTAGGACAAGAGGCCATACTCTAAAATTAGAGAGACACAGGTTTAGATGTAATGTAAGAAAGTTTTAATTAACTGAGAGGGTAGTAGGTAAATGGAATAGCCTACCAGCAGAAGTGGTAGAAGTTTACAAAGTGACAGAATTTAAGCATGCATGGGATAGGCATAAGGCTAGGAAAAAGACCAAGGACGAAAAAAGATTTGAGGTTTTTACAGTAGGAAAATGGGCAGACTAGATGGGCCGAATAGTTCTTATCTCCCGTCAAATTCTATGTTTCTATGTTTCTATGTCCGCTCTACCTTAATGTTCAGCGTCCCAGTTATCACTGAGTAAACTGGCCCAGCCCTGCCTCATTTGCTTATTTTACCCTTAGAATTAATGCTGTGAAATAAGGCAAGTGATACCACAGAGATCACAAAATTTGCTAAACTAGTGATACCACCAAGCTTACACCTAATGGAATCTCATATGATTGTACCTTGTGAAAACCTATCCCACCAGTCCCAATGGTTATCTTTGTCTTTAGGCTTGCTCAGTAACATGGGGACTCTACCTCTCTATAAAACTATATACCCCCCAGAATTTATGCGTTACACGCTGTAGGTGATTTCTTTACAACATATTTTGAGCTTAGTGAAAGGGGGTGCATTGTCAGTGAAAAGCCTTATCTAATTCAAATGGAAGTGGAGTGAATCTTGTGCAAACCCATTTCACTGTAGGGGACAAAGAAACATTGATATTGAAGGAAACAGGGATTTTAACTATTTAGATGGTAGGAAGGTTTCCAACACATTTAAAAGGAATGAATTAAGACCTCTCTAGCATCCAAGAGGTTAAAAGCCCTATTTCAAACAAGGATAATTTTATTAATTTTTATTTATCCCCTATCAGTTTGTTTGCCTCAGAGATTGTACATTTCTTCTTAGTTCATCAGCTTCAACCTGATACACCTATTGACAGAACAACATATACACTGTCTGACATGCCAGCCTTGTTCCACTGGTAGGAAATAACTAGACATGCATTGTCTGTAACCCCCAGCATTGGCCCACATCCTTGTTCTATTGATAGACTCAAAGGCACAGAACCACACATATTCTGTCTGATTACTCAACCTTGTTCCACTGTTCCAGTTGTGGTCACATAACCACACATACAAGGCCATCCCAACCTTGTTCTACTCTCTCACTGGGAGTCGCAGAACCACACACATACTGTCTGATACCTCAGTCTTGTTTCACTGTCCACTAATACAAATCTACATTCTCAAAGTCTGACACCCCAATCTTGTGCCACTGTTTGCTAATAATAACATTTTTTCTGTTCCGGTGTCTCTCATGCAATGCTGGAATATTCTACAGAGTTCACATAATGGTGCAATGCTCTGATTGTTTCATGCACTGATATAAAGCTCTGTTAGTCTGTTTTATGCTTTTCTGGACTCCTCTAATTGTGTAATTTTCTACTGGCATCATATAATGGTACAAACATTTATTGGTCTCTCGAATGTTAATCATACATATACATGTCCTGTCTTATGTGGCTGTAGCATTGCCTGGATCTTTGGATATTTAGATTAAAATATATGTCAAATATAAGGTGCATGTACTGGTGCTATAAATTGATATATTTAAGTACAAAGGATTGCTTGATCTGTGCTTTTGTAGCACTATTTTATTAAGTAGTCCACTATGTGATTTACTTCCAGTGAGGAGAAGGGATGTTAATTACTTTAATGAGATACATGTTAAAGAAAGATTTTGTGGCCGGTGCTTGAACACAGCACTATAGACAGCTTAATGGAGGATTCAAATGGCCGAAGAAGCTAGCTGCCCCTGAGGTACATTAAGATATCAGGAAGCCCTTGCTTTCTTCTCCTCTGTCCTGACCGGTGGCTTCCTTAAACCCCTAGTTATGGGAGAAGGGTTGAGGTGAGGGTGCCAATTGCCTTGGGGGTAGGGGTGGGCCAGAGATAAGCATGGAGAAAAAGGACAGAGGGACTTACTATATAAAAGCAAGGTTGCTGTAATGTAGTGTTTTGCTGTTTTATTTTGTTTCCCTCCCTTCCAGCCCATCTAGACTGCCTCTGTTTCCACAGATCTGCAGCAGTGTAGAGGCAGCTGCACAAAAGGTCGTGCAAAGGTCAAAAGTTTCTCCAAGGTAGCTACAACAACACTTTAGGTACAAAATGCGCTTCCCTAGGCTCCTTCAGTGCAGTTTAGCTAGAAGTTAGAGTTTGAGGGGGCATGGGTTACACAGCAAGTTCCTTGCCTCCAGAGTTTGCTATTGCCATTCTAGTACTGGAGTTAAGGGGCAAGCTTGGGGAGGTGTCTTTGCATCCATTGCACTCACATATGGAGAGTGGTGCCATCAATGGAGTTTTGGTAAGACAGTTGTGCTGGGAATTTCCTACCTGCTTCAGGAGGTAGCCCACTGGGTGTGGGGTTTGACCCATATTTCTGCTGTTGGATATGGAGTTTGGTACATGTTGCTCATAGCCAGGCATGGGATTCAGGCTGGCTGCTGGTCTGGGGCTTTTCAATAAGTGGGGGTAGGGGGTGAGGGTCCTCCAAGAGAAAATAAGGTAAAACATAATTTTAATTAAGTTGTGGCCTCTTCATTTGCCACCTTAATAAACCTCTTTTGAGTTTATTTAAACACAGTTTTGTTGGTTTTAAGGCAATTGTACTCTTTGGAAAATGGTAGCAGATGATACCAGGAGGGACTCTACCTTTATCCCTTACATGCCAGAAAAAACTTTGTAAGTTGGGTAACACATGGTACTTTGTTAGCCATAGAAAATGCAGGCGACTAGTAGAGTAAAAATGATACTTTTAATAGCTAACTTGTTGGCTTGGATGCAAGCATCCAAGACAATTAAATCTATTCTCCAGGCATAATAAGAATGAAAGTTGAATCCATAAAACATGACTTTAAAACTGATGCATATAATTCTAACATGCAATCCCTGACTGCCAGAGAGGCATCCAACACATTGCAACATAATGCATTGCATACCTCTGTGGCACCCAAAGGGTCAAATCCAGCTAGCAGAACATTCTTATCTGTGTGGGCCATGAATTATACTCCAGGCTCTTCTCTTTGAAGTGGACTAGAAAATACAAACAACTCACTCCAGAGAATTTAACCAGAGATTGCTAAGTCTAAAGAATGTAAGGGTTGACCCACCAAACACCAGAGGAATGCACAACCCATCTCTTGCAATGAGTCGTGCAGCCAACTGGCATCCAAAGGGACCAAACATATTGTATTTTGTGGGATAATGTAACATAAATTCCTTGTCATGGTTCAAGCCACAGTTCAGTGTTAAGCCTGGTTATCAGTTTATACGCCCAGATCTATCTGTCTCCCTGTTTCCTAAAATTTCCCATCAGTACAGTTACCCTGAGATCTTTAATGATGTTATCATTGCAAAAATGTTGACCTACTGGGATGTCACCTTTACTGTTCACACTAGACCTATGAGAACACATCCTTTCTCTCAGGGTTTGTCCTGTCTCTGTCATGGTTTGACTAATCTGGTCTAATGCTCGCCTGTTGATTACTGCTGCCCTTCCTTCCCTGGGTAAGTCTGAGTCAACTGATGTTTAATGATCTGTCTTGACCACTCAGTCTCCATGGTTACTCACTTGACTGTTATCAGCCAACCGCTTCCAAGGTATTTAAAGCAGCTAGGCTCACTTTCTCCTTGCCCTTGTGCCTGATTCTGGCTGCAAGTGCATTCTCCTGAGTTGCTGATTATCTGTGCATGACCTGGCTTCCTCTGATGTCTCTTCTGGTTCCTGACTTCTGGCTTGTTCCTGACATCGCTGATCTCTGTATTCCTGACCCTGGCTTGTCTGAGTACCTGTCTTCGTTCCTGACCCCGGCTTGTCTTTTGGTTTACGGTCCTAGATCACAATTTTGCTTTGTTTGCTTTTGTTATTTTAATAAAGGTGTTCTGCATAATACATTTTTGTGTCTGTCTAGTTCCTGGTCACTAACAGTCTCACCCACATACAGCAGAACAAGGAAAGACAGGTCGCACACTGGTAATTCATTATAAATGATAAGTAAAATCACTTCTTTTTTTAATAGAGAGTCACATAGATACACTGAGCACAATTCTCTCGATAATAGTGCTTGGTGTATCTGTGTGACTCTCTATTCAGTAAAGAAGAGATTTTACTCATCATTTATTCCGAATTCTGAGTGTGCGACCCATCTTTGCTTGTTCTTCTATAGACTGTTCAGAGGCCTGTTGGGAGTCAGCACCTTGGAGGAATTGAGAGATGGCTCTGGTGAGTTGTGAATTACAATATTTACATGGATTAACATTATGATTGGTGCTGCTTTGTCTTCTTGTCACCTAAATATGTCCTACACATGATGAGATAAACAACATTAGATGAGCCACAAGATAATTTGCCGTTGATATTTGGTTTCTGTGGCAATGTGGCCACACCAAGATTATTGGTTATAAGACTCCAGGACCCCAAACTCCTCCCACTGAAAGCGTTAACAATATGAATTCCAGAGGGGTTTCCAATACATTGCAAAGCAATGCATGCAGCACCCTGTGGCATTGAAAGGACTATAAAACTTTCAGTGGAAGCAGTGTGGCAACAAAGACTCATGCTTTCTCTAACAATACCCCCAGTCAGCTTTTACAAAGTAGCCAATACATCCTGCTGGAAGTCGGGAGGGACAGTGGAATAATAGTACCTGGCACATGGCTGTGGTGGCCAGTAGGGATGGGAGAAAATTTTCGCCTCAAACTGAAATTGGCGAATAATGGCACTTTCCGCTTGGCGAATAATTTCCAGCGAAAAGTGCACTTTTTCTGCTATTTCTCCACCACACGAAAGTTTTCTATAGCCATATAAAAGGCTGTCAGGCTTTCACAGCAGCCATTCTGTGTTTGTGAGAGGAGAGAGCAGCATGTTTTTGAGTTAGAGGAGATAGGCAAATAAAGGGGAATTGAAGCTTAGTTGAGGGAGCCATTTAGTTAGGACATTGTATTAGGGGAGTCTGGGGGAACTCTAGGGGATAAGAAGGGAGGAAAGTGGTTGACCCCCAGGTGACTGACTGGCAAGACACAGGCAGCTAGGGACCTATTTGCTTGCTTATCTTGCTGATATTGTCTCTGTGCTGGGTGGGGGAAGTCTGGGGAAAGAAGTTGTTGATTTTGTTTTCAGTTATAATTTTTTTGGACAGACTGTGATAAGACAACAGGGTTATTTTTATAAATAAACATAAATAAATAAATAAATAACTAAGTATCTTAGGTGACATTGACATACAGCTGACTGGGCTTAGGCAAGACATCATACAGCTACATCAGGGGGAGGAGTCGAGCAGTGCAGGGACGTGAGAGTAAAGTAGTAGTTCAAAAACGGACTGCAGCAATGGTTGCTGCAGAGTGTGCAATCTATGATGATGATCCCTCTACTCCAAGGGAGGATGCAGTTTGCCAGGGTCCCAGCAAAACTAGTTCCAGCAACCCCAGTGCCAGTAGAAATATAGAACCATATAAGAAGAACACTGAAGACGACAACAAGTCGCATTCAAGTGTTGATGGTGCTGGCAATACCATAATAGAGGAAGGTGTAGCAGCTGAACCGCCTGCTGCATCAGACAGTGAGACAACCAAGCACCAAAACACTTGTCCTCAAAGTAGTAGTGAATTTTGTTACAGTAAAAGTAAAAAGAAATTGTTTGAGACCTCTAAAAACTTAGAGGAATATAAGGGTAGTAGTGGGCAAGAACTGTCAGGTGATGCTGCTGCTGCTGAGGATGACCTAATGATGACTGATGATGATGCAGATCTAGAATATATCCCTCAAACATCCTTCTCTTGTTCAGATACAAATGAAGTTGAGAGTGAGGATGATGACAGGGCTATAAGGTTAGCAGAAAGTCAAAGGCTGTATCTTCCACCACTTTTAAGGAGCACTGTGCCTGTCTATAAAGTGTTTGAGAAAGCCATTGGAAAGTCTGACCCTGCACAAGTACATATGTCAAAAAGCACACAGTCACTCTATCAGTCATCATCAGGATCATCGCCTCTTCAAAGTCCAAGTCCCACTCAGCCACACCTGTTTTGAGTACCCAGCAACAGCAACACAGGTTAACATCCACAGTGTTAGATATGACGAGTACCTCTGGTGCTGCTGTTGTAATTGCTGCACTTTTGACACCTAGCAGTAGTGGCAGTAGAATTAAATCAATATCCAGCTCCAGGAGTAGTAGTAGCAGAAACCACACATGACAGACAAAGCCAGGACAAATATATTAACAGCAGCACAGATGAGTAGGTGGAGAAGGGATGTGAAGAAGGGTTGCCACCATCCACCCCACTCGGGACCACTGCTATGAGCGCCAAGTAATGTGTGTCACTAATCTGAGAAGGAGGATAGAGATTTGATGCAAAAATGACAATAGTAAGAACTATATACATGGACAAATCACAACCATACCATCCAGTCCCCCACTACCACCACTACAATACACATCTGCCATGTTGTAGGTTGTATTTTTTTTAATCTCTTGACATGATCATGAATATGTGCCAGTGTAATTTATGAAGGAAGTTAGTGCTGTGGGCAAAGGACAAATGCACACTACATGCTAACATGTTTTTCAAGCCATATGTTGCTGTAGGACTCACAACTTTGACTTTCAGCCACTTATTACTAAACTTCAGCCTTCAGAAAAAGTAATATTACAGTGGGAAATGTAGTACCTACAGGAAATATAGTGTTAAAATAGGCGAAAAGGAAGGGATTTTTGCATAGGCAGAAAGGTGAAATTTTTCTTGGGAAAAGCAAAAAATCGGCAAGTTTTCAAAAAAGTCATGCAGGAAATTTTTCACACTTTTCGCCCACCCCTAGTGGCCAGTACTGACTGACTTGTATAAACTGACAAATAAATGAAGCTAAATACCTCATAAACTATGCTTTTAAATAAATAATGACTAATATAAATATAGTTGTTTGTGAAAGCTTTTTCAAAATCAACCAAGACAGTTGGTGTGGAAATCACTCATTTAATGGGCCCACATGTCCCCATTATTTTAAAGTATTTATGACAAACACATAATGCAGGGTTACAATTGTTTCTGTACAGCTCTGCAAAATGGCATTTCAGTAAGCATCCTGCATTAGAGAAGAGACTTGGTCTAGTGGCGTAACTAGTGACTGGAGGGCCCCAGAGCAAACATTTATTTGGAGTCCCCTAAAAAATGATTTCAGGATTGTAACTATAACCTATTGGGCCCTGGCGCTAATGGGCACCCTTGGATATAGGACTCTCATCACAACTGCATCCTATGACTCTCTGTAGTTGCGTCCTTAGTCCAGTCTTCTTCTTCATGTTTTTTCTTTCAATGTATAACTCAGTTGATGAATAATGCATGATTAGATTTATGGAAGTAAAATCTTGTGACACCTTAATGTAATTTAAAACAGCTTTCAAAGCAACCTACATGTTATGGTAACCATTTTTTGCAAGCACACTTTGTAGACCGTTGCAGTGAAGTAGTTCATTTTAAATGTCGCTATTTTGGCTCTGCTGAAGACTCAGCTGACATGGACCTCCTTCTGTCAGCTTTACAGCTGACATCAGGGAAAACGGAGGGAGGCAGAAACTTTAAAACGTTATATCTCTCACACCATAAAGGTTTGAGAGATGGGACTTGCTCACAATACTTTATTTTTATTAAATCTTCAATATAGCAGCAACTTATAAATGGACATTACTATCTCTTTAAGTTCATTTAACCCTTTGAGTGCCAGAGAAGTAGCCAGTGTATTGCAAAAAATCACCCAGCACTAACACTGCAGCTTATAAAAAGTATCTGTTTCGGATAAGATTATTTGTGATTTCATAGAAATCTGTAATGTCATCAGTGATTATGATTAGGTAATTGTTATATAATTCATTGTCATTTGTGAAGTTGTATGCAATGTAATCAGTATGTCACTGATAATGTCATTTGTGATGTTATATGCAATCTCGTCTGTATGTCAGTGATGGTGTCAGTGATGCTGTCTGATGTCATCAGCAAAGCACATGTGGGCATGGAGTTAAAGGGATAGTAATACTTAAAATGTAAAAAAAAAAGTTGTATGATTTATCCCCCTGAGTAAAACACGGGTACTCCTACTGCTGAAAGGTGTTTTATTCAAAAGTTGTTACAGCTCAAATTTTTATTTTTTAGGTGCAATATCACTCTGACCTGAAATTGTACAGTGGCGCTGTTGCTACACCATCCTATGGACAACTGTGGTGCGGAGACCATAAATCTCCATAGGATGGTGTAGCAACAGCGCCACTGCACAATTTTTCCCTTTAAGTTAGAAGAACTTCACCTGTACTTTTTGGCTTTTGTGTGTTTGAGTGAAAATTCAACTTTGGCTTTAACAGAAGTTTTTACCATTGAATTTGTTTAGTTTTTTTCAAAAGTTTTAGTACTGAGAAAAGAATAAAAATCCTCCAAGCAGACTAAAAAAGCTAACAATCTGTCACCTTTTTAGGACAGGCTCAGAAACCTACCAAACCGACTGGACATTGTCCAGACTGGCTCAAGCTAAACAGTTTCAATTAAGGAACAAACTTACTGCACAACAAGGAAACAAAAAACATACATTCCTGTTTACTTATATGACTTTTTAAGTCCTTGAATTCTAGAAGGGCCTCCAACTCATTGCTTCATTGTGAGTTGGCAACCGCTCCAGCGTTCAAAGGTTTAAAGTTCCAATTTAAAAAAAAAAATCATCAGGACAGACTAAGGGCTTTATATTATTAGCCCTGCTATTTTTAAAACAAGCAGTAGTTGTTTTGACATCACAGTTTACAATTCTATAAACTGTGCTGTCAACACCAAAAACCGTGTAAAAATGTTCAACGGGTGCACAGTTTTCACCCATTGAATATCAACTAAAGTAGTCACCTTTGTTATCCTATTCCATGCTGTGGCTTCACCTCATGTTTAGGATGCACTTTTCATGGACCAAATCCAGCACCATGAGAAGGCAGGCACAGAGCCCAAAACAGGCATTGAAAACCATCCCTATGTGTTGGGAAACAGGTTTCCAATACATACTTGTGGTTGAAACAAAGAAAAAAGATTAACCCTATGAGTACCAGTGTGGAATGTAACTCATTATACATCAGAAAGAGTTCACATGTGTCCCGACAATTAAAAACTTACCAATAATCCTGATGTCCAGCTGGGTCGCAGAGGGCTTTTTCTTCTTTTCTTTTTTTTCTGATCTTCTTTTCTTCTTTCTTGCTGTAAAATAAAATAATAAATCCATTATTGCTCATTAAATTTTTATAAAATAATCCCCCAAAGATGCTACTGTGAACCCTTTGAGTGCCGGAGGGGTAGCCAGTAAGGTGTGATATGCGTTGATCTGAACTTCCTCACTTCATGTTAGCCAGCTATTTGCAAGCCATCATTCAGAGCAGATCAATCATACTGCACAACATGTATGATCTTTTTAATATTTTGGAAACTAATTAATTGTTTTTATAACCTTAAAAGTTTCACTGCCTGTGGATTTATGTGTACAATGCTGGTGTGATTCTTTTTTTACATAGTTTCATGTTCTATTTGGATGGAGTGAAGAGACATTATTTTTCTTAAGAATTTTACCTATCAAATGACATGTATCTACCTTTTGAGACTCTATTTATTTTGTTGTTGTCAGAAAGGTTCCAGTCTGACTGGACATTACTGGGATAGGCTTTGAAAGCAACAAATCTGATTGTATATAAGCAGGACCTGTTCAGTCACTATCCCAATCCCTGGACTGGTGCAAGTTTTTTGTGCCCCAGCCAAAGATTACATCACTCATTACTATCTATCATTACTATCTACATTACTATCTCATCATGGATGGGCAACCACCAACTTAAATTTAATATAGCTTAGACAGAACTGGTTATATTCCCTCCTAAACCCCAACCTCTTTCTCCTTCAAAATTAACAATTCTGTCATCCACTCAGTAACCACAGCACACTGTCTTGGTGTCATACTCAATTCTACCTTGACATTCACCCGCCCATATCCAAGCTCTCACCAAAAACTGTTGCTTCTTCCTGAAAAATATTGCCACAATATCACCCTTCCTCTGTATGTCACCTGCAAAGACTCTTACTCAGGCCCTCATTCTCTCTAGATTCAATTATTGCAACATTCTACTCTCATGATTCTCCACTTCATTCTGTTCTCAATTCAGCTATAATAATAACTACCATTGCACCCAGATACCTTCCAGCTCATCTGCTCCTGAAATCCCTCTTTTGGTTACCTATAAGGTCTTGTATTTGTTACAAAATTCTTCTCACCTTTAAGTCGCTTTCTTCTTCATCACACTTACATTTCTGCTCTTATCTCCCTCTACACCCTTTCCCGACATCTGTATTCTTCTCAAGAGTTTGTTATGTCCTGTCCTTACACAACTCAAGCCATCTCTCGGTTGCAATCATTTTCACTGGCTGCCCCACGACTTTGGAATGCCCTCCATATAACCATTCACCAATCATTCACAATCATCACTTTCAAGCATCTCCTGAAAATCCACCTGCTCAAGAAGGCATCTCAGTAACAATACCCTCCTTATGCACACTGACAGTCACATTAGAATGATTCTCCACTTAAATTCCTTAAGCCTTGTACTTGCACTTATGATCCTCTTTTTACTGTTTATGAAAGCTGTCATGATTACTAATTAGATTGTAAGCTCCTTAGGGCAGGTTCCCTTACCCAATGTATAATTCCCTTTACTGCATGTTTTCCCCTTCTAATAATGCAATGATTTTCTTATCCCTGTCTTGTTTTTTTTGTATGGTACCATTGCTATTTCTTTAAAGCTCTGTGTATATTAGGCTGACCATATTTCCTTGAGACAAAACTTGATGGGGTGTGGGACAGACAGACAGTGGGACTCCGTCACTCCTAGTCCAATTACAGGAAGCTACAAGCAGCGAGAACGCTTATGCTCCGTCTCTTACTAGCAGTGTTCTCTCTCTCTGGCCAAAATGCCTGCCCCTGAAGTAAATCAGAACTTCCTCTCTTCGTCACTCATACTAGTGGCTTTACTGTGCTTACTGTACGCATTGATTACCATAGAGTCTTATGACTCATAATCATATCACTGTCTAAGAAACTCTATGGTAACCATAGACTCGAGAGTCTAAGACAGTTATGAGAGATTCGAGTCATAAGACTCTATGGTAATCAATGTGTACAGTAAAACCACAGTAAAACCACTAGTGTGACGAAAGAAAGTTCCGATTTACTTTATCTTATGAGAAATAAACAAGCAGTATTCAGTTTTTTACAAACAATTAAAAACTATATATATATATAAGTTATATTAAAAACGGGACAAAATTGACATTTATATTAAAGATGGAACAGTGTGGAAATATGAAAAAAATGGTACTGTCCCTTTTAAAACGGTACATATGGTCAGCCTAGTGTATATGTATGGCACTATTTAAATATACATACATAGATACATACATCACCTTTATCTGCATGTCTCTTGCACCAATCTCCTGTTTCTCTTTCACTTCTATCCTGTCCCTCTGTCTCATGTGACCCTGTCAGTTTCTTGTACCTCTCATACATCTCTCTGTCTCTTGTACATCTCACACATCCTTCTTCCTCTTGTTCTTATCATGTGTCATTCTGCGTCTCTATCTCTCACCTGTCCCTGTAAGAAAATAAAGACCTCCGCTCCCTCCCACTTCTCATGCGTCCGCTGTATAACGGACGTCATGAGATCCTGCTTCCAGGACCAGACGGCGGCTCTTCAGGAGTGCTGTCATCGAGATATCTAAGTATAATTACTTCATCGGAATGGTCTTGTCACGGTCCCAGCAAGGAAACACAGGATGAGTACTTAAGGCAGCACAGTGGCTCAGTGGTTAGCACTGTTGCCTTGCAGCGCTGGGGTCCTGGGTTCAAATCCCACCAAGGACAACATCTGCAATGAGTTTGTATGTTCTCACTGTGTTTGCGTGGGTTTCCTCCGGGTACTCCGGTTTCCTCCCACACTCCAAAAACATACTGATAGGTGAATTTAGATTGTGAGCCCCAATGGGGACAGGAACCAATATGAGTGTAAAGCGCTGCGGAATCTGTGTGCGCTATATAAATAAAGTATTATTATTATTATTAAGGTAACACCAACATTATTAAGGCAGCAAGTATACAGAGATATCACAAGACAGTAAATCAATATGCAAGACTGAAGAGAAGCATACAGTGGTTCAAGAGATGACCACCAGGAATAGAAACCTGCTACCGTGTGATTCTCTAGAAAACTGTGTCCCATCAATGGAACAGGAGAGTCTGCAATACCTCAGGTCCGCACCTGGGAGTAGCCAGACAGTGATAAGGGTAACCAGGGTCTCAGGTCCGCACCTGAGAGAGCTGGCAACGTAGGGAGGCAAAAGGAAGGAGTCTGCCAGAGCCACAAGCCTGCACCAGATTGGTTATCTACTAAATGGAAGGCCACACGCAAGGTAGTAGATGGAGCCACAGGTCAGCACTAGATTGGGTGGTCAGACAAGCTAGAAATCATGCACAGAGTGGGTTGTCAGCCAGAGCCACAGGTTTGCACCAGAAAGGATGTCCACTGAAGTGCTGGTATGCTGGATACACAGTAGACAGAGCCCCAGGTCAACACCGGAACGGATAGTCAGAGGTCATACACGTAGCGGGTAGTCAGCCAAAGCCAGGAGCAACACATGGAACGGTTAGTCTGCCAGAGCTGCAGGTCTGCACCAGAATGGATGTCCAACAAGCCAAGGGTCATACACGGAGCGTGTACTCAGACAGAGCCACAGGTCAGCACCAGATCAGTTAGTCAGACAAGCCGAATCATACACAGAGCACAAAATTAGAACTGCACTGGACACAATCGAAAGGGCAACTTAACCCTGTGTCCAGGCAGTTTACATAGGAGATGTAGCAGGAAGAGGAGGACCAGCCAGTAGGTGAATGTGCCTTAAAATGGAGCACACTTCCATGCTTTTGGACGTGTGCCCAAAAATGACCTCACCTGCTGCCGGAGCCCCGCAACAGAGGCGGCTGATCCACCCAGACCCATCAGCGGCTGAGCCGCTAACCAGAGGGAAACTTGCCTCAACGGAGGCACTATGAGATGCGGACAATGCGTCTGGAGCCGCCAATGGAGAATGCGGTTGGCTCGAGCAGCAGCGGCGGAGGTATGTAACAGGTCTACAATGTGTGCTTGCAAGCCAGGCACACGTTGTAGACCATACCGATGAAGTAATTATAGTTAGATATCCTGATGACAGCGCTCCTGAAGAGCCGCCTACAGTCGGGCGACCGGATTCTGCCTCTGACAGCTTTACAGCTCATCAGGCAGAAAGGGGAGGGAGCGGAGATCTTTATTTTCTTACATCTCTCAAACCATAACGGTTTGAGAGATGGGAATGAGGGCGTTAAGTATGTTTTTATTATTCCTATCATTTGGCTTACAGTAGTTTGGGGGGTTTACTATCCCTTTAAAGTAACTTTAAAGTTAAAGCACTGGGCAGATACTAAGGGTACAATTCAAATGGCCCCACTCTTTCACTCATTGGTTCCAGTCTGTGCTCTGCTTTCTCTGCCTCTTTGTCTGGGAGGTAGGTGGGGGCTCTGAGGAAGCACGGATCGCCCATACAGTGTTCATTGTTTAAACTTACTGCCTCCTCCCCACGAAAAAAAATATGTGTGTGCTGAGTTGTCATGTGGAAGAGAGGGCACTGAAGAAGCCAGCACCAGGAAGCAAGATAGTGATGCTATATGGGGAGCTAAGAAAAAAAAGTAGCAACAGCTTAACTATAACATGTGTTTCTGTGTGCCCACTCTGTGCTCCATATTGGCTAGCATAATATATTAGCACAAGAACAGGATTTTGCCACCATTCCATGTTGTGTCATAGGGGAAAGTAGACAGGTAAGTCCATTCTATCTCTCCCTGCTCTAAGCTTCACAGCACTGGAGGTGTCTTATTAACCTCTATTTCCCATTTTCTGAGGAATCTCCGTGAAATGTGAATGACATGATGGAAAGGGGTGGGAGTGGAAAACGTTTAACTAGATTTTCAAGAAGAATGCAAAGGTACATACAGTATGAAAGATGCTATGCATTATATAAAAGTACATTGACTTGTTTACTGTTTGCTTACATTCCTAATGATGCCCTTGTTCTACTCATGCTAATAAGAATTTACCATTACTAAAGCTGGCTTAATATTTATTTAAAGGAAAGAGTAGTTATGGACATGGCAGTCTGCATGACTCCGCAGAAATAAATGCAACCTATCAGCATGTGGTTTACATGGTTTTAAAAGGGTATCTGATCAATTACTTTTAATCCTTTGAGGTACTGAGGTTTTGTGCTGTAAAAATCCACCTGAAACATTAAGCCAGATTACACATAAAAGTATACATAGTTGCAATGGGGACCTAATTCCTTCATGTTGTGTCTTGACATTGATCTGCACAGCATGGCTGGGGCCAGTTCACCAATAATGTGCAGCATGAAGCAGTGATATGTCACTCTCAAAAACTTAATAACACCCATTTGTTGCTTCCCTGGATATCTAACAATTTAAACATGGAGAAATCTGCAGTGCTGTAATGCTTAATAGTAATAAGTATTACAATCCATGGAAACCAATGCTACAGATCTTTCTGTGTTTCCACACTGTTGGATTAAAGTTGTAATATGATGACAAGGACTGAGTAAATCACCCATGTGAACAATTTTTAAGGCAGTCTTCAAAAGCACAATGGCCCACACAGGGGACAAATAAAAGTTCCTCCATTCCCCCTGAACTTGAATAGAGTTTTTTAACCCCTTAAATGCTAGATAGGTCTCCAATGCATTGTGAAGCATTCAAGAGATTAAAAGGGCAGTTTAATGTAACAGGTATTTTTAGGTGTCCCCTATGGTATAGCGGGTTTACTCCAGCAAGATGTGCAGTGTGGGTTTCTATGGATGGCAATAATTAAAACTATAATTAAGCATTATAGCAGTGCAGGTTTCTCTGTGTGTTTGGGTCTGTGGTGTCAGATTCAGGTGGTTCCCAATGGTTAGATATGCAGTGAGGGAACAAACAGGTATTCTGCTGGTTTTGTATGTGATGTATCAGTTCTCCATGCTGCATATTGTTGGTGAAATGGCCCCAGCTATGCTGTGTGAAGCAATGATAGTGCTAGTATGCTCAGTAAAAATTAAACAGCACAAAAAGTTTGGTTTATGTGTTTTTAATCTTAGAAAAGAACAGTTTAAATCTGACTGACAACATAAAGAACACTCAGTTATGTATAGTTGTCTTTTCACATAAATATTCCACAAAGAAATTGTCTCTCTCTGGTACATTATCTGCACTAGCACTTTGATATCTCCAGCCTATATGCCCTGCAGAAATCTGCAAAGCAGTGACACTCAGAAAGAACAGTATAGCAGCACTGCCCTCCATTCTGTGCAGAATGAGAATAGTGCCCCCTTTAGACTATACTGTGTAAGTACACCCTCCAGACCGAACAGTATATAACAACAGTGCCCCCAACAGTGATTGACCCTTTAAGTGCCAGGGAGGTATGCAACGCATTGCTCTGCAATGCATTGCATACCCCTCCAGCACTTAGAGGGTTAATGAGAACAGTGCCCCCCCATAGAGTAGAGTATAAGAGCAGTGCCTTCTAGTCTGTACAGAATGAGAATTGTATAGGACCAGAGATATTAGCTGTTAAAGTAAGAAAAAAAGATAATTTCTTTCCATAATGTAATGGATATGCATACGCAGTAGAGAACATACAGTGCTTTCAATCACAGCTCTGAATGCATTCTCCCAGAACGATGTGATTGATTGATGTGAGGAGCTCAGAAGTTGGATACTGAAGATGCCAATGGCTGATGTGAAGGGAAAAAAAGGAGTTCTGCCAGTGAACCAGAAAGTGTATATTTGTTTGTATGGCCACCAGTGGGAAAGTGGAAGTTGTGGAAACAGTATATTCATGGGTCTATGAGTACATGCTGGACACTGGACCAAGCTTGGGGAGTGGACAGTATGTGTAGGTCAATGGGTACCTGTAGGATATCTGAAGAAGCCTGTAGAAACATATAGTGTATGTGTGGTTCTATGGGTACCAGATGGCATTGGAACACTGCTGGGATATCAGCAGCTACATGTGGGACAAGGCTGGGATGTCAGATATTGTATGTGGGTGTCTATGACAAGAAGTGGACAGGGGAACTCAAGGTTGGGGAAGCAAACCTGAGTTCCATAGGGGTGTCCAATGTATTTTATATTCAAACCTCATTGGAGGGGTATCAGGCCCCTTCTGATGCCCCCACTCCCAGCTATTGATTACCTAGCTGATAGCTGTGGGTGACCAATAAGGGTGACTATGCAGGACAGCACAGCTCCTCCCACTCCCAGGCTACCCAAACTTTCAGGTAGGAGTGGGTAGGATCTTTGAATGCCTCAGTGTCATCAGTGACATTAACCCCTTAATGACCAGTTGTCCGGATAGGTTACTTTCCCTTAAGGACCGCTATGATAGTTGTCGGAGCGCTGGCAAACATGACTGATTACATGCTCCAGCTTGCCAAAGCGGGGTCAGAAAGAGACCGCTCCAGTGTTGGAGCAGTCGATTTCAGACCCAGTTTGTGCTTACAGCGCTCCCTCAGGAGTGCTGTAAGCACAAAGTACGTGACATGTCAGGACTGTAGAAGAGTGTGTGTGCGTAAAAAAGAGGAGGGTTGTTGGTTTGGTGCATTTAATGAGACATTGTTTGACAGTGAACAACACATACAGTGCTTGCTTATCAGCACAGGAAAAGTACATTCAGAGCTTTTATTTTATTTTATCTCTGGATGCTCTCTACTATGTCTGCATATCCAGTAGGTTAAGGACAGAAATTCTCTTCTTTTTATTTATTTTTAACAGCTAATATCTCTACTGATCTCATTTACTAGCTTAAAAAAACAGTAGACATCAGGGCCCTTCTTTCTGCCAATCTGAGTGACAAATTCTTCAGCTAGGTTATGCTGTATGTCTGAATAATGTTTCTCATAAGATATTTTTTTCAGCAATATGGTACTTTTAAAGTAAAACATTGATTTTTGTGAAACTTGCAGCGTTTGAAGGGACTGTCTATCAGACATGGAATCCAGAATTTTAGCCAATTTTGCACCTGCAATCAAAATTTCTGGACAATAGAGAAATATAAAATAATTGTAGCACTGTAGGGCTTCCATAATGTGGTAGCAGTTCAAATTGTCTGTGAGTGGCAACATGAATATTTCCTGAAAGTTCAAAGTGACAATAATGACTCGTCAGTTTCTATCACATTCTAGTGAACACTGTCAGTGACTCACCTCTTCCAGAGAATGCAACAGAATAACTGACTACCAGAGGGAACTGCTAATGTAAAACCCTGGAAATATACATCTCTCAGCAGCACTGCTGCTTTAAACCTCTGCAATGCATTGCGTACCTCTCTGGCACTCAAGGGGTTAAAACTATTTTGATGTATGCAAATTAAAACTGGTCCATTTTGGGTAAACCAACTGCATCATTTGAGGTAAATAACCATCTCAAAATTCTCATTGATTTTTATGGGGCCTTAAAACATTTGAATTCTATGGAGATCTCGAAAATCGAAAGCAAAGTGAAGCAATGCATTGAGACATTTATAGCATTCAAGCGGTTTAAAACCATTTAGACCAATGGAATTTTACCCCCAAGTTGTGGATAGAATTCCTCTTCTTTCTATTTGTTAATGCTTAGATTCTTAGAAGAGTGAATTTAAATGTGAGGCCTTCCATCTGCCGCTAGATTGCAACTCGTATCATTGGGTGCGAAATTATGGGATTTGCAGTCTAGCAGCATCTGGAAGGCCTCACATTGCCCAATACTGATAGTAATGTTTCACAATAAAAGCAGCTCCAATTAATCTCCATAGTATTTAAGGTATCGAGAGTGTTATTTCAATACTGTCCGAGTTGTAGTTCAACAGTAATTGAATGATAAAGTATCCCCCTCCCACCCCTTTTACTGATGTAACACTGTTCAACTCAGAGCAGCAAGACTGTCCAGATGGTTCGCAGAGAGGGACAATCTTCCGTGATCATAAGGAAAAACCTGAAAAACCTGTCAACGGGGGCAGGGTTTTCCATACTTATACTTAAAGTAAGAAGATTGTCCCTTGCTGTGAGCTGTCCGGTCCCAGGACCAGATTCCACATCTGAGGGGAGGTGGCTTATACTAGGTAAAAGGGGCATCAGGGGAAAACTTTGTTATTCAATTACTGTTGAACTACAACTCTGACAGTACTGAAATAACACTTTCCGTGGCCCAAATATTATGAAGATTAATTGGAGCTGCTTTTATTGTGAAACATTACTATCGCTTTAAAGGTTTTCTGTTTTGATGTCTTGATTCAGGAGATCAAACAGTTAATTAGTAATCCAGTCACACTCATAAATAAGCTATGGGATGTTGAAAGCTTCTAAATTGCTCCTTTGGGAAAAGTAAGATATGTTTAGAAGGAAAGTTACATCAGAAAAACAATGTCATTTTTACCAACAATAAGACGGATACATTACTGTGTATCCTTGTCTGATGTAAAAATATGGTTAAATACACACACACATATATATATATATATATATATATATATATATATATATATATATATATATATATGTATGTATGTATCTTTATTTATATAGCGCCATACATGTACACAGCGCTTAACAGAAGTTGAAACAATACAATACAAAAACGACAGAACTGGGGTTAAGAGCATTAAGGTTAAGTACAATCATTACATTATTTGTGAGGGAAAGTGCAGCAAGGGAATCATACACTAGGAAAGGGACCCTGCCCCAAGGAGCTTACAATCTAGGTTGAATTCATATTGACAAACAGACACTAGGAGGAGTATTATAAGTGCAGGTACAAGGTGTGATGAAAGAAGTGCAGAAGGATTCTGATGTGGCTGTCAGTGTGCAGAAGGAGGACATTGCTATTGAGATGCCTCCCTGAGCAAGTGGGTTTTGAGGAGTGGCTTGAAAGTGGTGATTGTGGATGATTGGCGAACGGTGATGGGGAGGGCATTCCAGAGTCGAGGAGCAGCCAGTGAGAAAGATTGTAGTCGAGAGATGGCTCGAGTTGTGTAGGGAGAGGACAGGAAGAACCCTTGAGAAGACCGTAGGGTGCTGAAGAACAGAGTGACTTACAGGAGAGGAGGAGAATCTTGTAAGAAATACGATACTTTATAGGTAGCCAATTGAGGGATTTCAGGAGGAGATGTGATGGAAGGTATCTGGGAGAAAATGTGGTGATTCTTGCGGCTGAATTGATACCAGATTGAAGTGGAGAGAGATGAGAAGCAGGAAGACCAGAGAGTAGAATGTTGCAGTAGTCAAGTCTAGAGAGAATGTATATATATATATTTATATATTGGTTACACTGATATATACACTGATATATGCCATTATGCATACCTCCCAACTAGCCAAAGAGGGACACTTTTTTTAAGTGGTGTTTCTGGGAGTGTGGCTAGTGGGCGAGACATTACCAAGAATTGTTAAGTTATTTCATAGCCTATTGACATCCATTTGTGTAAATGAATAAGTGATTTAGAGCAAAACCAAAGTATTGGACTTAGACTAATTTATAAACATATGCTGACGTTTACACATATATAATGTATTAGTGCTGTGTAGCAATGTGATATACTAATATACACACCACGCAGTCTGATCTCCTAAATACAGGGACACTAGGGTGGGACAGAGGGATTTGGATCCCAAAGAGCAACACTTGGGAGGCATGTAATTCCACTTTAAAGTTGCCATAGTAGAAGTCAAAACCCTCTAAATGTGTGACCACATGAAATTATTCTATATCTATCTTTTAACCCCTTTGGCACTAGAGATAACCAAAGTAATACTGCCCACCCTACCATTTAACCCTTCGAGTGCTTCTCAGTTTGCTGGGCACTCCTCTGGCACTCAAAGGGTTAAGAGTTCAACTACTACAAAGCATAAGCCATTGCTCCATAAAAGGCAAAAAGTGCGCCAGAACATGCAAATTAACCATTGGAGTGCCAGAGTGGTACCAAACACATAGTGAAGCAATGCATTGGATACCACTCTGGGACTCAAAGGGTTAAGTAGTGAAACTGACGTTAAACTACATGCCCTGAAGAAAGCCTGACCAGCTATCAAGTCAACTCACTGAACAACATTATTAACCCCATGATAATCAGGGGGATTTTATTTTTACTTGGAGGGATCTGGAAGTTGCCAGGTAATTGCCTCGCCTTTGTAGACATTGGTTGCAACGGCACTGTAAACCTGGGGTGATTAGTCAAGAAAGCACAGCCGTTTGGGAGACAGAATACTGCTAGTGTGATGCACAACCAACCAAGCCCCCTTTCAGTCCCATTTGTGGGAGCTTCATCATTCTTTGCTTACTAAGACTTTACTACCACCTCCAATAATTATCACCACTACAGACACAGTCATCAAGTAACGCAATGTGTCCCTGTAATGGTGATAATTATCCGAGTTGGTAGTCCCATGAAAGTCTTAATAAGCAAAGATTGATAGAACTCCCACAAATGGGACTAAAGGGTGCAAAACTCGATGACCGGGTGCCTGTAAAGTTTATAATTATTGGAGTTGGTAGTCCAGCGAAAGTAAGCAAAGAATGATGAAGCTCCCACAAATGAGACTGAAGGGCAGCTTGGTTGGCTGCGCATCACTCTATAGCCGGTATTCTTCCTCCCAACCCTCTGTGATTACTTGACAAAAGCCTGTGGTGATCACAGTCCAGGCAGTGCACTACATCTTCTCAAAGCTGCAAAAAAATCACCAAGGAGGCTGCAAGGGTGGACTACGCAGTGTGTGCTTGAGTAGTTAGTTATGCCACATGGCGCTCACACAGCCAATCAATTCGGTGTCTCACGCTGAGTGAGCAAGCATATGAAGCCAGGAGCAGGCACCCCATACCTTCTGACACAGGCCTAGGATGTACCTAAGATGGCTGGAGGGCTCTATTGGGGGAACATGAATGTGAATCATGCCTTGCGGCTCCAGAGAAGATAAAACAATCAGGGCATAAGCCTGGGAAGTGGGACATTGGCTTAATGCAGTGGGACAGCAGGATTGGGACCCAAAATCGGGTCTGTCCCTCGAAAATCGGGACAGTTCGCAGCTATGAGTTTGCTTTTTAAGTAAGAGCTCAAAAATGCATACAATTATTAAAATATTAACTCCCCCTCATCTTTAGTAGGGGGAGTTAGACAACAAAGAGTTCTTCTGTTTCCACTTTTAAGTTCTGTAAACATCTTCCAGTTGCTCTCTAAGATGTGCTCTAACTCATAAAGAATGATAAAGTGGTCCCCTGATTAATGATTACTCACAAGTGAGAAGACTCATTAGGAAGCTTTCCAGGTAATGGAGGTACTAAGCAGAGAAAACCTTATGCTAGCAGGCAGACAGTAAATTATTAAAAAAATAGTGTAAAAGCCTGTTTACACGGGCCAAGGTCCGGGTAATGTTAACCCTTTGAATGCCAGAGGGGTATGCGACACATTGCTTTACAATGTGTTGCATACCCCTCTGACACTCAAAGTGTTAATCGACCGCTACCTCACTGCTCCACGTGATGCAGTACACGTGACTGCCCGAACACGCACAGTCTCTACTGCGTATGATGGCTTCTGACAAACATCCTAGCAAATTATTATATAGGATGTAACGTGAATGAAGACCTAGGAACTTAGCTGAGAGTCTGGGTCAAAGCTGTACATGTAGCAAGGCTGGAGCAGTGGAGTAGGGGCCTTAACCCTTTCAGTGCCAGAGGAGTATGCAACACATTGCTCTGTAATGCGTTGCATACCCTTCTGGCACTGAAAGGGTTAACTTAGCTGGAAGTCACTTTCCATTAAACAAGTTGAGTGATAGATGATAACTTTGCGAGGGCCTTATGCAAAGACAGCAAATTGGTGGCTTTAACTGTGCGGAGATTACTTGGCAGGAAGCTGCAGAGTTATGATCAGTAAATCTACAAGGGTCATGCTGGAAAGCAGCAGAGTGGTGTAGGGATGTCCACAGTAATTTTTCCAGGGGGGATGGGGTTGGGCAAAGCCATACTATGACCTCCAGGCCAGCCTCCCGGTCCCTATGTTTAAATGAAGGGGGCCATAGTGGTTGTCAGTAAATGTGCAGGGCTCACTTGGCGGTGACAGACAGAACAATTACCAGTATCTCTGCAAGGAGCACTTTGGCAGACAACAGACAGGGCAGTGGTGAGTAACTTTGTAGCAGACAGACTCTGGTCAAGAATTTAGCAGGAGTCACTTAGCAAGGAACAGGAGAGACACTGGATTAGACAGGATTATAGACAACACTATGCCCATACACTGAGGTACTGCAGATGTGGCTTTAAATAGACCTGTGTGAGTTGTGTGCTGTGCTGGAGCCTGGTTCAAATTACATTCAAATTGTTTATCCATGGGTGTAATGCCATAGGAACGAATTGCAACTAATGGAGTAGGAATACCTCACAATAAAAAAAAAACAACAGCTGGTTACCAGAAAAATCCTCTGATATTGGTAGCTAATGAAATATCCAGCATTCACACTTGTTCTTATGATTTAAAAAAAAAGCATGGATAATTATCAAAACAACATTAATTAACAGCAAATCAAGAACATCCTCTGTTATACCCTGTACAGACGAAAATGGCATCAAACACCCAGTTGTGCACTGGGAAACTGGGTGTGACATCGTCATCTGGTCAGAGTGAGAGAGTGAACAGAATGACGTGAATATGCCTTGAAGATAAAAAAAAGACAGCATTGAGTGGGTTAACAGTAGTAATTATTTGTCTCAATATGGATACAATACAAGTTGTCTTATAAGTACCAAACTGATACCAAAATAACTCTAAATTGTGGAGTGCCATCTTGTTATGTCTGCAGATGTGGGTTATACAGTAGCTTACACCTTGTTATGATTTAACAGATGAAGACACTACAAGATTTCAATTTGCATCATGTTTCAGAAAGCAGATATTGTATTTTTCTTTTGACTTTCAGCCTCCTTCATTCCTTTCCTGTGTGTAATACAGTACACAGTGTGAAATGGAAACAGCTGGTAGTGAATTATTGGGTGAAGTCAAATAAAGTTCTGTCAATGGGGAAAGAATCACATGCTGCTTATCAGTGCATCACATGTTTAACACAATACAGATAAAGAAATAGTCTGGAATCATTATAACTACTCTTACCAAGTAAATCTGGCAATACATATTATGTCCTGGAATATTTCAGTGTACTATAACAAGGACCCAAAGCCTGAGATAATGCAAAGTCTACAACTAAACACTTTCTGTCTAATGCATTTTTTTTTTACTGTAGGAAGTGGAACGTGACTTTGATATTCATTATGGTCTCTGTTCAAAGACTCAGAACTCAGGTATCAAAAGCAATCCATCATTATATTCTATTCTGTTGAAGTGAATTCCATATGCTAATATTTTGAATAGTTCTGGATATCCAACAATGAATTTTAGGGCCTTATATTCAAAAGAAAAGTGGAGGAGTTCTGGGGCAAACCATTTGCACAATAGGGGAGAACTAAAAATTCCCATTGATTTAAATGGAGATTTATCCCCTTGAATGCATTGCTTTGCAGTGGGGTATGCAATGCATAATATATCATTGCATACCCCACTGGCAGTCATAGGGTTAATCCAGAAACAGAAAACACAAATATATGTAGGAATAGTGGTGCCAATGACCCGTTTGAACTTGAACGTTCTATAATGAAAACTCAAAGAATTTTCGCTACAATCCCTAGATTCCTGATAGTGAACAGAAAAAATAAAAAATGTAATATAGGGAGAGCTCTAATTCTTAGAGAAATATGAATGTAAATTCTATTCTGACAAAATGGAAAATAATATATTCAATGTACACATCAAATAATTTAATATGTATATAACGCTATCGATTTATATATAAATATAAGATGTTGAAGTGGGCAGGTGGGGCCAAACAGCTAGTAAGTTTGATTTTTAATTTACGATATCACCCATTTGAAGAGATGCATTGTGTTGGCTTTATACACGCCACAGGACGGGAGGTGAAAAAAAAACACTATCAGCGTTTAAAGATTACTGCTTGGAACATCATCTTGTCCCTCCTGCCTGCTTCATCATCTTATATTTGCAAGTATCTTCATCTAGCTTCTACTGATGATACTTTCTAACATTTACTTTTCTTAATTTTTTATGTGAATTCACATTCTATAAATATATAGAGCTATATACGTTATAAATTATTAGAAGTGTACATTGAATATATTATTGCCCATTTTGTCATAATAAAGTGCTTATTCATCTTTCTCTAAGAATTAGCGCTCTCCCTATATTACGTTTTTTAATCCAGAAACAGTTCACACTTGTCCCGACAGTTAAAAACTTACCAGTGTAATCCTGATGTCCAGTGGGGTTGCGGCCATCTTCTTCTTTTCTTTCTTCTTGTTGTTAAAAAAAACAAATCCATTAGTGCTCTTTGATTAAAAAAATAAATAAATAAAAAATAAGCCCACAAAGATGCGACCGTTAACCCTTTGAGTGCCAGAGGGTTAACCCTCCAGTGCTCAAAGGGATACTATAGGTGACATCCACATTGGAATAATAATATGATATGTTCTTAAAGTATTCCATTTAGAGTAAATGTTGTAATTTATTTACCCCCTTTGCCACTGTCTCCGCTGGCAGCAGTAGGCATTTTGAGCTGCACAGAGGCCCCCCCGTGCCACCTCACTGGGCCGTTGCTCGAGTCAGACTGCTGAAATTTTTAACCGACACTGGCTTTTATATATCAGTCCCGGTTTAAAATAAATTAGCAGTCTACAATTGGCTGTGAAGTGCTTACTACCTTCTAGCCAGTCAGCTTCTTGTGAGTGTGTGGAGGGGGTGACAAACCCCGCTGGAAGGTGATTGGCTGAGACGTGCGTAAGCACTTCCCAGCCAATTGGAGACTATTAATTTATTTTGAACCAAGACTGGCATATAAAAGCCAGTTTAGGTTCAAAATTCCGGCAGTCTTATCTTACATGGATAATGGCCCAAGAGGTGGCATGGGGGGCCTCTGTGCAGCTCAAAATGCCTTCCCCCACCAGCGGAGATGGTGGCAGAGGCAAAGGGGGTAAATAAATTACAACATTTACTCTAAATGGAATATTTTTAAAACATTTTTATTCCATACGGTCTTTAAGATATCACCTATAGCAACCCTTGGCTACCCCTCTGGCACTCAAAGGGTTAACGGTCGCATCTTTGGGTCTTATGTTTTTTTAAATCAAAGAGCACTAATGGACTGAAAAAAAGAAGACAGAAGAGAGGAAAGAAGAGATGACAGGTAAGTGTTAAATTTCTGACTAGTTTTAGCTCACTGTCAAACAGCAAGAGTTTGCTGTTTTTTCTTTTGATGTTCCCACAATTCGTGCTATTTAGTGTGAGTTGTGGGAACAAAAACCAGCAACGAGCATTTTGCCAAAATGTGAGTTATGAACCACAATGCTCATTTTTATATGTCCCTCTCCAGCAAGAGAATAGCTGAATAGCTGAATTTTTTAGGTGTTAGTGTTTTTTACTATTACCTCCGGTTTTACCAGTGATAATAGTATTGAGCCCCTAGAATGATGGATATGTTTCTGAAGCATTGATTCACAATATGTTAGAGACCTTGGGCTTGATTCAATTGCCAAGGTAAAAAAATAAATCTGTAGTTTCAAGTCACAGTCAGGTATTCTATTACCTGCGATGTGACACACCACCGGATGGTAGAAATTTACCACTGGTGCTACATTTGCATCCACTGGAATCAATGGCAAAGTAGACCTTTAGACTGTGAACTTTCTGTCAGGTACCTCACTTCCAGTGTTTCACAAAGCACTTGTAACCCTATATTGTCTAAACCCTTAAATTGTAAAGCGATGTCTACAAACACTATTGACTCCCTTAACGTGTTTCCAATCCTAACCACTGATGTGTAAGTGAACCCAAAACATGCATGTGCAACTAGAGATCTCTACTCTAATGACCTGTGGATGTATTGATATGGGGTCCTAAGCCTCATATCAATCAGCCAAAGTACCAAAAACATGAGTTAAATAAAAAAAAAAATAACCGTTTGAGTGCTAGTGGGGTATACAACGCATTGCACAGCATTGCATACCCCACTGGCACTCAAAGGTTAATCCCCCTAAAACAAACAACCACCCCATTAATATTACACATTTACCTGTAAGTTTGATGTCCAGCAGGGTATTCTGTACCCTGGTATTCCTCTTTAATTTCTCCTTCTGTAAGCTTCTATTTTCTTCTTCATCTGTCATCTTCTTCTTTCATCTTCTTCACCTGTGTTCTTTTTCCATCTTCATTATTAAACTTTGATTTCCTCTAAAAAATAAAATATACTTATTAAAATTAATATCTGCATTAAACTGCTGCTGCTGCTTCTGCCTGTGATAAAGGCCAAACATTCCCCCTTCTTACCTTTCGATCCACACTGAGGCAAATTTGCTCCCATTGGCTGGATGTGGGGTTACATAGGCCACCACACCTCCCAGCCAATCAGCTTATAGCACATTTTGTCATTCCTCCAGCTAGAACCTGATTGGCTGGGAGGCATGGTGCCCTGAATAAACCCACATCCCTACCAATGGGAGTGTGGGATGAAAGAAGAAGAGGATGGATGAAGGTGGAATTTTACAGATGAATTAAAGAGTAAGACCAGGGTGCAGAAGACCCTGCTGGACATCACACTTACATGTAAGTGTTACAGCCATGGAGTATGGGTGATTGGATTGTGTTATAGATAGTATTTGTAAACATTATTGTTAATGTTAGGTATAGTGTAGTATAGGGAGGGTCACTGTGTTTTTAGCTCACGCTGTATGTTTGACAATGTGTCAGACACAGAGCATTAGCTATCTTCCTTTGACGTTTCCATTTTTCATGCTATTTAGCTTGTGTTATGGACATAATTAAAAAACGAAGAACGCTGGGCCATAAGGTAGGTTCTGTGGGCCAACATTCATCCTGGTTCATGTTGGTAGGGCAATTGAATTCTGATGGTACCACTGTGTGTGTACTGTTCTGCATTCATTCTACCCTACAGTGTATTTTACTGGTGGCAATTGACTCAAATCCCTGGTCTCTAGCATTCAAAGGAATAAAAGCCCCATGTAAATCAAAATGTTTGTTTGTCCCCTATAATGCAGTTGGTTTTCCCTAGAATGGCTCAGGTTTCCTTTTTTCACATAAAGCTCCACATACACAGTTGGGTTGGACACTTATCTATTTCAAATGAGTATACACGTGCTTTTAAGAACTGCCTAGTAGCCACTGCAGGATAGTTGCAGAGGTGTCTTTTCTTAACTATCATAGCATGGACTAGTTTCATTCAGAGATACGAAAATTGAGGATGAGGACACTTGTAATTTTAGATTATGTCTAGAAGAGTATGTAAATGGCTCTAGTTTTTATTTTCTGGCAAGTGTATTGGAGGAGAGTTCCATAGAGTTGCTCTGTTTTTCTTCTGCTACCTGGTCTGTATGGGGTACATTAGGGCTCTGATATTCTCTACAGTTTAGGCCAAGGACAGTCATATAGTCAAACCATAAGAACATAGGTCTCAAACTCCACATTACTGTCAGGTAAGGCACGTTTAGGATATCATTAGTGATGAGCGAGCACCCCAATGCTCGGGTGTTCGGGTGCTCTGACCGAGCACCCCCTGAGGCTCCAGTGCTCGGCCGAGCACCCGAGCCCCATTGAAGTCAATGGGAGGACTCGAGCATTACACCAGGCACCCCCTGCTCTGATGAGGGGAGGGTGCCTGGTCCATAGGAAAAGGGCAGAAAAGGATGGAAACACCACAGAAATGGTTCAGGGACAGCATAGGGAGGATGTCTGGATGCATCTTGGACTCCAACATCGCTGCTGGGAACGATCTTTCGCCCGTAGTACGCCATTTTTACAGACTGACCATAAAACACACAAAAAGGAAAATAAAAACGACTTTAGGCGAAAAATTGTTACCAAACAATATTTGCTGTATATTTACTTGTATATCATCTGCAAATTCTCCCAAAAATTTCCTTGATTTTCTGAAGTGAGGCCATGATTAAGAGGGAAACGTGCGCAGAGGCAAATTCTCCCAAAAATTTCCTTGATTTTCTGAAGTGAGGCCATGATAAAGAGGGAAACGTGCGCAGAGGCAAATTATCCCAAAAATTTCCTTGATTTTCTGAAGTGAGGCCATGATTAAGAGGGAAACGTGCGCAGAGGCAAATTCTCCCAAAAATTTCCTTGATTTTCTGAACTGAGGCCATGATTAAGAGGGAAACGTGCGCAGAGGCAAATTCTCCCAAAAATGTCCTTGATTTTATTGAACTGAGGCCATGATTAAGAGGGAAACGTGCGCTGAGCTGACCATCTGAAACATTATGGGTGAGGGTCTGCTGCAGAGCTGACCATCCTAAACATTATATGCGAAGGCCCGCTAGTGAGCTGACGCTATAAAACATTATATGCGAAGGCCCGCTAGTGAGCTGACGCTATAAAACATTATATGCGAAGGCCCGCTAGTGAGCTGACGCTATAAAACATTATATGAGAGGGCCCGCTAGAGAGCTGACCCAATAAAACATTATATGAGAAGGCCCGCTGGTGAGCTGACCTATATAAAAATTGTCAAACAGGGCCCGCTGGTGAGCTGGCCCTATATAAAAATTATAGCACAGGGCATATGGAAGAGGAGGAGGAGGATGAGAAGATTAAGAGTCAACCATATACCCGTGTTTTGGGTGGAAGGGGTGAATGGGAATACAGAGTATTCCCATCATTGTAAATAACATATATAAAGTGAGTTTATGTTCCCCCGGGGCTTTCCTCCAGTGGAGTGGAGAAGTCAGGGGAAATCCAGGCCTTGTTCATTTTTATAAGTGTCAACCTATCAGCATTGTCGGTGGAAAGGCGGATACGCTTATCTGTTATGATGCCACCAGCAGCACTAAATACCCGCTCAGACAGAACGCTGGCAGCAGGGCAGGCCAGCACCTCCAAGGCGTAGAGTGCCAGTTCATACCACGTGTCCAGCTTGGCCACTGTCTCCGCTGGCAGCAGTAGGCATTTTGAGCTGCACAGAGGCCCCCCCGTGCCACCTCACTGGGCCGTTGCTCGAGTCAGACTGCTGAAATTTTTAACCGACACTGGCTTTTATATATCAGTCCCGGTTTAAAATAAATTAGCAGTCTACAATTGGCTGTGAAGTGCTTACTACCTTCTAGCCAGTCAGCTTCTTGTGAGTGTGTGGAGGGGGTGACAAACCCCGCTGGAAGGTGATTGGCTGAGACGTGCGTAAGCACTTCCCAGCCAATTGGAGACTATTAATTTATTTTGAACCAAGACTGGCATATAAAAGCCAGTTTAGGTTCAAAATTCCGGCAGTCTTATCTTACATGGATAATGGCCCAAGAGGTGGCATGGGGGGCCTCTGTGCAGCTCAAAATGCCTTCCCCCACCAGCGGAGATGGTGGCAGAGGCAAAGGGGGTAAATAAATTACAACATTTACTCTAAATGGAATATTTTTAAAACATTTTTATTCCATACGGTCTTTAAGATATCACCTATAGCAACCCTTGGCTACCCCTCTGGCACTCAAAGGGTTAACGGTCGCATCTTTGGGTCTTATGTTTTTTTAAATCAAAGAGCACTAATGGACTGAAAAAAAGAAGACAGAAGAGAGGAAAGAAGAGATGACAGGTAAGTGTTAAATTTCTGACTAGTTTTAGCTCACTGTCAAACAGCAAGAGTTTGCTGTTTTTTCTTTTGATGTTCCCACAATTCGTGCTATTTAGTGTGAGTTGTGGGAACAAAAACCAGCAACGAGCATTTTGCCAAAATGTGAGTTATGAACCACAATGCTCATTTTTATATGTCCCTCTCCAGCAAGAGAATAGCTGAATAGCTGAATTTTTTAGGTGTTAGTGTTTTTTACTATTACCTCCGGTTTTACCAGTGATAATAGTATTGAGCCCCTAGAATGATGGATATGTTTCTGAAGCATTGATTCACAATATGTTAGAGACCTTGGGCTTGATTCAATTGCCAAGGTAAAAAAATAAATCTGTAGTTTCAAGTCACAGTCAGGTATTCTATTACCTGCGATGTGACACACCACCGGATGGTAGAAATTTACCACTGGTGCTACATTTGCATCCACTGGAATCAATGGCAAAGTAGACCTTTAGACTGTGAACTTTCTGTCAGGTACCTCACTTCCAGTGTTTCACAAAGCACTTGTAACCCTATATTGTCTAAACCCTTAAATTGTAAAGCGATGTCTACAAACACTATTGACTCCCTTAACGTGTTTCCAATCCTAACCACTGATGTGTAAGTGAACCCAAAACATGCATGTGCAACTAGAGATCTCTACTCTAATGACCTGTGGATGTATTGATATGGGGTCCTAAGCCTCATATCAATCAGCCAAAGTACCAAAAACATGAGTTAAATAAAAAAAAAAATAACCGTTTGAGTGCTAGTGGGGTATACAACGCATTGCACAGCATTGCATACCCCACTGGCACTCAAAGGTTAATCCCCCTAAAACAAACAACCACCCCATTAATATTACACATTTACCTGTAAGTTTGATGTCCAGCAGGGTATTCTGTACCCTGGTATTCCTCTTTAATTTCTCCTTCTGTAAGCTTCTATTTTCTTCTTCATCTGTCATCTTCTTCTTTCATCTTCTTCACCTGTGTTCTTTTTCCATCTTCATTATTAAACTTTGATTTCCTCTAAAAAATAAAATATACTTATTAAAATTAATATCTGCATTAAACTGCTGCTGCTGCTTCTGCCTGTGATAAAGGCCAAACATTCCCCCTTCTTACCTTTCGATCCACACTGAGGCAAATTTGCTCCCATTGGCTGGATGTGGGGTTACATAGGCCACCACACCTCCCAGCCAATCAGCTTATAGCACATTTTGTCATTCCTCCAGCTAGAACCTGATTGGCTGGGAGGCATGGTGCCCTGAATAAACCCACATCCCTACCAATGGGAGTGTGGGATGAAAGAAGAAGAGGATGGATGAAGGTGGAATTTTACAGATGAATTAAAGAGTAAGACCAGGGTGCAGAAGACCCTGCTGGACATCACACTTACATGTAAGTGTTACAGCCATGGAGTATGGGTGATTGGATTGTGTTATAGATAGTATTTGTAAACATTATTGTTAATGTTAGGTATAGTGTAGTATAGGGAGGGTCACTGTGTTTTTAGCTCACGCTGTATGTTTGACAATGTGTCAGACACAGAGCATTAGCTATCTTCCTTTGACGTTTCCATTTTTCATGCTATTTAGCTTGTGTTATGGACATAATTAAAAAACGAAGAACGCTGGGCCATAAGGTAGGTTCTGTGGGCCAACATTCATCCTGGTTCATGTTGGTAGGGCAATTGAATTCTGATGGTACCACTGTGTGTGTACTGTTCTGCATTCATTCTACCCTACAGTGTATTTTACTGGTGGCAATTGACTCAAATCCCTGGTCTCTAGCATTCAAAGGAATAAAAGCCCCATGTAAATCAAAATGTTTGTTTGTCCCCTATAATGCAGTTGGTTTTCCCTAGAATGGCTCAGGTTTCCTTTTTTCACATAAAGCTCCACATACACAGTTGGGTTGGACACTTATCTATTTCAAATGAGTATACACGTGCTTTTAAGAACTGCCTAGTAGCCACTGCAGGATAGTTGCAGAGGTGTCTTTTCTTAACTATCATAGCATGGACTAGTTTCATTCAGAGATACGAAAATTGAGGATGAGGACACTTGTAATTTTAGATTATGTCTAGAAGAGTATGTAAATGGCTCTAGTTTTTATTTTCTGGCAAGTGTATTGGAGGAGAGTTCCATAGAGTTGCTCTGTTTTTCTTCTGCTACCTGGTCTGTATGGGGTACATTAGGGCTCTGATATTCTCTACAGTTTAGGCCAAGGACAGTCATATAGTCAAACCATAAGAACATAGGTCTCAAACTCCACATTACTGTCAGGTAAGGCACGTTTAGGATATCATTAGTGATGAGCGAGCACCCCAATGCTCGGGTGTTCGGGTGCTCTGACCGAGCACCCCCTGAGGCTCCAGTGCTCGGCCGAGCACCCGAGCCCCATTGAAGTCAATGGGAGGACTCGAGCATTACACCAGGCACCCCCTGCTCTGATGAGGGGAGGGTGCCTGGTCCATAGGAAAAGGGCAGAAAAGGATGGAAACACCACAGAAATGGTTCAGGGACAGCATAGGGAGGATGTCTGGATGCATCTTGGACTCCAACATCGCTGCTGGGAACGATCTTTCGCCCGTAGTACGCCATTTTTACAGACTGACCATAAAACACACAAAAAGGAAAATAAAAACGACTTTAGGCGAAAAATTGTTACCAAACAATATTTGCTGTATATTTACTTGTATATCATCTGCAAATTCTCCCAAAAATTTCCTTGATTTTCTGAAGTGAGGCCATGATTAAGAGGGAAACGTGCGCAGAGGCAAATTCTCCCAAAAATTTCCTTGATTTTCTGAAGTGAGGCCATGATAAAGAGGGAAACGTGCGCAGAGGCAAATTATCCCAAAAATTTCCTTGATTTTCTGAAGTGAGGCCATGATTAAGAGGGAAACGTGCGCAGAGGCAAATTCTCCCAAAAATTTCCTTGATTTTCTGAACTGAGGCCATGATTAAGAGGGAAACGTGCGCAGAGGCAAATTCTCCCAAAAATGTCCTTGATTTTATTGAACTGAGGCCATGATTAAGAGGGAAACGTGCGCTGAGCTGACCATCTGAAACATTATGGGTGAGGGTCTGCTGCAGAGCTGACCATCCTAAACATTATATGCGAAGGCCCGCTAGTGAGCTGACGCTATAAAACATTATATGCGAAGGCCCGCTAGTGAGCTGACGCTATAAAACATTATATGCGAAGGCCCGCTAGTGAGCTGACGCTATAAAACATTATATGAGAGGGCCCGCTAGAGAGCTGACCCAATAAAACATTATATGAGAAGGCCCGCTGGTGAGCTGACCTATATAAAAATTGTCAAACAGGGCCCGCTGGTGAGCTGGCCCTATATAAAAATTATAGCACAGGGCATATGGAAGAGGAGGAGGAGGATGAGAAGATTAAGAGTCAACCATATACCCGTGTTTTGGGTGGAAGGGGTGAATGGGAATACAGAGTATTCCCATCATTGTAAATAACATATATAAAGTGAGTTTATGTTCCCCCGGGGCTTTCCTCCAGTGGAGTGGAGAAGTCAGGGGAAATCCAGGCCTTGTTCATTTTTATAAGTGTCAACCTATCAGCATTGTCGGTGGAAAGGCGGATACGCTTATCTGTTATGATGCCACCAGCAGCACTAAATACCCGCTCAGACAGAACGCTGGCAGCAGGGCAGGCCAGCACCTCCAAGGCGTAGAGTGCCAGTTCATACCACGTGTCCAGCTTGGACACCCAGTAGTTGTAAGGCACAGAGGGATCATTGAGGACGCTGACACGGTCTGCTACGTACTCCTTCACCATCTTCCAAAACTTTTCCCTCCTTGTGACACTAGGCTGCGCATCAGGGTGAGGGTGCTGGCGGGGTGTCATGAAGGTGTCCCACGCCTTGGAGAGTGTTGCCCTGCCTTTGTCGGAACTGCTGTGTGCTCCCCTTTTCTCCCCTTCTCGGTTGGCCAAGGTAGCACGTACTCTGCCGCCAGCGTTGTCAGATGGAAAATTTTGGAGCAATTTTTAAACAAGAACCTTCTGGTATTGCACCATTTTGCTTGTCCTCTCCACCGGAGGAATGAGAGATGAGAAATTCTCTTTGTAGCGGGGGTCCAGAAGGGTGAACACCCAGTAATCCGTGTTGTCTAAAATGCGTACAACGCGTGGGTCACAGGAAAGGCAGCCTAACATAAAGTCAGCCATGTGTGCCAGAGTACCAACAGTCAAGATTTCGCTGTCCTCACCAGGAGGATGACTCTCAATATCCTCATCCTCTTCCTCCTCTTCTGCCCACCCACGCTGAAGAGATGGAACTAAAGTTCCATGGCTACCCTCTGTAGCGGAGGCAACCGTGTCTTCCTCCTCCTCCTCCTCCGCCTCCTCCAATTGTCGCTGAGAAGACGAAGTGAGGGTGCTCTGGCTATCACCTTGTGTAAGCTCTTCCTCCCCCATTTCCACCTCTTCCACATGCAAAGCGTCGGTTTTAATTGTGAGCAGCGAGCGTTTCAGTAGACACAGAAGTGGGATGGTTACACTGATAATAGCGTTATCTCCGCTCACCATCTGTGTCGATTCCTCAAAATTGCGTAAAACCTCGCAGAGGTCTGACATCCATTCCCACTCCTCACTTCTGATTACAGGAAGTTGAACGGAGAGGCGACGACCGTGTAACAGCTGGTACTCCACTACTGCCCTCTGCTGCTCACAAAGCCGGGCCAACATGTGGAAGGTGGAGTTCCAGCGCGTGCTCACGTCACACAGCAGCCGGTGAGCTGGCAATTGTAAGCGCTGCTGCAGCTTCAACAGGCCGGCCGAAGCTGTAGATCACTTACGGAAATGTGCACACACGCGGCGCACCTTGGTCAAGAGATCATGCACATTGGGGTAGGTTTTTAGAAATCGCTGAACCACTAAATTAAATACATGCGCTAGGCATGGTACGTGTGTGAGCTTGCCGAGCTCCAAAGCCGCCACCAAGTTACGCCCATTATCACACACAACCATGCCTGGTTGCAGGTTGAGTGGCGAGAGCCACTGCTCGGTCTGGTGACTAATCCCCTGCAACAGCTCTGAGGCCGTGTGCTGTTTGTCCCCAAGGCAGATCAGCTTCAGCACGGCCTGTTGACGCTTCCCCACTGCAGTGCTACACTGCTTCCAGCTACTGGCTGATGGGGGAGTGGCGCTGCGTGTAGAGAATTCGGAGGTGGAAACGGAGGAGGAGGAGCCAATAACGTAGGTGCTGGCGGAAACCCTGATGGAGGTAGGGCCCGCAATCCTCGGCGTGGGTAGCACCCGTGCCATCCCAGGGTCCGAGTCGCTCCCAGCCTCCACGACATTCACCCAGTGTGCCGTCAGGGAAATGTAGCGTCCCTGGCCACAAGCACTTGTCCATGTGTCAGTCGTTAAGTGGACCTTCCCAGTAACTGCGTTGGTCAGGGCACGGGTGATGTTACGGGACACATGGTGGTGTAATGCGGGGATGGCACACCGGGAAAAGTAGTGGCGGCTGGGGACCGCGTACCGAGGGACAGCTGCTGCCATCAGGCTGCGGAAGGACTCAGTGTCCACAAGCCTAAATGGCAGCATTTCGATGGCCAGTAATTTGGAAAGGTGTGAGGTTAGTGCTATGGCCTGTGGGTGGGTGGCTGGGTATTTTCTCTTGCGCTCAAATGCCTGGGGTAACGACGTTTGGACGCTGTGCTGGGACAGGGAAGTGGATGTGGTCGCTGATGGTGCTTCAGATGGTACAGGTGCAGGGCGGGAGGTATGCGGGCCTGCGCCTTCGACAGGCGATTGGCCGGCACCGAAAACAGGGGAAGAGGAGGCAGTGGTGTGGCCTGCAGACACAGATGGGCGATCCAGGCGTTCCTCCCACTTACTACGGTGCTTGGATGCCATGTGTCGGATCATGCTGGTGGTGGTGAGGTTTCTAGTGTTCATGCCTCGGCTCATTCTGGTGTGGCACAGGTTGCAAACTACAATTCTTTTGTCGTCCGCACTTTCCTTAAAAAAACGCCATACCGCAGAACACCTACCCTTTGGCAAGGTAGATTTACGCAAGGGGGTGCTCCGTGGAACATTTGCGGGCCGGTTTGGTGCGGTCCGCCTTCTTTCTGTAGCCACACCACTGCCTCTTCCAGTCTGTTGCGGTGCTGCAGATGGCTCACCCTCAGGACTGCTGTCATCGCTCGGCTCTACACCTTCCCAGGTGGGGTCAGTCACCTCATCGTCCACCAAGTCCTCCTCCACTTCCTCACTCTGATCATCCTCCTCATGTCTTGATCCCACCACATACTCAGTCATTGACAACTGTATAACATTCTCCTCAACAAGGTCTTGAGACGGAAATAGTGGTTGATTTAATGGCAACTGTGTCTCATCATCATCATCATCATCCACTACTTCCTTTGACCTTAAATGCCGTTCACATCTGTCATCTTCTTGTGATTGGGTACCCTCTAGAGGTTGTGAATCAGGGCACAAGATGTCATGTTCCTTTGCAAGCGTGCTTGGAGAGAGGGTCAAATGAAGGATTGGTGATGAGACGAGCTCCTCACTATATCCCAGTGTGGGATCACTTCTTTGACCAGACCGTGTATGGTGGGAGGAAGGATGATCAGAGTGAGGATTATGTTGACCAGACTCTTGGCTACTGAGAGTGGACTTGGTGGAAGACAGGGTGGTGCTTAACCGACTGGAAGCAGTATCAGCTGTCATCCAACCGACCACCTGTTCGCAGTGGTCGGACCTCGAGAGTGATGTCCTGCGACGCCCTGTAAAATTAGACATGAAGCTAGGTATGGTGGATGTCTTTCTTTCTTGTGCTCTGGCACCAGGCACAGTTTCTCCGAGTCCTGACCCGCGCCCTGAACTATCAGGATCACGTCCACTTCCCCGTCCCTTTTTACCCGCCTTCTTCATCTTACACGGAATATGTGACTTTAATATTTGAGTTTGAAAACTTAACAGTATTTCTTCCTATTCTGCAACTGTGCAGAGTACACAGAATAGGC
The DNA here is from genome assembly GCA_037306005.1 of Rhinophrynus dorsalis. Lineage (NCBI taxonomy): Eukaryota > Metazoa > Chordata > Amphibia > Anura > Rhinophrynidae > Rhinophrynus > Rhinophrynus dorsalis. Next base: position 271,925,918 of record CM074724.1, read on the forward strand.
TGCTAAACTGCGGTGACACACACTGAATGGAATATGTGACTTTAATATTTTAGTTTGAAAACTTAACAGTATTTCTTCCTATTCTGCAACTGTGCAGAGTACACAGAATAGGCTGCTAAACTGCGGTGACACACACTGAATGGAATATGTGACTTTAATATTTGAGTTTGAAAACTTAACAGTATTTCTTCCTATTCTGCAACTGTGCAGAGTACGCAGAATAGGCTGCTAAACTGCGGTGACACACACTGAATGGAATATGTGACTTTAATATTTGAGTTTGTAAATTAAACAGTATTTCTTCCTATTCTGCAACTGTGCAGAGTACACAGAATAGGCTGCTAAACTGTGGTGACACACACTGAATGGAATATGTGACTTTAATATTTGAGTTTGAAAACTTAACAGTATTTCTTCCTATTCTGCAACTGTGCAGAGTACACAGAATAGGCTGCTAAACTGCGGTGACACACACTGAATGGAATATGTGACTTTAATATTTGAGTTTGTAAATTAAACAGTATTTCTTCCTATTCTGCAACTGTGCAGAGTACACAGAATAGGCTGCTAAACTGCGGTGACACACACTGAATGGAATATGTGACTTTAATATTTGAGTTTGTAAATTAAACAGTATTTCTTCCTATTCTGCAACTGTGCAGAGTACACAGAATAGGCTGCTAAACTGCGGTGACACACACTGAATGGAATATGTGACTTTAATATTTGAGTTTGTAAATTAAACAGTATTTCTTCCTATTCTGCAACTGTGCAGAGTACACAGAATAGGCTGCTAAACTGCGGTGACACACACTGAATGGAATATGTGACTTTAATATTTGAGTTTGTAAATTAAACAGTATTTCTTCCTATTCTGCAACTGTGCAGAGTACACAGAATAGGCTGCTAAACTGTGGTGACACACACTGAATGGAATATGTGACTTTAATATTTGAGTTTCAAAACTTAACAGTATTTCTTCCTATTCTGCAACTGTGCAGAGTACACAGAATAGGCTGCTAAACTGCGGTGACACACACTGAATGGAATATGTGACTTTAATATTTGAGTTTGAAAACTTAACAGTATTTCTTCCTATTCTGCAACTGTGCAGAGTACACAGAATAGGCTGCTAAACTGCGGTGACACACACTGAATGGAATATGTGACTTTAATATTTGAGTTTGTAAATTAAACAGTATTTCTTCCTATTCTGCAACGGTGCAGAGTACACAGAATAGGCTGCTAAACTGTGGTGACACACACTGAATGGAATATGTGACTTTAATATTTGAGTTTGAAAACTTAACAGTATTTCTTCCTATTCTGCAACTGTGCAGAGTACACAGAATAGGCTGCTAAACTGCGGTGACACACACTGAATGGAATATGTGACTTTAACCCCTTAATGACAGGGGGTTTATTTTTTCCCATTATAGCGAATGACTTCCTGGACTTACCAGGTAAGTCGTCTGTCACTAAGGGGTTAATATTTGAGTTTGTAAATTAAACAGTATTTCTTCCTATTCTGCAACTGTGCAGAGTACACAGAATAGGCTGCTAAACTGCGGTGACACACACTGAATGGAATATGTGACTTTAATATTTGAGTTTGTAAATTAAACAGTATTTCTTCCTATTCTGCAACTGTGCAGAGTACACAGAATAGGCTGCTAAACTGCGGTGACACACACTGAATGGAATATGTGACTTTAATATTTGAGTTTGTAAATTAAACAGTATTTCTTCCTATTCTGCAACTGTGCAGAGTACACAGAATAGGCTGCTAAACTGCAGTGACACACACTGAATGGAATATGTGACTTTAATATTTGAGTTTGTAAATTAAACAGTATTTCTTCCTATTCTGCAACTGTGCAGAGTACACAGAATAGGCTGGTAAACTGTGGTGACACACACTGAATGGAATATGTGACTTTAATATTTGAGTTTGAAAACTTAACAGTATTTCTTCCTATTCTGCAACTGTGCAGAGTACACAGAATAGGCTGCTAAACTGCGGTGACACACACTGAATGGAATATGTGACTTTAATATTTGAGTTTGAAAACTTAACAGTATTTCTTCCTATTCTGCAACTGTGCATAGTACACAGAATAGGCTGCTAAACTGCGGTGACACACACTGAATGGAATATGTGACTTTAATATTTGAGTTTGAAAACTTAACAGTATTTCTTCCTATTCTGCAACTGTGCAGAGTACACAGAATAGGCTGCTAAACTGCGGTGACACACACTGAATGGAATATGTGACTTTAATATTTGAGTTTGAAAACTTAACAGTATTTCTTCCTATTCTGCAACTGTGCAGAGTACACAGAATAGGCTGCTAAACTGCGGTGACACACACTGAATGGAATATGTGGCTTTGATATTTTAGTTTGAAGACTTAACAGTATTTCTTCCTATTCTGCAACTCTGCACAGTACACAGAATGTGCTGCTACACTGCGGCGAAGCACACTGAATGGAATATGTGACTTTGATATTTTAGTTTGAAGACTTAACAGTATTTCTTCCTATTCTGCAACTCTGCACAGTACACAGAATGTGCTGCTACACTGCGGCGAAGCACACTGAATGGAATATGTGACTTTGATATTTTAGTTTGAAGACTTAACAGTATTTCTTCCTATTCTGCATCTCTGCACAGTACACAGAATGTGCTGCTAAACTGCGGCGACGCACACTGAATGGAATATGTGACTTTGATATTTTAGTTTGAAGACTTAACAGAATGTGCTCTAATCTGCAACTTTGCACACTAAACAGAATGTGCTCTAATCTGCAACTGTGCACACTAAACAGAATGTGCTCTAATCTGCAATTTTGCACACTAAACAGAATATATTTTTTTTTTTTTTTTTTCCCCCCACACAAAATAACCTGCTGCCCCCACACACAGTAGTCCTAAAAAGGACTTTTGGTTCTTTTTTTTCACAATTTTGCTTTTTTTCCTCCCTACACTGACTTTCCCTTCCTATCCTCAGCTCTCCCTGGCTAAGACTGAGCCGAACTCGCTGGTCAGGTGCTATACAGCACCCGACCACGGGTTCTGGCCAGCCAATCAGTGTAATGCCAGCAGCCAACATGGCTGCTGGCATTACACCGATGTCAGAGCCTCCCTGCACGTTTATTGGCTGCGCAGCAGCCGCAAAACGTGCGGGGAGGAGACCCGAACATGGCGGGCGAGCACATGCGGTACTCGTACGAGTACCACCATGTGCCGAGCAGAGCGATGATCGAGCCGATCCGAGCATCGGCCGAGCATGCTCGCTCAACACTAGATATCATCAATTTCCAGCAGGTTCCTCTATGTACTGTAAGTCTGACATATTGGAGACAGCAAATTTTTCCATGGGTGAGTTAGATGCTAGGTCAACCAACCCTTCTCAAAGTGAATTAAACATTTTAAATGCAATGCTCCCTTGGTTAAACAAGTGTAGCAAAATGAATACCAAATTATTGCTAGTGAGTTCTACTTCTTAAAAGGATAGTAATGTTTGCAATTAAGTAGATAGCCGATTCTTCTTTACTGGAAAGGTAACACTTTGCACTATGTTTAGAAACTTAGTTTTATGTAGTTCTCAATATATTAATTGTAGATGTATACCCCTCCCGCCCCTTTTGGCCACACCACTCTGCCTCTCTGTCTGGTCCGCACAAATGCAGCGAGGGAAAAACTTCAGTAAGCAAAGGAAAATCCTGCCCTTCTTCATCAAGGGGGGGGGCAGGGTTTTACTTATACTTACTCACTGAAGTTTGTCCCTCGTTGCATTCGTCTAGTCCCAGTACTGGATTGCAGATTCAGTGGGAGGTTGCCAGAAGGGGCATGAGGGGGATACTTCTACATTTAATATCTTGAGAACTACATTAAAGTAAGCTGCTAAATATAGCGCAATGTGTTTGATTTACAATAAAGAAAACTCATCAATCTACTTCATTGCAAACATTCCTATCCCTTTAAGACTTTCAAACACGGCCCAGGGCGCATTTCCCTTAAATTCATTGTCACTAGATGAACATTCTGAGGTAGTGAGAAAAAGATAGGTAAGAAGTCATGTTAGGTAGAAAGGCAGGCCTGTTTGAGTCTCTACTTATCCAGAATAGATAAAAAAATGTAAAAAAAAAAAAAAAAAAAAATTATATATATATATATATATATATATATATATATATATATATATATATATATAATATATATGTGTATGTAAAATAACAAAAATAAGTATCTTGTAATACCTTTTTTATTGGACTAACAGAATTTTGGATTGACAAGCTATCGGGAGAACCTCCCTTTCTGAAGTCTAAATACTTTAGACTTGAGAAAGGGAGGTTCTCCCAAAAGCTTCTCAATCCAAAATTCTGTTAGTCCAATAAAAAGGTATTACAAGATACTTATTTTTGTTATTTTACATCTGCATCACTGGATTAATGCGGCTACAATCTCCACTCTCTCTCTCTCTCTCTCTCTCTCTCTCTCTCTATATATATATATATATATATATATATATATATATATATATATATATATAAAATCTCAGTATTTTACTAGTTAATTTCCACTACTCCCACCTCTGGCAGTAGTACATTTCTAATCTTACACATCCAACTTTACCAGTTTTATAGAGATTTTTTGTCCTACCCCCAAGAGCTGAGAATTAATTTTTATTGGCTGTATAAGTGAGTGTGAAGTTAAACAGCCATTAACAGCTGGACACCCAGAGCACACAGCACTAACTATAATGAGGGAAAGCCTAGAGAAGGACTTGCACATTTCTAATTCAGCTACTACATGATATAAGAGCAACATCATTTAATTAGCAATGTTCAGGGAGAACTTGCAGGTTCTCCTTGCTAAAAGAACTAAAATAAGTAATGAAGCTTACATTTTCAAAGAAGTTGGTGGTTCCTCCACATCCCAAACCTCTTATCTTGTTTGGAGCTCCATTGGACCATGTAAAGTGATGACATAATCATATTGCAATGATCCCATGGAGGAGGTCACAGCATGGGTGCACTAAGTAAAAAGCTGAGATGGATATATATCCCCATTACCTAATTATCAGGCTACCCTGGTGGAGCTTCTGATACTGCACCAAAATTAAAATATAATACAATTTCTTTAAGGAGGACCGTTGGTGTTTGAGGAACAAACCCCGATGTCCCATGCCCTATATGATGCCTGGATCTCATTACAGAGACCTACAGGGTACAATCCCATGGACCCAGATACGCCTCTATGGGGAGCCGCAGGCCTGAAACACCTCCTTGGCAGGGACTTTGGTCTGGGCTGGGTGAGGTGTGGTGTTACCAGATTGAGGCAAATATATGAGGAAAATTGTCTTAAGTCTTTTGAACAATTACATACAGAATTCCAAATCCAGCATACTTTTGTCTATTCATACCTTTTTATTCGACATGCACTACAGGCACAGTGGGAGGGGCGGACTCCGGTGATTGACTCATTTTCTCTACTCACTACAATACTTCTTAGAACTCCCGGGGGTCCACTGTCTTTCATCTATCAATGGTTATAGAGGAAGGCACTTGATCAGGAGGGTACAGCGCGGGCTAGGTGTGAAAGGGATATTGGCCCATTGGAGGACTGGGAATGGGACATGGCCAGGGAGAATCTGGCACAGGTGGCAACATCATCCAGACACCAAATGATACAAATGAATATTTTACATAGAACCTATTATACACCAGTCAGGTTACACAAAATGGGGAATGCTGTGATATGGTATGCATATAACATGGGATTGTCCTCATCTTCAGCAATTCTGGGGGGAGGTCATGATGATCATAGGATCAGTTCTGGAAAGGCCCATACAGCTAATGCCCAAACTATGCTTACTGTCTATTTTTCCAGATGAAATTGATGGTACGGCTGATAAAGCATTACTGGTGGAGCTCTTGGTGATGGCGAGAAAGGTGGTGGCTATGAATTGGTTGACTGACAGAGCTTCAATGCATAAGGCATGGATTACCCTAGTAACCCCAAACATTTCACACTACTGACTCGTATACCTGCACGTAGGGTGCCAAAATAATTTTACAATACCTTGAACAGATGGTTGATTAGGTGGTCGGATGCGAGTAAGTGATTGTTGCTTGGTGTTCCTATACCTCTATAGATGCAGATAATGAGAATGCATGGGATTAGACAATGGATGGCTAATCTTGAGTGGAAGGGGTGTGTCGGGTGTGTGTATGGGGGGGAGATTCCGGGGCTGGGGTGGTTTTTATTTTGTTTTTTCAGTTAGTTAGGAGGGTGAGTTGTTACTAACAAATCAAAACCTCAAGTGGGTCTGAACTGTAAGAGGATTTACTGTCTCATTGATACACATGTATGATTATTGTAAACCCCATTGTTGTTATGACTGTTTATTACTGTACCTTATTATGTGAATGTGATGTGCTTGGTCCTACTTGACAATAAAAAGATTAAAAAAAAAAAAAAAAAAAAAAAAAGCTGAGATGGAATGTAGAGGACCCCACCAGCTTATTTCAGACATAATATTATGTCTGTTTTTATTTATGTTGTGGTGATATGGGGTGAGATGATGAGGGGAAAATGTGGTGATGTAGGGGAAGAAGGTGGTGAGAAGCGGAGGTGGTGCTGTGGGGGGAGAAAATGAGGGGGAGAATGTGATGCTATGGGAGGAGAAGGTGGTGAGAGGAGAGGGTGGTGCAAGGGGGAGATGAGAAGGGTTGAATGTGTCTCTGTGTGGGGAGAAGGTGGTGCTATGGGGGAGAAGGTGGTAAAGTGTTATCAAGGGAGATGATGAAGAGAATGTGGTGCTATAAGGGTTGAAGGTGGTGAGGGGAGGAGATGATGTTATGGGGGGGTAGAAGGTGGTGAGGAGAGAAGATGATGCTATGGGGGATTGAGTTGATGGGGGTGGTGATGAGGGTAGAATATGTACTATAGAGGATTTATGCAGCCCTTGGTTATGGCAGTTCTTTTTGTTATGGTTCTCGGTCAAAAACAGTTTGGACAACCCTGTTTTAGGTTTTATTGCTTGCTTTATATACAGGCATATTCCCTCACCTCTTTTATTATCCCTATGCATTATAAAAATGTAATATCCATCTAGACTGATTACCCAAACATGCATCATCCAACCAGATTTCTGAATATCTCCTAGTAAATCACACTGCTCATTCATTGCAATCACTTCCAATCCCCCTGTCTAACCAGCCAGACTAAGAGCATTTGCTAGCATACATTTTATGATACTGTTATACTTAAAGTGTGCATTATTTGAATTATTTGTTTGATTTTTATCTGATTATAATGTATATCCCACCACTCCCTGTAGTAGCTTATACTCCCGCTCCACTCCCATGCCTCTTCTCTAATTTCCTTTCCTCATTTAAACTGTCTACCCCGTCATGTTATATTTCACCTCCCCTTTTCAAGTTTAAAGTCTCTTTCAACCCTATAAGTATCCTCACCCATAACACAGTAGTCCCTTTCCACTAAGGTTCCATCCATCTCCTTACTGCCTCCAAGGGAAAAGGCAGCCCAGCGTTCTATAAACCCTAACTTCTCCTTGTTACACAAACTCATGCCATAGCCATGTGTTTAACTCCCTTGTTTCTGGTGTAGCTTATGTCATAGGTAGAATTAGATTAAAATTATGACCTAAATCCCTAAAATAATTCTTAAAGGACCTCTGTCTCCCAATCATATTTTCATTGGTACCAATGTGTATAATTCCCAGCCAATACCAACAATCTATCAATGCAATCTACTATGTCAAATTGAGTATATGGGAGACAGAAAACTGTTTGATTGTAGTGATCCTTACAACAGATTGCCCTATCTGTCTTCATAATTATGGAATCCACAATAGCACCCCTGTCTAGAGTTGCCTTCATCCTGGATCCCATCAGTGCTAGTGGAATTGCTGTATTGGATTTTAGAGAGAGAGCGATGTCCTCTTCATCAAGAGCATTTCTGTGGCAACACCCCCAACATCACTACTCAATAAAGCTAAATCTGTTAGAATGAGCAAACTCAGAGGTATCCTCCCTATCCAGCTGCCCCTATTGATTTGTCTAACTGTCACCTATCTAGCTACCAGCTCCTCGTTTATATAATCTCCACCTCAATAGTTTTTATGCCAGAGACCTTCTGCACAGTGTGCAGAAAACCCCTTTCAAGATTAGCCGTCTACCTCAGTATTGCAACTTGCTTCTTCAGATCCCTAACTTGAGCTTCCAAACAGGCTTCTTGATCAGATCTGCCACAGATATATAAACTTTAGAACAGTTGTTTCATCTGCAAACATATGGCGACTTTTACAGTGAGTTAAACTGAAATCATATTGACAGTGACTGCAAGTTAAAAAAGCAAAGCAAAAATTTGTTTTAATGCAATGTATTATTAATCAATGCATGTTTGCCCTCCTGTTTAATTCAATGGTCCATACGTTCAAAGAAGTAGCAAAATAGCTTTTGTTGTTTGTAACGACTTTTCAAAGTACAGTGTCGTTGGGATCATTAATATTTTCAGAGAGTGTCGGTTTTGATTGGAAATATGTCGTTTGTCCTGACTGAAATTGTTGTATGTAACAACAAAAAAAGTCTTAAAAAATGTCTTAACTAACGACAAAAATGTCTTCACTAACGAAAAATGTCTTTAAAAATGTCTTAACTAAAGACAAAAATTCTCACACTCAGAACTTCACATTCCCTCCACTTTTTTCTTAATGTACAAATTTTGTTGACATTTTTTTGTCGTTAGTTACGACAAATTTTCTTTTCCTCTATACGACACTGGAGAATAGTTTAGCCACACCCTTGCCCCGCCCCTTTGCCCATCAGTTCTGGAGTTGTGTAGTACACAGCGGACATTACTAGTTTTTTTATAGAAAATATGCCGTTCATGCATTCAATTACTTATTTTTGTCTTTCATATGACAATTTTTTGTCATTATCCCTTTGAACATATGGCCCATTGTGTTTAAATTCCCCGTCATAATATTCTCAGCACTTTCCCTACTGCTGTATTGAGATACTGCTACAAGATTCACAAGTATTCATTCCCACTCTTCTCTATATACCAGAAGGCCACCAATTACAACCCAGGAATCAATACTAAGGGCACCCACCATAGATAGACACAGTCTGCAATCACTTACTCACAAAACACATGCAAGGGGAGGAAAAAAATACTTTAACCCCTACATCACCACACTAAAAGAATACACAGGGGAAAAAATAAAGTAAAAAAATAAAAATAAAACAGTTATCCTAGTTAGTTGACTCAGAATTCTGCCACAACTTAGCTTTTTCATTTAAGTGAATATTTTATTGTATATAATATATTCATTTCTTAAATACACTTTACCAGGAGTATTTTTCTACGTCACACTTTTATGCAAGTTTCTAGGGCAGAATGCAAGAAAGTGGATCATTAGCTATTTATTGAAAACCATACATTTATGTGCTTTTAGTGAATGCTCATGTTTTGATGCAAGAAACATACTAACTCATTGATGCTGACTATCACATGCTCCTAAATTAACAGCATAGTTAGACTGATGTATTAAAATGCGTGCTACCTGCTTTGCTGAATTAGACACAATCACTATTACTCTCTCAAAACAGCAGACATTTTAGCCACAACTGCTTTTTGAAATTGATTCACTAAAAAAAAAGGTACACTTTTTCTATAACACACAAAAAACCTGCACACTTCAGTAATATTTTGTCAGTTATAATTTTCCATTAAAAGTACATTATAAATAGTGACTATGCAATTCTTGCATTCCGCTCGGTTTGTGAAGAGGTAACAGCCTCTAATACTGGAAATATTTTCATGGGATCCAACTATTTAAAATATTGGATACTAGTTGAACAGCCCGTTAAACGGGCCACAGTGACTCTGGCAGCCGGTCGCGAGGCAGTCACGCGCAGTGGACACTGCCCACGCCACTGCTGATACAGAGCTGGACGCTCTATCAGCCGCGGCGCGGAGAGTCTGTACTGCGCATGACTGCCACACGCGCAGCAGTGTCTACTGCGCATGTCGGGCGTTACACACAACTTAGCAAATTATTATATAGGATTATTTTCTATGTATTCTGGAAGCTAAAGAGTAGACATTCTAGAGAAAACCAAATGCACAACAGGGGACAAATAAAATTGTCTAAGTACCATTGATTTAAATGGAACTTTTTATTTCATGAATGTGAGAGAGGTCTCCAGAGCATCACCTAATAATGTATTCGAGACCTCCCTACCATCCAAAAGATTAAAGCCATATAAATTAATAAGAATTCTCATTTGTCTCCTTTGATATAGTTGGTTTGCTCCAGAACTGAACTACATTCACAAATACAGTCCTGAGTGACAGTGGGACTTTGTGCAGTTTTTAACCAGATTAATATGCAGTTGTGAATGGACTGCTTTGTTATGTTGCTAAGTTACAATTCTTTTGATGAGGTCATTGGGTTAGTGAGGTTGGAGCCCTTATATCAGACATTAATACAGAATTTTCTTTCAGGTTCTTGTCAGTTCAACTGACTTGCTTACATCTCTTGGCTGATTATTTGAAGGTAGTTATTATGTGCCTAAGTGCTTACCCATATGTTGTTCTATTTCGTATTTCGATATTGAAACATTCAGTACACTTGTTTATAGAGTAATGAAATCTGAGAGAGGGATGTTATTCGGTTCTCTACTTGGATGAACTCCTTTCTATAAGGATGGAAATATTAATATTTGTACTTTCCTGTTACATGTAGTAGGGAATCTATTCAGCTTGGGACTCCATTTGCTCAATATAGGACAGTGTAACCTAAAAATTCATAATCTTAATGGGTACAGAACCTTAGTGGATGTAGTCTGCCATCTTCTACAAGACAATTTTGGAGAAATTATACAATTGTTAGTATAGTCCACAAAGATGACACATAAGCAGGTTCATTCCTTACTAGGAAAGTCAAATTTCACTTGTCACAGTGGGTAGCCCTCTTTTTTAAGGCATATATTGTTAGTCACTATTGGTGCCTTGGAGCATTACCACTTACTGGACTCAGCAAGGAGTATTTAATGGAACTGAAATGTATCTGAATATGATTGTTTGTTTCTCTAGAGTGGTCTCTAATATTTTACTTTGTGTTTAGATGCACTTTGGAAAAGGACCATCTGTCTCTGTGAATGTGTGTCATTGGTACCAACTAAGAACCAAGTAATTTTGGAACTGTTGGTGGAAATTTGGGTGAAGAGGATAGAGATGGACTAGTAACTTTCCAAAACAATAAAGTGGTTGATGCAGCAATTTCCAGTTTGATGGATACTTCTATTCCAGTTGTGAGATCACAGACACCGAACTTTGTCCTGTCTGAAGTACAATATTTGATTTAGGGTAAAATGTGCTAGATATGCATAAACACTGATTTCTGACTCTAGTGCCTTTGTACTTCAAGATGCTGACTCCCCTAATCTGACAAGGCAGAATTGGTTCAAAAGGTCCTTTTATTTATTATTACCACTTAATCCTTCCTTTTTGGTGAGTAGAAAGATGGACAATCTTTTTGGAAAATGTAAACACTTTTGTGAACACAGTGGGTATTAGAACGCTAATGTTTTTAAAACATTCAATTCATCTGTTCTAAAAGGTAGAGGGTACAGGTGTGGGTAATTCGGAACCCCCCCCCCCCACACACACACACACTGACTAGGGTATGAGGGATAGAAGAGAGTTACAGTTCTCTCCCTTTACTGTATTATACCATGCCACAAAATGGATAATTGTATGCCTTGCAGAATCCCTTGGATCTCATAATACTTCTATATATTGGTTGAAGAGGAGGCAGGGGGTATAGCCCCAAGTCTTCTCAGGCAACTACCACCACCAACTGCTACTCTGTTTAAAAAAAGTAAAAAAAAAAAAAAAAAAAAAAGAGTTACCTCGCTCAGCCCATCCTCTTACAAAAGAGCCCCCCAGCTACTGATCTTCCAGTAAATTTGGCTGGGAAATCAATAGATGTGATGCAGGGGAGCATGATATTTGCTGTGCTTCAATTTTGCCCAGGGAGCCCATGGCAGTGGGCGGCATTGGCAAACTCTCTCTCATCAATGAGGGCAGCTTTGCCTCATTGATGTGAGAGGGTTTGATGATCCTGCCCACTCCTAACCGGGCTTTCTTGCTCCCCTTCATCACCTCTATTGATTTCCCAGCCAGATTGGCTGGGAGATCCGGAGCTGGGGGCATCCGGAAGGGTTCTGATGCCCCACTACGAGAGGTCTGACTTTTAATACAATTAACCCCTTCAGTGCCAAAGAGGTATAGTAATTACCGTTATATTTATCTATAATACAATACAATTCCAACAGTTTGTCTACTTTAGTCAATCTTTATAAAGAAAACCCAGAAAACAGCAGTTTAATTTCCAAAGTGCAATACCTCTTTAACTACACCAGGCAACAAATTCCCCCTTTTTATCCCCCTATTGCATTAACACAGTACCATACACACACCAGTGTTACTTGAGATTACAAGGTTCAGCAAAATTTGGATGATTCCAGCCACAGATAACAAAAGGGGTGAGGGGTAGGCATGAAATGGGGAGGGACAGGTAGAGACAGAAGGGAGGAAAAGGAGGCTACAGCTGGAATCACAGGAACACACAACAAGACCAAATAGTTTGTGTTGCATTTTCTATGTTTTCTGGCACTGTCCTCCATCATTTGTATTGGCTATCTCACAAAACCTGCCCTATTCATTTCTTATCGTGTGCAAAGTCACCACAAGAGGTATCCCATCGGATACCTCTCTAGCACTTAAAGGCACTCAAAGGGTTAAACCCCCCCCCCAAGGTTGAAGCCGTGCCTCACACATGCTAGTATTTATATATTTCCTCAACACTGGAAAGATAATGATCAGCAGGGGGTGGCTCTTTTTTGTTTAGATGTTATTTTTATCAATTCTGCAGTCCACTTTGTAATTTTTTATGCACACCATTGGAGTACTGTTCACCCAGTGAGTGTTAGTGCTTGTTTAATCTTTTGAGTGTCAGAGGGGTGTCAAGTGAATTGCTTGAGTTTGGTCACCCTAAGGGTAACAGAGGAATCCAGATGTGGACACCTTGCTCTCAGTGCATAGAGAGATCAACTACACCTCACTGATGAGGCCCAATAAGGCTGAAACCTATTTCTGAGGCTGGCTGCTTCTCTAGTAGAGAGAGGAATTGCCTGACACTTCATGCCTGGACAGCTGTTTCGGCAGGATCAGCCTGATGCATTTTAGGATATTTTCTTTCTGTGTAAGGCACTAGTGAGCTAATAGAGACTGCAACATGGGAGAATTTGGGTGTTTTGGGAGATGCCTATGTTCTTGACTTTTTAACACTTTGTGCTAATAAAGCTCATTTAGTACTAGCACAGAACAGTGTTTCTCAACCAGGGTGCTATGCCACTTGCATTTTAGTATGCCTTGAGCATGGAAATATTGGGAACTGCTGGTACAGACATACATATGCTTCAGCTTAAAGGTATTTTAACACATCAGTGTCAGTGTGGCACTATACCAACACAGTATTTCTTGAGTCAAAATGCCCTTCTTCATCATCTGAGATTATCTTTGTTTTACTTGTCTGTAATAGTCTAACTATCTATCTATCTATCTATCTATCTATCTATCTATCTATCTATCTATTTCTCTATCATCTAATCTATATATGTACCTTTCTTTTAATTGACCCCTTCAAAGTGGGCTTATCTAGTCTTCCTACAGAATAAAGTGTGACTGAAATAAATAAGAGAACCAGTACAAGGATAAAAGGAAAGGTAAAAAAATATTTCTTCCTTACTCCATGGAATTTATGTGTGAAAGAAAAGAGCAGTGCAGAGGTTAATATACAACCTGCAGTAAGAGCATGAAGAGCGGCAGGTTATAAATAGGCGAACTTCAGCATAATACAAATGCCAAGATGTCCCACAGGTCTTTCATCACCTTTAAGATCACAGACTACACTGCTGTATGTTAACACTGCCCTGATACTGTGTTATGAAGAGTGAACTGCTAAAAGAGCAATGGAAGGTGTGCTAGAATTAAATATGAATGTGAAAAACTGCAGTGATGCCATGAAGGCAACATTTGCCAACATGGGGTCTTACTAAAGCTCAGGGCTGGATTTACAGACCAGCCATTCCTAGGCAAGGAGCTCTAGGTGCTCTTAGCTCCACCCATGGCCACACAATCTCTCCCCACATGACCCTGTCCCTAGTCCCCATCCCACCCACTGGTTTCTGTTACTGAAAATACCTTTTGCCTACAACAAGCATAACTCTCTACATAGCTTGGCAATGCGTTGGAGAGATCTCTAGCTTCCATAGGGTTAAATAATAACTTGTAAAGGGATATGAAAATGGTGCAGTGGCAGTGAGATTATTCTGGCCCCACTCACAATTCAGAATGTGGGTGGTGCCAGCACCGCTGAGGTGCCCCTAAAAATTTGAAGCTTTTAGCAGTTGCCTAATCTGTCTATTGCGAAATCCAGCCTTGATGAGGCTGAAGTACTTTGAAGAGTAATTCTGGCAAAAACCAGCAGCCCTGTATTAACAGTCAGATTTAATTAATAGGAAATCTTATTTCTCCCCTATGGTGGGCTGGTTTGCACACAAATTTCTGAAGATCTTAGTACATAAGGCCCACAGAGACATTGGGCCATATACATGGATAAAGTGGCACAATTTTTGTGGTGCATTCACCTTAGGGAGGAAATACAAATTCACATTTTCCTATTGATTAAAGTAGGAGTTTTAATGCCAGGAAACTTCTAGAATTCAAAAGGTTAAAAACTCCATTTAAAGCACTGGGGAATTTAATTTTTTCCATTATTTTACAAATTGTTTGCTCCAGGACTGTACCTCTTTAGCTTCCAGATGCAGCTCTTTGGGCCTTATAAAGAAAGCAAAAGAAGTGTACAATTTGGGAGCAAACCAGTTGCATCACAGGGGAGAAAACTTGGTGAAGGGCTCAGAACTGAGCCTAAAGTTATATTGAGGTACCAGGCCCAGCCATTTTCTTCCTTTCTCTCTGGGGGAGGGGGAGCCCACCAGTGAGAATAAAGGAAGGTGAGCTCTCCCTCCTCCTAGCAGTGGGAAAAAAGAGGGCAAGTAAAGTAGGGATGGGAGAGGAAAGGGGGGAGGAGTTAGGGATATAAAGGTGTCTGTGAATGAGGCTTAAAGAGGAACTAGCACCTCCACTAAAGTCACCCTGCAATACTTATCCAGGTGGCGACTAGCTTTGTAATCATTATTTTATCTCTCAAAAGTGCCCACAAATAAAGTTATCCTTAAGTTTCCGAGACTGACGGCCAGGTTACTGCGTCCTGTGCGCTTGCACTGTCAGTCTCTTCCGGAGCCGTCCGGGCCAGTGCAATGCATGTGAAGGGTGAAGAGGAGTGGCAGAGCAAGATGTCAGTGGTGCTGCCTGGATTTCGGTCTTAGAAGCTTAAGGATAACTTTATTTGTGGGCACTTTTGAGAGGTAAAGTAATGATTACAAAACTAGTCGCCACCTGCATAAGTATTGCAGGGCAATTTTAGTGGAGGTGGTAGTTCCACTTTAACTGTGTTTTTGGTCTTATTCCCATCCACCCTAATCCTCTTTCTCTTTTTTCTCCTTCAAGTTAGATCTGCAGCAGGAGTATAGTCCACTACAGAAGAGGTCACGCTTAGTCCACGTGTCTTCCGGACAGCTAGAATACATCTAGGTCACACTTGTGTCGCTCCTGGGACCAGCCAGTGAGGTGCAAGGACTCTGGCCCAGCAGTCAGTTTCTTAGAGCGGGCTATTGTCAGAATGCACTGAGGTGAAAGGGAGGCATGGGTGGGAAATCTGTCGCAGATCAGCTTTTCCTATTCATCTCCTAGGTTGACTGTTGAGGTAGCCACTGCCAGGGGGCTCATGGGCATGCGGCAGCATCAGGGCTGGTGCCACCTATAGGTGAGGTAGGCGCCAGCCTAGGGCGCACATTCTCTGAGGGCGCATCGGCCCCCGCCGCCGCTTACAACAGACTGCCGAAGTAAAAAAAAAACAAACGTAAATTTCGGTGCCCTCCCTTGGCTGCCTATTTTTTTTAATGTAGCACAGCTATACCTGTTTCTCTCTCCCACTCTGCTCCTTCAATCCTGGACCAGGATTGAAGAAGCGGAGGGGGAGAGAGAAACGAATGTCGCTGTGCTACATTAACCCTTTCAGTGCCAGAGGGGTATGCAACACATAGCTTTGCAATGCGTTGTATACCCCTCTGGCACTGAAAAGGTTAATAAAAGCCAGACAAGGGAGAACACCAAAACGTACTCACTGGGGAGAGGGTGCACCAGAAGAGTAAGTGGAAGGGGGGTCAAGAGGGGATAAAGAGTCAGAAGGGGAGGGAGTCAAAGGGGGATCAGCAGTCAGGAGAGGGATCAAGAGTCAGATGGGGAGAGAGAGATTCAAAGGGGGGATCAGCAGTCAGGAGAAGAGTGTGAAAGGGGGGATCAGCAGTCAAAAGGGGGATCAAGAGTCAGACAGGGGAGAGGGAGAGTCAAAGGGGGATCAGCAGTCAAGAGGGGGATCAAGAGTCAGACAGAGAGAGAGAGTCAAAGGGGGGTCAACAGTCAAGAGGGGGAGAGTCACATATAGAGAATATACACTCTGTCACACTGATACACATATAGAGAAGCACACACACATACTTACACACTGATATCCTTACAGAGACTCACACACACTGACACACATATACATACTGACACACACATACACATATAGAGAACACACACACAAACTGACACATATAGGGAACACACTGACACTTAAACACATACAGAGGCGGGGCATAAATGGGAAGGGCACAAGGGGTGGAGCCAAGGGGTGGCAAAATTAGGTTTTGCCTAGGGTGGCAAAAATCCTTGCACCAGCCTGGGCAGCATCGATGCCTGAAAAGATGCTCATGCTTACCCTCAGTGGCTTGCGGCAGGAATTTGTCATGCAATGGCTATGGGTGCAGAGCACCCCATGGGGGGCTGGGTGGGAGGATTTCCCAAGGGTCCCCCAAATAGGTCAAAGCCCCATTAATAAACTGTTTATTTGCCACCTACACATGTGCTTCAGATTCATTATTTACTGTATGCAACTTATTGTATTCAAGTTATTGTGTGCACTGCAGTACAAGTAAATGGGGGTAAGGAAAGGGGGAGGGGAGAGATGGCTTTTAAAGTCCAAGCAGGTCTGAAAAACTGGCATAATTATGATATTATTAATGATAATGGGGAAGGGCTTTTTTTCCAGGACTTAATGAATAATGGCCTGCTAACTTATTGACATTATAAGGGAGCAGTAAACTTTTTAATGAAAATGTTGAATTGCCTTTCCTGCAAGTAAATCAACTGTAACCCAATTAGGATTTTTAATTTAAAAGTTATCACAGCTCAAACATACATTTGTGGATTTTTTTATTCAAACTGGTAGAAACAGTGAGCAAACTTGAGTCACTGACTATGGCTCTCCTTAGAAAGTAATAGGAACAGTACCAACCAAATATTTCCAAACTGGTGGGAGTACCTTATATACATATATATCACATTAACACAGTTGATCATTTAGACTGGCAATCATGAGATTCTGTGTTTAAGATAAAAAACTGTGACCTTCCTTTTATTCAGAGTTGGCAGGGAAATTGTCCGTTGCTAAAAATACTGGCGGTTTTGCCAGCATGCATACAAATTAATGTTAAGTACCTAATTTCACATGCAATGGTGATAAATTTATTATCAGCATAGTTAAATTATATTATAATAAGCAAATATTGAGTAGGAATATTTAGCACACTTTTTATCAGTGAAATATTTCATATTCACTGGATCCTAGATATGGGGTAGGCAATCTTTGGTTCTCCAGCTGTTGGAGAATGCAAAACTCCTATCATCCCTAACCAGTCAACAGATGGTTGAGGATTACGAGATTTGTAATCTGCAACAGCTGGAGAGCCAAAGGTTGAATTTCTCTGTGTTGGAAATTAGAGAGACCATCTATGGCAATGGTGGGCAATCTGCAAACCTTTAGCTGTTAATGGACTACAGCTACCATGATCCTGAAATGTAAAACCGTCATCTGAGGTTGATGGACATTTTAGTCCAACAATTACTCGAGGAATGCGAGCTGTCTCCTTCTGTCCTAGGGCATAGGTTCTTATGGTTAGTTTCTCATGTTAAAGGGATAGTAATGTTTCCAAATAAAAGCAGCTCCAATTAAAGAGCCATAGAGAGTTATTTCAATACTGTCAGAGTTGTAGTTCAAAAGTAATTGAATGATAAAGTATTCCCCTCCCACCCCTATCCCTAGTGTAAGCCAGCTCCCCTCAGATGTGGAATCTGGTCTTAAGACCAGACAGCTCACAGTAAGGGACAGTCTTCTTACTGTGAGAACAATGAAAGCCCTGCCCCCCTTGACAGGTTTTTCAGTTTTTTCCCTTATGCTGATTGAAGATTGTCCATCTCTGCAAGCCATCTGGACACCACCTTTCTGTTCTGAGGTGAGCAGTGTTACATCAGTAAAAGGGGCAGGAGGGGGATACTTTATCATTCAGTTACCCTTGAACTACAACTCTGACAGTATTAAAATAACACTCTCCATGGACCAAATACTATGAAGATTAATTGGAGCTGCTTTTATTTTGAAACATTACTATCCCTTTAAGTGTAAACCAGAAACAGTCAACTTTTCTCTTTCCATCTTTTGGAAACTACAAATCGAAAAATGGGGATAATGCTAGTTGTATTGTCCGCCAGCAACAGAGTCAAAGGTAACCTACTTCTGTTCTAAACTTTTCTCACTTTCGCAGAAATGCAAACGCAGAATTTAATTATATTGAATAGGAATTTCATCTCCAATTTCAATAAGTCCCTTTCCATGTGAAATCTGCAGGGTTACTTTTCCATGGTTTGTCAGTCCATTGCCCTCTTGTAAACAGAATACTGGACTTTGTAGTGTGAATACACATGTCTAAAATGCTTACAAG
The DNA here is from genome assembly GCA_037306005.1 of Rhinophrynus dorsalis. Lineage (NCBI taxonomy): Eukaryota > Metazoa > Chordata > Amphibia > Anura > Rhinophrynidae > Rhinophrynus > Rhinophrynus dorsalis. The sequence continues at coordinate 271,944,968 of CM074724.1, forward strand.
ATGAAACAGCAAACCAATCTTAGCACAATGGAAGATGAGCATGGTGTGTGTGTGTGTGTATGTGTGTGTGTATGTGTGTGAGTACCAGGGCATGAGGATGCTGCGTTTGTTTCCAAAGGAGGGTACTATGTGGTAAGTGGAAAATTGCTTCCTCCAGTGCTTGGCATTCTGCAATAGGAGAAGTTATATTTAAGTATGAAATTATATATATTAAGCAAGGGAATTAACTCTCTTGGAAGATGCTTTATTTAAACTTTATTACAATTCAAAAGGTTGCAAGGATGTAGAACTGTTTTAATCAAACTCTATGAAGAGAAATAGCTTAGCCTTTTGAATGCCAGAGCGGTACCAGTGCATTGTGTTGCAATGCATTGGCTACTGCTCTGGCACTCAAAGGGTTAAAGCAGATCTGCATTACACATATTTTAATCTCAACATCCATTTAAACAGCCTGTTCCTTGTCCTATTTGTTTTTCAGTTGTATTGATTTACATTTTTTTAGGTTTTATTAGATTTTTCTATCAGTAGGCTTTTTTCATTAGATTTTTGGTTTCGTCTTTAGAGACTTTACCTCAGCAGAGCTGAGTTTTTGAGCTGTGCTCAACAGCCTGTTTGCTTAATGGCTCGCCTGTGCTGAAATCACCTCACTCGTCCTCCTCCCTCCTCTTATTGAGGCTGCCAGAACATATCAACTTCCATCAAAGGGCTGGAATAAATTAATGTGGTGGAATAAGCATGCAAATCCTAGGAGGATGAATGCTCTCACTACATTCTGCTCCCATACAATGCAATGCAAATACCTGTGTAGACAACAGCTTGAAAAAAAATCAGCTTTGACTCTAATAATGTTTGAATGAAACATTACCAACCAGTGGTTATGCACTTTTTATTCAAATGGAAATTAGTTAAATGGAATAAAACAAGGGCAAAGCTATTAGTAATGTGTTTAGTTTGATCTTAGATAGATTGTTCTGTTTACTGAGAGACATTGGGGAGATGTGCTAATACAATTCCATGCTCAAATAGATACTGGAGCAAATATGTTAACGTTATGTCTGCCTATGCCAATTTACTTATCTGCTTATGCCTAAAATTCTCCAACTAACATCTCTGGTCCCAAGGGGAGGTACATGTGGGAGTGTATGGGCACGTTTAGGTTGTTAATAATTTCCTCTGCACTGTGTTTTATGTGCTGCATGAAACAAGATGCAGATCAAATGGTATAACCTTATATAATTCCCTGTCCATACTATGGGGAGGAGTTTGTGGCTTGCTCACATTTAACCATTTGAGTGTCAGAGAAGTATCCAGTGCATCACAGTGGATACCTCTCTGGAATTCAAAGAGTTAAATCTTATAAATGGTGGAGTCTGTGCGTTGGTATGCACTAGAGAGATTATATGCTCTATTGCATATCCTGGGGCACAGCCGCTAGCATTATAGAGCTATACTTCGAGGTACCATCCCCACTGTCTCTTTGGCGGGAGCAGGTAGAAATGTTCCTGATGTGAATACATCCTTGTGCAATGACACTGAAAACAATAGGGTAAAACTGTACATCTGGTGATTTCCAGTGTGCCTCACAGCTCATCCATTGACTTCTCTGGTGTTCAATGGATTAAAGTAGTGGCTATCAAACCAGTCTTTAAGGACTACTAATAGGGCAGGAATTGAAGATTTCTCTACTGGAGCACAGGTGAAACAATAAGAGGCTCAGTCGTTCTGAATTATGCACCTGTTCTACAGTAGGGAAATCCTAAAAACATGGCCTATTGAATGTCCCTGAAGAGAAGGCTTAGAGAACCAGTGCCTTAAACTGTATGCATAGGAAATATCAGTGCTCCCTGCATTTTTTTCTAAGATGATAGTTCAGCTGGACTAAAAAATAAATCATATATAGGGCCATATGTACCAAACCAACATGGTAGCAATTCTGGAGCAAACCAATTGCACCAACTGTCCAATTGTTTTAAACAAGGATTTTTACCATTTGAATTCTAGAGAGGTCTCCAGTGCATTGCCAGTCAATATTTTGATCTCTCCAGCATTCACGATGATTAAAATCTCTACTTAACCCATTTGAACACCTCTGGTATTCAAGAGTTTAACTCAATTGGAAAAAAAACAATGTTTTTGTATTGCTGTTGCTCCCTGTGATTCAGTTGATTGCCCCGGGACTGCTCCACTGGGGCTGAAGTAAATGGTACAATTCTTGGGTAAACCAACTGCACCATAGTAACATAGACATAGTAGATGAGGCTGAAAAAAGACATTCGTCCATCAAGTCCAGCCTATGCCTAAATACCCCTATTGATCCAAATTGAAGCCATTTCCAATAAAGCCTCAAGTGGGCAAAAAAATTCCTTCCTGAATCCAAATTGCAGTTGGATAGTTCCCTGGATCAACAGCCTATCTGCACTGAAGCCATCTGTCAAAATTCACAATATTGTTCTGTGCTAGACAGGTATGCATGACTTTTTTGAAAGCAGTTACAGTATCCGCAAACACAGCATCGTGAGGCAAAGGCACCATAAGGAATGATAACCCAACAATGCTTGGAGTCCTCAATGAGGATTTTAGGATTTTTTTTCTATGGTGTACTTCGTTTGCACCACAACTGTACAATTTTCCCTTAGTACATCATTCACCATGTCTTTATACATATGGCAATTATTGCTGATTTGGGTAACTGAAAAGTCAGCATGGCTAGGCTGTTAATGCCTAACATACTAGATACTAAGAGATGGAATGTTTCTTTCTACACAATGAGGCTGATAAACAATGCTATACAGAAATGGTTTTGGAGCAAACCAACTGCACCTTATGGAACTAATATATAACCTTTGAGTGCTCTGGCACTCAAAGGGATAATTCAGTTGATTTAAAAGGGGCTTTTAACTCATTGAATGCTAGAAAGGTTGCTTGAATTACAGTAAACTGTAGATCTCACTTTCAGTTAAAGAGGAGCTGTCACCTTAATTGAAGTTTACATATTCACACTTTTTACCATTTGCTAATGTATGTTAAATGCGGTTCCCATGCCACACCAGTGACATATTCATATGCTAATTAAGCTAATCAGTGATGTATCTATGATAATGAAGCATTTTCAGTGATGTACCATATGCTAATGAGGTTTTCAATGAGATTTCATATGCTAATGAAGCTTTTTTACAGTACCAGAAAATGTTCACTTTCACTTTGCCTAGAAATAAAAGTGTGAATAGCTCCTAAACCATACATCTGCTGGACTTTTGGTCAACATGAAATATAGGCAGTTTTTAATGCAGTTTTATAATATGAAAACTTGAATTAAAGTGAAAGTTCCACTTTAAGGGGTTAAAAGCCTCATTTAGATCAAGAGGAATATTGATAAATTGTATTTGCCTCCAGGAGGGAGATGCTCTAAAGGTCAATGCTATGGCAGTGTGTGGCAAGCACATGTTGGCAATAGAGACATACATAACCAAATGTACTAAGAATAAGATATACAAGGATAGGGGAGACACTGTGACCATTAGCATATCATTCTGGCATAAAAGTGTTGATGTGTTTGGGAGGACAGGGGAGAGCAGAGAGATTGCAAACAGTCTTCAGCACCAAGAACAGCAGCCCTCACTCAGACCTTTGAGTGCCAGTGAGCTAAGCAACACATTGCAGAGTAATGCATTTCATGCCTCTCTGGCACTCAAAGGGTCAATGGAGCTATGGAACAAAAAGAAGAACCTATTGAAAGCTCTTTATATAATGAAAGAAAGATTTAGAACAAGACCAAAGTGTTTTAGGTGCACATACTAATTTATAAACACACTAGTGTAAAAGCCCCTGTACACGGCCCAAGGTTCGGTGATGTTAACCCTTTGAGTGCCAGAGGGGTACGCAACACATTGCTTTGTAATGTGTTGCATACCACTCTGGCACTCAAAGGGTTAAGACGCCAGTCCTGCTTTGCGTCCTGCCGCCAATGCAGTCATGCACTGTAGAGACTGCCCGAAAGGACAGAATGCACCCAGCACAGAACTACCAGCATTCTGTGCTCCCAGCACAGAACTCCCAGTATTCTGTGCTCCCAGCATTCTGTGCATTTGGACAGTCTCTACTGCGTATGCCGGCTTCTGACAAACATCCTTAGCAAATTATTATATAGGATTTACTGAAGTCTATACAATCTTTAATGTGTGTTTTATTGCTGTGGAGAAATATGATACTCTTATATACACCCCACATATTCTGGTCTCCTAAAATGAGGGAAATCAATTGCAGGTTTTATTTTTCTTTTTAATTTAAAAAAACTTTCCTGCTGCTGTAGGGTTGACAGAATGTCAAAAGACAGACACTCTGTTTAATCCATTAAGGACTGGTGATGTGTCAGGAACATCACTGGTGTTCTTGCCTAAAGGACTGATAACAGTCCTGGCATGTCGCGTATTTTGTGCTCACAGTGCTAATGCGGGAGCACTGTCAGCAATAGCCGGCTCCAAAATTGACCACTCTAAGACCCTATCAGATCCTTGCTCGGCATGCCGGCACACAAGATCAGTCAAGTGTGCTGGAGTGACGAATGTTGTCAGTGTGGTCCTTAAGATGAATCCAGATGCAGGATCACTGGTCCTTAAGGGGTTAATATCACAATGTTTTAGACTGAGGCCTTTATGGAGAGATATCTAGTTAGACTAGAATTAAAACTTGACCATATATAAATACAAGCCATTTGTGTGCAGCTTCTGATGGCCACAGATAAGCTTTTGATGTCACCACTGCCACATACCAACCTACCATATCTGAACTCAAACAAATATGTAAGTGGATGTGACTTCGCCAAGCATCGCTGCTGGCATCCACTCTCATCACAGATTATGTATATAGACTGTGTGTGTATGTGGGTGCTTGTGTGTATAACTGTGTGTATATGTGTGTAAATGTCCTTGCAAGCTATTCTCGGTTGTGTGTTGTGTTTATTTGGGGTGGCTGGGTTCATTAATGGGATACGTTTAAACATTATATGACCTCCCTCATGAGGTGGGAGTTCCTACATCAGTTCCTGGGCCCACAAATGGTTTTAGGCTGCCATGCCAGACCAGCAAAAAAAACAACATTCCTGTTTTTCTGCCAATATAGTAACAAGTAATGAATAGTAGTTTAACCCTTAAAGTAGGGGAGGAGTTCATTGTGCCACAACAAGAGTGAGGACATTAATAAGGAAACAGGAAAAACGGGATATGATGCTTTCTCTCTTTCAGTGAGACAACGTGAGTGGATGCGAGTGGATGCCAGCAGAGCTATTGGTAAAGTCACATCCATTCACTCACCAGACACGCTGCACAAGGCCAGAGATGCTAACCAACAGCACAGTATCAGGTGTTCTGAGTGGATCTGACTTCTCCAAGCAGCACTGCTGGCATCCACTCACATCTGCTCATGACATCCCATGTGACTGGAAGAGAGAAAGGTTCACGTCCCTTTTCTTCTGTTTCCTCATTAATGCACATTAAACCCAAATAATTTCTTTCTTTACATTAAGAGCTTTCAGTAGGTCCTTCTTTTTGTTCCATTATTATTTTATAGGGGATTGTGACCATGGCTCTAGCTGCATAGAGAGTTACAGGGAGATCTCTCCTTCTCCAATCTCAGGCTGGGGATGCTGGGACTGTGATAAAGACATCAAAGGGTGCTATCGGGCCTTAGGGCCCGTGGTGATGCACTTGGTTGTCTCTATTCATTGTTTTATTTGTAGTCGTTTTCATTTTAAAACCTGATTAAAAAGTAGTGCCCTTTTTGAGCAGTTCTTGTCTATTGAAGTCCACTGATTGTTGTGGATCTGATCTAGCGATAGACTTCAACAGAGATATATATACAGGAAACTGCTGTTACAATGCAAAAAAAAATAAAAATAAATACAGCTGACTGAAAGAGTAGTAGAAACTTGGAACAAACTTCCAGCAGAGGTGGTTGATAAATCCACAGTAACACAGTTTAAACATGCCTGGGATAAACATGTATCTATCCTAAGATAACAATAAAGGAATACTAAAGGGCAGACTAGATGGACCAGGTGGTCTTTTTCTGCCGTCAATCTTCTATGTTTCTATGTTTCTATGTCATATGAAGGACCTGACATATAAATCAATGGCAAGAATTTATGGATTCATTGGTGCAGTTTATTTTCTACATTTGGACATAGACTTAAATATCCTGCAAATGTACTTCAGGCATATGAATGCAGTAAAGCAGGTTTGGACAACCTGTTCAGTATTACTGTTCGCTGTTTGCTGACTGGACATGATGGGAATGGTCATTGTGAGCTTTTGTGGCGTGAGACTTCTGAAACTACATAGGGCACCTCCTGGTTGATGTGGGGGGAGGGAAAGGGAGGTGCAATGACTGATCTAACTGATCTTTGTCAAGGTTCCTATCACAATTTATTTTGTTCTTTCTCATTGCGAGTGATATTTTTACTTTTTTAATTTAGCCTCAGGTCATTTTAGCACAAAGAGCCAGTTGCCCTAAGACCTGCCCTGGGAGTTGTAGTCCTGATCTTGAAAAGCTGGAGGGCCTCACGTTTTTCCATCCCTGTACTAGAGCATATGATCTCTTTAATGCATTCTGTAACACACTCTACCGTCCTTCAGACTTTAATGTGTGCAAGCTCCAAATGTTTAAACAGCATGATTTAAAGCCTATTGGCTCTGTGCTTTTTTAATACATTGGGCTGAACAAGGAAAGGAACTTACTGAAATGCCCATACCCTTCTCCACCACCCTCCCTTTGATCGAAGCGATATACTGTATGTAGCAGAAATTTTGGTGTAAGTAGCTTAGTGAATTAGCATTAGACAGTCACTGTACTACAACATTGATTCCTGTCCCTATTTTAGATTGAAATCATATTAGTAAACCCCCTGTACATTCCCCTTTAAATCATTTTATCTTGTAATAGTTAAGTAAAGAGTTGCAAGGAAAAAGACTATAAACATTTGGCAAAAGTAACCCAATCTGTGCATTTTCTTTATGGAATGTGTAGCTGATTTACTGTGTCGAACTAAAGAAAAACTGAACTGCACGCACCCTATTTATTAATCCCAGATTTGCTGTATGTGCATATTATATACAATGAACTATATTTTTTACCTTTAAGTTCTGAATGTAATATTTATGGAGGTGCGGTATGGCATCTGTGCTTTGATTTAACACTTTAAGAACCAGAGAGGTATATAGCACATTGCAAAGTAATGTATTACAAACCTGCAGTCTTTAAACAGAGTGATTGTGATATGCAGCTGTATTGCTTTAAAAAACAGGATATCCATGCAATTCCAGAACAAACAACTGTGATACAGAGGTCAAATACTCCATAACTACCAATTGACCCTAATTTGGGATCTTTGGTTCAAATTTATTCAGGAGTAAACCAACTGCACCATAGGAGACAAAGAAAAATTCCTGTTAAATTAAAGAGGGCATTTAACCCCTTAACGACCCATGACGTACATGTACATCATGGAATTCAGGGCTCTGAATCCAATCACAAAAAAAATGGTCCGTGGTCCTTAAGTGCGGGCCGCGTGCGTGTGTGGCCAGTCCTTAAGGGGTTAACAGCTTGAATTCTAGAGAGGTCTCCAATGCATTGGAAGGGTTAAAAAGCTGTAGTCAAGTCCATGGGAATTATAGGAATTTTAATCTGTCCCCTTTGGTGCAATTGTTTTACTCCATAATAGCTCTGGATCTTGCTATCTCTGTTTTTATCTCTATTGCAGACCCATATTATATGTACTTCTCATTAAGAGGTTCATAGTTTATGAGCTTCTACATATGGTAATCTTGATTAGTTAAATAATGTCAGATACTATTTATGTGTGGTTAATGGCTATTCTGCTGCAGAAGGGCAGCTCTAAGCCTGATGTATTGTACATGCTCTTCTGTTGGTATCACACTACAATACCTGGGAACATTTCTTTTTGCCCCCCCCCCCCCCCAGAGGGGGACTCTTTTGGTGCCGCTGTGGGAGAAAGATGATGCGATTCATGTCAAAAGGGGGAGAGGCTTAATCATGAGTGGGGGCGGGGCTTCATGGACCTGCAAAATCTCCTGGGGTAGGAGAAGAAAGGAACAGATGTGGGCAGAGTTTTAGAAGAAGCTCCCCACATCTGGAGAATCAGCCTATGCCCCAGAGACCTGGTAATACAGAGGCAAATCCAGAGTTTCCGGGGGCAAAACCAGAGAGTTCCCAGCTATGCACACTACATGTTGTGTGGACCACTAGTGACATGGTGTCAGGGGAAACAGGGCCCCTGGAAAGTTGTTTCAGATGTTGCCAAGTATAAAACTCACCAAATCCTGATTGATTTAAATGGGAATTCTAACCGCTTGAATGTTTTTGAGGTCTCCAGAACATTGCTTTTCAAAGCCTTTGAAAACTTTCTAGCTTTCAAAAGGTTAAACACCCCATTTAAAGGCAACCTAACACTTCCTAATAATGTACTTCCACTTACTTTATTATAGGCTGAAAATCCTAATGACCCTATGAATGTTTCCCTTAGGTTTTTCTCAAAACAGAGTGCAGAAGGCTAATTAAATGTGTAAGGACTGAAGGCCGTGTGCAGTGCTTTACATGCAGGAGTGATTGAAAAAATTATCTGTTGAACAAAAGCACAATAGCAAACATTCACAGGGGTCATTAGGATTTTCTGGCCATAGTAAGATATGTGGGAGGTAGTGTTAGGAAATTCTAGTTATTCTTTAAATCATTGGGGATTTTTATTTCTCCCCAGAGCCTCTGGACTCTACCTCTTTAGCATACATAATACCGACCCTAGTGTATAACACGTTACACAATACATTTTGTAATGGTAAATTGTAGGAAAACAAGGCCTTTCTTTACTTGAATCAGATATATTCATGTAGTACTGACATCTAGCACTAAAATAAATGCTCTCTACCTCAGTATTGTGCAAAGGCTTCTGGGTAAAAGGGCATTTGCATAATCTGGGAACTTTCACAATAAGCTAGTACCGAGATCTTTGAAATACTGGCTCTTAAAATCCCCATAAAGTTTTGTACTATGTGATATATCCCTACTTGCTCGAATCCAGAGGTGGGCCAATCAGTCCTCAAGGATTCCTTAACCCTTTGGCACACAAAAGGTTATAGGGGTGGTTAAGAAACATAGAATCTGACAGGAGATAAGAACTATTCGACCCATCTAGTCTGCCCATTTTCCTACTGTAAAAACCTCAAACCTTTTTTGGTCCTTGGTCTTCTCCTATGTTAAGGACAGTCTTATGCCTATCCCATGCATGCTTAAATTCTGTCACTGTATTAACTACTGCCACTTCTGCTGGTAGACTATTCCACTTATCTACTACCCTGTCAGTGAAGTAAAACTTTCTTACATTACATCTAAACCTATGTTCATCTAGTTTTAGACTATGGTCTCTTGTCCTATCATTTTTACTCCTTTGAAATGTACTTCCATCCTGCCCTTTGTTGAATCCCTTCATGAATTTGAATGTTTCTATCATATCCCCTCTCTCTTTTCTCTCCTCCAAGCTATATATGTTCAAATCCTTTAGTCTTTCCTGATATGTCTTTTCCTGTAAACCAGTCACCATTTTAGTAGCCCTTCTTTGAATTTTCTCTAGAGTATCTATATCCTTCTGGAGATGGGGTCTCCAGTTCTGTACACAATACTCTAGGTGAAGTCTAACTAGAGATATGTAGAGTGGCATGATCACTTCCCTTTTTCTGCTACTAATGCCCCTAGCTATACAACCCAGCACCCTGCTTGCATTCCCCACAGCTTTAAGGGGACAATAGCAGTTCTGTTTAACCCCCTGAGTGTCAGAGAGGTATCCAATGTATAGCAATGTGTTAGATACCTCTCTTGCACTCAAAGGGTTAAATGTTTGGCAGTGCCCCGACAGCTACAGGAACAGAGTTTATATAGCTTAGAACTGACTTATTTTCATTAGGTTCCTTGCAGATTGCTGAGATCTGCAAGGCTGAGTCAGCACCTACTTCATCATTCATGGGAGTTCTCTCTATTCCCATTAGAGGCCCAGTGTCTGAAAGTCTGACATCAATAGTCTTCTATAGGGAAGAGAGGTAGGTCTGACTTCACATAATCCTGCAAATCCTGGTGATCTGTAAGTGAGCCAAATGAAAGCCAGTGAGTTCTACTGCTGGAACTCTGCTCCCACAACTCTGCGAATCATTTAAAATGGTATTTTTTTTAACCCTTTACCACCTCTTTAACCCATTAAGGTCCAGTGACTGTCAAGGGTGTCTGCGCATTAAGGACTAGTGATGGCACATCATGACTTTTGTGATCACAATGAACGCACTGAGATCACTACAGTAGGCTGAAACTGACTGCTCCAAGACTGGATCAGTCAATTTCAGCCTCTTTTTTGGTGAGCCGGTACACGTGATCGCTCATGTGTACCGGCTCCTCGAAGACTTCTATTCTGTCCTTAAGGGTACAAGTACATGTGGACCACCAGTTCGTAAGGGGTTAACATACTACAACTTAGAGATTTCACTGATTGAACACAAGATATTCAGGACTTCTTCTGTCTTTGTGCAGAAAATGACAGCTATCTGGAGACTAGCAAAGCAGTTAATTGGTGCACATCACATAACAGGTAACACTGATCTCTCTCACAGTGAGAATTTGGCCCTCTGTGACCCTGACATTTGGTTTAAAAATGTGAGAATCAATGTCAAACCCTGGGAGTTTCCAGACGTGGAAATGAGAAATGAATTTGTGAAAAGCAGAGCTGTATCTTCACATTAAACGTGCAATCCCGGAAGCTAAAAAAATGGAACAAACCAACCCAAATAATAGCAAATAGGCATTCCTAAAATCCCCTTGATTTACATGGGGCTTCTAAGGACTTGCATGATAAATAGGTATTCATTTTATTGTTTTGTAATGCTGTCTAACATTCAAGGGGTAAAAACGCCATTTTAATAAAATGGTAATTTTTGATTGTCCCCTATAGTGAAGTTGGTTTAACCCAGGATTGCTTCACTTCTTAGTATATCGTCCTGAAGGAGAATGATCCAGTGTTATGATAAAGTTACTGTCTGATTTGTATTAAAGCAAGCTATGATAGACTGCAGCCATGAATATTAACCCTTTGAGTACCACTTGTATCCAACCTATTGCAAAGCAATGGGTTGGATAGCCCTCTGGCACTCAGAGGGTTAATGATATTTGACTTTCTCAGTATCCTTCAGTTTATCATTAATATCCTGAAGGTTTTCACAATATAATGCACAATTCATGTGTTTGTGCAGTAAAGGAACATGAATAAAAAATAACACCCTTTTTACTATAAAACCTTAAATACCAGAGATGAATGCAACAATTGCTCCACAATATTTTGCACACCCGCCTGGTTGTTAAATTGTTAATCTGTCCAGAAAATCCTATGCAATCAAGGAGCTAATACAAAACCAAATAAATAGCATTAATATACATAGAAATCTGCAGTGTATCAGATCTTGCTTTAATAGAAATCAGACAGTAAATTGATCATAACTCTGGAGCATTCAATAAGAATGTTCCCAGACACCTTTAGACAAGGCACTCTAGGTGCCCTTAAAGGAATAGTAATGTTTCATTTTAAGTTTCTTTAATATTGCAGGCATTAAAAAAAAATTACATTGATGTAAGACTTGTCTCTCAAACCTTTATGGTTTGAAATATATAACTGACTAAAAATCCCCCCTCCAGGCTGTTTCAGAGAAGTCAGTGCTCTAGCTGACAGCAGCAGATTTTGTTAATTTGACTGGATGGTGGTTCTTCAGCAGAGCGGAAATTGCACTATTTAGAAATAAATACTTTATTGGAACGGTCTACAAAGTGTGCTTGCAAACCAGGTATACTTTGTAGACCAGAATCTGCTGCTTTTGTCCGCTAGAGTGCTGGATTCTCTGAAACAGCATGGAGGGGGGATCTTCAGCCAGTTATATCTCTCAAACCATAAAGATTTGAGACTTATATCAATGTAATTCTATTTTTAATGCCTACAATATTAACGAAACTTAAAATTAAACATTACTATCCCTTTAATGCTGCCCATGACCAATCCCTCCATTCCTCACATAGGCGCATCCCTTGTCCTATCCACTGCTTCCTGGCACAGAAAATATCCTTGGAATATCACAAGCAGGAACAGAAAAAGCTTTAACCCCTTGGTTGCTCCACAATGAGTTGGCAATGTCTCTAGCATCCAAGGGATTAAATAATAGCCTGAAAGTGGCCACTCTAGAGACACCCCTCCCCATGGCACACTCCCTTCCTGCTCTGTCACTGCTCAAACAGGGAGCACTTAAATCTTGTACACTTTACAGCAGTGTTTCTCAATATCTTTTCACTCAAGGCACCTCTAACACACAGTCTGGAATTTTAAGGGGAACCTTGGCATTTTATACGTATATGCCAAGGGAGTAATCAACAAACACATAAATCTATGATTATTCTTGGGTCATACAAACAGCAGGAAACATGCTAGCATATTGTGAATAGCAGTTTCCTCAAATATACATTTAAAACTCAATATTCATATTTTTGTCAAAGTCATCATGGAAAAATAGTGGCACTATATGCTGGGGCTTGCAGCACATCAAAGTGCCACGGTCCCTGACTGAGAACCACTACTTTAGAGACTCAGAACAAAATGTAAGTTTGGGGCTTGGGACAGCAGAAGCAGTAAATTAGCCCTGCTTCACTCTGATTCAGTATGAGAAGCTGTTAACCTTGTGAGAGCACTGCATTGCACACGTCTTTGGCACTCAGATGGTTAATGTTTTCATATTGTAAAGCACCCGTTTAGCACTTAAAGAGTTAATGCTTTCTGTAAAATTTGTGATCATGACCCTGCATTGTACAATGATAAAGTATTAACCCTTTGATTGAATGCCAGTTCAATTGCACACTCTTCTGGCACTCAGGTTAACAGCTTCTCAGACTGATTTAGAGTGAAACAGGTTTGATTTACTGCTCCTGACTTCCCAAGTCTTGCACTTACTTTGTGTTCTAAAGCGTTCAAAAAAATATGCCCACTGAATGAATGTGTTTAACCTTTTCAGCACCAAAGGAGTGCACAACACTTTGAAAGGCAATGTGCTGCACCACCATTTGGCACTCAAAAGTTTAAAGTTTCTCATAGTAAATGAGTAAACAGGATCAGAAAGGCCACACACAAACATATCCACACATCCTATATAATAATTTGCTAGGATGTTTGTCAGAAGCTGTCATGTGCAGTAGAGACTGCCCGCGTTCGGACAGTCTCTACTGCACGTGATTGTATCACGTGAGTGAGGCGACGCAAGGATGCATCGCGTGGAGCAGTGAGGTCGCGACCGCTTAACCCTTTGTGTGCCAGAGGGGTACGCAATGCATTGAAAAACAATGTGTTGCGTACCCCTCTGGCACTCAAAGGGTTAACATTACCCAGACTTTGGCCCGTGTACATGGGCTTTTACACTAGTACACACATACTTCCTTAGATTTATATGTATACAAAAATTAACACACACCTACACTACCTCACACACTTACTTTACTTCACACTCATGTAGGCACACAGCAACATAAATCACTTTATCAGAGATTCTTCACATTCTGTTAAATGTAGAATACAGAAGGGTGGGGCGTTGTATTAATACTATCCCACAAAACTATTCTCTGTAACCAATTTCTTAGTGATACTACTGCCTAACACCAATTTACTAAACAACTTACACCAAAAATTCTTCAATGTATGCTGTTTGAACCTTGTCTGACATTATATATACTAACAACGCTCAGAGGAAAGTGGCATAGCTTTACTCCTTTTTCCTGGCAAAATAAAATCTTAACTTCACTCTGATGTTGGTGTACTATGGAGAATTGTTGCAAACCAATGATTTATATGGACAAAATAACCATTGATTTAAATTGGGCAGAGCAAAGTGTCATACCTTTACTCTATGTTTTAGGAGAGGTGTTAATTTTATTTGTCCTCTATGGGACAGTTGGTTTGATTCAGAATTGTTCCAGGTTTCTTAATGTATTAGCCTCACTGAATCCTTAATTGAATGGAGGGAGCACATTTGCCATTTATACTATGACTATCCAACCCTTAGACCAGACATGGGCAGGGGAGGGCTGGCCTTGGGGGCAAGGGGGCAATTGCCCCCTGGGCCAGTCATATGTCTAGGATAATGGGCCACTGCTGCTCCTGCTTGCTGCTAAAATGAAGTCCCACTAGTGATACTACAGAGCTTGCAATTGAAATTGAGCTACACAAATTATACCACAGAGCTGCAATCCAAATGGAGCTACATTACACCTATTTCCATTGTAAGCTCTATGATACCATTAGTTAGCTTTAGATGAATTGTAAGCTCTGTAGCATCACTAGTGTAGCCCAGTTTCAACTGTAAATCATGTGGTATCACTTGCCTTCACAATATTAATGCCTGTTTTAAAATTAACAAAAGAGGTGGGCCTGGAAGGTGGGAGCAAATGATAGTAGAAATGGGCCACTTGATTGTATTTGCCCCCTGGGCCACAAGTCGCCAGCCCTCCCCTGGACATGGGCCACCAGATGCTGAGAATTATACTTCAATAAAACTTGGAGGGCTGTCATTGGCCCACAACTGCCTTAGACAGACATTCCAACTTCAGTAGCATAACCCCAACAACCACTACTAAAACTAATCCTCATTTCCTCCCTAAAACCAATCACCACCATCATAATCCTATGGAGTCGGTATGGTTGGAGGGAAAAGGAGGGAAAACTCAGAGAGGATGTGAGAGACATGAGGGAGAAACAGAATAGAAAGAGGGAGGTAGAGAGAACAAGGTGGGATGAAGGGGACAGAGAGAGTATTGTAGGGGACAGAGTAGAGGATAGACAGAAAGAGAACTGCCAACAGAAGTCATGGAACAAGTTTAACTGGCACCCCCCCCCAAACACTTTGCCGAGTCCACAATCTGGTGTATGTTGGATGGGGAGATGAGTGGCTTCAACGATCTCCTCTTTAGATTTAAAATATTTTAAAGGTCTTGTTTTCTCTCAGGCAACTGTTCTAATGCTCCATATGAGGTCTATGAATTTATATAGCACTGTGCATGCTTCCATTAAATATCAATCTCTTTGCTCATGAGATGGTTTTTAAAGCATTGCAAAGCAAGGGTGCAGTCACACAGCATGGAAGGGTTAGAGCTTTTTTAAATGTTAGATTTCTGTTAATATTTTAAAACATAAAAATAAATAAAATATTATCATGTCACAGTCATTATTCAACTTTTGTCCTAGGAGGGACTGACTCATAAAGCTGTTATTGCCATCAGTACATTCTGCTCCTGGGAGAAACTGACCCATAAAATTGCAACTTAGTGGGATCCCCACAACAGCCGGCACTGGCAGAGATGAACGTTGTGTTTGTACTGTAGCTGAGCCACAATCTTGTGTTCCTGAGGGACTTGGAGAAACAGAGTCAAAAGACACAAGCTCTGAAGCATGCAGGACTGGGCACTGAGACAACCCATTTCACATATGACAGAAGGGGTGAAATTCAAGTAAAAATCTGTGAGGGAATTTGTTCCCCCTTTCCCCTCTGGTGCCTATGCCCATATTAGGTGGTTAACCTTTTGAATGCCAGAGGAGTACGCTTTACAATGGATTGCATACCCCATGGCACTCAATGGGTTAATGCTGAAAGCCCCCTTGTGTGCCTTACTTTATCCCTTTCCACGTGCTGCATATAAGCATATAATGGACTGACCAGAGAGTTTCCTCACACATCTTACCTCTAACTGTACCACTTCCAGTGCGTTTGGAATGATCACAACAGAATTAAAAAAAACAAAAATAAGACAGCTCTGCACACTTCAGTCCCAGGCCCCCTCTGGACCATCCAATCTTCATTCTCATAGGCCTATCTCACAGTTCCCTCTTTGCGCTACCCAGCTACTGTTCTGTCCCAGTGCCCCATTCTAACTTCAGTGAGCAGAGTGATGATAACGTCATTGTGTCACTTTGACACCATTGAGATCAGATGACGTATTGGAATAGAACAGAAGGTAGTTCAGGCTAAAGGGAACTCTGCTATCTTTAGTACAGCAATGTCTACCTGTGTGTGTATCAGGCACCTTTTGACACAGGATTTCCCACATTGCCGTGGCCTCTGTCATGCTATAGCAGTACACTTTCTGGGGGCCCCAATAAAACATAACAGCCGACTCTTTCTGGGGGCCCCTGAGTCTGGTGGGGCCCCCCACACTGTGGGGGCCTCCGCCACACCTCTACTTAAATGATAATGAGGTCTACAATGCATTTCAAACTAAGATATTTTTCTAGTATTCAATGTGTTAGAATTCATTGAAGACCTCCCTAGCATTTAACCCTTTGAGTGCCAGAGAGGTACACAATGCATTGCTCTGAAATGCATTGCATATTCCTTTGGCACTCAAAGGGTTAAGAGGCTAAAGCCCCATTTAGTCAATGGGACTTTGCGGAAATTCAATTCATCCCATATTCATTTTGTTAGCCCCAGAATTGCACCAATTCCTTTAAGTAATTCAGACTCCTTGTGTGCCTGAGGTTTCAGAGACTTGTTCTATAAAAAGTTGTAGCTTTCAGACCTAGACAAGTTTCAGTCGATCAATTGCCTTTAATTGATTTTTATTTTTATTTATAGCCTAATCATAATTCCTCATTACATGCTAAGGCGAGTGCAGATTCACAATTAGCTATGTAGCAGACACCAGCCAACGCATTGAGAAAAAAAACACTGGTGACCTCTCTAGCATTTAATGGGTTAACATGTCCATTTAATACAATGGGAATTTTAATTGTCCTTATTTTTTGTTTGTCCTAGAATTGCTCCTCATTTCTTTTGTACGTAGACCCTAAGTGTCTGTGAAGTACGTAGACCCTATGTGTCTGTGCAGTAAATAAACCCTAAGTGTCTGTGTAGTATATAGACCCTAAGTGTCTGTGAAGTACGTAGACCCTAAGTGTCTGTGCAGTAAAGAGACCCTAAGTGTCTGTGCAGGGTCATTGCACCTTGCTTGTAACATGGAAACATAGTAACATAGTTAACGGGGCTGAGAACAGACATTAGCACTACTAGCATTATCTGAACATGTCACAGGAGAACATTGAGAGAGAATATAATAGACCAGTGGCATGTAATATATGTCTTCAGAACACATACATTATATATTAGCATTAGTGATGAGCGAGCATGCTCGGCCGAAGCTCGGTTCGGCTCGAGCATCGCTCTGCTCGGCACATGGCGGTACTCGTACGAGTACCGCATGTGCTCGCCCGCCATGTATTGGCTGCGCAGCCAATAAACGTGCGGGGAGGCTCTGACATCAGTGTAATGCCAGCAGCCATGTTGGCTGCTGGCATTACACTGATTGGCTGGCCAGAACCCGTGATCGGGTGCTGTATAGCACCTGACCAGCGAGTTCGGCTCAGTCTTAGCCAGGGAGAGATGAGGATAGGAAGGGAAAGTCAGTGTAGGGAGAAGAAAAGCGAGTTTGAACAAAAAAAAGACCCAAAAGTCCTTTTTAGGACTACTGTGTGTGGGGGCAGCAGATATATTTTGTTTTGGGGGGCAGAGTTTAAAAAAAAAAGTCACATATTCCGTTCACTGTGCCTAGCCGCAGATTAGCAGCACATTCTGTTTAGTGTGCAAAGTTTCAGATTAGCAGCACATTCTGTTTAGTGTGCAAAGTTGGAGATTAGCAGCACATTCTTTTTAGTGTGCAAAGTTGCAGATTAGCAGCACATTCTGTTTAGTGTGCAAAGTTGCAGATTAGCAGCACATTCTGTTCAGTGTGCAAAGTTGCAGATTAGCAGCACATTCTTTTTAGTGTGCAAAGTTGCAGATTAGCAGAACATTCTGTTTAGTGTGCAAAGTGTAAAAAATAAAAGTCACTTATTCCGTTCACTGATCCTAGCCGCAGATAAGCAGCACATTCTGTTTAGTGTGCAAAGTTGCAGATTATCAGCACATTCAGTTTAGTGTGTAAAGTGTAAAAATTAAAAGTCACTTATTCCGTTCACTGATCCTAGCCGCAGATAAGCAGCACATTCTGTTTAGTGTGCAAAGTTGCAGATTAGCAGAACATTCTGTTTAGTGTGCAAAGTGTAAAAACTAAAAGTCACATATTCCATTCACTGTGCCTAGCCGCAGATAAGCAGCATATTCTGTTTAGTGTGCAAAGTTGCAGATTATCAGCACATTCAGTTTAGTGTGCAAAGTGTAAAAAATAAAAGTCACTTATTCCGTTCACTGATCCTAGCCGCAGATAAGCAGCATATTCTGTTTAGTGTGCAAAGTTGCAGATTATCAGCACATTCAGTTTAGTGTGCAAAGTGTAAAAAATAAAAGTCACTTATTCCGTTCACTGATCCTAGCCGCAGATAAGCAGCACATTCTGTTTAGTGTGCAAAGTTGCAGATTAGCAGAACATTCTGTTTAGTGTGCAAAGTGTAAAAACTAAAAGTCACATATTCCATTCACTGTGCCTAGCCGCAGATAAGCAGCACATTCTGTTTAGTGTGCAAAGTTGCAGATTATCAGCACATTCAGTTTAGTGTGTAAAGTGTAAAAATTAAAAGTCACTTATTCCGTTCACTGATCCTAGCCGCAGATAAGCAGCACATTCTGTTTAGTGTGCAAAGTTGCAGATTAGCAGAACATTCTGTTTAGTGTGCAAAGTATAAAAAATAAAAGTCACATATTCCATTCACTGTGCCTAGCCGCAGATAAGCAGCATATTCTGTTTAGTGTGCAAAGTTGCAGATTATCAGCACATTCAGTTTAGTGTGCAAAGTATAAAAAATAAAAGTCACTTATTCCGTTCACTGATCCTAGCCGCAGATAAGCAGCACATTCTGTTTAGTGTGCAAAGTTGCAGATTAGCAGAACATTCTGTTTAGTGTGCAAAGTGTAAAAACTAAAAGTCACATATTCCATTCACTGTGCCTAGCCGCAGATAAGCAGCACATTCTGTTTAGTGTGCAAAGTTGCAGATTATCAGCACATTCAGTTTAGTGTGTAAAGTGTAAAAATTAAAAGTCACTTATTCCGTTCACTGATCCTAGCCGCAGATAAGCAGCACATTCTGTTTAGTGTGCAAAGTTGCAGATTAGCAGCACATTCTGTTTAGTGTGCAAAGTGTAAAAACTAAAAGTCACATATTCCATTCACTGTGCCTAGCCGCAGATAAGCAGCATATTCTGTTTAGTGTGCAAAGTTGCAGATTATCAGCACATTCAGTTTAGTGTGCAAAGTGTAAAAAATAAAAGTCACTTATTCCATTCACTGATCCTAGCCGCAGATAAGCAGCACATTCTGTTTAGTGTGCAAAGTTGCAGATTATCAGCACATTCAGTTTAGTGTGTAAAGTGTAAAAATTAAAAGTCACTTATTCCGTTCACTGATCCTAGCCGCAGATAAGCAGCATATTCTGTTTAGTGTGCAAAGTTGCAGATTATCAGCACATTCAGTTTAGTGTGCAAAGTGTAAAAACTAAAAGTCACATATTCCATTCACTGTGCCTAGCCGCAGATAAGCAGCATATTCTGTTTAGTGTGCAAAGTTGCAGATTATCAGCACATTCTGTTTAGTGTGCAAAGTGTTAAAAATAAAAGTCACATATTCTGTTCACTGTGCCTAGCCGCAGATAAGCAGCACATTCTGTTTAGTGTGCAAAGTTGCAGATTTGCAGCACATATTCCGTGTAATATGAAGAAGGCGGGTAAAAAGGGACGGGGAAGTGGACGTGATCCTGATAGTTCAGGGCGCGGGTCAGGACGCGTAGAAACTGTGCCTGGTGCCAGAGCACAAGAAAGAAAGACATCCACCATACCTAGCTTCATGTCTCAGTTTACAGGGCGTCGCAGGACATCACTCTCGAGGTCAGACCACTACGAACAGGTGGTCGGTTGGATTTCAGGTGATACTGCTTCCAGTCGGTTAAGCACCACCCTGTCTTCCACCAAGTCCACTCTCAGTAGCCAAGAGTCTGGTCAACATAATCCTCACCCTGATCATCCTTCCTCCCACCATAGAGGGTCTGGTCAAAGAAGTGATCCCACACTGGGATATAGTGAGGAGCTCGTCTCATCACCAATCCTTAATTTGAACCTCTCTCCAAGCACGCTTGCAGAGGAACATGAAATCTTGTGCCCTGATTCACAACCTCTAGAGGGTACCCAATCACAAGAAGATGACAGAGGGGAACGGCATTTAAGGTCAAAGAAAGTGGATGATGATGATGATGAGACACAGTTGCCATCAAATCAACCACTTTTACTGTCTCAAGACCTTGATGAGGAGGATGATATACAGTTGTCAATGACTGAGTATGTGGTGGGATCAAGACATGAGGAGGATGATCAGAGTGAGGAAGTGGAGGAGGACTTGGTGGACGATGAGGTGACTGACCCCACCTGGGAAGGTGGAGAGCCAAGCGATGACAGCAGTCCTGAGGGTGAGCCATCTGCAGCACCGCAACAGGCTGGAAGAGGCAGTGGTGTGGCTACAGAAAGAAGGCGGACCGCACCAAACCGGCCCGCAAATGTTCCACGGAGCACCCCCTTGCGTAAATCTCCCTTGCCAAGGGGTAGGTGTTCCGCGGTATGGTGTTTTTTTAAGGAAAGTGCGGACGACAAAAGAATTGTAGTTTGCAACCTGTGCCACACCAGAATGAGCCGAGGCATGAACACTAGAAACCTCACCACCACCAGCATGATCCGACACATGGCATCCAAGCACCGTAATAAGTGGGAGGAACGCCCGGATCGCCAATCTGTGTCTGCAGGCCACACCACTGCCTCCTCTTCCCCTGTTTTCGGTGCCGGCCAATCGCCTGTCGAAGGCGCAGGCCCGCATACCTCCCGCCCTGCACCTGTACCATCTGAAGCACCATCAGCGACCACATCCACTTCCCTTTCCCAGCGCAGCGTCCAAATGTCGTTACCCCAGGCATTTGAGCGCAAGCGAAAATACCCAGCCACCCACCCACAGGCCATAGCACTAACCTCACACCTTTCCAAATTACTGGCCATCGAAATGCTGCCATTTAGGCTTGTGGAGACTGAGTCCTTCCGCAGCCTGATGGCAGCAGCTGTCCCTCGGTACGCAGTCCCCAGCCGCCACTACTTTTCCCGGTGTGCCGTCCCCGCCTTACACCACCATGTGTCCCGTAACATCACCCGTGCCCTGACCAACGCAGTTACTGGGAAGGTCCACTTAACGACTGACACATGGACAAGTGCTTGTGGCCAGGGACGCTACATTTCCCTGACGGCACACTGGGTGAATGTCGTGGAGGCTGGGAGCGACTCGGACCCTGGGATGGCACAGGTGCTACCCACGCCGAGGATTGCGGGTCCTACCTCCATCAGGGTTTCCGCCAGCACCTACGTTATTGGCTCCTCCTCCTCCATTTCCACCTCCGAATTCTCTGCGCGCAGCACCACTCACCCATCAGCCGGTAGCTGGAAGCAGTGTAGCACTGCAGTGGGGAAGCGTCAACAGGCCGTGCTGAAGCTGATCTGCCTTGGGGACAAACAGCACACGGCCTCAGAGCTGTTGCAGGGGATTAGTCACCAGACCGAGCAATGGCTCTCGCCACTCAACCTGCAACCAGGCATGGTTGTGTGTGATAATGGGCGTAACTTGGTGGCGGCTTTGGAGCTCGGCAAGCTCACACACGTACCATGCCTAGCGCATGTATTTAATTTAGTGGTTCAGCGATTTCTAAAAACCTACCCCAATGTGCATGATCTCTTGACCAAGGTGCGCCGCGTGTGTGCACATTTCCGTAAGTCATCAACAGCTTCAGCCGGCCTGTTGAAGCTGCAGCAGCGCTTACAATTGCCAGCTCACCGGCTGCTGTGTGACGTGAGCACGCGCTGGAACTCCACCTTCCACATGTTGGCCCGGCTTTGTGAGCAGCAGAGGGCAGTAGTGGAGTACCAGCTGTTACACGGTCGTCGCCTCTCCGTTCAACTTCCTGTAATCAGAAGTGAGGAGTGGGAATGGATGTCAGACCTCTGTGAGGTTTTACGCAATTTTGAGGAATCGACACAGATGGTGAGCGGCGATAACGCTATTATCAGTGTAACCATCCCACTTCTGTGTCTACTGAAACGCTCGCTGCTCACAATTAAAACCGACGCTTTGCATGTGGAAGAGGTGGAAATGCGGGAGGAAGAGCTTACACAAGGTGATAGCCAGAGCACCCTCACTTCGTCTTCTCAGCGACAATTGGAGGAGGCGGAGGAGGAGGAGGAGGAGGAAGACACGGTTGCCTCCGCTACAGAGGGTAGCCATGGAACTTTAGTTCCATCTCTTCAGCGTGGGTGGGCAGAAGAGGAGGAAGAGGATGAGGAGATTGAGAGTCATCCTCCTGGTGAGGACAGCGAAATCTTGCCTGTTGGTACTCTGGCACACATGGCTGACTTTATGTTAGGCTGCCTTTCCCGTGATCCACGCGTTATATGCATTTTAGACAACACGGATTACTGGGTGTTCACCCTTCTGGACCCCCGCTACAAAGAGAATTTCTCATCTCTCATTCCTCCGGTGGAGAGGACAAGCTAAATGGTGCAATGCCAGAAGGTTCTTGTTGAAAAATTGCTCCAAAATTTTCCATCTGACAACGCTGGCGGCAGAGTACGTGCTACCTTGGCCAACCGAGAAGGGGAGAAAAGGGGAGCACACAGCAGTTCCGACAAAGGCAGGGCAACACTCTCCAAGGCGTGGGACACCTTCATGACACACCGCCAGCACCCTCACCCTGATGAACAGCCTAGTGTCACAAGGAGGGAAAAGTTTTGGAAGATGGTGAAGGAGTACGTAGCAGACCGTGTCAGCGTCCTCAATGATCCCTCTGTGCCTTACAACTACTGGGTGTCCAAGCTGGACACGTGGTATGAACTGGCACTCTACGCCTTGGAGGTGCTGGCCTGCCCTGCCGCCAGCGTTCTGTCTGAACGGGTATTTAGTGCTGCTGGTGGCATCATAACAGATAAGCGTATCCGCCTTTCCACCGAAAATGCTGATAGGTTGACACTTATAAAAATGAACAAGGCCTGGATTTCCCCTGACTTCTCCACTCCACTGGAGGAAAGCCCCGGGTGAACATAAAGTCACTTTATATATGTTATTTACAATGATGGGAATACTCTGTATTCCCATTCACCCCTTCCACCCAAAAAATGGGTATATGGTTGACTCTCTTCCATATACCCTGGGATATAATTTTTATATAGGGCCAGCTCACCAGCGGGCCCTGTGATATAATTTTTATATAGGGCCAGCTCACCAGCGGGCCCTGTTTGACAACTTTTTGTATAGGTCAGCTCACCAGCGGGCCTTCTTATATAATGTTTTATTGGGTCAGCTCTCTAGCGGGCCCTCTCATATAATGTTTTATAGCGTCAGCTCACTAGCGGGCCTTCGCATATAATGTTTAGGATGGTCAGCTCCGCAGCAGACCCTCACCCATAATGTTTTAGATGGTCGGCTCAGCGCACGTTTCCCTCTTAATCATGGCCCCAGTTCAGAAAAATCGAGGACATTTTTGGGAGAATTTGCCTCTGCGCACGTTTCCCTCTTAATCATGGCCCCAGTTCAGAAAAATCGAGGAAATTTTTGGGAGAATTTGCCTCTGCGCACGTTTCCCTCTTAATCATGGCCCCAGTTCCGAAAAATCGAGGACATTTTTTGCAGAATTTGTCTCTGCGTACGTTTCCCTCTTAATCATGGCCCCAGTTCCGAAAAATCGATGAAATTTTTTGCAGAATTTGCAGATGATATTCAAGTAAATATACAGCAAATACTGTTTGGTAACAATTTTTCGCCTAAAGTCGTTTTTATCTTCCTTTTTGTGTGTTTTACGGTCAGTCTGTAAAAATGGCGTACTACGGGCGAAACATCGTTCCCAGCAGCGAAGTTGGAGTCCAAGATGCATCCAGACATCCTCCCTATGCTGTCCCTGAACCATTTCTGTGGTGTTTCCATCATTTTCTGCCCTTTTCCTATGGACCAGGCCCGGACTGGCCATTGTGCATACCGGGCATTTGCCCGGTGCCCGGTCCGGGCGTTTAAAAAAAATATTAATCATTAAACGAGTTTGGGCCATCTTTCACTTTCTGAAAGACTGCCACCTCTTTACAAGTTTCCTGGTGGGCGGGCAATTAACATGTGGCCGTGCGGCGCACTGCTCGTGATTATAAGCTCCGCCCCCCCATGGGCTGCTCAAAAAATAAAAATGGGCTGCTCAGCATAAAATGCCCGGGCCTATTTTTTGTCCCAGTCCGGGCCTGCTATGGACCAGGCACCCTCCCCCTCATCAGAGCAGGGGGTGCCTGGTGTAATGCTCGAGTCCTCCCATTGACTTCAATGGGGCTCGGGTGCTCGGCCGAGCACTTGAGCCTCCGGGGGCGCTCGGTCAGAGCACCCGAACACCCGAGCATTGGGGTGCTCGATCATCACTAATTAGCATCACCATGAACATACATGAATAAGATAAACAGTATCTATTCTAGTTCCATGGTGTTACCTTTTGTTTATTTCTGTTACCAATACTGGGCATTTTTGGAAAGTTTTGGGAACTTGGGAAGTTGCTAGACATGCTACCATGTGTATGAGCTGTGGATACCTCGCCTCTCTGTGCGGATTGAGAGTGTAGCAAAGTGGACTGGTACACAATAGAAGTTGGTAATCTTCATCCAGAAAACATGTGAAAGCTTACTTGCTTGTATAGAGTCTGCCCCAATGTTTTAACCCTTTGAGTGCCAGAGGTCTATGCAATGCATTGCAAAGCACTCAAAGTGACAAGGTCTTTTTTACATACGAGGACACAAACAATTCTGGCTTTTTCAGTATGTCTTTTGTCAAACATAATTGATCTCTACACAAACAAATAAAGAGCGCAAAAGAGGAAATCCAAAAGTGGTGTTTTATTTTATTCAACAAGAGAACCCATATTTTAAAAACTCACAGGATGGATGATATTGTCAGGCCTCTCTCCCTCCTGTGTAGACCTATGAGGATGGAGATTCTCCGTTCATTGGCTGCAGTGAGAGGTGTTCTGAAAAGTTGGTGCTTGTTTAACTCCAAAAAAACGATTGTGATAGAAACTTTGAAAGAATTCATCTCCATTTCATTTTGTTTGACATCACTTCATATCACTTCATCTTCATTTCACTGGTGTTTAAAAAGATAAGTCACTTATTATTTAAGCAATTTGTGTATATTCTATGTTTTTCATTTTGTTGGGTTATTTTTGTTAGAATTGGGCATATTTGGATTATTGACACTATCCATTTTTTTAATTTTTTGATTGTATTACTTTATTTTTCTATATCTTGTGGTGACAGCTATAGTTGGTATCCCAGCGCATATAATAATTGTTTGCAGATAATTTCTCTCTAGATTATTTGATGAACTAAAACAAGAGATAAAAGCAACATCTAAGTGCATGTATTGATTAGTAAATAACTGCACTTATTTGATGCTTTTATCTCTTGTTTTAATTCCTCATCATTTGCCCTGCGGGCACTGGAAGTAATCTATTCTTTTCTATAGACATACAAGACCACTTATTCCTAATGGCTTGAGGGAGAGAGAAAATTATCCATTTTCATACTATATTGGGAATCATGGTATCTACTTATACCATCATCTCAGCATTTCATCTCAAATCATGGATTGAGTCATCAGAAGACTTTCTCAAGAAAGGTTGGACTATTCATTTATAATCAAACATTAATGTATCATTACTTATATATTATTATTTATCACTTTATTATGGATCTTTTTATTGTTTTACATTTTTTTTCACATTTTCATTACTCATTAGACAATGAATTTGGAATTTTTTTCCACATAATTATTGCATACATTTTATGCTTATCGTATTTCTGAATTATTTTATACTTTCTCATTGCTGTAAATTTTATTCAACTCTCTCTACTTAATTACTTTTACTTTGAATATTTTTACATTTTTAGTTTCTTTTATTATATTTTCCCTCTGATTAATTTAGCACCTCTACACAAATTATATAACTTTCTCAAGGAAAGGTATGACTTTATTTTCATGACACATTTATATTCGTAACCCATAATTTATTTAAATAATATAAAAAATGTAAAATGAAAAAAAGAAACAACTTTTTATAGGTTTTCCTGTGATGATTTGTGGTCAGTTAGTGCATTTTTATCACTCATTTAACATAACAGTAGTAATAACTGTATGGCCTTTAGATAACTACCATCCAGAAACAGTTTTATATAGTCCTTGTGAATAGAATAATCTTTGCAGCTAGTTGATATTGGTATGGGTTCCAATAGCACAAACTGTAATAGTAGAAAAAAAGCAACAACAGCACAGAAGTTTCTTCTAAAGGTACTATATTCTCCCCTTCACTCTGCACTCTTAAAGAAACCTACTCACATGGCTTATAAGCTAGTAATACCGCCTGCAAGTATAGACAGCATTCCTTGTATACACTCCAGGATGTTTACTTTGTCTCCAACTCCACCTGTCGTCCAAATACAAAACTGGATCCACTAGGAATATACATCTACTTGAACTCACAGAGTACACACCAAATCCCATGTGAAAGTTCAAAAATATGGCCACCTGTTCTAGCAGCTATGGGGGAGAGGGGCACTATACCACAGCAAGAGTATAAAAGAGCAATACTAGGGATCAAATACAATATTTTAATAATAAAAAAGCTGTTGACAATAAAACAGTATATACTGTTATAACAGTACATAAATAAAAACATATTAAAATAATTCCCATTTTGTAACATAGTAGCATAGTAAATTAGGTAAAAAAAAATACAAGTCCATCAAGTTCAACCTTTACCTCATAACCCAGAGACATGAGGATTATGTATCTTTCCTACTGCCAAATAGGTTGGTCTTTATCAGACCTTCCTGTTAACCCTGTGTATTCCCTTTCAAAAGAAATGTATCTAATCTTCTCTTAAAAACATTTATTAAAATTATCCATTGTATCTGCCATAAATTATCCATAAATGTACATACACAAATATACAGTATACACATACACACTGCACACACAAATATACACATAAAATGTATTAGACAGAAAGTTAGAGATTGTGGATCCCTATCTCTTTGCACTGCCAGTGTAACCAAATTGCAGTCACATGACCACATCATTAGAATCTATGGGGAACTCTATGCCTATAAAAATGAACAGCCAGAGAACGTCACATTGAATCTATTGATGCAGTCATGTGACCAATGCTTGGATACATTGATAAAAAGGGAAACATGGACCAACTATAGGGTGACCACATGTCCTGGATTGCCTAGGACAGTCCTGGATTTGCTAGTCAGGCTTTGGGTGTGATATACATTATCTTGTAACCCTCCACAGTCATCACTTTCTTTCACAGTAGTCAATGGGAAGATTTCTGTCTAGTGTTTAAAACTGTGGTGTGCCGGAGAAAGACAAAACTGCTCACTGATGTCCAAGGATGTATAGTGACCCCTCTTGTATAGCTGCATTAGTGCCATGGATGAGTACTCTGCTGCTCTCATCTTTACAGTGCCACTGAATGGCAGAATGGAAATGTGGTCACCCTGGATGCACAATCTCTGCCTCTCCATCTAAAGCTGCAAAAGCTGCTGTGGGTCATAGTAAGAGATAGAGGGGGATATAGGGACACTCCCTTTTTCTGCACAAATATAGTAAATGAGGTAAAAGAGATAGATGTGTGTTGTTCATTTTAACCCTTTGAGTGACAGAGGAATGTATAATTCTCTGGCATTCAATGATTGATAAAAATATGTAGAGGTTAGTCTTGGGGGGAAACAGGGAGGTGGGAGAGAGATCACCATGGAAGGGGGGGTAGTTTTTACCGATACTGGTGGCATGAACTGATTAAGTACCATAAACCTAACTACAGAATGCACACATACACCTAAACTATTGATTAAATAACAAAATGTATAAAACAACATATGTATGATTTTAAAAATACTTTCATATTGACCTAAACTGTATGGTGATAGATTTGCTTTAAAATTAGCACGTGATCACTAAGGAGGGGCGAAAGTTGTCACCATGTTCCCGCAAGAGAGTTTGTGAAAACCACGTTGTTGTCCGCTTTTTTCATAGGAAAATCTGCTTTAAAACTAGTGATTAAAATTTTCACATTTTTTGCCCATTGGCCAAAATGTTTCACTGTTTTTTCAATGGCTATAAAGTTTCTGCCCATTGATTTACGTTGTTTTAACATTTCCGCTATAAAAACATGACGTATTTGCGGCAGAAACCAATATGGTGGCAGGGAGGGTTCATTATTACTATTAAACTGTCAGCGAGTTGTCATGTGTCCGTAGCGGGGTCTGTACAAGGGGCATAGTGACAGCGTCAGTACTTGGTTTCGGGTGTCATGGTGTTTGGATACAGTTGCCCCCTAAATGTTATTTATCACACACACACACACTGTGCACATTGCAGTTGCGGATGAGAGCCACAGTTCCTGTTCTCAAGGGAAAAAAATATATTCTAATAACAACACACCCATGATTTTGGAGGAGGGGCAGGTGGAGAAGATTTAATGGCCAACTTCTTCATTTTCCACATAGACTGGGGGCTACTTATTGTGCTGCTACTGCCTCAGGCGCATCACTGGAGCCAGTCATGGCAAGTGGAACCTTCATCATCCATCTTTCATGTTACTGCTATTGTTGATCCCAATCCCTTTCAGCTGCCTAGTCATCCTGCTACTTAAACAACTTAGCAGCAGCAGTAGGAACAGAAGTTGCAACTCAGGACTTGAGAGGACATTTGACAGTGGTCACTGGCCAACATAACCTGCTAGCATTAGGCTAGTAGGGCATTTTTATTTTTTTCTCAGGGCTTGTGCTTTGAAAAAAACAAAACAACATAGTCCTACTAAAGAAAATAAACAATTTTTGGGGGGTTTGTTTCTAACAAGCCAAAGTCCTACACACCAATGTTTCCTCAGGGTTTGTGCCTCAAAGCAGCCTAAGTCCTACAAATTAGGGTTTCTTTAGGGCTTGTGCCAAACAAGCTTAAGTCCTGCAAATCAATGTTTCTTCAAGGTTTGCGCATCTAATAAGTCTAAGTCCTACAAATCAATGTTTTCTCAGGGCTTGGACCTCTAATAGCAAATCTAATAAATCATCCTCTACAAAATACTCTATCAAGTCAAGTTTCAGTCTATCCCAGTGGCAGTTTATGTCAGGGGGTTCCTGTCTCTATAACTTTACATACATATTTCTTATTTTATTTTATTGATTTTTTTATTAACTGTCCCCACAATAGCAGTCAAGACACCCCCCAAATCAAATTCCCTGTTCAAATGATTCATTCATTCATTCATTTACCAACACAGGCACCTCCCTCAGGCCCCTTTTTATCTTATGGTTTTTTATTTGTGTTTAGGATTTATTTTTGTATTAACTGCCCCCCAATCCCATTAAATAACCCCCACAAAAATCTTCCCTTGTTCATCTGATTCTTTTTCCACACTCTTCCAACACAGACACTCTCATGCCCCTTTTAGACTATGACTTTGGGAAATAAAATAATATTTGCTATGTGTTGTGTGTAACTTCAATGTTCCCATTGATTTCAATGGAATGAGCTAGGCAAAAAGAGGGAAAAAGTGGAAAATCATCACTTTTCGTGGGAATTTTTCGCCAAGCGAAAAGTGCCATTTTTCACTGATTTCAGTTTGAGGCGAAAATTTTCGCCCATCCTTAGTGATGATCACTTTGTAATAATATTAATATGTTGTATTCATATGTTGTCACTCTTTTATTGCCCCTGAAATAAACCTATTTTTAACTTCTTCTAAATTGGGTTACATCAGTTTAAATATCAGACGCTTCCAGCTAGCATCTGTAAAATAAAGGTATTGCATGTTAGATTCCCAAAATGTAGTCCCAACCTTGCTGGTTTATTACACTTGTAGACTGCCTCTATAAGAAAAAGAAGTTTGACACAATCTCCCCAAAACTATTTAGAAGAAATTTTCCATAAACTCATTTGGGACAAAAAAGGACTTAAGATATATGGACACTACCTACATCACTTACATTTTGCAGACAATAATCCTGAAGAACTGGAAGAACGCATTGAAAAGCTACAACAGGAAAGCAAAACTTTTGGTCTGAAGATGAATATCGACAAAAAGTAAGTCATGTTTAACATATTTACCATACCAAGAATAATCACAGTAGATGGACATGAACTAGAAGAAGTTGATAAGTATGTTTACCTTGGACAGGAAATGTCAACAGATGGAAACACCAAGAAAGGATTTGAGCCATGAATAGAACTGGGATTGCAAACTTTTGGAAAACTTAGTAGTACTGTTTTAAAGAAAAATGCACCATTCTGCCTCAAGTGAAAGGTTTTTGACCAATGTGTCCTTGCAGTCCTTATGTACAGCTATGAAACATGGATACTGAATGCCAAAGCCATACAAAAACTTAAGGTTATTCAAAGACATATGGAGCAGCAAATTCATAACAAAAAGAGACCGAAAAATGTGTGCATGGATTCATCAGCAAACATAGGTCTTTGACATCATTGAAAGAGTAAAGCATGTGGAATGGAAATGGGCAGTTGAAACACATTTTGGAATGGATTCAACTTGATAATAAACACCCAAGGAGAAGACCAAAGTCAAGATGGGTAGATGAACTTACCAAATTTATTTGTACACAGTGGCAACAAAAGTCATAGGACAAAAGTTGTTGGAGGCTTTCTGAGGAGCCATTCATCCTGCAATGGATTGACAATGGCATGGTGATTATATATATATATATATATATATAATGTATACACATTCACACACAATTTCATTATTTATGCAGAACTAAAGAACTAATACTGTTAACTCTTTGAATACCAGATAGGTAGTTAACTGTGTATAGCAACCCTAGATTATTTTAGGCATTATTAGTCATACCTGTTAACAGTACATCATTTAGCCATTGCAATGCTGTAGATCAACCTAGATAGTTAAACTCAATAACAGATAAACAGACTTACATCACAGGCCTACTTATAGAACATTAATTACTGCATTATGGAATTGTTCCGGTGTGACAAAAACATCTGTTTCAGTGTATTGCCAAGTCTTAATCTGAGATTTGTGCCAGTCTTATTAATTAATTGCATTGTGTCCAAGTAACAAAAATGCTGTGTTTTTATCCTTTTGGTTACTGAAATATATTCAATGCAAATTAACACACAAGGGACTTAACGTGCTCTGAGATTTTTTTATGAGAAAACATCATATTCAGATGGCTTTACACTCCACTCTGTTTAATTATTGTTACATGTAAAAAAACTGAGTGAAATAACAGTTGATAACTTAAAAGTGCTATTCTGTGCAGCCCACAAGTTGTAAATATTAAGAGTTGTAAAGTAGGGCAAGTATCAACACAATTAAATATGAAACAAACTGCATTAAAACAAATGTCTCAATTTATTAAAGTTCTCTAAAATGCAAAATGTGACTAACCAGTAAAAATATCAAGCCATCAACTATACTGAAATTCGTCTTTGGAAAAACAAGGTTGTTATGTTTGGTTATACTGTAACTTTCAAAAAGCAGCTTTATAGTTCTTCCAAAAGAATCAAGGTTTCAAAATGTCTTTACTTCTTGAAGAACTGTTATTATTTTAGTCCTCTAAATTATATTGTATCACTTATTCATGGAGGTCTGGAGTAGGGAGGGAAGACTGGAGAAAGCCACAAAGACTTTAACTTTTCAGGTGGCTAACTTTAAAGGGATAGTAATGTTTCATAATAAAAGCAGCTCTAATTAATCATCATAGTATTTGGACTTTGGAGAGTGTTATTTCAATTCTGTCAGAGTTGTAGTTCAAGAGTAATTCAATGACAAAGTGTCCCCCTCCCGCCCATTTTACTGATGTAACACTTCTCAGCCACAGCAAAAGGGAGGTGCCCAGGTAGACTGCAGAGAGGGACAATCTTCAATTAAGATAAGGGAAAAAGCTAAAAAACTTGTCAAGGGGGGCAGGGCTTTCATTGTTTTCATAGGAAGAAGATTGTCCCTTGCTGTTATCTGTCTGGTCTATGGACTGCATTCCACATCTGAGAAGAGATAGCTTTCACTGGGTAAAAGGGGCAGGAGGGGGAAACTTTGCTTGTGAATATCTGTCAAACCATAAAGGTTTGAGCGATAAGACTTATATCGGTCTTCATGTTTTTTTAATGCCTACAAAATAAAATAAAGATAAAATGAAGTATTACTATCCCTTTAAAACTCACAAAATAATGGTAGAATATAAACTACCAGAAGACTCTCTAAAGGAACCAGAAAATGTTCAGGAAGGAATCAATTTCAAGAGAACTGGCTGAGAACAAATAATTTGTACCAGAGAAAGCTGAAGGAATGGAAGTGAGAACAAGAATAATGGGACTCTATTTGGAGATATCTTCTTCGTCAACTATACATGGACTTGACAGAGCATACTACCTGTTTTAATATATTTCAAGCCATTTTGGTAAGTAATTAAAACAAAATAATTATTGGAAAAGAGAGCACCTGACCTGTCAAGTTATTTATCAGTGTCAACTTTTAATATCTTAAAATACAGATAATCCCTTTAATTTGTGCCCAAACACAAAGAGGCAGCAATATAAACTGTATCCCCACTGTAGGATATAAATAACAAAAATAATGTATATTAAAAAATGTTTGAAGTGATTATGTAAAAAATAGGTCAAAGGAAAATACACTTTGGACTTTTTATGAATATATTTATTATATGCAAGAGAATGTATAAAATTGGATCAATATCAAAAATATTCAAACACTAGAACTACATAAATTTAGTACAACATACTACAAAGAGTGGTAGTAAATGGCAAGTTCTCCAGTTGGATAAAAGTGATAAGTGGAGTACCTCAGGGATCTGTCCTGGGTCCTCTTCTTTTTAATTTGTTTATTATTGACCTCCCAGAGGGCATAGGGAGCCATGTATCAGTGTTTGCCGATGACATAAAATTAAGTAAGGTAATAAAGTCTGAACTGGATGTGTCTTCATTACAAGAGGATTTGGACAAATTGAGTAACTGGGCAGGCAAGTGGCAAATGAGAATCAATATAGACAAGTGTAAATTTATGCATTTTGGGTATAATAATAAAAATGCAACATATAGTTTAAATGGTGTTTCTCTGGGGAAATCTACAAATGAAAAGGATTTGGGAGTAATGGTAGACAATAGACTTAGCAGTAGCATGCAGTGCCAACTGGCAGCTGCAAAGGCCAATAAGATATTGGCATGTATTAAAAGGGGTATTGACTCAAGGGAGGAAGATATAATTATGCCTCTTTACAGGTCCATGGTAAGACCCCACTTAGAATATGCTGTTCAATTCTGGGCGCCCTTTCTGAAAAAGGACATTATGGAACTAGAAAGAGTGCAGAGGAGGGATACAAAACTAGTAAGGGGAATGGAGAGTTTTAGTTATGAAGAAAGGCTAGAAAAGTTAAACTTGTACACACTAGAGAAACGTTGTCTTAGAGGGGATATGATAACACTATATAAATATGTTCAGGGCCCATACAAAGGGCTCTCCAAAGACCTGTTCATTAACAGAACAGTACATAGGACAAGGGGCCACCCGCTTAGACTTGAGGAAAGGAGTTTTAATCTACAACAACAGAAGGGTTTCTTTACAGTAAGGACAATAAAGGTATGGAATTCACTGCCTGAGGAGGTGGTGCTATCGAAAAATTAGATGCCTTTAAAAGGGGCCTGGATACTTATTTAAAAGAGCATAACATAGAGGGCTATGTACGTTAGTATTGGGATGAATATTTAGTTGGGGCTTGTTGATCCAGGGAGAAATCTGATTGCCATTTGGAATCAAGAAGGAATTTCCCCCCCCCATTCAAGTCAGAATTTTAAATTTCTAATTGAGGGTTTTTTTTGCCTTCTTTTGGATCAACGATGGTAAACAGGAATAGGAAAAGGTTGAACTAGATGGACGCAAGTCTTTTTTCAACATAAATTACTATGTTACTATGTTACTATATCTGTGAATCTGAACCCATCGACTGGCGCCACTAAAATAATATGTTGGAGGGTGAGCCTTCACAAAAATAGTAGAATATAAACATATACAAACAATCTCCAATTAATAATCTGAGATGCGTGTTCCTGGTGCAACCCGCAGGTATGACACAGTTCTCACCTAAAGGATGACCTGGGAAACACTGCCTACGTGGTCCTGCAACAATATCTTGTTATCAGTGAGAATAGTAATGGATAATGATGTTCCCTCCAGTGATGCATCCATTCTTCCACAGAAACTCTTGTTTACCAATGTCATTCTTTCTTTTGTCTAGTGAAAAACACACATGGGCTAAACTTGCCCTGAAATTACTGTTGTTGGGAGTGAACAGCTCTAGTTCAAATATCAGACGTAGCATCTTCCATAGTAAAGAACTTGGAAGGGTCAGGCTATACCTGCATGAAAAGAAAGGTAGCCAATCTCTTGGTATTAGCACTTTTCTAAGAGCAGTAATTGGTGCACTAGATTCAGAAATTTCTGAAAAACTGACTATAGAAGTTGGAGAACCTCCTTTGGATCAGCTTAAGAGTGGTTGTAAACTGTAAATCCAGTGCTGCTTACACTTAAGTGATCATGCTGAATTAGCCAACAAAGGAAATTCCTTGAAGCTCAAATTAACACGTCTCCAGCTTAAAATAGTAATGATCATGCAGCTGATACAAGAATAATATTTGTTTGATGCAGGGAGAGTGGTTATCAAACATTTGATTATCATTCAAGTTAAGAACATTAAAGGAGTATGGATGATCCTGATCAGTTTCATTTAATTTGCTATGGAACATACTTGAGACATTATAGAGCCAGAAAGACATTACCAAGTGTTTTTAGGGTCCAACTCAAGTGTTAGGCTGGACCTGTATTTGTGGGAGGGACCAGTAGCACTATAAATAACATTAATAACATTACATTAATTCTCCAGAACATCTTCCTTATTTTAAATATACCCCATAGTCGCAGCTGCCGCATTATGGGGACATAAATGGTCAGGCCAAGCAATCACATTCTTCACAGACAATCAAGCTAGAGCACTCATCATATCTAATGGCTGCTCATAATCCCCCAACATCATGCTATTTCTCAGAAAAATTACTTGGCTCTCTATGTATTACAAATTTTTCATCCACACATCTTTCATCACAGGTCACTTAAATACATCTGCTGATGCCCTCTCATGTTTCAACTTACAGGTCTTTTTCCAGAACTCACCATCAGCCAACCCAACACCAAGCCATCCTCCACCATTCAACGATCTCATAAATCATCTACTTGCTACAGCATCTTCAATTATGGATAAAGCATTAGCTAGCAATACCAAGAAAACGTACTCCAAAGCCTGGCAAACATTCCTATAATTTATAACACATACCAAACTCATCAACCTTTTAGACCCCAACACAATACTAGCCTTCAGCACACACTGTCACTCCAATCTGCAACAATCACCACACACCATTAAAACTTACTTGGCAGGCACTGAACATTACCTCACACTCAGATTCCCTCTCAAACTATCCATAACATCATATTATAACGTCAAATTGTTCATAAAAGCCATCACCAAATTACCACATAACACCACCACGGCACGCAAATCTATCTCAGGACCCATATTCCAAAATTTATACTCTCAACTTACCAAATCACCAGACACATTCCACAATACAATTCTCCTGGCAGCAATCGGCTTAGCTTTTTTGGCTTTTTAAGACCAGGAGAATTTCTAGCAAAAAATATGACATCCAAATCACTCACCAAAGACCAACTCATGCACAAAACTAACCACTTTATTCTACACCTATTACACTCAAAAACAGACCAATTCAAGCAAGGCTGATACATACCTATTTATTCAACACAAGATTCATTCTGTCCTTATTCAGCACTATTGCAACTTATAACATTAAACACAAACCAAACCAGAGTCCTCTCCTACCAAGTGAATCATGTCCACTAACCATAGCTTCCTTTTCAATAAACATCCGATACTGCCTCAAAATGTTAGGATATAACCCCAACCATTACTCAGGCCATTCCTTCAGAATAGGAGCTGCATCAGCAGCTTCCAAAAACCAAGTACCTCCACACATCATCCAAAAAGTAGGCCATTGGAAATCCTCCTGCTTCACCAGATATATTCCAGAACCCACTCAAGAAATATGCTCCACTTTATCATCACTCTCCCATTAATGTCATCTTTGCACTAACCAATAAAGCCTTTACCTTTTGACCTCTAATTGGCTTGCCTCATCTTTCTTTCTACCAGGCTACGAAAGCCAAGGTTAATCCGCACCTCTATATCATATATAACTGGGTACAGGCCCTGTCCACAAGTGTTAGGCTGGGCTTGTATTTGTGGGAGGGGCCGGTAGCACTATAAATAACAGCCCAAAACCCCCATTCAGGGCTTGAATCCTTTGAGCCCCACCTCAAATACCCACCCTTAAAACAATTACTTCCTTTATGCAGCCCTCTAATTGTCTTTCCTTATTGTTCTTTCTACCAGGCTACGCAAGCCAACGTTAAACCGCACCTCTATATCATATATAACTGTCTATATGCCCTGACCACAAGTGTAGAAAATTGTCTTCCATTCATTTTTAACAAATGTTGTTGAAGTTGACAAAGGTCATGAGTCCTGAAGGGGGTGTCTATTGAGTTAAGATCTAATTTTGTTCAGGTCACTGTAAACAACAGAGATCCTCAAGGAAGCATTTCCTATTTACAAAGAAATCCCCCACGCACCAGATATTGAGGTGGATTTATGAATAAACATGTGTAATAAGTTATACAGGATTTACTCCTTCATGTCTACAGGACAGAAAGATGATAGGTGAGATCCCAAGAAGGTTTGGCTGTAGGTGGGAGGTGGATGCACCACACATATGCTTTATGAGGAGATACAGTCTTAGAAAAAATAAAACCTTGTTTAGAGGACCCCAGGAGAAGGCTTATATCTCTTAGGACATGGAAAAAAAGAACCCTAAGGAGATATTCTTCCAAAAACCGAAATAAACTGGGGGTTGTACCAAATGTTTCTGATTAAACAAAGACAATTTAGAAGACTTCCATGATGTACTCCTAAGAATCAGCCTTCTTCCATGAATGTCTTTGACAGCTAAGGGATTCTTTTAATGAAGAATTACGGTGTGTGTCGTGGGAAGGAGAAAATGCATACATTTCCCGTTGCTCTGGAATACTGAAAAGCCTCAGAGAAAATAGAAGGTTGAATGCTGGAGACATGGACTAGCCAAACAATTGGAGTGATGGGGGTGGGGGAGGAGAGGAATATCAGATCTACCCATCCAAACCTTTATATTTTTGAGAAAGGTTCACATTTCTTGGTCTGGTGCCAAATGTTCCTTAACTCCTTGGATGCAATACAGGATTGGTGTCGCAGGGTGACTTTGGAATAACAAGACTGACAAGTACAGATACAGTAAAAGAAATATCTTTATTGAAAAATAGAACAGCATAAAATAGATAGCACTTCCCTAACCCTCACTGGACCAGGTGTAAGGACAGTGTCTGGGCACTTCCCCAACCCTCACTAGACAGGTAAGGGTCAAGCACAGGATCACCCAACTGCAAGGAGGTAAATACCACTCTGACTGAAGGCAAAAACTAGTAGCAGTGATGGTAGTACCTACTAGTACAGGAGCAGGTGTAAAGCCCCTGGGAACAGAGGAAAATTCCCCAAATATGTTAGGGTGGTTGAGCTCAGAGACAGAATTCCCTAGAACACTAGGGTAAACCAGCAGGCAGCAGTGAATAGGAATCCCTAGGGTAACCGAACAGGCAGTGTTGACTGATATTCCCTAGAATGCTAGGGTAACTGAACAGGCAGTGGTGACTGAGACTCCCTTGAACGTTAGGATAGCCGAACAGGCAGCGGTGACTGTGAGGCCCTAGCACGCTAGGGTACCATTGGCGCAGAGCGGAGAAAACAAAAATGCCAGTGGCACAGACTGACAGAAACTGAG
Organism: Rhinophrynus dorsalis; assembly: GCA_037306005.1. NCBI lineage: Eukaryota > Metazoa > Chordata > Amphibia > Anura > Rhinophrynidae > Rhinophrynus > Rhinophrynus dorsalis. The sequence goes on from CM074724.1 coordinate 271,983,118, forward strand.
CACCGCTCGAATGAAGGAGCGCAAGTGGAGACAATAGGCCACGGGTAATAAGGATCGCAGTCAACCGGAGCCAGGTCAGTGCAGAGCAGGTAGTCAGCCAGAGCCAGGTGTCAAACTGGAGCGGGTAGTCAGCCAGAGCCAGGAGTCAAACAGGAGCGGTAGTCAGCCAGAGCCAGGAGTCTAACCGGAGGGGGAGATACACAAAATCTTAGTGGGCTGCTGTAGATAAGATTTCTGACAGTTACCTGAGCAAGATATAGTGTCACAGGTTTTCCAGTCCATTCTGGGGTTGTGTCTGGAGCCAAGGAAACCCCAGAATGACTGCTTAATGTGGAGACTGAATGACTTGAAATTGTAGGGTCTCCACATGGAGAGCTCCTACTCTGAGACACAGCGGACAGGTCTCATGTGTAACGTGGGATGGTACTAGAGGTCTACCATCGATCGCCTCCACAGCCAATGGAGAAACTCGAGGCACCAAGGGAATATTATGCTGTTTAGCAAATTAGCCATCAATAAAGTAGCCTGCAGCTCCTGAATCAATCAGGGCTGGAGTCTCAACAGAGGAAGCTGCCCAAGAGATTGCCACCTGTGGGATGAGCTTGTTCTGTTCTGGGTCTAGGGACTGATTTACGCCACCTAGGATTTGTCCCCTCAAGGATCCTAGGTGCGTGCGTTTTCCGGACGTACTGGGCAGGTCTGTAACATATGTCCAGCCTTACTGCAGGTATAGACCTTCTCTATGACGGAAAGACTGCTCCTCCCTGGACAGCCGTGTGAAACCAACTTGCATGAGCTCCACCCTACTGACCTCAGTACTAGGTGGCTTGGGAGGTGAGGGAGGCATGGGTGGAAACTCCCAGTTATTCTCCATTCGAGACTCAAGCCTAAGCTTGTGGTTCTTTGGATCTTTCTCTAATACGGGTATAAAACAGTACGGCAAAGGAGATAAACTAATCTAGATCCTCTGGCAGATCACAGGCTGCCATCTGATCTTTAATGATATCACTGAGCCCTTGTGAGAAGGCTGCCACCAACGCCTCATTGTTCCAGTCTACCTCTGCCGCTAGTGTACGAAATTCAATAGTGTATTCTGCTACTGTACGGACGCTCTGACGGATGGTCATTAGTTTTTTTGCGGAAGAGGTTGCTGGGCCTGGAACATCAAATACTTTATGGAACGCATCAACGAATTCAGTAAAGTTTGACCTTATGGGTTTAGCCATCTCCAACAACAGGTTGGCCCATGCCAATGCTCTGCCAAGGAACAAGGAAATCAACAAGGAAATCATGAAGCCCACCTTGCTTCTTTCACTCTGGAAAGCATTAGGTACCAGTTCCAACAACATTTTGAGCTGATTTATGAATCCACGACACAGCATGGATTCCCCATCATATCTAAGAGGGAGTGGAGCGGCTCCGGACAACCCTCTACAACTTGTGTTTTCCACCTGAGTGGTTACTACCAATGCCAAAACAGAGGAGGCCACCGGAAGTTGTGCAGGCTTATCAAGATGCACTGTATGGTTTAGGAGTGTCTGCATCGCGATAGACAACTGGTTAATACATTGTTCCTGAATATCCATTCTGGAAAGGATATTAGGCAACTGTTGGCTACCAGTATCTGTACATTTAGAGTTCCTGGTCCTTTCGTTTTGTCATGGGGTGACTTTGGAATAACAACACTGACAAGTACAGATACAGTAATATAAATATCTTTAGTGAGAAATAGAACAGCATAAAATAGATAGTAGTTTCTCAACCCTCACTGGACCAGGTGTAAGGTAAGGGTCAAGCACAGGATCACCCAACTGCAAGGAGGTAAATACCACTCTGACTGAAGGCAAAAACTAGTAGCAGTGATGGTAGTAGCTACTAGTACAGGAGCAGGTATAAAGCCCCTGGGAACAGAGGGAATTCCCCAAATATGTTAGGGTGGTTGACCTCAGAGACAGAATTCCCTAGAATGCTAGGGTAAACCAGCAAGCAGCAGTGAATAGGAATCCCTAGAAAGTTGGGTAACTGAACAGGCAGTGGTGACTGATATTCCCTAGAATTCTAGGGTAACTGAACAGGCAGTGCTGACTGAGACTCCCTAGAATGCTATGGTAGCCGAACAGGCAGTGATAACGGAGTCTCCCTAGAACACTAGGGTAGCTGAACAGGCAATGGTGACTGATATTCCCTAGAACGCTAGGGTAACTGAACAGGCAGTGGTGACTGAGACTCCCTAGAACTCTAGGGTAGCTGAACAGGCAGTGGTGACTGATATTCCATAGAACGCTAGGGTAACTGAACAGGCAGTGCTGACTGAGACTCCCTAGAATGCTAGGGTAGCCGAACAGGCAACAATGACTGTAAGGCCCTAGCACGCTAGGGTAGCCAGTGGCACAGAGAGGAGAAAGTGAGAATGCCAGTGACATGGACTGACACAAACTGAGCACCACTTGAATGAAGGAGCACAAGTGGAGACAGTAGGCCACTGGTAATAAGGATTGAAGTCAACCAGAGCCAGGTCAGTATGGAGCGGATAGCCAGCCAGAGCCAGGAGTCAAACTGGAGTGGGTAGTCAGCCAGAGCCAGGAGTTAAACCGGAGTGGGAAGTCAGAGCAAATGCAGGCCAATCAGAAGGCAGAATCTGAAAGAACTTTAAGAAGGATAAAACAGGAAGCAAAAGCATGCAAGTACAAGCAATATGGACTGCACGGACACACACGAAGATGTACAAAAGGAAGCAACCACATTGGAAAATAAAGAAGGATGTATATGATAAGGTATGTGATACCAGTAGGTTAAAACAAGTGAACAACTGCTCTATGTCAGGCAAACCATTTTGAATTAGATTAAGAATATGACTATGCACAATGGATGGTTGACATGTCAGTTGGCATGCATTCTGACATCAGTATCCAGAAAAATTATGGGCTTGTAAAGACACTTCAGTGTGGGCTTCCTATAATGACCACAGGAATGGACAATAAATGATGACCTCATACCATACATATTCATGTTTTTCTGTACATACGTCTTTCCTAAGTTCTTTCAGTGAATGATATGAATATGCTACAAGCTTTCATTCCAGCTGGTAGTCTGCTGTTCTCAAAAGCAGAACAGGGATTTGATAGAAACTGTCTGTGCTTTCATATATAGTAATAACTGAACATATCAAGACAGCACTCAAGGGACCTTAACCAAAGGAATCAATCTGTATGATAGCAATAAGAAGACCAGCATAAAAAATGGGACAATGTCATTATTATTTTATTACTTCTTCTCACTTTATATTATATTATTATATTTTGGTGGCACAATTGGACACTTAACACTTTGAGTGCCAGAGGGGTACACAAAGCATTACAGAGCAATGCATTGCATACCCCTCTAGCACTTAAAGGGTTAATGCTAATTATCTCTCCCTATGCTAAGTTGTTCTGTTTAAGGTGAATCTTATTACTCATTTTCCTATAATAAATTACCCTAGTATGAGGCTGTAGCCTAGATTCATTTAAAGTGCAGTGTGTGTGATTACATTGGCCAAGCACAGAAGCAAATGGTCATAATGTTGCAGGCTGTGCCATCAGCAAAAAAGGTTAATTTCTCAAAATATTTTGACATAGCAAACAAATGGCTAGCACAACACTGAGGCTATTTTTTTATTGAAATCCTTTTAAAATTAACAAAATATCTTAGGGTGACTGGTCCACTTTAATGGCCTGATTGGTCTTCTGGCCCTTAAAGTGTTAAATCTCTGTGCAGCGAGTCAAACAGTACACCAGATTAATTAGATCAATTGCAATAGGCAAGAACTTTACAGGCAGAACATACGAGTAAAATCAATTATTGTTTCTGTATTTTACAATTCCCTTTCCTTATCAATTACATTTGACTCTGATCAAAAGAAAATCCCTAATCCTACCAAGTGTATTGTAGATTGAAAGAAAGTCTGTCTAAATAGCTTGTGTATTCCCTACTTTATTTTACGGTTTTGCATTATCAAGTGACTTTTCTGAAGCACACTCTCTAGAACAGCACACTGGATTTTTATCAATTTTTTCCCTGGGGAAGTCACCCTCAACACACTAGCCCCATCCAAGGCATCATTGAGATCAACTCTTTCCTGGTAGATAAAATACCTTCAACCTAAAACATGAAAATATAAATTAGATCTAAGATGGGTATAACTGGAACACATACAGTTAAAATGCTAAAAATAATCATCCATATATCAGGGTGAGTGTCTGTTGCAAAGACATTGGGATTGTGCTGGGCACATCTTAGCCTTGTGGTTATGGCCTGCATGAGGCCATCCTGAAAATTTGGAGAAAAAAGTGGTTATCTGCTGTGCCTAATGAAAAATCAGGTCATGACAAAACAGGGTTCGGGGAGCTTTCTCCCAATGGAAGAATCTCTCACAGCCTGGTAAATGCAGGACCTCACTGCATAACAATGAGGTTGATGTATTAATACTGGTATAATAGTACATAAGTATCACTAGTACATACTTATAAAACAGGGTGACCAGACCTCACCTTTAACCTGGGAAGCATATGAAAAATGCATACTGTAGGGCTGCTTTGAGTTTAGTGCAGTCCTAAAATGTGCCTATTTCCTATGTGTGCTTGGGTAAAGGTGAGTTCTTGTCACCCTATTATAAAAGCAAACCAGATGCACCATAGGGGACAAATAAGAATTCCTTAATCCCCCTGTTCTTGAATAGAGCTTTTTACCGGCTCCCATGTTCAATGCATTGTGAAGCGACACATTGGAAACCTGTTTAGAATTGAAGGCATTAAAAGCCCACTTTAATTTAATAGGAATTTTTATTTGTCCCTATGGTGAATTGATTTACTCTGGAATAACTAAAATTTGCTTTTATAAATATGGGACATAGGGAGAGATTTATAAAAAAAAATCATTTTTGATTTATCAGGTCTGATTTATAAGTGAGTAAGGGCATCATTATAATATGGCGTTAGTAATCTGATGTTAATGTCTGGATTGCTTAAGAACAGATTATTCCTGCCCTTAAGATTCTGGTGAAAATTCTGTCATAACATTGTTGCAGTTAGTGACATTTCTTTATAAGTTCACAGAGCCAGAATGTTCACCATCTCTACCATTACATCACCCAAAAAACAACTATTTGGCGTTAAGGTTTCTAAAACTGACAGAATGTTCTTTTTGAAAGCCATTTTTCATATCGCCAGTTTTATACATCACCTCTATAGTCTTTTGCTGCAAGAAGTATGATTTAGTGTCCAGTCTTGACTAAAGTTATTATAGATTAATGAAACTGCCCTGATTCTTCTAGAATGCTTTAGCACAAACAGCAGAGGGACAGAAGGAAGTGGATACAAGATAACAGAGTGCAGAGGAGTGTAGAAAAAGGAGACTGGGACAACAGAGAGTGAGGGAGTAAGTGGAGGCTAGAGGGCTGGAATGAATAGAGGGAAAAGGGCAGAGTAAGAGAACGGGAGATAGAAGTAAGTTGAAGAGATGAAAGGAGGTGATAAAGCCAAGGACATAAAATGGTAAGTGGGCCAAAGACATGGAAGGATGGGAGCTGGACAAGGACATAGAAGGGAAGGGACTGAAGAGGAGGGGAGTGGCATGGTAGAAATGGAATGGAGGGGAGCAGGCCAAAGGAGATGGAAAGGGGGGAGTGTGTTAAAGATGATATAAAGAATGGAAGCATACCAGAGGAAATGAAAGAGAGGAGATAGAAAGGAAGAGAGTGGGTTGAAGAAGATGGAAGGGAGGGTGATGAGCTGGAGCAGTTAGACAGAAGGGGAATTAGATGAAGAAGATGGAAGGGAGGGTAGTGGGGTAGAGGAGATAGAAAGGAGGGGAGTGGGCTGGAGAAGATGGGAGGGTAGTGGTATAGAGGAGATAGAAAGGAGGGAGTTAGCTAAAGGAAATGGAAGAGAGGGTATTGGGCTGGAGGAGATATAAAGGAGAGGAGTAGGCTGGAGGAGATGGAAGAGAGGGTATTGGGCTGGAGGAGATATAAAGGAGAGGAGTAGGCTGGAGGAGATGGAAGAGAGGGTATTGGGCTGGAGGAGATATAAAGGAGAGGAGTAGGCTGGAGGAGATATAAAGGAGAGGAGTAGGCTGGAGGAGATATAAAGGAGAGGAGTAAGCTGGAGGAGATGGAATGCAAGGGAGTGAGCCAAGGGGAGTGGGCTTTGGACAAAGAAGAAGACACTGCTAATTAGCTGATAGTAAGTGGTTGTAGGGTTGAAGAAATCCCTACCTTGCCCAAATTAACATGTATTGAAATATGTCTAGTGGACCTCTTTTTTTTAAGGAAACAGAAATGAAACCACTGTTTTACATGATGTGTAATATAAAAGAATGTAAAAGAGTCATTTTACTCATCCCTGAAAGTGATATGGAATTTACCTAGTGCACTTTTCTCTTGAAGCAGCAGATTCAGAATGATTACATCTCTCAGAAAGTCACAACAAGCATCCCCTGTCTTAGATAATTACAGACACACACTTTAAGTGAATTAATCCTTTTGACTTCTTTATTATTTCCGCTCACCGGAGAGCAGTCTCTCTGTGTATCTCTAGGTACTTCCCAGCAGTTTTTAGTGTTGAGGCTATAAATAGTATAGCATTAGCTGCCTTTGCTCCATTTCACCTGTCCTTGTGCATTGAGACTGGACCCAAACTGGCACACCTACCTGTGTCTTTCAAGGGCATACCACAGAGCCCCGCTGGTAGAAACTACTGCAGGAATTAGACTGTGATTTCTTACATTTAGAAAAATATCATGACTAAAAAGGGGGAGGATGAATATGATTCTGCATTAAAATAGGAAATGGACTTGATTTACCAATACTGTCCATCACATTAATATAATTTTTAACCCTTTGAGTGTCAGAGGGGTACATCATGCATTGCAAAGCAATGTGTTGCATAATCCTCTGGCGCTCAAAGGGTAAAACTGAAAAAATCTTCTTAATGCCTTCTGCAGTAGGGAAGTGTATGGGCATTGTGGGGTATTCTATTCTATGGCCGATGTTCCTTCGCACCTTTTTTTAACTCCATAAACTAACAAGTTGCAGAGGAATTTGCAATAACTTTATTTCAGTTAGCTGCTCACACAATGGAGAGGAGTTCAGAGTTGGTTCATATTAACAAGGATGGACTGTGTGTGCCAATATGTGCTAAAAGGATAATGTTCTCTTTGTATATCCGAAGTGCAGCAGAAGTTAGAGTGTAGAAGATGACCTACATTCCACAAGGAAAGATGGTGTACTAAGAAGACACACATCAACAAACCAGCCGTACCATAGGGGAAAAATAAAAAAAAAATCCTCTTACTGATTTAAATGGGGCTTTTAAAGTGGACCTGTCACATTGAATTTTTTTTTTTTGCATATCTGAAAACATCTTTCAAAACTGCGCCTGTGTCATGTTAACCGTAAGTGCAGCAGATGTATAATTTCAGAAATATTCACACTTTAATTTTAGGGAAAGTGAAAAACTCCTGATGAAGCACAGAGATTTATTAGCATATGAAAAATCTCTAAAAACCTTCATTAGCATATGAAACATCATTGAAAAGCTTAATTGCCATATGAACTGTCCCTAGCACTGGGTGGATAGCATACTTAGCATATATTACAATATGGCACTAAGCATTAACTGTACATTTGATGGTCTTTTGGCTTACATGGCACATGTATCATGATTATAGGTCCACTTTAATCACTTCAGTGCTAGCTGGAAACTCCATCTGATGTGCACATAGAAGCTGCCATCCATGTTGGCTAATGTAATAGATGCAGCCTGCAGCTGAAGTGTATAAAAGCAAATGGCATGGATTCAGATTCCAGGAGGATCTTGTCTGACTAAGGAAGGCTGATGTACTAAGAAGAACTGGAACAATTCTTCATCACAAGAGGAATATGACATTTCCAATTGATTTAAATGGGTCTTTTAACCATTAGACATGTCTCCAGTGTTTTGTTTCTCACACATTGCAGGCTGCTTTAGCTTAAAGAAGTTAAACACATAATTTATATGAATGGGAATTTTAATTTATCCCACTGTGGTATAGTTGGTTTGTTCCAGAATTCAAATGTTTCTTAGTACATCAGGATATATTTAGTTCTGTCAGTATAGATAGACATTTGCAAGCAAGATATGTTCATGCCCTATAGAGCTTACAATGTGAATTTCATGCCTAAGGCATAAAAACATAACATGACTTTCATAGGGTTACAAGGAGAGGTCACTGGTCCTACCAACTTCAAAGGCAGATGTATTAACACTCAGCTAAAAAGAGAAATGATTGCATTGTTTTCATTAACCCCTTAGCTATTATTTTGATAGCATTGTGCAGCCTCTAGAAAATTCATAGGCAACGTGACACCCTCCAACTGTTGCTTGATGTGGGCCAAGGGTATTTTCTGTGCCAGGAAACAGTGGATGAGACTGGGGTGGGGTCATGTTTGGAGTGGGTGTGTGGCAATAGATGGAGCTAAGGGCACCGAGAGTGCCATGCTTAGCAGTACCTGGAATATAAATCTGGCCCTGATTTTTAGCCCATGTGGTAGCCAAATTTCTGGTAAATATTCTGTTGCATTCTATTGGAAAGGTGAGTGACTGACTAAAAGTCTCCACAAAATATTATAGTAATGCTGAATCACTACCTGCTAGTTTGATCATTCAGGAAGTAAGTTCTCAGGATTTTTGTCCTGAACCATTTTAACGTCTGAATAAAACAGTGGGAGTACTCTTGTTTTATTCAGCAAGAAAAGCCCTATACCTCATAGGTTTTTATACAAAAGAAAAAAGTTTACTGCTCCTTTAATTTAAATATTATATGTCAAATGCTGACAAAAGCACTGTATTTGTTCCATGGAGTGACAATAACTCAAAAATGTAGCAGCTGGAAATCAAAGTCTTTTTATGTTGACTACTAGCAAGAGATTACATCTGTACTCATTTAAGATAAGCTGCTTGCACTCCAAGTGTGCTTCCAATTCTGACTGTAGTTTGAGGCCAATCTACATCTTTTTTATCCAGATTCAAAAGATTTATTCTGGCTTCAATCTACTTCCATAGTGGGAAAGTAAAAGCATATATCTTGATTATACTTTGTTCTGTATTTTTTATCACATCTGTTTTGAAAAGAACTGCTAATTGCTGAAGAGCTGAATAGAAATGAAAAATGAAATCTATGTTATATATATATATATATATATATATATATATGAAATGTAGGGGGTGGTAGCCTAGGTGTACATTCCCAGAACTGAGTATCACATAAAAGTAAAAATGGAGGGCAGCACCTGTGGGACTTACAGTCATTTATTAGGCAAAGAAATGGTCAAGGATAATGGTCAATGTTTCGGTCAACAGACCTTTATCAAGACAACTGTGTACAGCAAAATAATATTTTTAAAGGCTAGCTACTCACCTGCAGGGTGCAAAAAAGAGGCTAGTGACATCATCATCTGCAGCCAGAAGTTTTACTCATACTTAAAATAAATGAACCAAAAACTAGGCAGCACTTAAAATATAACAACAACCAATATAGCAATAAATTGAGTGTAGTGTATACAGGAGAAGAGAGGAGAAAAAAAGTTGTAAAAGATGAAATAATGAAGAAAAACATAATATTACTAGCAATGGTTGCCTGCTCATACCGATACTCCCAAAGGGGCACCAGCACATTGAAATGCCTCAGGTTCCATTATAATGAAGGGGAAAAGCTTGAAAATGGAAAAGCTGAAAAACAATGGTAATTACAGAAAAAAGCAAATTGTGAGGACAACCATGTGTGCATGTGGGGGGTCTGACAAGGGACTCCAGCATATTGTAATGCATGGTGCATGATGCAAATGGCAAAAAAAGTTGCAGCACAATAGGGAATTAAGAAAAGAATAAAATCAAGCCATCCAAACTGTGGGGTAAAGTGAGTGCAAAGAGCTCTGTAAATGATCTGTCAGAAACACTACTGATCACACACACACACAGGGCTACCCCATCAGGTCAATCGTAGTGCTAGGCAATCAGGTATATGAGTATAATGGGGATAAGGATCCACAGAACTGAGTATCACATACAAGAACAAAAGGAGGATAGCAACTGTGAGACTTATCATAGAGTCTTTTATTAGGTAAATAAATGGGCAAGGATAATGGTCAACATTTCGGTCGACAGACCTTTTATGTGATTATCATGGTTCCCGTGATCTTGCTGTCACTCTCTGCTGTGGTGCACTCCCATTGGCGGAGCTTGTTTAGCCCTCACAGTGTGGCCTTCATATACCGGGTCTCTGCGTTCCTGTGTACCTACTTGGCCCGTCTGACTATTCTTGTTCGTTCCTGCTCTGTGATTGACCCGGCTTGGCTGACGTTCCTGCTCCGTGACCTGATTCCGGTGTTCCTGTCGTCCTGAGAGTTTCCTGCGAGATCCTGATTCTCTGTCCCTGGCGACATTTTGAACTGTAAAGTACAGTTCTGTGCAGACCGATCATCCACTTAACCCTTGCAGAGCTTGTTGCCTCCAATACTGAGCCTGTCCGTTAAACACTTGCTGAGCACCGTTGCCTCCACTGCTGAGCCTGTCTGTTAACACTTGCAGAGCTTGTTGCCTCCGTTACTGAGCCTGTCCGTTAACACTTGCTGTGCTTGTTGCCTCCGATACTGAGCCTGTCCGTTAACACTTGCTGAGCTTGTTGCCTCTGATACTGAGCCTGTCCGTTAACACTTGCTGAGCTTGTTGCCTCCGATACTGAGCCTGTCCGTTAACACTTGCTGAGCTTGTTGCCTCCATTACCAAGCCTGTCCATTAGCACTTGCAGAGCATTTGTGGCCTCCGTTAACTTCCATCTTACACCTTACGAGCACAGGGTAGCAGTTGTCACACCGCGTGGTGCTATTGGGCGATACCATTCAGCTCTTGCAGTGTTTGTGACTCCATTAACGCACCGGAAGGGTGCTATTGGCTCTGGTCCCATTCAGCTCTTGCAGTGTTTGTGACTCCGTTACCACACCGGAAGGATGCTATTGGCTCTGGTCCCATTCAGCTCTCGCAGTGTTAGTGACTCCGTTACCGCACCGGTAGGGTGCTTTTGGCTCTAGTTCCATTCAGCTCTTGCAGAAGTGTTGGGTATCTCGCTTATCGTCTGTCCTTGGAGTGTTTCAGCTCTGCCTCACTGCTAAGGTGCTTCCTACCTCGCACCACAGTCTCTTGATGCTCTTACCATCTACTGGGCATTGTCTAAACTCACCACAACAGAGACTGATTACTTGCATTGGACTTTAACCCTTGTGCTACTATTGTTTCTTTGTATATGACAGTATTCCTCCTAATCCATACTGTGCCTGCAAAGACATCCATTATCTATATCCATATACGTGTCATTACCTATTTTAGCCCTTAGGGTGCAGTGTTCCTTGTTTCTCTCAATAAAACTGTGTTTTATTCTAACCTCTGGTCTGAGTGTCTTACAAAACCGTTACCGTGATACTCAGTTCTGGGAATGTGCATCTGGGCATTTACACAGCTGGAGTGAGTGTTACCACTCCCTACCTATATTCTAAAGATGATATATTGTACGTAAGGGCCATGACCTCAGACAGTAAAGGTGAAGGTAATACACAGAACTTCCACTGGAGGATGGATGTGCATGAGCAACGCTTGGACCAGTTGGCACTGGCTATGCAGACGTTACTGGAATGTACGGTACTCCTTGACTAACTTAATCAGAATCCAGTAGTCCCCCCAGTTCCGACACCGGATAATCATTCTGGGTTGCCTGCTGCTCCCCCCAGAAGCCTAACGTAGGCGGCGCCATTACCATTGAGATACGATGGCGAACCTACCCTATGCAGGGGGTTTATCAATCAATTAGAGATATTCTTGGAATTGACGCCTCATGCTTTTCCTAATGACCGTAGCAAGGTTGGGTTCATGATATCATTATTAACGGGCAAAGCTCTGGCATGGGCTAATCCCTTGTGGGAGAACGCTAAACCCTGCACTCAGAACTTCAGCGAGTTCATAATGAAGTTCCGTAGAGTGTTTGAGGTACCTGGCAGAGCCGCCACTGCTGCCAAAAGATTGATGGAGATACAAATGGGCGATCGTACAGTGGGCGATTATGCCATAGAATTTCGGACATTGGCAGCAGAGGTGGAATGGAATAACGAGAGCGCTAGTGGCAGCCTTTGCTCAGGGGTTGTCTGACTCCATCAAAGATGAAATAGCTGCCAGAGATGTACCCAGTGACTTAGATGAATAAATCGATTATGTCATGCTTATTGACGCTCGTATCCGTGAAAGGCGCCTGGCTAGAAAGGCGAAATCCAGAAGCTATGGGCACGACAGCCCTTTAAACCCACCCTCGCCTCCCATTCCTCCTGATCGAGTATCTGAACCGGGTGAACCAATGCAACTCGGATTCACTAGACTTACTAAGGAGGAACGGGCGCACCGTAAAAGGCAGGGTTTATGCTTATATTGTGGCAAAGCTGGGCACTTACTACGCACTTGTCCAGTATGGCTGGGAAACAGACGCACCTAGTGTACCTTGGGGGACAGGCCCTAGGTGGCTCATGTACACATGGGTCGATCAGTCTGTGGAGGTATTTGCTCTGGTAGACTCTGGTGCAGCAGGGTACTTCATGGATCGTTCCTTTGCTGAACTGCACAAAATTCCCTTGGTCAAAAGGGACACTCTGCTAGCCATTGAAGTCAATGACGGTAGATTGTTAGAGCTGGCATTTATCACTATGGAAACGACTCCTATCACTACGTCTATTGGGGTGGAAGTACGTTTCCAAATAATTCATTCACCTCATCATGCAGTCATTCTGGGGTTCCCATGGTTACTGTTGCATAATCCCCAGTTTGATTGGCAAAGGTGTGATGTCAAATCATGGTCTGAGTATTGTACTAAACACTGTTTGTCGTACCCGGTCAAGATTTTCTGTACCTCTCCCTCCGTGCCAGCTGAATATCGTGAATTCAGTGACGTATTCAGTAAGAGAGAGGCTAGTGCATTGCCTCAGCACAGACAGTATGATTGCGCTATTGATTTGCCTCCGGCATGGTGCCTCCCAGGGGTCGGACGTGCCCTTTGTCCTGCGATGAGAACAAGGCCATGGAGGACTACATTGAGGACGCCCTCAAGAGGGGAATCATACGCAAGTCTTCCTCACCGGCTGGTGCCGGTTTCTTTTTTGTGAAAAAAAACTAAGACCATGTATTGATTATCGTGGATTGAATAAGCTCATGTCCAAGAATGCCTACCCCATACCACTCATTACGGAGTTATTTGACAGGTTGAAGGGCTCTTCTATCTTTACGAAACTTGATCTTTGGGCCACATAAAACCTGATAAGTATTAAGGCTGGGGATGAGTGGAAAACGGCATTCAGTACTAGGTCAGGGCACTACGAATACTTAGTGATGCCATTTGGGTTATTTAATGCACCTGCTGTATTTCAAGAGTTTATCAATGACATCCTCCGTGATATGCTTCAGTCTGGTGTGGTCATAAACCTTGATGATATATTGATACACTCTGCTAACCTAACCCAGCACATCAAGGATGTGTCTGAAGTTTTGCTCCGTTTACGCAAGAATAAACTGTTCTGTAAACTAGAAAAATGTGAGTTTCACAGGTCCAAAGTACCCTTCCTGGGGTTCGTGATATCTAAGGATGGCATTGCCATGGACCAAGAGAAACTGGCAACAGTCCTACAATGGCCACGTCCTAAAGGGTTAAAAGCTATCCAACGTTTTTTGGGCTTTGCCAATTATTATAGGAAATTTTTCCAGACTTTCTCTACAATTGCTAAACCTCTGTCTGACCTTACGCATAAGGGCGCTAATCCCTCTCAATGGTCCAAGGCAGCTGAAAATGCTTTTGAGACTTTAAAATCCGCTTTTGCATCTGCTCCTATACTGTCCCACCTCAATCCCACCCTGCCATTTACATTGGAGGTTGATGCCTCTGAAGTCGGGGTAGGGGCAGTTCTTTCCCAACTCCCTGCCGGAGATGGTACCTTGAGACCTTGTGGGTTCTTTTCCAAGAAACTCTCGAGTGCCCAAAGTCATTATGAGATTGGTGACAGAGAACTCTTGGCCATTATCCTCGCATTGAAAGAATGGCACCATTTATTGGAGGGCATGAGAACCCTTAACCCTTAATCCTTACGGACCACAAAAATTTGACTTATCTCTCAGAAGCAAAAAGGCTGTCCTCTCGCCAGGCTAGGTGGGCACTGTTCCTTTCTCGATTTAATTTCATAGTGTCCTACCTGCCAGGTTCTAAGAACATTAGGGCAGATGCTCTGTCCAGACAATTTAGTCCTGACATTGAGAGGGATGAAGACCCTGTACCTATCATTCAGCCAGATCGCATCCTGGCGACAGTGCGTTCCAGTATCACTTCGCCACTTGGGGAAGAGATTTTAGCATTTCAGGCGAGGGCACCACCAGAAACCCCAATTGGCAAGTGCTTTGTGGATGAGCCATTCCGTACCTGTCTGCTTGAGACTTACCACTCATCTAAGGCGGCTGGGCACATTGGGAGGGATCAGTTAATATGGTCTCTTTCGCAAGTATTTTGGTGGCCCTCCCTTAGAGCTGATTGCTCTACATATACTGCAGCCTGTGCTACCTGTGCTTGTGCCAAGACCCCCAGACACCTCCCAGTGGGCTTACTCCAACCGGTGCCTAATGGTGAACGCCCATGGTCCCACATATCCATCGATTTCCTGAGAGAATTGCCTGTGTCTAGAGGGTATACTTTTATCCTAATGGTGGTTGACAGGTTCTCTAAGATGGCTCATTTTGTGCCCCTCTCTGGTCTTCCTTCGGCCCAGGAATTGGCAGTGTTTTTTGCCAGAGAGGTGTTCCGCTTGCATGGGGTTCCCAGAGTGGTAGTGTCGGACTGAGGGAGTCAGTTCATGTCTAGATTCTGGAGGGCATTCGGTAGCCAGATGGGCATACAATTGTCCTTTTCCTCTGTCTACCATCCCCAGACCAATGGGGCAGCTGAGCGTGCCAATCAGGGACTGGAACAGTTTCTGCTCTGCTTTGTGACTGATCATCATGACAATTGGGCTGACCTGTTGCCGTGGGTGGAGTTTGCCAGGAATTGTGCAGTTAATTCATTGTCCGGGAGCTCCCCGTTTCTTATTAATTATGGGTTCCAGCCGTGCCTGCTCCTGGACTCATTTTAGTTGCAGCAGATTCCAGCTCTGGACGAGCATATTCAGCAGCTCCGCTCCACTTGGGCACAGGTTCAGAGGACCCTCAGCCAGTCATTCCAGCGACATCAGTGGCATGCCAACCGTAGACGGCTGTCAGCAGTCTCCTTCCAGGTTGGTAACAGGGTATGGCTCTCCTCCAGAAATCTCAATCTGCAAGTGCCGTCCAACAAGTTGGCTCCCCGATTCATTGGTCCGTTCAAAGTTATCCGCAAAGGTTAACCCTGTCTCGTACGCACTGGAACTCCCAGCATCTATGCGCATTCATAATGTGTTCCATGTGTCTCTGTTAAAGCCCTTGGTATGCAACCGCTACACTACCACTCCGGTGGTTCCTGGGCCGGTGGATGTTCAAGGCCAAGAGGAGTATGAAGTTCAGAGCATTATTGATTCCAGGAGGTTTAGAGGAAAATTGCAGTATATGGTCCACTGGAAGGGCTATGGCCCTGAAGAGCGTTCTTGGGTCGACCAGAAGGACCTTCATGTCCCGAGATTATTGTGCAATTTCCACTCTAAATACCCCCGGAAACCTAGGCCCTCTACCAGGGGAGGGGGTCTTTGAGAGGGGGGTACTATCACGGTTCCTGTGATCTCTCTGTCAATCTCTGCTGTGGTGCGCTCCCATTGGCGGAGCTTGTTTAGCCCGCCCAGTGTGGCCTTCATATAGCGGGTCTCTGGCACCTGTCAGGTGCCCTTTCGTGGTGTTCCTGTACCAGCGCTTCTGTTGCTGTGTTCCTGCGTTCCTGTGTACTGACTTGGCCCGTCTGACTATTCTTGTTCATTCCTGCTCTGTGATTGACCCGGCTTGGCTGACGTTCCTGCTCCGTGATTGACCCGGCTTGGCTGATGTTCCTGCTCCGTGATTGACCCGGCTTGGCAGACGTTCCTGCTCCGTGACCTGATTCCGGTGTTCCTGTCGTCCTGAGAGTTTCCTGCTAGATCCTGATTCTCTGTCGCCTGGCGACATTTTGAACTGTAAAGTACAGTGCTGTGCAGACTGATCATCCACTTAACCCGTTAACACTTGCAGAGCTTGTTGCCTCCGTTACTGAGCCTGTCCGTTAACAGTTGCAGTGCTTGTTGCCTCCGATACTGAGCCTGTCCGTTAACACTTGCTGAGCTTGTTGTCTCCGATACTGAGCATTTGTGGCATCCATTAACTGTGCTTCCATCTTACACCTTATGAGCACAGGGTAGCAGTTGTCGCACCACGTGGTGCTATTGGGAGATACCGTTCAGCTCTTGCAGCGTTTGTGACTCCGTTACCGCACCGGTAGGGTGCTATTGGCTCTGGTCCCATTCAGCTCTTGCAGTGTTTGTGACTCCGTTACCGCACCGGAAGGGTGCTATTGGCTCTGGTCCCATTCAGCTCTCGCAGTGTTTGTGACTCCGTTACCGCACCAGTAGGGTGCTTTTGGCTCTAGTTCCATTCAGCTCTTGCAGAAGTGTTGGGTATCTCACTTATCGCCTGTCCTTGGAGTGTTTCAGCTCTGCCTCACTGCTGAGGTGCTTCCCACCTCACACCACAGTCTCTTGCTGCTCTTACCATCTACTGGGCATTGTCTAAACTCACCACAACAGAGACTGATTACTTGCATTGGACTTTAACCCTTGTGCTACTACTGTTTCTTTGTATATGACAGTATTGCTCCTAATCCATACTGTGCCTGCAAAGACATCCATTTTCTATATCCATTTACGTGTCATTACCTATTTTAACCCTTATGGGGCAGTGTTCCTTGTTTCTCTCAATAAAACTGTGTTTTATTCTAACCTCTGGTCTGAGTGTCTTACAAAACCGTTACCGTGATACTCAGTTCTGGGAATGTGCATCTGGGCATTTACACAGCTGGAGTGCGTGTTACCACTCCCTACCTATATTCTAAAGATGATATATTGTGGTTTGCACCCTCAACATTTGATTTCATTTTCTCTTAAGTACCAAGGACTGCATCTAGGTGATCCCTGCAGAGATACTGTATATTGGCCTAAAAAATGGTATGGAAATCCCCCCTGCAGTTATCATCCTTCAGCAACCAAAGGAACCTCTCGCCTTCACAGATGCAGAGGCATTGGACATTTTGTTCATAAAAGCAGCTTTTGATCAGCTCCCAGGAAAGGTACTGCTTGATATTTTCAATAACCTTGCAAACTAAAACAAAGGGAGGTTGACTTACATTTACATGGGGGGTACCTTCCTGATTATTACAAGGCCAAACATATACAATATTCCAACTACTAGCCACACTAATCCCATTTTTTGTCTGTGTTGGTCCTACGTTCTTAATTAATGCTCTTATGATTGGATGCTATTGGTAACTGAGAATGTCACTAGTGAATTGAAGCTAGTAAGGGCAGAAATATCAAGTTTCAGATCAGCACATCTCTCTACTCTAACTGCAGATAATTTCACTATGTGGTCTGAAAAGTTGTCTGAACAAATCACTGCTCACAAAATATAATTAAGTCTCTTTAAAGTAGCTACAAAGAAAACAGAGTGTATAAATGTCTCAACAAGGGATCCTCCAAAAATACATAAATGTATCAATAAACCTGCCTTTGGCCAAACTCAGCACTTGTAATCTCAGCACCTAACATCCTCTTACCCCATTGACTGTCTCCTTTTACCCATTTAGACTGTAAGCTCCTTGGGGCAGGGACCTCTCTCCCATTGTTTCTATGAATGTTGCACTTATTTCAACCCCTCTTATTTATTGTAACATATGTCTATTGTAAGGTGCTGCGTACACTGTGTGGCACCATATAAATAAAGATATACATACATATACATTCAAAATCTCAAAACAGTTCATTTTTTTCTTCAGGCACCTCTTCAGACTCAGATGCAGGCACCTCCACCAAAACACCTGTTGAAACTTTTTTTAGTGGTAAGCAACAATTTTTGATCAATAGAAAACTGAACATTGAATGGACAGACACTGATAATAACACCAAACCTTGCATCAAATTGTTTGCAAATCATGTCAACACATGTCAAAACAATGCTGCACAACACAACAACAAGATATACTGTCAGGATATATCAGGATTTTCCTAGTGACACACACTCATGTGCACACACCTTCATGCACATTCACACACTTATTCACCTGCACATTCAGAGACACATTCACAAACATCTGTCAAAGAAGCGAAGGTGACCTCATGGCAGAAAGGTCACTGCTGTAATAGAAGAAAAGTCATAAAGTTATATAACATTAGAATATAAATAGGAAAATGTAAGTTTATTCTAGACACTCAAAATATAATAATGATATGTAGTGAAAAATTACAAAAAATCATGATGTTTCCCTTTAAGCTACTGCTGTGTCTTGGGCGAATCATAAAGGAGTAATTTTTTTTTTAACTGTGAGTGCCAGAGGGTTACGCAACTCAGTACAAAGCAATGCTTTGTGTACCCCTCTGGCACTCAAAAAGTTAATCTTTTGAATCCTAGAACAGTCTCTAACTCAATATAAAGCAACGCTTTGAAGATGTTCTAGTATCCAAAGTTTTAATTAATATATAAACCTTTTACTCCCCACATGTTCATATGTATAGTAGGTTCACAATTGAGAACATATATTAAATCAACTTTATAGAATGTTTAATGCACAAAGCTAGAGCCGCATAATGCTAAATGTCTACCCAAATGTTAATTTGACAAGATACTGCATTTCCCACCCATGTTCAAACAATGCTGAGTTTTCCCACCTGACCACACACTGAGCAGATCAAATAGAGGGTTCTACACTGTGCTCTAGGACAGTCAGAGTTTCTACTTCACTGTTTGGAGCCCTTTGACTAGTGGACAGTGAGCAACTATCCAATTTTCCCAGTTGCTTAAATGGATTCTCCTGCCTGTCTTAGTTCTAAATGCTTTCATAAACTAACTAGTGTAAAAGCCCGTGTACACGGGCCAAGGTCCAGGTGATGTTAAGAGGCCGGTCCTGCTTTGCGTACTGCCGCAGACGCAGTCATGCACTGAAGAGATTGCCCGAAAGCACAGAATGCTCCCAGCACAGGACTTCCAGCATTCTGTGCGTTCAGGCAGTCTCTGCTGAGCATGACAGCTTCTGGAAAACATTCTAGCGAATTGGTATATAGGACTAGTGTAAAAGCCTGTATAAACAGGCCGAGGTACCTCTCTGGCACTCAAAGTGTTAACCTCTGTAACCGCTGTCATAGCTGCCGCCATATCTTCCTATCTCTCTGCCTGCTCCGCTAAATGG
This sequence comes from Rhinophrynus dorsalis, assembly GCA_037306005.1. Lineage (NCBI taxonomy): Eukaryota > Metazoa > Chordata > Amphibia > Anura > Rhinophrynidae > Rhinophrynus > Rhinophrynus dorsalis. Next base: position 272,002,594 of record CM074724.1, read on the forward strand.
GGTCTGTGCAGCAGTTGTTCCCGGCCCGCCATGTTGTCACCAGGCGGGCTAACCCAGATGCGTCTCGGTCCTGGGTGGGTGCTGTAGTGTGCGTGCTTCTCCGGTCAATATCCAGGTGATGTTAACCCTTTGAGTGCCAGAGGGGTACGCAACGCATTGCTTTGCAATGCGTTGCGTACCCCTCTGGCACTTAAAGGGTTAAGAGGCCTGTCCTGCTCTGCGTACTGCCACCGCCAGTACACACGATGCAGTCATGCGCAGTTCAGGCAGTCTCTACTGCACATGACGGTTTCTGAAAAACATCCTAACGAATTAAAATATAGGACAGAATGTTTAAATATTAAAATAAAAGTAAAAAAACAAACTTGTGTGTTGCTATACTTAATTTCCTTTTATCTCAGGGGCCCAGCTTATTTGACACATCTGTTGTAGCCTTGTAAAACTCAAGTTATAGGAGACTACTGTGCAAACACTACATATTATAACAAGTCCCCTGTGGCATATTTAGATAAAGACGCATCACAAATGGCTAGTAGAGGACAGTATAGATGAGATCATATGATTTATATACAATTAATGGTATAGAGCTTTCCAGGATATCCAACTATTCAATGGTAAACCACCTGATTCACTGAATGTCCCTTTCCTTAGACTTACTTTATTGACATTTTATGTAATTAGTTAATTGATTTATTTTCTGAACCAATAAGTGTAATATTTAATCTATTTCTATATTAACTGAACATTTAAGCTGAGAACATAATTATTTACTTATTTAACCCCTTAAGGATGGTCGATCGCTCATGCGGCCATAACTTAAGGACCTTTTTTTGTTTTTTTTTGTTTTTTTACTTCCGCATCCGGTTCAGGGCTCCCCAAATGATGTGAAGCTGTGTGGGGAGCCCGTAATTCCATGATGGTCCTGGCACTTCATGGGTCCTTAACGCAAATCTACCCGTGACGTGCCAGGACTGTCAAGGGTCGTTAAGGACCTGAGGGGTGTGCAATGCATTGCTTTGATTTGTGCTGCAAATCTCTATGGTCCTTAATGGATTAAAGAAAAATACATATCATACCACATTTTTAAAGGGGAACATTCAATTAACAAAAACTTTCTTGTATTAAAACTGTGAGAATGTCTGGTATTTATGAAGGGAAGACTATGGTAAGTGTGGGGAAATAAACCCTATTACAAGGGACCTGAAATATATGTGGAAGAAGATTAGGAGGGAATCTTTTTCCACATATTGAGTGTAGAGATATATGCCTCTGGAGCTGGTAGAAAAAAGTGTGTCAGAGCTAAATTTGAAGAGGTGGAAAGAAAAGAAGATAATTACGATAAAACAGCTTTTAAATAAGGGAGATGTAGTATCTTTTAAGTATTTGATGGAAAACTTTGACCTGGGTGGAGGAGAAATATTTAACTATATAAGAATAAAACATTTTATTGAAAAAGAGATTTTGGTAAAATATCAGGGAGAGAATAAGTTGTTGGATGAGTTTTTTGAAGCTCAGTGGAGAGTTGGGGTGGGGAAAAAGGAGTTTAAAGTGATTAATGAACAGACTTTATTAAAAACCCAGAACTGTATTTTAAAATGGGAGTTAGAACTTGGCATAAATGTGGAAGAATCTGAATGGTTGAAGATGATAAAAATAACTAAAAAAATTATTCATAGCTCAAATTTATTGGAGGTATTTTATAAGCTCTTGTATAGGTGGTATTTAACCCCATCCAGATGCTGATTCAAAATGTTGGCGTTGTTTGGCAGGATTAGGGACATACACCCACCTATGGTAGGAGTGTGCCCATATTAAGACATTTTGGCATCAGATAGGTGATATGATAAAGATCCTGATAGGTGAAGAAATAAGACTGGATAGTAAATTGGTATTGTTTCATGTTGGGTTGTTGCAGGTAAAACCTGAATACAGATGATTGTTGGTCCATGTATTCATGGCAAGTAAGCTATTAATAGTTAGAAAATGGAGGAAGCTGTAGGTTCCAAGTTTGGGTGAGATAACTAAGCAGTTGGACTTTCAAGCATCTATGGAGAAAGGTCATTATTTAAATAATATGGAACAATTGGAAGAATATCTGGAGAAATGGTCTTGTTGGGTAGATAGGGTGGAGGATTTGAGAGGAACGTGAACAAGAGTCCTGTATGAATGGGGGAGTGAAAGGAGTAGGATAGGTAATTGTCTTTGAGATAAGATTGAAGAAGAATATAATGTCCTTTTTTGTCATATGTTTTTTATGCGTTTGTGTATGTATAATCTACAACAAGATTTGTGGCGTTTTTTTTATTTTTATTTTGCTTACTGGGTATTGAAGTTATGAAGTGTTAAAATGTAGCACTTCCGTGGTTGAGGTACCTTCTATGGGCGTCACAAAGCTGCAGGACTTCTCACCTCCCTCCCAGCTGCCCCAGGGAAGCGCGTTCACGCTTCCTTTCGTGCAGGCATTTATGAGGTCTAAAGTTACAACAAGCTCCATTTACCATGCTACTGAGGTTGCAACCACATAAATTCCCGCATGAAGGGAAGTGTGAACGCGCTTTTATCTGTGTAAGAAGCATGTGAGCAGGGGGGAAGCAAGATCACACCTAGGCATCTCCTCATTAAGATTCAACCTGAAGAACAAAAATAGATTTGATTGGGAGATACACCATCAACATGTCAGTGGTGTTACAACTAGCATCAGCAGCAGCACTTCTAAAAAGTCTCTGGCTCTCTGGGGCATATAATAAAAGTGTTCTCGATATATAAGAGAGTGTGCCAAGATTGACTTTGTTTAAAATAAGACCTATAGATGGTGTTGATGGGTTGTGTGGCTGGTGGGTGTGACATCCCCAGGTTATTTCGTGACCTACTGATACCTCTGTTTAATGGAATAAATGCTTTAGAACTAGACCAAAATATTATATTTAAACAGACTAATTTATAAACACATATATGGAAGTTTAAATAAACATTAATGTGAGTTTCATTGCTGTGGAGCACTTATATACACCTCACACAGTCTGATCTCCTAACAAGAGGGATTTGGGTCTCAAGGAGGGACTGTCACTTGTGAGGTATGTTGTTTTACTGTTCTAGTTGACAGTGAATGTAACTGAGGGTGTGGTCATATGAGGAGCAGAGGTGTGGCCATGGGTAGGGTTAAAGTTGCGTTGGATAACTTAAAGGAACATCAGATTTAACTCTGGCTCTGATAGTCACACATTTGACACAAAGCTTGTGGTGAAACATCAGTTACATGCAAACAGGAATAAAGCTTCAGCTAAGCTCTGTGTGAAAAATAGGAGCACCAATGCACCATAGTGTACACATCAAAATTTCCCAGATTGCCATTGATTTAAATTGTTTTTTTTTAACCACTTGGTGCTAGAGAGGTCTCCAATGTACTGCAAAACAGTACATTGAAGAAGTCTCTAATACTCCAGTGGTTAAAAGCTCATTTTAAATTAATTGTAAATTATATTTCCGCAATGTGTTGGGAGCCTCTCTACTATTCAAGGGGTTAAACTTTTATTTTAAGTTAATGGGAAATGTTATTTGTTGCCCTGTGGCAAAATTGGTTTACTCCAGTATTGCACTGCTCCCTATTTATACATATGACCCCTTTGATGCCAGTGGTGCAAGCACCCAATTCTACCAATCTCTCTGCATTGTGCCTATGCCTATATTTTCCCTTCATTTTCTAATTTACATTTTGTGAAGTTATTTCAAACACTATTCATCATCTTAAATCTGCCTGTTTTTATCAGGCTGTGGCTCATTTATGTGCACTAATAATTTGACTGTCCAATAAGAAATGGGGAGTGGAGGGTGTTTCATGTCCCATGGGATGCTGTGTCTGAGGACTTTATAAGGATAATAACAGTGTAAGCAGAGGCAAGATGAGGGTCCTATCTTGCTTGTATTCATTTGGATCTACAGTATGTCACTTTGGAGATCTCATCTTCACTCAGCTTTCGAATCCCATTCTGACCTTTCAACCTTACTATTTCCCTTTCTTTTAACAGATATTTTTTGTGAGGACAGCAATATGACATACAAAAATAATAATGTAGTCAATGTAATTAACAGCATCACAGATAGCATACATAACCACGGGACAAATGACAATACTTTAATTGTAATTTAACATGTCAATTTTTTCTTTTTCATATATTTAACCAAGCTAAAATGTAACCTCTAAACTAACTTAAACATACAGAGAACATCGCCAATAAGCACACACACCCCCCCCCCCCCGCAGTCCATCTCTCCAGCTTCCCTGTAAAATTATGCCCAATCCGGCAAGGTAGTTGTCCCACAGGCTAGTATCTGGATAGAGGTCTGTTTGATGCAACTTGGTCTAAAATGACCTCCAGGTCACAAAGACAGCATTATTGGTTGAAGGCCTGGAAAATGCCTAGAACCATGATCAATAACTCAGAGAGATTAATGTGGTTGTTAAGAAGTAACCTATCAAGCTCTCTAAAAGTATGGTACATGTCAGGGTTCAGCCAAGCCAGGGCATATTGATCCTGACTCTGAGGAGTGATATAATATATATAAAAGTCAGGACGTGCAACACCACCCTCATCCATAGTTTGCTTGAGCGTATCTAGCTTTATCCTAGCTCTACCAACCCCAAATGAAGTGAGTGGTAATGCTGTCTAATTCTTTAAAATAGCATTTGGGAATAGGCACAGGAGAATTTTGGAAGACATATAGAAATGTAGGTAAAATTATCATTTTCACCAGATTCACATTTCCTACTACATTAAGGGGGATGCTAAGGCCCTGTCAAGGGCCTCATAAAAAGTGTTTAAAGTTGTGGATCTTGTATATCTACATACTTTTTATATCACTCTTCTGGTAAAACATCTGGGCCTGGAGCCCTGTTGATAGGCAATGTTGATATAGCTTAAACTACTTCTCTTAATGGGCTAGTAATGTTTCACAAAAACAGAAGGTCCAATTAATCTTCATTGTATTTGAGCCATAGAGTGTGTTATTTCAATACTGTCAGAGTTGCAGTTCAAGAGTAATTGAATGATAATGTTTCTAACTCTTGCCCCTTTTAGTTAGTGTAAGCCCCCTCTCCTCATATGTGGGATCTGGCCCATAGATCAGACAGCTCACAGCAAGGGACAATCTTCTTACTGTGAGAAAAATGAAAACCCTGCCCCCCTTGACAGGTTTTTCAGCTTTTACCCTTATCTTAATTGAAGATTGTCCCTCTCTGTAATCTACCTGGATGCTCCCTGCTGCTCTGAGCTGAGTAGTGTTATATCAGTAAAAGGGGAGGGAGGGGGACACTTTATCATACAATTACTCTTGAACTACAACTCTGACAGAATTGAAATAACACTCTTCAAGGCCCACATACTATGATGATTAATTAGAGCTGCTTTTATTTTGAAACATTACTATCCCTTTAATAAAAGTGTAGAGTTCAGCATTCTCCTGTTTTCCTCAGGCAGTTTGAGTAAATTGCAACTGATTATAAAAGTCTCAATATCTATGGAATTTTGTCCAGTCTAGAGGAGTACAATCTGTAGTAGTAAAGGGTGAATTGATTATTGATGTCTTGTTCTCTAGTCATAGTTCTGCTTTCCCCACTCCTTATCCATGTAACTCAAATGGTCCCCCAGTCGTTCCTGACTAAGTGTGCCATTAATTTCCCTGACTTGTCATCTTGTTCAAATATATTCTGATTTCTAAAAAAACATATGTTTGGCTGCATTTTCCATTAGGAACAAGGCAATTTCAGAGCTCACATTGACCAATTACTCATAATAAAGGGGGTTCTTTGATTCAATGCACAAATTCTCTAATTTGGACAAATGGCACGTGAGATCATTTGTCTTCTCTCTATCCCTTTTTTTTGTGGGATGAAATCAGATATGAAAGAACCCTGTGTCTCCTCCTTTCCCGCCTCCCAGACCACATTCTGGGTGGTACTATCTGAACTGAGAAGGAAATACTCAGAGAGATCTGAGGAGTGCTCATCTGCGATTGAGAGAGTGAGCAAGAATGATTCAGTCTCCACCTGCTTGGCTCTCACCTCCCCCACCCCAATACCTATAGTTAAGGAAAAGGGAGAATGATCCGAGGCAACACAAGGCAGGATTTGACAGTACCGGATGCTATGTAGTATCACTGAGTTGAAAATAAAGTCATAGTCTATATCAGAGTGGGTGTGGTGTGTAGAAGAGTGGCATATGATCTTTTGAACTCCTGGATATAAATTGCTCCATGCATCAACTAGTTTCATGTCTTTAATATTACCCCTAAACTTATCTGTTTAGTCATTCAATCCAGGTTATTATCTACAGTTCAGTTAAATTCTACCATGCATACTACCTGGTTGTCATATTGCAGCCTCAAGCAGTATTTGTGATGATAAGGGTGGGGAATGTATATGTTTATAAATATAAAGGGAGTGCCTGCTAATTTACAGTATATGGAAATGTACCTACATATATTTTTTGCAGAAAAAGAAGAATGGTAATGATAGCCTAGCCATGGTTTCATAAGGGATAGGACCCTATCTCCACAGAGATGAATCTCTTGTAAGAAGAAAACATCTGGTGAACATTTTGGAACATGCTTCATAACAAGGAATCTCTTTATCAGGCCGCTGAGCTTCCTTATGTCCCAGGATAGAATTGTGTATGTGTTATCCCCTATATTGGTGAGCATATATCTACCCAACAAGCACCCCCAAAAGAACCTGTTTCCTGCTTTAGCTTTACAACATCTCTACAGAAAACATGTAATGTCAAAGTGATTTTATTGGCTGAGTAGCTTTAGAATGCAAGCTTTCAAGACAACTTAGGTCTCTCCTTCAGGCATGTGTAGAACTAATACATACAAAAAAGACAGTCCTGCGCTCCTCTATATACTGTGAACATAAGTGCCCTGTATTTAGCATATGTAATAACTCTTAGTAAATCTAAGTGAAAATAAGTGAGAATTTAATTCCACAAATTGGCCAATCCATGTGTAAGCTTACCACCAACGCCAAGTTGTGTTGAAAGTTTGCATTCTAAAGCTAATCAATTAGCCATTAAAGGTATTTTACTCTACCAGTCTCCTGCTTTATCTATGGCTAACACTGCACCACCTTTTACCTATATTATAACATCTCTACAAGGAGTGTACTAGTTTTGTATTGCCTGACCACTCCATTACCATTCACAATTTATAGAATTTAAGGATTTACATTAGCGTGCACAATTTGTAGAATTGTAGAATTTGAAGAATACCATTAGTTAATTTATTTATTTTGTACTGATTTTTAGATGTGTATTTTATATCTATTATTAACATGCAATTAATTGGTATATATTTATATATATATATACACATATATAAATAGAAAAAACAATGGACAGTGGCACACACAAGAGCAAAATAGATGCTAATTATAATTATAAATTTGATGGTGCACAAGTTTGGACCGAAAACGTTTGGCTACTGCTATCTAGCATTTTATGATTCTTCAATAAATTGGCTAAAGGATTTGTGATGTGTGCTGTCTCTGTCTGCAACGGGGTTCTCCCAGGCTGAGTACACTTACACATATATGTATATATATATATATATTTATATATATATATATATATATATATATATATACATTAGTAAAAGCTCGTGTACACCCAGCGGCCCCTGCTGCTGCCCCAGAGCCGGGAGCAGAGACAGGCGGTGAGCCATTCAGAGCTCCCCGCTCAGGAACAGCGCATTAGGCCAGACTCTACTGCGCATGACTGCATTGTTCCAGCAGGCTCTACTGTGCATGTGCAGTTACACACACAGGGAGCTTCGCAGGCTAGTGCTTTATATTATACATATATATATATATATATATATATATATATATATATATATACTAGCAATGTGGGACGGCATTGCCCGTCAGGATATATAGGGAATTAATGCGCACACACACGGATGCAAGACAAACACACCCAGAGACACACGCAAATGCACACGCATTCACTGAGATGCATAAAGAGCGACACAGTCATACATACATACATGCAATGCACAACATGCAGACACATAGAGTGTGATACAGACATGCAACACATACAGTGAGGAACACACAGGCACACACAGAGGCACACATGCGCACACAGAAGTGAGTCATAAGGGGGTGACTTATGTGTCCACAGTGGCATTCATTCATATAGTTGAAATGCATGTGGTAATTGCACATACTATGGTGGCAGGTTGATCGTGCTGGCTCCCGGGGTGTGAGTGAGTGTGTGTTTGAGTGAGTGAGTGGCATTCATTCATGTAGTTGAAATGCATGTGGGAATTGCAAATACTATGGTAGAAGGTGGATCGTGCTGGCTCCCGGGGTGTGAGTGAGACTATGGTGGAAGGTGGATCATGCTGGCTCCCGGGGTGTGAGTACGAGAGTGAGTGAGTGTGTGAGTGTGTGTGATTGAGTGAGAGTGTGTGAGTGTGAGGATGTATGAGTGTGTATGAGTGTGAGTGTGTATGAGTGTAAGAGAGTGTGAAAGTGAGAGAGCGTGAGTGAGAGAGTGTGTAAGTGAGTGTGATTGAGTGCGAGTGTGTGTGATTGAGTGCGAGTGTGAGTGATTGAGTGTGAGTGAGAGAGTGTGAGTGTGTGAGAGAGTATGAGTGTGTGAGAGAGTGTGAGGGATTAAGTGTGTGGGATTGAGTGTGTGATTGAGTGTGAGAATGTGAGTGTGTATGATTGTGTGAGAGTGTGTGTTTTTTGTCTCATGTGTTGGTGTCTGTGGTGTAGGAGCGAGTGGTAGCCATTTTGTTTTTTCAGTTAATTAGATAGTGGTGGGTGGGCTGGATAGTGGGGGCAGGCCAAATCCCTGCATGATTTAAATCACTCCCCCATTGAATCACCCAATGGGAGCAGTAACTCCTCCTTACTTAACCCTTTGAGTGCCAGAGGGGTACGCAACACATTGCTTTGCAATGCGTTGTGTACCCCAGGGGCGTCACTAGGGGTGGGCTAAGGAGGCTGAAGCCCCGAGTGTGTCAGTGGGCAGCCCCGAATGTCAGACAATCAGCAGACTCACTCCTCCTGCTGTTTATCCTGAGGCTGGCTGGCTGGCTGCTGCCCAGCAACTTGTGGGCATATATAACTTGGAACAGCAGGCTGCTGCCTTACTCTATTTTTCAGCCCACATCCATCTGCTCCACACTGGCTCTTCTAGCACTTCCTGGTGCTTTGCGATGAGGTCATCAACATGTACCTGAAGTACCAGAGGAGGTAGTGTGGAGCCCATGGCTCTACACTGAAACAAAAAGCAGAATGGGGCAGAGCAGAAGAGAAGGTATGAGGGACAGTATAGATGGGGGAAATATATGGCTATCAGTGGCAGGTAAACAAGGCTGGTGGGTGTCACATTGTATATGTGGAGAATTTGTGGGCTGGCTACTAGAGGGCAGGGGAACAAGGCTGGTGGGGTCACACAGTTTATGTAGGGAATCAGTGGCTACCAGTGGGTATTGGAATAAGGATGGTGGTGGTCATATAGTGTATGTGTAGAATCTGTGGCTTTCAGTGGGCAGGATAATAAGGCTGGTGGGGTCCACAGTGTATATGGGGAATCAGTGGCTACCAGTGGACAGGGTAATATGGCTGGGGGAGGTCACATAGTGTATGTAAGGAATCTGTGGCTACCAGTGGGCAGGAGAGCAAGGCTAGGGGGGTTATATAGTGTATGTAGAGAATCTGTGGCTACCAGTGGTTAGGGGAATAACGTTGTTGGGGGGGGTCACATAATGTATGTATGGAATCTGTGGCTATCAGTGGGTAGGGGTAAAATGCAGTTGGGAATCACATAGTGTATGTGAGGAATCTGTGGGTACCAGTGGGCAGGGGGGCACACGCAGTGTATGTGGGGAATCTGTGGCTTCCAGTGGGCAGGAGAACAAGGCTGGGGGGATGCACAATGTATGAGGGGAATCTGTGGCGACCAGTATGCAGTTGTAGAAAGCTGGTGGGGTAACGCAGTGTATTTGGGGAATCTGGGCAGAGAAACATGGCTGTGGCTACCAGTGGCCAGTGGAACAAGGCTGTGGTGTCATAAAGTTTATGTGCATTGTTCTGTGGCTACCAGCGGCCAATGGAAAATACCAGCAATCAGACAGTGTATGATTGGCTACAGGTAACCAGTGGAACAATGATGGGGTATCACACAGTGTATGTATGGTTCTATGGATACCAGTTGCCAGTAGAAGAAGACTGAGATATCAGTTCATGTGTGGGCCTGGTGCTACCGGTGGCAAACCACTGAAGTATCAGACAGTGGATGTGTGGCTAATAGGGGCTAGAAGCGCAAGGTTATCAGACAGTGTATGAGGGGTTCTATGGCTACCAGTGGGCAATGGAACAATGCTGGGTATAAGCATACCTCCCAAGTGTCTCTCTTCAAGCCTCAAATCCCTCTGTCCCTCTTTCACACCCTGGTGTCCCTCTTTTTAGGACATCAGACTGTGTGGTGTGTATATAAGTGTATCACATTGCTCCACAGCAATAAAACTCACATTAATGTTTGTTTAAACATTGTTATATTTGTTTATACATTATCTGTGTAAATAAAATACTTTGGTGTTGCTCTTGATAATTTATTCAGTTACATCAATGGCTCATATGCATTAAAGCAACCTGGTTTTATTCTGGAGTAAACCAACTGCACAATAGGGGACAAATAAAAGTTCTTAAAATCCACTGCACTTGAATAGAGTTTTTAACCTCTTGAATGCTAGAGAGGTCTCCAATGCATTGCTTTGCAATGTATTGAAGACCGCCCTAGCATTCAAGGAGTTAAAACCCCTATTTAATGTGACTGGAATTTTGATCTGTTCCCTGTGGTACAGTTGGTTTACACCACTTCAGTTAGTTAGAACAAAAAACAATGGCAAGAGTTGAACATAAAATGGCTTACTTCTTAACTCTTTGCATTGCATTATATATAGATTAGTAAAATAAACATATATGTTGTGTAAGGATAACTCACTCCACACTATAGCGTTATCATCACTACCACTGGTGGCAGGAACTCTGTTGAATTTTGCTGTGGGCTCTAGCCCCAGATCGTTTTGGAACCTAGAAACGCCCCTGGCATACCCCTCTGGCACTGAAAGGGTTAAGTTGAAGTAACATAGCAATATAAAACACGGTGGCTCTTCAGTTGAGGCAGCATAGCAATATGCTGAGGGAACATATAGAAAGTGGTGTTTGAGGCTTGCCCTCTGTAACATACAGCAAAGAATCTCTCTCCCTTTAAGGAGAAAGGGCGGGAATCAGGAAGCAGGAAGTGGAGGAGTGACAGTTGAGACAGTTACTGAGGTGACTGAAGAGATGAAGAGTTAAATAAAACAGTTGCTATTATGTCTATCCCTGAGTTTGTATTTTATGGGAACATTACACCCATGTACTGAAACAGAGTGTATGGAGTGTTACAATTATCTGTGGGAGGTGAAACAGTGTGTTTGTGGGGTCATGATCCTGAGTGAGTGTGTGTGTGGACTGGGAGAAGTTACTGATATCCCCTACTTCAGGAGCGAGTGGCAGTTATATTTTTTTTGCCAGCTGGATAGTGGTGAGAAAGGTCCTCACTGGACCAAAACGTTGGACAGCTAATTCAAATTTAATGTTTTTAAGACCTGTGAGTGCTGTCCCTTTTGTCTCTATATACTTTATGCAAAGCACCCAGGCAAGATAAACAGGACGATGAGAGTGCCAACCCAGTAGGATATATATTTTATATATATATATATATATATATATATATACACATTTTTATTTTTCCCTTTGTATCCAAAATATTGAAAGATTTCTACTGAATTTTTTCACATTTTCACATTCATGAATGGTAATAATGTTTTATAATTTAAATTATTGCTATACATTTCTGTGGATACCAGTGGACAATATAACAAGGCTGGGGTGTCAAACAGTCTGTGTGTATGCTTCTTTTACTACCACTGCAAAATGGAGCAAGACTGGGATATCAGACAGTGTATCATAGCTCCTAACATTCATATATATAATACTAGTTGACGAGCCCGTTACATGGGCCACAGTGCCACTGCCAACTGGTCGCGGGGCAGTCATGCTCAGTAGAGACTGCCCATGCCGTGGCTGATACAGTGCCAGCCGGTCGCGGTGCAGTCATGCTCAGTAGAGACTGCCCATGCCGCAGCTGATACAGAGCTGGACGTTCCTTCACTCTGTATCAGCCTCGTCATGGGCAGTCTCTACTGTGCATGACTGCATCGTTACAAACTTTCTAGTGAATTATTATATAGGATGTATGCATTAAAGAAAGAAGGGGCAATACCTTTTGGGCTTTAGATGCAGTAAGTAAGCAGCTTTTTGAGTCAACTTTTAAAAGACCTGTGCGTCCTGTCAGGGATCCTAATATTGACCCAGTAAAGCTGCCTTCCTTCTGCATCTAAAGATCCATGGGTGCTGCTCCTTCTTTCATCAATGTGTGCACCTTTTTGGGATTGTGGACCTTGGCAATTTGAACTAGTTGAGCAAGTGCAACTATAATAACTTTCTAAATATTCATATGCACACACAACTATAAATAATAATGTGTGTGGATATATATATATATATATATATATATATATATATATATATATATGTACAAGGCAAGAGTTGGCAGTGGCACTCATAGCAAAATAATAACCCAGAGAAGAATTGGTGCACATCCAATAAAGTATCAACAAAGGTACACAGCCTTGGCATCCAGAACGAGTCTGCACTCGAGCATCATGAAGAAGATTTATATGAAATAGCTTCCCATTTTTGTTTCATAAATGGACCTTTATCATGGTGCCCTGTTATGTTTTAGTAAGATGTTCCTGTTTTAAGGAATTAAGTGATAGAATATATTTTCTCTCCTTGTACTAGAGCAAGCTTGTTTTCTAACCCAAAATTCATAGCTGTAGAGAGGGAGGATACTGAGGACTTTCATGCAGTTCACAGAGACAAGTCTTTTTAGATAATTTCCCTTCTACTGTCTAACAGATCCCTGAATTAAGCCTCATCCAATGGTTGCATGGTTCTTCTAGCCAGATGAGGGGTTAAACACACTATTTAAATCAGTAGAGATTTAATTGTCCCCCCCCCCCGTAGTGAAGTTAATTTGCCCCCGAATTGCCCTAAATCTTTCCAGTGTACCAGCCTTGCTTCTTCAGACAGGACCTGTAATATATGCTGGGAAATGGGGCTGTGGTATAGTTGAAAGGTTACATTCAAAATCAATCTGATTGCAGTCAGTTTATTCATTAAAATGAAAACACAACAAAAATGACACATTTTAAATGTTTCAATTTTCAGAGGAAAATGTGTTTATCAAGCCAGCTATTCTTCTGCCACTAAAAGGAAAATTGACAATGTTGATTTATTGAGTAGAGCAACATTCAAGATAAAATCAATCTTGTCAAAACAACATTGTCTGGCATACAGGAAGGAGAACAGAGGGACAGAGACAGAATAAATCGAGGTAAACAGACTCTGCTATAAAACAAGACTGTCGTTCTTGAGGAAATAATTCATGTATCATCTAATTCTTTTCCTTTTCTTTTTAACACCTTTTTTGACAAAAAGACCTTAAGCACAAATTGGTTCTTTCTCTCCCTCTCAATCTCACACCCAGTTATTCTGATACAGAGACTGATGTACATTGATAAAAATGGCGAGTTTAAGTTTATGAATGCTAGCAAGGTTTCCAATGCATTGATTCACAGTGTGTTGGAGACTTCTTTAGTATTCAATGAGTTAAGCAACCCATTTAATCCATTGAGTGCCAGAGGGGTGTACAACGCATTGATTTTCAATGCGTTGGACACCCCTCTGACAGTCAAAGGATTAAACCAATTTGTCTATTTATTTAGAATTTCAATTATTTAGACAGTGTCTTACCAGGAAGGATACATTGGGATTTCTCTCATTTTCAATTATGTCATTGAGAATTATTATATGTTGCCATGGTGTAGTTGGTTTGTTCCACAATTGCACCAATTCTATCATATCCCTAAACCTACCACATTGATTATCTCCCTGATTATTGACCATTTTTAAATCGCTTTCCTTATTTCTCTCCTCAGCACTCTCTTTTGTCCCACTATCCAATCCCCTCTCATTTTTCTTTCCACATTTCACTCCTCATACTATTTTCTTCCCACTAATAGGGTATATTCGTCAAGTAGAGAATGGCTGATGGCGAAAAAAAATCTTCAAATTTCCATGCTCATTCATCTATTTCCCAAGTAGTCAATAGCTGGTATCTTAGACTCCAAATTTAGCCTAGAAGATCCCATAAAAATCTAAGGGGTGGATAGACCCAGGGGAATACATTGATCATTAACAAATACCCAGAGGTATCCATCAATAATTGTGATAAAGAGTATATTGAATAATATGATCTCTCACTTTTTTGAATTCCAGCCTAAGTTTGCACTTCTTCTATTATCCCATCACCTTCCAACCATTTTATATCTCCTCATTCAGACCCATATTTTGGTATAATCTTCTTTGTATCTTTTCACTTTTCATTTCTTTCCCTTGCCATCTCTCACCTTCCTCCATCACAATATACTGTTTTTTCTGCTTACATTCCTGCCAACAAAAATAAAATACAAAATTTGCTACTGCTAATGAAAGTCCCATGAAGTCTTTGCCAATTTGTGCCTCTTATATCTATGGCTGTGGAGAGTTTTGCTGCAATATTTCTGCTGCTGTGTGATGAAGTGAATAAATCAACACTATTCTATAGGGCTTTAAGGCCAACATAAATAGTATTGGCTTAGGCACTAGGGAATGGAGCTTGCTGTGGCCAAAGCCAAATTAAATGTGCTGGTCAAAAAGCCAGATGTTCAATTCCTGTTGAGCCGGAATCCTGACCTGGATAGAAGTAGGGGAGTACTGGAGATGAGCTGAATCTGATACCTGTGAGGACCTTTGTTGCAGATGCATATCTGACTAGATGAGACACCAAGGTCACCCTGTCTGCCTGACGGGGAATGAGCAGGAGGTGATGTGGAGATATCCCTTAGAGGTTTCCTCCTTTTGACCTCTAAGCAGGGGAGTTTCCTGGCCGAGTGGGTCACTGTCTTAGAAAGTGGCCGATTATGTTGCAGTATAGGCATAATCCTAAGGAGAGGTGACCCCTTCTATTTCCATAGGCTCCTCGGAGGAAGTAGATAGAGGGGCCAATGGGAGGGTGGATCCCAGTGGAATCCCAGTTGGTTTCATAAACCAGTGTCCTAAATGTTATGGTGAATTGGCTAACAGAGAGAGCCCTGTGGCTGTTCTCCAACAGGGATGCCTCGGCTGCTGCTCTTCTACTTGGAATGCCAAATACAAGACAAAACATTTTCAGAAATTCTTCTGAATCTTGTAAAATCGAGGAGTTTTGTTCGACTAAAGGTGACGCCCATGTCAGCACTTTGTCTTTCAGTAATGAAACAATGAATGATACTCTTGCTGCATGAATATTGAAGCGCTGAGGAAGGGTACAAAAGTGTAGAAGGCATTGATTAATAAAGCCCCTAAAGTCAGTAGGATTGCCTCAGTAACATTCTGGTAGTGGTTGTTTGGAAAGGCTGAGGCTGGGGATTCAGTCCCTCCTGCTGCCCCAGAAGGAGGTAACAGAGATGAAGATGTCATAGTAGCAGGAGTACTCAAGATAGCTGAACCTCTCAGCATCTCTTAGATGGCAACCATTTTCCTCTCCAGACTCCATAGATGTTTTTTGTGGGAGGTTAGGATTTGTTCCTGTTGATCCTCCCTTGCGACTAATCTGGATAAGTCCGCCACGATTCCAAAGGATTCGGCCTTTGATGCAGACATGTATCTGTCCAGATGAGACACCAAGGTCACCCTGTCTGCCTGATGGGGACCCCTGATGGCAGGGAAGGACTGCCAATGATACTGCCCAGGTGGGATATGCAGCAGGACAAGGCTGCTTATTACTGAACCCCAGGGATGGGCTATATAGCAGGACCAGGCTACTCTCCACTGAGCATTAGAGATGGGCTGTATAGCAGGACAAGACTGCTCTCCACTGAGCCCCAGAGGTGGGCTGTATAGCAGGACAAGACTGCTCTCCAATGAGCTGCAGAGGTGGGCTGTATAGCAGGACAAGACTGCTCTCCAGTGAGCCCCAGAAGTTGCCTATATAGCAAGACAAGACTGCTCCAAACTAATATATCCAGGAGATAAGGGTAGCAAGAGAGGACTTGGCCAAGAAGGCTGTAGCCCAGCCAAAATTCCAACCGGAGGCTAATATGTGGGGTGACACCAGCCAGCGATTGACAGCCGAGGAGACTTGTATCCAATGGTCCTATAAGGTCGTCTACCCAAAATGTACCCCACACAGTAAACCGCAATGTGCAACAGCTAGGTGGCAGTAAGGACACTGCCTGGCAAGAGGGCTGGAGCACATGAGGACAACCAGCACAAGTTACGCTGACCAGCGAGCAAGTAGCTCAGCTTAGTAGAAACCCAATTAAAGGGAAGTGGACACAATGAACCACAATGCTCTGAAGGACTGCCCTGTCTGGTGGCTGAACAACCGACAGCTATGGGGATATCAGGAGGACTGTGGGAGTGCAGGCAGACAAAGTCAGATAGGCCAAGGCACTGGGAGCAACAGAAAGAACCAAGGTAAGCAAGCCAATGTCAAATAACAATAGCCAAGGTACCAGGAGCAAATGGAATATTGTAGGGAAAGTAAAATCAGAGTCCAAAAAACAAGCCAGGGGTAAAAACTAAAGATTCTGCATGGGCAGGATGAAAGGATCCACTCCAGCAGAATATGGTTGGATTGTTTTTTTATTTGTGCAAGACAGGGAAGAGATTTGTTGCGATACATTCAATGTCTTAAACAATGAACAGAATATTTCATTACTGGGGTCCAGACAATTAATATTAACGTCTTGAAAATGTTGAAAATAAAGTTGTTAGCAGAGTCCTAAAGGAACATAAGCCTTGAAAATTGTCATCAGGAGGCCTATAGCAACATAAGTACTGAGAAAACTGTTAGTAGTCTGAATAGTCCTATTGTAACAAAATCCTTGACAAAATTGTAGCAGACTGGCAGGGACTTCTGTTTTAAGCTGGTGATGGGGTAGATGGTTACACTCTTTCTTTGAACGTAATTATCATGGCGCCTGTGATCTGAGCGACATTCTGTCCATCTCTATGTTGCTGCTCTCCTATTGGCTGCACTGTATTGCTCCTCCTAGTGACAGCCTTTTTATACCCTGGGCTGTCACTAGGCTAATGCCCTTTCGTGGTGTACCTGATGCCTAGCGATAGTTCTGTGATTCTGATCCAGTGTATGACCCCGGACTGCCTGACCACGCCATTAGTCATTGCTCCTGATTCTGTGTACTGACTCGGATTGGCTGACGTTCCTGCTTCCTGTTCTGACCCGGCCTGGCTGACTTCCTGCTCTGTGTACCTACCCGGTGAGATTGATGTTCCTGCTCCGTGTACCGACCCGGCGAGATTGACGTTCCTGCTTCCTGCTCCAACTCAGTTTGGCTACGTTCCTGTGCTGGTTACTGCACCGGTTGGCGCTGGTTCCTGCTTTCAGCTTGTTCATTGGACTTTACCTGACAGTTCCGGCTGCTTACAGTGCACGGTTCCCTTTAAGGGTGTCTCACGTCTCCGGTACTCCGGTACCCTGTCCGTATTACCTGTTGGCTCAGAGTCTCAGTGTGCCTGTATCCTATTACACCGTGCTTCATCGCTTGGTTGCCTTAGGTTCAGTTGGGCGCGTTCCGTGGTTGCCGTTATCCAGACCATAGTGATTATTAACCCCTTCGGGGGCGCTGCCTCGAATCCACTTGCTATAGTAGTGTGCTGGCTACCTATACCCAGGGCGTACCGTTTAGTAGGTCAGTTGGGCGATTCCGGTTGTCTGCCATTTATGTGAGCACATTAACCCTTTGGGTCATAGCAAGAGCACTGGTGTCGATCTCTCCATTGGGCCTCCATTTGGCACAAGCTCTGATTTGCCTTTGTAGTCCACAATGGGCGTCCACCGTAGTGGAACTGTGCTAGTAAGCTTTGCCTCCGTTACTCAGGTCATTGTCACTACCTGTGGCGCTAACAACATTGTACCGCTGTCATTGCTAGCCACTCTGCCAGTGGCTCCACTGTATATCATACTCATACACTGTATCACGATTTACCTGACCTGTGTCAGTATTGTGTTGTGCACTTTACTGGACCCGTGTGGGTAACCACTTGTAACCTGTGTTGTGTCAGTTGATGCTACTTACTGGACCCGTGAGGGTTACATTCTTCCTTGTGTGTTTCAATAAAGCTGTGTTTTTACCTAAACCTAACGAGTCTGAGTGTACTGAACCGTAACAGTAATGCATTGTTATCAGTCTGACTTCTATGGCAAAAAAAGTCTTACAAAATTTTAGTAGGCTGCAACTTGAAAACATTTTTTTACAGGCTGAGGCCTACACCTGAAAAAATTTCGCAGCTGAGATTGGGGACAGATAAGGGTCACAGTGAATGCAATCACTCATAATTTCTATCTAGGGGCACAGATTTACACTGTCATCAAACCTTGTTGCTTGAAGTTTCCATCCCCTTGCCCATGGCACTAACCACCTATTTGTAAAGCTCTGGAAAGCCATCTTTTGGGTCTCAAGGACCCAAGAGATTATGCTTTGCATACTCCTCTGACACTCAAGGGTTTAAAGGGAAACCTAGCCCTCGGAATATGTGTCTTTTAATTGCTATAATACAATTACTTATCTAGGCAGATTTAACCTATACAAAAGACAGATATGTCTGCTTATTGTTTTTTTTATTTAAACTCTGTTGTAGTCAGTAGTGAGTTGGACATGTTACTGCCTTGAGAAAGTTTACATGGCCTCTAGAATCTTGAGTGGGTATCTCTCTTTCTCACTGTCTGGCTAGAGCTAGAGTGAGGGAGAGAGAGAGACTCATGCCATGTTTATGAAAATCCATGAAAACATTCTCAAGACTGTAAAATGTCCTTGTTCAATTAAAGACTACAGTAACGTTCAAATGCAAAAAAAACCCCAAAACAAAACAGTGCATAGATAATCCTGACTGTTGTATGAATAATACTGGCCTAGGTACATCCATCTGTTAAACAAATTAGGATCCGCTTATTATAAGAGCATAGTTATCCTTTAATGTCTTTTCTGATAAAACAATGATCAAAGAAATAGACATTTTTCAGTATCATTAAACTGTATCAACTTAAGTTAAACATAAAGATGATCATAATGGGAAGCAATTTTTTGATTACTAACGACTCAAAGGGATAAATAAGATAAGGAACTACAGGGAAAATGTATAAATGAAAGAGATGAGCAATATTAATCCCAACTAACAGCACAATATATACTAAATGAACACTTTGGATGTTATAATTGTGAAAGAATGCTTTAGAGACCTCTCTAGCATTTCAGGTGGTAAATGTCCTTTATGAATGAATGTTGTTTTTATTTATAATATACTAGTTGAACAGCCCGTTACACGGGCCACAGTGCCACTGCCTCCCGGTCGCGGGGCAGTCACGCGCAGTAGAGACTGCCCGCGCCACTGCTGATACAGAGCTGGACGCTCCTTTCGGAGCACCAAGCTCTGCATCAGCCGCAGCGCGGCCAGTCTGTACTGCGCATGACTGCAGGACGATCAGCAGTGTGTACTGCGCATGTCGGGCGTTACACACAACTTAGCGAATTATTATATAGGATGGTGTGGTTGTTTTTCACCTGATTGTGCCACCTTTATCTTGCTTATGACCAATGTACAAGAACTTTATTCTGGGAAGATTTTGATTGGGCTTCATACTGAGGCCTAAATCCCATTGCAAGACAGATGTTATCACTGAGTTAATCTCACAGATTCCTTATGGCTATTGTAAAACCAGAGGTAACATTAAGAACTGCAATTCTTATGATCATTTCTATGTTTAATATCTATAACAATCAAGGGGTTAACAAAAGAACCACCTGTTGGCAAAGTTATGCACCGAGTCTATAGCTGATACTTAGCACAGGTTTGGAGAAGTTTAGGGTCAGGACTTAATAAATTAATTGATACTGTGGTTCTAATTCAAAATGTCTGCAGATCAAGCTATAGTACATACCGGCTGCTGTCACTAAAATAACCCAAGCCTTCCCACAAGGGACTAGAATGGTTTGCAAAGAAATCAGAGATACAGGAACATCTAGAAATAACACATCCACAGCAGAACAACCCAATCAACTGACGTAAAAGGTGAACTGCTCATGTCAAGGTTGTTACGTTAACTTCAGCACAAGATAAACATTGATGACCATGTGTACAAAAACAAAAGAGGAACAATCTGAGTCAATCCAACTGTAATAGAGTGGATAAATAATATCCCCATTGAATAAAAAAGGTGCTTTTAACCCCTTGAAAGCTAGAGAGGTCTCTAATGTTGGAGGCCACTCAAGCATTCGAGGGTTTAAAAGTTCCATTTAACCCCTTCAGTGCCAGAGGCTTGGGCCATTTCCTGTACCCTGCAGGCCAGACACTTTTTCAGCATTTTTGCTATCCTTCTGTTTAGGCTTGATTTCCTCTGGGGATTTTTAGTTAAATATGGAAAACTATATATTGTTTTTTTCAGAACTAATTGAGCTTTCTTGTGGTACCTTACATGAAGAGAATTTTACATCGTGCAAAAAGCTATGATGTCATAATGACAAAAAAAAGTGAAAATTTACTCATTTTGCTAAAATCACATACTATGTATCAAAAACATTTACATTGATTGAAAAAGTTTCAATTATTTGAAAAAGCCCCGAGTCCCCCGAGTAAAAAAATACCAAATTTGTATAGTTTTACCTACGTCCATGGCTAGCGTAGAGCCCTAATCACCAGCAGCGCAAAATGACATTTTCATCTTTATAAACTAATATGCACATTCTATGGTTTTTGTGGTAAAGCTACCCTAAAACAGTGGAATAACTATATAAAACTATATATTTCTGGAAAGCAGACAACCTACTTCATCTAATGAGGGGTGACTTGCCTTGTTACCCCAAGCCTGGTGTGCACAAATACCTCCAGAAGATGGCGCTAATGAAAAAAAAAGGCATTTTCTTACATTTCTGCCCCTTCAAATGTACTAAAATTTGTGAAAACCATGGCATTTCCAACTGTATTCATTAGCTAGTGCTCTTAGGAGAAAAATGACACCTCATTGGTATAAGTTCACCTACCTCAGGGGGCGCTAGAAGTGGAAAACGACACCTACTACAACCTCAAATTTTTCTAACATTTTCTCAAACATTACTTGTCTGTACACAAATGGTTATAACAACTACAGAAGTGAAGAAAGGGTACACAAACCATACCATTTTGAAAAGAAGACACCCTGCCGCATCTAATGATGGGTGACTTGCCTTGTTACCCCAAGACTGGAGTGCACAAATGCCTCCAGAAGGTGGCGCTAAAGAAAAAAAAAGACATTTTCTTACATTTCTGCCCCTTCAAATGTACTGAAATTTGTGAAAACCATGGCATTTCCAACTGTATTCATTAGCTAGTGCTCTTAGGAGAAAAATGACACCTCATTGGTATGAGTTCTGCTACCTCAGGGGGCGCTAGAAGTGCAAAACGACACCTACTACAACCTCAAATTTTTCTAACATTTTCTCAAACATTACTTGTCTGTACACAAATGGTTATAACAACTACAGAAGTGAAGAAAGGGTATACAAACCATACCATTTTGAAAAGAAGACACCCTGCCGCATCTAATGATGGGTGACTTGCCTTGTTACCCCAAGCCTGGAGTGCACAAATGCCTCCAGAAGGTGGCGCTAATGAAAAAAAAAGGCATTTTCTTACATTTCTGCCCCTTCAAATGTACTGAAATTTGTGAAAACCATGGCATTTCCAACTGTATTCATTAGCTAGTGCTCTTAGGAGAAAAATGACACCTCATTGGTATGAGTTCACCTACCTCAGGGGGCGCTAGAAGTGCAAAACGACACCTACTACAACCTCAAATTTTTCTAACATTTTCTCAAACATTACTTGTCTGGACACAAATGGTTATAACAACTACAGAAGTGAAGAAAGGGTATACAAACCATACCATTTTGAAAAGAAGACACCCTGTCGCATCTAATGATGGGTGACTTGCCTTGTTACCCCAAGCCTGGAGTGCACAAATGCCTCCAGAAGGTGGCACTAATGAAAAAAAAAGGCATTTTCTTAAATTTCTGCCCCTTCAAATGTACTGAAATTTGTGAAAACCATGGCATTTCCAACTGTATTCATTAGCTAGTGCTCTTAGGAGAAAAATGACACCTCATTGGTATGAGTTCACCTACCACAGGGGACGCTAGAAGTGCAAAACGACACCTACTACAACCTCAAATTTTTCTAACATTTTCTCAAACATTACTTGTCTGTACACAAATGGTTATAACAACTACAGAAGTGAAGAAAGGGTACACAAACCATACCATTTTGAAAAGAAGACAACCTGCCGCATCTAATGATGGGTGACTTGCCTTGTTACCCCAAGACTGGAGTGCACAAATGCCTCCAGAAGGTGGCGTTAATGAAAAAAAAGGCATTTTCTTACATTTCTGCCCCTTCAAATATACTGAAATTTGTGAAAACCATGGCATTTCCAACTGTATTCATTAGCTAGTGCTCTTAGGAGAAAAATGACACCCCATTGGTATGAGTTCACTTACCTCAGGGGGCGCTACAAGTACAAAACTACACCTATTGCAACCTCTAATTTTTCTAACATTTTCTCAAACATTACTTGTCTGTACACAAATGGTTATAACAACTACATAAGTGAAGAAAGGGTACACAAACCATACCATTTTGAAAAGAAGACACCCTGCCGCATCTAATGATGGGTGACTTGCCTTGTTATCCCAAGCCTGGAGTGCACAAATGACTCCAGAAGGTGGCGCTAATGAAGAAAAAAGGCATTTTCTTACATTTCTGCCCCTTCAAATGTGCTGAAATCTGTGAAAACCATGGAATTTCCAAATGTATTCATTAGCTAGTGCTCTTTGGAGAAAATTGACACCTCATTGGTATGAGTCGACCTACCTTAGGGGTGCCAGAACCACATAAATACACCTACCTGTTTGCTTCCTCGAAAATGGCTGCTTGTACTAAAATGTTCATAACTGTTAGCGACATGAAGGAAATATATAAAAGGTATACCATTTTGGAAAGTAGACATTCACCCACATCACATGAGGGGTCACTTGCCTTTCTACCCCCTGGCTGAAGTGCTCAATTATTTCCAAAAGGTGGCGCTATAGGAATAAATACATGTTTTTTTTACATTTCCACCACTTCAAAGATACCAAAATCTTTGAAAACCATAACATTTCCTACTGTATTCAGTACCTTCTACCAACATGAGAAAAATGTTACCCCATTTGTGTGGGATAACATGCAATATGTGGGTGGTAGGAACACTTACCTAAACCTGACACTTTTGTTTTTGAAATTATCTGCCTGCACGAAAAGTGTCATAACCATTATAGATATGCAGGAAAGGTAGAGAAACCATACCATTTTGTAAAGAGGATAACCTGCCGCATCTAATGAGGGGCCACTTGCCTTCTTACCCCAAACCTGTTGTGCCCAAATGCTTCCAGAAGGTGGCACTATAGGAAAAAAATTGCATTTTTTACATTTCTGCCCCTTTAAATGTATGGATCTCTGTGAAAACCATGCAATTTTCAACTGCATTCACTAGCTAGTGCTCTTAGGAGTCAAATGACACCCCATTGGTGTGAGTTGACCTACCGTAGGGGGTGCTAGAAGTGCAAAATGACACCTACAACAACCTCTGATTTTTCTAATATTTTCTCAAATAATACTTTCCTGTACAAAAATGGTTATGTCAACTACAGAAGTGAAGAAAGGGTACAGAAACTATGACATTTTGGAAAGAAGATAACCTGCCGCATCTAATGAGCTGTGACTTCCTTTTCTACCCCTAAGTTAGAGTTCACAACTATTTCCAGAATTTGGTGCTACAGAAAAAAAAATTGTTTTTCTTACAAATCAGTCACTTCAAAGATACGGAAATGGTTCAACACTATGGAATTTCCTAGGAGGACCTCCTGCCAGCCTACAAAAAATAGTGCCCCACTGCTGTGGGTTGACATACCATATTGGGTGCCAGGAGCGTGGCTACCAGTGGAACAAGGATGGGGAATCAAACAGTGTATGTGTTATTCTATTTCTACCAGTGGTCAGTCAGTGTAAGTGAGGACTTGTGTGTGCCAGAGAAACCAGGTCAGGGAAGGGACGAGGGGTCAGGCTGTGTAAGTGGGTATATCTACCAGTGGGCAGCAAGTAAGTGTGGCGGTGGTGATGGTGGGGAGGTAAGTGCATATGAGGGATTTGTGGTTACCAGTGTGCACTGTAAGTCCCATCATGCACTGTTTGATTCCCAGCCTGAATCCAGTGCGTACTGGCACTTGGGTCTACCAGTAGGCAGTGGAATCAGGCTGGGGGGGTCAGACTGGGGGAATGGGACTGCCAGTAGGCTGTGAAACTAGGCTGGTGGGTAGGGTATGTGGTTGGGGGGGATTGGAGGCATTTTGTGTGCATGCCACAGGGGTGTCCTATGCACTGAAAAGCAATGCACTGGACACCCTGTTGCACACAAAGAGTTAATTTTTTTTAGCTGTTATTTTTTTTTTTTCATACCTTATTGGGGGGCATCAGTACCACTTCTCATGCCCCCCAATGATGTCTGAATAAAAAATAATGGGAAAAAAATGTGTGTGTGCCACAGGGGGTCCAGCACATTGTAAACCACTTGTATGGGACCAACCTGTAACACATGCAGGTTTTGTGTTTTCCCCCCCCCCAAAAAAAAAAAAATTATATATATATATATATATATATATATATATATATATATATATGTAGACCTCATTGGAGGGCATTAGAACTGATGCCCCTCAATGAGATCTGAATAAAAAATAATGAGGGGAAAAAAAAGAAAAATCCTTTGTCCGACACAGGGGTGTACAATGCATTCCAAAGCAAAGTATTGGACCCCCTGTGGCACGCAGAGGGTTAATTTTTTTTTCTTTTATTATTTGTTATTCATACCTTGTTGGGGGATCAGGTCTACTTCTGATGACCCCCCAACAAGGGCAGAATAAAAAATAAATAAATGTGTGTCACGGGGGGGGGGGGTACCAACGCATTGCAAAGCACTGCCTTGGACCCCCCTGTGGGGCATACATTGTTTTCCTATTTTTTTACACCTTGTTGGGGGGCTTCAGGACCCCTGATGCCCCCCAATGAGGTCTAAATAAAGTAAAAATTAAGAAAAGAAAAAGAAAAACACTTTGTCTTCCAAGGGGTGTCCAATGCATTGCAAAGCAATGCATTGGACCCCCTGTTGCACACAGAGGGTTAATTTTTTTTTTCTTTTATTATTTGTTATTCATACCTTGTTGGGGGATCAGGTCTACTTCTGATTACCCCCCAACAAGGGCAGAATAAAAAACAAATAAATGTGTGTGCCACAGGGGGGTCCAAAGCATTGCAAAGCACTGGACCCCCCCCCCATGGGGCACGCATTTTTTTATTTATTTATTTTTTTTTACACCTTGTTGGGGGGCTTCAGGACCCCTGATGCCCCCCAATGAGGTCTAAATAAAGTAAAAATTAAGAAAAGAAAAAGAAAAACACTTTGTCTTCCCAGGGGTGTCCAATGCATTGCAAAGCAATGCATTGGACCCCCTGTGGCACACAGAGGGTTAATTTTTTTTTTTTTTTACTATTTTTTATTCATAGCTTGTTGGGGGACATCAGGGTCCCCCAACAAGCTTTGAAAAAAAAAAAAGAAACGCAAACCAAAGTCCTGTATGTGCCACAGGAGGGGGGGTCTGCATTTGACCCCCCCCCAGTGGCACACACAGGGTTAATTTTTCTATTTTTTTTTTTTATATATATAGACCTCATTGGGGGTCATCAGGACCTCTCCTGACCCCCCCAATGAGGTCTCAGTTAAAAAAAATGTGCTACAGCACAACTGACCCTGTGACTGCCAAAGCAATGCGCTGGACGTCCCCACGGCACTCATAGGGTTAAACATTTATTTTATTTTTTTTTTGCTATATCAGACCTCGTGGGGGGACATCAGGACACCTTCTGATGTCCCCCCAGTTATTGATCTCCCAGCCGATTGTGCTGGGAGATCAATCTGGCGACGGCAGGAGAGCAATAGCTCTCCTGCCTTTCACTCCTACCATCGGTAGGAGTGAATGGGACCGTGGAAACTTCCTTAACATCATCAGTGATCATGTCACCGATGACGTTAGGAGGCTTCCCCCGGTCCCGCCCACTCCTACCCGGAAGTTCGGGTAGGAGAGAGCAGGAAGGAGAAGCTCCGCTTCTCCTTCGTAAATATTGATCTCCCAGCGCGATCGGCTGGGAGATCAATACATGGGGGGACATGAGGAGTGATCCTCATGTCCCCCCAAGAGTGCCAGGCAATTGTTTTTTTTAAATGTGGCCACTGCATGCCGGTTATACCGGCTTATGCAGTGACCGCATTTAAGGTGTACCTTGTACGAGCTTGGCACAGCAGGTACAGCTGTGCGAACTCGTACAATGTACCCACCTGGCACTCTAGGGGTTAAATCAATGTACTATGTGTTGTTGTTATACTTGATTCTACTTTGACATTCTCCCCCCCATTTCCAAACTGTCACCAAAGCCTGCCAATTCTTTCTAAAAATATCTCCAAAATACAGCTTTTCCTCAGTATGTCATCCACAAATATGCTTACTCAGGCCCTCATTCTCTCTAGTATTGATTGTTACAACATTCTACTCTCTTGTCTTCCCATCTCTCATCTTTCTCTGCTTCAGTCTGTTCTGAATTCAGCTTCAATTCATCCTCTCCTGACATTCCTCTCTTGGCTCGCTATAAGCGCTCATATTTTTTCAAAATTATTATCCTCTCCTTTAATTGGCTTTCTTCTTTAGCACCCTCTTACATTTCTGCCCTTATCTCTCATTATACCCCTTCTCATCAATTGTGTTCTTCGCAAGAGTTCTTTCTGTTCTCTGCTTATCAAACTTGGGCCATCTCTCTGCTGCAATCATTTTCACTGGCTACTCCTTGACTTTGGACTGCAGTTCCTATTAGGGATGGGCAAAAACTTTGCCTCAAACTGAAATCAGGGAATAATGGCACTTCCCGCTTGGCACATAATTTCCCGCGAAGAGTGCCGATTTTCCACTTTTTTCGCCTAGCTCATTCCACTGAAATCAATGGGAACATTGAATTTACACATAACACATAACAAATATTATTTTATTTCCCAAAGGCATAGTATAAATGGAGCATGAGGGTGCCTGTGTTGGTGGGGTGTGGGGAAAGAATCAGTTGAACAGGGGATGTTTTTTTTTTGGTGGGGGGTTGTTTACTGGAATTTGGGGGGTAGTTAATACAAAAAGAATCCTAAATACAAATACCCCCCCATAGGACATGGTATCAAAGGGGTCTGAGGAGGGTGCCTTTGTTGGTGGGTGGAATCTAGGGAATGAATCAGTTGAACAGGGAATTTTTTTGGGGGTGGTTTGTTTACTAGGATTGGGGTCAGTTAAAAAAATCATAAATAAAATTAAAAGAATCCCATAAGACATGGTATAAAAGGGGTCTGATGAAGGTGCCTGTGTTGGTGGGTGGAGTCTGGGAAATAAATCAGCTGAGCATTTGTTTTGGTGTGGTTTTTTGACTAGTATTGTGGACACAGTTAATAATAAATACATAAATAAGTAAATAAATAAAATAAGAAATTGTATTTAAAGTGATAGAGATAGAAACTATAACGGTAACCCTAGCCACCGGTATGGGCTGGGCCGTCGTTCCCGAAATCTCGCCTTCGAGGTCGGCTGAGCTGCGTCGGATGTCCCGGTCCGGTGGTACTTCCAGGAGGTCGGATTCGTTCGATGTCGACGCCTTCGATCTTCGGGTAGTGAATGGCTCAATTGCAAGGGAGGGATGGGAGTCAAAGAGGACTCTTTAGACCATCCCAGTCAGAAAGTAAACTCAGAGACAGTTTACTCCCAAACTTGAACACTTTATTGAACACACCACACATCTTTTATACAGTACAATAGGGAGGGGAAGGGCCAGGTATTCTAATACAGGCTTGGCCCAGGGACCAATCAGACACAATGGGCATATGACACAGGGAACAAAAGACCAATGGTAACTGGAGACAATGGGCCAATGGCAGAGGGTAACAAAAAGACCAATAGCAGTTAAGGGAAAGGGGCCAATGGCAAGTGACCTCACAAACCCAATACTGCTAAGGGTAGTACAAACATATCTGATTAATTCTAGACAAGGACAAAGACTTGAGTAGAGGGAATGCACAATTAGGAGACTAGGCCAGGGGTCTGACTGCAGTTCACATTGGCTTAATTAAAACACAGCAGGAGGTCTAGCTACAGTACAAATAGTCAAATGGCTGGAGCCTTTGTTTGACTATTTTGAATGGCCTGCTCCACCCTTGACCAATCACTGAACTGCCTACCATTCCCCATGTTAGGCTATGGAAGATATTTGCATACCTGGTAGTTGCCTTTGTTTGACTATTTTGGAGCCTTTGTTTGACTATTTTGAATGGCCTGCTCCACCCTTGACCAATCACTGAACTGCCTACCATTCCCCATGTTAGGCTATGGAAGATATTTGCATACCTGGTAGTTGGTGATTGCACAAACCTCTGAATTGGACAAGTACAATTAAACACATACAATATTTTGACAATACATAAAACCTTTTAACATAAAGATAGGGAAACCCCTAGTAAAGTTCAAATAAGGCCACAGGCCCCTAGTCGTTGCAACAAGTGTTTGAGGTCCAGTCAAGGACCCAAGTAACGGCCTAGGGTCCGTTACATCAACCCCTGACATAAATTACCACTGTGGTGGACTGATATTTGATATAGTATTTTGTAGAGAATGATTGTTTTGTAGGACTTAGGCTTGTTAGAAACAAACCCTTACATTTTTTTTGTAGGACTATGTTTTTATTTATTTATTTTTGTTTAAATCACAAGCCTTGAGGAAAAAAATGCCATACTGGCCTAGTGCCAGCAGGTGATGTCCTGTTGGCTAGTGGCCACTGGCCATTGTCAAATGCCCTGATATAGATGTGGAATTTGTGACTGCTGTTCTTGCTGCTGCTGCTGAGTTGTTTAACCCCTTAAGGACCCTTGACGGTCCTGGTACGTCATGGCTGGATTTGAGTTAAGGACCAATGACGTACCAGGACCATCATGGCTTAAATGATAGCAGCGTGCCTCCGTGCACGCTGCTATCATTAATGCCAGGCTGAGACTGAGCGCTCCGAGACTGGGGCGTTCAGTCTCAGCCCTTCTTGCTTGTACCAGTTCATGTGATCGCCGTAGCAGCAATCACATGTACTGGCATAGTGACAGACAGAGGCAGCAGAGAAAGCATGCTGTCTGTGCGTGTCTCTTCTGCCTCTGTCTCCCTTGCTATCAAAGTAAGGGAGACAGAAGTAGACAGGAGACACCTAGTGGTGAAAGAAAATACAGCAGCTAGGGGTATTAACCCCTTCACTGTTGGTGCCAGAGGCTTGCTAAATGCAGGTCAATTTCTGACCTGCAATGATACTTTTTTCTTTTTTTTAAAAAACCACAACACACTTTTTTTTTTTTTTTTTTACAAAAATATTTTATTAAAAAAAAATAATAATCTAATTAAACAATATTGGAAGTGTGATTTTTGTGGAGCCATGTAATACACTTATATACACCACCAAATGTCAGGGATAAAAAAGTGTCAAAATAGGGTGGGAAAAAGGGACATGGGGATTTTCACCCAAGGGGGGGACAGCGGCCACTTTAAACTGCACATTTTGTAGGTATGACTGACCGGCCATACCTTTCATGCAGTTGCCACAAACATTTAACCCTTTGTGCCCAATTGATCCCAAGAGAAAAAACAAAAATGGTGCTTTTTTACTTTTTTTTTATTTTAATAAAGTAAATGGTGGGTTATCCATATAAGTAGGGTAGCAAATGAAAGCCCTATTTGTGCTTAAAAAACAGTATATAATTCATGGGGGAGGAATAAAAGCCTAAGAGGGAAAACACTGTTGAACAAAGACATAGTCAAAAAGGTCAGAATTGCTCCGGTCCTTAAGTGAAATCCACCTCAGATTTTCACGGTCCTTAAGGGGTTAAAGGGATAGTAATACTTCATTTTATCTTTATTTTATTTTGTAGGCATTAAAAAAACATGAAGAACGATATAAGTCTTATCTCTCAAACTTTTATGGTTTGAGAGATATTCACAAGCAAATTTTCCCCTCACTGACCCAAACGGTCAAGTCTGCCATCTAGCTGTCAGATTTGGAGTCCGGTCCACAGACCGGCTGTGGCTATACAGAAGAGCCGAGATCGCGAGATATGAGAAGAACTACTTCATTCGAATAGTCTAAAAAGTGTGCCTGGTTTGCAAGCACACTTTTTAGACCCTTCCAATGAAATAGTTATTTTTATATCTTGCGAACTCGGCTCTGCTGAAGAGCCACCGGTTGATCTGAAGCCCGGATTCCAAATCTGACAGCTAGATTGCAGACTTGACCATTTTGGTCAGTGAGGGGAAACGTTGCTTGTGACTATCTCTCAAACCATAAAGGTTTGAGATATGACATATAGTTCTTCATGTTTTTTTAATGCCTACAAAATAAAATCAAGATAAAACGAAGTATTACTATCCCTTTAAAGAGCAGGATGATTAGGCAGCTGAAAGGGAATGGGATCAACAACAACAGTAACATGGGTGATGGATGATGAAGGTTCCACTTGCCGCCCACGACTGACTCCAGTGATGCGTCTGAGGCAGTAGCAGCACAATAAGTAGCCCCCAGTCTATGTGGAGAAAATAAGAAGTTGGCCAATAATTCTCCACCCGCCCCTCCTCCAAAATCATGGGTGTGTTGTTATTAGAATTGAAATTTTTCCCTTGAGAACAGGAACTGTGGCTGTCCTCAGCAACTGCAATGTGCACAGTGTGTGTGGTAAATAACATCTGGGGGCACAACTGTATCCAAACACCATGACACCAGAACTCAAGTACTGCCATTGTCACTATACCCCTTGTCCAGATCACACTAAGGACACATGACAACTTGCTGCCACATCCTAACATCAACAGAGTGGAGATAACGATGAACAAGGTGGATTGACAGAAGATGTAGCTGTTACCCTTGGAGGAAGAAGGCGATGGTGATGGCAAGCTAGTTGTTTTGCTTGTCATGGAACTTCCAGTCTCTGCCTGGGTTTCTCTATTCTTCCTCCAATTTGATCTCTGCTTCTCCTCTTGTTGCCTTTCTGGAGAGTCAGGAGTACAGTAAAAGCGGTGACTGAATCCTGTGCTGGGTGTTTGTCTTTAACATGTTTGACATAAATGCCATGGTGTCTGTGTTTCATGTGTGATATCAGGGAGGTTGTGCCAAGGTGTGTTTCCTCCTTTTCCCTTCTCAATGACTCATAAATTGTACACAGTGCCATTGGTGATGACTGCACTGTGCCTGCCCCAAGAGAAAAATAGTCCCACACCCATGACTTCAGTGGATAGGTATAGGGAACAGTTGGAGAAGAATGGCTTCTTCACCTCCACATTCCCTGTCACTGTATGTGGCAGAGGATGATGTTGCTGCTAATGCCTCAGAATTAGCACTGCAATTAGGACCAGGAGTATTACTACTGCTGGCAACTGGAACCTGTCCTAGTCCCGCATCACTTGTTGACTCCATTCCCACTGTGTCCACGGTGGTCTGTGGCACACTAGCTTGCTTCTCAGTATCCTGCTGCCCTTGCAACTCAGCAGCAGGAATTAGAGAAGTTGTAAATTCCACAAATTCCAATAGCTCATTGTTAATGGTAGTAGTGGTGGTGATGCCCATTCTCATCCCTGTCTCCCATTTCTTCTCAGTTTCTTCTAAAAAGGACATCAATGTCTCTTCCACCCCAGCATCATCATCACCACCACCACTAGTCCCTACGTTCTTCTGCTGCTGCTTTATTACAGACATCTCACTGCTGTTTGGGGGAGGTGACGAGTAATGTGACAGAGGGTCCCCTAATATCACACTTAGCATTTCTTTTTGACCTGAAGAAGACAGACTGGCAGCAGTAGAAGCAGACACAGGCAGCTCATCTGTGCTGCTGATGGTGGTGTTGGTATTAATTGTGTGCCTGCTCTCCCCCAACACCAGTTCTGGCCTCTTCGGAATCATGTTCCTCTTTACGATGTAGTAAAGGGAAGGGGAGGAGGACACCCAGAGCCAGAGGAATGATGTGGGCTCCCTTGACCACTAGTCTGGACACTCTTAAATGCTTCCCCTTCCACTCCCCTAACACTAGTCCCATTGGCTGCTTCAACATTACTGTTGTTACTACTACTAACACCAACCACATCAAGTTCAGCCCCAGAGTCTTTCTCCTCACAGTCACTAGTAATATGATGATTACCCCCTCCTTCACTCCTAACACTAACAAGCTGCTGAACTTTCTTAGTAGTAATAGTAGTAGTAGTAGTAGTAGTACTAGCACTGGTGGCACTGCTTGGGGATGGCAAGTGATGACAAGATGACATAGGGTCCCCTGCTGTCACACTTGGCATCATCTTCTCCCCCCGCCCCCGAGTATTACAAGACAAACTAGCAGCTTTGGCACTGGTGGCAGCAGCTTCAACACTGGCAACAGACACAGCACTGGTGGCACTAGCAACAAAGGCAGGACGTCTTACAGCAGGCAAAGTATTGGTGGCAGCAGGTTCAGCACTGTCAGCAGGCACAGCACTGTTTGCAACAGGGGCAGCACATCTGACAGCAGGCACAGTATTTGTAGCAGCAGGTTCAGGACTTGCAGCAGGCACAGCACTGGTTGCAACAGGGGAAGCATGTCTGACAGCAGGCATAGCATTAGTGGCAACAGGGGCAGCAATGGTGGCAGCAGGGGCAGCACATCTAGCAGCAGGCACAGGAAGCTGACCTGTCCTGCTCTCACTAGTACTACCCTTTTCTCCCTCTATTCCCATTCTCTTTTCTCCCTCCCTTTCCATTCCCTTTTCTCCCTCCCTTCCCATTAAATTCCCCAAGATTCCTTGGGGTAATTTAGGGGGACTGGACAGCATTGGTTCAGTAGTGCTCAGTTCCTCCTCCTCCTCCTCAGACTCAATGGACACATAACGGTCCTTCCAGTTCCTCCTTTTAATATTTTTAATCCCGCTCATAGTGATAGCAGTCAATTTTCAGCTGCTGATGGGCAGATTCTCTTGTATGTAATATAATGTATTGTCAACTCTGTAGGAATGACTAAAATGTCCACAGATTTTGCATCTCTTTGAGGGTTTCAGATTCTGTGAGGAAACTGGTCACAACTGAATTTAGGACATGAACAAAGCAGGGTACATGCACCATATCTATTATCAAGGTAACTGCTGTATTGTAGTCATTATCAGTAGTCACAAACCCAGGTTTCAAGAAGTGGGGTACAAGCCACTCCTATATCATCTGCAATAGTTTATTTAACACATCTATGGCTTTAAGGGATTATCTCTCAAAAAGATAAAGATAAAGTGTTGTGCTGATGACATGGACTACCCTTCTGCTGTCCTTTAATAACTCAACCAGGACCATGGGCAGGATTACCTGTGACATGGGGGGGAGACGCAAAAAGGGGTGATGCTTTAGCAATGTGCGTCTGTCAATGTGTGGGATCTCCCAGTATGAAACTGGAATTTGCGCTGGACATTTTACTGTATATGTAACAAAAAGTTACAAATAGCTAGTAACTCCTTGCCTGGGGCCATTGCTGAGGCGAATAATTATATGTAAAGCAGTCCCCACAGGACTTTAGTATGGAGAAAAATAAGGTAAAATGTATTCTTCAATAAAGCAAGAGAAATACTTGGGGTTGTTTATTGGTCCTGACTAGTATCACTGACTTGGATAGTAGAGGGTTATTATTTGTCTCCCATAGTCCTTTCCACTGAGTGTTTAGGATAGGTGGGTTTATTCAACTCATGGATTTCAACTCCTTTCTAGGAGCCTTAGCCCATCTCTCATCCAAACAAATCTACACACTGGAAGGGACCTATAAATGACTGTAAGTACTACTGTTGCTTTTTTCAGTGTTCTTGTAATACCTTCTACAAGAACTGTGTTCAATAATTCTGGATAAGATGGTATTGGGAATTTGAACATGCAGGGAAACAGGAATGAAGTGGACTGGTGTACCACATAAATAAACTATGAGACTGCTGAATAGTAATTATGTTACTAACACATTCAGAAACCAGGGGCTGAGGAGACACTCATTTAATATTTCATTTTTAGTTACATAAACTTGTTCCCTACGGTAATATAACTACAAGAATTATCAATATTGGCTTTACAATTAAAAGCATATAGAAGTATAAAATTAAAAACCTATGAAAGCATATATTATGAACATAAGACACTGACAAAGAATATACAAACTGGTATTAAGATACAGATCTCAAACAATGTGGCTTGATTGACTCACGACTGTGGTAATCCACACTGGAGATGTATTGAACAGTGTGTTACAATGCTGAGTAACCACTAGGAAGCATTTATACAGTAACAGAATGAAGACTTAGGAAATGTAATTTAAACAGATCATTGTTAAATGAAAGGATTATAAAATATTTTCACTGGACTGACTTAACAATGGACTGATATATTGGCGTAAGCATCAGTAACCCTTTAAACTACTTGATCAGTTGTGGATTTAAAGAAAAAGGGAACACTTTAATTTCACAGAACAGGGTGTTTTAGACTTTACCACAAAGGGAATGAGGGAATTCCTAGTGAGATAATAAGTTATCACTTTCTCCAGTAAGGAGATTTCGCATATACCCAATCACATGACTTCCTGTACCTGCATCTGATTTTCCCATTATGTCCTGTTTTTAAGGCATTTAAGGTTCATTGGTATTTTGAAAAAAGTGCAGGTATAGTAATATCCATTACAGTAAAATGTAACATTCCCATCCCAGCTATGAGGTATTATAGTTTTTCGTCTATAGTCATTTCACTGCCAATCACCAGACAGGGCTCTGGTTAATCACATTTTCTTATTCCAGCTCTTTGGCTATAGGGCAATAGACTTTCCTTGCTATGAATGGGGCTCTTTACACAGTATTATAGATGCGGATTATATGAGTGCTTCTCGTGTGTAAAAAGACCAAACATCTATACACACAGAACAGAATGATTTTTATATAAGTAAATTGCTTTACACAAACAGGGTTGGAAGTTATACAAGAGTTTCTGTACATATAATGTAACATATAGGCAGTGATCCCACTGTAGAATGCTATACAGTGACGATACCAGTGGCATTATTTCCATTTGGCCCTAAGGGAAACTGACCATCTAAAAATAAAATATTTGCTTTAAACAGTGACATTTCTAGGACACACAGAAAGCATTTACATTTACAGTTAAAGGGATAGTAATGTTTCATAATAAAAGCATCTCTAATTAATCATCATAGTATTTGGGCCCTGGAGAGTGTTATTTCAGTTCTGTCAGAGTTGTAGTTCGAGTAATTGAATGATAAAGTATCCCCCTCCCGCCCCTTTTACTAATGTAACACTGCTCAATTCAGAGCAGCAGGGTGTGTTCGGATAGATTGCAGAGAGGGACAATCTTCAATTAAGATAAGGGAAAAAGCTGAAAAACCAGTCAAGGGGGCAGGGTTTTCATTGTTCTCACAGTAAGAACATTGTTCCTTGCTGTGAGTTGTCTGGTCTATGGACCAGATCCCACATCTGAGGAGAGGGGGCTTACATTAGGTAAAAGGGGTGAGAGGGGGAACATTTATCATTCAATTACTCTTGAACTACAACTCTGACAGCATTGAAATAACACTCTCTATGGCTCAAATACTATGAACATTAATTAGAGATGCTGTTTTTGTGAAACATTACTATTCCTTTAAGTTATCCATATTGTATTTCTTATTCTTTGTATAATGGAAATGGGCTGTTGCAGGTGTAATCAATTACAGACCTCCAGATTTTGGGGACTACATTTCCCATCATCCCACAATGATTGGGGATCTAGTTCCTTACATTTGGAGGTCCAACAATTGACTACGCTTGGGCTGTTGCATAACTGAACATTGATATGTAAACAAGAGAGATTGAATCCAGTGTGTAAGGGATGTTTACAAAATGTGTTAATAGGATTAGCCCTTTGAATTTTTCAGGGATTATAGACGGCAGTCTCTATCCTATCTCAATATGTATGTACTTTTTATGGATTGTATTTGGTTTTCAAACACATCTAAGCATTAAAAGGGATTATAGAACAGCAAACCAGTCTACAACAAGCATAGATCAGAAATTACAGCTGTCTCTGAAATGCACTTTCTTCCTGTCAGGCACTGAAAGGAATCAAATACAAAAACAACAAAAAAATAATAATAATGAGATATGATATAAAAAAATTAATTTACATGCCATAAGTCTCATTGTGAAAAAGATAGCTCTCATTGCCTTCTTTACACCAAAAAACAAATGTGTTCAAAATTAAAAAGCACAATATTTGGTGACAACTCACTAAATAATAACAAAGCTTGAATGAAAATATATATGATCTGAGTGCTAGGGTTGGAGTCAGTATACAAGTTAAGAATCTGCCCTGCAGAGTCAGAATTCTAAACTGAGCTGTTAGTGGCTAACCTACAATGCTCATCCAATCAGAGATTAGTCTATCCCCAGCCAGTCACATCCTGAGACATAGACTCTAATTGTCTGAGCAACATACCATATGAATTTCATTCTACTCATGAAAACTTCATGACTAGTTTAACATGCTATAATAAACTTGACACGTCTATAAAATTACTATCATAATCACTAAACCTGTATTTGAGAATGTTTTATATTGTTCATATGAAAAATATAAATTAAATTAAATTAAGTAAACAACGTCGCTTAAAGTTGTACATTTTAAGAGTTATAAGCTTTTAAAGTCCTCCTCCTGCCCTTTTTACAGACATCAGCACTCTAGCTGACAGATCAAGATTCTGGTGATGCGACTGGACGGCTCTTCAGCAGAGCCAAAATAGAGTTGTCTACAAAGAAATACTTCATTAGAATGGTCTACAAAGTGTGCTTGCCTCCTTCAAAAGTGGCATTGGCACATATTTATTATGATGATGTTTAGTAATAACAAAAATAAAGTACAACCTGCAATTTGGCAGATGTGTATTTTTTTGGTGGTGGTGGAGGACTGGTATGGTGTAATTTGTGTATGTATATAGTTTTTACTATTGTCATGTCTGTGTCAAATAGCTATTCTCCTTCTCAGATTACTGACACACATTACTTTTCGGTCATTTCAGTGGTCCCAAGTGGGGTAGATGGTGGCACCCCTTCTTCTCATCCCTCCTCCTCAACTGTGCTGCTGTTAATATATTTGTCCTGGCTCTCTCTGTCATGTGCAGTTTCTGCTACTTGATACTCAGATGGTATGAGATGTTCGTTTTTAAGAATGTTAGTCTCCCAACATTGCTGATTGATAGCCACATCCTGCAGTCATTGACAATGTAACCATCCTCACTGAAAACCCTCTCAGACTCAATGCTTGCTGGAGGACAACTAAGGGTTTCCACTGCAGTACGTGTCTATTCTGGCCACATGCACTGCTTTGTTTGTCAGTAGTCTATGGAGACATTGTTTCTGCCTGCAAGTATGCAGAAACCATCTCACATGCAGTGGGACCACTTCTAGGAGCTACACAGTGTTCCTGTGTGTCAGTTACCAACCCATACTCAGGGAGAAAGTCCCAAAGAGATGTGCCACAACCACCACCACCAATGCTGGGTTTTTGCCGCCAGTGCTGAGACCCATGAATTGCCCTGTGTTCAGAATGGGATATTATGGTTGATGAAGTAGCTGCTTCTGTTGGTTGAAATGCTTTGCTGCCTTCCTTTTCACTATACTGTTTAGATGTTTGTCGTACCTTCACTTTCTCCCTCTCATCTTCCACAATGCAACCCTCCACTCGATCAATATGCATATCTCGGTATTCCTTGACAGAATCCGATTCCTCAGAGAGTTGCTGCTGATTGTCATGACTCCTTGTCATGACAAATTGCTGGGAGAAATTCAGAAATTTTGTGTTTGAAGAGGGGGTCAAGCAAAGTGGCAAGAATGTATTCCTTATTGTGTTTAATGGACAGTATGCAAGGATCTTGTTCAAAGCACGCTAATATGTCATTTACCAGCTGGTGCATGTCTGTGTTGTCATTATGGTAATTCCTCAGCCATGCTCCTCATTTTTTCTGCAATAAAAATATTTAACTAATTCTTGCCCCAATGTGACTCACCAGCATGGTTGCCTCCTCAAAGGGTTTCAGCAGCTCACATACATCACACATTAGTTGCCATTGGCCAGATGACAAAGAGGGTCCCTCCAAAGCCTTCCAGATTTGCATGGTGTACTCATTAATTGCCTTACTCTGCTTGTACAAATGCTCTAGCATGTACATTATCGAATTCCACCTGGTAGGGACCTCCATTTTCAGCCGGTGATGGGGCAGTTTAATACACTCTTGTATGGAATATACAGCGTTGCGTGCACTGTAGGAGCGATTAAAATGGGCACAGGTTTTGTGGGCAATAGTAAGCATCTTTCTGAGGGTTTCAGATTCTGCCAGGATTCTGGTAACAACTACATTTTGCACATGGGCAAAGCAGGGCACATGCACCCTATCACCTATTCTCAAAGCATTGATTACGTTGGAGCCATTATAAGCAGACACAAAACCAGCTTTTAAGGAGCTGGGTACAAGTAATTCCTCTATCACCTGCTCTACCTTAGTTAAAACATCTACAGCTTTGTGGGACTGTCTTTCTGCATGCACAACGTGGCGTGATGATGATATGGGCTATCCTGCTGCTGCTGCTGCCGCCTTTTAATCACACTGCCAGAACCAGAGGCATGATTACTGGCTGTCATCTGATGCTCTAAGTTAGTATTGTCCACTGTTGTTGCTGGGAGGGAAAAACAATGAGCAGTCACAGTCATATAGTCTGTGCTCTGCCCACTGTTCCACATAGCTGTAAGATTTTCTTGCCATATGCACTTTTCAGCCATTTCCCCACCACACTAACCACCTGCTTGTACAATTCAGGCACAGCCATCCTGGATAAATAACTGTGGTTTGGGATATGCCAGCATGGAGCTACACATGACATCAGTTCTCTGAAACCTCAGTTTTCTACAAAAGAATATAGCAGCATGTCCACAGCCAACATCTTGGCAACCTTGCCATTCCACTGGAGTACTTGGGATTGTTTTTGTGAAGTTTTTGATTCCTTCCCACGGACTCAGTCAG
This sequence comes from Rhinophrynus dorsalis, assembly GCA_037306005.1. Taxonomy (NCBI): domain Eukaryota; kingdom Metazoa; phylum Chordata; class Amphibia; order Anura; family Rhinophrynidae; genus Rhinophrynus; species Rhinophrynus dorsalis. The sequence continues at coordinate 272,042,085 of CM074724.1, forward strand.
TGTGGGTTGGCAGTACATAGCAAAAGTTAACTGGAACTTTATTGTTTTAACAACGTGACTAGAGGAGGTGGTGGCGGTAGAGGTCGCATATGTGGGCAGTCTTTGACTCTTGCCATCACCTACAGTAAAGCCAGATTGATCATACTTCTCTGCAGTAGGGGCCATAAGTGTTATATGAAGTGAACTTACTGTTGGAAGTAGGACACTCTCCAACACATACATAACTTCACTACTTTTTTCTGCCCTAGAGCCCTGAGAACGTCTTACAGTGCTTCTGCTGCTGCTAGTTGCAGCACCTTTGGCCTGCTGATAGTGTGTCTCTCAGTCAGATCTGTGGTTGTGCTTCAGGTGGGATCTCATAGAGGAGGTGCCTAAGTGTGAGCCTGCTTTCCCCCTGCTCATGTGCTTTTTTGCACATTCAACAGATAGCAACATGTTTAGTTTTATGATCCTGAGTGAAGTACCTCCATACTGTGGACTTCATGGACTGAGGTACTGCTACTACTACTACTGGGGCTAGATGTTGATGCAATTCTACTGCTACTACTACTACTAGGTGTCAAAGGTGCAGCACTTCCATAAGCAGCAGATGCACTCATCATAGCTAACATTGTGGATGTTAATAACTTGTGTTGCTGTTGTCGTTGCTGCTGACGGGTACACAACACAGGTGTGTGTGGCTCAGTGGGACTCAGACTTTGAAGAAGCGATTATGCTGATGAATGATGATGACTGATAGGGTGACTGTGTACTTTTTGATATCTTTGCTTGTCCAGGGTCAGACTTTCCAATGGTTTTCTCAAACAGTTTATAGACAGACACAGTGCACCTTTTCAGTGGTGGAATATTCAGAGTTTGCCTTTCTGCTAACTTCATTGCCATGTCATCATCTTCACTCTCAACTTCATCTGTATCTGAACAAGACAAGGATGCTGGAGGGATATATTCTACATCTGCATCATCAGTTATCATTAGGTCATCCCCAGCAGCATCAGCATCAGCATCACCTGCCACGTCTTGCCTACTACACTTATATTCCTCTAAGAGTTTAGAGGTCTCAAACAATTTCTTTTTACATTTACTGTAAAAAGTTTGTTACTATTTTGAGGATAGGTGTTTTAGTGTTTGTTTGTCTCATTATCTGATGAAGCAGGAGGTTCAGCTGCTACACCTTCCTCTATTATGCTATTGCCATCATTAACACCTGAATGTCACTTGTCGTCTTCAGTGTTATTCTTATATGGTTCTTTATTTGTACTGGCACTGGTGGTGCTGGAGGTTTTGCTGGGACCTTCACAAACTGCATCCTCCCTTAGAAACATAGAAACAGAATTTGACGGCAGATAAGAACCATTTGGCCCATCTAGTCTGCCCATTTTCCTACTGTAAAAACCTCAAACCTTTTTTGGGCCTTTCTTACATTAAGGACAGTCTTATGCCTATCCTATACATGTTTAAATTCTGTCACTGTGTTAACTTCTACCACTTCTGCTTGTAGGCTATTCCACTTATCTACTACCCTGTCAGTGAAGTAAAACTTTCTTACATTACATCTAAACCAGTGTCCCTCTAGTTTTATACTATGGCCACTTGTCCTAACATTTTTACTCCGTTGAAATATACTTCCATCCTGCACTTAATATTAAAGGTGCTAGTGTTCCTTAAACTTAAGTGAAGGTTTGTTATTGGGAGATGTTAGTGTTCCTTTAAACGTCTGGTCATGAAACTTGACAATTTTTGGTTTTAAGATTTTTAGCATCTTGGGAATAAAAAACAATGGGAAAGGTCCAAAACCAATATACTATAACAAATCACTAAGTCTACTTACTTCATTACTTTAATTTCCCCAGTCAACAAAATGCATGGCTTGCAAATGTGTTTAAGTCTTTTGGAAGAAATGTGATCAATTTGTGACAATTTGATTATGAAGTGCTTTGTGAGTTTCTAATCTTTTCAATGTTAGTGCTATACAATTGAAACTTGAAGTTTAATTTTATTATCTGTGTCAAAAGACTTATCTGACTTGTCTGACTTTTGATTTTACCTTGTTAATTGTTTTTTTTTATTAATTGAACTCTCCTGGGGCTTACATCTATACAGTCTGGTAAAACCTTAGGGAATTACAAAAAACATACCACCCATAAATAATTCCCTAATGCTGGAGCTATTCTATTAACATAATCACAGGTTGAGCCATGACTAAAGGTTGCATAAATGCACATTGATGTCTAATGTGCATACAGCTGATTTGTACATTGACCTAGAAAGCAAAATAAAATGGGAACCGGTAAGCACAAAGAAAATAGATAAAAGTTGATGTTTGACATTGACGTTTGATGTTGTCAAATCAATTTCAAATCCCAGCCAATCAACATATAGTAAACTAAACTCAAACTAATGTAAATAAACCTCAAATTAAACAACATAGCTTGCTTAAGGTTTGGGTGTTCTTTGAGACACAGCAGCAATGGAAAGGACTGAGCAACGGAGAGAGAGAAAGGGGAAGGGGTGCATACATTGGAGAAGGGTATAGGGGTAGAAGAAAGAATAGAGTTGTACTACACATACACAGTACACCTTTGCACATATTTCACATATTACATTCACACACACACACACACATACACATTTTTATTTAATTACACAATAAATTAATGTATCTCTTATTTCATATACTATGACTGAATGAGTGTAAGGGATTGACTGAGAAGTTGGGTGCAACCAATTGCCTGTGAGAGTGATTGAGTTTGTGAGCATTTGTGAGAGAAGGTAGGTAATGGCATGACAGTGAGTGGTGGAGGCTGGAGGCATGGGGAGAGGAACAGGAGAGGAGGAAGGGGAGCAGGGGGTCCCCTGACTGAGAGATAAGAAGAAGTACCCAACCCCAGCCAGGTACACAAATGGCAGGGATGTTGGTGGCAGTGGAATATGGAGGAGTGGGAGTAAGCCCACAAACATCCAGGGGCACAGCAGGCAGGGACTGAGCTCCACATTGCCAGCCTGCTCATAAAACTATCAAAGAGGGTGGAGATTATAAACTGAAGGACTGCAAGTATTTCTGGCCATAGTGCAGAGCATCTTGGCCAGTGTGCACATTCTGATCCCCATGGAGAAGACCATGGTAATTAATGGGTGTAGGAAGCAAGCCTGGCAACAGGTAGAGGATGTGGTGAATAATGTTACATAGTTACATATTGTAGTTCAGGTTGGAAAAATGACTTGCCTCCATCAAGTTCAGCACTTTTCCTATTCCTGTTTAACATCATTGATCCAAAAGAAGGCAAAATAATCCCAATCAGATTTCTCATAGGATAAAAAAGAACTAAATAAATATTAATCCCAAAACTAACATACATAGCCCTCTATGTTCCTGCTTTTTTTTTTTAAAAAAAAAGTATCCAGTCCCTTTTTAAAGGTATCTAATGTATTTGATAGCACCACCTCCTCAGGCAGTGAATTCCATGCCTTTAAAGAACCCCTTCCTCAGTTGTAGACGAAATGTATCCAACTACAGGCAAAACAGTGATTCCATCAAAAAACACTGGGAACACTGTAAACAAAAATTAAAGGACAAGATGGCTGTTTTATCTCTTCTGCCAAGGGTTACTGATGGTGGACCATCTGCAAGCATCACTTTCAATGGCTGGTGGCTGAGATAAAAGCAGCTCTGACACCAGAGATGTTACAACCTTACATACTTCTAGTAAGTGGCATGATTAATAAATCACCCTGTTAGCTATAGTTGCAAATCACAGTATCAGTTCAATATATGTCAGTTTTGTAGGAAAATACACATATATAATGTTAGGTACAAAAATCATCCATGGTGCAAGTGACAGGTGGAATAAGTTAATCATAGTATTGCCATCTTCATGTAATACGTCATAAATGATGAATAGTTTGTAAATATAACATGTATCTGCCCAGGAAAAAAGAAGCTTCAGCTCTCCTTGCTACCTAGCATATAAAGGATAAATACAATTCAAAAGGTCAGTGCCAATATCTCAGCACACAGTATCCACGGATACGTCCATTTGCATGTACTAAAAATTAATGTTGCTGCATAGCATACATATTTCCACTACCCAGTTTGCTAGTCTCTGTTTATCATCTTCCATTTATAATAATTATGTTCATTTAGTGCCACAATCCTGTGATCAGCAATGATGGCACGCCCATACCCATGCCCACCACATTCACACAGCTGTATGCCACACACACACACACACACACACACACACACACACACACACACACACACACACACACACACACACACATATCAGTATAGTGTAATTGGTCCTTCATCCCTCCCACCTTATCCAAGCTGGATGTCAGCACAACAGGACACCAGCCTGTATCCTCATCCCTGATGGGAAATAACATTACCACTCTGGATACAATACCATCTATGGCCACTGGACTAACCAAAGTTTGGACTAGTGGGTAATGAGCATAGGCAACAGCTTGTAACAACGCCCTGTAAATGAACTCCCTAGACACTAGGGGAAAATGCTGATGAGCTAAGATGTGGGACAGGAAAATTCTGAGGAAGGGGACCCTTGTTGGTCCTGCAGAATCAAAGACAGGTAACTAAATTGGTATGGTGTAGACTTACTTGGCAGAAGATGACTCCCACATTCTATGTACGACTAGCAGTTGAAGGATGTACGCAGGTTGTGGGTTGAAGGCTCTCTCGGTCGATGCTTGACTAACAGTTGGATGCCAAGTGTTGAAGGCCTCTCTGGAACTGGAACTGTAGGCTGGGATTATTCGACCACCAAGGTGGAGGAGCTGAAGCCAGTGTGGGATGAAGGACAGCCACAAGGTGTAGCAGAAGGCATCAATCCTACAGGTAGCCAGAAGGCTGCTAGGCCCTGCTGGATATACACCTGCTGGGAGCATAAGACTGGGTTCAATCCAACTGGCCATCGAAAGTACTACAAAGCCCCATTAGAAATCAACATGCCAGAAGCGGGTGGCTGGAATCAATCCAACAGTATGTCGCCAGTAGAGAACTATGGTAGCAGAGTTGGGCAGAGTCTGGGTAAGTATGGATCAACCTGGGAAATCAAGCAGGAAGGAGAATCTACATGCAGGAGACAGAGTCAGAGAGTCAAGCCAGGTGAAGCCAGTTCCCACTCTACAACTGGCTGGGATGTGTGCTTCCAGCCAATTGTAGAGGAGGAACCATTTTGAACAGAGACTGGCCACTGTTGAATCTTCTGCTAATGGCCCAGGAGGTAGCAAAGTGGGGTAGGGTGGTCTTTTGTTTTTTTCCTGCCACATTGCCAGCTGCAGCGGTGGCGGTGGTGGAGGCATCAGAAATTATTTATTTGGTGCATCGTGAAGACATATATTTCACATTATATGGCGCATCACGGCCTTCTATTTGGAGATTTCTTGGGGCCATCGTGGACTGACATTTGGGATTTTTTAATGGAACATGACTAATTTCAACTTTTTTATTTTTATGATAGATATTTGTGAAAAAGAAGATAAAAAAGACAGAAGATACAGATGAAGAGGACAGAGTACAAAGAGGAAAGAAGATAGGAGATTAAAGAAGAACAGTGGATGACCAGGGTACTGAAGTTCCCTCTGGACATCAGGATTACAGGTAAGTTTTTATTGTAAATGGATGGTGTTAGTTTTAGTGGGATTAGTGAATGCCAGTGGGCTATGCAATGCTCTGCAATACATTCCATACCCCACTGGCACTCATAGGGTTAATCATCTTTTGTTTTCCCTCATGCTTTTGGTTACTCGGATGTATTGATATGGGCCTTAAAGCCCCATATCAATACATCCACTTGTGACTAGTGTAGGGGGTCACTAGCCAAGCACGTGTGTGTGAGTGTTACAAACCACTGTTCTAATACACATTGGTGTTTTTTTAATCACATATTAGGGACTCAGCGCCTATCTTTTTTTTGCCAAAGTCCCTTAACCTGTGTTAGTACCACCACATGTAATTGAATACCAAATTCAACTTATTTTTCATTCTGTCCAATAGGTGCAAATTTTGTGCCCTTTTGGCATTTTTACCAGTTGGTAGTTTTTGACAGCACAGCTCACAGAATACCAAACTGTGCTTTAAAACCAGTCACCAGTTTTTTTATGCGGAGAATAGTATCAAGCCCTAGACAGCTGTCCATTAAAAAGTTCATCATATCTGTAGAATATGTTTTTGCTGTTTTTGCTCTCTCTTGTGGTCTACTGCAAATTATTTGTTTCAAAACTGGCAATGTCTTGAGTCCCTTACAATCCATGTGAGACTATGGAAGACTATTGTTTATTGTGAGGAGGTGTGGCCTAGGAACAGACTAACTAGAGATCACTAAACTGATAATGCAGAGAGAAAGCAAAATATAAATGTAAACATTCCTGGCTAATGCATGAAGGACACCAATCTAGGTAAGTTAATCTGTTAAAATTATTAAGAACCACTCATTCCTATGGCATAATTCTCATTTACGAGCAGAATAAAGGCAAATATTGGACCAGTGTGCCAGATACAATGCTAAAAAAATTAGGAAAATTAGCCAGGTACACCAATAATTTTATTTAACAATAGTTCAGCTTAGATATAAAAAAACTCTACTATGAGAGAACAAAACATGTTACCAATCTCTATCTATCTATCAATCTATCTATCTGTCTGTCTGTCTGTCTGTCTGTATCATCTTTCTGTCTGCCTTTTCATTAAATGTGCAGTTTCCCATTTGGTGATCACTTCAGGCCTGTCTCTAGGACACACCTTATAAAAAACTATGGGCTTCAATAGACCTTAATGGATCATGAAGGACACAAGTCACTATCAGATTTTAAACAGTTAGCATTTGTCTACAACTTAAACAGTATATAGATATAACTAACTGGTGGTTAGTGGATACCTACAGCACAGTCCATGAGTATTTGGAAAAGTTTTGTTGTTATGGCTCTGTACTCCAGCACAAAAGGAAACAATGACCAAGAGGATAAAGTGCAGAATGTAGGGTTTAATTTGAGGGTATTTACATCCATAAACCGTGTAGGAATTACAGCCCTTTTTATACATAACCCCTCCATTTTAAGGGACAGGTGAATCTGGACAATTGTCTGCTCGGTTATTTCTTGGCCAAGTGCGTGTCATTGGGTTGTTAGTTCACAAGAGGACTGTCAAAAGGTCTACAGGTTATTTGAAGTGTGGCATTTGCATTTGGATTAGTTTGCTGTTCTCTCTCAATAAGAGGATCAAATAAATGTCAATGTCAATAAAGCAGGTCATCATGAGGCTAAAAAGTCATAATAAATCAATTACAAGCAAAACATTTGATGTGTATTGTTAAGACACAAGAATGCACAGGTATGCTCAGCAATAGCAAACCATATGGTAGACCATGGCAGACTGTAATATATTACTGAAGAATGCTTGAAATTGTGAAGAAAACCCCTTTTCTACTGTCAAACATATCAAGAACACATTGTAGTATGTAGGCATAAACATATCAAAGCATACATTCTTATATAGTTCACTGTTTATGGCAGTCAAATAAAAGCTGATAGTCTCCACTTTCAAACTTTCAAGAAGTGATGGAGCTATTATTATCATTATTATCATTATTACAACATATGGAGAACTGTAGTCAGAGACTCACCTCTGCCATATAATTCAGCAGAATATTAATCATGACACCATGTGAACTGTAAGTGAGCTCTCTGGAAATCAGAGGGAACTGTTAATGTGAAAAGCAGCAGTTCAAATGCTTATAACTTTGAAACAAAACATCCACCAGCAGTGGCAGTACCATTGTTTAACTCAGTGTGGAAAACCCTGTAATTTATGAGGTTTTATAATACTACTTTTTCCTTTAAGGCTCAGCCAATAATGACATGATGTAAATGGTGAATGAGATTTAAGGCATTCTGGTAGGTTTTCATTATAGTGTGAGGGTGGGGAAAGAGGCCCCAGAATCACACAATGGCCAAGATTCCATACCAGCCAAGTGTCTTACTAGATACCTTTCTTCCTAATCATTAGAAAAGCTCAGCACCCAGTTAATTACATTAAAGCCAAACGCACCATTGAGTTGCTCAAAATGGTGGCTCTGCACCAAAGCCACAATCTTGTGTGATTTTCAATGTTACTACACATCTTGAACCAATAAGCAAATGGCTGAAAACATGCCTTCCAAATTCTAAACTTGAATTCTGGTAACATTTTGTGCAGAACGACTGGGGAACTCTAAATAAGAGGCTTCTCTATGCCATTTTCTCGGCTGTGTTATGGGGCTTTATTGAATTGATACACATTGGTCAAGCATTGGAGGGTAGTTTATAGTTGTAGGAGTTAATTTCTTGATTTGCAATGCACTGAATACCCCTCTTGAACTCAAAGGGTTATTACATGTTAATACATGTATAAATTCATACACTTATATGCCCATACTTAAAACACAACAATATACAAACACAAAGCATTACATACACACATACACTCTCATATATACACATATCTCCATATATTACTCTGTCCTCCACACTTTCCCTTTAACCTTCACACACACACACCCATTTTATTTCTTGTTGATGTTTTTCTGCTTATTTCTTCAGCTGCTGTACATTCTGTTTATTATTTCTTCTATGTTTTTTCTTTTCATATTTGTTTAACACCAGTTTTAATTTTATTTATATTCATTTTATTTTCTGCATTTACTTTTTCTTTGTATAGTCTATTGTTGCATAGTACAAGGAAGTGAGTGTGGAAGTGAGAGTAAGCATATAATTATACATAAGTGGGAGGTCTGCTCGTATGGGTAAAGAGTGTGAGGAAGGGGGAGTTGGAGGGATAGGGGAAGATGAGAGGCAGTATAGCACAGAAAATAGTGGAGTCCCTGTGCAAGCAAAAGGGAGTGGGAAAGTAAAAGGTAGATGGAGGGGAGCAGAGTCATGGAGTGTAGGAAGGCTGGGTGTCCCAGACGCACAAAACACTGAGGAAAATGGTCATTCAAAAAAAAGAGTGGTTTGACCAATAGATTACTGGTCAAACCCTCTGCCTTATTTACTGGAACATCCCGCAGTTGGTGACAGACAACAGGTAACATTATATTCAGCTGCAGTTGGTAATTGCTACACTGACCTTATCATGAGCTACTCTACCTCTGGCAGGAGTTAGCCGAGGCAGGGTCAGCTGTGACTAGTGACACCATATGACTCCCTATCGACCTTCATGCAAACATCAGTGTAGACCAGACCAAGGGAGCGCTGTAGTTTGTGAATCATCTGGCACCAGAGATCCTTGGGATTAACAAACTTTTTACCACCTCCAGCCTTGGGGACAAAAAGCATATTGCATAATGCACATAGCCTAAAATGTTACTAGAAAACCATATAATGCCACCTTGGTCTCAAATGCCTTGTATTGCAACACACCTGAAACTACTGTAACATTCAACATTCTATGCATTGTGCATTCTCATCTCACCCCTATGCTGCAGTTAGTTTGTTTGTGAATGTTCCCCTTTTGAAATTATTGAATATAGCCCCCAATTTTAGTCCCTCAATGTTTATGTGTTTTTTACACACATGGCCTAGATTACATTTCACATGGAGGAATTTGTAGATAAAAACCTGTGATAACGCTATTAACATCAATGGAATCGAGGCCATATGTTTATTTAAAACATGTTGCATTCATAACAATTTTGCAACAGTCCGTTAACAAGTTGAATCCATGCCAATACAAAGAAACACTTGCAGCAGTCCACTGAGATGTTGTGTTCTTGTCAATGTAGAACTGCCCCTCATAACACTTTACTGAGAAGCTGTGTTCATACTAGAGGAGAACTGCCCCTTGCAACAGATCACTGAAATGTTTTTATTCAATACAGATTTTTACCTTTGTACGCCAAGCATTCATGGTGCAGGATATCTACGACCAGTGCTACTAATGGTCCAATATTACAGCAACAAATGTTGGTATCTGCACACATTAACAGTGTTAAGTTCTATTGAGGTTATTTATTTTAACACCACAACAGCACAACATTTTTGGGAATATGCCCCTTCGTCAGGTGGTAAGGAGATCCACATCCAGCATCAGTTAAATACAAAAATTTGTGTCAAATTCATGAAGTTAAAAAAAGATACAATTATTGTCATTATGAATATTAAATGATTAATCATCCAATAACAATTAAATACAATTAGTAATAATTCTAAGTATTACATATATAGTCATTGTACCAAACTGTAATTAAATACATTTAAAAAAAACACAGACACTGACATTTCAACAGGATCATTATTCTTTTGTTTGGAAAATAATGTATGTATAAATATATGAAATATATATATGACCTTTCTGGTCTATTAATATCCTGTCTAAAATATATGAATACTTTCAGAAATTCTTTGCCTGTAAAGATGAAGGAAGGGCTAGCTGAAGGAAAAGTACCAGACCTTTTGAAGCACATATAGACAATCATTTATAAAAACACATCTGAAATGCTAATCTTCATTTAAGCCTACTGGCAATTTTGTACACAGTGTGTCAATTCACCTCATTTCATGTTGTAATAATGCGCATTCTTTATTTCCATCTCTTTTAGAAATGTTTATAACTTCCAATATGTGCTACCTGAGTTGCAATGCTTTGTGACCTGATCTTTAAAGTATTTGCTGACAGGTGTCAAGGAGATTTTTTTTAATATCGCAATTTACATTAGGTTTCTAATGTTAACCAATCTGAAGTTTAATAGATCGGGATATTTCACCTACATACACTAAGCCACATAGAGATTTTAACATATATATATATGGAATTTTTGGTGTTGTAGATCACCAAAACATGTTTGATTACATTTCATCTCAGGATTAACATCTGACAGGATGAAATGGCCTCTATATTCATGGATTTTTTTTGCAAAGCCTTTCTTTAAACAATTTCCTATAGTATTTATCTTTTTGTATAACTGGCCAGTACTGTAGTACAATTTTATGTATCCTTATTGAGTTTATAGTGTATGTACTTGCAAATGGTATTCTTCTATCAGGCTTAGTGGCCCCAGAACTGTGATTACTCAAAAGGGTATTTCTCTCTATTTTCAACACTTTGTTTGCCTCTACTTGTAATTTTTTTTTTATTTTTTTTAAATATATTTTATTATCAGATCTCTCCATACATATCACAAATACAGAAAAGTACACATAAAACATTGAGATGGACCAAAAACATACAGGCTTTTGTAACAGTGAAAAGAATACATTCAAATCAATAGAAAGTACAGAGTCAATCTGAGGTTTTATTGTTATTTCAACCTCTAATAACTACAAGTCCCAAAAACTAACCACTACACCCCCCAACCTCAAGTCCTCTCTCCTCCGAACCCACAGCATAACCCCCGGCCCCCCGCCAAACAGCCAGCATTTTAACAAAATCTCGATATGTACCGGGTGCATACAGAACGTCACACATCAATCACACAGCACAGCCAACCACGCATCCAGTAAGTGAGACCACAATCAACCATCACTAGTAATGTGCACGTCATCAAGTGCCATATTATTGTCTGCTCTGTTTGTCCACCATGCCTGCCATCTTCTCCACACCTTTTCAAACTTGCTTGGGTTACCCCGATGTAGATAAACCAATCTATATTGCGGAATGCACTGCAACACTAGATTCATCCACACCCTACAGTTGGGAGCTCTGTTTGACATCCAATTCAAGGCCATCACCTTTCTCGCCATCACCAAAACTCACCCAGCAGAGATCTGTCAGTGATATCCACAATCTCATTGGGAAAAATAGATAATAGACAAATCTTTGGAGTCACAGGGACATGTCTCCCCAACACCAGGACCACAACAAGCATAATATCATTCCAAAACCTCTCAACTCCAGGACATTCCCAGATCAAATGCAAGTATGTACCCTGAACATTATCACACCGGGAACAACAGTCAGAGCCGGAGTTCCCCATTCTGTGCAGTCTGACCGGCGTATAATAAATACGATGTAGATTAGCGTATAGCGTATAGGCAGGCTGTAGCAGTAAAGCATCCACCTGGGTAGTCTGATAACAAGGACGGGGAGAAACAAAATCCAACGCATATCGACAATGTGCCGCCAAGTAGTACCTATAAAAATTGGGCAATGCAATACCCCCCTCACGTTTGGGTCTCATGAGTGTAGTCAGCCTAATTCTAGCCCTTCCCCCCGCCATAAAAAGTGTGTGATAATTCTGTCTATTTGTCGGAAATATTTTTTAGGTATAGGGACTAGCGTGTTTTGAAAAACATATAAGAATTTAGGCAAAAAAATCATTTTAATAAGATTCGATCTACCAATAACATTTAAGGGTAAGGAAAGCCATGCAGTTGTTTTATCATGAAAGTATTGAATGGCAGGTATCAAATTCAACTCCAAAAACGAATCCATCGTTGCTGCCACCCTAATCCCCAAGTATGTACACTCTTCCACATAATTAAGTGGAACATTAGTTGAACTAGATTCCCTCGACTTACTATCAATCGGAAGAAAAGAAGACTTAGCCCAATTTATTTTGAATCCAGAGTATGTACCAAAATCATTTATCAACTTCAGTGTGGACTCCAGAGAGCACCCATCATCATTCAAAAAAAGCAGGATGTCATCAGCATATAATGCAATCTTTTCCTCTCTGCCTTTCATCCTAAGTCCCTTAATCAATGGATTTAGACGAATGAAAACAGCCAGGGGTTCCAGGGCCAAGGCGAACAGGCCGGGCGAGAGTGGGCATCCCTGCCTGGTTCGACGATGCAAGGAGAAGGGCTGTGAGCACAGTCCTCCCGTCACCACAGAAGCCCTGGGTCTGCTATATAAAATATGTATCCATTTGATAAAGGAAGGGCCAAACCCAAAACCCCTGAGCACGTGCCAAAGATAAGGCCACTTGACAGAGTCGAATGCCTTAGCGGAATCTAGAGATGCAATCACCCGAGATCCTATGGTATCATGAGAGGGCTGCAGATGCATAAATAACCTTCTAAGATTGTGCGATGTTGATTTCCCTGTATAAAGCTGGTTTGATCGCCATGTATTACTGTTTCCAGTACCGCATTTAGCCTGGTAGCTAGGATCTTTGCCACAATTTTAGCATCTATAGTCAATAAAGAGATGGGCCTGTAAGAGTCATAGATCTCCGTATCTTTTCCTGGTTTGGGCAAGACAATAATGGAAGCATCATTCATAGAATCCGGAAGGTATCCATCGTCCATAGCAGCATAGAAGGTATTCAGCAAGTGGGGGGCCAAAATATCCACAAATTCTTTATACCATTCTGCAGGAAGACCATCCACACCGGATGCCTTACCCACTGGCAAACCGGGGATAGCCTCTACCACCTCTCTCAGAAGAATAGGAGCGTCAAGCATTTGTTTATGCTCAAGGGAAAGTTGAGGAAGGTCACATCTGTCTATAAAACAGGAGATCTGAGATTCAGAGCGGGTCAGTCGAGATTCGTAAAGTCGAGAATAGTTGCACCGAAATTGCGAATTAATCATCTGTGGATCAAGAATTCGGTCCCCCCCAGGGTCCCGGAGAGCCTCTACTTGTAATTTGGTGTGTCTATCATCTGTTGATAATTATTTCTAACATTTTTTTCCATTTTTTTTTTTTACAAATATAAATCATCAGAAACAATTTTCCTAACCTGTAAAAACAGGCTATAAGGTAAACATGTTACTGTAGAATCAGGTTGGAAGCTGCTAACTAAGTATAAATTATTACTGTCAGTAGGGGGTTAGATTTTGGATTGGTGAAAACAGAATGAGCAATAGGAAAAAGAAACTGCAATACAGTGTAGACAGAGAGTAGAGGATGGTGGTGTTGTAAGATGCTGCAGGTGAAGATATACCCCCTCAACTGTACTTTTTAGTAGACACAGCACCTTTTTTTATGCTTTTGTACCTTATAAACAAGCATGAGCATTTTGTACTTTTTTTTTAAATCTAAAGTTGCAAACATTGTATCCTGGGACACATAGTTTTGTTTAGCAAGCAGTGTTTTGCCCCCTCCCAAGAGTTTTACACGTGCAGACTACAACTTCCAAACTTTTGTTTTTGCTGCTGTGTGTCTGCAATTTGATCTGCATAACAGAGAATGTGTGATTCAACAGTTCTATCTATCTATCTATCTATGTATCTATGTATCTATCTATCTATCTATCTATCTATCTATCTATCTATCTATCTACTAATGTAAAAGCCTGTGTACACAGGCCAGCATTTTGTGCGTTCGGGCAGTCTGTACTGTGCATGACTGCATCAGATAAACATAAATCTGGCCTTTTATATTTTAACTAGTTGAACAGCCCGTTACACGGGCCACAGAGCCACTGCCACCCGGTTGCGGGGCAGTCACGCGCAGTAGAGACTGCCCGCTCCAAGGCTGATACAGAGCTGGACGCTCCTTTGGAGCGCCCAGCTCTGTATCAGCCACGGCGCAGGCAGCCTCTACTGCCCATGACTGCAGCACACGCGGCAGTGTGTACTGCGCATGTTGCGGCGTTACACACGAATTAGTGAATTATTATATAAGGATATTATAGAATATATATAATATACATATATATATATATATATATATATATATATATCAATTTTATAACATTAGTCTAAAATGCATTGTTTACAGAGTGTGTTTATGAGTGGGTGATCCTGAGTACCTGCTAGTTATTTTATACCCTATTTATTTTATAATCCTGATTAACCTTTTGTATTTTTTCTGATTTGTAAGTTTCTATTTACTTGTTGGCTTCCAGTGAGTGTATTTGTCAAATGTCAAACGAGTGTTGAAGTTAGAAACTTCAAAGGATGTGATTTCTGAATGAACCAGCCTCAGTTGCCTAGTAACCTCTTTTATTACCAACAACAGCCACCATTTCTTGCAAAATTGTTCCTATAGATAGGATTTTAGGAACTGTAAAGACCCATGGTATGAATTAAGCTAAATATTAGTCTGACTAGTACACTTCTTGGATAATTAAAATTATCGAAAATGGGCAAAGGATCATACCTGTCAGATGCTCAGTTGCAGATTCTGCAGAATTAATGGAGGTTGTTTGTAGATCTATAAATGCTAGCAGTGTCTGTGATTGTTGCATCACTGTAATACTTAGGATACCTCCCATATAATGAATCTTTTTAAAAATCAGTACATTTAAAGCAAAGTGCATTCCTTAACAGGCTATAGATAACTCCCAAATAATGGGAGTACTCTCAAATAACCAAACAATAATGACCAGATTCAAATTCCCAAAGTGCCTTATTCATTAAAAGCAATAAGGCATCACCAGTGGATCGTCATGGACCTTTATGAAGACAACATGGAGCATGATGTTGCTGATTTTTATACTCTACCACCCTAAAAGAGCACGAAAATCTGCTGGACAGCATACAGTTCCCTATGATGACAGCATTAAATTACATCACCCACTGTCAATCCAATCCATCTGAATACAGAATAATGAATAGAAAAACTATTACACCAGTGCATACAGAGTGTATATGTGTATAGAGATAAATAATAAAAGAATAAAGTAGCATAAATGATTTATTTTACCTGAGCATTGTAATACCAACTCCTAGATGGAAATATGTAAATATTTTTCATTCTATTTCCATTTGTTTGTCTATACTAATATAGGTACTATGTACACATTGCTGATATTGGTGTTTTCTTTTTATCTATTGATTGTACTGTAGATACATTGACTGATTGTCCCTGGGGTGACATTTCAAGCAGTCATCACAGCATACTTTTTTTTTTTTTTTAAAGCATTTTACCAGGAAAAACACATTGAGATTGTCCACTGGTTTTCAAGTATGTCCTGGACTCATTTTATCTACCACAGAGCGATGAAAGGCTGAACTGACCTTGCCGGGACTAGAACCTACTACTTTGTTGCTTAAACATATTCAACAGCTGGTACATTAACCAACTGAGCCATCTCACCCTCACATTGATCATATATTTAACCATCTATATACTGCGACTTACTACAGATAATAAACAAGTTGGTGTAGATACCTATTTATGACAAAAAGCATGTGTAGGTGGCCCAACAATGTCTGACTGGGCATGTACCTATTTGTCTCAAGTCTGAAGTGAACAAGTATTTAGAATAATGCAATTTAATATTAGTGATACTGTCTTACTTCAGGTGTGAGCAGAACCCTAGTGAGAGACATAAGGGTGGTATTTAAACCTTCCTTAATGTCAACTAACACCTAAGTACAGGGAGCTACCAATAACACAAACACCCAAACAGCTTTTCTTATAATATTGATTCCTGAGTTTTCCCAATAAGGCGCTACCAACCACACAAAAATCCAAATAACCTTTCTTAATATATTGATACCTGGGTTTTCCAATCAAGATGAATTAATGGTTACAGTATTGACATTTTAGTCATCCATCAGATTGATGTTTATTATACAAAATTACCAGGAGACTATAACTGTTTTTATAGCACTTCCCTTTTTTTACACATAATGGTAAAGGTTTACAGCTATGAATAAATACTTTTTCTGTTACAGTTGAGTCTCAAGGCTGGATTTCCAAACAAGCAGTATAGGCAACTATCTAGAGCTCCAAATTGTGCCGGGAGCCTAAGCTGTGCTAGCCACACTCACATTCTAAATTGTGGGTGTGGCCAGAACCATTTCAGTGTCCTTGTACCTGTTGTATATCCCTTTACAGGATATCATTTAACCACATCAATGCTAAAAAAAAAAATCTCCAGTGCATTCTGTTTCTCTGCAACTGAGGGGTTAAAGTTTTTTTCACTCTTTTTTTTATAAGCCAAGTGTATTTTCTGTGCCAGGACACAGTGGATGGGACTGGGGGTGGGATAGTGGGAAGAGTGTGCATGTAGCCATGGACATAGCTAAAGGTGGCTACAGTGCTTTGCCTATAGGATCATGGGACATAAATCCAGCCCTGTAAAAATCTATTATACTAGTGTCCACTCATACTGCATTCCCCCATGTTTTTAATGTATGGGTTTGGTTTATAAATGTTTAATAAAATATAGTAAAAAGTATTGTCACAGTATTGTGTAAAAGGTTGTATCTTTCTTCTCATATAAAGACTCAAGGGGTTTATTTGCTACCTTTGGTATAAGATCACCTTACAGCAAACCAAAGAATAGCAGCTCCAGAAGTGTGTGCATCTTAATTAATGAATAATTAATAAATAATATTCACTAGGCAAAATGAAATGAAATCACTCTATTGTTATATTTTGGGACTCAAATAAATTGTGCAATAATGAATGTCTCTTAGCTCTGTCCAAATGCTACATTATGCAATGTAGAAAAAATTGCACAAAGGTTTGATGATGATTAAGCACCACTGAGGAGTGAAATGCGTTGATCTGAGTTTACACACCTCTAGTCATCTGTCTACATTATAACTAGGGGTGGGTGAAAAGTGTGAGAAATTTCCCACATAACCTTTCGTGAAAACGTGCCAATTTTTCACTTTTCCTGCAAAAAATGTCACCTTTCCGCCCATGCAAAAATGTCCTCCTTTTCGCCTACTTTAACACATTTTTCGCCTGTATTTCCTATAGGTACTACATTTCCCAGTGTAATATTACTTCTTCTGAGGACTGAAGTTTAGAAATAAGTGGCTGAAAGTCAAATTTGTGAGTCCTACAGCAACATATGGCTTGAAAAATGTTTTAGCATGCAGAATGCATTAGTCCTTTGCCCACTACACTAACTTCCTGCTTAAGTGACATTGGCACATATTCATGAAGATATCAAATAATAAAAATAATAAAGTACAACCTACAATGTGGTAGATGTGCATGGTAGTGGTGGTGGTGGGGGAGTGGCATGGTGTGATTTGTGTATGTATATTGTTTTTACCATTGTCATACGCTATCCTCCTTCTCAGATTATTGACACACATTACTTATAGTTCATAGCAGTGGTCCCAAGTGGGGTAGATGGTGACAACCCTTCTTCATATCCCTCCTCCACCACCTCATCTTTGCTGCAGTTAATATATTTGTCCTGACTTTGTCTGTCATACTCCTCCACAGCAGGAGCCTTAGGTGTTATTTAGACTGAATTAATTGTTGGCACTGGCAGTAGCACACTCTCTGACACATAAATAACTTCACTACTTCTTTTTTCTGCCCTAGAGCCCTGGGAACTTTTTAAAGTGCTTCTGCTACTGCTAGTTGTGGCACCTTTGGCCTGCTGATAGTGTGTCTCCCAGTCAGACCTGTGGTTGTGCTTCAGGTGGGATCTCATAGAGGAGGTGCCTAATTGTGAGCCAGCTTTCCCCCTGCTCATGTACTTTTTGTACAAACAACAGATGGCAACATGCTTAGCTTGAGGATCCTGAGTGAAGTATCTCCATACTGTGGACTTCATGGAATCAGGGGTTCCTGAGATGGTGCTGCTGCTACTACTACTACTGAGGCTAGATGTTGATATAATTCTACTGCCATTACTAATAGGTTTCAAAGCTACAGCACTTGCAGCAGCAGAGGCACTTGTCATATCTAACATTCTGAATGTTAACCTGTGTTGCTGTTGCTGGGTACTCAAAACAGGTATGTGTGGCTATGTGGGACTTCGACTTTGAAGAAGTGATGTTGCTGATGATGACTGATAGGGTGACTGTGTGATTTTTTACATCTATGCTCATCCATGGTCAGACTTTCCAATGGCTTTCTCAAACAGTTGATAGACAGGCACAGTGCTCCTTTAAAGGGATAGTAATACTTAAAATGTAACAAAAAATATGTTGTAGGGTTTATCCCCCTGAGTAAAACAAGAGTACTCCCACTGCTGAAAGGTGTTTCATTCAAAAGTTATTAATTTTCAAAGTTTAATTTTTTAGGTGCAATATCAAAGTGGCCTGAAATTGTACAGTGCCGGTCCCGGGACCATAAATCTCCATAGGATGGTGTAGCAACAGCTCCACTGTACAATTTCAGGCCACTGTGATATTGCACCTAAAACATTCAGCTTTGAAAATTAATAACTTTTGAATGAAACACCTTCCAGCAGTGGGAGTACTCTTGTTTTACTCAGGGGGATAAACCCTACAACATATTTTTTTTTACATTTTAAGTATTACTATCCCTTTAACATGGTGGAAGATTCAGTCTTTGACTTTCTGCTAACCTTATAGCCTTATCATCTTCTTCACTCTCAACTTCATCTGTATCTGAACAAGAGAAGGATGCTGGAGAAATATATTCTAGATCTGCATCATCATCAGTCATCGTTAGGTCATCCTCAGCAGCATCAGCATCACCCGACAGGTCTCAAACTATTTTTTTTTTTACTTTTACTGTAACAAAGTTCCCTACTACTTTGAGGATGGATGTTTTGGTGCTTGTTTGTCTTACTATCTGATGCAGCAGGCGGTTCAGCTGCTACGCCTTCCTCTATTATGCTGTTGCCAGCATCATCAAGATTTGAATGTGACTTGTTGTCGTCTTCAGTGTCCTTCCTATATGGTTCTTTATTTCTACTGGCATTGGTGGTGCTGGAACTAGTTTTGCTGGGACCTTGACAAACTGCATCCTCCCTTGGAGTAGAGGGATCATCATCATTGATTGCACATGCCGCAGCAACCATTGCTGCAGACAGTTTTTGAACTACTACTTTACTCTCACTTCCCGGCACAACTCCACCCTTCCCCTTCCCCTTCTGCGTTGGCTGGGCATTAAGCAACTACACTGTGTTTTTTTACTGTAAGATACACAGCACAACTGATGGAGCTATGATGCCTTGCCTAAGCCCAGTCATCTGTCTGTCACTGTCACCTGATATATTTAGTTTATTCTTTTTTATTTATTTAATTTTTTTTTAAGTTGTCCACCCTGTTATCTTATTATAGTCTGTTCCAAAAAATTATAACTGAAAAGCAAAATCAACAACTTCTTTCACCATACTTCCCCACCCAGCACAGAGACAATAACAGCAAGATCAGCAAACAAATAGGTCCCTTTCTGCCTGTGTCTTGCCGGTAAGTCACCTGGAATTTTGGAGTATTTGGGGTCAGCTTCCTTCCTCCCTTCTTCTCCCCAGAGTGCCCCACTGACTCTCCTAATAAACAGAACAAATGTCCTACCTAAAAGATTCCCTAAACTTCAATTCTCCTATCTTCTCTATCTCAAAAAATGTATTGCTCTCACCTCTCACAAACACAGAATGGCTGCTGTGAGACCCTGACAGCCTTTTATATGGCTGTAGAAGACTTTCGTGTGGTGGAGAAATATTTTTCTTCCAACTGATTTCAATGGGCGAAAAAGGCAGAAAAAATCAGAAAAAAATGCACTTTTTGCTGAAAATTATTCGCCATGCGTAAAGTGCAATTATTCGCCGATTTCAGTTTGAGGCGAAAAACTTTAACATGGCTAATTATAAGCAGGATGATGCTACCATTATGATACAAGGGTTCACAAGTCTTCCTAGTAAGAACTCCAGGAAAAAATATCTTGTTTCTACCTGTGGCAAAAAAAAAAGTTAAATAATGTTGGCACAGTAAACTTAAAGGGCAGATAAGGAAGTAAGAAAACAGATTGTGAGAGCAATAACATGATGAAAAAAAAGTTGCTCTGAAGCTGAATGCTTGATGCTGATTGAATTACTTCTAAATTGCCTTACTGGCAAACAGGGAGAAGTTCTGCCTCCCTCTCCTCTGCACATGCTATGAGCATTTATGTGATAGAAAATTATGCAAGTTCTTTGAGTCCACTCAGGTGTAACTGATATTCAATGTGCAGCTAGCAGTGCAGATTAAGAAGTCCCTCCTCACCTCTGCACTTACTATCCACTGATGTGTAGCTCTAATTGTGCTCTCTACATGGCAGTGCTGGAATGTGTAGCATGTGAAGATGTGAGTTGGGACTTAATAAGCTGTCACTGCTAGTTGCAAACTGAATAGCAGTTAAAACTGTGTGAATTCACAGAATTCACAGACATTGTAATCTGTGTGAATTCACAGAATTCACAGACATTGTAATCTACACATTTAGCCATAGAACAATACACACACACACACACACACACACACTGTCTGATAGCCCATTCTTATTGCCCTGTCTGCTGATATACATCGAACAATACATATACTGTCTAACACCAAATATTACTGTCTGGAGTAGCATGGCTTGGTGTGTGAAAGGGACTGTGCTGTTAGCTTGGATACATTTACTTACACTGTGCATGAACGCAGTACAAGATAATGATAGTGGGAGAATAAGACAATCTTTGTACTTGTTTGACCATTTCAGATTTTACATTACCCTCAAATTAGATTATATTTTGAGAGTCCATGATGTCTCAGTCAACGTTCATTGATTGTTTATACCTGAAAAAAGCCGTTTACTTTAGAAATATCGCACTCTAGTTAAGGTGTATCAAAACAGCGAGATCAGAATATCACCTGCACCATGAGGGCAAGATCAGAATATCGCCCATGCTGTGGATCAACCTATTTTAGAGACCAAGGAAGCAGCATCCCACCCGCCGGCCCCATCTTCTTCTTGATAACAGAACATCTAGACATAGTGTGCCATCCAGCGGGTATGATGCTGCTTCTTCGATTCATAAAATAGCTTTGTCCATGGCGTGGGACACAAATCATCACGCAGAAAAAGCGCTGCCAATTAAATTTGAGAATGAGATTCACTTAAACACTGTCTCATATTCATACATTTCTTGCATGATCCCAATGTCTGTCACAATATTTTTTTAAATGTGATTGTTCTTTGCCTCATCTTCACATTATAATACATTTCCATTGATGACAGGCTGGCAAAGTTTTCATTTTTTTATTATTTTTGTGTTTAATCTTAATTTGTTGTCCTAACAATCATTACTTCTTTTATAAAGGGTCTGTTTGCTTTGCAGTTGTGTGCTAGCTTAGGTGTGCACCATTTTGAACTAATGCATTTGTATTAAGCACAAGCATAATAAGAGCAAAAATGTTCTACCATTTGTGCAATAAATCCCTATTTATATTAATAGTAGTTTTTCTTTTGTAGATAGTATGCAGATGTTGAGTAACAACAGTGAAGCAATTCTGGGGAAAGCTACTATACTTGATATAACAAATAAATGTTCCTATTGATTTTTTGGTTGTTAAGCATGTCTTTAGCAATGTATTAGAGACCTTTCTTGCTGCAAAGTAGGGGTGAGGACCTGGAAAAAAATTAATGGTCCATCAGAAACAATCCTGAATTAACCATGGTGTAAGAGAAGGAGGGGGCAGAGTAGTGCTAGAAAAGGTGCACATTATTGCAAGGGATGGAAGCAAGAGAGGACTGGAGGTAAGTGGGAATAGAGACCAGAGTCTCTGAGAGTGGGCCAAGATGAGCAGAACGGAGCAGTTTGAGTGAAGGAATGAGGAGTGGACCAAGAGAAGGAAAGAGGAGTGGGCTGAAAATGGCACTGGTGAGAGCAAGCCAAGGAGAAAAAAGTAAGGGGACTGCAAAGAAAATCAGACTTGGGAAGCAGCATAAAGAGGAAGAGATGCTGCCAAATGGTACCAGGGAAAAGGGGGAATAAAAAGGATGGTGAGAAAGTGGTAGGGAGAAGAAGGGGGCGAGACAGGAAGAGGTTCCTTACCACAGATGACTGCCCTGAATAGGAGCATGTTGTGAGTAAAGTCTGAATTTAATTAACCTGTTTTTTTACTTGCTTAACACTGAAATTAAAATGAAGATATTGTTAATTTCACAAGATGTAGAGGGGTATTCACTTCTCCAGTTCCTATGTTATTCTTTAGAGCCTATACACTAAGCGCTCCAAAATATAAGAAATGTTAGTGCATACTAGAATAACATAGGAACTGTAGACATCACCTCCACTTTATCCCCTCTTTAGCATGCCTTACTGCTGATATCACCGGAGAAGTCATCTCTACTTCATCCCCTCTTTATCACCGCTAAGTGAATCTCCCCTTATGTTGGCTTATTTTAGGGTTCTAAAGCTCCTGTTTATACCAGTAAGATTATTTCAAAAATATTCATATTTTATACAAAAAAAAGTGAAAAGAAGAATAGGCTGATCTGTTGTAAAATTCTAAAGGCCATTAACCTCAGTCTAAAAATACAGAAGAAAAAATCTATACAGAAAAAAAGCATAATTATCTGTCTGGCTATTTCCTATGGCTATTCTTTTTGTGCTGTGAATTAAATCTGAGCTGACAGCTTGAGAGTGTTATGAAAGAACTGGCATGCAATCAATTTTCTTCTTAGTGTTTTTTTGCTGTAGTAAAGTGTGTCATCCAGAGGGCCCTGTCTGTCACAATTTTTTTTCTCACAGAAAATACAAGAGGCAAACAGGAAGGATGCCTCTACAATCCTTGACCATGTGATCTTTGAAGAGACATTCTGCTGAGTGTACTGTTTTATGGGAATCAGATAAAACACCTTGAAGTAGATTTAAAACAGACATATTTTGAGTTTCCTTTCATTATAACATTTCTTGTAGATATCATATGGATTTATGCGCACATTACCTCAAATGCTTTGCTGTTCCATCATAGAAAACTCAATGGAATAAGTAAATTACAAACAATTCTGAGCTCTGTAATGCAATGAAATTATTGTTTAGATCCTGACTAACGCTAGTTTGCTAAGCTGCATTCAGCAAAATACTCCTCGTAATGCCATTTGCTCCTATGAAAGGACAAAGGTGCAGTCTATGGAAATTTAATTGGATGTTCCTTTTACCTTGTTTAATGCAATGTTTTAAACAATGCATTGAGCAAATTGAGTTATTTATGCAATTTTCCTGTTAATGTTATGTGTAGGTGCACATGGAGTGCTGCATTAAAGTCATAACAATGGCTGAGACTGTCTGTGGTATGCACTCCAGTGATCATATGCTCTAGTGCAGTGTTTCTCAACTCCTGTCCTCAGGACCCACTAACATGCCAGGACTTAGGGATTTCTCTGCTAGAGCACAGGTGAGGTGATCAGAGGCTCATTCACATTGATTAACTCACCTGTGCTCTAACAAGGAAATTGTGATCAGAGGCTCATTCACACTGATTAACTCACCTGTGCTCTAACAAGGAAATCATGTGATCAGAGGCTCATTCACACTGATTAACTCACCTGTGCTCTAACAAGGAAATCATCAAATCCTGGTCTGTTAGTGGGTCCTGAGGACAGGAGTTCAGAAACACTGCTCTAGTGCATACCCTGAAGCGCAGCCACTAGAGACTAATGCCAGTGGAGCTGCACTGATGAATTTATACATTCTTCCCATTGATGCTGACATACTAAGTAAAAGGCTTGTTATTCTGAGACAAAACTGCACAACAGGGAACAAATAAAAATCCCCATTGATTTAAAGGGATAGTAATGTTTCACAACAAAAGCAGTTCCAATTAATCTTCAAAGTATTTGGGCCATGCAGAGTGTTATTTCAATATTGTCAGAGTTGTAGTTCAAGAGTAATTGAATGATAATGTATCCACCTCTGGCACCTTTTACTGATGTAACACTGCTCACCTCAGAGAAGCAAGGTGGTGTCCGGAGAGATCTCAGAGAAGGACAATCTTCAGTTAGCATAAGGCAGGGTTTTCATTGTTCTCACAGTAAGAAGATTGTTCCTTGCAGTGAGCTGTCTGGTCTTAAGACCAGATTCCACATCTGAGGGGAGGTGGCTTACACTAGGTAAAAGGGGAATATTGTATCATTCAATTACTCTTGAACTATAACTCTGACAGTATTGAAATATTACTCTCCATGGCCCAAATACTATGAAGATTAATTGGAGCTGCTGTTTTTGTGAAACATTACTATCCCTTGAGGTTTGGAGAGGTATCCAATGCAATGGAGGTTAAAAGCAAGATTTATATCAATGGGGATTTTTGAAATTTGTATTTATCTCCTATGGTGAAGCTGGTTTGTTGCAGAATTGCACCACTTTCTTAGTGCGTCAGCCTCATTGAATTTTCTATGATAAAGCATTAACCATTTGAGTGCCAAGGAGGTATCCAACACATATCAACACAATGCGTTAGATACCTCCACGGCACTCGAAGGTTTAATTTTTTTATGTAGAAATCAATTTGATGAATAATGAAATAAATATGAAAATTTCTGTTTGCACATACACACACATATACACACATATGCACAATAAATAAAAATACACACAGACACAAATAGATATATAATTACACAAATATTTATTTGCATGTAGACATATAGTACTGCAAATAAACTGGTCAAGTTACTATATAAAATGGCAAATGGTGCATGGTTCCTGATCTAGCCACACCACTCAGGGACAGATTTACTTCCTAGTTGCCCCTCAGCAAGGCACTGAAGGTCCCCTTAGCTCTACCCATGGTCACACCCACATTCCTCACATGACCCCACCCCCAGTCCTATCCTCTGTTTCCTGGTACAGAAAATAACTTTGGCCTATAACAAGCAAGGACAAAAAAAAAAAAAAAACCTTTATCACTTTGCTTTGAAATGCTTTGGATATTTTTGTAGCATCCTAGGGGTTAAATAATATCATGTAAAGGGGTATATAAACTTGTGCAGGGACATTGAGATTGATTTTGCCACACCCACAATTCAGAATGAGAGCGTTGCCATCACATAAGGGGCACCCCTCAATATGGAGCTTGTGGCTGTTGCCAAATTTGCCTATTGAGAAATCTGGCCCTGCACCCACACCAGAGCACAGAGTGTATATGTGGACAGTAAAACTGAGGCACCTTTTAAAATCTGACACTCTACAAAGCTGTCTACCCTGCCTACTGGGGAATGTAGCCCTATTTGGCATTGCCTGCACTCAAAAGACTTGTATCCGTTTGTAGTATAAGGTCATATTTGTAATGAGTAATCCCTCATTACCCATTGTGCTGTGATGTGTGTACTGTTTGTATCAAGTATCTCCCCACAGGAAGAGTATAATCGTAGGACATGCACAAATACCCCAAGAAACTATGCTGCAATAAAGAAACTCATGAAATCAGCTCTTTCAGTCTGATATTGTCTGTTCTTTGCTGAACCTACAGCAGCTGTCCATTCCAACAAGTAGCTTCTGCCACAGATCTTTACACAAATTCCTCTAACTTTATCCAGCTTGCCATGTGTCTTTTTTAAAAATAAACATATGTTATATAGTAATACTAGTTTTAAAGCCCGTGTACACGGGCCAACACTGGTGGCGCTGCAGTCATGCGCCGTACTGGCTGCCCGAACATGCTGTGGCTGATACGGAGTAGGGCGCTCTGAATTCAGACCATAGTCCTCTCTGCTCACCTTCCTGGGACCAAGCGGCGTGGGCAGCCTGTACTGCACATGACTGCAGCATGTGCAGCCGTCTCTACTGTGCATGACAGCTTCTGACAAACATCCTTAGCAAATTATAATATAGGATACTAGTTGATCAGCCCGTTACACGGGCCACAGTGCCTCTGGCAGCCGGTCGCGGGACAGTCATGCGCAGTAGAGACTGCCCGCGCCACTGCTGATACAGAGCTGGACACTCCTTCGGAGCGCCCAGCTCTGTATCAGCCACGGCTCGGGCAGTCTGTACTGCGCATGACTGCCGCACGCGAAGCAGTGTCTACTGAGCATGTCGGGCGTTACACACAACTTAACGAATTATTATATAGGATTACATTTTAAAAGAGGACTAACTCCTTCTAATAAGAACACATTTAGAAAATGCTAATGGCAGTACAGTGAATTTTGTCAATGTGCCATTGTTTCCGCTTACCTTCTTGTTCTCCCATTGTGACTTCATGATTCCACTTATTTGGTTAAGTATTTGCAATTGTTTGTTTAGATGCATTAATTGAGCACTGTTTGCACTTTAGATACTAGTATCTTTATTATGTAGCATTTTTTTTATTGCTCTCTAGGAGACATGTTATTTTTACATATGTGTACTGGTTGTTGCATTGTTTATACATTTATACATTGCTTGTAACATTATCACTATTTTTGCATACCCAGTTCATTATTATGGAGGGTCCCCAATCCATGTGTTTTTATTATGTTTTTATGAGTCCTATTGTATTTCACAAATATTGCCTTAATAAAATATTTTTATATATTCTTTTGTTACTTTACTGGGTTGAGTGCCTCTTTCTTTAAGGTCTGTCTTTGTTTTCAGTGGGTTCTTTTCCCTCTGAATTTGTTTAATTATTTCAGAAATAACAAAGTTGTCAGTTCTGGATGTTACGTCCATACGCTTATTACATCTAGTGTTTGACCTAGTGCCATCTACGATCCATTTAATATATTTCTAGAGCCTCTTAATTGGCTACAATCATATTATTGATTAAACTGTGTTTGTAATGCATCATATCTTAAGAGCCTGGGTGCCAGAGAGGTCCTCAATGCATTGCAATTGCAGTACACTTGGCTGGCAATCTCTTAAGCATACAGAGACTGAATATCCATAGTGTCTATACTTATTTTCTACAAAGCACATTCAAACCCTTCTTTGTAGAGGACAAGTTCAGTAATAGCTATAAGAAGAGATGCACTTACAATTTCCCCAAAACTCTAATGCACTATACTTAAATGTTGTCCAGTACTCAAAGGGCAACTATGGCTCGTATAGTGACCCATATGCAAATCTTCCAGTGAAGCCAGTGATTCATTGTGAGATGTGGCTGATCAATGGAGGAGCACAATTTGGTCTCAGAAAAGATTATTGGTTATCCCTTGTTGATTCCATGAAAAGAGACTGAAGTGCAAGACTTGCTCTTTTCCTGCTGTGCTTATCTCATTGCTCTCTCTCTCTGATGCGCTAATTTGCTTGAACTGGCTACAGCTGTACAGACTGACATGGCATATGTTTCCCTTTATAAGGGCTCCTACCTAGCAGTGTTCAGCTGCTGCAGTGTTCCTGCTTCTTAAGTCCTGGTTCTCAAGTCTCCATAAGAGAGTTAGACTGAGTTGGACAGAGGATGGACTGAGGACAGCCTGCTACCTACAAAAGAACAAGTCACACTGGATTCAGAGCATGGAAACATCTATCTAAACAAAGCACTAACACTGTACCTTATATCAAAACTGCTGAACACCTGATGCAAGTAACCAGAATTACCAGGACTGATTCTGCAAACAGCACAGTTAACCACCTAACCGCTGGAGTAAAAAAAAACAACTCTGATTCTTCTCCAACCAGCATTAACCTCTACAACATCTACCTCTACTGATCATCAATGGACTACTTCATTTAACCCTACATTGACTCCTACCCTCATCAAATACTTCACAACTCTGCAACTGACTCTCCTCATCCTCCCTGATACCTACATCCCTGCACCCTGGATTGACTCTTGAATGTCAAGTCACCCTCACTCCCCTGGACTACAGTCTGTTGCTCAAACTCCACTTCTGCCCCACACATTAACCCCACTATGGCCAATTTGGCTCCTTGCTTTTTCATTGCCATTTTCTCCTGCTTTAGACTCTCCTCCTCCTGTGTCCACATTAAGTCTCACTCCATCCACATTGCACCCTCACTTCTTCCCTCACCACTTCTCTGCACCCATGAACTTTTCTCATTCCTCCAGACCCTATCACTACCATCTCCTTCAACTGCTGCCAAAAAGCCCCACTGCTTCAAATCTCACTCCCATCTTACTTTCCTGTCCCTTCTCCTCCTGCTTGCTGCAGGTGACATCTCACCGAACCCAGGCCCTCCATCCATTCTCTCCTGTAAACCAACACCCACTCAAACACGCAACATCCGCAACCTAATAACTGTACCACATCACCTAACCTCCTCCCCCCCTTTCTGTTTTGGTCTCTGGAACGCCCGCTCTGTGTGTAACAAACTAACAGCTGTTCATGACCTATTTATTTCTCACTCCTTAAACCTCCTAGCCATCACTGAAACCTGGCTCACATCCTCAGGCACTGCCTCCACAGCCGCACTCTCACATGGCAGCCTGCACTTCACCCATACACCTAGGCCTGGGAACAGCAAGGGAGTGAAGTGGGCATCCTTTTGTCCCCTAACCATACGTTTCAGATAATCCCCACTGTCCCCTCTCTCTCCTTCCCTACCTTTGAAGCTCACACAATTTGCCTCTTCTCTCCCTTCCCTCTGCGTGTAGCTGTCATATACAGGCCACCTGGTCCTACTGTACAATTTCTTGACCACTTCGCTTCTTCATTTCATGTCCTCTGACATCCCCAATCTCATCCTAGGAGACTTCAACATCCCTGTTGACAACCATAACACCCCCCCTGCCATCAAACTCCTTTCTTTAACAACCTCCCTTGGCCTATCACAATGGACCAGCACTCCCACACACAGTGACGGTCACTCTCTTGACTTGGTCTTCACTAACCTCTGCTCGGTCTCCAATTTTTCTAATGCTCCCTATCCCATCTCTGACCACCACCTCCTCACTGGAAAGCTCATCATACCACGTAAATCCATCCCCTCCACTGGGATCAAGAGCATGCAGAGAAATCTGAATACCCTTGACCTGCAACAATTTTCTACTTCCCTACAACCTCTTCTCAACCCCATCCTCACACTTGCTTGCCCAGAACAAACTACTGCTCTCTACAACAGCCCTTGACACAGCTGCACCTGCAACTCCACGTCACCCCCGCATAACCCCACCACAAGACAAGACAAGACAAGACAAATGCTATACCTCCAAAGGTGCTCATGCACTGCCGAAAGGCACTGGAGGAAATCACACTTCACAGCTGACTTCATACACTATAAATTCATTCTACATTCTTATAGCTCTGTACTCTCCCTGGCCAAACAGTCATACTTCTCCTCTCTAATTTCTAATCATTCTTCAAACCCAAAATGCCTTTTCTCAACCTTCAAGTCACTTCTACACCCACCAATGCAAACCCCTGCCACCAACTTCTCTGCCCAAGATCTCGCCACCCACTTCAAGGACAAGTTCGACTCCATCAGACATGACATCTCATCACCTCCACTCCCACCCAGCCAGCCTAGCCCCACCACCTCCCCCACTCACTCACTAAGCTCCTTCTCACCAGTCACCAAGGACGAAGTTTCCCTTCTCCTCACTCGCTCAAATCAAACCACATGCCCTCTTGACCCAATCCCATCTCAACTCACTCAAGAACTGTCACCTGTACTAACGCCACCCCTTACTCACTTATTCAACCTCTCTCTATCAACTGGCACCTTCCCATCAAATTTCAAACATGCACTAATCACACCCATTTTAAAGAAACCCTCCCTGGACCCAAACTCACTGTCAAACTACCGGCCCATTTCCCTACTCCCGTTCGCCTCCAAACTCCTTGAGCGTCTCGCATATAACCAGCTCACTAAATTCATCTGATCCCATTCCCTGCTAGATCCCTTGCAATCTGGATTCTGTCCTCATCACTCCACCGAGACTGCCCTCACTAAAGTGGCTAATGACTTGCTCAAAAGTCAAAAGGCCACTACTCCCTACTCATTCTCTTGGACCTGTCAGCTGCCTTTGACACAGTAGATCACCTACTCCTCCTCCAAGCCCTCCGCTCTTTATGTCTCTGTGACACTGCCCTCTCTTGGTTTTCATCATATCTCTGCAATTGCTCCTTCAGTGTGTCCACTCTGGCTCCATCTCCCCACCACTCCCACTGTCTGTTGGAGTGCCTCAGGGCTCAGTCCTGGGCCCCTTGCTCTTCTCAATTTACACTGCATCCCTGGGCAAACTTTGGGTTTCACCATCATCTCTATGCTGATGACACTCAAATCTATCTTTTCTCCCCAGACCTCTCCCCTTCCCTCCTGTCCCAGGTATCTGACTGTCTGTCTGCTGTGTCTTCCTGGATGTCCGCCCATCAACTCAAACTTAACCTTGGCAAAACCGAACTAATTATCTTCCCTCCCTCTCCTAACAGTCCTACTCCAGATATTACCCTCAAGGTCAACAACACTATCATCACACCAACCCCTACAGCACGTTGCCTGGGGGTCACATTCGACTCCGTCCTATCATTTATACCTCACATCCAGTCAATCTCCAAATCATGCCGCCTCCACCTCCGCAACATCTCTAGAATCCGACCCTTCCTTACCCAAAACACTACTAAAATTCTAATCCAAACACTCATCATGTCCCGCCTTGACTACTGTAATTCACTACTAACTGGCCTTCCTCTTGCCCGACTAACCCCACTACAGTCCATAATGAACTCAGCAGCACGACTAATCTACCTCACCAACCACTTCTCCAACACCAGTCCCCTCTGCCAATCCCTACACTGGCTCCCATTAGTACACAGAATTAAATTCAAAATCCTGGTGCTCACCTATAGACCCCTTACTAACACCTCACCCCCCTACATCTCATCTCTCATTTCCAAATACACTCCCACTCGCCATCTTCGATCTGCACATGACATTCTCCTCTCCACATCTCTCATTACATCTTCCCACTCCCGCCTACAGGACTTCTCCCATGCTGTACCCAAGCTCTGGAATTCCCTCCCCCGCCCCATCAGATTCTCCCCTAGCCTTCAGATCTTCAGACGCTCCCTGAAAACTCACCTCTTCAGGGAAGCCTATCAACTACCTCCATAAATATTATCACCAAGAACCAACCATTCCCTGGACCACTACACTCACTAGCACTTCTCTCTCCCACCCACTGACCGGCAGCTTATGTGGCAGTGGACACTTACACCCAACAGCACTTATATCTTCTGTATCCTACCCACCTTCCTCTAGACTGTAAGCTCTCACAAGAAGGGCCCTCTGGTCCTTCTGTTCTCCACGTATGATTTGTACTATTTAATATCTCTATATGTTCTATCCCCTATTGTAAAGCGCTGCGGAATAAGTTGGCGCTATATAAATAAAGATTATTATTATTATTATTATTATTATTATTATATCAGTCTCTTACCCTGAGATGCAGTCCTAATAGAGCTTGCAAGGTTTGTGGCTCAGAGACATATATTGATAGGCTGTGTTCCAGTCAGACTGACCCTCCCGAATATCTGATAGGAGCTGTTTTGGGGCTGCTCATTGTAACCCTGTCCAGTAGGAGCAGACTTAGTAAAATACATGGATAATTTCTTAAGGTGATTTCTGAAGTTACCAACATCACATTATGTAAGGATGTATTGCTATTCTGTTAACATGTGCAGGTGTATTTCGGTGCTGATAGGATGTAATGGTGTATTGCTCTGCTGGTTTCATGTATTACCAACTGAAAACTCACATGGACATCAACCTGCTATGTCCAGCAGTTCTGGAATAAACCAACTGCATCCTAGGAGGAGAAATACAATTTTCATTGTTTTAAGGGGCTTTTAACTCCTTGTAAGCTAGTGAGGTCCCAAATGCATTACTTTGATGACACTGGAGAGCTCTCTAGTATTCAAGTGCTTAAAAGATATTTAAATCAATAGGAATTTGGGCAATTTTTATTTATTTTTATCAATTTTGTAATTAAAGTTTGATATCTCTCTGTTGATGAGCCTATGAGCTTAGATTTATACACCAACTGAACAATTGTTTGAAAGACTATATACAGCTTTGAGGCCCACCAGAGTTATTGTACTTCTGTTCTAGAATGTAGGCCATTATTAGAACATGTCTGTACTTTCATCACATCTAGCTTCCAGCAACTAATTGGCCTCATTACATTACTACTTCGATTTTTCATTCAATGTAGAATTCATACATTCACCCCAATGGGATAATAGCATGAAATACAATTTCTATAGAGAACTTCAGACATGATTCTGCAAAGTTGTTATCTCTGTTATCTTTACCTGACTGAAAACAGAGCTTCAATACAAGAAACATAAACATATATACCTGACTGCACTGCAAAAGACAAACGTTGTAAGTAATTCAATTAGGGGGCACTTTTTCCTATCTGTATAATTTTCCCTCTAAATGTACAACAGCACTGCAGCAACCCCCCTAAAAAATAAGAACAAATGTATAGCCTCTACTTCAGCTATTAAATACTTATATTGAGCAGTAAATTAAAGGAAAAAAAAATCCCACACTTTGCAAAATTGCAAAGTTATACCTCAGATGTAACCACCCTAAGGTGTATCTAATAAGGCTTATAAAGAAGTATGATTATAATTTGGCCCCTCATTCTCCATTTCTGATATCTTCAGGGATATTAGCTACATAATCAAGCAATGTAAAGTAAAAAGCAGAGCTAAAGTGAAAAATTTGTAATCAGCTGGGAACAGAGACTTAATGCTGTGTTTAGTTTTGCTAAGTACTGAAAAATGTTTATTTCAAGCCTGAAGGGTTTAATAGTTTCCCCTATAATTAAAACCCATCAGCAGTTAGGGCTGCCAATGCAAAAAAAGAAAAAAAAAGAGTTTAATTCCAAATTCAATTCACTCTCATTTGCTTTCCCTTTGATGTAGTGTTGGAAGGGATGTCAACATATTTACTCGTGTTGTAGGTAAATGTAGCTTTACTGCTTGTAAGCTAGAGAGTTCTCCAAAATGCTAAGCCTGATGTACTAAGTAGAGGACAAAGATGAGTGTATATTTTCACCACAGGAAGAAATTAGTAGAAAATAGGACCTTCTGACTCTAGCAAAAATTTCCACAACTAGATTCTTAGCAGAAGTCTTACTCATGGTAAAATGAGATGAGTAAATATGTGTGTGTTCATGCATGTGAGATAATGAATGTGTGCATGCAGGGTGAGGTACATACATGCATGGCGACATTCACATGGGCATGTGGCACTGGAAAGACAAATACTGTGTGGAAACAGTGTAAATGGGGAGCAGGAACATTGGAAACATAAACTGGGAACGTTCTGCACATTGAAATCAAAGGGCTGAAACCTTTTCCTGTAAATTTCATATGATTTTCCTTATCATGGTAATTTTTGTGGAAAAGGATAAACATCTCTTTCCAGAAGTAAAAAAATGTACTATTTACCCATCCACAGTACTGAGAAGAAATGAACCAATTATGTTTCAAAGCAATAAAAATAACAATTCCCAGAATTCATATTGACCTAAATTGGCTTTAAATCCCTTGAATCCTAGTGAGGTCTCCAACACATTGTGGGAGATGCACTAAGCCATGATAAAGTGACGATAACTTCTACAGTAATATCACTTCTTCACTTCTATGAAGCCAATGAACTAAGATTTCTCCAACCTTGGAGATTGTAGTGCATGGGCTCTATAGAATGACATATCAACTGGAAAAGTGATATCATAGGAAAAGTCTTCTCCACTTCATCACCCCCTGTTGTGTTCCAGTACATTACAGACCTCTCAAGTAGTCAAGGGTTTAAATCACCATGTAAATAAAATGGGAATTTTTCTACTTTGCCCCAGAAATCTTACAATTTCTTAGAATATTAGCATCTACGTGAAGCAAAGCTTTGAAGACCAAGGGGTTAATATAATTGTAGAATTACATTTTTTTTAAGTACTGACATTATGAAATGTTAATGCAAAAGCAAAATCAAATTTCACTCCACATTTCCCATTTCCTTTCTCATATACTTTTATTTAATAGAATAGTAAGAAAGTAAAGGTTGTAGCGTTCCTCCGTGTCCCATAAAGCTAATATTGTTTTTGTGCCAAATGATCCTTGTTTGCGCTTACTTACATTTTATATATTAACCACTTTTAGAACATAGGTTTTTTTGTGCATGTTAATCTCCAAGTTGTAGGCATATTAAAATAAAACAATAAATATTAACAATATGACACATCTGCATGACTTACTGCACAATCAATTAATATGTGTTTATTAAATATGCAAATTAATCCATGCAAAAAATAATAGCCATGTCTTATTTTTTAAATACATTTTATTCATGGCAGGTGGGGTATACACATCTTGTAAAAGACAGTCTAATCAGAATGGTAGTACAAATATGTTAATGACATAATCCAGTGACAAAAGTAGAATAAAGACCATACTTAGAAGTGTAACAAACATTTAAAATTTTTTTGAACCCCTTTAACAAACCAACTAACCCCAAAAAATACCGAAACCATACTGTGACGGTACCAGTGGACCCCCCATCTGGGTGTCCCCGTCAGTTGCTGCTTCCTTCAATCTTGAGCAAGGCTGCTCTGCTGGAACATCCCAATTTTCCACAATCACCAGGCAGGACTGGTGTATTGCTTTAGAATCAGTTCTCCTTTATTCAATCAAACACACAGATTATATCCACTTACAGAGACTCTTATCAAGATCAGCATGCAAAATGGGACTTGGGACAGTGTTTCTGCTCTTGACCAATCAGCCACCAACACCCTTATCAAGAATGCAGATTAGGACTTGAAAAATAGTCACTCTTAACTGGCTCATAAATAACCTCCTCTGATTGGTCAAGGAAGCACAGCAGGAATCAATTAACATTCCTTAACACAGACCTGGAGTACATTGAAAGCAATGCCCAACCCCCATTATCTCTGTACTCTAGCTCTCAAATATCAAATCCCTCCATAGGACCCACAGTACTACACCATGTCACACCAATTACCCCATGTCACACAATGTACAACACAGTGATCAACATTTCAAATGGTATAGTCCCGGGGGTGAACGTCGCCACATGTCCCGGTGCTGATTCCCCCAATCAGTCCGAAGGCAGTCCTTTTCTGTGACACCCTGTGCCCACAAGCAGCACAGGGTGACTTAGACCCAGTAGGAGGCAGGGAAGCTGGGAAAGCCACTTCCCCATGCATAGAGTCCATAGTCTGTAGGAAGGGGGCTGGCCCCCAGACCCCTCCAGAAGCCAAGGGTCCGGTGGTTCCCATGACACGTACAAACCCCAACCCACACATAAACCAACCCCCCTGCAATAAACCCACTCACTAGGCTAGGAACACACTATCCCGGGCCAACCCCTCCCCCCATCAGCATCCAGGTGTATTGTTACAGATTCCATCTCCCATGGCCATCAATTACCATTGGTAATTGTGTCATAAAGGGCACCAGTCAGGTCTTAGACAAATACTAATTTATATGGAAAGAGCTTGTGGAATGTGATGGGATATCAAGCACCTGTCCCAAATTTTATGGAAAGTGTGAGGTGCTACCTTATGTACAAAAACTAATTTGTGGTGTGGTATAGTGTGTCTGACCAATTCCAGCCACTTGACCTTGGCTGGAAGAGTTGTAGAGAACCAGTGTTGGGCCACCACCCTTCTCGTGGTCACCAGGAGTTCTGAGAGAAGGCGTCTGTCTTGAGTAGAGTCCAGATCGCCTTGGAATATAGCCAAAAGGCATATCTTAGGGAACAGAGGAAGGGGTAGCTGGAAAACCTGCTCTACATGATGAATTATGGAAATCCAAAAGGCAGCCACCTCGGCACAATAACAAATCATATGCATAAAGTCTGCTGCCAATTGCCCACATCTTCAACTTTTATTGTCAGCTCGATCCCCCATTCTGTGCAATCATAGTGGGGTATAATAAATTCTGTGAAGAATTTTTAGTTGAAGACGATGTCTAGCAAAGATGGCAACCGATGCTGGACTATGTAGGGCATCTTCCACTCCCAGTCTTCCAGGTCCCCCAAGTCTCCCTCCCACTTAGTTTTAAGGGAATCTGGCCAAAATTCTGGCCAAAATCCTGGCCAATAGACTTAGACAAGTGATTTCCACTACTGTCCATACAGACCAGATGGGCTTCATGCCACAAAAGACCATGTCTCATAATTTGTTCAGACTCTACACACACCTTCAGAAGGTGCACAATAATCAGGAAAATAGGGCTGTACTCTCTCTTGATGCCAGGAAGGCCTTAGATTCTATCGAATGGACCTACCTATGGGAGACCCTGAAGGATTTTGGCTTTGGTCCCTGCTTTATCAACTGGGTTAAGGTACTTTATGCTGCTCCAGTGGCTAGAGAAGTGACGAGCGGGATGACTTTGTGTGCCTTTTCATTGTCTAGAGGCACAAGACAAGGATGTCCTCTGTTGCTGGTCCTCTTTGCCCTGGCCCTGGAGCCTTTGGCCATAGGGCTCCGAGGCAATGCACAGATTTGGGGACTTCAACTGGGACCCAGAGAGGATAAATTGGCATTGTATGAGGATGACATACTCCTGTTCCTGGGTGACACCCGCGTTATCATAAGATGTGTGCAAAGAGGTTGCCTCCAGGTGTATAAACTCAAAGGTAGTATCAGTAGAGGCATAGGCCAAGGCCAATTGGCTACGTGAGGCCAAGTAATATTTTTGAAAATCAGGTAATGCTATACCTCCTGAGTCCTTAGGGCATTTAAGAGAGGATAATCCTATTCTGGGTCTACCACCACTCCAAACGAAATATGAGATTATGGTATCTATCTGTCTAAAGTACCACTTAGGGATATCTACAGGAGAGTTGTGAAACATATACAGAAATTTTGGGAGGAAAATCATGTTCAAAAGGTTGGATCTACCTATCACATTAAGGGGCAGTGAGAGCCATAAGTGAGACTTCGCATGTAGCAGTGAAATCAGGGGTTCCAGGTTGAGCCTCAGGAAAGAGGAGTGATCAGCGGTAATCTCCACACCCAGATATTTAAACTGAGAGGTGCAGAGTAAGGGCACGCATGAGCCCTCCAAAGGTTCCGGTAGGGGATCTAAAGGCATTATGGAGGGCTTAGATCAGTTAATGGATAGACAATAGGCCAGAGTGGGATCCAAATTCGTCAATGGAAGAGAGGACTCTACGATGAGAGTCGCAGGTATCACCCAAGAACAGGAGTATGTCATCCTCATACAATGCCAATTTATCCTATCTAAGTCCCAGTTGAAGTCCAAAAATCTGTGCGTTGCCTCGGAGCCCTATGGTCAAAGGCTCCAGGGCCAGGGCAAAGAGGCCCGGCAACAGAGGACATCCTTGTCTAATACCCCTAGACAATGAAAAGGCACACAAAGTCATCCTGCTCGTTGCTACTCTAGCCACTAGAGCAGCGTAAAGTACCTTAACCCAGTTGATAAAGCAGGGGCCAAATCCAGAATCCTTCAGAGTCTCCCACAGGTAGGTCCATTCGATAGAATCTAAGGCCTTTGTGGCGTCAAGAGAGAGTACAGCCCTATTTCCCTGGTTATCGTGCACCATCTGAAGGTGTGTGTAGAGTTTGAACAAATTATGAGACATGGTCTTTTGGGGCATGAAGCCCGTCTGGTCTGTATGGACAATAGTGGAAATCACTTGTCTAAGTCTATTGGCCAGGATTTTGGCCAGAATTTTTGCATCAGTGGTTAATAGAGATATGGGCCTATAAGAATTCATTTTTTGTGGGTCTGTACCCGGCTTCGGGAGTACAATAATAGTGGCCTCATTCAAGGAAGGAGAGAGAAAGTGTTTGTCATATGCGGCATAATACATATTTAACACATGGGAAGTATGGATCTCCTCATAAGTTTTATACCATTCTGGGGGAGGCCATCCCTACCCGGATCCCTGCCAGTAAGTGAGTCCCCTATAGCTTCATGTACTTCCCTGAGTAAGACTGGGGAGTACCACATTTGCCATTCCTCCTCTGCCAGGCGAGACAAGGCCAGAGAGCTGAGGAAATCCCGAATTTGAGAAACAGATTTGGTGCACAGAGAGGAGTATAGCTGAGTATAATACTCAGAGAATCTGCCATTAATTGCGGACTGATCAAAAACAAGGTGGGAATAGCCATGTTTAATAAGTACCAGAGCAACTGTCCTGTTTTTCTAACACAAAGGTGCTGATTTACTGTAGTGCTATTTTTTCAAGATGTACCAAATCTATTCATCTCACTAAATGCCCCCTCCATCTCTGCAGATCCAGGCTGTGATTACATTCTGTGAGGACTGAGAATGGCTAGTGATCACAAGGGGATTTGAGCTGCATTTAGGATGCATTTTGTCTGTTCTCTATCCTCTAGCCTTGGGATAGTTTGGCCATTTGCAGATATATACAATTGCTTCCCATCCTTCTGCACCCTAAACTTTCAACAGCTGTCTTTAAATGGATTTAAGCTTAGTGAAACATTTGCAATTCATTTTTTTTTTGTTGAATCAGTTTGGGTTTGTCCAATTTGATCTGGGACAGAGAGACAGCGGAGAGGGGAATAGGAAGAGGGAGGGACAGGGAGCACCAAAGACAGTGAAAGAAGATGGTAGTGAGGAACAATGGGGGGGAGGTGGACAAGAGAGGGGGAAGGGAATCAGAGGAGGTTGTGGGCCAGGAAAATAAGAGGGAGCCAAGAGCAAGATCGGACAAGGTAACTGGAGAGGAAGGGTCCTACAGCTACAGCTGAGGTGCATGACAGTATCAAGGGCAAGAGAAGGATAAGGATAAAGTTGGAGAAAGTGAAAGGGAGAAAAAGGAGAAGAGATATTCAGCAGATCTTCCAGAAGATGTTCGCCTGCCTTGATGATAAGTGTATTTTTTTATTAATTGGAGATAACATAATCTCATTCACAACTTTCTGACTGTTTAAAATTCAAGTGAATTGTAAAAATGAAAAACGTTTCACAAAACTTGACTTAGGTCTTGTGAAACAGCCTGTTTTGCATGAAGATTTAACTTACAGAATCATTTCACTCATCCTGTAGAGAGAAAGAGGTGGATCTGTTCAACATTCCTGTCTGCCATCTAACTACTGAAGAAATTCTTCAACCTTGTTCAGCTGTGTGATGTGGACAAGAGCTTGTTTGGTTGAGAGCTGAAAATAAGCAAGTCTGCTTTTTGACAACTTTTGATCTCTTTTCTTGCAATCTGATTGGTGAAAAGGGAAAAGGAAATATGAAACAAAATAACAAGGATTTTATATATTGCCAAATATCATGATTTGTACTAATTGTGAATTTACAGAATAATGTTGCTTATTCCCAATTTGCTTTCCCTGTATATAACTCAGGCAGAAGATTCACTATGTTGTAATTTAACCTGGTGCAAGATGAAGATGGACTGTGGTAGAGCAAAACATAATGGAGGTAGTAGGTTAGAGGTAATCAATCTTTGGACCTCCAGCTGTTGGAGGTTAAAATGAGTAGTTGGCTGATTGGGGATAATGGAATCTCTAGTCTCCAGAGATTGTCCAAAGATTGACAACCCCTGTATTAGGGGTTCACTTTGAAAATGTTGCATAGAGAACTGCGTGAAACTACATGGTGCATTCAACATGTTGTCGTGATGAATAGGGCGATATGAGAATCTCGGCCTGCATCAAAACACAAGATTCTATGTCACCTCCTTAAACGTTGCTTCAGACCAGACTGCCCAAAAGTTTGGGGGATGCTGAGAGTATGTGTGTGTTTATAGGAAGGGTGTTTCACAAAGACTTGTGTGGATTTTTAATATTGCTGACCCCATCCTTTTATATTCTGAGACTTTATCACAGGTTGCAGACAGAAAGCATCTAACCATACTGGGTA
Organism: Rhinophrynus dorsalis; assembly: GCA_037306005.1. Lineage (NCBI taxonomy): Eukaryota > Metazoa > Chordata > Amphibia > Anura > Rhinophrynidae > Rhinophrynus > Rhinophrynus dorsalis. The sequence goes on from CM074724.1 coordinate 272,082,442, forward strand.
CATCCTAGTCAGACGAGCAGTTTTTCTGTTAACCTTCTGAATATCAATGAGATGTTCATGTGTTGAATACCTCTCTGACACTCGGAGGCTAATGATACCTTTAAAGAGAAATTTTGGTGATATGTATATATCAATGATGGATCTCTCTCCCCTTCTCTCAACATACAGAAACTGCAATTTGCCTTACTTTATCTAGCAAAAGACATTTAATTCTTCTTGATCTTGATACATGGCTTGTTGCTGAGCGCTGCGTGGGGCTCTCCTCTTCATGTATTTCATATTCAATCAAAGCAACAATGTAAGCAGGGAACCGTTACTACAAATGGAACAGAATTAACAAGTGAGACATTTTCTTGATACCTCATGGAGCGGTGGGAAATATACAGTACAGTTGCTTCTGTTTGTTTTGTTATCTAAATTGTTTTTAATTATGAAGGATAAACTTTATGGTGCATGACTAAATAAGACTAAACCCCAAACAATGCAAACATAAACATGACAAACAAAGCTGTTCAGGCTAATAATAATGCTTACAGTAGATCTAAAGCAAGTCTGAGTAATGGGTGTCTTTCACTGCTGCTCAAGATTTAATTTGATTAGATCTACCTGTTCAGACAAGGTACACTGACTGGAGTCTTAAACATAGAAGACCATTTTCAGGAGACTTTAATGTGCATATATTGGGTTAAAGGTGCAGCTGGTAAGAGCTCATTTCTGTCTTTGGAAGGAAAGGTCTAAGTTTGGGTAGAACCCTGGTCCTCATGAGCTACCAGCAGTGCATCCTTTCAAGATATACCTGCTCGAGAGCAGGTGCATCAGTTAAACTTCCACACCACTGTTTAGGGACTTGCCTATCATTCAAGGAGTGTGAAACCCCATTTAAAGCAATTGAGATTTTCATTTGCTCCTTAGGGTAGAGTTGGTTTGCTCCAGAATTGCTCCACCTCTTTGTGCATGTGACCCTTAATGTGTTTTATTATTTGTGATATTTTATAATACTTTAAACTAAGAAAAAAATCTTTTTTCCCATTGCATATGTGCTTAGTCTCATTTGTCTGTTTGTAAGTGAATTTATTTATAATCTTTTGAAATGTCAAGTGCTTTAAAGGGTTTCATCAGATGGATAAAGCACTAGATTAGGCAGTGTACCAGAGATCCCCTAAACAAAAAGACAGCTATTATATTAAATTGCATCTGTACTTTACTGGATCATTTTAGACAGTTGCTTGGGTGCCCTTAGGTTTTATTCTGTTCTTAGAACTTCCTGAAAGGTCTTCCAGTTAGTATAAAAGACTTAAAGGAGAAGTAACATCTAACAATAATTCTCCTACTTAGAAAATCATATCAGCTCCTATGAATTTTGCCCTTGTTGTTTGTTCATAGAGGCAGACATGACAGTAACTAAAATTATTTTTTCAGACTGAAGCATATATGAACCTATGTAACCCTTTTAGGAAAAATGGGGTGTGCAACATATTATATAGCAATGTATTGTACATATATATGATCCGTAAAGGGTTAAGACAGGTATGTCAAACATTCAGCTTGTGGACTGGCAGTGTGAGAAAAAATTTTAAGTGACACTCAACGCAGTATCAAGTGATTAAAAACCTTTTTTTACATAAATGGGATTTTTTCTTAGTAACTTTAACTCTCTGAAAGCCAGAGAGGTTTGAAAGGGATCCATGCAACCCAGTATCAAGGGGTAATAACCTTATTTAGATAAACTGGATTTTTTCTTAGTCACTTTAACCCTCTGAATGAGAGAGAGGTATCAAAGGGATCCGTCTGGATTCATCTGTGTGTCCTAGTAAGAGAGAGAGAGAGCAGAGTTGGTGCCGGAGGTTCTTTAGATACCAGTGGACTAAGAATGGGGAGTCAGACAGTGTACATCTTCATTCCCAACATTAGAATTAGGATGTTCATGTGTGTATGAGTGTGTGTGCATGTGCATGAGTGTTTATGTGTTTGTGATTTGTATGCTTTATCAGCCACAACTGTGGGCCTCCTTGAAGGGAAATGTTTATTATGTGACCCTCAATAATATTTGAGTTTGACATGCCTGGGTTACATTCACCATATGCAGTGGGTGGAGATTGTGCCCTGTGATTCTGTTAGTAACTGCTATGTATGCTCCCATGAACATGACATCCAGGACTGATTGAAGAGAATGTTATCTCTGTTAGTTATCTGGTGTCTACACATTGCAATTACTGGTAGTCTTTTACCTTGTCATCATACTTGCTCTCTTGGATACCATTACATGTGTGAAATAGACACTGTTTTCCCACTATTCATGATAATAATTGTGCACACATAAAATGCAATGTTTAATTAAGGAATCTTCTTCCTGAGGCTACAATTCCTTTTGGCTTAGTCTACCTGCTTTTGGAACCAGAAACTAAGGCCCCTAAAGAATGCCTTCATGAGAATCTAGCTGAGGGTTTTATTCATCAACATCTGCTATGGCAGACATTTTCATCATGGAGAAGAATAATATTACTCTGTGTGTCTGCATTAACAAAAGATTTTCTCGCTTCTTTTCACTTGGCCAGTTTCATATAATATACCACCCACTGCACCCCCAGACACTGTTGTACAAAAGGGACACAAGACCTTCAGTCATGGAAAAAATCTGATCCATCTCTTCTGATTCCAAGATGGTATCCAGCTCCTTTTATCATACAGATATTTTTTGAAGCAAGGTAACATGTTTGTTCCTGAACCAGCACAGGCTGAAGTGCTCCAATATTTGCACAATTCCAAACTCTTGTCATGGTGGAGTTTTAAACACATCAGAGCTTGTTCAACGATCTTATTGGTGGCCCTATAAATCCACAAACACATGGGATAGGTGCTTTATGCTAATATAAAATTGAAGCAGGCATAGCTGTGGGAAGAACATAAGTGTCCAGCAGATATAGGGCGCTCACCGAAAACAGAGCTTTAACACTGTAAATGAGAAACTAATCAAACAAAAAAAGAGCACAGGGCACTCACCATTTCACAGCTGTAGTCATACACGATACAGATGAAGAAACTTGATCCATGTACCTTGAACTTATTAAAACAACAATCTTTATTCCAAACATTAAAAGTTGACAGACATTTCAAAAGAGGGAGCGAGACACATATACACTCAACTGATGGTCACTTGAAATGTAGCTAATGAATTTCATGCTAAAGAGCTCTTAATCATAGATGGAGTGAACAACCGGAAGATTTAATCTAAAAACTTAGAGCACAAACGTGATTGGACACTTGCCTAAAAAAACAGTGTAACCATATTACCTGATAGTGAGGGGATAAACCCCCCATGAAATGACAGCTAAAACTGACACATGTGCCCTATAAATTCAGACAAGCTACACATTTGTTCTACGGCACAATACCTGCAACCCAGACTATTATTTGTGTTCCTGCGTCGTGATAATTTCCTTTGGACCTCTGACCTTGGCCTGCCTTTTTGAGGATGAACCTTAGCCCCTTGCTCTGAAATCAGAATTATTTGACTATGTCTCCACTTGGTCCTTCAGATACCTCTCTTTGGTCTTTCCACCATGCTGCTACCACTGTCTCATAACCCTGTTCTCATTGTGAGATTTTTAGGTCAGTGGTGACTTGCAATGGTGTGTAATCTATAACACTGGAGCTCCAGTAACTCAACCATTGCAATCTCTTGAACAGAAGTACAAGAGAAAATGAACTGGGCCCATAAGAACTTTTTGGGCCATACTAAGTTAAATGGGGAGTTATTATTGGGGGGTTGTACTTCCCCTTTAGGGTGCTAATGCACCACTTCTACATTCTACCAACCTAGGGTATGCCACGTAAGTATGAACACTTTATAGTAGCAAATAAATAAATGGATGGATCAAAACAAAGATACAAACATTAGTATAAACAGTACACATTTTACCCCACATTTAAACCCCCACTCCTTTGTTCGGCTGATAGAGAAAACAGAATGGAGGCAGCTCTCTATTGGATGAGAAGGAAGGCCTTCTGGCTTTCCTCTTAATGGGCCTCAATGCCAGTTGCACATTTGGCCATTTTTCTGTATGCAGGAGATAGGAACAAGGCAGAGATAGAGGGACAATCTCATAGTGTAAAACTGTAATGTACAATCTTAATATTCAAGTCAAGGATATAGATGTCTACGTACTGTAATTATGGCCACCAATAACATATAAGTTCTAACTGACGGATAATAGTGGATGATACTTCTTATCCCTTTCAGGTAGCTGTAATGGCTGGGACTCTGATGTGCTCACCCTGGATCCACACCACTCAATGTTTCCTCACACTGTAGAATAACATTCCTTAGACTTCTGCAGGAAATAGGTGTACAAATAAGGTATTGGTAGGTATTATGAGTGCCAATCAGATATATCTAACATATAGCTAATGACTCTCCAGGTGATAGACAGTAACCTACCTGAATGATACACACCAGTATGTAACATGGAAAGAACTAGTTATGTGTTTCTGCTAAGGCCTCTTGATTATTTTTTAAAACTAGGGGTCGTATTCATCAATCTAAAAATGTGCAATTCTTGGAAGACTGGCAGTGGGTGTTAGCTACAGTGGGTCCCAAGGCAGTTGTGCTGACAGCCAGGCACCAGCTTTTGCAACTTAAGATCCTACATAGGACCAGCTATGCCTCAGTCAGACTTTGTGCAATGGGCAGACAAACTATTGACTGTTGTATGAGGTGTGGGGCAAGCATAACCACTTTCCTGCTTCTTATACAGGGTGTCCCATGGTACATGGTTTTTGGAGGGAAGTACTGGACACCATTTCACGGGTGATTCACTGGAGGGTTCCCCTTGATCCCAAAGTAAGCATTTTATCCATCCTGCCTGACCAATTGCACTCTTTTGCTAATAATGCTCTGATAAGGGAACTACTAGTCATGGCATGAAAGGTGGTGTCACTGACATGGATGTCAGACAGATCGCCTGGTTAATTAGAATCTCCCTCAATATAAAGGGTTGTATCTACACAGAGGTTTGCCAAATAAATTTCATGTTACATGGAATGACTGGATTAATCTTATTAATAATGGAACACCCCAATAATAGAAATTCTAATGTTGACCAGTTAGAACAAGAGAGGTGCAACATACTTCTGTGCTCTATGTACTTCTACACACACACACAATATTATATTCGCTAAGGGCTGTCTTAGGTACTTTTTGGTCCATTGTGGATTGGGTGGGGGGTGCCCAGTGCTCAGGTCCGGCTCGGGGGTGGGGGCATACGGCTCAGCCTGCTGCGGTTTTTAATGTAGGAAGGGTGATGGCTGGGGTCCTTTGTTATTTGGGTGAAAAACTGCATAGGATTACTTTTGTAAATTCCTGTATAATGTGAATGTTTGCATTTTTTCTGTCTACTCATTTCTTTGTGTAACACACTCAAACATCTTTAAAAAAAGGTTAATTTCATGTGCAACCTGCACCATAATGGGAACATTATGGAAACATGAAAATTCCCATTTATTTAAATGGGGCTTGTAACCTCTTGAATGTTGTAGAGGCCTGCACTGGGTTGCTTCCCAAGCATTCAAGGGGTTAAAAGCCCAATTTAAATGAATGGGAATATACAGACTATGTTGCAGTTGGTGTGATTAAGAAATGCACCTCTTTACTGATTAAGTCACTTGGGGGAGTTGTGCAAAAAAAAAACATTCTTAGGGCTGTATGTTCCAAAGAAAAGTGGAGGAGATGTGAGACAAACCAATTGCACTATAGGGGAAAACTAAACATTCCAAAAAATCCCATCATTTGCAGCAATGATCATATTCATGAGCACTTTCAGAACGAGCTGACCTTGAGATATTGTAAATATACCCTTAAAGTTCATATAATATAAGTTGACTGCAATATGTGCCTACTCATTCTAATCAAGAGGTGCTCCAGTCAGTCCTCAGGGAACCATTAACATGCAACAACTTAAATATATCGCTGCACTAACTCATAGAAAACAAGCAGGACTTCTCACTCTGTTTTCCTGGTATTGTCACCAATTTAGAGACTACAAAAGGTAAACAGTTGGAGTAGATCAGATAACAGAGAGCTATTCACCCAGAGACCCTGAGATTGAGTCAAACCATGAGAGTTCTTAGGGCTGGTTATATTTATAATGAATTAGAGACTAATGTATAAATATGTCTATCTGAGAGTATTCTGAGCAAATTTGCAGAAAATTTCCAACTGAGAATATTTTTTCACATACGTCCCTATCACTATATACTTCTATTAAGAACAAGTGGTGTTAACATGTAATCACTAAAACAGCTTATATTTTGGTGCAATTAGCACATTTCTTTATAAATACATTGTGACAGAATTCTTATTTGTAAAATACCATTTCTACTCCAGTTTTCAAAAAGTCGACTGACTGGAGATAGTACTTAGTGTTGCTAAATATTAATACCAAATTTTTATGTCGCTTTGAGACAATTTTACAAACCCTTTAAATGGGGTTTTCAACCCTTGAATGTAAAATAGGTATCCAATGCATTACAGTGTGTTTGAGACTGTTCTATCATTCAAATGGTTAAAAGCCCCATTTTAGTCAACTGAAATTTACATTTGTCCCCTGTGGTGCAGTTGGTTTAAAGGGATAGTAATACTTCGTTTTAACTTTATTTTATTTTGTAGGCATTAAAAAAACATGAAGAATGATATAAGTCTTATCCCTCAAACCTTTATGGTTTAAGAGATATTCACAAGCAAAGTTTCCCCCTCCCCACCCCTTTTACCTAGTGTAAGCCATCTCTTCTCAGATGTGAGTCTGGTTGTATGACAAGACAGATAACAGAAGGGAACAATTTTCTTTGTATGAAAACAATGAAAGCCCTTCCCCCCTTGACAAGTTTTTCAGCTTTTTCCCTTATCTTAATTGAAGATTGTCCCTCTCCACAGTCTACCTGGTCACCTCCCTTCTGATCTGGTTGAACAGGGGGGGGGTACTTTGTTTGTGAATATCTCTTAAACCATAAAGGTTTGAGAGATAAGACTTATATCATTCTTCATGTTTTTTTAATGCCTACAAAATAAAATAAAGTTAAAACGAAGTATTACTATCCATTTAAGCCAGAATTTCACCTTCTTTTTTACAAAAACTATTTTTGTTAGGTAGGACAACCTTGGGATGCAACACATAACAAGATGGAGCATGAAATAAGACAATAAAAGTAACAAATTGCCATTTCAGACACGCATATTAATTGCAAAAGTATAGAAGCCAAGGAGAATACAGGTCAATCATCTCATGGAGTCCTAAAACTTTGTATTCATAACATAAAAGTGCCCTCAACAGAAAAAGAAAATAGGTCTCTCTCTTCCCCAAGGGGAATTGCTTCCCCACCCAGCACCCTGTATGCACCGACCCCCAGCACTGATTTGGGCAATGCATACTCACCTAGTCAAGGAGAAGAAGCTGTTACAAAGTGGGATATCCAAGCCACCCAGATGGCATGGAACCTGTGCAGGGTCCCTCTGTGAGCAAATACCAAGTGGTAAAGTGGAAGATTTTTGGGCAACCTGATTCACCCAGTGCACGTGATGGCTGAGTGGAACACATCCACTCCATGGTGACTATTTTATGTGCCATAACCAAAGTCTCACTCAGAAGGGATTTAACAGGTTGAGAGTCTAAGGACCATATGTTCAAAGAAGTAGCAAAATAGCTTTTGTCATTTGTAATGACTTTTCAAAGTACAGTGTTGTTGGGATCATTAATATTTTCAGAAAGCATTGGTTTTGATTAAAAATATGTTGTTAGTCCTGACTAAAATTGTCATATGGAACCACTAAAGACAAATATTCTCTCATTCAGAACACATTCCCTCCACTTTTTTCTTAAAGTACAAATTTTGTCTTTTGAAAGACATTTTTTTGTCGTTAGTTATGACAAATTTTCTTTTCCTCTATACGACACTGGGAATAGTTTAGCTCCACCCTAGCCCTGCCCCTTTGCCTGTCAATTCTGGAGTTGTGTCTTACACAATGGACATTACTAGTTTTTTGTCATATACTCTATAGAAAATATGTTGTTCATGCATTCAATTACTTACTTTTGTCTTTCATACAACAATTTTTTGTCGTTACCCCTTTGACCATATGGCCCTAAGTCATCATGAAGAATAGACAGGATACCCAACTTCAGAGTCGGGGGAATGAGTTTTTTCAGAACCCCTGACAGAGAGGAAAAGACCCGCTACCAAAATTGAAAGACCTCAGGACAGTCCCAAACAAGATGTAGAAATGTACCAATTGCAAGAGAGAATCTGTCTCAAAAGTCATTGTCCCTAGTGTGCATCCTGTGAAGCCTCACTGAGGTAAGGTATGCCCTAGGAACAATTTTCAATTGAATGAGCTGATGTCAGGACTAGTCCTAGCCATGGACCACTCCTCCAGCATCCCCAGGTCCACCTTCCTTTTCTGACTCAGGGGAAGATCATCTTGAGTGACTCGAGTATCAAGCCACCGGTAAATAGAGGACATCGGCCTGCCCGTTCATTTAGTCAATGCAATTTGACTGGAGATGGAACCTCTCAATAACGGGCCCCGCCTCCCCCCCATTGCACCTGAAGTGCATGCCAAAGAAGTAAATACAAATAGAAAAAGCAATGAGGGATACCAAACTCTCTATGTAGCTGCTCTAAAGACTTCAAGCAATTGTCAGCATAAATATGTCCTAGCTCTTTAATCTCATAGCCGGCCCAGATGGCACCAAAGTCCAGGCCATGTAAGTGTTTCAAGGTTAGATTAGCCCACAGAGGAGTGGATGGGACACAACCCCTTCAACCCACCACCTGTATCTCCCCCCATGCCCCATACACTACATCTTGCATGGTTGCAACTGAGTTACTCACCATCGGTCCCATAGTCAGCAGCTGAGGCAAACAACAATCCCCCTCCAGAGTAAGGAACTGAAATTGAGCATCTGGGTTTAACCAGGCTAAGGCATATTGGCCCTGTGCTGCCAGATAATAACAGTAAAAGTCAGGTTGTTCCTCCAATCTAGACTTCAGCAAAGTGGACAACCGTACACTGGGTTTCCCTCCCTCCATAGGAACTGGAAGATTATTTAATCTAATTCCTTGAAAAATGTCTTGGAAATGCAGATGGGCTTATTCTGAAAGACATACAGAAATTTGGGTAAGGTTAGCCCATCCTATGACATTAAGTGGCAAGAACTGCCACTCATTGATCTTATTCTGATAGTGATCTATTATAGAGACAATGTTATCTCTAATAGACACAGCAGGAGAGCCAGAGACAAAAAATTCCCAGGTACTTAAAGGAGTCAGGGATCAACATGCTCCTGGTGGACAGGTGCCACCCTCTGGGCTCCAATCCAAGAGAAACAAAGAGGAATTTGACCAGTTAATAGAAAGCCCAGAATAAAGCCCAAAGGTGTCCACATGGTAGAGGTGAGGAACAAGATGGGACAAAAGGATTCACAGAGTGTGACATCTTTCCCTGGCTTAAGGAGCACGATGTTGGAGGCCCTGTTCATCGGTGGCGAGAATGCAGAAGTCTAAAGTAGAAAGAAATGCAAGGTATAGCTGAGGCACAAATACATCAAGGTATTTCTTGTACTACACTATTGGCAAGCCATCAACCCATGGGGATTTGTTGCTGGGTATGGCCCGTATAGCTTCGACCACCTCCAGCAAGAGAATGGGGAGTCCAAGTATTGTCTGTCCCCATGAGACAGCACCTGCAAGGGGCATTCTGACAGATTGAGTGTAATGTCTACCATTAATTTAGTCAGTCTGGATTTGTAAAGAAGCTGAAAGAGATTAGCAAATTGAATGTTTATGTCAGTGTCCAAGGTTAGTAGATGACTGTCATCATCGCATATATGAAGAGAGGATTTGTGGTTTATCAAGGTTATATCACACCAGGTATGCCAGCATCAACTCAAAAACGTGTTGATGGATGTTAAACAATCTGGTGCTATTAAGCTCAGGGAGACAAAGATAGAGGCTTAGAGTCTTGGATATGAGCGCACTGGAAGATCTTTCCCACCATCGGCAACATACTTTCTTTCAGCCCGCAAGTCTCTCCCCCCAGTTGCCAGGCCTCCACGGTGTGGCCCTTTGTGTCAGTGAATGCAATAGTGATCAGGAAGCCCCTAGAACATGCCTTGGTAGTAGGGATAGCCGAAAATTTCCACCTCAAAACGAAAATTTCCCGAGAAAAGTGCTGATTTTTCACTTTTTTCCGCCTAGCTCATTCCATGGAAATCAATGGGAGCATTGAAGTTACACAAACATAAAATAAATATTATTTAATTTCCCAAAGGCATAGTATAAAAGGGGTGTGAGGGTGTCTGTGTTGGTGGGGTGTGGGGAAAGAATCAGTTGAACAGAGGATGATTTTTGGGGGTGTTGTTTACTGGGATTGGGGGGCAGTTAATAAAAAAGAAATCCTAAATAAAATAAAATAAAAACCATAAGACATGGTATAAAGGGGTCTGAGGAAGGTGCCTGTGTTGGTGGGTGAATTAATGAATCATTTGAACAGGGAATTTGTTTTGGGGGGTTTCTTGACTGCTATTGGGGGGCCAGCTAATAAAAAAATAAAATAAGACATTTGTATTTAAAGTTATAGAGACAGGAACTCCTTGACATAAGCTGCCACTGGGGTGGACCGATACTTGACTTGATAGAGTGTTTCATAGAGAATTATTTCTTAGATTTGTTGTTAGAGGACCAAGTCCTGAGGAAACATTGACCTGTAGGACTTAGGCTTGTTTGGCACAAGCCATAAGGAAACATTGATTAGTAGGACTTAGGCTTGTTAGAAACAAACCCCCCAAAAATAGTTTTTTTTTTTTTTTGTAGGAATATGTTTTTTTTAATTTATTTTTTATTTTTCAAAGCACAAGCCCTGAGAAAAAAAATAAAAATTCCCTATTGGCCTAGTGCCAGCAGATTGTGTTGGCCAGTAGTCACTGGCCATTGTCAAATGTCCTCCTGACTCCTGAGTTGCAGCTGCTGTTCGTACTGCTGCTGCTGAGTTGTTTAAGCAGCAGTTTGATTAGGCAGCTGAAAGGGAATGGGATCAACAATAGCAGTAACTTGGAAGATGGATGATGAAGGTTCCACTTGCCACGTCTGGCTCCGGTGATGCGCCTGAGGCAGCAATTGCAATGTGCACAGTGTGTGTGTGTGTGTGTGTGTGTGTGTGTGTGTGTGTGTGTGTGTGGTAAATAACATCTGGGGGCACAACTGTATCCAAACACCATGACACCTGAAACCAAGTACTGCCGCTGTCACTGTACCCCTTGTCCAGACCCCACTAAGGACACATGACAACTTGCTGACAGTTTAATAGTAACGATGAACCCTCCCTGCCAGAATCCTACTATATTCTGCGGGATGGAATCTCATCAGATACCACCTGATGACCTGGTATCAATTCTCCTCCACCACACTGGCATGTGTGGTCAGTGCACCACACAGTGTGCAATGGGTAGAGACGAACTGCCATATCCTAACATCAAAAGAGTGGCTATCATTTGGCGGGGGAGGTGGATTGGCAGGAGATGTACTTGTAACCCTAGAGGAAAAAGGTGATGTTGATGGTGAGCTAGTTGTTTTGCTTGTCATGGAATTTCCAGTGTCTGTCTGGGTTTCTTTATTCTTCCTCCTCTTTGATCACCACCTTTCTGGGAGTCAGGAGGTACAGTAACAGCGGTGCTAGATTTCTGTAATGGAAGTTTGGCTTTAACATGTTTGACATAAATGTCATGGTGTCTGTGTTTCATGTGTGTTATCAGGGAGGTTGTGCCAAGGTGTGTTCCCTCCTTTCCCCTTCTCACTAACTTGTCACAAATTTTGCACTGTATCATTGTTGATGACTACTGCACTGTGCCTGCCAGAAGAGAATAATAGTCCCACACCCATGACTTCTTGGGGGAGAGATAGGGAATAGGTGGAGAACAATGGTCTCTTTCTTCTTCACCTCCACGTTCTCTTTTACTTTTTCTAGCAGAGAATAATGTTACTGCTTCAGATTTAGCACTGCAAATAGGACCAGGAGTATTGCTGGTGCTGGCAAGTAGAACCTGTCCTAGTCCTGCATTACTTGTTGACCCCATTCCCACTATGTCTGCGGTGTTCTATGGCACACTAGCCTGCTCCTCAGCACCCTGCTGCCCTTTCATCTCAGCAGCAGCAGAAATTAGAGCACTTGCAATTTCCGCAAATTCCAAAAGCTGATTGCTAGTGGTGGTGGTGGTGATGCCCATCCTCATCCCTGTCTGCCATTGCTTCTCACTTTCTGATAAAAAGGCCATCAATTTCTCTTACATCCCAGCTTCTCCAACACCCCCACCACTACTAGTCCCTACATGATGCTGCTCTATTAGAGACATCTCACTGCTGCTTGGAGGAGGTGATGAACAATGTGACAGAGGGTCCCCTGCTGTCACACTTGGCATCATTTTCTCCTTTCCCCCCCTGAGAACTACAAGAAACACTAGCAGCAGGCAAAGTATTGGTGGCAGCAGGTTCCGCACTGGCAGCAGGTACAACATTAGTGGCAGTACATCTGGCAGCAGGTACAACACTAGTGGCTGCAGGTACATTAATGGTGGCACCGGCAGCAGGGGCAGCACGTCTGGCGGCAGGCACAGGCAGCTGACCTGTCCTGCTGTCACTAGTACTACCCTTTTCTCCCTCCCTTCCCATTCCCTTTTCTTCCTTCCTTCCCATTCCCTTTTCTCCCTCCCTTCCCATTAAATTCCCCAAGATCCCTTGGGGTGATTCAGGGTGACTGGACAGCATTGGTTCAGCACTACTAGTCACATCTTCCTCTTCCTCAGATTCAGTGGACACATAAGGGTCCTTCCAGCTCCTCCATTGATTATTTTTTACCCTGTCCATAGTGATAGCCATCACTATGAGCCTTTCCTGCCTCAATTTTTTACAAAATATCACAGCAGAACAGCACAGCACATCTATCTTGCTCTGTAGCTGCTTCTATTTTGTCTGCCTACAGCGAAAACATCACGTTTTTATAGCGGAAGTGCGAAAACAACGTAAATCAATGGGCAGAAACGTTATAGCCCTTGAATAAATGACAAAAAATTTTGTCCAATGGGCAAAAAATGCTAAAATTTTAACCGCTAGTTTTAAAGCGGATTTTCCCGCGAAAAAGCAGATAACAACGTGGTTTTCACAAAATTTCCCACGGGGATATGGCGACAAGTTTTGCCCACCCCTACTTGGCAGGCTGCCTCCCATACCACATCATTGCTTGCTGAGCCAGTGTTGATATCAAAATACTGATTAATGTCATTGGCGTGAGGAATAGCAACTGCATTTACAGTTAGCCAGGAGGTTCTCATTGTCCAGGTGCGGACCCCATCACAGCTGCCGAAGTTCAATGAAAGAAGCAGAGGCAAGAAATAAACACATGATCAATGTGGGACAGGGTACGATCAGTGCTAAGTATGAAGTATGTCAGGCACCGATTGTTTTTTCCTTTGATGTTCACATTATTCATGTTATTTAGCGTTAGTTTGGGGAAGTTAACACACAAAACAGATGTTTGGCCACAAGTCCTTTTCTGACTTCTAACGTCTGTTGTGGTTTTAGCTGGTAGGGCAATTGGATTGCTCCGCTAGTACTTTTTGCTAACTGACTGTTAGTCAATATTTCCCTACCAGCTGTTTTACCGGCCTCAATTCGACTGAGGCCTAACTGCTAAAAACATAATTTTACAGCAGAACCCAAATCACCTAGTTGTTACAAAATGACAGTTATACTTTATATTACTGGAAATGTGTATTTGTTCTCTTATGACACAGTTGGTTTGCCTCCGAATGGCTTCAGTTTTTTTTTTAGCATATTACCCAATTCAGCAACATTAAATATGGATAAAGTAGATTCCAGGAAATATGGAAAGTAATTTAAAGGTCTTTAAACCACCAAAAAACTCCTAATAATTTTGTACTTCTAATCATAATCTGTAGAGCAGTAGATGAGCAAAACATTTGCCTCAAAAGTGAAAAGCAAACAAATATATCTTCCTGTGGAATTCTCACACATTGTTCATTGCATTGAAATCAGCTGTATTAATTCGTCACACACACACACACACACATGCACACACAATAAATAAAAACAAACCCATTTTGACTAATAAATGATAGAAAGGCAGATGATCTAAATTCCATTCTGAGATGTCTGAACCTGAGGCTCTACTGAAACTGGGTAGGTGAGTGAAAGATATTTATCAGATAGACATAAATACATCATACATTTAAGACAGACAGGTACAACTTGATATACTGTTTGTACTTACACACACTCTCTCTCCTATATCTGCAAAAAACAGAGGGACAGCATACACTGAGGTGTGGGCAGCAGATGATGTGCAACCCTTTATTGCAAGCTGCTGCTGTTTTGACACTAGCTACATGCAAGGAGTGTGGTTGTGATTTTATTTTTTTATAGACAGTAACAGTCAAGACCAGTTAAAAAAAAACATAAAAATAAACATTTTGACTGACAGGTGATAGAGACAAGCAGGATATCCTTGAGCTGAGATTTGACTGAAACTGTAAATGACAGATACTAGAGACATACATATATTATTTTCAGATGGACAAACATCACTCCACACATACAGCTCTGTTGCCAACTTTAATGTAAAAATCAACTGTACTATCATTATGTCCACCAAACATTGATGTTGATGATAGTAGTGACCTACTACAAAAAAAAACTGACTGATGCAATGATTGCTGCAACATTTTTGCAATAAATGATGTTGATTCTCCTCCTCCTAAGAATGCTGTTTGTAAAAGTGATTTGAAAAGTTCAATTCACCACTACTACTAGTAGTAGTAGAAGTTGTCAGGTCTTTTGCTTTTACTGCTCTGGTCTTTCAACATCTCTTCCCCAGGGACCTCAGATGCAACACCTGGTTCCTGTAGATTTGCTCAGCATGAACATCCAAAGGAATAAATTACACACATGACACAAGTTTTTTGTGTTATAATAGCTTCCTGATTTTATTTTCATAATGCGTAAGTTTATATAATGCTGAAAAAGGGGTGGTGAGCATACTAATAAAGGGGGTGGTTGTTTTCCCTCCCTGGATACATAAGCATATATAGACATTATCATTTATTTCACCAATAGGAAGAAAAGAGAGGAGAGTCACTCATGCCGTGTGTATAGGCCAGGGCCTCGGACATACTGCACCTGGAATCAGCTCATCACTTAGCAGAATGCCTCTTACAGCAAAAGTACAATAACAACTTATATAAAGATTTGTTCCAGTGATAAGCGGAAAGTACCTAACTTATTTTCAACAACTTTAATGTAACACCTTAATATTCTTGTGTTAAGATCCTTTTTCTTAATTAATCCTTAGCAAGCTTATGTGTTAAAGCAAAATATATCTGATTGTAGCAAATATGTCTGTAAGCCTGATAAGAGCAAGGTATCTCCGCTTTCAGTAGTAGTAGTAGTAGTAGTAGTAGTAGTAAACTTTTTAACAACACTAAACATGATGTGTCACACACTAGTGTTGTTGTCATTGCAGAGTAGGATTTAGCAATGAGAGCAACTGCTGCATCAGACACTGACAGTAATACCTCACTCAAACTAGTAGTCAATGTAATTTTAATCACCCTAAGGGGAAAAGAAAACAGAAATATTTTTGTTTATCTATTTTCATTTCAATATTACACTATCAAGAGCTATAGCATTATGTGGTTTGTTTCATATTAGGTAAGACTTTACCAACATTATAACTTAATGAAAGACATTTATGGAAGGATTAGTCATGAATTAGTCATGAATAACTGGCTTAGTAAACTAGTAAAACAATATAACAGTGGCTTACACATTGGTTACTTTGAAAAAGTCATTTAAAGGGATAGTAATATTTCAAAATAAAAGCAGCTCCAATTAATCTTCATAGTATTTGTGCCATGGAGAGTGTTATTTCAATACTGTCAGAGTTGTAGTTCAATAGTAATTGAATGATAAAGTTTCCCCCTACTGTCCCTTTTACCTACTGTAAGCCACGTCCCTTCCGATGTGGAATCTGGTCCTGGGACCAGACAGCTCACAGAAAGGAACAATCTTCTTACTGTAAGCATAAGGAAAACACTGCCCCCTTGACAGGTTTCTCTGGTTTTCCTTATGCTCACTGAAGATTATCCCTTTCTCTGAGGTGAGCAGTGTTACATCAGTAAAAGGGGTGGGAGGGGGGATACTTTATCATTAACTTACTCTTGAAATACAACTCTGACAGTACTGAAATTATACTGTACATGGCTAGTGATGATCGAGCACCCCAATGCTCGGGTGATCGGGTGCTCTGACCGAGCGCCCCCGGAGGCTCGAGTGTTCGGCCGAGCACCCGAGCCCCATTAAAGTCAATGGGAGGACTCGAGCATTACACCAGGCACCCCCTGCTCTGATGAGGGGAGGGTGCCTGGTCCATAGGAAAAGGGCAGAAAATGATGGAAACACCACAGAAATGGTTCAGGGACAGCATAGGGAGGATGTCTGGATGCATTTTGGACTCCAACATCGCTGCTGGGAACGATGTTTCGCCCGTAGTACGCCATTTTTACAGACTGACCGTAAAACACACAAAAAGGAAGATAAAAACGACTTTAGGCGAAAAATTGTTACCAAACAGTATTTGCTGTATATTTACTTGTATATCATCTGCAAATTATGCAAAAAATTTACTCGATTTTTCTGAACTGGGGCCATGATTAAGAGGGAAACGTGCGCAGAGGCAAATTCTCCAAAAAATTTCCTCGATTTTTCTGAACTGGGGCCATGATTAAGAGGGAAACGTGCGCAGAGGCAAATTCTCCCAAAAATTTCCTCGATTTTTCTGAACTGGGGCCATGATTAAGAGGGAAACGTGCGCAGAGGCAAATTCTCCCAAAAATTTCCTCGATTTTTCTGAACTGGGGCCATGATTAAGAGGGAAACGTGCGCTGAGCCGACCATCTAAAACATTATGGGTGAGGGTCTGCTGCGGAGCTGACCATCCTAAACATTATATGCGAAGGCCCGCTAGTGAGCTGACGCTATAAAACATTATATGAGAGGGCCCGCTAGAGAGCTGACCCAATAAAACATTATATGAGAAGGCCCGCTGGTGAGCTGACCTATACAAAAATTGTCAAACAGCGCCTGCTGGTGAGCTGGCCCTATATAAAAATTATATCACAGGGCCCGCTGGTGAGCTGGCCCTATATAAAAATTATATCCCAGGGTATATGGAAGAGAGTCAACCATATACCCATTTTTTGGGTGGAAGGGGTGAATGGGAATACAGAGTATTCCCATCATTGTAAATAACATATCTAAAGTGACTTTATGTTCCCCCGGGGCTTTCCTCCAGTGGAGTGGAGAAGTCAGGGGAAATCCAGGCCTTGTTCATTTTTATAAGTGTCAACCTATCAGCATTTTCGGTGGAAAGGCGGATACACTTATCTGTTATGATGCCACCAGCAGCACTAAATACCCGCTCAGACAGAACGCTGGCGGCAGGGCAGGCCAGCACCTCCAAGGCGTAGAGTGCCAGTTCATACCACGTGTCCAGCTTGGACACCCAGTAGTTGTAAGGCACAGAGGGATCATTGAGGACGCTGACACGGTCTGCTACGTACTCCTTCACCATCTTCCAAAACTTTTCCCTCCTTGTGACACTAGGCTGCGCATCAGGGTGAGGGTGCTGGCGGGGTGTCATGAAGGTGTCCCACGTCTTGGAGAGTGTTGCCCTGCCTTTGTCGGAACTGCTGTGTGCTCCCCTTTTCTCCCCTTCTCGGTTGGCCAAGGTAGCACGTACTCTGCCGCCAGCGTTGTCATATGGAAAATTTTGGAGCAATTTTTCGACAAGAACCTTCTGGTATTGCACCATTTTGCTTGTCCTCTCCACCGGAGGAATGAGAAATGAGAAATTCTCTTTGTAGCGGGGGTCCAGAAGGGTGAACACCCAGTAATCCGTGTTGTCTAAAATGCGTATAACGCGTGGGTCACAGGAAAGGCAGCCTAACATAAAGTCAGCCATGTGTGCCAGAGTACCAACAGGCAAGATTTCGCTGTCCTCACCAGGAGGATGACTCTCAATCTCCTCATCTTCTTCCTCCTCTTCTGCCCACCCACGCTGAAGAGATGGAACTAAAGTTCCATGGCTACCCTCTGTAGCGGAGGCAACCGTGTCTTCCTCCTCCTCCTCCTCCTCCTCCGCCTCCTCCAATTGTCGCTGAGAAGACGAAGTGAGGGTGCTCTGGCTATCACCTTGTGTAAGCTCTTCCTCCCGCATTTCCACCTCTTCCACATGCAAAGCGTCTGTTTTAATTGTGAGCAGCGAGCGTTTCAGTAGACACAGAAGTGGGATGGTTACACTGATAATAGCGTTATCGCCGCTCACCATCTGTGTCGATTCCTCAAAATTGCGTAAAACCTCACAGAGGTCTGACATCCATTCCCACTCCTCACTTCTGATTAGAGGAAGTTGAACGGAGAGGCGACGACCGTGTAACAGCTGGTACTCCACTACTGCCCTCTGCTGCTCACAAAGCCGAGCCAACATGTGGAAGGTGGAGTTCCAGTGTGTGCTCACGTCACACAGCAGCCGGTGAGCTGGCAATTGTAAGCGCTGCTGCAGCTTCAACAGGCCGGCTGAAGCTGTTGATGACTTACGGAAATGTGCACACACGCGGCGCACCTTGGTCAAGAGATCATGCAAATTGGGGTAGGTTTTTAGAAATCGCTGAACCACTAAATTAAATACATGCGCTAGGCATGGTACGCGTGTGAGCTTGCCGAGCTCCAAAGCCGCCACCAAGTTACGCCCATTATCACACACAACCATGCCTGGTTGCAGGTTGAGTGGCGAGAGCCACTGCTCTGTCTGGTGACTAATCCCCTGCAACAACTCTGAGGCCGTGTGCTGTTTGTCCCCAAGGCAGATCAGCTTCAGCACGGCCTGTTGACGCTTCCCCACTGCAGTGCTACACTGCTTCCAGCTACCGGCTGATGGGTGAGTGGCGCTGCGCGCAGAGAATTCGGAGGTGGAAACGGAGGAGGAGGAGGAGCCAATAACGTAGGTGCTGGCGGAAACCCTGATGGAGGTAGGGCCCGCAATCCTCGGCGTGGGTAGCACCTGTGCCATCCCAGGGTCCGAGTCGCTTCCAGCCTCCACGACATTCACCCAGTGTGCCGTCAGGGAAATGTAGCATCCCTGGCCACAAGCACTTGTCCATGTGTCAGTCGTTAAGTGGACCTTCCCAGTAACTGCGTTGGTCAGGGCACGGGTGATGTTACGGGACACATGGTGGTGTAAGGCGGGGACGGCACACCGGGAAAAGTAGTGGCGGCTGGGGACTGCGTACCGAGGGACAGCTGCTGCCATCAGGCTGCGGAAGGACTCAGTCTCCACAAGCCTAAATGGCAGCATTTCGATGGCCAGTAATTTGGAAAGGTGTGAGGTTAGTGCTATGGCCTGTGGGTGGGTGGCTGGGTATTTTCGCTTGCGCTCAAATGCCTGGGGTAACGACATTTCGACGCTGCGCTGGGACAGGGAAGTGGATGTGGTCGCTGATGGTGCTTCAGATGGTACAGGTGCAGGGCGGGAGGTATGCGGGCCTGCGCCTTCGACAGGCGATTGGCCGGCACCGAAAACAGGGGAAGAGGAGGCAGTGGTGTGGCCTGCAGACACAGATTGGTGATCCGGGCGTTCCTCCCACTTATTACGGTGCTTGGATGCCATGTGTCGGATCATGCTGGTGGTGGTGAGGTTTCTAGTGTTCATGCCTCGGCTCATTCTGGTGTGGCACAGGTTGCAAACTACAATTTTTTTGTCGTTCGCACTTTCCTTAAAAAAACGCCATACCGCGGAACACCTAGCCCTTGGCAAGGGAGATTTACGCAAGGGGGTGCTCCGTGGAACATTTGCGGGCCGGTTTGGTGCGGTCCGCCTTCTTTCTTTAGCCACACCACTGCCTCTTCCAGCCTGTTGCGGTGCTGCAGATGGCTCACCCTCAGGACTGCTGTCATCGCTCGGCTCTCCACCTTCCCAGGTGGGGTCAGTCACCTCATCGTCCACCAAGTCCTCCTCCACTTCCTCACTCTGATCATCCTCCTCATTTCTTGATCCCACCACATACTCAGTCATTGACAACTGTATATCATCCTCCTCATCAAGGTCTTGAGACAGTAATAGTGGTTGATTTGATGGCAACTGTGTCTCATCATCATCATCATCCACTTCCTTTGACCTTAAATGCCGTTCCCCTCTGTCATCTTCTTGTGATTGGGTACCCTCTAGAGGTTGTGAATCAGGGCACAAGATTTCATGTTCCTCTGCAAGCGTGCTTGGAGAGAGGTTCAAATGAAGGATTGGTGATGAGACGAGCTCCTCACTATATCCCAGTGTGGGATCACTTCTTTGACCAGACCCTCTATGGTGGGAGGAAGGATGATCAGGGTGAGGATTATGTTGACCAGACTCTTGGCTACTGAGAGTGGACTTGGTGGAAGACAGGGTGGTGCTTAACTGACTGGAAGCAGTATCACCTGAAATCCAACCGACCACCTGTTCGCAGTGGTCTGACCTCGAGAGTGATGTCCTGCGACGCCCTGTAAACTGAGACATGAAGCTAGGTATGGTGGATGTCTTTCTTTCTTGTGCTCTGGCACCAGGCACAGTTTCTACGCGTCCTGACCCGCGCCCTGAACTATCAGGATCACGTCCACTTCCCCGTCCCTTTTTACCCGCCTTCTTCATATTACACGGAATATGTGCTGCAAATCTGCAACTTTGCACACTAAACAGAATGTGCTGCTTATCTGCGGCTAGGCACAGTGAACAGAATATGTGACTTTTATTTTTAACACTTTGCACACTAAACAGAATGTGCTGATAATCTGCAACTTTGCACACTAAACAGAATGTGCTGCTTATCTGCGGCTAGGCACAGTGAACGGAATAAGTGACTTTTATTTTTTACACTTTGCACACTAAACAGAATGTGCTGCAAATCTGCAACTTTGCACACTAAACAGAATATGCTGCTTATCTGCGGCTAGGCACAGTGAATGGAATATGTGACTTTTATTTTTTACACTTTGCACACTAAACAGAATGTTCTGCTAATCTGCAACTTTGCACACTAAACAGAATGTGCTGCTTATCTGCGGCTAGGCACAGTGAACGGAATAAGTGACTTTTATTTTTTACACTTTGCACACTAAACAGAATGTGCTGATAATCTGCAACTTTGCACACTAAACAGAATATGCTGCTTATCTGCGGCTAGGCACAGTGAATGGAATATGTGACTTTTATTTTTTACACTTTGCACACTAAACAGAATGTTCTGCTAATCTGCAACTTTGCACACTAAACAGAATGTGCTGCTTATCTGCGGCTAGGCACAGTGAATGGAATATGTGACTTTTATTTTTTACACTTTGCACACTAAACAGAATGTGCTGATAATCTGCAACTTTGCACACTAAACAGAATATGCTGCTTATCTGCGGCTAGGCACAGTGAATGGAATATGTGACTTTTATTTTTTACACTTTGCACACTAAACAGAATGTGCTGCAAATCTGCAACTTTGCACACTAAACAGAATATGCTGCTTATCTGCTGCTAGGCACAGTGAATGGAATATGTGACTTTTATTTTTTACACTTTGCACACTAAACAGAATGTTCTGCTAATCTGCAACTTTGCACACTAAACAGAATGTGCTGCTTATCTGCGGCTAGGCACAGTGAACGGAATAAGTGACTTTTATTTTTTACACTTTGCACACTAAACAGAATGTGCTGCAAATCTGCAACTTTGCACACTAAACAGGATATGCTGCTTATCTGCGGCTAGGCACAGTGAATGGAATATGTAACTTTTATTTTTTACACTTTGCACACTAAACAGAATGTGCTGATAATCTGCAACTTTGCACACTAAACAGAATGTGCTGCTTATCTGCGGCTAGGCACAGTGAATGGAATATGTGACTTTTATTTTTTACACTTTGCACACTAAACAGAATGTGCTGATAATCTGCAACTTTGCACACTAAACAGAATATGCTGCTTTTCTGCGGCTAGGCACAGTGAATGGAATAAGTGACTTTTATTTTTACACTTTGCACACTAAACAGAATGTGCTGCAAATCTGCAACTTTGCACACTAAACAGAATATGCTGCTTATCTGCGGCTAGGCACAGTGAATGGAATATGTGACTTTTATTTTTTACACTTTGCACACTAAACAGAATGTTCTGCTAATCTGCAACTTTGCACACTAAACAGAATGTGCTGCTTATCTGCGGCTAGGCACAGTGAACGGAATGAGTGACTTTTATTTTTTACACTTTGCACACTAAACAGAATGTGCTGATAATCTGCAACTTTGCACACTAAACGGAATATGCTGCTTATCTGCGGCTAGGCACAGTGAATGGAATATGTGACTTTTATTTTTTACACTTTGCACACTAAACAGAATGTTCTGCTTATCTGCAACTTTGCACACTAAACAGAATGTGCTGCTTATCTGCGGCTAGGATCAGTGAACGGAATAAGTGACTTTTATTTTTTACACTTTGCACACTAAACAGAATGTGCTGATAATCTGCAACTTTGCACACTAAACAGAATGTGCTGCTTATCTGCGGCTAGGCACAGTGAACGGAATAAGTGACTTTTATTTTTTACACTTTGCACACTAAACAGAATGTGCTGCAAATCTGCAACTTTGCACACTAAACAGAATATGCTGCTTATCTGCGGCTAGGCACAGTGAATGGAATATGTGACTTTTATTTTTTACACTTTGCACACTAAACAGAATGTTCTGCTAATCTGCAACTTTGCACACTAAACAGAATGTGCTGCTTATCTGCGGCTAGGCACAGTGAACGGAATAAGTGACTTTTATTTTTTACACTTTGCACACTAAACAGAATGTGCTGATAATCTGCAACTTTGCACACTAAACAGAATATGCTGCTTATCTGCGGCTAGGCACAGTGAATGGAATATGTGACTTTTATTTTTTACACTTTGCACACTAAACAGAATGTTCTGCTAATCTGCAACTTTGCACACTAAACAGAATGTGCTGCTTATCTGCGGCTAGGCACAGTGAATGGAATATGTGACTTTTATTTTTTACACTTTGCACACTAAACAGAATGTGCTGATAATCTGCAACTTTGCACACTAAACAGAATATGCTGCTTATCTGCGGCTAGGCACAGTGAATGGAATAAGTGACTTTTATTTTTTACACTTTGCACACTAAACAGAATGTGCTGCAAATCTGCAACTTTGCACACTAAACAGAATATGCTGCTTATCTGTGGCTAGGCACAGTGAATGGAATATGTGACTTTTATTTTTTACACTTTGCACACTAAACAGAATGTTCTGCTAATCTGCAACTTTGCACACTAAACAGAATGTGCTGCTTATCTGCGGCTAGGCACAGTGAACGGAATAAGTGACTTTTATTTTTTACACTTTGCACACTAAACAGAATGTGCTGCAAATCTGCAACTTTGCACACTAAACAGAATATGCTGCTTATCTGCGGCTAGGCACAGTGAATGGAATATGTGACTTTTATTTTTTACACTTTGCACACTAAACAGAATGTGCTGATAATCTGCAACTTTGCACACTAAACAGAATGTGCTGCTTATCTGCGGCTAGGCACAGTGAATGGAATATGTGAATTTTATTTTTTACACTTTGCACACTAAACAGAATGTGCTGATAATCTGCAACTTTGCACACTAAACAGAATATGCTGCTTATCTGCGGCTAGGCACAGTGAATGGAATAAGTGACTTTTATTTTTTACACTTTGCACACTAAACAGAATGTGCTGCAAATCTGCAACTTTGCACACTAAACAGAATATGCTGCTTATATGCGGCTAGGCACAGTGAATGGAATATGTGACTTTTATTTTTTACACTTTGCACACTAAACAGAATGTTCTGCTAATCTGCAACTTTGCACACTAAACAGAAAGTGCTGCTTATCTGCGGCTAGGCACAGTGAACGGAATGAGTGACTTTTATTTTTTACACTTTGCACACTAAACAGAATGTGCTGATAATCTGCAACTTTGCACACTAAACAGAATATGCTGCTTATCTGCGGCTAGGCACAGTGAATGGAATAAGTGACTTTTATTTTTTACACTTTGCACACTAAACAGAATGTGCTGCAAATCTGCAACTTTGCACACTAAACAGAATATGCTGCTTATCTGCGGCTAGGCACAGTGAATGGAATATGTGACTTTTATTTTTTACACTTTGCACACTAAACAGAATGTGCTGCAAATCTGCAACTTTGCACACTAAACAGAATGTGCTGCTTATCTGCGGCTAGGCACAGTGAACGGAATAAGTGACTTTTATTTTTTACACTTTGCACACTAAACAGAATGTGCTGCAAATCTGCAACTTTGCACACTAAACAGAATATGCTGCTTATCTGCGGCTAGGCACAGTGAATGGAATATGTGACTTTTATTTTTTACACTTTGCACACTAAACAGAATGTGCTGATAATCTGCAACTTTGCACACTAAACAGAATGTGCTGCTTAACTGCGGCTAGGCACAGTGAATGGAATATGTGACTTTTATTTTTTACACTTTGCACACTAAACAGAATGTGCTGATAATCTGCAACTTTGCACACTAAACAGAATATGCTGCTTATCTGCGGCTAGGCACAGTGAATGGAATAAGTGACTTTTATTTTTTACACTTTGCACACTAAACAGAATGTGCTGCAAATCTGCAACTTTGCACACTAAACAGAATATGCTGCTTATCTGCGGCTAGGCACAGTGAATGGAATATGTGACTTTTATTTTTTACACTTTGCACACTAAACAGAATGTTCTGCTAATCTGCAACTTTGCACACTAAACAGAATGTGCTGCTTATCTGCGGCTAGGCACAGTGAACGGAATGAGTGACTTTAATTTTTTACACTTTGCACACTAAACAGAATGTGCTGATAATCTGCAACTTTGCACACTAAACAGAATATGCTGCTTATCTGCGGCTAGGCACAGTGAATGGAATATGTGACTTTTATTTTTTACACTTTGCACACTAAACAGAATGTTCTGCTTATCTGCAACTTTGCACACTAAACAGAATGTGCTGCTTATCTGCGGCTAGGATCAGTGAACGGAATAATGACTTTTATTTTTTACACTTTGCACACTAAACAGAATGTGCTGATAATCTGCAACTTTGCACACTAAACAGAATGTGCTGCTTATCTGCGGCTAGGCACAGTGAACGGAATAAGTGACTTTTATTTTTTACACTTTGCACACTAAACAGAATGTGCTGCAAATCTGCAACTTTGCACACTAAACAGAATATGCTGCTTATCTGCGGCTAGGCACAGTGAATGGAATATGTGACTTTTATTTTTTACACTTTGCACACTAAACAGAATGTTCTGCTAATCTGCAACTTTGCACACTAAACAGAATGTGCTGCTTATCTGCGGCTAGGCACAGTGAACGGAATAAGTGACTTTTATTTTTTACACTTTGCACACTAAACAGAATGTGCTGATAATCTGCAACTTTGCACACTAAACAGAATATGCTGCTTATCTGCGGCTAGGCACAGTGAATGGAATATGTGACTTTTATTTTTTACACTTTGCACACTAACCAGAATGTTCTGCTAA
Organism: Rhinophrynus dorsalis; assembly: GCA_037306005.1. Lineage (NCBI taxonomy): Eukaryota > Metazoa > Chordata > Amphibia > Anura > Rhinophrynidae > Rhinophrynus > Rhinophrynus dorsalis. The sequence continues at coordinate 272,108,209 of CM074724.1, forward strand.
TCTGCAACTTTGCACACTAAACAGAATGTGCTGCTTATCTGCGGCTAGGCACAGTGAATGGAATATGTGACTTTTATTTTTTACACTTTGCACACTAAACAGAATGTGCTGATAATCTGCAACTTTGCACACTAAACAGAATATGCTGCTTATCTGCGGCTAGGCACAGTGAATGGAATAAGTGACTTTTATTTTTTACACTTTGCACACTAAACAGAATGTGCTGCAAATCTGCAACTTTGCACACTAAACAGAATATGCTGCTTATCTGCGGCTAGGCACAGTGAATGGAATATGTGACTTTTATTTTTTACACTTTGCACACTAAACAGAATGTTCTGCTAATCTGCAACTTTGCACACTAAACAGAATGTGCTGCTTATCTGCGGCTAGGCACAGTGAACGGAATAAGTGACTTTTATTTTTTACACTTTGCACACTAAACAGAATGTGCTGCAAATCTGCAACTTTGCACACTAAACAGAATATGCTGCTTATCTGCGGCTAGGCACAGTGAATGGAATATGTGACTTTTATTTTTTACACTTTGCACACTAAACAGAATGTGCTGATAATCTGCAACTTTGCACACTAAACAGAATGTGCTGCTTATCTGCGGCTAGGCACAGTGAATGGAATATGTGACTTTTATTTTTTACACTTTGCACACTAAACAGAATGTGCTGATAATCTGCAACTTTGCACACTAAACAGAATATGCTGCTTATCTGCGGCTAGGCACAGTGAATGGAATAAGTGACTTTTATTTTTACACTTTGCACACTAAACAGAATGTGCTGCAAATCTGCAACTTTGCACACTAAACAGAATATGCTGCTTATCTGCGGCTAGGCACAGTGAATGGAATATGTGACTTTTATTTTTTACACTTTGCACACTAAACAGAATGTTCTGCTAATCTGCAACTTTGCACACTAAACAGAATGTGCTGCTTATCTGCGGCTAGGCACAGTGAACGGAATGAGTGACTTTTATTTTTTACACTTTGCACACTAAACAGAATGTGCTGATAATCTGCAACTTTGCACACTAAACAGAATATGCTGCTTATCTGCGGCTAGGCACAGTGAATGGAATATGTGACTTTTATTTTTTACACTTTGCACACTAAACAGAATGTTCTGCTTATCTGCAACTTTGCACACTAAACAGAATGTGCTGCTTATCTGCGGCTAGGATCAGTGAACGGAATAAGTGACTTTTATTTTTTACACTTTGCACACTAAACAGAATGTGCTGATAATCTGCAACTTTGCACACTAAACAGAATGTGCTGCTTATCTGCGGCTAGGCACAGTGAACGGAATAAGTGACTTTTATTTTTTACACTTTGCACACTAAACAGAATGTGCTGCAAATCTGCAACTTTGCACACTAAACAGAATATGCTGCTTATCTGCGGCTAGGCACAGTGAATGGAATATGTGACTTTTATTTTTTACACTTTGCACACTAAACAGAATGTTCTGCTAATCTGCAACTTTGCACACTAAACAGAATGTGCTGCTTATCTGCGGCTAGGCACAGTGAACGGAATAAGTGACTTTTATTTTTTACACTTTGCACACTAAACAGAATGTGCTGATAATCTGCAACTTTGCACACTAAACAGAATATGCTGCTTATCTGCGGCTAGGCACAGTGAATGGAATATGTGACTTTTATTTTTTACACTTTGCACACTAAACAGAATGTTCTGCTAATCTGCAACTTTGCACACTAAACAGAATGTGCTGCTTATCTGCGGCTAGGCACAGTGAATGGAATATGTGACTTTTATTTTTTACACTTTGCACACTAAACAGAATGTGCTGATAATCTGCAACTTTGCACACTAAACAGAATATGCTGCTTATCTGCGGCTAGGCACAGTGAATGGAATAAGTGACTTTTATTTTTTACACTTTGCACACTAAACAGAATGTGCTGCAAATCTGCAACTTTGCACACTAAACAGAATATGCTGCTTATCTGTGGCTAGGCACAGTGAATGGAATATGTGACTTTTATTTTTTACACTTTGCACACTAAACAGAATGTTCTGCTAATCTACAACTTTGCACACTAAACAGAATGTGCTGCTTATCTGCGGCTAGGCACAGTGAACGGAATAAGTGACTTTTATTTTTTACACTTTGCACACTAAACAGAATGTGCTGCAAATCTGCAACTTTGCACACTAAACAGAATATGCTGCTTATCTGCGGCTAGGCACAGTGAATGGAATATGTGACTTTTATTTTTTACACTTTGCACACTAAACAGAATGTGCTGATAATCTGCAACTTTGCACACTAAACAGAATGTGCTGCTTATCTGCGGCTAGGCACAGTGAATGGAATATGTGAATTTTATTTTTTACACTTTGCACACTAAACAGAATGTGCTGATAATCTGCAACTTTGCACACTAAACAGAATATGCTGCTTATCTGCGGCTAGGCACAGTGAATGGAATAAGTGACTTTTATTTTTTACACTTTGCACACTAAACAGAATGTGCTGCAAATCTGCAACTTTGCACACTAAACAGAATATGCTGCTTATATGCGGCTAGGCACAGTGAATGGAATATGTGACTTTTATTTTTTACACTTTGCACACTAAACAGAATGTTCTGCTAATCTGCAACTTTGCACACTAAACAGAAAGTGCTGCTTATCTGCGGCTAGGCACAGTGAACGGAATGAGTGACTTTTATTTTTTACACTTTGCACACTAAACAGAATGTGCTGATAATCTGCAACTTTGCACACTAAACAGAATATGCTGCTTATCTGCGGCTAGGCACAGTGAATGGAATAAGTGACTTTTATTTTTTACACTTTGCACACTAAACAGAATGTGCTGCAAATCTGCAACTTTGCACACTAAACAGAATATGCTGCTTATCTGCGGCTAGGCACAGTGAATGGAATATGTGACTTTTATTTTTTACACTTTGCACACTAAACAGAATGTGCTGCAAATCTGCAACTTTGCACACTAAACAGAATGTGCTGCTTATCTGCGGCTAGGCACAGTGAACGGAATAAGTGACTTTTATTTTTTACACTTTGCACACTAAACAGAATGTGCTGCAAATCTGCAACTTTGCACACTAAACAGAATATGCTGCTTATCTGCGGCTAGGCACAGTGAACGGAATATGTGACTTTTATTTTTTACACTTTGCACACTAAACAGAATGTGCTGATAATCTGCAACTTTGCACACTAAACAGAATGTGCTGCTTAACTGCGGCTAGGCACAGTGAATGGAATATGTGACTTTTATTTTTTACACTTTGCACACTAAACAGAATGTGCTGATAATCTGCAACTTTGCACACTAAACAGAATATGCTGCTTATCTGCGGCTAGGCACAGTGAATGGAATAAGTGACTTTTATTTTTTACACTTTGCACACTAAACAGAATGTGCTGCAAATCTGCAACTTTGCACACTAAACAGAATATGCTGCTTATCTGCGGCTAGGCACAGTGAATGGAATATGTGACTTTTATTTTTTACACTTTGCACACTAAACAGAATGTTCTGCTAATCTGCAACTTTGCACACTAAACAGAATGTGCTGCTTATCTGCGGCTAGGCACAGTGAACGGAATGAGTGACTTTAATTTTTTACACTTTGCACACTAAACAGAATGTGCTGATAATCTGCAACTTTGCACACTAAACAGAATATGCTGCTTATCTGCGGCTAGGCACAGTGAATGGAATATGTGACTTTTATTTTTTACACTTTGCACACTAAACAGAATGTTCTGCTTATCTGCAACTTTGCACACTAAACAGAATGTGCTGCTTATCTGCGGCTAGGATCAGTGAACGGAATAATGACTTTTATTTTTTACACTTTGCACACTAAACAGAATGTGCTGATAATCTGCAACTTTGCACACTAAACAGAATGTGCTGCTTATCTGCGGCTAGGCACAGTGAACGGAATAAGTGACTTTTATTTTTTACACTTTGCACACTAAACAGAATGTGCTGCAAATCTGCAACTTTGCACACTAAACAGAATATGCTGCTTATCTGCGGCTAGGCACAGTGAATGGAATATGTGACTTTTATTTTTTACACTTTGCACACTAAACAGAATGTTCTGCTAATCTGCAACTTTGCACACTAAACAGAATGTGCTGCTTATCTGCGGCTAGGCACAGTGAACGGAATAAGTGACTTTTATTTTTTACACTTTGCACACTAAACAGAATGTGCTGATAATCTGCAACTTTGCACACTAAACAGAATATGCTGCTTATCTGCGGCTAGGCACAGTGAATGGAATATGTGACTTTTATTTTTTACACTTTGCACACTAACCAGAATGTTCTGCTAATCTGCAACTTTGCACACTAAACAGAATGTGCTGCTTATCTGCGGTTAGGCACAGTGAATGGAATGAGTGACTTTTATTTTTTACACTTTGCACACTAAACAGAATGTGCTGATAATCTGCAACTTTGCACACTAAACAGAATATGCTGCTTATCTGCGGCTAGGCACAGTGAATGGAATATGTGACTTTTATTTTTTACACTTTGCACACTAAACAGAATGTTCTGCTAATCTGCAACTTTGCACACTAAACAGAATGTGCTGCTTATCTGCGGCTAGGATCAGTGAACGGAATAAGTGACTTTAATTTTTTACACTTTGCACACTAAAAAGAATGTGCTGCTAATCTGCAACTTTGCACACTGAACAGAATGTGCTGCTAATCTGCAACTTTGCACACTAAAAAGAATGTGCTGCTAATCTGCAACTTTCCACACTAAAAAGAATGTGCTGCTAATCTGCAACTTTGCACACTACACAGAATGTGCTGCTAATCTGCAACTTTGCACACTAAACAGAATGTGCTGCTAATCTGCGGCTAGGCACAGTGAACGGAATATGTGACGTTTTTTTTTAAAATCTGCCCCCCAAAACAAAATAAACTGCTGCCCCCACACACAATAGTCCTAAAAAGGACTTTTGGGTCTTTTTGTTGTTGAAACACACTTTTCTTCTCCCTACACTGACTTTCCCTTCCTATCCTCATCTCTCCCTGGCTAAGACTGAGCCGAACTCGCTGGTCAGGTGCTATACAGCACCCGATCACGGGTTCTGGCCAGCCAATCAGTGTAATGCCAGCAGCCAACATGGCTGCTGGCATTACACTGATGTCAGAGCCTCCCAGCACGTTTATTGGCTGCGCTGCAGCCGCGAAACGTGCGGGGAGGAGACCCGAACATGGCGGGCGAGCACATGCTGTACTCCTACGAGTACCGCCATGTGCCGAGCAGAGCGATGCTCGAGCCGAACCGAGCTTCGGCCGAGCATGCTCGCTCATCATTATACATGGCCCAAATACTATGAAGAGTAATTGGAGCTACTTTTATTGTGCAACATTACTATCCCTTTAACATTCTCCCCCCCCCCATATCCAAGCTGTCACCAAAACCTGTCACTTTATCCTGAAAAATATTGCCAAAATATGACCCTTCCTCTCACTCAGGCCCTCATTCTCTCTAGATTCGGCTACTTTAACATTCTACTCTCTGGTCTTCCTGTGTCTCCTTTCCAGTCTTTTGTCAATTCACCTGCAAGAATTACTACTTTTGCTCCCAGATACCTTCCCTCTCATTTGCTCCTGAAATCCCTTTCATGGCTACCTATAAGGTCTCATATTTCATACAAAATTCTTCTTCTTTCCTTTATTTCGCTTTCTTCTGCAGCACCCTCTTACATTTCTGCTCTTCTCCTGTTACACCTCTTCCCATCACCTGCGTTCTTCTCAAGGGTTCTTTCTGTCCTCTTCTTAAACAACTCGAGCCATCTCTTGACTGCAAGATTTTTCCCTGGCTGTCCTTCTACTTTGGAATGTCCTTCCTATCATCATTCGTCAGTCATCCACACTCATCACTTTCAAGCATCTCGTGAAAACCCACTTGTTCAAGCAGGCATCTGTGACAATATTTTCCTTGTGTCACTAATAGTCACATTAGGATCATTCTGCACTTCCTTTACTGAAGCCTTATACTTACACTTATGATCCTCTTCGGGCAGGATCCCCTAACCAATGTATGATTCCCTTTGCTGCACTTATATTATAAAGGAATGATCACACTTTAGCCTGATGCTCTTTAACCCAGTCCTGTATTTTTGTTTTGTACTATTACTGCTACTGTAAAGTGCTGTGTACATGTATGTCACTATATAAATAATGATACACACAAATAAACATTGAATTGAAAATGCAGCCAGCCACATCATTAATGTGGTACCTGACCTTACTAAAACCTATATTATAATGTGAACAAGACATAATTCATGTTGTTCCAAAGTTGCTACAAGCTGTATTGACATGTGACATGTGTTGAGCAATTCTCCTTATGAACAATCTCATCAGATATGTACAAAAGCAAAGTGGCACAGTTCTAGGGCTATCCATCTTGACTCTAGGATGCCAATAAAAATTCCTATTGATTTAAATGGTGTTTTTAACTGCTCGGATGCTTCACAATGCAGTAGACGCATTTCTAGCATTCAAGAGCATAAAATCCTCATTTAAATCAATAGGAATTTCTGAAACTGTTATTTTTTCCCCCATAAGAGATATATTGTTTGACAGGATTGCTCCAGTTTGGCATTATACATAAAGCCTTGAATTATCAGATATATTTTTTTAATTCATTCAAAATGCTGCAATAAAGTAATGGGTACTGATGTATTAAGAAGAAATAGTGCAATTCAGAGCAAACCAACTGCACTATAAGGGGCAACTAAACAAAATGCCTATTGATTTAATTTTGCAATAACTTGGAGACCTATCTAGCATTCAGGTGAATAAAGCCCATTTAAATCAATGGTCATTTTTTTGTCCCTTATAGTGGTGTTAATATGTCCCAGAATTACTCCAGTACGTCTTCATACATGAGCCTCACACCTTAGGGAAGGAGCTGGAAGTTTAGTTTTGCACTTATGAGTCCCCTAACCCTTTGAGTGCCAGAGCAGTACACAATGCATACAGGTGAATAAAGCCCATTTAAATCAATAGTCATTTTTTGTCCCTTATGGTGTTGTTAATATGTCCCAGAATTGTTCCAGCATTTCTCCATACATGAGCCTCACACCTTAGGGAAGGAGCTGGAAGTTTAGTTTTGTACTTCACTTAACCCTTTGAGTGCCATAGCGGTACGCAATGCATTGTGTACCCCACTGGCACTCAAAAGGTTAAATATTTGGATGTCAGACTAGTTTTACATGTCTTGAAGGGGTCACTTTACAGTATGTCAAGAAAATTGCTAGGCCCCAAATAACCCTGGGCTTGGTCAAACTAAATATACTATAAATGCACTGTGCAGTCCAGTTGCACTGTTGAAGGCAAGGAGAGAAGAACCATTGCAAGTCCCAAGCTGCCAACAAGATCCACAGCTTTGAGCTTCAGTCCACTCAGCCAATACCCTAGCAAAGTCCCTGCTATAAATCTATATATACAATGGTCCTTATTCACAATAGAAATGAAGATCAATTCTAGAGCAAACCATCTGCAACATAGGGAAGTAATGAATATCCCCAAATCTCCAGTTGATTTAAATTAGAGTTTTAACCCCTTGACCGAAAGCACAGGGATTAAAATCCCTGTTTAAATCAATAGGAAGTTTTATTTGTCCTCTCTGATGCCGCTGGTTTGCTCCAGAATTGCTACTCATTTATAAGTTCATGTAGTGTGTATCTGCCATCCTCCCAGCTCAAAACACAGCATTGTACTAATGCTTTATTGGCAGTGCTGTGCAGCTCCCTGCATCCTTAGGGAAATCTACAGATTCTTAGATACAAGCACTCAATACACTTCAACCCCACACTATTGTTTACATCAATAGAATAAGATAAGTCCCAAGAGAGAATTATTGGATGGGCTGAATAAATAAGAAGAGAAAGCATAAAACATGAAACAGTTTCATACTGCACTAGATTACTTAACAGTGAGGTAAAAATAAATAGCATTGGAACATAACTGATATTTTGTTTTTAGTCTTTTAGAATAAGAAAATTGATATCTGCAGTACAGTATATTGTGAACACAGAATATATATGAGATTTCAGAGTAAAATAAAATTGCTTATTCCGATCTTGTTTCAGAACACATGAATATATATATATACTAGTTGAATAGCCCGTTACACGGGCCACAGTGCCACTGCCACCCGGTCGCGGGGCAGTCACGCGCAGTAGAGACTGCCCGCGCCACGGCTGATACAGAGCTGGACGCTCTGAAGGAGCGCCCAGCTCTGTATCAGCTGCGGCGCAGGCAGTCTCTACTGTGCATGACTTCAGCACGCGCAGCAGTGTCTACTGCGCATGTCGTGGCGTTACACACGATTTAGTGAATTATTATATAGGATATTTGCATATATATATATATATATATATATATATATATTTACTAGCAATGTGGAATGGCGCTGCCCATAAGGATATACAGGGAATTAATGCACACACACACAGATGCAAGACAAACACACACAGAGACACACACGCAAATGCACATGCATGCACTGAGATGCTATCACGGTGCCCGTGTTATTACTGCCAACATTTTGACAGTGCTTCTTCCTGATTCAGTTTTATTGGCTAACGTGGTGTTGCTCCGCCCAGTGATAACTCTTAAATACTGAGGCCTGTCATTTCAGCTTTGCCCTCTCGTGGTGTTCCCGTTACTAAGCGCTGTCTCCAGTATTCGTGTGTTTCCCGTGTATGACCCAGACTGCCTGACTACTCTGCCTGTATTGTTCCTGCCCTGTGTACCAAACCGGATTGGCTGACGTTCCTGCTTGTGTACCGACTCGGATTGGCTGACGTTCCTGCTTGTGTACCGACTCGGATTGGCTGACGTTCCTGCTCTGTGTACCGACCCAGCCTGGTTGACGTTCCTGCTCTGTGTACCGACTCGGATTGGCTGACGTTCCTGATCTGTGTACTGACCCAGCCTAGCTGACGTTCCTGCTCTGTGTACCGACCCAGCCTGGCTGTCGCTCCTGTTCTGGGTGCCAACCCAGGTCTCCTTACTGTTCCATCCGGTATCCAGTTAAGGGCCTGTCTCCGATTTCTCTGTCTATGGACAGATCTGTTGTTGCCTCCGTTACTGCTCCGGCAGCCTTGTACTGATACCCTACCAGTATTGTGCCTTGTTATTCATACGGTACTCGTAGCACCATTCGGTAGCACCACGGTACGCTTGACCTATACTGCCCTTGCTGAGGTTGGGTTATCTTGGGCGCCTCAGGCGTTATCCATTCTGGCAGTCAACTCTGGCAGGTCTGAGCGTTGGTTAACCCCTTGTGGGTCGGTGCCTGGCACATTGGGTACAGTTGTTACAGTTCCTGATTGGCGTTATTCCGTGCCTCTGTGGCACTCCTCTGTTGGCAGCTCTGGTACCGCTTGTCCAGGGCCTCCGTTGCTTTCGTGGCCTTAGTTGCCATTGTGTCACTCTCTGCGCAGAGAGTGTACTAAGGTCCATTGCACTATTAGGGCCTATCTGTCCTCCCGGCCTAATAGTAACCACAATTATCTTTCTAAATTTGGATACACACAAACTGTGCCTGACCTGTGTCAGTATTGTATTGTGTATTGTATATACTGGACCTGTGCTAGTACTTATAACTGTAACCTGACCTGTGTCAGTAGAGTTCTGTCTTCATACCTACTGGACCCGTGTGGGTTATTCTGTACTGTGATTCTTTAATAAAATTGCATTTTAACCTAAACCTGACATGTCTGAGTGTCCATTAAACCGTTACAGATGCATAAAGAGCTACACAGTCATACACACATACATGCAATGCACAACATGCAGAAACATAAAGTGTGATACAGACATGGAACACACAGGCACACACAGAGACACACACACAGAAGTGAGTCATAAGCATACCTGGGAACTTCCAGCTGAGGGCTACCGGGAGGGGAGTCCTCTGTTCAGCAGGGGGTGACAAAAATGATGCTAATCGCGTCAAAAAGGGGCGGGGCTTGATGCGAGTGGGGGGGTGATTAACCCTTTGAGTTTCAGAGTGGTACGGAATGCATTGCAAAGCAATGCATTCTGTACCACTCTGGCACTCAAAGGGTTAAAAATGTCACACAGAAGGCTGGGGACGGAGGAACAGCGGGAGAAAGCGTGTAAGTGGGTAGAGTTTCAATAGAAACTCACCACATCCGGAGGAATCAGCCTCTGCCCCGGAGACCCGGTAAATCTCTGTCAGAACCGGAGTCTCTGGGGCAAATCCGGAGAGCTCCCAGGTATGGTCATAAGGGGGTGACTTATGTGTCATTGTAATGAGTTTGTGTTTGTACTTATGCCTCCACTGTGGCATTCATTCATATAGTTGAAATGCATGTGGTAATTGCACATATTATGGTGGAAGGTGGCTCGTGCTGGCTCCCGGGGAGTGAGTGAGACTATGGTGGAAGGTGGATAGTGCTGGCTCCCGGGGTGTGAGTGAGTGTGAGTGAGTGCGTGTGAGTGCGAGAGTGAGTGATTGCGTGTGAGTGATTGCATGTGAGTGATTGCGTGAGTGTGTGTGAGTGTGTGTGATTGAGTGAGAGTGTGAGAGAGTGTGAGAGTGTATGAGTGACAGGGTGTATGAAAGTGAGAGAGTGTGAGTGAGAGTGTGTGACTGAGTGAGAGGGTGTATGAGAGTGAGAGAGTGTGAGTGTGTGAGTGAGTGATTGAGTGAGAGTGTGTGTGAGTGTGTGAATTATTGTGAGTGTGTATGATTGAGTGTGTATGATTGAGAGTGTGTGTGTGAGAGTGTGAGTGAGAGTGTGTGAGATTGAGTGAGTGTGTATGTGTTTTTTGTCTGAAGTGTTTGTGTCTGTGGTTTAGGAGCAAGTGGCAGCCATTTTGTTTTTTCTGTTACTTGGATAGTGCTGGGCGGGCTGGATGGTGGGGGCAGGCCAATTCCCTGCATGATTTAAATCACTCTCCTCCTTACTTAACCCTTTGAGTGCCAGAGGAATACGCAACGCATTACAAAGCAATGCATTGCATACCCCTCTGGCACTCAATATAACATGGGGTGGCTCTTCAGTTGAGGCAGCGTAGCAATATGCTGAGGGAACAAATAGAAAGTGGTGTTTGAGGCTTGCCCTCTGTAACATACAGCAAAGCATCTCTCTCCCTTTAAGGAGAAAGGGCGGGAATCAGGAAGCAGGAAGTGGAGGAGTGACAGTTGAAAACAGACAGTTAGTGAGGTTGACTGGAGAGATGAAAAGAGTTAAATAAAAGAGTTGCTATTAAGTTTATCCCTGAGTGTGTATTTTATGGAAACATTACACCCTCGTACTGAAACAGAGTGTATGGAGGGTTACAATTATCTGTGGGAGGTGAAACAGTGTGTTTGTGGGGTCATGATCCTGAGTGAGAGTGTGTGTGTGGACCAGGAGAAGTTATTGATATCCCCTACTTCAGGAGGGGGTGGGCCAACTTCCTGTATGATAAACACCCCCCCATTGAATCACTCAATGGGAGCAGTAAAGTCCCCATTGAATCACCCAATAGGAGTTGTGTCTCCTAATGAGACAAATTATGTAATGAGGCATTCTGTTCAATGTGTGTTTGTTTTCTGAGGAGACATAAATTATGTTCTGTGTGTGAGGTACCATAAATTATGCAATGAGGCTTATTCTTATATATATATATATATATATATATATATATATATATATATATATATAGATATATATATAGCACAAACTGAAAAGGTTATGGTGGGGAAAAAAGTGAATGAAAACCCCTTCCACCTGAATTTGGTGGGTGGTAGATACAATGTTAAACAAAATTTGACATACCAGTCAAGCCATAAGACGTGCTTTTCCCACAGAAATCACACTTTTGCAGTGTTGTTACTATATATATATATATATATATATATATATATATATATATATATATATATATATATATATATAAATATGTATGTGTGTGTATTGACTGTTGGGCTTAAACTTTGAAGTCCTTTGCTACTAGCCAGACCTGAAAAGTTACTTGCCACTGCAAGCTATAACATAGCCACCAGGGCTCAATTTCTACTGGCCAGGGCTAAATTTTCACTCGACATTGGCGAAGATATCATCTTCACAGCTGATTCACTACATGTCATGTGACTTCTGTTGCCACTGCATTCAAAGAAACTTGAATATTTCATCTACCCATCTTGTCTTTGGTCTTCTTCTTGAGCATTTAGTATCAAATGGAATCCATTCCAAGACTCATGTGATCCATCCACTGCTATGTGCCCTCTCCTTTCATTTCAGGTGCTTTACTCTTTCAGTGATGTCATAGAACTTTGTTTGCTGAGGAATCCATGCACACTATTTTCGGTCTCTCAATTTAAATTCATATTTTATTTAAAAAAGTGTAAGAAATTAAAATGTATAATTTATCATGCACAATAAAATTTAAAGAGCATCTCAATATGAGGAATTCTATTATAATAATTATAGTTAGTATATTTAGTTATATTAGTTTATTCATATATGTTCTTGGATATTTTCTAATATTTGGTGATATTATAATAATACTACTTTTGATTTATACTTTGTTTTCATCCATTTAATATGGACATATGTATGTAAACTTTATATGCATTTTGTATCTGCATTATATGCTGATGGGACACTTATACATATTATTATTAGTTCTTAAGGGGTTAATGCCCTAGTTGAGACATTTATTAGCCTTGCCTTTGTTTACATTATTATAGTTGCAATTATCTCATCATTTTTCTACCAATAGATTTTAATTATTTGTAGGTTTTTTATGTATTATAGCTTATATTTTGGCATTCATTTCTATGTATCCATATACTACAGAGGGTGGTAGAGAAGTATGCCTCTGTCACGATAGTCTTAAATGGTATAAAACCAGTCATCAATGAGTTAATTCTCAAGACATGTCATTCAACCAGCTTTATTAACTTTATCAATTGGAAGATTCATTGATTTGCAGATCTTAGGCAGGGAATTTAAAAACACGTCACATACTCCATTATATTTTATCATTCTCTCAGGAAGTATTATACAGATATGAAATGCGTTGAAGAAATCTTTGCAATCTATATTTTAGATACTAACATTGCATACAACAAATACTTCACTGCATCAGTAAGGAACGATCAGCTTGCTACACTGCAAGATGGGAGATTTATGATATATCAGTCCATTATATGTATGGTGATTGGTATTTTCCAGGAGAGCACATACCACAAGATGGGAGAAGATCACACTTACAAGACTTAGATCCCTGCCTGCTACCTCCAATCTACAATAATATGAGAGGATATCCGAGATCCTGGCTCATCTTTATATAGAAGGAGACCTCTGCCCCCTGTTAAGATATCATGTTTCATTTGAACAGGGCACCCACAACAAAATGGGAGAGATCATCAGGCATTGTCTAGAGATAATATTAGCTGGATTCTGTGGTTTAAACAGCTAGTGTTGTGTACCTGACAAAACACGTTCTTTCTCCTTTTTCAATATACCTTCCTTACCATACAATTGATTGACTTGTGTTCATTTGCTTGATACATCATCTATTTGTAAGACTTTTTTATCCATGTAGGACATAGGACATTTATAGGACATATAGGACATCATCTTCAGCTGCCGTAGATCCACTGCAGGATGAAGGCCTCCTCAGAAAGACTCCAACAACCCTGCCTTTTGCTGCCACTGTGTACTGACAAATTTGGTAATTTCATCTACCCATCTTGACTTTGGGCTTCTTCTTGGGTATTTATTATTGAATTTATTTGGTACATCTACCATCAAGTTTTCTTGCTACGTGGCCTGCCCATTTCCACTTCAGGAACTTTACTCCTTTTTCAGTTTCTTTTTGTTATGTTTAAAATTCACTGCTGGCTGGCATTCATTGTCCGTGTTTCACAGCCATACGTAAGGACTGGGAGGATACATTGGTCAGTGATCTTTCACTTGAGGCAGAGTGGTAAATTTGTTTTAAAGACAGTACTACTAAGTTTCCCAAGTGCTTGCCATAACAATTTAATTCAGCTCTCAATTTCCATCATGGTGTTTCCATCTGTTGACATTTCCTGTCCAAGGTAGACACACTTGTTCACTTCTTCTAGTTCTTCTAGTTCTTGTACATCTACTGTGATTTTCCTTGGTATGGTAAATTTATTAAACTTGACTTGTGTTTTGTTGAGATTCATCTTTAGATCAATATTTTTGCTTTCCTGTTGTAGCTCTTCAATGTGTTCTTCCAATTCTTCAGGACTACTGGAAGTCCTGACATTGTCTGCAAAATCTAAAAGATGGAGCTAGTCTTGATTGATCTTAAGTCCTTTTTTATCCCATTTAGTTTGAGGAGAATTTCTTCTAAACAATTAGAAAATAGTTTTGGAGAAATTGTGTCTGCTTGTCAGATGCTTTTTTCTATATCGATCTAAACTTTATTGTTGTTGTTAACCTGTACTGATCCAGTTGCATTTGAATGGAGGATATTAATGTAAGCTCTGTCTATTCCTTGGTTGATCAGGGCATCAATTATTGCTTGATTTTTCACTGATTCAAAGATCTTATCGTAGTCAATGAAGGTTATGCATAATGGAATATTGTATTTATTATGCCACTCTATAACTTGTTGCACTGTCTGGATGTGGTCCATTTTACTGAAACTGCTCCTGAAGCATGCTTGTTCCTTAGGTTGTACAATGTTAAGTATGGTGTCCATTCTTCTTGATAGTACCTTTGTGAAAACCTTTCAGACCACTGGCAATAGGCTTATTGATTGGTAGTTGTTTAGATATATATATCACCTTTTTTGTGCAGTAGGATGACTTCTGCATTTTTCCATGTTTTGGCAATTTGTAGAGTAATAAGCACTTTGAAAATAGTTTAGTTAGGGCTTTGAATAAGGGTTGACCTCCGGCTCTCGTCATTTCTTTAGTAACTTTATCAGGACCAACTGCTTTGCCATTTTTCATTGATTTTATTACAGATTCTACTTCTTCTACCAAAACGTCTGGCACAGCGTAGGCCTCTGGCACTGCATTCAGTTGTGTCCGTCATCCTTATAAAGATTTGAATACAATTCTTATACTTGTTTTAGTAATTGTTGTTGAGTTTTTCCTGTTTTATCATGTGATGGAACCCCCCCCCCCGGGTAGCTCCACCAGCCTGTGCTCCCTTAACTTGGGACTGCACCCACCGATCTCTCCAGCCACCCAAACCACTAGTCGCAGTGAAGTGTAGGGCGAAAATAAGAACACAGAGGGTTCATATACACACATAAACGGGTTATCAACACACATTAGAATACAATAGGATCCAAGTTACTGCACACAACATATGGGATACAATTGGGTGCCAGAGTGAGCATAATTGAGTTTACACATAACTCAATCATAGGTCAGAATACAATGCATTTCACTCCCCCTGTACCTTCACTGCCGCAATAAGAACAATTGGGTGCCTGAGTAAGCATCATTTATTTACACCTAATTCAATCACATGGAGGAATACAATGCATTTCACTCCACCTGTACCTTCCCCCCAGTAATAGGATCCAAGTTACTGCACACAGAGCAACAAGGTGAAATTCCCTGAACAAATTCACTACCCTTGCTGGATAGTCTGTAGAGGCCTGGATTGGACAGACGAGACTGGGTTTCCTGGTCACCGTGTGCCCCCAATAAGCATAGGGTGAGTTAGACCCAAGATGGGACTGGAAAGCTGTGAAAGGAGCTTCCCCATGAATGAAGTCCATAGTCTGTGGGCAGGAGGCTGGCCCTCAGCTCCCTCCAGGAGCCCCAGTGATGGAGGGTTCTGTCACATACCATCTTCAAGCTTTTTTTTCTAGGTTTACAGTAGGTGCAAGGGCATGGACAGTCTGCATTAGTCTAAATAGCTTTTCGATTGTGGGTTGAAATGTCTGTGTCTGGAAGGTTTTGCAGCACTCTGAAGCGATTAGACAGCGCTGTCTCAAAATTCGTATGATAATTTTCTTTCTTTCTTTTTTGCAATCAATTTTAATTTTTGCTGTCACAAGACGATGGTCACTTCCAATGATAAAACAATTTAAGACTGAGCAGTCAGTTAATATCTTTTTATTATTTGTAACTAGGAAGACAGTTTCACTTGTATTACCATTATGCCTTTTCCATGTCCATTTTCTCTTGGCTTTTTTCCTGTAGAATGAATTTATAGTTACAAATTTTGTTCTTCTGCAAATTCAAGCAGTTGGTTGCCTCTATCGTCCAATTGATTTTTCACCATTTTGGATCTTACTAATTCTTGCACTGAAATATCCATTATACATTTGTATTGGTAAGTGTTCTGTTTGTAAAACCTCCAGCAATGGTGCAGGCAGGAGTCCCAGTCCTCATATGTCAATGTAGCAAAACATAGATGAATGAGGCACTCACCACTCGTAGTTGTTCAGCAAGATGTGTTTTATTACACTCTGTTCCACTCATATAGTAGTTACAGCAAGGCAGTAGTGTTATTGGGAACGTTTCGAGAACTACACTGTCCTCTTCTTCAGCACAGCCTACCTCGAAACATTCTTGAGCCCCAATAACACTACTGCCTTGCTGTAACTACTATATGAGTGGAACAGAGTGTAATAAAACACATCTTGCTGATCAACTACGAGTGGTGAGTGCCTCATTCATCTATGTATTGCATACTACGTTGTCTCACTGTGGAGAGAGGTGGATAGAGTGAGAGCACCCCCGGGATAACAATTGGCTTAAAGTAATATTGAACTTTTCCATATAACGAATTGTGGAGTGAACTCTGAGTGCGGATTTCTTTTGTATTCAATGTAGCAAAAGAAAGAAATGCTGTACTGAACGTAAAGAGGTAAAACCAGCATTTATTGGAAGAATTCAAAACAGACACGGCATGAAAATGAACGTCTCACTATAGGTTCCATATTGTTCAATGTTATTCTCCAATGATCAATAAAGTTACAAATATACCAAAGCATATTTAATTGAAATTCCCTTATAACCATTCAGGTATATATATGTATATGTATATATTACTTATCTACCCTATCTATACCCTATGTATACCTACTAATAATGATACCTAAAAAACTAAGGAAACAGACTACAGGTGATCAAATCTCCACTATTATGAAATAAACAAGTATCTAATATATCAGTTATAATGGGGATGAATCTCTGACAGAAACACTATATGATGTCTTAGAAGAAAATTATACATATAATACTGATATATTAGATACAGATGCTACATTATCACATTCAGTTAATGAGACATATTTATACACTAATTTTAAGCCTTATCTAAGTAGGGGTCCATATATAGAAGCTTTTCAGAATATGATCATGCAAGATTTTTTTTAAACTTTGTACTAATTATAAAGAACATCAAAATAATATTACCAAAGAGGAAAGTTTAGCTCTTAAAAGATTGAAAGATAATAAAAATATATACATCACAGAAGCGGATAAAGTTGGAACCACAGTTATCATGAAGTATGATGATTATTTGGAAGAAGCATTTAGATTACTTAATGATATGGACACATATAGGTACTAGAAGAAGATCTGACAGAGAGGTATAGTAGGCAATTACAGTATTTAATAGGGACGGCATGTGGACAATTTATATTAACCAAATTGGAAAATGAGTTCCTATTGGTTAGACATCCAAAGGTGCCCTACTTTTATTTGGTACCAAAAATTCACAAAACACTTGTAAAACTGCCGGGCCGCCCCATCATTGCTGGTATGGGGTGGGGTGATGTCACGACTGTCTGAGTATATAGATCATTTTCTCCAAAAGTATGTGGTCTCTTTGAAATCATACATCAAGGACACACAACATGTCTTTGATATATTAGACACATTAGACTGGAAAAGTGATTTTATATGGACCATAGTTAACGTCACCTCCCTCTACACCAATATAGAATATCAGAAAGGAGGCTATAAGATTCTTCTTGGAGGGAGATAAGGACATGTTAGATTCACAAAAAGCATTCATACTTGAAAGTATAGAATTAATTTTGTACAACAATTATTTCCAATCCATGGACAAATGCCACCTTCACGTGAGAGGAGCTGCTATGGGCACCAGCTTCGCCCCCAGCTATGCTAACCTGTACATGGGTCATTGAGAGTTGACCCATGTGTGGGGGATGGGGCTGGGGGAGAGGCTGGCGTACTATGGATGCTTCATAGATGATCTCATTATATGGAAAGGTAGTATGTCTGAGTTGGAAGCCTTTGTTGTGCAACTTAATGCTAATCAGAGGAGTTTTATCAGTAGTGATAATGTTAATTTTTTGGATCTTAATTTAAGTCACGAAGAGTAGAAAATCATTACAAAAAATTATGTTAAGCCAGTTAATATTAATAACTACTTGCACTACAATTGTTGTCATCACAAACAATGGAAAACTAACATCCCAGTAGGACAGTTTAAAAGAATAAAGAGAAACTGTAAAAAAAGATATGGATTATATAGAAAAAGCCAATGTTCTAAAACAAAAAGTTATTGAAAAAGGATACCCAAGGGAAGATATAGACAAGACTTACCTGCAGGTTATGGAGATGGATAGAGAAGAAATGTTGATACCTAAAAATAAAAATGAAAATAAATATATTAAATCAGATAGTGTAAATGTACAGTTCATCACAAAATATAACAATGCTCACCATAGGATAAAAAATATACTGAAGAGACATTGGTCAATATTGATTCAGGATCCTGTGTTGAGCAGTGAGATTGAATCAGTTCCTGAGGTAATATTCACTGAAAATAAAAATGTAAAAGAAATTTTCTCTAGAAAAAAGTGTAAAACTATACAACATACCAAGGAGAATAATATTTTTTTGGCCAGGAAGGGAGTATTCAAATGTGGAATGAATAGAAGTATTACATGTAATTTGATAGATCACAGACAAAATAAATTTATTGATGGTTGTAACAATGAAGTGATGATCAATGATCATATAACTTGCAATAGTACTCATGTGATCTACATAATAACTTGTCCCTGCTCCAAGAGCTATATAGGTAGAACTAAGAGAAAAATTATGGAGCGCTTTTTGGAGCAGAGGAGGGCAATTATTAATATGGATATGAAGTACCCTTTATCCAAACACTATAAAGAATTCCATAACAAGTCCATGGAAGCACTGCCATTCTGGCCCTTGAAAAAATTCCGGCATTATATAAAGAGGGAGAGAGATTTGAACAATTAAGTCTAAGAGAAACATACTGGATATATATTGTGATACTTTAGCCCCAAAAGGGCACAATGACAAAATAGATGTCCACACATTTATGGGGAGATAATGGTTCATGAGTATGTCCATTACATTGGTGTGGATAAATACCTATTTATTGTCAGTTACTGGATGGAGATACACTTGTTTAATTCATAATAGTGTAGATTTGATCGCCTGTAGTCTATGTTTCCTTAGTTTTTTAAGTATAATTATTAGTAGGTATACATAGGGTATAGATAGGGTAGATAAGTAATATATATACCTGTATGTTTATGAGGGAATGGCAATTGAATATGCTTTGGTATATTTGTAACTTTATTGTCCATTGGAGAATAACATTGAACTACATGGAAGCTATACAACGTCATGATGGCGACAGATTGGCACCAGATTTAAGCAGACACCACAGTAAATCCCAACATGTACCCAGAGGAAGTGCTGCCAACAGCACGAAATACGTAGGAGTCCTCTTCACTTGTTTTTGAGGAGACTTTGCTGTTGGCTGTTTATATTTTATTTATATTGTGGACCAGAAGGACTCACAGAGAAGGATTCATATACAAAAACTTCAATTGTTTGTGCAAGCTCACTGAGATACAGAGATCGAGGAAGACGGGAGGTTTGCTCATTGAATACTCTGCCCGCAATAAGAGAGCGAGAGAGAGAAACTAACAATATCACATTCATGGACAACAGATTGGAGGTACAGATGGGAGGTATATACTACCTGCCCGCTAGATCTCTTTATTATACACAGATACAGAGCTATAGAAATACAACAAGTGCACTGGCGAAGTCCAGGACTTGTCATATTGTATCTTCTAGTGAGTCTGGTCACATATTTAAATCGGCAGCATCCTTCGGACATCTGTTTTAAAGGGATAGTAATGTTTCACAAAAACAGCAGTTCCAATTAATCTTCATTGTATTTGAGCCACAGAAAGTGTTATTTCAATACTGTCAGAGTTGTAGTTCAAGAGTAATTGAATGATCTCTTGATCCATTCCTTGTAACAGAGGGCAGAAACCTCAAGCTCTCAAGCAAGCACACAGTCCACAACACCTACTGTCTTTAAATCAATAGTGGCACAGCAGTAGGGGGTCAATAAACACAATGGGGTGATAATATCCTACGCGTTTCATATCAGGGGATACTTCCTGAAGGATATGAATACTAAAAAGAGTTTGTGATTTAAATAACAGCGCCATTTTTCCTCAATCAATTAATGATCATTGTTAGTGAAACAATTTCAAGTGTAGATGATTAGATTGATTAGATTAGCATACTCTCTATGTTACATTACAATAAGCCATGAAAACTATGTATTCTATATAAATACACTACTAAACATTCAAAATCATAATTGAAAAGAATATACTACAAATATACAATAATGAAATACATAGAAAGAGCAAAATGAATCTAAAAACTCCTAAACTGATGATCTAAATAGATCTCCTGATAAAAGAATAGAGAAGGTAGATTGCGCACAATGACTGGGTACTGCACATATACCCACGCATAGACTAAATATCGCACAAGTATAAAGTGTATGGAATGTGAAATGTGATGTGTAAGTGAAAAAGTGATGTGTAAGTAAGATAATAATGTATAGAAAAACTGGAATAAAAATAAATAATAAAATAAAAATAAAATATATAAAATAAAAATAAAATATATAAATAAAAAATAAATACGTAAAAAAATAAAATAAAATATAAGAGTGAAAAGGTATGTAGACCTCATGTGAAGGTCGACACATCCAGTCTATCGTTGTGACCTCCCGGAACAATGGTGTCACAACGATATATCCAGAAGATCTAATCTAAATCTCTTTCCCTCATTAAAATGACTAGGTATGTGTTCAAGGCGGACTAAAATAGTGCCCTCTAATATGCCCTGATGAAAATCTCTATACTGTAACCCAAGGGATACTTACTGTCCACAGACAAAATCGTCCTCCTATGCTCAAGGAACCTGTCCTTGAGTCTAAGTATAGTGCGACCAATGTATAATTTGCTATATGGGCATTTAATACTGTAGACAACATAATTAGTGTTACAGTTTATATAGTTTCTAATACTATTTATATATCCCTATCCATCCCTAAATTCTTTAATATTATGTGCTATAAACTTGCATGTAATGCAACATGTCATTCCACATTTGTATATACCATTACAATTTAAAAAATTATTTTTAACACTATTATTTTGTTTTAATTTCTTTTTGGAAAACACATTTTACAAATTTTTATTTTTGGTGTAAATAACGTGTTTGGAGTGATATACGTGGTTTCAGTATGGGATCACTTAGGAGTATCGACCAATGTTTATTAATTATTTTTTGGCTGTCTTTATGGGAATTATTATATCTGGCAATAAAGTTCACCCTGCCCGGATCCCCCCTCTTTCCTGGAATACTGTCAATATCTTTTTTTTTCCTTTTGAGGATAAAATAAGGTATTTCTATCTTTCCTAGCTGTTTTCTGATACATGTTTTTTACCAGTGACTTAGGATATCCTCTGCTGACAAACTTATTTTGAAGTTCCACCTACTGAGACTCAAAGTCACCAAAATTGGTGCAGTTGCGTCTCAGATGGTAGAACTGCCCTTTAGGTATACTATTCTTCCAGGAATGTAAATGACAACTATCGTAATGAAGATAGTTGTTAGTACTAGTTGGCTTTATGTAGGTTTTTGCGCATACATAATTATCCTTGTATGAAAACATAATATCCAAGAAATTAATAGTGTCCCTAATCCTTTGTCATTCTTATCAAATCCTTTAATAAACCCCTCTAAGGAGGGAATGTCACCCTACCAGATGAGCAGAAGGTCATCAATAAAACGACCATAATATTTATGTCTTGCCCCCAGTCCAACCCCTCACACATGGGTCATTTCTCAATGACCCATGTATAGGTTAGTGTAGCTGAGGGTGAAGCTTGCACTCATTGCATTTCCTGTAACTTGTACATATAAAGAAGAATCAAATTGAAAATAATTATGATGTAATATAAACTGAATAGTATTAATTATGAACTCCTTCTGCAAATCTGGCAGGGTGACATCCCACCCCAAATAGTAATAAATAGCTTCCAATCCTCTTGTATGTATGATGCTGGTATAGAAGGAGGTGACATCTACAGTCACTCACACATAGTTTTCTCTCCAGGGGAAGCAATCCAGGGCTTGCAGAACATGCTGATTATCCTTAATAATGGAGGATAATTGGGTAACATACCCCTGGAGTAAAGAATCTATATAGCAGGAGAGGTAGGACATCACCCCCTCCATTCCAGCAATGATAGGGTGACCAGGTGGCTTATTGAGTGTTTTGTGGATTTTAGTGACCAGATAAAAATATGTGGTTTTGGGATATTTGACTGTAAAGTATAATAATTTTTTTTATTTAAGATACCTTCTTCAAAGGCATTGTTCAAAATCCCTTGTAGTGCCAAGGAATATTGTTTAGTGGGATCTTTAGGAAGTTTAATATATGTATTAGTGTCTGATGATAACTTATAAGCATCTTTAAAATAATCATGTATGTCTAATATAACCGTAGCACCCCCTTTGTCAGCTTCTAATTATATATATATATATATATATCCTTATTTGATTTTTGCTTATTCAATGCTTTTTGTGGACTATTGGTAATATTACTTACTTTGAATTTGTTACTATAGCACCTTTGACACATCACCTTGTAAAAACTTTCTATAAATGGGCCCTTGTCTTGTTAAGGATAGAAGATAGATTTTGGTTGAAAGTGGGTATGAGTAAACTTAATCAATATCACAATTTTCAATAGTGGAATTGTCAATCTCACACAATAATTCTAAATCATTCATAAACCTCTTATCATCTGTACATTTAGAGACTGTTTAGCAAAATGTCATTAGGGGACCCTCTGCCACATTGCTCATCACCTCTTCCAACCAGCAGTGAGATGTCTGTAATAGAGCAGCAGAAGAAGCACGTAGGAACTAGTGGTGGTGGATATGATGATGGTGGTGAAGCTGGTGTGGAAGAGACAGTGTTAGCCTTTTTGGCAGAAACTGAGAAGGAATGAGAGACAGGTATGAAGATGGGCATCACCACCACTTCCAGCAGTGAGCTTTTGGAATTTGCAACTGCTCTAATTCCTGCTGCTGCTGAGGAGCAAGCTAGAGTGCCACAGACCTTCGTGGACACAGTGGAAATGGGGTTAACAAGTGATGCGGTACTAGGACAGGCTCCACTTGCCAGCAGCAATACTCCTGGTACTAGTTGCAGTGCTGATTCTGAGTCAGTAGTAACCATCAGCAGCAACATCATCCGCTGCCACAGACAGTGAAAGGGAATGTGGAGGACAAGAAGAAAGAGGTCATTCTTCTCCACCTGTTCCCTATCACTATCCCCTGTAGTCATGGGTATGGGACTATTTTTCTCTTGGGGCAGGCACAGTGCAGTCATCACCAACGGCACTGTGCACAATTTGTGACAAGTCCGTGAGAAGAGGAAAGAGGGAACAAACCTTGGCACAACCATGCTGATAACACACATGAAACCCAGGCACCGTAACATTTATGTCAAACATGTTAAAGCCAAACACCCACCACAGAAATCAAGCACCACTGTTGCTGTACTCCCTGACTCTCCATAAAGGCAACAAAAGGCGAGGCAGAGATCAAAGAGGAGGAAAAATAGAGAAACCCAGGCAGAGAGTGGAAGTTCCATGACGAGTGAAACAACTAGCTCGCCATCACCTTCTTCCTCTAGAGTAACTACATCTTCTGCCAATCAACCTAGATCATCATTACTTCACCCACCAAATGATAGTCACTCTGTTAATTTTAAAATGTTGCAGTTCATGTCCACCCATTGCACACTGTGTGGTGCACTGACCACACATACCAGTGTAGTGGAGGGGAATCACAAGCAGCGCATCAAGCGGCATCTCTGGAGATTCCATCCCGAAGAATATGCTAAGATGCTTGCAGGGAGGGTTCATCATTACTATTAAACTGTCAACAAGTTGTCATGTGTCCTTAGCGGGTTCTGGACAAGGGGTATGGTGATGTCATGGACTCTAGGCAAAATAAACACATGACAACGGTACAAGTGAATTTAACCAGTTTATTAAAGTAATCAGAATAATGAATAGAGCAAAACACTTCCTCGGTCAAAGGGGAGACAGACATGAGGACAGTGTCTAGTCCACTACCCAAGAACTGACACTGAACCATAGCAGGTATGTAGGAACGGAGTATATAGAACCAAACTTGGATCTACTCACAGATAGGAGACTGAACACTGGAGATAGCACATGAGCGTACCCAGACAACCCCACAGAAGGGAATGTCAGACGGAGCTCATGGGAACTGAAAGTGTAGTGATACCCAGTGGGGACAACGGAGCGAGGGTAGCCAGCAGATACAGGCAATCTGCAAATAGCACTACTCCAGTCAGCAGAGTAAGTGCACAGGCAAGGCAGCCAGTAGGAGCACACAGAGAGGAGGCCACGGAGCGAGACTAAACTGCACTTGCCTGTTGGAGCAACGGCTTGACTGAGCAGAGGCAACAGAGTATGGGTGCAAGTGTAGGCAGCCAGATAAAGGAGGCAACAGACAAGGTGGAGCGGAAGCAACTGCAATGCTACCAGCTTGGTAGCTGAGTGCCAAAGGGAAGGAGCGCGCCCTTGATCTACCCGTACATGTGGTAGTCAGACAGTAGCTATAACTAGCACAAAGCGTAGTCAGATGGGCCACAGTCAGGAGCTGGATCTGGTAGTCAGCCACAGCCAAGGTCAGCACAGAGAGGGTAGTTGGAGTCATACACGGATCAGATAGTCAGACAGAGACACAGGTCACAAGCAGAGCGAGTAGTCAGACAGACCAAGGATCGAACACCAGGGAATAACGGAAGCCAAGCGAGGGTCAGACAAGCAACACAGTACTGCGCATAGAAAAACCACTAAAGAATGACTAGGCCCAGTTCGTGTACAGGCTATAAAGCTGATGCCAGAAGGTGGAGCATAATTGCTAAACTAACAGGAAGTATAAAATAGCGAGCACGACATCAGAGACGCGTGCCCGCAGATGGCACTGCAGGCAAGGAAATCACAGGCACCATGATAGGTGACAGCAGCAGTATTTGGGTTCTGGTGTCATGGTGTTTGGAATGGATACAGTTGTTCCTCCAGTTGTTATTTACCACATAGGCTGTGCACATTGCAGTTGCTGACGAGAGCCACAGTTCCTGCTCTTAAGGGAAAATTGTATATTCTAATAACAACACACCCATTATTTTGGAGGAGGGGCAGATGGAGAAAAATTATTGGCCAACTTCTTCTTTTCTCCACATATACTGGGGACTACTTATTGTGTTGCTACTGCCTCAGTGGCATCACTGGAGGTAGTCGTAGCAAGTGGAACCTTCATCATCCATCACCCATGTTACTGGTATTGTTGATCCCATTCCCTTTCAGCTGTCTAATTATCCTGTTGCTTAAATATCTCAGCAGCAGCAGCAGCAAGAACAGCAGTTGCAAATTCTGCAATTATGGACTCAGGACGACATTTGACAATGGCCAGTGGGCACTAGCCAACATGACCTGCAGGCATTAGGCTAGTAGGGCATTTTTTCTCAGGGCTTGTGCTTTAAAAAAATACAAAATAATAATAATAATAATAATTATAATAATAATAAAAGCATAGTCCTGAAAAAAAAAATGGGGGGGGGGGCTTTGTTCTACAAATCAACGTTTCCTTAGGGCTTGTGCCAAATCAATGTTTCCTCAGGGCTTGGGCCTCTAACAACAAATCTAACAAATCATCCTCTACAAAATACTATATCAAGTATCAGTCTACCCCAGTGGCAACTTATGTTAGTGGGTTCCTGTCTGTATCACTTTACATACAAATGTATTTTTTATTTATTATTTATTTATCATTAACTATCCCCCCAATACCAGTCAAGAACCCCCCAAAACAAATTCCCTGTTCAACTGATTCATTCTCCAGACTCCACCCACCAACACAGGCACCCTCCTCAGACTCCTTTTATACCATGTTTTATGGTGTGGTTTTTTATTGTATTTAGGATTTATTTTTTTTATTAGCTGCCCCCAATCCCAGGAAACAAACAACCAAAAAAAAAACATTCCCTGCTCAATTAATTCTTTCTCCACAGCCCACCAACTCAGGCACCCTCATGTCCCTTTTATACTATGCCTTTGGGAAATAAAATAATATTTGCTATGTGTTGTATGTAAATTCAGTGTTCCCATTGATCTCAATGGAATGAGCTAGGCGAAAAATTGGAAAAGCTGCACTTTTCGCAGGAAATTATTCACCAAGCAGATTTCAGTTTGAGGCGGAAATTTTCACCCATGCCTACTCTGGACACAGAGCATTGGTAGGTTATTTAGTTTATTTCAGATTGGGTAAATGTTATCTTCTTTTTTGTATTTATACTCTGGAATCATAGTCTTTGGGTTGCCCTGAGGACATGGCAACACACACACACACACACACACACACACACACTCTAGCCTGGCTCAACTGTCCCACTGGTAGTTACAGACCTACACATATACTATCAGACACCCCTGCCTAATTCTACTGTCTATTTGAAACCACAGAACCATGCATATGCTGTTTGACAACACAACGTTGATCCACTAGTAGCCACAGAACCACACATACACTGACTGAGTGTCTCTGTGTGTGGGGAGGTACTTGTGTGGTGGGAATTGAGGTGATAACAGGAGGAAACAGAAATGTAGGAGAAACCACCACCTCTATGTGCAAGTGGCCTGTTTGTGCTTCAGAAATGAGCTGGAGGATGAGCTGAGAGCAGTAGTGATGCTCATTACTCTCCAGCTTATTGTTTTTTGGTCACTAACATAATCTACTATGCCAGGTCTCAATGGACTGGACTATAACAAAGGAAGCTTCCTGAATCAATATCTTAGGGTTCCAGGCCTTCCTCATTTTGTGGCTGCAACTTCCAGTGGCAGACAGTGGACAATAGAACAAGGATGGGTTGTCAGACTATATATGTGTAGTTCTTTGAGCAACAGTGGATAATGAAAAAGGCTGAGGTGTTTTGATGAGAATATATGCTCTTGTGCATGTTATAAGTTTAAGCCCTTTAAAGGAAATGGGTTTAGCCATCTGGCTTAACATTTTCATATTTTAAGTAGATATTTTCCTTTCCACAGGAAGGAAATTAGACTTTTTTGCCCATTCCTGGAGTCAACCAGGCCTGAGAACATTTTTACAGATGCTGCTACATTAAAATGCACATCTGTACAAGAAATAGGAACTGTCCTAAATGTGGGATGAGTTGAGCTTAAGTCTATATACACAAAGAAAAAAAGAAGAACAATTCTTGAGCTAATCAAGTGCATCATAGGACAGTGTTTCCAACCCTATCTGCAGGGACCACTAAAAGCCACATCTTTATTATTTCCCTGCTTGAACACAGAGGCATACATTAAAATAACAAAGCCTCTGATTTACTCGTCTGACCTCAAGCAGGGAAATCTTAAAGACATGGACTGGTTAGGGAACAAGTGACATAGGAAACACATTAAACAGTCACTAAACTTTTTAATGAAAAATATATATTGTAATTGTTTTCTTGCTGAGTAAAACAAGGGTGCTGCCTCTGTAGCGAGATCTGCATTTAAAAGTTATTGCAGCTCAGAATTATTTTTCCTTTACTTAAACTGCAGTGATCTACTGCGGTCACCAGGTGGTGCTGAACCTATAACTTAATATGGAGACCATAGACTGACTATCTATCTATCTATCTATCTATCTATCTATCTATCTATCTATCTATCTAGATTGCTCTGTCTATTCATATGTATGCAAAGAAATGTCAAACCCATTTGAATTACTGTGAATTGAGGTTAAGCTCTGCTCCCCCACTTCTCTCAATCTGGTGACTGAAAGGGTAGGACACTTGTAGGAATGAATACTTTTGTTCATTTAAGAGGAAGAAACAGAAAAAAAGGCAATTACTTTTAATTAGGGATAACGAATTGTGCCCCATGGACTGTGACAGTTGGCAGCATCAACTCTGCACTAATTACAGCAATGCTCTATTGTATCAGAAGCTGGAAATATGAAGCTGGAATCAACGAGTTTCATAGTATAATAGAAGAGCATCCTAGGGTTCAGCTTCCCATTTGTGATAACAGTGACACTGAAGTAATAGGGAAAACTAGGTCAAACTAATTGTTCCATGGGGGACAAGTACAAATATACAATGATTTAAATGAGTTTAACCCTTTGAATGCTAGAGATTTCACCAACACATTGCAAAGCAATGCTTGGAGACCTCGTTAAAATTTGAGGGGTTAAATCACTTGGAATTTGAGGAATTTGTATTTGTCTTCTATGGTACAGTTGGTTTGCTTCATAATCTCTCAATTTCTTCTATGTACCTTAGCCTCAGTGTGTCATATTACAGCAGGTTCACTACTCATATATATAAAAGGCCAGCTCTGTTTCTGGATCGGTGGCAGCCACACCCCATGGTGGGCTTACTGGTATTAGGTAGCCAATGGGATGTGTGGGGGGTTTAAGCTGGCTGAGAAGAATGCAGGGGGTGAAGCCATCTGCCACCTCAGCCAAACTCACAATGTAATCTGCTTCAGGAGGAGGAGCCAGGAGGCAACCCCCCTGCCTCCTCAACCAAATACACACTCTGAGTGGTTGAGGAGGCAGGGGGCTTTCCCTCGTTGAAGTGAGAGGGTTTCCCGATTCCCACCCACTCCTACCCAGCTCTGGGTAGAAAGGAAGCAGGGGAGCTCTCTTGCTCCACTGCGTTGCCTCTATTGATCTCCCAGTGAATTGACTGGGAGACCAGTAATTGGGGGCATCAGGAGGGGTCCTGATGCCCCAACACGAGGTATGCATGGATACCGCTCTGGCACTCAAACGGTTAAAAAATATAATATACGTAAAAGGTTTTCTGCGTGGACAAAGCCATGCCACATGCCTGCTATTTAATAATGCAATTTATGGGAGATCCTGAATCTTAAAATGACACTCACAGAATTATGGTGAAGATTTTCATTAGTAAACAGAATTTGTTTGTTGATATGCTGCCTCTAATGTAAGTACTTAACTTCAGCGATGTCCTCAACATCCTGGTCCTTCAGCATCCTGTGTCAAAAGAATAAAGAAAATAAAAGAAAAAACCTCTAAAACCCCACCTGCACTGTCCTTGTGCAACCTGCAAAGTAGCCCACCACAATTCTGCTTCTGCCGTTGCCTGTTCCAGAATGAGGAAAAATTTAAGAGGGATTGGCTTTTATATGGCCACCCCTGTTAAATGAATTTCCATGTTCACATTGGCTGGGATTGTGGAGTTATGTAGGCAATGAATGTGCCCTACCTTCACCTCGGATCCAATCAGCATTTAGCTGGAGGGGTTATAGATTTGCTTACCTTCACTCCTCCAGCTAGCCAGTCACTGACAGTAGCAGAATAGTACATGATGTCACATGGGGGGGCCACCCACCAAATATATGAGTGAGTGTACAGAGGCTGACCAAGGAAGGCTTTGCAGAGGTCAGGAAGTTTGGAATCTCCATTTCCAGGAAACAATGACTCTACTTTGTAAATAACTTTAGAAAAAGAAATCTACAGTCTATCATACACAATGTATACTTAAGTACTAAAGCATTTAAATCAATGTGAGCATCCACTTCTCCTTTACTTCTTAAACGGATATTAACACTTAATGTATAGTAACATTTATACTGTAGGGTGTATTCCCCTGAGTACAATAAGTATACAATCACTGCCGAGAGGTGTTTTTTTTCAAAAGTTATTGCAGCTCAAACTTGAATTTTTAGTTGCAGTGTCTGAATGGCCTTAAATTTTATAGTGGCGTTGTTGCTACCTGATCCTTTGATGGTTTATGTTCAACTGACTAGAGCTTTCCATAAGATGGTGTAGCAACAGAGCCACTATAACATTTCAGGCCATTCAGAAATTGCACTTAAATAACTAATGTTTGAGCTGCAATAAGTTCTGAATAAAACACCTCTTGACAGAGAGAATACCTTGTTTTACTCAGGAAGATAAACCTAACTATATATTGTTTTACATATGTGTTACTATCCCTTTAATTTAATTCTCCTCTATGGACAATTGGTTTATAAAGTAAACAAGCAATACATCAGTATCTATAGTATAAATCTGCATACAAGTGCATGAATCTGATGTCATTTTAGAGTTAAACGAATAGGAAACCAATACCACATCCTTTTTCATATGATCTCTCTGCATAATCAAGATTCCATTCACATGGAAAGTACTGTAAAGTAAAAAAAAGAAAACAAAAAGAAAAGGAAAGAAAGCTGTTTATTTCTTTAGGAATCAGATAATGTGATTCATCGGAAAGGCTCTCATGTATTTCCTGATGTCTGCCTCACCTCCCAGCCATATGTGACTAATTCCTTTACACACCACAGAAGGAGAAATTCTGGAACATTCCATATGCACCATAGGATACTTAAACTAGACTTTTAATCCACTGAATGACAGAGAGGTGTCCAACACATTGCATTACAATGCATTGTATGCTTTTCTGGCACTTAAAGAGTTAACTAAAGCACTGTGGAGACCTCTCTAGCAATCAAGGGGTTAAAAACACATTTAAATCAATTAGAGCTTTGACAATTTTTATTTCTCCCCTGTGGTGCAATTGACATGCTGGGGAATTGGTGGCTATATGCCACATAGTACAATTAAAAAAATGGAGTAACCAGTTTGTAAAAAGTTGCTCAGTGAATTTATAAAGAAATGTTGCTATTTTGAGACAGATCTCCAGGTATATGCTGTCGTTAATCATTCCAGCGTTAATATCAAAGTAATAACTCTCCATTTATAAAAACACCTTAAATAATTTAGAAATCGGCCCTCACATTATCTCCAGTCGCAAGGACTTAAAAAGTACTAGGAACATATTTTATAAATCTCTCTCATAGTATTTTGAGAAGGTGTGAACTGTCTTCACTCTGTTGGCTCATGCACACAGTACATATTATATGGCTTCCAAAGATATTATAGTTAAAACTTTTTTTTTTTTTACATGAATAGTGCCATCTGATGTACAGACAGTTCACCTGGTTTTCAGGCAATTATTCTAATTAATTCTTTAGGAGAATTGACACACTCATTGTACATCTAAAAATAATGTGATAGCTCCATTACTTCAAGAAAGTTTGAACTGTTATAAAGTTTGAATAAAACAACTGCCATCAGTTGCAGGTTTACTCAGCAGAAAAAGCCTGATAACATATATACAGTAGGTTTTAAAAAAAACTAGTTTATGGCACCTTTAAACCAGCAGTGGTGAACTGTATTAAACCTATCAGTGCCAGATTATTCTATAGGGGGCGGTTCTAATATGATTCCATGGTAAAATAGGCACTGCAATCGATTTACTGGTGCCACTCATACCAGTTTGCCTACGTACTAACTACTAAACTACCTGTATTTAAAGGGATATTAATATATAATTTAAACTTTAGCTCTGAGTATTAAGTACAAGTTTTTTTAACACATTGTGCTATGTATATTTACTTACAGATTTGTAGTTTAAAAGTAACTGAAGAGGAAAGGATCCTCCGCTTCCGGCTGCCTCCCCTTAGAGCAGCAATCCAGTCCCAGGACCTGCCGGATGCGGTGAGGGACAAACTTAAGTCGGTAAGTAAAAGGAAAACCCTGCCCTTTATGAAGGAGGGCAGAATATTCCTTTGCTTCGCTCTCCACCAGGACCAGACAGAGAGGCTCAGTGATGCAGCTACAAGGGGTGGAAGGAGTATCCTTTCCACTGCAATTGCTTTTGAACTACAAATCTGTAAGTAAATATATATAGTGCAATATGTTAATAAACTTGTACTTAATGCTCGGAGCTAAAGTTTAAATTATATATTACTATCCCCTCTCTGATTGTCCCAAGGGGAAGGCAGTGGGGAAATGTATGGACTCCTTTCCTCTGTCCTTTATTTAACATTATGCACTAACAAGACAAAGAGGAAACTAAATAAAATGACTAA
The DNA here is from genome assembly GCA_037306005.1 of Rhinophrynus dorsalis. Lineage (NCBI taxonomy): Eukaryota > Metazoa > Chordata > Amphibia > Anura > Rhinophrynidae > Rhinophrynus > Rhinophrynus dorsalis. The sequence goes on from CM074724.1 coordinate 272,140,590, forward strand.
ATTGTACTTGCTCTGTGGCCAGAAAACCCTTATGGTCCCTGTGAATTTTAGCTTTCTGCTTTTGTTCAAGACAAATCATTTTCAGTCAGGCCTAGTTGTGATGTCTACGGAGGCAGACATAACAGTTGCTAGTATTTTTTTTTTTAACTGAAAACAGGCATAGTTCATGAAACTCTTTAACTCTTTAACCCTTTAAGGTGTCATATACCCCTCTGGCACTCAAAGGGTTAAATACTTTTGCACTGCTCAACAGATTATGAAGCAATTCACTGCAACCCCCCCCCCCCCCGGTGCTTAACCCTTTGAGTGCCAGAATGGTGCACAACACATACCTTCACATTGTGCTGTGTAACCCCTGGCATTCAAATGGTTAATGAGTTAAGTTTACGATGTGCTTTGAGCAGAGTGAGTGAATGAGTAGCGTTTGAGTCATTGTGGCCTGACTAATAACTGTCATGTCTGCCTTCATGAAACAATATACCGGACTGAGTGCTCTTTGACTCAAAATATAATATCTTTCAAAGGAAAATCCACTGGGGCCATTATAATTTTCTGGCTATAGTACTATAAGGGGTAGGTTTATTATTTGCAGGTGTTAGTTCTCCTTTAAGCCTCTAAGCACCAGAGTGATTTCCAACACATTGCAATGCAATGTATTGGAGACCTCTCTGGCATTCAAAGGGTTAACTACTGTGGAGTGTGTGTGTGTGCGCTCTGGCATGAACCACATCAATCATACGCCATAGTGCATACCTGGAAATGCAAGCTCATGATTTATAGGTCTATGTTCAAGCACAGAAAATGTGCTGAGCCAGCCGATCCCTACAGTTCCCCATTCAAGCACCAGATGCATTGCAGATTGGACCTTGGATCACTAACAGCTTTCAGTTGACCATAGGAATTGTATGTGTATGCTGCAATAGACTGCACAGTTGGAAAATTTGCCAATATGAACAGCTTGATTGGGAACAATGAGGTTGATGTACTAAGAAGGACGGGATCAATTCTGAAGCACACAAACTGCTCCAAGAAGGACAACTGAAAGAATTTAACTGCTTGAATGCTAGAGAGGTCTTCAATGCATGCCAAAGCAGTGGTTGGAGGTCTCTATAGCAGTCGAGGGGTAAAGTTTCTTTTTCACCTAAAAACTTTGTGGAGTTTGAAAGAGCTTTCAAAATCACCAGTAGGTTGTATTAGTCATTTTAACTTAAAGGGATAGTAATACTTCGTTTTAACTTTATTTTATTTTGTAGGCATTAAAAAAACATGAAGAATGATTTAAGTCTTATCGCTCAAACCTTTATGGTTTATGAGATATTCACAAGCAAAGTTTCCCCCTCCCGCCCCTTTTACCTAGTGTAAGCCATCTCTTCTCAGATGTGGAATGCAGTCCATAGACTGGACAGATAACAGAATCGGACACTCTTATTCCTATGAAAACAATGAAATCCCTGTCCCCCTTGACAAGCTTTTCAGATTTTTCCCTTATCTTAATTGAAGATTGTCCCTCTCTGCAGTCTACCTGGGCAGCTCCCTTCTGCCCTGGCTGAGAAGTGTTACATCAGTAAAAGGGTCTGGAGGGGGACACTTTGCTTGTGAATATCTCTTAAACCATAAAGGTTTGAGAGATAAGACTTGTATCATTCTTCATGTTTTTTTAATGCCTACAAAATAAAATAAAGTTAAAACGAAGTATTACTATCCCTTTAAGTAAATTTGTTTTTGAGTTATTTATATGCTAATTAAGGCATGTAGCACAGACCTACATTGCAGATTACTTACTGATGCTTAACACTTTCATTGCAAGGCAAGGTGGACCCTGTATTTCTGAGCAGTGCCACTGAGTGGGGAAATTACTGCATAATCAGTACATTTCATCTATACAACTCAAAACTAGTTTTCTAAATTAAAATTGGCAAATACGATGGAGGTGATTTTGAAAGATCCTTCAAAGTTACCACTGTTGATTTTAGGTGATAAGGTCCATTATAAGCACTGTTTAAAATACTTGTTCCCTATAGTGTAACATTGCTCCAACTCTTTTTAGTGCCTCTGCCTTGGTTAGTACTATTCATTGGCAATAAGCAAGCATAACATTCAGACTTCTGTGATAATGTAGCTTATTTGAGCATACCCCAAAGAATGTTTGAGGATAGAATTCCACAGCCCTGATCTAATACAGCCACATGTGTTTTTGCATTTCTTAGCATTAATGCAAAGAGAACACTTGAAGTGGGCTTTGTTTATTTTTTAATGTCTCTCCCAATCAGAATGATTGAATACCGCTGCTTTGCTGTAAACTATTAAAAACTCTGTCTGCTTTTTCTTGTCCAAAGATTTGTAATTTCTGCATTTGAGATCTCTCAAAGCTGACATGTTAGAAATGCTTCAATGGAGCAGACCGAGAGGAAAAAAATGTAAACAATTATTTATCAAAAAAGAAGCAATGGAATAAATTGAAAACAATATTTAATGTTATGATTCATTTTCCATCTGTTTTGCAAAACAACACATTTTAAAGGAGTAGCAAATTTTTTTAGGACAGTTAATGAAAAAATATATGTAATAGGTTCTGAATGCTGGGATAATTTACATTTGAAAGTTATTACAATGTAAACATATTTTATATGCCAGATGATGGCACTTTATGGAGATTAGCATAAATATTTGTAGATTGCCTCCTGGAATAGGGAACTCTGCTACATATGACCCCTCAATATATATGCATAAAATTACAAAAACAATCCGGCACTACCCATATAAAGAAACCTCCAAATCTCCAAAAAATATATCACTACACAATATCTGTAGAAGTAACTTTAACACTTTATTATACATACAATCTGTCATGGGTCCATGACAAAAAACAATTTGAAATAAAATATAATTAAAAAATAAAAATTATTATTTGTGCAAGAGTTTGAGTCATTAACTATGTCCCTCCATAGAAAGTTATAGCAACAGCACCACCTGTTGGCCTCAACTGAAACATTCTGAGCTGCATTAACTTGTGAATGAAAAATATTCCAGAGTTAGGCATAACCATGTTTTAATAAGAGGGAAATACATTTAATACGTATATTTTTTCATAAAAATGGTAACTGCTAGATATTTATCTAACACATTGCTTTGTTTGATTTAAGATGGTGTCTTTATTCTCTTGAACAAAGACACAAGGGCTAATTCATACAGTCCATCAGGATTATATGGACATAGTAAGTTAAGTGGATGGTTAGTACTAAGAGGTGTTAGTTTTCCTTTAAGAGATGTGGCTGTCATGTCACACAGCTGTGAATGTAAGAGGACAAAGCCAAAAGCTGTCACTGCATTCAGAGGCAGAAGCCTTGAAATGGCAGCTGAAAACTGAAAGTTCATTTTCATGAAATTTTGAGATATCCATTTCATGTTATAAACTGTTTGTTATAAGCTACAATATATTCCAATATCAAATACAATTAACAGAAAACAGAATTAAAGGGCAGCTAATGTGAATTATATATTTTTAAGGTCAGCCTTTTTCTAGTTGTTTTAAAAGGTGTTTTAACCCCTTAAATACCAGATAGGTCTTCAACACTTTAATTCACACTTAAATTGATGGAAATTTGGGGAATTCATAGTTGCTCTGAATATTGCAGTACATTTTCTCTAGACAGAGCAGCACCTCCTTTCCTTAGTTTTTCAGTCTCACGTCCTTAAAGGAGCAGTGAACTTTTTTTTATAAAACCTTTATGTTATAGATATTTTCCTGCTGAGTAAAACAAGAGTACTCCTACTGGTGTCAGTTGTTTTATTCATATGTTATAATAGTTCAAATGATCAGGAAGTGATTTTACAGCACATTTAGGCCTCAATTCAATTGGCCCCATAACAAAAAAATACCCAATGGCTTTTTTCAAGCACGATAAACGGTTAAATTACCTGTACAATGAAAAAATACTGGCTAAACGCATATTTTTAACCTGCCGATGTAGGAATTGAAGGGGAAAAAATCCAAAGAAAATGTAAGTGGCCAGTGGATGTATACATCTGAAGTACTGAAAAAATGAGTGTAATGTTAGTAGAATTAACCCTATGAGTGCCAGTGGAGTATGCAATGCATTGCATGCTGCACTGGCACTCAATTGGTTAATTAGATTAAGTTAGCAAAATCACGTGAAAACAAACACTTACCCTGTAATCCTGATGTCAGTGGGGACTTCAGCATTCTGGTCAGCTACTGTCCATCTTCTGTCATCTTCTATCTTCCGTCTTCTTCTTTCTCTTCATCTCCTTTTTTCTTATCTTCTGTTTTCTCATCTTCTGACCTTTGTTTTGTACCAATGATGTACCTGAAAAGAATAATAAAAGACAACATTAAATATGCTTAAAAAATATATGATTTTCAAGATATGTAGTCATTAACCCTTTGAGTGCTGGAGGGCTACACGACACATTCAGAAAAAAATATTTTGTTAGTCCAAAAATATATTTTATAGAGGCATTGCACGTGTTAAAAAAAGGCTGCCGGCTCAGCTGCTGTTGCCAGTGGTGGAAGCAGGAAGGCAAGCTAAAAATCTCCTACCCTTGTTACCTCTTGAACCTTTCTGTGGGAAAATTGAACAGAGACTGGCTTTTATATGGCCAATCTCTGTCTAAAATGTTTCCCAACCTTCCACTGGCTGGGATGTGTACTTATGTACCTCCCAGCCAATCAGCTTTTAATGTGGGATAACGAAACCTGATAGAAAAGAAAGCACACATCCCAGCCAATGGAAGGCTTGGAACCATTTTGAACAGAGACTGGCCATATAAAAGCCAGTCTCTGTTCAATTTTCCCACAGGTAGGCTCAGGCAACAGCCCGAGAGGCAACGGGGGTGGGGGGATTTTCAGCCTGCCTTCCTGATGCCACTTCCGGCAACAACAACCGAGCTGGCAGTCTATTCACTTGCAATTCCTCATAAAAATATATTTTTCCACTAACAAAATATTTTTCTGCTTGAACTTTTAATGTGCATCTTTCAGCAGTGGGAGAACCATTATGTTGCTCAACAGGAAATGGCCTACAATATATATTATTTAATAAAACAAAGTTTACTGCTCCTTTCAGCTTACAATTCTTCTCTTTTCCTGAGTTTCTCATCCTTAGAGATAATAATATGTGCTTCAGAGACAGGTGAAGAATCATATTGGCTGCTCTGACTTCATACTCACCTGCACACTCAATAGGAATGAGAAGGTCTGAATTTACATCCAAGGCTCCCCTAGGCAAGGCATTCAAAGCACACTTATCTCCGCCTATGGCCACACACCCACTTCTCACATGACTCAGGCCCCAATCCCATCCACTGATTTCTGGTACAGAAAAATACCCTTGGCCTATAAGAAGCAAGAAAGGAAAAAAAAGCTTTAAAGGGGAACTACCACCCTGCAATAAGTGGCTCCGAAAGGGACTGACAGCGCAGGCGCACGGACGTCACTGTGATGAGATGTCCGTGCTTCCTGCTCCTGTGAGCCTCGGAAATACGGCAAAATGTTTGGAACCAGGTAATATTTCTGGCGACTAGTGTTACTAAGCAGCTAGTCGCCAGATGAAGACTGCATTCATGCAAACTTATTGCGGGGTGGTAGTTCCCCTTTAAACTCTTGGATGCTAGAGAGATGTCCAGCGCATTGCTCTTCAATGCACTGGAGATTTATCTAGCATCCAATCAGTTAAATAATAACCTGTAAATTGGTATAAAACTGGTGCAAGGACATAGCAATAGCTCTGGCCATGCCAACAATTCAGATTGTGGGTGTGGCCAGCACAGCTTTGGTTCCTCTCAAAATTTGGAGCACTAGGCAGTTGCCTACTCTGCATATTGGAAAATCTGGCCCTGGGAATGAGGCTGACTTATGAGTTTGCTCAAGTGCATTTAGGGCTGAATGTTTATAATATTGCTGCACCACTAGGTCAAAGTAGCAGCATTTGACTAATAAATTACTGAGCTGTAACACATGTTTTTCAAATATTTTGTCATGGAACTTTAACCTCTTTACTGAGTGTCAGATGCAATACATTGCTCTGCACTCAAGGTGTTAAGAAGAATTCCACTTAAATGTTGAAACTCATCAGCTATTGTGGCTGATGGGGGATGATGGGAGTTCATAGCCCATAGCAGCTATGGTGCTTCAGGTTGCCCACCCCTGCTTTATATGAACAGCTGTTGGTGTACATTTTTTGTCTTTCTAACAGTGTGCATTTACAAGTAGTTTCTTTAAATTTGAATAATTTACCTCCTGGCCATAGCTGCATATGTTTAGAGGTGTAATTAGATTTGTTTGTAATTTGTGAAAAGAAGTGTGCATTCCTTAAAGAAATCTCACAAGAAAGGAAAGGGCAGTAGCAAAAATAGAATGTATTCCATATGGTGTGATGCATGGAAAAACAGTACTCAAATACTTACTTTATTGCAGTTTACTTTCCTGACATATGTCATTCATATTTCTGCCTTACATGCAACAATAATGGTTTTGCCTGATACTCAACATCATCATCCTGCCTGTCAAATGACAAGCATTTCCTTGCCTGACATAGGACAATTACTTATATTCTTGCAAATTAAATTATACACAATCTGAAGCTCGTGCACTAATGACTAGAGTAATTATGTACAGCTCCATAGGGGGTCAATAAAAAATCCCTAATTTTTCCATTGATTTGAATTCAAAGGACATTTTCAATTCATTGATGAACCCTATTGATTTTTACTACTCCCCTATGGTGCACTTGATTTGCTCCAGAATTGATCCAGTACATCATTCTCTTTCTGCTGCAATTGATTGATTAAGGTGGACCTGTCACCTGTACCTGCACAGTTAAATGTCTGTTCAAACTACCTATAACTTGTGTTCTTTAATCAGTTTAATAGTTTTAGGGCATTTTGATTTAGTAGTTGAGGAATCTAAGCCCAGCAATGCTTTGTTCTTTGACATGTATGATAAAGCCATCATAATTAATTACTTACATGTCCAGAAATGTAACTCTCTCTTCCTTCTTAGGCTACTAAACCTATCAATTTTTGCTACTGGGATGGAATAAATTAATGAAAAGGAATTAGGAATTATCAGTGCAGTTCTTTCAAGGTGGAGGCTTCTACTGAGGTAAGGATTTGGAAAGGTGAAAGGCCCACTTTATCACTACTTAGCTCTGTTCAATGCCAACAATGTAGTTACTCTCCATCTCTTGAGTTCTCTGGCAAAGACAAGCTTGTTGTTGTGGGTACAGAGTTGATGTGATTTTCTGATGCCCATGTGAGTCATCCAAGTTATTGGTCAATGTGAAGATCATCACCTGAATTATATGCTTAATGCTGGGAAGTTGCATTCATGTAAGGAAGTATTTGCTTGTTTAAACAGCCTAACAAGGCTCAGTTTTCTTAATATTAATGTAGTAAAGTAACCCATGTAAATTAAGCTGACAAGACCTTTCTGTTAACTGGCAAAATACACATATTTTAGGGCTGCACTGAGGTCAAAGCATCCCTTCAGTAAATATTTTTCTACAATTCAAAGAAATGTAAGTATTTTTTCCTTTTAATTTTTATTAACATATTACAGAGCAGATGATTTTTATGGTTCACCTGACTGACAGAACTTTCATACTGCAAAATGGACCCGTAATACATTGCATTGAGTTGCCGCAGTGCTGTCCTTTATCCTCTTTGAGCCTACAGGAATAGGCCGGTAATATTACTTTGACCAGGCTTATCATCTCTATTTGCATTAATGGTGATAAAACTGGTAACTTAGCAACTGAAAAGAAAATGCCAGTGAGTGGTGCTACATCAACAGTAGTAATTATAACCCTTTAAGTGTTGAACAATGAGTTGCTCACACATCTGAAATACAAAGGGTTAAATCACTCAATAATGCAGAAACTCAAAGTTACATTATTGTTTTGGATGATTCAGTTCCTTAACCCTTTGAGAGCTAGAGGGGTACACAATGTGTACCCCCTGGCACTCCAATGATGAAAGTACCATTTGAGGTTATATATGCACAAAATAAAAATGAAGTGTAATACTGGACCATAGGAAAACAAATAAACATTGCTATTCATTTCACCAGGGTTGTAACTAGGGATGGGCGAAACTTTTCGCCTCAAACTGAAATCGGCGAAAAATGGCACTTTCCACTTGGTGAAAAATTTCCATCGAAGAGTGCAGATTTTCCGCTTTTTTTGCCCATTGAAATCAATGGGAACATAGAAGTTACCCACAACATATTACAAATAATATTTTATTTCCCAAAGGCATTGTATAAAAGGGGCATGAGGGTGCCTGTGTTGGTGGGGTGTGGGGAATTAATCAGTTCAACAGGGAATGTTTTTGGGGGGTTGTTTACTGGAATTGGGGAGCACTTAATAAAAAAGAAATCCTAAATAAAATAAAATAAAATGCAAACCATAATACATGGTATAAAGGGGTCTGAGAAGGGTGTCTGTGTTGGTGAATGAATGAATCATTTTAACAGGGAATTTGTTTTGGGGGCTTTCTTGACTGCTATTGGGGGGACAGTTAATAAAAAAATAAATCAATAAAATAAGACATTTGTATATAAAGTGACAGAGACAGGTACCCCCTGACATAAGCAACCACTGGGGTGGACTAATACTTGACTTGATAGAGTATTTTGTAGGGGATGATTTGTTTGATTTGTTGTTAGAGGCCTTTTTAGGACTTAGACTTATTAGAGGCCCAAACCCTGAAGAAACATTGTTTTGTAGGACTTAAGCTTGTGTGGCACAAGCCCTAAGGAAACATTGATTTGTAGGACTTAAGCTAGTTTGGCACAAGCCCTAAGGAAACATTAATTTGTGGGACTTAAGCTAGTTTGGCAAAAGCCCTAAGGAAACATTGATTTGTGGGACTTAAGCTAGTTTGGCACAAGCCCTAAGGAAACATTGATTTGTAGAACTTAGGCTTGTTAGAAACAAACCCCCCAAAAATTGTTTATTTTTTATAGGACTATTTTTTTTTTTCCCAAAACACAAGCCCTGAGAAAAAAATGAAAAATGCCCTAATGGCCTAATGACAGCGCATCATGTTGGCCAGTGGCCACTGTCAAATATCCTCCTGAGTTGCAACTGTGTTCGTACTACTGCTGCAGAGTTGTTTAAGTAGCAGGATGATTAGGCAGCTGAAAGGGAATGGGATCAACAATAGCAGTAACATGGAAGATGGATGATGAAGGTTCCACTTGCCACTGGCTCCAATGATGAGCATGAGACAGTAGCAGAATAATAAGTAGCCCCCAGTATATGCGGAGAAAAGAACACGTTGACCATTAAATCTTCTCCACCTGCCCCTCCTCCAAAATCATCATGGGTGTGTTGTTATTAGAATATATATTTTGCCCTTGAGAACAGGAACTGTGGCTTCCATCAGCAACTGTAATGTGCACAGTGTGGTAAATAACATCTGGGGGCACACCTGTATCCAAACACCATGACACCCAAAACCAAGTACTGCCGCTGTCACTGTACCCCTTGTCCAGACCCCGCTAAGGACACATACCAACTTGCAGACAGTTTAATAGTAATGATGAACCCTCCCTGCTAGAATCCTAGTACATTATGCAGTATGGAATCTCCTCAGATGCCACCTGAAGACCTAGTATCTATTCTCCTCCACAACACTGGCATGTGTGGTCAGTGCACCACACAGTGTGCAATGGGTAGAGATGAACTGCCATATCCTAACATTAACAGAGTGGCTATCATTTGGCGGGGGATGTAATGATGAATGAGGTGGATTGGCAGGAGATATATTGTTACCCTAGAGGAAGAAGGTGATGTTGATGGTGAGCTAGTTGTTTTGCTCGACATGGAACTTCCAGTGTCTGTCTGGGTTTCTTTATTCTTCCTCTTCTTTGATCTCCACCTTTCTGGAGAGTCAGGGGGTACAGTAACAGTGGTGCTAGATTTCTGTAATGGGTGTTTGGCTTTAACATGTTTGGAGTAAATGTCATGGTGTCTGTGTTTCATGTGTGTTATCAGGGCGGTTGTGCCAAGGTGTGTTCCCTCCTTTCCCCTTCTCACTAACTTGTCACACATTTTACACTGTACCATTGTTGATGATGACTGCACTGTGCCTGCCAGAAGAGAATAGTAGTCCCACACCCATGACTTCTGGGAAGATGGATAGGGAACAGGTGGAGAAGAATGGCCTCTTTCTTCTTGTTCTCCATTCCCCTTCACTTTCTGTGGCAGCGGATAATGTTGCTGCTGTTGCTGCTACTACCTCAGATTTAGCACTGCAACTAGGATCAGGAGGAGTATTGCTACTGCTGGCAAGTGGAACCTGTCCTAGTCCCGCATTACTTGTTGACCCCATTCCCACTGTGTTCACAGTGGTCTGTGGTGCACTAGCCTGCTCCTCAGGACCCTGCTGCCTTTTCATCTCAGCAGCAGCAGAAGTTAGAACAGTTGCAATTTCCGCTAATTTCAAAAGCTGACTGCTAGTGGTGGTGGTGATGCCCATCCTCATCCCTGTCTCCCATTCACTTTCTGATAAAAAGGAAATCAATTTCTCTTACACCCCAGCTTCTCCAACACCACCACCACTAGTCCCTACATGCTGCTGCTGTATTCCAGACATCTCACTGCTGCTTGGAGGAGGTGACAAGCAATGTGACAGAGGGTCCCCTGCTGTCACACAATGCATAATTCCCCCCTCCCGAGTACTGCAAGAAACACTAGCAGCAGGCAAAATATTGGTGGCAGCAGGTTCAGCCCTGGCAGCAGATTTAGCACTGGCAGAAGGTTCAGCACTGGCAGCAGGTTCAACACTAGTGGCAGCACATCAGAAAGCAGGTACAGCACTAGTGGCTGCAGGTAGAGCAATGGAGGCACTGGCAGCACATCCTGCAGCATGCACAGGCAGCTGACCTGTCCTGTTCTCACTAGTACTACCCTATTCTCCCTCACTTCCTATTCCTTTTTCTCCCTTCCTTCCCATTCCCTTTTCTCCCTCCCATCCCATTAGATTCCTCAAGATCCCTTGGGGTTATTTAGGGGGACTGGACATCATTGGTACAGTAGTGGTCCCTTCCTCATCAGACACACATAATGGTCCTTCCAGCTCCTCCGCTGACTATTTTTTTACCCTGTTCATAGTGATAGGAGTCACTATGAGTCTCTCCTGCCTCACTTTTTGCTAAATATCACAAGAGTACAGCACATCACGTCTATCTCGCTCTGTAGCTGCTTCTATTGTGTCTGCCTTCAGTGAAAATGTTACGTTTTTATAGCAGAAGTGCAAAAACAACTTAAATCAATGGGCGGAAACTTTTTAGCCAATGAAAAAATGGCAAAAATTTTTGGCCAATGGGCGAGAAATGCGAACATTTTAACAGCTAGTTTTAAAGCGGATTTTCCCATGAAAAACAGATAACAACGTGGTTTTCACGAATTTCCTGCGGGAACACGGCGACAACTTTCGCCACCCCTAGCTGTAACTCCTTCAATGCAAGCGAGTAGAGTAGAAATGGGTGAAAGTTTTCAACTTCCTTCCTAACAGGGAATTTCCCATGAGAAGTGATGTTTTCCTGCTTTTTGCTCCTAACTCATTGCATAGAAATCAATGGGAAGACCCCATTATATGGAAGTTTTCTCTTCTTTCTCTATAAGCATATAAAAGAGTGTCAGGGTCTCAGCAAGCCATTCTGTGTTTATAAGAGGAGAAATAAGCACATTTTTGACCTAGAGGATATAGTAAAGTGGAGTTGAAGCTTAGTTTAAGGAATCTTTTAGGTAGGACATTTGTTCTCTGTATTTTGGGTGTCTGGGGGCACTCTGGGGGAGAGGAAGGGAGAAAGGTGTTTGACCCCAAATACCCTAAAATTTGGTGTTATTGACTGGTAAGACACAAACAACCACAATCAAAGCTCCTTTCTGATCTGGATGTTATTATCTCTATGCTGGTTAATTTGATTTGTAACACACAGACAGCAGTGGTCCATGTTCCTTACTGATCTTGCTGTTATTATCTCTGTGTTTGGTATGTCTGGGGGTGTGAAAAGGGAGCAAAGGACATTGAACCCAAATACCCCACCATTAGGTCTGACTGATTTGATTTGAATTAAACAGCCAGCTGCAAACAAATTTTTTTCTGATGTTGCAGCAATTATCTATGTGTTATATTTGTCTGGGGTTGTGAGAAGAGAGCAAAGGAGGTTGACCCCAAATACCCCAACATTCTGTCTGGCTGATTTGATTTGAAAGACACCGGTAGCTGTGGTCCAAGATCCTTGCTGAACTTACAGTTATTATATCTGTGTCAGACGTGTCTGAAGGTGTGAGAAGGGAGCAAAGGAGGTTGACCCCAAATTCCCCAACATTCTGTCTAACTGATTTGATTTGAAAGACACAGGCAGCTGCAGTCCAAGTTATTTTCTGATGTTGCAGTAATTATCTCTGTGTTATATATGTCTGGGGATGTGAGAAGGGAGCAAAGGAGGTTGTCCCCAAATACTCCAACATTCTGTCTGACTGATTTGATTTGAAAGACACAGGCAGTTGTCTTCCAGGATCCTTACTGATCTTACAGTTATTATATATGTGTTAGATGTATATGGGGCTATGAGAAGGGAGCAAAGGAGGTTGACCCCATATACCCCAACATTCTGTCTGACTGATTTGATTTGAAAGACACAGGCAGCTGTGGTCCAAATTCTTTGCTGATCTTTCTGTTATATCTCAGTGCTGGGGAAGTCTGGGGAAGTCTGAGGAAAGAAGTAGTTGATATTTTTTAGTGTTTTTTGGACAGTGTTAACATGGGCTGTATAACACAGTTAAAAAACACATTAAAAATGTTAGGTGAAAGCTGACTGGGACCCTCAAGTGAGCCTTATGACTGAGGCAGACTTCATAGATAGCAGACAAGATTATTTTGTTGAGGGCCAAGGCAAGACATCACACTCCATCAGTTCTGTTATGTACTTTACAGTAAAAACACACAAAGTCAGGGTCAGGGGGAGAATGAAAGGAGGAGAAATGCAGGAATGTGGGAGTAACTTGGTAGTTCAAAAACTGACTGCAGCCATGGTTGCTGCAGCCTGTGTAATAAATGATGATATTCCCTCTCCTCACGGGGAGGATGCAGTTTGTTAAGGTCCCATCAAAAGTTTCACCATCAGCGCCCGCCCTATAAAAAACATATAAGAAGATAGAACACTGAAGACAACGAGTCACACTCTAGTGTTGATGATGGCATAATCATGGAGGAAAGTATAGCAGCTGAAGTAACTGATGCATTTGACAGTGAGACAAACAAGCACCAAATCAACTGTCTTCAAAGTAGTAGTGCACTTTGTGAAAGTAAAAATAAAAAGAAATTGTTTGACAACTCTTAAAGCTTAGAGGAATATAAGGGTGTGACTGGTGATGCTGAGGATGAACTAAAGCTGACTGATGATGATGATGATGATAATTAAGATGTAGAATATATCCCTCCAGGATCCTCCTATTCTCCGGATACAGATGAAGTTGAGTGAGAGAGATGATGACATAGCCAGAAAAGAAGAAAGGAAAATGCTCAGTCTTCTACCACTGAAAAGGAGCACTGTGCCTATCTATAAACTGTTTGAGAAAACCGTTGGAAACTTTGACCCTGTACAAGTAAATTTGCTTAAAAATACAGTCACCACTTCCAAGTGTAAGCCCCAACTCAGCCACACACACACTGTTGAGTAACCAGCAGAAACAACAACAACACAGGCTGTTGCTGGAAATACTGTATCTTTAACACCTAGTGGAAGTAGCAGTAGAATTGCATCAACATCTAGCCTAAGTAGTAGTAGTAGTAGTAGTAGCAGCAGCCCCTCAGGAACCTCTCAGTCCATGAAGTCCACAGTATGGAGATACTTCACTTAGGATCCAAAAAGCTAAGCATGTGGCTATTATGTTGCTTGTGATAGGGGGAAAGCAGGTTCACACTTAGGCACCTCCTCTCTGAAATCCCACCTGAAGTACAACCGCAGGACTGACTGGGAGGCACACTATCAACAGGCCAGAGGTCACCACAACTAGCAGCAGCAGCATCAGAAGCACCCCAAAATGTTCCCAGGGCTCTGGGACAGATACAAGAAGTAGTGATGTTATTGTTGTGTCAGAGAGTGTGCCACCACCAGCAGTTAGTTCCTTCCAAATAACACTTATGGCTCCTGCTTGTAGAAGAGTATGATGAATCTGGGTTTGCTGTAGGAGATGACAAGAGTCATAGAGTGCCTACACATACCACCACCACTCCCACCACCTTTACAAGTGATGGTGTTAAAGCAATAAAGTTACACAGTCATTCTATAATGTACTGCCATCCCACACTTACTAAGTTCTTAGAAAGTAGTCAAAACCTGCACAGACATTATGCAAAAGTACACCTATGGAACAGTAAATTTGCAAAAATGTTGGAGGTTGACATGCTGCCTTTTTCTTTTGTTGAAAACAGAGGCTTTAAAGAACTGATGTCATATGTGGCACCCTGCTGGAATATCCCAAGCTGCAATTATTTTTCAAGGATGGTTGTGTAAATGTTACATAAGAAGGAAGTTAGCATTGTGGGCAAAGGAGAAAGACACTCAGCCTGCTAACAACCTTTTCAAAGCATATGTTGTTGTAGGACTCACAACTTTGACTTTCGGTTATTTATTTCTCCATAGCAGGGCTCAGAAGAAGTAATATTATGGTGGGAAATGTTGTAGGAAACATATGTGAAAAAGTTATTGGCAGTGACAAAAAAGAGAAAATTGTTGCAGTGGCAAAAAGGAGAAAACTTTCACAAAAAAAAGGAAAACTTGTTTTTTCACGAAAAGCCACTAGGGAAATTTTCGACCACCCCTACTAGAGAGGCAATATGTTAGCGGCATCTAACAATGGAGGGGTTAAAAAGCCCCATTTAAATCAATGGCCATTTTGAGAATTTTTATTTGTCCCATTTGGTGCTGTTGGTTTCCTACAGAATTGCTGCTCTTTACTTTACAGCCATTTGTTTGAATTAAATAAAAGGATCATTATTAAATCAGATCTTTTCCCCTGCTATATAGTACAAAACGACATTATTACACAAATAGCAATCCCGTTCTCAGTCAATCACACCTTTTCTATTAGCTGTGAATGCCTGTTAAAAATATAAATTTAAACCAAAAACTGGCTTACAGATTAAGGTATGTTCACCACATGCAACATGTGAGAAAAGTAATTTCTCAAAGGAGAGTTAGGAATGGAAACTAGGTTCTCGGAACAGCCTTGAATGGAGTGCTACAGCCTCATTATAAAGAATGTGAATTCTGTAAGCATCTAATTTAATGTAAAGCAGAGTCTGTGGGGCATTGCAAAGCTCTGCAGAGTCAAATGCCATTACCAATTGAAAATATAAAACAGCAGTTCACATTTGGAAGGGAAATAAAAATTCAAACCCATTAAAAGCACACAATCATTAAGCAAAGAACTGCATCTTGAACCTCCATTGCCAAATGTGTTAGCTAACGTAGAGTCTTGAATCTTTCTGTTGATACTGATAAAAGGAGTTGCAGATGAACAATACCCCAGGAATAAGTGACCCTTAACCCTTTGAGTGCCATAGAGGTATCCAAAGCGTTGCTTAGCAATGGATTAGATACCCCTCTGGCACTCAAAGGGTAAATCTGATTAACCCTGTGGTGCTTAACGTGTTAACAGAATAATTTACCTGGTTCATAGAGCAGTCAGTGAATATAATAAATTTGTGTAACAGAAGGACTTACCCAGTAGGAATCCATCATATACAACTCAGGTATAGCTACAGAATTGTGCAACAGAAGGACTTACCTAGGTAAGCGTCCATCATACAGCTGTCAGGAATATCTATATCAGTACAGTGTGTAACGGAATGACATGCCTTGTTTGAAATCCTTTATACAGCAGTCAGGTTTATTGATATAATTATTTTAATAACAGAAAGACTTACCTAGTAGGAACCCACCATCCAACAGCCAGGTATATCTATATAATACTGTGTGCAACAGAAGAACGTACCTAGGTAGGTGTCCTTGACATAGCAGTCAAATATATCAATATAATTACTGTGTGTAACAGAAAGACTTACCTAGGTAGGAGTCCTTTGTACAGCAGTCATTTAAATCTTTCTGTAATTTTAGAAATAATCTATGTAGGGGTCTTTCATAGAATGTATATATAGAATATATATATATATGTTTTTGAACTAACTGCATCTCTGTTGAATTCTGTTTTTTGACAAAAAAAGGCTTCAATGGTCCTGAGTAGTTCACAAGGGTCATGTCTTTATCAGTTTCTAGACTGATATATCCAGCAGTACAACAGAGCTAACCCTTTGGGTAGTGCAGTGCATTGCTTTACATAATTTTTATGTATGTCCTATGGTGCATTTGGTTTTCTCCAGAATTATTACAATTCTTCTTAGTATATCAGCCTCAGTGGAAAAGTGAAGGTTGCTGATGGCTAATTATGTTCTTATTTTCCTACTCAAGGTCACCCGAAGAACATCTTCAAGGACATTTGAAGCAGTTTCTAAGGCAGAAACATTACAGCTAAACCTGCAGCTACTAACCTTTTTTATCTATGTTAGAGATGCAGAGTGTTCTGTATTCTTCTAAGCGCCAATGAATTTAAGAAGTGGTTGAAAGAAATAACTTCATGATAAACTCTTATGACCTCAAGCCACTTAAGTGGCAAATTCCAGTGGATGTTCTTAGTTCATATTCATAAATGGCTCTGCATTCTATTTTCATCTATATGAGTTTGACAAGAACCTGTTATTTTATTTCTCTCAAAGTATTAATTTCAGAAGTCGCCTTGGGGAATCTAATAAATGACTATATTTGCCGGAAGAACAAAGGGACAGATTGATTGACTTATAGCTTTACTGATTAGCTTTTCGTGTTCTGTGTCCCTAGGGTGAAAAGTCCAATGTGCTTTCATTTTAACCTGATCTTTGCATTAACCTACTATTGATTGGTGAGCTGGACTTGTGCTGTGAAGAGACTTTAAATGGTTGGTGTAGTTCCACAAGAGTGGGGCTAATCAGAACCATAGTGGAAACTGTGATTTAGTGCCAGTGGGTTGACTGAATTGAAAAGAAAGCAGTTTTGTATTAATTGCAGGAAACCTGGAAATATGGTAGACAGACTGAGACCAGCTATCTTGCTGCTTGATTGCTGACATAAACATACCCTAGTGCTGATGTTCCTAAGAGTGAAATGAAACAATTGCAGTCTAATATATTATGAAATTTGGTAGTTTATATGCTCAGATATGTTTTTCAGTAAGAAGTGGAAAAAAGGATCATATGAACTAAGCTGCGTTACTCCAAGAGCACCTTATTTAAATCAATGAATAGATGCATATAATCAAATGGACACGTGCATGTATCCATATTGATTGATTTGTAAAATATTCAGTCATTTTAAGGGCCAGTTTGTACATACAGTAGTTATTATTGCAATATATAAATATTATTAAAATAAACATCATTATTAGTCAATCTGAAAAGCAGATAGAATACATTTTACTACATTCAAATATTTTTAATATTGCATATAGATCTCCATATGACATATACTTACTTATCTTACATAGAAATGGAAGAAATTATGGTAAGCTACAGTATGTACTAAGAGAAATGGAGTAAGTCTGGAGCAAACCACCTGCACTGTAGGGGATAAATGAATCTTGATTTAAGTTGTGCTTTTAACCCCATATATCCTGAAGAGGTCTCAAACTCCTTACCAGTGGGATGAAACAAATGAATGAGAAGGAATTAACATGCCAGTCCTTTCAAGATTGAAGACTTCCACCGAGGGAAATATTTGGAAAGGTGACAGGTCCTCTTTAACACTACTTAGCTATTTCCAGAGCCAACTATGTGGTTACCCTCCATCCCTAGAGTTCCCTAGTAAAGGAAAGCTTGTTGTTGAGAGTATAAAGTTGATGTATGATTGTCTGATGCCCATGTGAGTCATCCATAAGCTACCGGACACTGTGCAGATCATCATGCTGAATGCTGGGAAATGAAAGTATTTGCTTGTTTAACCCTTTGAGTGCTAGAGGGGTCCATAATGCATTGCAGAGCAATGCGTTGTGTACCCTTCTGGCACTCAAAGGGTTAACATCCCAGGTACCCCTAGGCAAGGCCTGGGCATCCTTGACCCCTTCCATGGCCACACCTCCAAGCCTCACATTACCCCACCATCAGTCCCATCCACTATATCTTGGCACAGAAAATACCCTTGGCTTTAACCCCTTGGTTGCTAGAATGATCTCAAACACATTGTTCAGCAATGTGTTGGAGATCTCACTAGTATTCAGCGGGTTAAATAATAGCCTGTAAAGGGGTACATAAACTACTGCAGGGACAGTGAGATTATGAATGTGGGTGTGGCAAGCACAACTGAGGTGCCCCTTAAAATTTGGAGCTCTAGGCAATTGCCGGCTCTGCCTACTGGGAAATCCAGCCCTTTACATCAGCCTCAATAAGTGATCCATATCAGACGAGGGATAGAGAAGTGCTGAGAACTACATTTAGGACAGTATTCAGGAAACTAAGGATGAAAAATGCCATACCTCCCAATTTTTGAAATGGTCAAAGAGGGGCACTTTTGTTTTAAGTAGTGTTGCTGGGGTGTGTGGTGGGTAGGTCATTATTGAGAATGATTAAGTGATTTAATTATCTGTTGACTCTGCTTTGTGTAAATAAATTAAAGATTTTGAACAAGACCAACGTATTTCATTTACATAGACTAACTATTGGGTTTTATTGCTATGGAGCAATGTGATACAATTATATACATGCCAGACAGTCTGATCTACTAAGCTCCAGGGTGGGAAAGAGGGACAGAGTCATCTGGGTCTCAAAGAGGGACTGTCCCTCCTAAAGAGGGACACTTGGGAGGCATGCAATGCTGGAGCAAAGTATTGCATTGGAAACTTCTCTAGTATTCAAGATGTTAAAAGACCATTTAAATCAATGGATGTTATGCTCTGGAATTGCTAATCTTTTCCTTCTTGCAGTAGACTTTGATCCTTCCTAATACACACTCTGATCAAATTATCTATGTGTTTTATTACAGATGACTAAAATTCTACTGACCTGAATTAATGTCCAAGTATAATCCTGTATATAAGTATAGATGTATTAATGCTCACCTGTCAGTTTTTTCACATGGCTCTGCACTGGCCTGGCTGAACACCTAACTACCTCAAATCTTTCCATTAACTACAGTGCCTTCAGCATTGTATATAATGGAGTCCATTATGTTCTATGTAGAGTTCACCTTACATGTAATATTACATTATTTTATAAAGCATGCTTCCATGTAAGAGCCCATAATCCATTAAAGAGGATATGCTTTTTTGCTCTGAATCAATGCAAATGTTTAACTCTTTAGGCAGAATGAGGTGCAGTTGGGTTGCTCCAAACCTGCACCTCTTTAGTTTTTGTGACTTTCAAAACCTCTGGGTGACAAGTCTATTGTAAAGCAATGTGGGGCCAGCTTACCATAAGGTTGCTTATATATCCCATAAGTGATATTTACAAAAAGATTTTTTGATAGGAGCACACCTCACATAAACAAAACTCGGTAAACCCATACCATCCAAGTATGGGGTGCACCCAATCCTCTCATTGGAAATTGTTTGTCTTGACAAAGTCCACCTAAAGGTGGACGAAATGTGTTGACGGGTTATGGGATCAATATGGAGATCTAAGTATTGACGTGTCCTTGAACTTTATGCTGAACAGAAGTTGGGTGATGCTGATGATTTGTTTATACCATCAGGATGACTGCAACCTATGAGTGGCGATAGTTTTGAAGTTTGGAGGAGGAGTGATATCAAGGACCCACTTGGTGGGCGAAGTTGGGTGAGAGTATCCCTATCAATATATATACCTCATAAGCTTAGCATATTTACTCAATGAAGAGCCAGACTCGGTTGCTGGATGGTTAGCTAAGAACGATTATATACGTCTGCATTATATCACCATTCCATCTTCCTTTATTAACTGTGTTGTGGATGTGCAAGAAACACTAATACAGTGTGTCATCATCATTACATTTTCATGTGTCAGTTATGGACTTACTCATGATTATGAGCTTTTGGAATTTTTTCATGTCTATTTACCAGAATTTTTTGGCATGATTTAGCATTTTTTTGTGTGTACTTAGTCCTTATACATGGCCATAAGATTTTTTCTGTTCAGAGTTTAAGGGGCTGGCTCCAGCTTGGGGGCATTTTTTTTATTGTCTAGTTTTGCCTTTTTAGATTATCTGGGTATATACATAGGGCATTTTTGGGGGGATGTGGAGGTGGGTGGTGTTTTATTGGGGGATGAGGGGATCTCTATTCCACCATATCTAATTTTATATGTATATTGTGACATTTTGATATTAATACATTTTTGATGTATTTTTCTACATTACTGTGTTAATTAGTATTGGTAGAGTGCCTCAATTAAATCCTCATCATTTGTGTTTTCTTATTTTGTATATATCCCATAAGTGATATAATTTTTTGCTTTGTGAATTCTGATATGCCCGGTGGCATACCACTGTTGTACTGCACTCTCAGTACCTATTGACCAATTGTGGTCCATCTGATAGATTGCTTGATATCTTTTGGTGGACTCTCACATTAACATGCTGTCTCTGACCGCAGGGCTGCTATTAAGGGGATTTAAAACTTCCTAATAATAACCCCCCACTTACCTTCCTATAGCCAGAAAATCCTAATGGCACTTTAAATTTTGTCCTTGTGCCTTTGCTCAAGAGATAACACCTTCTTCAGTACAGGGTGTCTTGTCCCTTTAGGTGGACATGACAGTTGGTAGTTATGATCACGGGACCACAAACTCTGCTCAGTAAACATGATAATCTTAAATACAGAGATCCAGAAGAATGTGCAACTCATTGCTTCACAATGCATTGCACACCCTTCTAGTACTTAAAGGGTTAAGTAGGTTCATGCATTCTCAAAAAAACAAAACAGCCAGAAACTCTCAGACTTATTGAAGATGTGTTCTCTTGAACAAAGCACGAATGTATGATTTATAAGGGCTTTTAGGAGCTTTTGGCCACAGTAAGTTAAATGGGGAGTAATTATAAGGAATTGTTAGTTCTCCTTCAAGCTCTCCTAAAACAAGTGACCATGATGAAGGTCATGGTAATTATCTCCGGGACCTGGGTAGCATGTAATGTTAATAGGCATACCTGGAAACTTCTTCCCCTTGAACCCCAGGAGAGGGCCCATGTGCTGCCGTAAATGCCATGCTTTGCATCATAAAGGAGTGGTTTTTAACCAGGTTGGTGTGGCTTACTCATTTATTGTCATAAAGTGGGTGGGAGGTGAGTCAAATTGGGCAGAACAGGCTGGGAAGGTGGAGAAGTGGGTGGCAAGTGGTAGTAACAGGGTGGGAAGGAGAGGAAACCTACCTCCACTGGGGAATCAGCCTCTGTCCCTGGAGTCTGAAAACCAGAGCCTCAGGGCAGATCCAGAGACTTTCCAGGTATGTCATTGAGGTGGATCTCACCTTCTTCTCAGCTAGTGTCAACTTATTTCCTGGCATGTAATTATTATCGATACTGCCAGAATGACATTAATTTTTATATTCATAACTTACTGCATTGCCACATAATAGAACTAAAATGGCCCTATGCTCGGTCTCCCTTCATCAACCATTTTTAAAAATATATTTAGAACGGCTGTACTGGATAACATGCAGCACATTAGTATGTATTTTCATAAGAGTCTCATTTAAAATGTCAGAGTATGGCAACAAAAAAAATCCTCAAATTGCTATTGATTTAGATGGGACTTTTAAGAGGTCTATAAGAGTAATTCTCATCTCCAGGCCTCGGGGCACATAAACAGGTGAAGTTTTCAGAATATCCTAAATGAATTACACACACTGCTCAATCACAATGATTGGGACATTGATTATTTGGCTATGATTAAGCAGGGATATCTGGAAAAGCTGGAGTGTTGTTGTTTCCGGAGTAGGGATGGGCGAATGCTTTTGCCTCAAAAGAGAAACAGGAGAAAAATGGCACTTTTCACCAAGTGGGACATTTTTCCCGCTTTTTTCACTTATCTCTTTGCATTTAAATCAGTGGAAAGACAGAATTTCTGCACATCACATGGCAATTTTCTCTTCTTTTCCCACAGGCAAATAAAATGGTGCCATTCTGTGTTTGTGAGAGGAGAAAGCAGCACATTTTTGAGCTAGGGAAGGCAAGTTAATGAAGTGGAATTGAAGTTAGTTTAGGGAAAGATGTAGGCAGGAAATCTGTTCTCTGTATTAGAGGAGTCTGGGGGACAGGAAGAGAGAAGTGTGTTTGATCCCAAATACCCCAAAATTCAGTGTGACCGACTGGTAAGACACAGGCAGCCGTGTTCCAAGTTTGTTGATTTGGCTGTTATCTCTATCCTACAGGAGTCTAGGCTTGTGAGAAGGGAGCAAATTTGGTTTACCCCAAATACCCCAACATTTTTGTGATTTGTGATCCAAGTTCATTTCTGATCTGGCTGTTATCTCTGTCAGGGGATTCTGAGGGTGTGAGAAAGCATTAAAGGAGAATTACACCAAATACCCCAGAATTCCATGTGACTGACTGGGAACACACAGGCAGAGGTAATACAAATGTCTTCCTGCTCTGGCTGTTATATCTGTCCTAGGGGAATCTGTGGCTGTGAGAAGGGAGCAAAGGAGGTTTACTCAAAACCCCAAACATTTTGTGTGACCAAGTAAACGCAGGTAGCTGTGATCCAAGTTCCTTCCTCATCTGGCTGTTATTCCTATTCTACGGGTGTGAGAAAGGAGCAAAGGAGAATTACCCCACATACTCCACAATTCTGTGTGACTGACTGGGAAGACACAGGCAACTGTAATCCAAATTTCTTCCTGATCCAGCTGTTATCTCTGTCTAGGTGAGTCTGGGGAAATACATAGTTGAACATGGAGTATGTTTTTTTTTGTTCACAGTGATGGATATAGGGGGCAGTGAGTCAAAATAAATAAACAGAAAAATTATAGGTTACAGAGACAAGGACCCTAGTGTGATCTGTGACTGAGGGAGACTGATACTAGACAAGATAGAGTATTTTGTAGAGTTCTATTGTGTATTTTACAGTAAAAACCGTAGTTGAGTAATGTCCACTAAATGCACAAGGGGTGGGTTGAAAGGATTAAAGTGATAGTCCAAAAACTGACTGCTGTCATGGTTCCCGAAGCATTTGCAATAAATTATGGTGATCCCTTTCCTCCTGAGGAGGATGCCATTTGTCAAAGTCCCACCAAAGGTTTCACCACCACCACCAACATGTACTATTAATAAACCATCTAGAAACACAAAAGACAAAAAAATGAGTATATTCCAGTTTTGATGGCATAGTGCAAGAAGGTATAGCAGCTCAAACAACTGCTGCATCTGACAGTGAGACAAACAAGCACAAAAACACACCTGTCCTGAAAGTAGTATTGAATGTTGTGAAAATCTTAGAGGAATATAAAAGTAGTGGGGAAGAAGTGATGGGTGATGCTGAGGCTGACCTAACGACTGATTATGATGATATAGATCTAGAGTGTATCTCTCCAGTGTTATCCTCTTCTTCAGATATAGATGAAGTTGAGAGTGAAAGCAACAATACAGGTTATCAGCACAGCCTTAGCTTTGAGTGCCTTTGCTGCTCTTGCAAGTGTATCATCAATGACACCTAATAGTAGTATAAATTCAGCAACATCTAGCACCAGTAGCCTTTTAAGAACTTCACAGTCGATGAAGTCCACGATTCAAAAGCTAAGCATGTTTCTGTCTGTTGTCTGTATAAGACATGTATGAGCAGGGGGAAAGCAAGCTCACACCTATGCACCTCTTCAATCAGTTCTCACCTGAAGCACAAACACACATCTAACTGTGAGAAACACCATCAACAGGTGACAGTTGTCACAACTAGCAGCAGCAGCAGAAGTGTTGATGTGTTAGAGAGTGTGCACCAGCTGCAGAAGCGTATGACTCTGAGTTTGTTTTTTGTAGATGACAAGAGTAATAGAGTGCTTACACATATAGCCACCACCCCCCACCACCTCCACAAGTTATTAAATTAAAGTTACACAGTTCTTCTACTATGCACTGCCATCCCACACTTTCTAAGTTCTTAGAAGTACAGAGCTATGCAACATAAAGCAAAAGTACTCCTATGGAATAGTAAACTTGACAAAATGATGGAGGTTGACATGCTGCCCTTTACTTTTGTTGAAAATAGAGGCAATAAAGAACTGATGTCATATGTCGTATCCTGCTGGAATTGCCAAAGCAGCAGCTATTTTTCAGGGATGGTTGTGTCAATGCCACTTAAGCAGGAGCTTAGTGTTGTGGGTAAAGGACAAAAGCACTCAGCCTGCTAACAATTTTTTCAATGCTTATGTTGCTGTAGGGCTCACAACTTTTACTTTCAGTTATTAATTTCTCCACTTCAGCCATCAGAAGAAGTCATAGAAAACATAGGTGAAAAATGTATTGGCAGTGGTGAAAAGGAGAACATTTTATGCATTGTCTATGAGCAAAAACATTCATGAAAAAAAAAAATTCTGTGGGAAATTTCTCTGACTTTTTGCCCATCCATAGTCCCAAGGACTAATGATGAGAATCACTGATCTAGACTATATTGCATAGTAAATTAAAATTTCCTTAATCCCCTTTGAATTACATGGTACTAAAAAGGTCTCAGCTTTATTACATAGAAACCTAGAATTTGACGGCAGATAAGAACCATTCGGCCCATTTTCCTACTGTAAAAAACTCAAACCTTTTTTGGTCCTCGGTCTTTTCTTATGTTAAGAACAGCCTTATGCCTATCCCATGCATGCATAAAATTCTGTCACTGTATTAACTTCTACCACTTCTGCTGGTAGGCTATTCCACTTATCTACCACCCTCTCAGTGAAGTAAAACTTTCGTACATTATGTCTGTCAGCCACTAGAGTACTAGCTCTGTGTCTGCCTCTTGGAAACTGTCTCTGTGAAGCGAGAACTACACAGAGGCTAGCAAGCGGCAAGTATATACTCTGAAGATGGAACAGGCCAGCTGACACAAGAGAAAACGTACAGAGGCGAAGACTGAAAAAGAAGGAACCGAAATAACGTAGTGAGGGGCAAGCTGAGGGTGGGGCAGGCAGACTATGTGCAATAACAAGGGACAGACCGAGGTCAGGGGCCGGTCACTCAAACAATATGCACAAAGAACCGCAAAACGCAGTTAGGAACTCGACGCAAAAGCGTCAGAACCCAGCCAGTGCAATCTTATATAGTGGTGGGGTCTGACGTCAAGCGCCATGATGTCGGCAGCGTCTGAGACCCAGAAGTCATAAGTATGAGGCTGCGCATGTGCAGACGCGACAGCCAGACGCGGGCAACCCGGTGAGACAAAAGGTAGGGAATCAGAGAGCAACAACGTCTAAACCTGTATCCCTCTAGTTTTAGACTATGGCATCTTGTCCTAACATTTTTACTCCTTTGAAATGTACTTCCATCCTGCACTTTGTTGAATCCCGTCATGTATTTGAATGTTCCTATCTTATCTCCTCTCGCTTCTCTCCTCCAAGCTATACATGTTCAGATCCTTTAGTCTTTCCTGATATGTCTTTTCCTGTAAACCAGTCACCATTTTAGTAGCCCTTCTCTGAATTTTCTCTAGAGTATCTATATCCTTCTAGAGATGGGGTCTCCAGTTCTGTACACAATAACTCTAGGTGAGGTCTAACTAGAGATCTGTGGAGTGGCATGACCACTTCCGTTTTTCTGCTACTAATGCCCCTAGCTATACAACCCAGCACCCTACTTGCATTCCCCGCTGATTTATTACATTGCTTGCCTACCTTTATTGTGCAGCATTCAAGAGCTGAACCATTTGTGTGCCAGAGGGGTATCAATATGCCTCTGGCACTCAAAGGGTTATACGCTCCGTTCAAATCAATGGGAATTTTTATTTGTCCCCTAAGGTACATTTGTTTTTCCTCAAAATTACTTGATTTTTTCTTTATGCATAATGTCCACATAATCTACAGAAGATTATTTATCCTTTAAAGAATAAGTCACTTTTTAACAATTTGCTGATTTTGAAAAGAGCATCTAAAATCATCCATATTACATTACATTAGTCATTTTTAATTTCTAGCAGTTTCTGAAATTTTGAGCTTAAGCAGCTGACCTAGCACTTCCTGGAAGTTAGGGGCAATTGGTAATGCAGAGCTATGTTTTAGACCCTCAGGCATGCCTGGAGCATTTGAACTAACTGACAAATAAAGCTAAATAGCTTATGTTTTCACTGTTTTTGAGCTTCTGATTTATTTCAAGATATTTATTGTATTTGTGGAGAAGGCCACAACAGTTCATAGCAACATCAGGATATTAAGGAACAGTGTCTTGGTATACTCCTCATTTCTCCTCCATCATCTATTTCATCTGTTCCACATCATCATTGTCCTCAGTGTTGGGGTTGGGTGAAATTTTTTCCTTCAAACTGAAATCAGCGAAAAATGGCACTTTCCGCTTGGTGAAAAATTTCCTGTGAAAAGTGCAGTTTTTCCCACTTTTTTCTCCTAGCTCATTGCATTGAAATCAATGGGTAGAAAATTTTTCACCACCACATGAAAGTTTTCTACAGCCATTTAAAAGGGTGTAAGGCTCTCACAGCAGCCATTCTGTGGTTGAGGAGAGAGCAGCATGTTTTGAGCTAGAGAAGGCAAATAAAGGGGAATTGAAGCTTAGTTTTAGGAAGTCATTTAGGTAGGACATTTGTTCTCTGTAGGAGGGGAGTCTGGGGGCATAATGGGTAGAAGAAGGGAGGAAGGAAGTTGACCCAAAGTACCCCAAAATTTGGTGTGACTGACTGGCATGACACAGGCAGCTGGGGGCCACATTGCTTGCTGATTTTACTGTTATTGTCTCTGTACTGGGGAAGTCTGGGGAAATAAGTTGTTTATTTTGTTTTTTTAGTTATATATATTTTTTTGGGACTAACTGTGATAAGATATGGTGGGCAACTTTAAAAAGAAATAAATAAAAATAAAAAAACATAAATAATTAAACAAATAAATATATTAGACAGCTGACTACGAGCTCTGTGACTGAGGCAGACTTGATAGACAGCAGACAACATTGAGAATTTTGTTGAGGGCCAAGGCAAGATCTCACACTCCATCAGTTGTGTTCTGTAGAGAGTAAAAACACACACAGTAGTTGAGTAATGTCTAGCAAATGCACAAGCGGGACGGGGAAAGGTGGAGGATTTGCAGGGACGTGGGAGTAAACAGTGAAAAACCTGACTGCAGCAATCATTGCTGCAGCATTTGCAATAAATGATGATCTCTCTCCTCCTGGGCTGGATGCAGTTTGTCAAGGTCCCACCAATCACACCACTCCAGTCCCCCACCACCACTACCATAAACATATGCCACATTGTAAGTTGCACTTTATTTTTTTTTTTAACCACTTGACATCCTCATGAATATGTGCCAGTGTCACTTAAGCAGGAAGTAAGTGTTGTGGGCAAAAGACAAAGGCACTCTGCATCCTAACACATTTTTGAAGGTATATGTTGCTGTAGGACTCACAACTTTGACTTCCAGCTACTTATTTCTCCACTACAGCCTTTAGAAGAAGTAATATTGTTCTGGGAAATGTTGTACCATATTAAACACAGGAAAAATGTGCTGGAATAGGAAAAATGTTTTGAATAGATGAAAAATATTTCTGAATATGCAAAAAATGTGTTAGAATAGGAGAATAATGTGTTGGAATAGGCAAAAAATTTGTTGGAATAGACAAAAAGGAGGAAAATTTTGCATTGGAGAAAAAAAGAAAACTTTTGCAAAAATCGGGCGTTTTTCGTGAAAAGTCATTCAGGATATTTTTCTCACTTTTCACCTACTCCTACTCAGTGTATCATTCATTTCATCATCTTTTCATTCTTTGCATTTATAAGTTACTCTGTTTTCCATCTCATTGTGGACATATTTCAAGGCTCATTATTCCTATTATCATTTATTTGTTTGGGACTAGTACATACAGTATTACATCTGTCTTTATCTTTTGTGCAAGTGCCTCTGTTTATACTTTTATAGCTTATATACTATTGTTTACTTACAAAATGACTAACATAAATACAATTTTCTTTGGAAAGCTCTTTCAGATTCATCTAGTTCTTAAAACTGCATTTTACTTGAGGACTGGAGTTTACTACCTACGATTTAGAATGTTGATAATAGTAGTGACATAAACTGTCCTCTAACCGTCACTCACTCACTTAACCTGTGTAATGAGCTGATTCAAAAACATTTCTGATGTCCGAACACAGGGGTGTTATCTGAATTGAGTAATAAGTATGTAATACCACATACATAAAAAAGCAGAGCAACTCTGGGGCTACAAATGCACCAACTGATTTAAATTTTTTTAACCCATGAATGCTCCTTGAACAATTAAGAGGCCTGCAAAGGACTACGCTACATTGCAAAGTCCCATATAACCCTTTGAGTGCCAGAGGGGTACGCAACACATTGCTCTGCAGTGCGTTGCATACCCCTCTGGTTCTCAAAGAATTAAAACAATTGGGGGAAGTTGCGCTAAATTCTGATAAAGGCTAAGGGTGAGATGTTCAAAAAATCTGGGTAACTGAGACTGTCTGTAACCAGTTTGAAAAAGTTCCTACACCATGGTCCCTCAATACACAGAAATATTTCCTTCATTTTTCATCCAATTCCGCCATCTCTGAAAAAGCAGTCTTAAAAGTGGGTGTGGTTTCCTTTAGTCATATCGTAAGGCAGGGCTGTCCAAGTTCAGTCCTCAAGGGCCACCAACAGTACAGGATGTAAGGATTTCCTTGATTAAGCCAGGTGAGTGAGTCACAATGAATGAATGGGCCTGTTGGTGGCCCTTGAGGACTGAACTTGGACAGCCTTGTTATAAGGTATTTTGAGAATTTTGTTGAGGGCCATTCTTTTAGGCATTTTTGTCTGATTTCTGTCATTTTTTTCCCAACAAAATAAAAATGGTTTAATCTTGGAGAAGACAAATTAAAGTACTATTAGCAGTAAGAAGTGAGAAGCAGTATTATGGTGTTAATTGGGAAAGGAAAGTCTTTCTTTGAAAATGTTAATTTTAAAGACTATATGAAATACATTTTTAAGGGAAATATTCTTCAAGCTCATCGGACCTCCATTTTTAATTATTTATGACACATTTATAAAAGTAGTGTATTTACTTCTGTAAAACTGTCCTTTAACCACCAACTCACAATCTGACAATTTTTTAATTATGACAGCTTTTTGAACATTTGCACCCTAGGTGTAGAATAACTTTTTCAATGTGATAATATCTCTAGATCCTATGCTATACTATGGAGTCTATGTATAGTGTCTCAGGTTGAAGAAATCTTAGCACACAGGCTCCACAGACATAACATAGGTATTGGAGAGTTTATCTGTAGACATTATGTCCTCTTTATCACACCTTCGTGCATAACCCCCAATGAGTTTTTGACAAATTGTATTTGTTCCCTATGGTGCTGTTGATTTGCCACAGAATGATTACATTTTTTTATGTACATACAGCCTTTTGTCTCATTTGTGAAACTTTGAACCTGTTTAGAGACATAGTAACATTTTGTTATGAAAAAAAAAAAAAAAAAAAAAAAAATCACAACTGGAAAAAAATGTAAAAAATGTTTGAATTGTTTTAATAGCTTTGTTTTACTCAACATATATCTATACTATAAAGGAGAATGTGCTCATATGACCAACAATTCTCTACGTGTGCCACACTCAGGGTGGGGCGGCCAGGAGGAGGAGATAAGCACATCTCTATTCACATTACTTGGACATACATGGGGTGTGATTTTCATGGGGCCAAAGGCTCCATGCACACTCTTGTGAAAATCTCTGCATGGAGTCACATCGATTTCCAATAACCAGTCTCCAAGGACTTTACAGCAGGGTGTGATTTGGCCCCATGCTCACTCCTGTGAAAATGTCTTCAAGATGTTGGCCTGCTACCACATTGTGTCTTAAAATCAAAACAACATGCCCAAGTCATTGCTGGTCATGGATTTCTGCCACTCCACAAGCACAGCGGCCTGATGAAAAATACCACTGTCAATCAAACAAAGGTGAGTGTCCCAAATACCCTGCCCTATTTTCTCTCGCTACATGATACCCTTTGTCACATTTCCAGCTTCCTTCTGTCTTATGGTCCATATTCATTCATCCTTTCCACTACACCCTTCATCTGCTACATGCCACCTCTTCACCTATCCCATACAGTACATCAAGCCTTCATGATGTGTGTGTATAACAGTGACCTAAACACTCCTTTATGTGCCACACAAGTGCATAGAAACATTGGACAGTTGTATAGCTTTGTCTCTGTTGCCCAATGTCTATCTCTCTCAACTCCTTCTGATAACGGACAACTTACTGCTGAACAGATAGTCCTACGTTCCTTTATCTATGACTTTTAGCCCCCCATCCCACTGTGTACCCTTTGTAATGATTTTTCAGCAACCTGCTACCTTTTGGAGACGGTCTGTGACCCCCATGAACAGAAGGCCAGAATGAAAACCCAAGCCGGAGCTTACTTTGGAAAAGTGCAGGAACAAAGTGACTTCCACACACCTTATAACATAGCTGATTAACCCTTTCAGTGGCAAAGGGTATGCAAAGCATTGCTTTGCAATGTGTTGCCTACCCATCTGGCACGGAAAGGGTTAAAGCACAACCAGCATGGACAGGACAGAAGGTCTGAAGAGGAAGGAGAGTCATGGGGTTGCCAAAGCGGCCGACATGCTGTATAATACGTTAGAGCTGATTTACAGCGAGGCTCACGCACGGAGTCAAACTCGACAGAATGCTGACCAGTGGATTGCAGCACGGGAGGGTGGGGATGAAAGCACGAATGGGGGATAGCTGCTAAAAAAAAACAGTTGTTTGGTGTTCAGGGGAGTGGGGATGAGTAAGGAGTATGACTTTAGATGCTGAAGAGAATTCACGCAGTTTACATACACAACATATTTTGCCTGAAACACTACTCTAACTTCTGTCACACCCCCTGCAATAGATCTGCATTAATTCTTCATTCATCCTTCTTGATTACATAATTGCTGTATCAGCAGGACTATCACAACAGTACATTACAAATCTCTTTACCTCCATTAAAACTCCTATAATCCTCACTCACCTATTTCCTGCCTGTAGATAATGTGACGTACTACAAGCACAACTACAGAGCCAAATATTTGCTACATGGTTTGATAGTTCTATCGGCATTGCATATTTATGTGTCAAGGGACCATACTTAACCCTTTATTGTGTCACACCTTTACCTTTCTCTGGATATGGGGAGTTTCCTCCCTCTTTTGCGATGCACCTGGTAATCCCTGCCCCCATTTGCAAGTAAGCCCTGCCTCTTTTTACAGCAATTCACCTCAATTATAGGCACCAGAGGAGTACCTGGATACAGAATTGCCACTTTGTAACAATAACCCCCCCTTACATACATAGTGCCCATATGCTGTGCAAGCGTCTAAACACTGGAAGGACCATTACTTCAAAGACTGTGACATAACTTTTGCTTCAGGGGCCGTGTACTACACTTTACGAGTGCCAGTGCAGAGTGGGGACAGCTACTTAACCCCTTAAGTGCCACAGGACTATCCAACGCATTGGTGTGCAATGCCTTGAAAATGACACTCAAAGGGTTAACATCATTATGATTCCATACCCTTTGTCTCCTCCCACCTTCCCCTTCAAATGAGCCCTTGGGTCACACAGATATGTAGCTATGTGTGTATGTATGTAAGTATGCGTATCTGTGTCTATCTATCTATCTATCTATCTATCTATCTATCTATCTATCTATCTATCTATCTATCTATCTGTCTAACAATGTTTACTGCTTCTTCAAACTCCATTCTTTAAATTTGTATTTGTATAATGATATCTGTACAACGTAGGTGTAAATAGGAGTGAAAAAAAAAATGCTATTTAATTAGCAAGCTAAAATGACATTTGCATGTTAGACAATGAGTAGATGCATTTTTTAAAGTTAAATGACATGTGAGTTGAGATGCACTAAAGGTCGAAAAGATCTTAAAATGTTGATATCCTGTCAGAGTAGTGTTGAAAGCACATCAACAGTATGCACTAAAGTGTCCTCGACATCACATCCCCATTAGTCCAACAAAAATCTGCACACATCAACATCAATCCAACATGCCCTCAACAGGTTTATGAATTTTCACTCATCACATCGACAATGTACATTGTGGGGCAGCATGAGGAACATTACCATTGTGTGTTAGCCCCACATACACTGCTTGACACCCCCCAGTCTTGTTCCCGTGCCCATTGGGATTTGTGGCTATCAGTAGGCAAGGGAAAAAGGCTGGGGGTGGGGTCAGATGGTGTACATGGGGATCTGTGGCTCCCAGTGGGCAATGGAACAAGTCTAGGGGCCAGGAAGTGTGCATGGAGTTCTTTGGCTGTCAGTGGGCAAGGAAACAATCTGGGAGGCAGCTGGTAGCCACAAATCTCCATGGACACTGCCTGAACCCCAGCCTTGTTCCCTTGGGTGTGCACATCATGTTTGAAATATGATACAGAGCCAAGGGGATGATTATGTACTGCTTGGTGTACTTTTTTAACCCTCTTGGATGCACATCTCTATGGCACTCAAAGGGTTAAGGGAGTCATACTGTACACGGTGTTGAATGTATGCTCTCCACTCACCTACTGACCAAGTACACAGCAAAAAGAATGCCCCCAGACTCCAGGATTGACGTACTGCTGGTGATGTACAAGGGAGAGCATTCCTTCCACATCGACAGCAGTTTGAGAATCCTGTATGCTAATGGGGATCTTCCCCTCCCCTCGCAGCCTTAAATTTTAACGCATATTGCGATGTGTGTTTACATAGATTGAACACATTGACAAAACCATATCGCCACAGCATTGACCTTTAGTGCATCACCCCATAGTATCTTTAATTTCCCTTTAACACGCCTGAGACAATAAACAGTAAGGCTGCAAACTACATATAATAAATTGACAGGTTTTAACCCTTTATTGACCACCCCTCTGGTCCTCAAAGGGTTAAATTAAGAATTGAAATGAAGTCTTCAGGTTTTGCATTATTTTGGTCGACTAAGTGGTTCCTACCCTACATTAAATTTTATATATCTTTCCAAGACAGCTTTGCTGGATATTGCATAGTGGGTTATAACCTTCTTGAAAGGAGAAGTTTTGAAGTAAGTACTGTATAAATGTCAGGAGTGAATCCTGCAATTTGAACTTACTAGAATAATGGCACTACTTGTCATCACAGAATGTTTTATGGATCACAAAGTGCTGTCATATATCTCTGTGTTCTAGAATATCTGACACATGGAAGATTTCACTTTTCCTGGGGAATTTCTGTCCATTTTTTCTAACAATTTCTCACCACCACTGTCCATATTAAAGGAATACAAGCATTTTCTAATAATAAATACACGCACACTTTAAACTGGGCATAATAACCTCATGTCCACCATAAATTAATTATGTGTGGAATGCTTCAAAGGATTGACTTTTTAACCCTAAAGGGTATCAGACATGTGCGAAGCAATGTACATAGGAATCCAGGAACCCAGACTTCTTGCAATGAGGAAGACTTCAGTGGGATTAATTTGAGGTCCCAGAGTCTTGTAAATCGAACCAATTTTGCCTCCATGAACATAATTTTCAGTGCTAATTAAAGAATAATTTTGTTGAACCAAAACCCATAGACTTGATCATAATAACTATAAGAATGGTCTCATACCTTCCAGCGTTTCAAATAGCGTAAGAGGAGACACTTTTATTTTTGGCAATGTTGCTGGGGGTATGACTAGTGGGAGGAGCATTGCAGAGAATTTTAGGTTATTTCATGACCTACTAACACCTCTTTGTGTAAATGAATAAATGATTTAAAGAAAGACCAAATTATTTTATTCACACAGACTAATTTATAAACACATATATTGAAAATTAGATAGCATATTAAACATGAAAGTCTTATTGCTGTGGAGCACACACCACACAGTATGATCTCCTAAAAAAAGAGGGACAACAGGGTTGGAAAGAGGGGCAGAGGGATTTGGGTCTCAAAGAGGGGCTATGTCTACTAAAGAGGGACACTTGGGAGATATGTTGTCTGCCCATAATAAGAAGAGGCTTATTATTAAGAAGTTTTAGCATTCCTTTAAGATTTTAAATGGGAAGTAATACCTCCTAATAATCAAGCCCCCACTTACCTTATTATGGTCAGAAAATTCTAATACCTCTGCACATTTTTGCCCTTGGGCTTGGTTATGGAGAAAACATCTTCAATCAGTAATTGATGTCAGGTGCGCCACCCTTGAAAGACTAATTCAACAGTGGTCTTGGGTTGTTTTCAGGAGAATATGTGACACAGGAGTGAGACCAAAATCGACTATTAATGGGGGGACGTATCACACTCCAACTCTTGAGGTAGATAACATATTCAGGTTCCTGCACTTGGTGAAAGTGTATGTCATTTTGAGAGAGACAGTTGGTGAGAGGGAGTTGGATGAGTGCCCACAGTGTCACTGCTACCATTTGAAACCAGGCAATCCAGGTAAAATGTTGAATAAGACTGTTTCCCAATTTACTCAACTGGTTTGAAAGGTGGGAGGAAGTTTCAGAGTGACAATATTAACAAGTGTGCCAGTATTGTAGAAGTTCCATAACATCCTTCAATCATCCATTACTCTGTATTTCCCATGATTTAGAACCAATTGTTTAACTTGGTGTGAATATTTTTTTTTCCTTTGAGGGCACACCAAGGCAGTATTGCCATATCATTTAAAACATTGAGAATATTGTGTGAATTGACAACTTCATCTAGTCATATTTACATTTTGGATTTGTTTCAGCTGATCAGCTTTAGATCATATTTTTCACCTGATATGATAGCTGAGTGAGACAATATTTTTGTTGCATTTAAGGCAGCGATTATTTATAATCATTATTCATTTACATTCTGTTATAAATAGAGAGATGTATTAGGTGAGTGTGTGGTTTTTATATTAATATGTTGTATATTTAAAGTTGAAAACAGTGTACTTAATGTTAATCACACCAATAGTGAGGTGTGTGTGCAGCTGCTCCAGACTGTAATATTGATGTTAAGATTTCTGGGCATAATAGCAAGGACTGATTGGCAATGCTATCTCTTGAATCCATGAGCAAGGAAAATATTCAAAGAGGCCCCTAGGA
Source organism: Rhinophrynus dorsalis (assembly GCA_037306005.1). Classification (NCBI taxonomy): domain Eukaryota; kingdom Metazoa; phylum Chordata; class Amphibia; order Anura; family Rhinophrynidae; genus Rhinophrynus; species Rhinophrynus dorsalis. Next base: position 272,175,930 of record CM074724.1, read on the forward strand.
TTTTCCTGTCATAATAAGGTATATAGTGGGCTATTACTAGGAGACCTTATTTCCCCTTTAATTGTACTAAGTAGAACTTGAACATTATTAGGGTGATCCAACTGCAGCGTAGGAAACAAGTGAAAACTTGCATTGACGTAAATGAGCTTTTTAACCTCCTTGTGTGATAGAAATGTTTTCCACTGATTGTGAAGCAAATCATTGGAGATCTCTGTAGCATTTAAGGGGTTAAAACCCTATTTAACTGAAAGGGAATTTTGGAAATTTTTATCTGACTTCTACGGAGTAGGGGTTAGCTTCAGAATTGCTCCTGAATTCTCAGTACATCAGCCTCTCTCTATATAAACAAAGCAAAGAAAATACAAATCTATTGCCAGGTCAACTTCTTTCTCACTCCCAGATAGGTGAAAGGTCAGAACAGAAGCGTCTAACTCAATATTCTGGCAGAGTTACACAAATACCCTTCCACATAACTGAATTAAAATAAAGCCATACTGAAAGAACTGTCTTGTTCACTTCAATTAAAAAGCTGTAAGCAAAACTGACAAATATTTTTAACCCTTTAAGGACCTGAGGGGTGCACAACACATTGTGAAACAATATGTTGCACAGTTGTACACCACTCAGTTCCTGCTCAGGTTAACAATGGAAAAAAAATAATGGGCCAATTGTGAGGCAATTATGGGGCAATAAAATGTTCAATTATTTAAATGAGGTGTTCTACTTAACTGGTTTATTTATATATTAGTATTGAAGGCCTGTGTGCATGGGCCACAGTGCTATCCAGCAATGGCTGTGGTGCAGTCATGAACAGTAGAGACTGGCTGCACCGTGGCTGATACGAAGCGGGGCTGCTCCGAATTCAGACCGTAGTCCCCTGTCAGCTCACCTTCAGTGTGCAGAGAGGGCTACGATCTGAATTTGGAGTCCTGCTCCATTATCAGCCACGGCACAAGCAGTCTGTACTGCGCATGACTGCAGCATGTGCAGCCATCTCTACTGTGTATGACGGCTTCTGACAAACACACACTTAGCAAATTAATGTATAGGATATGTCAGGAATAGAGACAAATGTAAGAAAAGGATAGGAATGGGTGTAGGAAGGGGAAACATAAAAGAAGCATACAAAACAGGTTCACAATTAACACGTATTTCCTAATAGTTAGTTGACCTGGCAGGTTAATTGGGCAGTAGACCTGACATTGCCCTATGAAAGTTCTTTCATGAGTAATTGTTGATAATGATTAGTCTGGTATTGGGATCAATAAACTAAGTTTTGGGTATAGAATGGTTAAAACGCAATTCTCCATTTAGCTACATATTTTTTATTATAGCACTATGTATGTAATGCCATTTGCAGAATATGTTAGAAGCTTTGTTTACACATAATGACTCTAGGGCTGGATTATATTGCAAGTGCTAATTTTATCTGTGCTTTTATCTCCAGGTTTCCCCACAGACTTCAATAGGAAAGTATTTGATAAAATGGGTGGTAGCATTTATCACCTGCAATAGAATCCAGCCCCTAGTGTCTAGGACTGTTTAGAGACTTATCTTTTGTTTATAGAAAATTCACTGCATGGTATACAAGTCCTTTTAATTTTTTTCATCTTTTGTTGTTGCCCACTTGGTGCTAACCTTTAGTAACATTATGCTGGTAGGGCAACAGAATACAAGTGGACATTTTTAGGCCACAATGAATCATTTTGTACCAGAGTAGTTGAATTTAGGCCAGGGTAGATCATTTTGTACCAAAGTGATTGAATTTAGACCAGAATATTGAAATTGATAAAAGAGTAAAGAAGAAGGTATGGCAGAGCTTACTCCCAGATTGTATATATGTATGTACAGAGAGAGAGAGAGATTTTGCAAGACTAATGGTATGAAAGACTTTTCTTATTGCAAGCATATATTATATACTTATACTCTGTTATTTATACTGGATTTACTAATAATATTTACTACTCATACTTTTTTATATTTCTGTATAATTTATTATATATTCATAATAAATATATATATACCTGTTTAAAGGGGATCTCTCACCTAACTACATGTAATGCTCATTAGTTAGAGCATTTCTCTAAACCACTGAAAATAGCATTCATTATATGTAAAAAGCAGTTACATTGGCAAGAATTAAACTTTAAAAAGTGTTCGGCAGCCTACTTCCGGCTTGCCGAACTTTGCCAACCAGAGACAGCTCCGTCCCACTACCCATCAATCTCCCATGACGAAGGCTGTCTGTCACTAAAGTGGAGCGATCACATTGGCAGAGATCGATATCTAGCCAATGCGATCGCTCCACTTTAGTGACAGACAGCCTCCGTCATGGGAGGATGATGGGTAGTGGGACGGAGCTGTCTCTGGTCGGCTGCCAAACACTTTTTAAAGTTTAATTCTTGCCAATGTAACTGCTTTTTACATATAATGAATGCTATTTTCAGTGGTTTAGAGAAATGCTCTAACTAATGAGCATTACATGTAGTTAGGTGAGAGATCCCCTTTAAGTATATTTGAAACTCTCACCCCTTTCTTTATTGTACTCCAATATTCTAAGGAATTGTAAGGCCATTCAACAAATACAAAATCAGGGGTATGTGAGCGTGTACTTAGAGTAGGGAATAAATGCACCCCTGTGGGGGGAAGAGAAAAAAAAAAAAGGGGGATGGGGGATCCTGGGTAGCTGATGGAGAATATAATAATAAAGTAACAGCCAATACTGCGTCTAATGTCAAGAAACAACTCGGTTCTGGGCAACCTTCGGAGCAATGTCAAGGGGCTGGACTAATCTGAGCTTATTCAAGACCAGAGACAACCAGAGGGCCAGAAGTGCAATTAGAAGGAGTTATTTGGGCATCCTATATGTCAACCAGGGTTACCAAATTGAAGTAAACAACGGAACAGTGAGGGAAGAGATAGCTTGACATCTCTCCATTTGAACATACAAGTCCACACGAGAAAGCCACAAATCTACAGTTGGTGGAGAAGAGGACAGCCAAAGAAGTGGGATAAGTGCTTTGGCACAGTTGAGCAGAGAAAATAGGCATCTTCTGATTCTTGTGGGCAACAATATAGGCAGGTGTGAATGAAACAATAACAGATAAAGTAGAGGATCAAGTGGTATTTCTAAGTGTAAGGAATTGTTAAGGGTTGTATTAACTGAGGTCTAAAAAAGGAAAAGAACGGACAAGACCACCACATATGGTACATTGTTCCCTGTTCTCTGAGACAACACCAACATAAGGGAGAAGCGGATGGCGTAAAGGTAGCTTTACAAGCTAGAGTCATATGCCATCTAGTGTATAGTTTGTAATTCATCTTGTGGCATACTTTGAATTTGACCTGACAATGAGATGCCAGGCTTCCAAATCTGAAGATATGTCTAGTTCTCTTTCTCAGCGGACCATGAAATATGTTTTGGAATGTATGTTATCTGAAAGTATGAAATCATAACTAAAAGAAATAGTATGTAAGTTGGGTCTAGGTTTAGTAATTTGAGATTCCGAAGTTTGCAGTGTCTGGGAATGACGGAGTCTATCCAAAGGGCTGCTTGCAGTAGAGGCCACCATGGCAAATGCTCAGTCTCCAGTAACGATGACATATGGTTGGGGCTCAGGGAGTGAAACAGGAGTAGCAGTGAACCAAGTGAATCAATGCCACGTTCCTTCCATTTCTTGAAAATTGTATTAGACAGCCCAGTCGGGAACTCAGAGTTTCCAACTACAGAAGCCAGTGGAGATATAGAGGGAGAGAATGACGGCTGGGATTGTATCGTGCTCCAGATTTCTAGAATATGGCCAAATACTATATGAGAGGGACAACCCGAAGGGATCTTAGAAGTAGAAGCCCAAAGAAGTTGGATGGGATCACAACCACAAAGTGCCTCAGATACCGAATCAGTCCAACGTGGCAGAGGAACTCGACAGAAATCAAAAATTTTGGAGATAGCTGATGCTTTATAGTAAAAGGAGATATCGGGTAAGCCATGGCCTCCAGCATGCAGTGGCTGGATTAGAATATTGTGATTCAGTCTAGGCCATTTGTTGACCCATATGTAGTGAGAGATAATCTCTTGGAATTTCATGAGAGTAGATTTGGGAAATAGTATAGGTAACGTTTTCAGTAGGTGTAAGATCCTAGGAAGGACCATCATTTTTACTATATTGCTTCTCTCTAGTCAAGAAATTTGAGTAGAGACCACGTCAATATGTCTGCAGAAAGGGAGCGAAGAAGGGGAGCAAAGTTTAACTCTGGAAGCGATGATAAGTCTGAAGAAATCTGTACTCCAAGTTATTTTATCGAATCCATTGCTCAGGTAAAGGGGAAAGCAGCGCAAAGGGTTTTTTCTATAGAGGGGTCTAAGGTAAGGTTCAAAACTTCAGACTTAGTATAGTTTATTTTATCCTGAGAGAGAAATTATAATCATCTAGAAGAGATATCAAATGAGGGAGAGAGCTTTCAGGGCCGGTCAGAAAAATCAGGACGTCTTTCGCAAATACTGCTAATATAAACATAGAGGGCTTGATTCTATTACCAGCGCTAACATCGGCATTACAAGAAAAATAAGCAACGTGAATTTTGCAAACATGTTTTACGTCGGTATCCTATTGCAGAACCACAGTAAAACAAAACTGGCATAGACAGTACATTTCAGGGTACTAACAAAATTGGCGCTGTCTGCTTTTATTCGACTACCGCCTAAAAAAGTGCAAAATGTCAAAGTCCCAGGAAATAGGTGTACATTTGATGACAGAAAGATCAAGTTTAATGTTAGATGTGTTCCCCACATAACAAAATCCTACATAGAGTACCCCCTTCGACATTTTAACCCCCCTTTTAAAAGTCAACTACAGTGCTTTTCTTTCACCACATTAATTTGACAAATATTGTTCATAGTCGACAATTTAACCTTTACCCTTCCAAATCCAACTTACAGTTCTTTCTTTCACCATATTAATTCGACAAATATTGTACATTCAACATATTAACCCCTTCCCCCTTTAAAATTTGACTTACAGTGCTCCCTTGACTTTCTTTCATCATTAAAATCCAACATTTTTCCTTTCCTATTTTATTGGACATGCCCCCGTATTTTGTATTGTAAGATTAACCCTATGAGTACCAGCGAGGTAGCAACGCATTGCAATTTGTTTGCTACCCCACTGGTACTCATAGGGTTAATAGGTAAGTAAAAAGTTTATTTATAATTGCATTTGTATTGTAGGTTAAGTGAAAAACTTCCATAGAACTTAGTTTAAATAAAATACATTTCATTATATGTCTTTAAACATCCCAAAAAGTGGCCTCTAAAGATGCTAGCCATCAGGGCTAGCGTAAGTGATGCCCCCTGATTCACAAATGAATTTAGAGAAAAGGACCACTGCTTTTCCTATGCTTAAAGTGTTAATAACAGCAAGAAAAGGTAATCATTTCTCCTTTGAGATTGCATTCTAACTGACCTCTTCTAATCAAATTGTTTCACACACACTCATATTAAGGTTTGTTGGCTTGTGGTTTAGATTTTCATAGCTATAGCCTGCCAACAAACAGCAGAGCCAGGTCATCTGCTGTCTCTCTGCTGGATACCCTGGCTGATTTCCCATATACCCTGAAGGCTGCATTATTTTATGTGAGATAAGCCCGATATTGTTTAAAAAATACATATGTGAACTGTTAAAGTTGCAGTGCAATGTTCTTGAAAACAGATCTCTTTTCCAATCTGTATGTAGCAATAGTGTTATTTATGTTAACCTTTTAGATGCTAGAGAGTAAGAATGAGCCAAGAAATTCTGTACTGTTCTGTACTGAATCTGTATGCAAAATTTTGTTTCTCAAAACACAAAATCTGTCTTGAGAAACAGGTATCATTTCACTTTTTGCTTGCTGTTTGCAGATTGCATGAAAATCATATGATGCTACAGATTTCAATCAATAAGGTTCGTGTTTGGGTCACTCATCTGAACAAGGTGAGAGAGTTTCTTTGGTGGGTTTGTTGGTAGGCAGGATTTCAGGACCACCCTCACCCTATCTCACTCTTCTTTACTTTGCCTCTACTCTTTACTACTGCTCTCTCATTATTGACTATCCATCTCTCTCTCATTCTTCTGTGCTCTTTCTTAAACTTTCCCCTTCTTTCTTTTCCATTTTTCTGTGGCCACCACACACATTCCCACCCTCTCATTCATGCATTCTCCAAAGCTCCTGTTCTCTCCCACTCTCTGTCGTAAAACTCCCCATGCCCCTCCCCAGCCCCCTCCTCCTACTGTACATACATGATTTGTTCCTAATTCATTTGGATAAATTCAGAATTTTCTTTGAGTTCTATAAACCAATCTGTTAAATTATTTGCTGATTTTGCTCATCACTTTTAGAGAAGTCTCATTTGCCTGTCACATCTATTTTGTTTTCTAGTCTTCCTAAATGACAGGGCATGCCAAGCATGGGCCTTTGTTCTTCCTGTACACAGGAGGAATCAGCTGCAACTCTCTGATGAGACCCATTAAAGGAGTCAATATACATATGGAGTTTTACTGTTTCCCTCATGCAGACTGATTGAATGGAACAGATTGATATTAATATAGAATTGTATTCTCTGTAATGGCAAAAGTGAGCAACAAATAGGAATATGTACCTTAGTATTTTATTCTTGGGAATGGTGCCCCTAAAATGATATTCATGTTTTTCACTCTCTTTTGTCATTGCAGAGAAGATATTTCCATATTAGTCTCAGTCTGGTTCCACCCTTTGATAGTGCAGCACCAAAATGTCAGGATACATAGTCAATCTAACCTAAGTATAGGAACCCCATGCAATAATTTGGAAAGCAGGTTCTCCTGAGGTCAGTTTATTCTCCAACACTAAAAGTTGAGAGATGAATAAGTTCCATGAACCATCAATTTTCCTTTTTTAACTGTAGTGCTAGGTGGTGGTGGAAGGAAGTGGTACCTGAAAGCACTGCTGTTCCTACAATTAAAATAATAAATGCATACATGGTGGGGATTGGGTTCTAAGGGGGCATAATTCATAATTGATACGTTGCTACTGGGGAACTTCAGGGGTATTCATCTGACCAAAGATTCTACTGTCCCCACATTATGAATCTGTGATGATGGTTGCTAAAAAATAATTACGGAAGTCCTTGGACCGCATGTCCCTAAACCATGTGCAGTAAAGTGAGGAAGTATGTGAGGACTCATCCAATTTCCCCTGAACTAGGGAATGCAATTGTCACTTTAAAATAGATTAGTATTTATCCTGTGTTGTGCTTTTTATGATTTAAAGTTTCTTTTAAGAAACCAGACAATCCTGGATTGAGGCTGTCTCAGCCTGTGATTGGTCAAAGAAATTCTGTCACATATTAAGCTCTACTGGAACTTTATGTAGGTGTATACAGAGTCTGATTTCTTCAGTTTTATCTAGAAAGTGCAGAAGATAAGATAATCATATTGTTTACTGGGATTTGTGTATTTGATAGTTATTGACTCATGTAAATGGATGAATGTGAAGATACTAGGCATAGTAACATAATAACATAGTTGATGAGGCTGAAAAAAGACATGCACCCATCAAACACAGCCCATGCCATATCACCCCTGTTGATCCAAATGAATAAAGAAATTCCTTCCTGAAATTAAAAGGCAGTTGAATATTTATTGGATCAACATCTGCTATGAAACCAATGGTCAGAATTCTCAATATTGCTCTGAGTGAGAAAGGTATAAATTACTTTTTGAAAGCAACTATAGTATTTGCAAGAAAAGTAAATGGAGGCAAAATGTTCTGTTACTTTACTGCCCTTACTGTAAAATTCCCTTTGTTTTAGTCAAAAGTGCTCAGCTCTTTGAGTAAATAGATCCTTAGGGAGTTCTTTGTATTGACCTTGAATATATTTATAAAATGCAATCATATAACTCCTTAGACATCTCTTCTCTAATGTAAACAAATCCAGTCTGACTAGTCTCTCGTCATAACTAGGGATGGGAAAATTTTCGCCTCAAACTGAAATCGGTGAAAAATGTCACTTTCCGCTTGGCAAAAAATTTCCAGTGAAAAACTAGTTTTTCCAGCTTTTTCCCCACTTTTTTCACCATTCTGTGTTGTGAAAGGAAAGAGCAGCATGTTTTTGAGCTAGAGAAGATAGACAAATAAAGGGGAATTTAAGCTTAGTTTTAGGGAGTCATTTAGGTAGGACATTTGTTCTCTGTAGTAGGGGAGTCTGAGGGCACTCTGGGGAGAAGAAGGGAGGAAGAAGATTGACCAAAAATACCCCAAAATTTGGTGTGATTTGCAAGACACAGGCAGCTGGAGTCCAAATTGCTTACTGATTTTACTTTTATTGTCTCTGTGCTGGGAAAGTCTGGGAAAAAAAGCTGTTGATTTTGATTTTTAGTTATATATATATTTTGGACTAAATGTGATAAGATGCGGTGGACAACTTAAAAAATAAATAAAAACAAATTAAAAAAAAAAAAAATTACACAATAAATATATTAGACAGCTGACTGAGAGCTCTGTGACTTGATAGACAGCAGACGACATTGAGAATTTTGTTGAGGTCCAAGGCAAGACATCACACTCCATCAGTTGTGTACTGTAGAGTGTAAAAACACACACATTAGTTGAGTAATGTCTAGCAAATGCACACGCGAGAGGGGGAATGGTGGAGGAAGTGCAGGGGCATAGGAGTAAAGTGTAAAAAGTGCAAAAACTAACTGCAGCAATCGTTGCTGCAACATGCGCAATAAATGATGATGATCCCTCTCCTCCCAGGGTGGATGCAGTTTGTCAAGGTACCACCAATCACACCACGCCAGTTGCCCACCACCACTACCATACACATCTGCCACATTGTAGGTTGTACTTTATTTTTTTTAATCACTTGACATCATCATGAATATGTGCCAGTGTCACTTAAGCTAAGCTGACCAGATCTCACCTTTAACCAGGGACACATAGGAAATAGCCATTTTTCAGTATATTACTGAAATCAAAGCAGTCCTGCAGTATGCATTTTTCTTATGCGTCCCCAGTTAAAGGTGAGGTCTGGTCAGTAAGTATGTGGGCAAAGGACAAATACACTCTGCATGCTAACACATTTTTCAAGGTATATGTTGCTGTAGGGCTTACAACTTTGACTTCCAGCTACTTATTTCTCCACTACAGCCCTCAGAAGAAGTAATATTGTGCTGTGGAATGTTGCACCATATAAAACATAGGACAAAAATGTGCTGGAATAGGAAAAAAATGTGTTAGAATAGGAAAAAAAATGTGTTAGAATAGAAGACAAATATGTTGAATAGGCGAAAAATGTGTTAGAATATGCAAAAAATGTGTTATAATAAGAGAATAATGTTCTGGAATAGGCAAAACATTTGCTGGAATAGGCAAAAAAGGAGAAGGAAAATGTTGCATTGGAGAAAACCAGAAAACTTTCATGAAAAAAGAGAAAAATCAGCCGTTTTCTGTGAAAAGTCATGCAGGAAATGTTTGTCACTTTTTGTCCAGCCCTAGTTATAACTCAGATCATTCAGTCCCTTTATCAATTTTTTTAAACATCTCTGTACTTTTTCCAGTTCTTCAACACTGTCTCGGATAAGAACTAGTGCCCAAACCAGTACTCTATGGGGTAGATGCACTAAAAGGCCATAAGGGGCCAAGGTGGCGACATACTGGGGAAGTGCATATCAATAGCTTACACTAAGGTGTCTTCACCATCCTATCCCTGTGATTCTGCCACCATTCCAACACAATTCACCAGCATCACCATGAATTTTCCATGCCGTCAATAGGCTTTACAATTTTTTTGACACTTGCATATGGAAATGTATACTAATGAGTCATTGTCCTATTCATATGGGTGTGATTATATGTTAATGTAGCTCATATCCACATGCACTAAGATTTTATAGCTGTCTTTGCTGTTGGAGTACACAGTCTCAGCATCTCCAACCTGAGATTGACGATGTTGGGATCTCCTTGCAGCTCTCTATGGAGCCAGGGGGCAGTTTGCTGTCTCTACTCTGGAGATCAGAGACAGTAGCATAGAGATGTAGAGATTGCTATCCTTGTGGCACTGAAAGGGTTAAGAATTAATGGCTGAGTAACAAATGCAGCTGGTGCTCTATACTGGGTGTCTTGATATGGCTTCTCATTCATCCTGCTCTGGAAATGGCAGGCTGTGTCTGAGGTTTGGAGGCTCCCCTGCTACTGGCTCTTCTTGCTGCCCTACTGTTATTGGCTCTGCACATAACTTGCATCTGAAGGCTTTTCATTTACTTGGCCTTGTCAGCTGCTAATCTCTCCACAGCGCTCACCCTGCCCCATGGGGTACCCATACCTAATTCTACCATGGCAGGTAGTCAGGCCTCCTGCTGAGCAGTCTGACTGGCAGAGTGGAGATGGGTTCTGCAATCCAGAAATGGGATTCATGCTCACCATGTTCATGATGTCTGTGGGAATGTCGCACCTGGAAACAGGTGGAAGGGCAGAGAACTCTGGGGGTGCAGGTACTGCTTGGTATAACCAGCTGGGAGCTGTGATCCTGGTGACAGCCAGATGTTCACTAGGCACTCATATACTGCTGGTGAGGTGAGTGGATGTGACTTCACCCAGCAGCACCACTCACATTGCCCGTTTTGACAAGCAGTGTAGCACATACACCCTCCCTCACACGACCTTAGAAAATTCACCCTTCTCCCACCCCTTTGCCTTATACCCTGTTCGCCTATTCATATGGCCCCTTCCACCTTACCTTGCTCCTCTCCACCTGTTCACCTTGAAATATCACTGGCATCGCAGTGTACTGGTGTCCAACTATATGCATCTTATCTTATACCCTGTTCAGTGTTTCTTGCCTGATACTTTATATGACTTCAGGATTCTTTTAGAATATGTGAGTGGTCTACTGTTTATCTCATTAGGTCACATGATCAGTACTGGGCTAGTAGCTGTAAATATTCATACGTCAATACGTTTACACTGTGGGAGCCTTTATATGTACAAGCTTAGAAATGCTGGCCATCTAACTGGCCTGATGTAAATTGGCTGACGTTACACTGATCATTTTTTTGTACTGATATACAATTTCCTTTATATATTCATATTTAATCTGTTTTGCAGGTGCACTTTAATATATTGAGGTGAACTAGCAAGAGAGTTATATATTTAATTTTTTTTCCTATTAATCACATTTTGGCTGTATTCTGTGTTTCTCAGGCATTTAACACTTTGATTATCAGAGGGGGGTGAGACATGCATACCCCACTGACACTGACAGGGATGAGTGGGGGCTGCTGTTCTTGGTGCTGAAGTCTTTCTATATCCTCTCTTCTCCCTCCCTTCTCCCCCAACACATTGACAAATTTACACCAGGATGATATGCTAAAGAACATAGTCTCTACCCCTCCCCTTGCATCCCTAATTCATAGTGCATATGGTGATGTGTGTGTACATCACCAAGGATATGTGTTCACAACACATTGACAGACACATATCTCCCCAACATCACCCCTTAGTTCATCTCCCCCCATAATCCAGATGAAGCCTAAGCAACAATTTGTATAGAAGAATAACTATATTCACATGTTGTGCATCTATACCCCCTTTTATGCAGGATAGTACCCTATTGTCTCTTGCAGCAGCTGAGTGACATTGCACACTGCTGTGAAGTCTGTTGCCTATCAGGACTCCTAAATCTTTCACGAACAAGGATTCCCCAAGTAGTTTCCCAATAGCGTGCTTGTTTCTGCAGCCCAATTGCATAACCCACATCTGCCACTTTTCCATCCATTCACTTCGTTTATCCAAAAATTATCTCCAGAGAAAATGAGAATATGTCTTTGTACATAATAATACAAATTTAAGTAAGTATACAACTCACATTTCCAAAATGACACATATTTATCTTTAGCGGCTCAATAGGCAAGTGTGGAATATTTCACTGTCCTCCATGCAGAGATGTTTTCTGTCAGCTGATTCCAAGGATATAACCTTCAACTAGAGAAAGAAAAGACACAGGAAAGATGAAAAACAAGAGGGGGCACTTTCTGTTCAAACCAGCAACATCTGAAATCATATAATGATAGTTCTTATACTCACGATTTAGCGATCTACCGGTTGTTGAGTATACATCCGGTCAATAGAAACAGGGAGTATGAACCTGCCCCTGTAGAGGCACTCCAGGGGTTAACTCCAAACTTCCAACAGTCTCAGAAGGAATTCAAGCGATCAGCAATAAAGTTCAAAGTAATTTAATAAATGTTTAAAAAAATACATAAAAATACACCAACGCATTTCTGGATCTATAGACCTTTCTTCAGGGTGTCAGATACTATAGTGAGCCAGCCGCCACAAAACTGTGGTCTTATCTAGATGTCTCCATGATAATCAACCAATCCAACTAAAAAGCTGGATAAGTGTATATTTAACCATTTCTTTTCTATAAATGTCGGCTCTCTTAGGGCTAGATTCTATTGCAGGTGCTAAATGTAAACACCCATTTTAACAAACATTTTCCTATTGAAGTATAGAATCCAGCCCTTAGTATCTTAACATCTAAATTTGCCATATCTAGTAGAAACAAACGTGTCGATGTAAAACAGAAAAGGCTGAATGCTATATAGAGACATACATCAAATAAAAACAAAACAAAATATACAAAGGCAAAAATATTTCCATAGTTTTTTGTTTCCATTTAGAGGATAATGAGAAATGAGCAAACCAATATATATCAACATCCGACTGTGTATTACACCAATATATCTATCAAGGATTATACTTTATGACAAAACAGAGACAACTTCTATATTAATCTTAAAAACACTCTGTCCCAGTCCAGAGTCAGAAGAGTTAACCAACATCAGAAAGAGACGGTGGATCCTTTACAATTCAATCAGTCTAGGTTTCATTTGAGATCAAATACAAATGTGCAAGATGTCTTCATGACATACGCATGTATACTCAACAACCTGTAGATCGCTAATTGTGAGTATAAGAACTATCTTTATATGTTTTCAAATGTTGCTGGTTTGAACAGAAAGAGCCCTCTCTTGTTTTAGTCTTTCCTGTACTCTGTATGTAATTCTTTACACAACTTGTTTCTTCAGCAAAGATTGAGACATTACTTTCAATAGCCACTTCTAGATAAAAAGTTGTATACTAAAAGGTCCCATTTACAACAACTCCCTGCCAGCTATCATTTAAATACATAGTTGTATATCCAAACAATGATATCACCTCCCATACCAAAGCCTTCCAATGTATGCAGTAACCTGTTCTGAGGCACCGTAACAAAGGCTTTTGCAAAATCCAAGTATACTACCTCATAAACAACAATAACTTTGTCCAAATTACTACTTGCCTTTTTTAAAATGCAAGTAAAATTTGTTTTTCATGATCTATTCTTCATAAAACCATGCTGGTTCCTACTAATAATGTTGTAGGACATTTTATAGTCCTGAACATTGTCAGTTAGTAACCCTTCTAATATCTTATGCACTACAAACGTCAAGCTCACAGGTCTATAATTTCCTGGTTTGAATCTTGTCCCATTTTTGAATTTGTTACTATATCTGCTTTTATCACAGGGCACTAAGTCTGGTGATAGTGTATCAATAAATATTAAGTATGAGGGTCTTGCTATTACTGAATGTCAGAAAGGTAACCAATGCATTGCGCTGCAATTTATTTGATACCGCTCTAGCATGCAAAAGGTTAAGTACCCTTGGGTGTATGCCATCAGGTCCAGGTACTTTATTCACCATAACATTTTCCATTCATTTTTGGACTCTGTCCTCAGTAAGCCGTGTACAGGATGGGGGGGGGGATTCTGTGATTCTCTCTGTTTACCCATAGCCTGTCATTGCTTATTCCTCTGTATACATAGAAGAAAAGAATGTGTTTGACATGTCAGCCATAGCCTTATCTTCATTCATTCATTTAATTGCTGTTTGATCCAAGAAAAAAGATACAACATTTACTCCCGAGTCCCAGTATGGTTTCTCTTTTAATCAGGTATTTAAAGGGGAACTGTAAAATAAGTTTCATAAGAAATTCAGTTTTATTTGTCATTTTGATGCAAAAGAGCTAGTGCTGGACATGAAGAAATGACAGATGGAATGGAGAACAGTGGGGCATGTTAGTACTGTCTAATGTTCATAAACTGAAAAATAACTAATGTCTCATAAATTATTGTTTTAAATAAATTAAAGATACTGTAAAATCTCAGTTATAATACGCACCTGTGTATAATACTCATTATATATATTATATATTATACCCAAGGTTTTAGGGGAATACAATAGTGCCTATGTATAATACGCACCATTGTTTTCACCTGTTACACACATTAAATGAAAAAATGCCAAGCTGGAGAGGCGGCCATGAGTAAACGGGGAGGGAGGGAAGAAGGGAAGCTTGGCAGAAGCAGAACTACCATGTCACAAAATGTTTAGCTTAACTAAGTCCCCTTCTGGCGACTAGCTGCTTAGTAGTGCTAGTTGCCAGAATTATTACCTGATTTAATAGATATATGCTTTATTCCCCAGCTGTCAGTAGCACGGAATGCGGACATCTTGCCAGAATGACGTCCGCGCGCCTGAGCTGCCAGTCCCAGCCGGAGCCGAATGGCTCCTAGCAACGCCTTCTAGACCCGGCTGTGACTGACAGCGCAGGCGCCTGGACATCATTCTGGCAAGTTGCCGCGCTCCGTGCTACTGACAGCTGTGGAATAAAGCATATATCTATTAAATCAGGTAATAATTCTGGCGACTAGTGCTACTAAGCAGCTAGTTGCCAGAAGTGGACTTAGTTAAGCTAAACATTTTGTGACATGGTAGTTCTGCTTTAAGAAATGTTTCTCGTGTATAATATGCACTACCCACTTCACATAAGGTGAAGAGGGGCAAAATTGTGCTTATAATATGCAAGATTTTACAGTAAGTGCTTTTGAAAGCTCTTTCAAAATCACCTATTTGTAACAAAATGACAGTTTCACTTAAAAGGGATAGCAATGTTTCATAATAAAAGCAGCTCTAATTAATATTTATAGTATTTGGACTTTGTAGAGTGTTATTTCAATTCTGTCAGAGTTGTAGTTCAAGAGTAATTCAATGACAAATTATCCCCCTCCCGCCCCTTTTACTGATGTAACACTGCTCAGCCAGAGCAGAAGGGAGGTGCCCAGGTAGACTGCAGAGAGGGACAATCTTCAATTAAGATAAGGGAAAAACCTGAAAAACTTGTCAAGTGGGGGCAGGGCTTTAACTATTCTCATAGGAAGAAGATTGTCCCCTGCTGTTACCTGTCTGTTCTATGGACTGCATTCCACATCTGAGAAGAGATGGCTTACACTAGGTAAAAGGGGCAGGAGGGGAAACTTTGCTTGTGAATATTTCTCAAACCATAAAGGTTTGAGAGATAAGACTTATGTCATTCTTCATGTTTTTTTTTTTTAATATATTTTATTATCAGATCACTCCATACAAATCACAAATACAGAGAAATACATATAAAATCATTCAGATACAGGAAACATATACAAGTATATGTAACAATGAAAAGAACATAAACATATCAATAGATTGTACAGAGCCAACCTGAGGTTTTATTGTTATGTAAAACCAAATCCCCCCAAAGAACTAACCTAGCTTAACTTTTGCTAAACTCCCCTACCCCATTGCCGAGTCCTCTCTCCCCCGAGCCCGCAGCACCCCCCCACCCACCCGCCAGCCAACAAAGCCGCAGGATCTCAATAAGTACAGGGCTCAAACACAACGCCACACATCGACCACGCCACACAGCCACGCACGCAACCAGCAAGTGTGACCCAAATCAACCAGTTCCGTCAAGATGTACAACATGAAGTGCCACATGAGCATCAGCACTATGCGTCCACCAGTTCTGCCAACGTCCCCATATCTTGTCAAACTTGTTTGGAGTGCCCCGATGCATGTAAACCAATATATAGTGTGGAATGCACTGTAAAACTAAATGAATCCACACCCTGCAGTTGGGAGCACCGTTTGACATCCAGTTCATGGCCACCACCTTTCATGCCAACACCAAGAGCTCTCTGAGCAGGGATCTGTCAGCTGCATCCTCAATCTCATCAGGGAAGATAGACAATAAACAACGTTTCGGAGTCACAGGAACAGGTTTCCCCAGCACCAGGACCACAATATGCATGATTTCTTTCCAAAATCTCCCAACCGCAGGACAATCCCAGATCATATGAAGGTATGTGCCCGGAACATTATCACACTGGAGACAACTGTCGGTACCAGAATTCCCCATTCTATACAGTCTGACCGGCGTATAATAAATTCGATATAGTATATTCAACGGTATCATCTGGTGTCTAGTCAACGTTGCCACCATTGCTGGTCCTACCTTGGCCATATCCCATTCCCAGTCCTCTAACAGACCCACGTCCATTTCCCATTTATTCCGGGTAGGGAACTCCTGACACCCTACATGAGATTCCACCCACTGATAAATGAAGGAAAGAGGTCTCAAAGGCTCCAGAAGCATCAATCTGGCAAGAAGCGGGAAGGTAGAGATCATCGGGGTCTGATCACCCCACTGAGCACTAAGAGCATGTCTAACACACAAATATGAATAAAAAAAGAGTATGTGGTATATGGTATTTGTCATGCAAGTGTGCAAAAGACTTCAGCCAATTATCCTGGTACAGCTGTCCAAGATTTGTAATCCTGAATCTGGCCCACAAGTGGCCAAAGTCGCAATTAGATAAGTGATGTAGCCCCGCAACGCTCTATAAGGGGGTATCAGGGTCCATTGCGACATGTCTCAACATTCTCTTCACCTCCACCCACGTCTCATATAGGGTTGCCGCCAGCTGAGTTCGAATTTTAAAAACTGCAGGACCTCCGTGCAAGAACTGAGGCAGTGCGTAATTTTAATGAGATTCGATCTAGCAATAACATTCAAAGGCAGGTGAAGCCATGCAGTCGTTTTGTCTTGAAAGTACTGAATATTGGGTATCAAATTAATCTCCAAAAAAGAGTCCGTCGTTGCAGCCACCTTAATCCCCAAGTAAGTGCACACATCCACACGTGAAAGCGGGATATCAGTCGGACAAGACTCCCGCAAATTATTATCAATCTGAAGCAAAGATGACTTAGTCCAGTTTATTTGGAAACCAGAGTAAGTGCCAAAATCGTCCACCAATTGCAATGTGGTCCTCAAGGAATTCTCATCATCATTCAAAAAAAGCAAGATGTCATCAGCGTAGAGTGCAAGCTTTTCCTCTCTGCCCTCCACCGTGAGACCCTTAATCAATGGATTTGCACGAACGAGAACAGCCAGGGGTTCCAAGGCCAAGGCGAACAGGCCGGGCGAGAGTGGACAGCCCTGTCTGGTACCACGAAGTAAGGAAAAGGACTGTGAAGACAGTCCGCCCGTCACCACAAAAGCCCTGGGGCTACTATACAAAATATGTATCCATTTAATAAAGGATGGGCCAAACCCAAATCCCCGGAGTACCTGCCAACTATATGGCCACTCGACAGAGTCGAAGGCCTTAGACGGGTCGAGAGATACAATCACCCTAGACCCCATGGTGTCGTGAGAAAGCTGCAAGTGCATAAATAGCCTCCTAAGATTGTGTGATGTTGATTTACCTGGGATAAAGCCGGTTTGATCATCGTTTACCAAAGTCCCTAGTACCATATTCAATCTGGTAGCTAAGATTTTAGCCACAATTTTGGTATCTGTAGTCAATAAAGAAATTGTCCTATAAGAATCGCATAACTCCAGATCTTTACCTGGTTTGGGCAGTACAATAATGGAGGCGTTGTTCATAGACTCTGGAAGGCAGCCATCATCAATAGCAGCATAGAAGGTATTTAACAAGTGTGGGGCTAGGACATCCACAAATTCTTTATACCATTCTGCAGGAAGACCATCCACACCCGACGCCTTGCCCGTCGGCAAACCATGGACAGCCTCTACAACCTCTCTCAGAAGTATAGGAGCGTCCAACATTTGCTTATGTTCAAAGGAAAGCTGCGGAAGTCCACATCGATCAATAAAAGAAGAAATCTGACAGTGAAAGCGGGTCAGTCGGGATTCGTAAAGTCTAGAATAGAAAGACCGAAATTGTGAATTAATCAATTGTGGATAAAGAACCAGTGCACCCCCAAGGTCCCTGAGGAAACCGACGAAGTCCCCCTACTTTGGGAAACAAGATGAGCCATTAGCCTCCCCGCCTTATTCCAATTTTCAAAAATATTTTGTTTCAAGTAAAGAATGTGATGGGCATTCAGGTCAGACAATTTTTTAGAATATTTTAGGGAACAGGAAACAAAGTTAGAATAGGATACCGAGTCCCCTTTTTCCACAAACTGTTTCTCCGCCTCAACAGCATCTGATTCCAATTCCTCCACCTCCCGAGACCCAAGCCTAATGTTCAAAGATGTAAGGGATATCAAGGAGCCCCTTGCAGTTGCCTTAGCAGCTTCCCAGACAGTGCTCGGGGCAGCAGTGTCCACATTGTTAACAAAATATTTTGTCAGATCTTCCCTATGCTTGTACACCAGATGTGTATTAGTCAACCATTCGGGACTAAGTCTCCACACCCCAGACCTAGGTCTCTGGTCTCGCTGTAGCATTAACAAAAGTGGGGAGTGGTCAGAAGCAACCCTGGTCAGAAAACAGCAATCTGTAACCAAAGGCAAGGTCGACCGATTAACGAACGCGTAATCAATTCTAGACAACATTTTATATGTAGCCGAATGGCATGAGAACTCCCGGGTCTGTGGATGAACAGTGATCCATACATCTATGAATCCCATGTCAATTGTGAGATTGAGGAATGCATCCCTATGTAATCTGGAGTCAACAGCCGCTCCACCCAATCTATCCAAATCAGAATTAGTAGTTATGTTAAAGTCGCCCATACAGATAATACGATGATGTGGTTTGTCAGAAATGTAAACAAGCATCTCCCTGAGGACTGAGGGATTAAAAGGTGGCGGGATATAAACATTCAGCAGAACAAAGAGAGCTCTCTGCAGTTTACATGTTAAAAAAAGATAGCGGCCCTGGGGGTCCGACTTAAGGTCAATGAATTCAAAGGAAACCAATTTAGTAATAAGTATGGAAACACCTCTTGAGTACGTGGAGTATGTGGCATGGTAATGACCCTGTATCTACTGCCTCCTAAGAGACAGAACTCTACTTGCAGAGAGATGTGTCTCCTGCAACATGACCACCCCAGGAGTCTGTTTCCTGATGTGGTTCAAAATTAAAGATCTTTTAACAGCATCATTCAGGCCACGCACATTCCATGACAAGAAATTGCAGTTTAGTGCTGTCATTACAGAATCAGACTTTATCTGTTACAACCCTGGCCAGACGGCCAGGCAAGCCGAGGGCGAAGAGCGCCCGGCCCAGAAGAGAGAGGAATCCCGGAAACCTAATCCCTAACCAAACAACCCACCCTATCTCTATCTCCCCCAAACTGACAGAGATTTTATCCCAGAACCAACCCATAACCGTGGCCTGGCAGCCAAAATATTCCCCCCTCCCTCCCACCCAACACACAAAAAACAAGTAACCATTGATCAAGTGATCACATACGATCCCACCTACACCCCCCCCCCCACAGCAGCCAATAGAGCAAGCAGTAAAGACATCATCACTTCGTAACAACAAGTAAGGAAGAACATAGCGACCCTACCACCACTTAGAACACAACATCTCCCACTTAGCAGTAAGCCAATCCCTCGGCTGTAACCCCAACAGTACATCCACCCATCCCCTTCGCCGTAGCATTCCTCGGGCAGATCGGAGGCGTCACCAAATAAGCAGACACCAGTATCCCCAGGGGACCCAAGTGCCAAAACATGGCGGCCCAGCGTCCAATCACTGCCCAAAACATGCAGGACGACAGCAGCTCATAAATAGTAATTCTAAACTGAAACCCATAATCTCAAATAGAGACATAAATAGACATGCAATTACAGGCATATACTTGGCAATAATATTAACACCAAATCCCAATAATAAGGTAAGTCTTCCCAAAGGTGCTAGACAAACCTTCCAATTGCTCTTCCCATCTTAGCACCCCCTGGGCGGATCGGAGGTGTCCCAATCTACATGAGCAAGGCTTAGTAACTACACAAAAATCAAAATGCTGAATCACAGCCATATAGCATCAAACCACCGACCAAGATGTGCAAGACAGTATTAGGAGACTGAAACATTCCAGAACAGCATCTAAAATGAAAAAAAAAAAAAAAAAAAAAAAAAAAAAAAAAAAAAAAAAAAATATATATATATATATATATATATATATATATATATATATATATATATATATATATATATATATATATATATATATATATATATATAGTTCGTACTCCCCCCCACGGTTAGGTACAGAAACATATACACACAAGTATATATGGGCAGGAGTAGTAACAATGTAACCCAACAATATAACTAATCCCCACAAATCAATCGAATATTACCACCATCTAACCATCTCATCACAGCGTCCCCAGGGCGGGTCAGAGGCATCACATATTGTGTGAACAAAATCTAAGAAAGTTGAGGAAGCCAAGTACCGAACCATAGCAATACAGCATCGAACCACCGCCCAAGGGACGCGAGACAGAACCAACAGATTAATAACAGTTTAGAAAAGCGAGGAGAAAAAAAAATCATATACATAAACACTCGTATAAATAATAACTGTTTGTAAACAGACATTTAGATTTATGCGTGAAATTATAGCATGCCATTCCTCCTCCAACCTCACCGATCCAGCAGAGACATTATAACAGTTCATCACACAGTCTGAACCATGTAGAACCATGTTATCATGTCCATTGAAATCTACCCCCATCCAGACAATTCAGCAGGGGATGGAGCAGTTCAAACGAGTGCCATGTTTGCCGAGGATCATCCCAGGAACACCGTGAACCAAAGAGATAGAGTAAACGAAGATACAGGAATTGGAGACTGCAGTAGTAGGATCATGAAGTGAGGAAGTGATGAAAGAATGGCATCCCGATCCCTGAAATTCAGGAGTTTGACAATCATCTGTCAGGGAGGTGATCCAGGAGGCCTAGGACCGGTTGGCAAACGATGTGCCCTTTCAACAGTGAAGGATGTTGAGAGACCGTCTGTGCCGACATGTTCTCTTATCCAGGTCTCCATGTACTGTTCAGGGGCGCGACCCTCATGGTCCTCCGGCAGCCCAATTATACGGACATTATTGTGTCTAGACCTGTTTTCAAGATCATCTACTTTGAATTGCAAAGAACGGACTTGATTCTTCAAGTCATCCAACGAGGAAACCACAGGGGGAAGTGTGTCCTCCACAGTAGAGATACGTTGTCGTACATCGGTGATGCTTTCACACAGAGTTTGTTGGTCTGCACGTAAAAGATTTATTTCCACCTGCACAATTTTGTTGGTCAGGACTGCCTGGCAGGTAGCGATGGCTGACATTATTTCCGCAAATTGGGATTTTGAATCATCTTCCTCAGAAGCTGAAGACTGAGCCGGCGAGGCAACCATAGAAGGGGCCTCCAGCATGGCCGTGACCTCCTCTGACGCCATAGCTCTCCTGGCAAATTTACTCAATTTCTTCTTGTACTCCGATTATTTTTTTAACCATACTGAAATTGAGAAAGCAGGTGTGGGCCAGATCAACACAAGTGAGGATCAGTATAGGGTGGACAGCAGCTGCTGAGGCAGGTAGGTGCAGATAGGACCCCTCAAAATCTAAATAACACACATGATATGATCTATATTTTTACATACAGATTTAAGTAGATGAAGAATAGCCAGAGCATGTGTAGCTCATTTAGCAATACACGGGGCAGAGGAGGGGAACATATACAGGAAAGGTATTAAACAAACATGGGGAGTTCGTATCAATACAGTGGTTTTTAGTTGAAGAGTGACAAAGCAATCAGAAATCTTCCAAGTATCCTCGCAGTATTCCAACATGGGGCAGAAGGGGGAAACATATATTGGAAAGGTAACAAACAAGGGAAAGATTGCTCCTCCGATGGTAGAGGTAGACTTAAAGATAGGACCTATGAGCATTAGCCACAATTGAAAAACAGAGCATCATCAGTAGACTCCTCAGCCACACTCTTATCTTTGATGGATAATAGATTGATAGTAGTAACTTAACTAGGTCAAAAGGTGTAGCAACAATAGGCCTTCCAGTCACCTCAGTGTCATCAAAGCAGACCCATTAATGAAGTCAGTAATGATGCATATATCCAAAAGACATCATGGCTACTACAATCCACCAGTTTAGTCTGCAGCCACAAGATATCTTGATTGTAGATAGGCAAATGTAGTCTTACAGTCAGGGCTTAAGTAGCCAAGTATACATGGGCAGAAGGGGAAGACAAAAAAAGGAAAGGCGACAAACTGGGGAGTCCACCACCCAAGCTGTGCAGCTATCTCTAGTGCAGGAGGTGATACCAGTAAAGCTATTGGCAAGGGAAGGGTTACTTGGAAAAAAATAAAAAATTAGGAGGGCGCACTAAAACTCAAGAGGGTATTATTTGGCTCATTCCTTGCCCACAGGGGCCACAATCAGCAAAAGAAGCAGGTACTTACTGAATACAAACAACGGACTGGCATGTTATGTCAAAAACAGCAAGGCCTCCACGCCTCCACTGTACCTCTGCCCCGTTTTTTCCTTCGTTAAAAAAATACGTGCAGGCAATCACTGGCGCCAGGCGACGGGTCCTCCAGAGTGATCTGCCTTCATTCGGTGCCCTGCCGGGCGGCTGTACCACGCTAGGCCGCAACTCCCGGCCCAGGCGCTCAGATATGGGCACTTGATCCAAATGAAGAAATAAAGGTACCGCTGAATCAAGAATCTGTGCATAGATTCATAAAAATATGTTTGTAGAGCAAGGATGGCAAGGGATAGTAATGAATCAGAACGGAGCCTCTCCAAATCGTGACCCCACAGTATGGCTCCCAGGCCACACACCCCCCTTCATTTTTTTTAATGCCTACAAAATAAAATAAAGATAAAACAAAGTATTACTATCCCTTTAAACATCCCCTCAGCTCAAAGCACAATATTAAGTTTCAGAATTAAGTAGCATTCTCCTGCTTTAAAGCCATGAGGGGAAAGATAGAGGCAGGTACATATATAGTTAATACCCCACACCACAGCACATGGAAGCCGTTATTTTTAACACATGTATTTAAGTTAAATGTAGCTAGGGGTTCTGAAGCAAGTTCATTACTACTAATGAGAATGAAGCAAAGCAGTCAGAAGGATTGTGCAATACATTTTTATTTCAGCATCCGGAATATCAAAGCAACAACATTGAACAGGAACATACAAGGCAGTGAAGGAACATGGGGCAACAGAGGGCAGCCTAAGCTTGCACCCATCCTTCCAGAAGCACCCAAGAGAAATCACATGTAGCTAAAGTCCCCACTATCTATCCTGTATCTCCTGGAGCACCTCTTCCATGTGAGATACAAATCAGACACATAGGGACTACATGCGAGTTTATGTGCGTGGGAGAGGAGGGAGAATGGTAACTGTGTATCTATTTATAAACATCATAGTTAAATTATCTTCCATGCCTCATTAATGAAATTGTAATTTCATTCTATATATAGCTTTCCCATTCAGATGACATACATTTAATGCCAGACTTAAATGTTATTCACACTCCATAGCATCAATAGATTAACATCTATACTGCAAAAACATAAATAGAAATGTTAATGCAACTGCCTGAATGTAGTAAAAATTATAAGCAATAGGTGTAGCAATACAAACAAATTATTAAGTACATAATTAAGAACATAATATGCATAATTATTCCAGAATTCTTCTACTAAAGGACTAAAATATTGCAAAAAAAAAAAAATAGAAAAAGCAAACACAATTTAAAAATAACACCAGAAACCACTTAGCTGATTGTGGAATTCATGTTTCTATTGTAGGCTAAGAAAAATACATCTAAAGTGTCAAATCTGATTAGGATTTATTGTATTCTTGGCTTTCCTGAATCTTTGTGACCTCACGGATGGGGGAAGGGAGTTGTCCATAGAAACCAGAGAGGTTAAATGCCTGTCACATTTATTCTCAGTAAATGAGAAAGATTCCAGTATGGTGGTCCAGTGTTGTCAGGAACACAAGCATACAGTTGTTTTAAATTGAGACTATGACTACTGGCCCAAGGGTAATTGAATGTGGGAATTAGATTAAGTGGTCATCAGTAATATGTCATTTATTAGATTTGTTATTCCAGGAATACAACACATAAAAAATAAATGAGCACTAAAAACAAACCTGAAGTGTTACAATATTTTACAGTCTGGTAAAGATTTTATTAACAAATAAAAACTAAATGTTGGTGGAACTGTTTATTTTATGTCCTCTGTTGATCATAACCTGCTAAATTCTCACATGTGCTCTGCCAGATCTAGTTCAGCAGGTTTAGAATGGAATCCTATATTATAATTCGCTAGGATGTTTGTCAGAAGCTGTCATGCACTGTAGAGTCTGCCTGAACGCACAGAATGCTGGGAGTTCCATGCTGGTAGCATTCTGTGCTTTTGGGCAGTCTCTACAGTGCATGACTGCGTCGGCAGAAGGACGCAGAGCGGGACCGGCCTCTTAACCCTTTGAGTGCTAGAGGGGTATACAACGCATTGCAAAGCAATGCGTTGCATACCCCTCTGACACTCAAAGGGTTAACATCACCCGGACCTTGGCCCGTGTATACAGGCTTTTACACTAGTATGTTAATATTCGGAACCCTATCATAACACTGTTCTTATTTTAATGCTTACATTAACCTGTTTTCAATTTAAAATCATGACCACATTTAAAGAAAATATCCTTTTTGCCAAGATGTTATATTCTGGCATATATCTATAAGAATTTGGCTTTTACATGTGGAATTGAAGATAATATCATATTGCTTCAATTCTCACAGTTTAATAATTTTGTTCAGTGAAGAGAAATATATTAATTATTCATATTTGAGTTTTTACAATGATTGTATATTTTATCCCTTTGAGTGCTAGAGGGGTATGCAATGTATTGCAAAGCAATATAAGCTCATATGTCCGTGGAAGCAAAATTAAAGTGGGGGTAAATCTGGAGCAAACCAAGTGCACTATAGGAGATAAAAATGCCCCATCTTTCTACTGATTTAAATAGGACTTTTTATACTTTGAATGCTAAAGAGGTCTCCAAAACACTGACTCACAATGTCCATCCTTGTGACACACCAACAGATCATATTTTTTTTACTAGGATATTCCTGCTTGATTACAGGTAGGTAATCAGAGGCTCAGTAATTTTGATTGATGTGCTCTAAAATAAGGACATTCTTAAAATCTGTCCTGTTGGAATGTCTTGAGGACTGACGCTAAGAATTGCTACACTAGATGGAGAGTTGATCCCTACTTCCTGATTCCAAACAGGACTTGTAGCATAAGTCTAGACTAAGACGTGGAGCTTGATGTCAGTTTTCTTGTAGTCAGGCACAGTTGTCACTTTCTGTTAAAGCATCAATGGGCAGGTTTCTCTCTAGCATTTAGTACTCTGGTGGTCCCAATAAAGCACAGATTGTGAACTGATGTCCAGTGATGCCACATGACCTCACCCTCACACCCTCTCTAAAGCCGAGAGGACATACTCTGCTACACTTGTCTCGTCAGTGTCCCTGAATGGCAGAAGGGAAATATGGTCACACTAAAGAGACAATTTTTACACACAAGCTGAAAATTAATAATGAATACTCCCATTTTAATTCTCAGTTTTTAATTTTCCTTTAGTTGCTTAATTTCATATTTGTAACAACTTGAATGTAATGAAGAGTATCAAGATGTCCATTAGCGGTAGATCTGGTGCTCAGGAATTATTGGTTACATGCAAATATTTTCCTAGCCCAGTGTATGTGCCTTGATATGTACAATGCAGTTGGTTAGATTACGTATACGCATAACACCTTCATAAAACTTGAAACCTTTAAAGTCAGTAAAAAGAAGAACACTGAATGAATAAACTGAAGACTGGTAGCCTCCTTTATACACATTTCAGATAGGTTTCACACCTTTTTGGTGCATAATCACTGACAATGGTACTTGCAATCTTCCATAATTTATACAATAAAACATTTAAAACCACAAAAGTGCACCAATTAAAAACAGGAGATATCTAGGATGTCATGTAATTCACAAATTTCAAATTCACCTGGGTCACATTGATTAACCGCTACAGCCAGAGGCAACCAGACAATTATAAGCCTCTTAAGGGAACAAGTATACACAATTAACCCTTTGAGTGCCAGAGGGGTACATAAAACCCAGATATTAATAGTGTTAGATACACTTAAGAGAAATGTCTTAGAAGCTGCTTTTTGGTAACTTCTTACACTTTGAAATCCCCTTCACAGGTCCTTTACTGCTCTTTAACTCCATTACTGTTAAATGCAGGATGCCATTTATCTGTTTGCTGTCTCTGATTGAATGTCTGGATAGCTATACATGGTGGATAACTGCTTATTACCAATTAAATAGTGGAGAGGAATGTAGGAAGTAGTAGAGAGAGTTAGGAAGAAGGAATTCGATTGATGAGATAGTGAAAGTGAGTTAAGCGTGAAGAACAAAAGTAAAAGAGGGAGATATACAACAGAGCGTGTGATAAACTGAAAACAAGTTTGGAAGGAGTCGTAGTGAGAGCTGTAGACAGAGAAAGGGAATGAGAAAGGTGGATGTGAATTAAAGAGTGGACTAGGGAGGCAGACAACTTAAATTAATGCAAAAACCTGGGGCAAGCCATCTTCTTCATAAGTGAAAAAGACAAAGGGGGATATGCAATTAACCATGATAAAGAGGTGATAAAGCAGAGGTGACTTCTCCAGTTGCTATGTTATTCTAGGGAGCCTATGCACTATGATCTCTGTAGCTGGAGAAACCTTAGTGCATTGGCCCCATAGAATAACATAGGAACTGGAGAAGTGATATCACTGGAGATGTTATTTACAATATATTACCTCTTTACGATACCTTATTGCATCTCCCCAAATGTCTCATTTCTTAAATTGTACTTTTAAGCCATTTTACTTTAGATAGGTCTCCATTGTCTTGCAAAGCAATGTGTTGTAGACCACACAAGCATAGAGGGCTTTAAAGTGCCATTTTGATTATTTTTTTTGTCACATATGGTGGCATTGGCTTTCCCCAGAATGTCTCCAGTTTACATATTAAAGGGATAGTAAACTCGAGAAAAAAGTATAGGCGAATTGATAGGTACAATTAAAAAATACTTACTGCTCTCATTCCCATCTCTCAAACCATTATGATTTGAGAGATAAAATAAAGGTCTCAGGGCTCGATTCAAATGTTGGCGTTAAAATCAACGTGAAGAAAAAAACTGCCTTCGCTCGTTAAGCAAGACCAGGTAACGTGAGATTCAAATCTTCCTTACCCAGAAAGGCTAACGAGCGATAACCAACAAAATACACGTTAACCTTAAACCTGCGTTGCATAGAAAATCTTACCTAAAAACACACAATAAAAATGTTACCTAGCACCACAGCCAATCACAGCACTGCAAAGTATCAAGTTCAGTCAGAAAATCCAAAATCCACGTCGACAGTTCTGAACAGCTTTCTCTGTGCTTCCCTATCCAGCCACTAGGGGGACACAGAGATGGCTTTCAGCACAGTGGATAGCTTTGAATGCCATAGGGATGTACACTGCTCACTCCTGTGGCATTCAAAGGGTTACAATCAATAAAACTAGTACACCAAGCACTACACAATGCCCCCTTCCGCACACCCCCCTTAGTATGTCACATATATTGCATATATGTGACATACTAACCCCGTCTACATCCACCTCATGGACTTCCATGTAGTGGACAAATCTGGCTGCACTGTGACTGCAGCGCTTCCCTCATCTTCATTCATGACAACTTCCATTGCTGCGGGTGGCTGTGAAGCCCGCAGAATAAGAACAGCCTGTGGACTAGAGAGGCATTGGAGAAAGCGGAGGAGGGGAGAGAGACATAGGAGGAAGCGGGTGGTAGGCTTGTATTTGCTGCCTGCTTCCTCCGATACCTCTCCTCACCCGTTGGCCTCTCTAGTCCACAGGCTGTTCTTATTCTGCGGGCTTCACAGCCACCCACAGCAATGGAAGTTGTCATGAATGAAGATGAGGGAAGCCCTGCAGTCACAGTGCAGCCTGCTCCCTCAGGTTGTATTTTAACTTATAACTTATAATGTTGTACTTACTGTGTCCCATTGCTATTAGTACTTTTGCTCCACTCTCCATTTGAAGGAGAGTGGAACAAAAGTACTAATAGCAATGGGACACAGGAGGTAGGGGGTTAAAAATAAATGAGATCTAATTTAAACTAATGTCTAATAATAGTATTTTAATAAAAAAAAAAAAAGTTCAAAACACACACACACACACACACACACACACACACACACACACACACACACACACACACACACACACACATACATATATACAGGCAAGGAATGTAGTCCATACCTTGCCTATTAACCATTTGGGTACCAGAGGGGTAGGAAACATGCTAAGAAATTCTTTCCTACCTCTCTGGTACTCAAAGGGTTAATTGTGGAATAAAAGACAGATTTGTCCACTACATGGAAGTCCATGAGGTGGATGTAGACGGGGTTAGTATGTCACATATATGCAATATATGTGACATCCTGAGGGGGGGGTGGAAGGGGGCATTGTGTAGTGCTTGGTGTACTAGTTTTATTGATTGTAACCCTTTGAATGCCACAGGGGTGAGCAGTGCACATCCCTATGGCATTCAAAGCTGTCCATGGTGCTGAAAGCCATCTCTGTGTTCCCCTAGTGGCTGAGTAGGGAAAAGCACAGAGAATGCTGTTCAGAACTGGCGACGTGGATTTTTACTCTTCTTCCAGTGCTATTCTCCAAAAAAAAATAGGCGTTAGATTTCTGAAGAGAAATGTTGCAATTTAACTCGCGTTAGCCCTAACTCCAACATTTGAATAGCTTTTGGAGTCGCTTGTACATTATCCTCTATGGGTGAGATCTTGCTGTTCTGGAGACGGGCGACGTGTGTTTCAGAACTGGCGTCGCTTCTTACTAGTGGAACATTTGCATTGCTCAGATGACGTTAAAAGCAGTGTCACCAGTTCTTTCTGCCTACGCCAACACTTGAATCGAGCCCTCAGTTCCCTCCTATTTCTGCCTGATGAGCTGTAAAGGCAGAATCCGGTCACCTAACTTTAGGCGGCTCTTCAGGAGTGCTGACATTGGGACATCTAACTATAATTACTTCATCGGAATGGTCTACAATGTGTGCTTGGAAGCTAGGCACACATTGTAGACCATACAGATGGAGTAATTATAGTTATATATCTCGATGACAGCACTCCTGAAGAGCCGCTGTCTGGTCCCGGAAGCAGGAACTCATGACGTCCGCTATACAGCGGACGCATGAAAAGTAGGAGGAAGTGGAGACCTTTATTTTATCTCTCAAACCATAAAGGTTTGAGAGATGGGAATGAGGGCAGTAAGTATTTTTTAATTGTACCTATCAATTCGCCTATGCTTTTTTCTCGAGTTTACTATCCTTTTAAGACAAAAGAGTGAGGGAGTGCACCATATATAGTCTCATGATGTGGTAGGTTAATAATTATACTTCTGCTCAAACATATCTTTTTTAAGCAACAGAGCCACCTAGTGTCTGAAAGGCAAATATCTTTTTATAACGAACTTGATGAGAGATGTTGAGTCAGAGACTACAGGTCTTCATAGTTATTTATAGGAACTGCAGTTTAGATCTGATCAAATAACTAGGGACTAGCCCTTAAGATTGGTAGAAATTACCTTTCACCTTCACTAGATGGAGTTATTTATAGTACCACCTGTTAAACTGTAGAAAGCTTTATCTAAGGTGTGGTGAAGGCAAATACAACTCATACATTTAAGCATTTGCAGTAGAAGGAAGACATACAGATTTATATCAAATGTTAACAGATTAAAATGGAAGTTCTGGTAAATAGACAAACACTTATGTTGGACTTGGGAAATAGTATGTAATTCCCATTTTCTGGGTATTCTGTGACAAAAGTTGAACTTCACCATTTGAGTGCCAAAGGTATCCACACCTCTGAGTTGTGATACACTGGATAACTCTCTAGCACTCAAAAGTTTGATGGACATGTCTTTTTATCAACCTAATTTGCTAAGTAAAATTTATATCCCTGTTATTTTTTAAGATTATACTTTAAAAAGTTTAATGACTATAATCTGTCCAACCAACTATGCAGCTCTGAAGCAATTTTGAGCCAATCAACTTTCCCACATTTTCACAGATTTAAAGGGATAGTAATGTTTCACAATAAAAACAGCTCCAAATAATCTTCATAGTATTTGGGCCATGGAGAGTGTTATTTCAATACTGTCAGAGTTGTAGTTCAAGAGTAATTGATTGATAAAGTAGCCCCTAGACTTGTGCGATTTGGGTCGGCGACATTCGGAATGCGACAAAAATGGGGTAATTCTAAGATATTCGGACCTTCCAACAGGCAGTGGTCATTCACCAAAAAAAATACGAATCTGACCACCCTGCTCCGAATGTCATCTAACTTTAGGAATTTCGGCGACATTTACCCACGCTCGATTACTTTCCCTCCATAGTTTCCCTCCATTTCTCTAGTCCAATTAGCTTCTCCGGTTCATGCTCTATTTTCCCGCTTTGTCTCTATTCCAATTGCCTTCTTCGTTTCATGATGGGGGTTGGACTAATGACACAGACACCCAGGCAGACAGCCTGCATTTCCTCATTGTGTTGTTGGAGCTCAGAGAGAGAAGAAGAAGATAAAGAGTGTCCAGTTGTTCTGTAGGCAGGCAGTTAGCATTAGGCATAGGTAGGCAGCCAGCATTAGTGCCTTATTGCCACTGCAAGGGAGAGTCATCTTTGTTCCTGTGCAAAAAATGTAAAATATTAGGGATTTGTTTGAATAATTTTCAGAGTGACACATAGTAACATAGTAACATAGTAACATAGTAAATTAGGTTGAAAAAAGACACAAGTCCATCAAGTTCAACCTTCGCTTCATACCTCAGTAACTGAGAATTTTATAGCTTTCCTGCTACCAATTAAATTAGTCTTTATCAGACCTTCCTGATCAGCCTACTGATAAACAGTATAACTCTGTATGTTCCCTTTTGAAAGAAATGTATCTAATCTTCTCTTAAATGTATCCATTGTATCTGCCATAACTACCTCCCTGGGCAATGAATTCCACAATTTGACAGACCTTACCGTAAAAAAACCCTTCCTCTGCTGAAGTTTAAACCTCCTTTCCTCTAATCTCAAGGGGTGTCCCCTGGTCACCTGATCAGGCCTTGGAATAAATAGCTCACCGCAGAGATCCTTGTATTGACCTCTCATATACTTGTACAATGTGATAAGGTCTCCTCTTAGTCGTCTTTTCTCTAGAGTAAATAAACCAAGTTTGTTTAGTCGTTCCTCATATGTCAAGTCCTCCATTCCCTTAATTAATTTTGTTGCTCTCCACTGTACCCTTTCTAGTTCTAGTATATCCTTTTTCAGAACCGGTGCCCAAAATTGCACTGCAATTGCACTGAGGTCTTACCAATGATTTGTATAATGGCAAAATAATGTTATCCACTCTTGCTTCAATACCTCTTTTTATGCAAGACAGGACTTTGTTTGCCTTTGCTACTGCTGTTTGACACTGGTCACTGTTTCCAAGTTTGTAGTTGACAAGGATACCCAGGTCTTTTTCTAGCAACGAGTCACCTAAAATTATTCCATTAAGTTTATAAGTAGCCTTGGGATTGTTTCCTCCCAAATGCATGACTTTACACTTCCCCACATTAAACTTCATATTCCACATGTTTGCCCAATCTGACATTGTATGTAAGTCCCTCTGTAGAGAGAAAATATCCTGTTCTGAATTAATGACTTTGCATAATTTAGTATCATCTGCAAATATTGATAGTTTGCTTTCTATATCTATTTCCAGGTCATTTATAAACATGTTAAAAAGCAGCGGACCCAATACTGAACCCTGAGGTACTCCACTCTCCACTTTAACTATACTGGAGAATTTTCCATTTACAAACACACACTGTTCCCTATCCTTCAACCAGTTTTGTATCCAATTGCAAAGGTTATCTCCTAGCCCCAATTTCCTTATTTTATTCACCAGCCTTCTGTGTGGTACTGTATCAAATGCCTTTGCAAAGTCTAGATATACTACATCTACTGCCTTGCCATTGTCAAGGTTGCTGCTTACCTCCTCATAGAAGCTGAAAAGATTAGTTTGGCATGATCTATTCTTCATAAAACCATCAGCCAGTCTCACAGTTCTGCAGGCAGGCCTAGTACCTTATTACCACCGCAAGGGAAAGTCACCTTTGTTTCTCTGTTAAATATTAAAAATAATATTAAGAATTTGAATAATTTTCAGAGTGACACAGCCAATCTCACAGTTGTGTAGGCAGGCAGACAGGCCTAGTACCTTACTGGCACCGCAAGGGAGAGTTATCATTGTTCCTGTGTAAATATTAAAATTATTAGGAATTTGTTTGAATAATTTTCAGAGTGACACATCAGCCAGTCTCACAGTTGTGTAGGCAGGCAGGCAGGCAGGCCTTCCTAGAAATTTAACTACATCCATACTTCATCTACTTCATCCATAGTACCATAAGCCTAAATTCCCACCTTACCCTGTTCCACAATCTTCATTTAGACCCTGGAAATGGTTCCATTCATTTAATTTTCATTTTTTATTGTATTTTTAAAAGTATTTTAAAGTCACTGAATAATTCGGACTATCACCGACTTTCATCCGAGTCAAACAGGTCAGATCTGAATTGTGGAGTCGACGAATGAAAAAAATATTCATCCGACATTGAATTTTACCGAAAATGTTTCTTGTGCACAAGTCTAGTAGCCCCCTCCCTCCCCTTTTACTGATTTAACACTGCTCAGCTCAGAGCAGCAGAGTGGTGTCCAGGTGGATCGCAGAAAGGGAGTATCTTCAATTAGCATAAGGGAAAAACCTGAAAAACCTGTCAAGGGGGATGTTTTCATTGTTCTCACAGTAAGAAGATATTCCCTTGCTGTGAGCTGTCTGGTGTCAAGACCAAATTCCACATCTGAGGGGAGGTGGCTTACACTAGGTAAAAGGGACGGGAGGAGGAAACTTTATCATTCAGTTACTCTTGAACTACAACTCTGACAGTATTGAAATAACACTCTCTGTGGCTCAAATACTCTGAAGCTGAATCGGAGCTGTTGTTTTGTGAAACATTACTACCACTTTAAAATGTGTTTTAAGCCCTTTGACTCCTTGGTCTCTGATGCATTACAAAGCAATGCATTTGAGTGCTCTCTAGTATTCAAGGAGTTAAAGGTCCAGTTTAACTCAAAATACCTTTTTATTCCCTCTAGTGCAGTTTATTTTAAACCAAATTGATATATTTCTTCCTAGAACATCAGCCTGAGTAATCTCAAAAAATGACTATCCACATGCATTAATCTACGTTTGTACCACACAGGAACATGTGTTATTTGTATAAGCAAATATCATGCATGGGCTGCTTTCCCAAAACATGCAAATCTCACTGTTTACTAAAGGATGTCTGATCCATTATGTGTCTGTTCTTCAGGATCAGTATATAATATTGGTTTTGTTTGCACAGACACTTGTGAAAACAAGCCAGGGGTGTTTACTTTGGTCCAGAAACAGTTCAACTATTTTGTTTAAGGGGATAGTAACACTTAATATGGAAAAAAAAAAAAAAAAAAAAATATATATATATATATATATATATATATATATATATAGTATAATATATATAATATATTAAACAGCATTCACTGGACTTCTGAAACAGTTATTTGCAACAAAAGTAAGTGTTTATTAAAGATAGTTGACATTTCTGTGGATCCTTCCACCTTTATCAAGACATATATCAAGACGGTGGAAGTGTCCACCAAAATGTTAACTATCTTTAATAAAAACTACTGAAAGATGTTTTATTCAAAAATCATTACATCTCAGACTTTAATCTTTTAGGTGCAGTATCACAGTGTTTTAGCCATTTCAAAGATTATCAATTAAATCTTGTATTTACTGTTACATTTAAAAAACAACAAACATGAACATTTTATCATCTATGATTATGATTAAGTGAACAATATACTCTTGAAATACGCAAGACAGGTGTTTCTGTTATATTTTCATGTGTTTCCAGATGGGTTATTTCTTGTGTAATATCTCCATTTCATGTAAATAGATGTTGTTGGTATGTAGCTAGCTAACTAGATAGATAGATAGATAGATAGATAGATAGATAGATAGATAGATAGATAGATAGATAGATAGATATTATACAAATATCAGTGGCCAGCTTGTTCTGGGACAGGTGTCCCAAAGGCATGCTAAGATGCAGACCTATTTTCTCTCACTCCCAGAATAATATGATCAGCTTGTGTGTGTGGACAGGTGGACCACAGTCCTGCTGATATTGGACAAAGAACTCATGTTACCGGTTTTAACTGAGTCATCAATAATATAACCCAGAGGAATATATATGTATATGTAAATATAATAATTTTACATGTACATATACATAAATATTTCTAGTTATGAGGATTCATGCACAAAAGAAATGGTTCAATCAAAAACAAAATTTATTAGAACACCAGTCAGTCTTAGATCACACAGCAATTTTAATCTATACTTCCTTATAAGGAATTAAATAGCATGCACAACAAAGATTAAACTAACCACAAAAATACATTTAAGACTACAAAACATTAATACATTTCTTTATACATAAGTGCACTGTGTGTTTTTGTATAATTACCTGGACAGAGTCCTCTTGCACATACTCTTGTTACAGCTCTCCTCCACTGCCCCTTCTTCTCTACTTTCCTCCTCCTTCACTCCATCTTTCTCCTTCACTGCATCTTACTCCTCTTAACTGCACTGCATCTTAACTGACAAAATGGAATCTAATCCCTTGTTTTATACTCTTTACTGCCCATTGCTTTCAATGTAAATAGGCCTAAACACATCACAGTGCACTTTGTGATACACAGCTAACAGGTGTGGGTGCCTAGCTTTGCTGGCAAAACCTTATTTAAGACACTTCTAAATAAGGATAATTTAAGAAGTTAACTTGTCAGCTCAGGGAGGCAAACTGCTAGATGTGTATCAAAGGCAAAAACACATTACAGTGCACTTTGTGATACACAGCTAACAGGTGTGGGTGCCTAGCTTGCTGGCAAAAACCTTATTTGGGACATTACTGAAAATACCTATTTCTCTGAAGGATAAGGGAATGTTAGCCCAAGGTCAGCAACCCCCCTGTCAGATACCTGTCTTTGAGGCCCAATCTAGAAAGGGGGACAACTCCCCTATCAGACACAAAGGGCCCTGCAATGCGTGGGGGCATTGTCCCTGTATCAAAAAGGACCACCAGATGATATGACTGGCTGACAGGGATTCTGGAGGAACTCCTGATGGGCTCCCTTTTTATGGATATTCTGTAGGTAGCATAGCAGAAAACCAGAGAGCATATCCTCTGTTTCATTTCATACCATACAGAGAAGCAGTTCAATAGGCTCTGTATTTATATTGGGCTGGAGGCCTTGGCTTTATGTTTGTATTGGGCCCCAAGATTTCTGATGGTAGCCCTGGATGGAAGTTTCTATGCATGGGAATTCACATGTCAAAAAGCAGCAAATTGGGGGTTTCCATCAAGCTTCCCATAAGAACAAAAACGGCTTTTTTCCTCATCACCAACAGTAAGGTCATTACTATTAGCTCATTACAATTACATTACCAGTAGCTCATACAGTAAAGACTTGTTGCCTAAAGGGAAAGTAATAATTAAATATTATTAATCCCCATATTGTAGGCATGTTAAAAAGAATTTAATTATCCCAAGTGTGATCTCTCAGACCTTTATGGTTTGAGAGATAACCATATGCAAAGTTCACCTCTCCCTCCCCCTTCCCTGAAGTCAGGGCTGTAGCTGACTGCAGAGGAAGCCTGTCATACGACAGTCAGTCGGCTCTGCAGCAGAGCCGAGATCACGTTTTTTTTACTAATGCGATCTCTGCTCTGCTGCAGAGCCGTCTGCAGCAGAGTTGGTTTGCAAGCACACATTGAAGACCATTTCATTGAAATAATTATTTTTTACTAATGCGATTTTGGCTCTGCTGCAGAGCCGCCTGATGCAAGTAAGACCGGATATCCCTGCAGTCAGCTACAACGCTGACTTCTTGGAAAAGGGAGGGAGGGGGGAACTTTGCGGGCGGTTATCTCTCAAACCATAAAGGTTTGAGAAATGACACTGGGGACAATATGGGGATTAGTAATATTTAAGTATTACTATCCCTTTAAGCCTGCCCTCTGGAAGAGACTACTTCAGGGTGGTATGAAAACATTTATAATTTTTAACTCTTGAGCAGGGGCAGACTGTCCTATCGGGGGGTCAAGCCATACCATCCAACATTTCAGATGGCCAAAGAGGGACATGTATATTAGGGGGCATTTCTGGGGGTGTGGCTGGTAGGCGGGGAATTTCCAAGAATTTTTAG
Organism: Rhinophrynus dorsalis; assembly: GCA_037306005.1. Taxonomy (NCBI): domain Eukaryota; kingdom Metazoa; phylum Chordata; class Amphibia; order Anura; family Rhinophrynidae; genus Rhinophrynus; species Rhinophrynus dorsalis. Next base: position 272,212,576 of record CM074724.1, read on the forward strand.
GTTATCTAATGACCTATTACCCCTCTTTGTTTAATTTAATTAAATATTTAGAGCAAGGCCAAATTATTTTATTTACACAGACTAATATATAAACACATATAATGAAAATTAAACAAGTAGTAATGTGAGTTGTATCACTGCGGAGCAATGTAATACACTTATATACACAACAAACAGTATGCTCTCCTAAAAAGTGGGACACCAGGGCAGGAAAGAGGGATTGAGGGATTTGAGTCTCAAAGAAGGCCTGACCCTCCTAAAGAGGGACACTTGGGAGGTGTGAAAGCATACCCCATTGGCTGCTCAGTCATGGGCCTGTTGGGCAGATCAGATTATATTACCTCTCCAGCCCACAATGTTGTGAATGTGAGGCTATACTTGCTCACCAGAGCCAGTGTAGCAGGGAAGACTGAGTCCTGTCATCAGTATCTGTCCCTCCCCCAAGGCTTACTTAGCTGGCCTTGCTCTGTCTGCAATATGTGTCCTGTTGCAGTGCATGATGAGCAGACAGAGCTTCTGGGTCCTAAATACTTTATTCAGATTAAACCACGGTACCATTGCTAGAAAGGCATAATTTATTATCTTTTAACCCCTTAACCCTCAGTGTACAATAAACAGGTATAAATTATCAGTTATTAACCCCCTGCATGCCAGAGAGTCTTACATCAATGTTTTATTCTGTGAATAACCCATTGATTTCCTCATAGGTGCACAACACATTGACCCCTTGTATGCCAGAATAAATGTGTTAATGGTATTGTAATGTTGTAAAAAATCTAGATCGCCAAGTCTTCTTTATAATATAAGAAACGCATAACATTACAATCCCTTTAAAGGGGATGTATCGCTTAAAAAAAATTTTGCCCATAGGTTTTGTTAGTAAAGTATTACTAGGGAAGCCAATTTTTTTTTTTTTAAATGTAAATCCTTTTGCAGATATAAATCTTTAAATCAGACAGAGCTGTGCCAAAGAATCAGCACACTGCATTATAGTGACCGGCACAGCTCTATCTGATGGCCTATTTCTCCTCCCACCTCCCTCCCAGCTGCCCCAGGGAACGCGTTCACGCTTCCCTTCGGTGTGCTGTCAATGTCTGCTATCATTATAGCAAGCTACGGTAAGCATTATACTGAGATTGCAACCTCAGTATAATGCTAACCAGAGTTTGCTGTAACTCTAGAAGCCATTCACAGCACACCGAAGTGAAGCGTGAATGCACTCCCTGGGGCAGCTGGGAGGGATCTGGGAGGAGAAATAGGATGTGCAGAAGAGCTCTGCTGTGCACATTATGCGGAAGTGCATAGCACAGAAAATTAAATAACTGCAAAAGGATTTAAATTAAAACAAACAAACAAACAGCTTCCCTAATAATACTTTACTAACAAAACCTATGAGCAAAATTTTTTTCAGGTGATACATCCCCTTTAAATACTGATGAATTATTCCTCTTTACAAACACAAGGTCAAATGGTTAACAGATGACAATTTATGCCTGTAACAATGCATACACTGGGTTAATAAGAGTTTACAATACAGTGAAGTTAATGCATGTTTAAATTGTTAATTAGGATCCAGAAGCTTTGCCTTCTCATGCACTGCCAAGTAGGCTGTAGGTAGAAAGAGAGAGGTGAGGTAATAGGTTGGGGGCAGGAGGACACGTGGGAAAAAGAGTTGGAAGTTTCTAGAGTTCTATTTAACCTTCTGAGTGCCAGAGGCCTGCACAACACATCTCTGAGCAATGCATTTTGTACCCCTCTGGCACTCAAAGGATTTTATTATATACATACAGAATGGAATACCAGCTAGCGGGCCAGTTAAAAAAAACCTGGGCTGGTACTACATCACAATCTGCCCCTGCTTTTGAGTGCCAGTAAAAAAAAAAATATTTATCCAATATAAAATCTGTTCCCCAATATTCTGATGCTAGATCCCCCCCCCGTCAATTACTTTGCTTTTGGAGGTCCAGCAAAATCCTTGATGCCCTTGTCATCCTGCATATTCTGTCAACAAAATAAATAAACAGTCTCACTGACACATTCCCACCACCATCTATACAATGTTAAAAAGAAAAAAAATGTAATCCTGCTCTGGCCATTGTCAGAGCCAAAATAAGAAAACAATTGAACAGGCATTTGCTTTTTATATGGCCACCCCGTTCGAGTTACCCCACAATTCCAGCCAACATGAGTGTGGGAATTAATTTGAACATTGATGTCCATAGAAAAGCCAATCCCAGTTAAATGTTTTTCTTATTTTGTCTCGATAAGGATTGGGTGGTTTAAATGTGTATAGATGGTAGTGGGGATGAGATGGCAAGCTTTTAGAGTCTTTTAGTTATTATTATTATTTTTTTCACAGAACATGCAGGTGGTCCAGGGACTTGAGGACACCACTGACATCAAAGTAAGTGTAATGCATATTATGCATGTAAGTGTGTGAGTATATGTGGGATTGATTGAATTTATGAATTTAATTTATGAATTAAATAAACAAATGGATTTGCTGTTAGGGTTTCTGGAATTGTGTGCTCCACAGTATTAATTTCTAGTTTAAATGTCATGAAACATGCAGTTTTCACTACATTTTGCATCCATTCCGAAAAGAATGCATGAGTCTAGTGGTTTTTTTTGTCATTTCCTTATAGTACGAGATTGTGTACTATACACTGTACTATGTTGTGTGGCATGTTAAGGAAGAAGATAAAGGCTATCTGTGTTTTTATTTCTTGTCCTCACATCTCTTTTTCACATTAAAAACAGTCAACCAAGATTTGTGTGTTGCTACAGCAACAGGAGAGAGTTCTTGCTTTCAGTCTTTCCTGCTCTGATGATGTAACCTGGTTAAAGCCAACCAAGACTTTTTAGTTCATGCCGCTTCATAAAATTCCTGCTAATGGGCTTATCTTTGTCTGCATGTTAATGAAAAACACACATCTCTAGATTTGCACTGGTTCATGGTGCAGTCCTACAGAATGCAGATTTAAAAAGATTCACACATTAAAACTGCAATCTGGTCACATTATCTTTAATCATTACCATTGGGAGGTTCATCTGAATTTATTAATTTGTATTTATTTTTAAGGTTTGTGATGCAACTTAGGAGTAATATAGTAACAGTAAATTAGGTTGAATAAAGACACAAGTCCATCAAGTTCAACCTTTACCTCATATCCTAGTGACATCAGAAATGTATAGCTTCCCTTCTACGAAATAAGTTAGTCATTTATCGGACCTCCCTGATTTGCCTACTAATATTCAGTAGAACCCTGTGTGTTCCCTTTTGCGAGAAATGTATATAATATTCTCTTAAATGTATCCATTGCATCTGCCATAACCACCTCCTTGGGCAAGGAATTCCACAATTTAACAGATCTTACTGTAAAAAACCCTTCCTCTGCTGAAGTCTAATCTTCCTCTAATCTCAAGGGTTGTCCCCTTGTCACCTTATCAGGCCTTGGGATGAATAGTTAAAAACAGAGATCCTTGTATTGACCTCTCATATTCTTGTACAATGTGATAAGATCTCCTCTTAGTTGTATCATGGATAAGTTCCCATTACCAAAAAGGAAGCACTGCTCCTTGGAAAATTGAATTCCTAGAGCACAATGTTCAAAAAGTCATCACATTTTCAGATCATGAGCTGGTGTTAAAATAAGGACAGTATTTTTAGGAGTAAATCTGTCATGTCTGAAAAAGTGTTGTGAAGAATTAAAAATGTCTGTAAGATTAACTTGATGCCCTTACAAATTCTGATGTTAAAAATGTATTTAAAGGGATAGTAATACTTTAATATTACTAATCCCCATAGTGTAGCTCTTTAAAAAATAATTCAATTGCTCCCAGGTTCATCTCTCAAACCTTTATGGTTTCAGAGAGAACCGTAAGAAAAGTTCCCCTCTCCCTCCCCCTTACCTGAAGTCAGGGTTGTACTGACTGTAGGGATATCTGGTCTGACTTTCATCAGGCGGCTCTGCAACAGAGCCGCGATCGAGTTAGTAAACAAAAAAATATTGCAAACCAAGCACATGTAGAAGACCGTTTCAGTGAAATAATTCTTTTTCACTAACGTGATCTCGGCTCAGCTGCAGTGCCGCCTGACTGTTGTACGACAGACTTCCCCTGCAGTCAGTACAACGCTGACTTCAGGGAAGGGGGAGGGAGGGGGGAACTGCATACAGATATCTCTCAAACCATAAAGGTTTGAGAGATGAACCTGGGGTCAATTTAATTATTTTTTAAAGAGCTACACTATGGGGATCAGTAATATTAAATTATTACTATCCCTTTAATTTGTCTTTAAAATGACACATTTTTGAATAAACAACATTTTTGCCAATTAATTGTTCTTCTCAAACTTTAAGCCGTTTTTATTTTGCTGGAAAAAATTAAGGAAATCAGACAAAAAAGTGATGGCTAAAAGAAGACTTTTTACTAAAAATACAAAATGATAGTAGATTACCACACCCTCATTAAAGGCTGCATTTTTTCTTTGATGTAGATGTAGGAAATGGATTTTAAATATGTCTGAGAACTGACAGAACATGGTGTAAGAACTTTTAGATTAATTACAGACTAATTTGGTTACCAAAACTTTTTAGATATCTTTCTCATAGGGAGTCGGATTATTTTGCTATCAACACTATAGGAACAAGAATACATTGTTTAGCTCAGCTGCTTACTGCACCATATGTAGAATCTGTTCAAACCTCAGAGATGCAGAATCAGTCCAGGTAAGGTCATCTCAACCTTTTATCCTTTTGAGTTAGATAAAATGAGTCCACGACATACTGGAAAATGAGAGGCAATCTTAATGTATGTTTCATGGTAATATACTTTCACAAATGAAATATTAGAGAACTGCAATGCTTCTAAAACATGTCCTCAGACCAACCCTCCCCAAGTAGATGCTTTAAGGGTCTCCTCACATGATCACAGGCAGAGCATCCTCCTTTACTAATGACAGAATTATCTGAGCTAGTTCAAGTCAGTCAATTATATCACATACCACTGAGCACAAGACAATGCCTTTGTTCTCCTGACTAAGGTTTGGGCGAAAGGTTCCTATGAGTTCCCATGAAAAAATCAGCAAAAATTGCATGGTTGTCTGCTTTTTAAATAAAATTCTTAAAATATTCACATACTACCAAAAAGTTTTTGCTGTTTTTTTCCAATGGCTACAAACAATTCACCTCTTTACTTACATGTACTTTGAGTTTTCTTGCCAAATCTTGACTTTTCCAAGAAGTAAAACACAATACAAGAGTTGGCAAGAGAGTGTGAGGCTGTTTAGCAAAATTAAGACAGGAGAGGCTCATAGTGTGTGTTATCACTATGAGCACCTGGATTACAAAAAAAAAGGAGGAGCTGGAAGCACTGTAATATATCAAGTGAGTCTGAGAAGTAGGAGAATAAAGTGACCATTAGCAGTACTGAAAGGCCTAGAAGCCCTGATTCCCAAGACCCAATGTTGGCCAGTCCCCTATATTGTCCCTTGGGATCTTGGGGAAAACTGTGTCACAGGCACAGAAAGAAGAGGGTAGCACTGTGAGCAGGACAGGTCAGCTACATGTGCCTGCTGCAAGTGCTGCCAGTGAGCCTTGTGGGGTAGGAGTGGAAGGAGGATATGATGGCAAGTGTGACAGAAGGGGATCCCAAGTCACACTTGCCATCCTCAAGCAGTCCTGACAGTGCTAGTACTACTACTACTACTTTGATGTAGCAGCTAGAGACTCAGAGTGTTGGGAGGGAGGGAGTGGGTTATAGTGATGAAGACTGAAAATGATCTAGTAACTGTTAATTAAGCAGCTGGTGGGACTACTGTGACTGCAGTAGATCCTCCTGTTGAAACTGAGGTGGAAGAGGAAGTGATGCAGACTGGCCAGACTAGACCCTGTGATTCCCCTTCCACTAGCATTGTCCCTCTGGGATATGATACTGAGGAAGGCAGAACTGGTGGATAGCAGCAGTAATACTATCAGCACAGATCAGCTGCCTATGCCTGCTGCTAGTGATACCAGTCTGCTTTCTTCACCTCAAGAGATGACAAGTGTGAGAGTAGGGGGCCCTCTGTCACATTTGTCATCACCTCCAAACAGTGAGACTCTAATATAGCAGCAGCAAGGAGAGACTGGAGGTGGTGATGATGGTGATGAGGGTGATGGTGGAACATATGGGGTGGAAGAGACATTAATGGCATTTTTAGCCCAAACAGAGAAGCAATGGGAGACAGAGATACAAATGGGAATGGGCATCATCACCACCACTAGCAGCAGTGACAACATTGCGGAATTTGCTGCTCTTGTAATTCCTGCTGCTGCTGAGCTGCAGAGACAGCAGGGTGATGACACTGATGAGAAGGTTAGTGTGCCACAGACCACTGTGGACACAGTGAGAATGAGGTCCAGCAGTAGTAATATGGGACTATGACAAGTTATACTTGCAAGCAGCAATACTCCTCCTGGTTCTAGTTGTAGTGCTGATTCTGAGGCAGCAGCAGCAGGAACAGCAACAACATCATCCTCTGCCCCATCCAGTGAAAGGGAATGTGGAGGAGAAGAAGAAGAAGAAAGAGGTCATTCTTCTCAATATTTCCTTTCCCCCTGAAGTCCTGGGTGTGGGACCATTTTTCTCTTGTAGCAGGCACAGTGCCATCACCAGTAATGACACTGTACACTATATGTGAGGTCAGGGAAAGGGGAAAGGAGGGAACGCATCTTGCCACAACCAAACTAGTAACACATATGAAATACAGATACCATGGCATTTATGTGAAGCATGTTAAAGAGAAATCCACACAAAAGAAATCAGGGACTGCTGTTGCTGAACCCCGTCTCTCCCCAAAGGCAACAAGAGGTGAGGTGGAAATCAAAGGGGAGGAAGAATAGAGTGGTGAGTGAAACACCTGGCTCGCCATCACCTTCTTGCTCTAGGTTACAGGCACGGGAGACTGGCACAGCAACATCTTCTGGCAATCCTCCTCATTGATCGTTACTTCCCCCACCAACTGATAGCCATTCTGAAGCTGTCAGGATGTGGCAGTTTGTGCCCACCCATTGCACACTGTGTGGTGCTCTGACCACACATGGTAATGTGGTGGAGGATAATCGCAACCAGGGCATCAAGCGGCATTTGAGGTGATTACATATTGCAGAATACACTAAGCTGGTTTCAAGGAGGGTTCATCATTAATTATTAAAACTGTAAGTTGTCACGTGTACTTAGTGGGGTGGGGACGAGGGGCATAGTGACAGCAGCAGTATTTGTTTTCTGGTGGTATGAATTTACATTGGGGACCCTAAGCGTCATGGTATTTGGTTAGAATTGTGCCAGGTGTTTGATGTGAGTGCAGAAGTGCTCATTTTTCCCAGTCCTTCCCTTATTTACCCCACATTGCAGTTGCTGAGGAGGGCACAGTTCCTGTTCTCAACAAGGGGAAAATTTATATTCCAACGACCCATGATTTCAGAGGAGGGGCAGGAGAAGAAGCATTATTGGCCAACTTCTTTTCTCCACATATACCTAAAGTGGTTGGGCTAGTTGTGGTGCTTCTACTGCCGCAGGCACATTACTGGAGCTAACAGTAAAACAATGATTATCATCACTCTACCAACTCAGGCACCCTCAGACCCCTTTTACACAATGACTGGTATAAATAAATACAATTTGCTATGTGTTCTGTGTAAATTCAATATTCTCATTAATTTCAATACAGTCAGATAGGCTAAATAAGCAGAAAAACTGCAGATTTCCCAGGAAATTATTTGCCTGTCGGGAAGTGCCATTTTTTCCGGATTTTGGTTGGAGACAAAAATGTTCACCCATATAGATATTATAGACTTGTACTTCTAAGATAGTATACTGTATTTTATTGTATGTTATAATAATTTTTTTATCATTTTCTTGGAATGATATTTTTCTATATCTGATATTTTAAATAAAGTATACATCGAATTGCATCTGGGTGATCTTACATCTGTGGCTTCTCTGACTCTCCCTTACTGATCAATGCTATTCTCTCTTCTGATATTCAGTAAGAGGGGTATTGGGGTGTGTAGGGGTTGTATATTTGTGCCCCACAGTACTACCCTTAGAGGGATCTGTGCCCTGTGTGTGTATGTTTCTGTTTAATCCCCATGGAAGATCCTAGTGACATCTGGAGAACACCCGATTAACATCTGCTGGTCTGCAACACAGCTTCAGGTAGAATAATCTTGGTTGATCATTTGAAAACATTTGAGCCTTTCATTATTTCCTATTGTGTGAGTATAAGCACATCGAGACAGGAGTGAAGTAATTTCTGCTACAGGTGCTACTCTCAAGGGATTTTGAGCTCTTTTCTTTTATTTGCATTAGATGTGGTCTATGAAGATGTAACTGTGGACACCAAAAAAGGAAGCAGCAGGCCGGAGAAAGCGCTTGGAAGTTGTTAAACTCCTTAATTGTATGACCACTGTGAATGACTTATTAGATTGATTATCTTATTATTGTGTGGACACGAAGGTGATACGCATTGACATTTTTCATTTCTTTCACCCAATCTTATGCCTAACATACTTTTATGAGTCCTTGTGTACAATATTTCAGCATATGTAATATGCCAGGAATAGGAAACTCTGTGTTTTAAAGACCGCTAGCCATGTAGGTTTTCAGGATTTATTGGTTTCTTCACCGGTAGATGAATGAAAGTGACTGACTCGTGACTGATCGACTGATTGAAAACCTTCATGTTAGCAGCATTTGAGGCTGGTATTGCTTATCACTATTGCAGGCTTTGCACCTCTCAGGTCCACACGTACAGAAAAACAAGGAGCAGTTTTGGGGCAGCCCAAATGCATAGAAGGGAAAAATTATAATTCCCGAAACTCCCCATTAATGTAAATCGCGTGTTTAAGTCACTGGGTGATAGAGCGTTCTTGAACAAGTTCCAAAGAAATGTGTTGGAAACCTGTCTAGCACCCATGGCCTTAAAGGGATAGTAATGTTTCACAAAAGAATCATCTTCAAATAATTGTCATAGTATTTAGAGCATGGAGAGTGTTATTTCAATATTATCAGAGTTGTAGTTCAAGAGTAATTGAATAAGGTATCCCCCTCCTGCCCCTTTTACCTAGTGTAAGCCATCTCCCCTGAGATGTGGAATCTGGTCACTTGACCAGACAGCTCACAGCAAGGGACAATCATCTTACTGTGAGAACAATGAAAGCCCTGCCCCCCTTGTCAGGTTTTTCAGGTTTTTCCCTTATGATATTTGAATATTGTCCTTCTCTGCAATCCATTTGGACACTACCCTGCTGCTCTGAGGTGAGCAGTGTTACATCAGTAAAAGGGGTGGGAGGGGATACTTTATCATTCAATTACTCTTGAACTACAACTCTGACAGTACTGAAATAAAACTGTCCATGACCCAAATACTATGAAGATTAATTGGAGCTGCTTTTATTGTGAAACATTACTATTCCTTTAAAAGGGCCATTTAAAATCATTGTAAATTGTTTCCCTCCTATGGTGCAGTTGGTTTGCTCCATAATTTCTTCTCATTTCTTGTGTACATTAGGCTCTATATATCTGCTGTGAAGCAATACCTAGAATTAGTATTTAGCTTGTTGCTGAAGCCCAGTGTTGACACTGTTTCTTTTTCTTAAAAATATATCCAACAGATTGCATTAAACTTAAAAAAATGATATTGCTTTTAAATGTCATTTTCTCCACTGTTATTATATTACTTCAGCAACTGATGTTTGCAATTTTAAACCACTCAATATTGATGAAACTCATAATTTGAAAGCAATAGCAACAAAACACACAAAAAAACAGGTGTGATGGGCTTTTAAAAGTTCTCAAAACCATGTAAACAACAATCATTCGTAATAGGCAGATAAGCTTCCTGGATATGAAAATCATTTATACATTTCATTGAAAAGGAAGTAATTTATCATTGATATAACTTTGGTGCATGAGTTCAAGAAACTTGATTTTTTGATGAGTTTATATTAACCCCTAGAGTGCCAGCTACTTACGCCGTACGAGTGGACACAGCTGTACCTGCTGTGCCACGCTCGTACGACGTATGAGAGAAATGCGGTCACTGCATGAGCCGGTATAACCGGCATGCAGTGGCCGCATTAAAAAAAAAAAAGCCCCTGGCACTCATGGGGAGGCATGAGGATCACTCCTCATGCCTCCCCAGTTATTGATCTCCCAGCCGATCGGGCTGGGAGATCAATACACACAAAGGAGAAACAAAGTTTCTCCTTCCCCCTCTCTCCTACCCGAACTTCCGGGTAGGAGTGGGCGGCACCGGGGGAATCCTCCAAACGTCATCGGTGACATGGTCACCGATGACGTTAGGGAAGTTTCCCCGATCCTGTTCACTCCTACCGGTGGTAGGAGTGAAGGGCAGGAGAGCTCTTGCTCTCCTGCGGTCACACCATTGATCTCCCAGCCTATCGGCTGGGAGATCAATAACTGGGGAGACACCAGGAGGGGTCCTGATGTCCCCCACGAGGTCTGAAATGTCTTAAAAAAAATAAATAAAAAAAATAATAAAATTAAAGTAACCCTGTGAGTGCCACAGGGTCCCAGCACATTGCTTTGCAATGTGCTGGAGACCCCTGTTGCACTCACAGGGTCTATTCTTTGGGGGGGATTTTTTTTTTTTTTTTAAGACCTCATTGGGGGGATCAGGGGGGATCCTGATGCCCCTCAATGAGGTCTATAATTGGAAAAAAAAAAAAAAAAAAATGTAACCCTGTGTGTGCCACAGGTGGGGGTCCAATGCACCCCCCCCCTCCTGTGGCACACACAGGGCTTTTATCATTATTTTGTTACCAGAGATTGTTGGGGGGCCATCAGGATTGCTCCTGATGGCCCCCCAACAAGTTCTGATTACAAAGTAATGATAAAAAAAAAATTAACCCTCTGAGTGCCACAACGGTCCAATGCATTGCTTTGCAATGCGCTGGAGACCCCGGTGGCACTCACAGGGACACTTTTTTTGATAACTTTTTTTTTTTTTGTAAGACCTCATTGGGGGGATCAGGGGGGTTTGTATACTATAATAAAAAAAAGTAAATAAAAAAAAAATTAACCCTGTGTGTGCCACGGGGGGGGGCAATGCAGCCCCCCTTCTGCGGCACACACAGGGCTTTTATCATTACTTTGTTATCAGAGATTGTTGGGGGGGGGGTCATCAGGATTGGTCCTGATGGCCCCCCAACAAGCTCTGATTACCAAGTAATGATAGAAAAAAAATTAACCCTCTGAGTGCCACAAGGATCCAATGCATTGCTTTGCAATGCGCTGGAGACCCTTGTGGCACTCACAGGGTCACTCCGTTTGTGGACATATATATTTTTTTTTACTAAGACCTCATTGGGGAGGGATCAGGGGGTCCTGATGCCCCTCAATGAGGTATATAATAAAAAAAAATAAATTAAAAAAAATGTAACCCTGTGTGTGCCACTGGGATAGGGGTTCAATGCAGACCCCCTTCCTGTGGCACACACACAGGACTTTTTATCATTACTTTGTGATCAGAGCTTGTTTGGTGGCCATCTGAATACAAAGTAACGATAAAAAAATTAACCCTTTGTGTGCTACAGGGGCCCAATGCATTGCTTTGCAATCCACCGGACACCCCTGTGGCACCCAAAGGATTATTTTGTTTTCCCCTTTTATTTTTTATTTAGACCTCATTGTATGGGTTCTGATGCCCCCAACGAGGTCTACACAAAAATATTGGGGGAAAAGCCCCAAAAAATGCACGTGCCACAGGGAGGGTCTGACGCAGTGCTTTGCAATACGTTGGACCCCCTGTAACACACACACACACACTTTTTTTTTTTTTATTATTCTGTTTTTAGACCTGGATGGGGGACACCAGGAATGTTCCTGACACCGCCTCCCCAACGAGGTATGAATACAAAATAATAATTAAAAAAAAACAACTCTTTGTGTGCAACAGAGGGTCCAACGCATTGCTTTGCAGTGCATTGGGCACCCTTGTGGCATGCACAAAAAATGCCTCCGATTCCCCCCCCACACATACACATGTACCGTATTCCCCTGCCTGGTTCCACAGCCAACTGGCAGTCCCATTCCCCAGCCTGACCCCCAGCCTGTTTCCACTGCCTATTGGTAGACTCAAAGTACCAGTATGCACTAGATTCAGGCTGGGAATCAAACTTTGTATGAGGGGGACATACAGTGCACACTGGTAGTCACAGATCTCCCATACACACTCTCAGACACTGCCCCACCATCTCCACCATCCTTGCTCCTCTGCTCATACCCACACACACTGCCTAATCCCTCACCCTCCCACACTGTTACACTGGTAGTCACAGGTCCGCGCGTACACTGGCTGACGCCCTAGCTTCTTTCATCTGTTAGCCATAAAATCACACATACACTGTTTGCTTTCCCATTCCTATTTCACTGGTAGCTACACTCCTGTCACTCAAATTGGTATGTCAACCGACAGCAGTTGAGTACCATTTTTCTTAGGCTGGCAAGAAGTCCTCCTAGGAAATCCCACGCCATTGAACCATTTTAGTATCTTTGAAGTGACTGAAGTGTAAAAGAAATGTTTGTTTGTTTTCCTGTAGCACCACATTCTGGAAATAGTTGTGCCAACTAACTTAGGGGTAAAAAGGCAAGTGACCCCTCATTAGATGCGGCATGTTGTCTTCTTTCCAAAATGGTATAGTTTATCTACCTTTTCTTCACTTCTGAAGGTGTTATAGCCATTTTCGTAGAGGCAAGTCAGGTTTGAGAAAATGTTAGAAACATCAGTTTGTAGTAGGTGTAGTTTTCTACTTCTAGCACTCCCTAAGGTAGTTCAGCTCATACCAATGGGGTGTCGTTTGACTCCTAAGAGCTTTAGCTAACGAATGCAGTTGAAAATTCCATGGTTTTCACAGAGCTCCATACATTTGAAGGGGCAGAAATGTAAGAAAATGCCTTTTTTTTCATTAGCGCCACCTCCTGGAAGCATTTGTGCATGCCAGCCTTTGGGTATGAAGGCAAGTGACCCCTCATTAGATGCGTCAGGTTGTTTTCTTTCCAAAATGGCATTGTTTTCTACCTTTCCTGCATATCTATTATGGTTATAACCATTTTAGTGCAAGAAGATAATTTAAGAAACAAAAGTGTCAGGTTTACGTACGTGTTCCTAGCACCCACATATTGTATGTTAAGCCACACAAATGGGCTACCATTTTTCTCATGTTGGTAGCAGGTACTGAATACAGCAGGAAATGTTATGGTTTTCAAAGATTTTAGTATCTTTGAAGTGGTGGAAATGTAAAAAAAACATGTATTTATTCCCATAGCGCCACCTTTTGGAAATATTTGTGCACTTCAGCCCAGGGGTAGAAAGGCAAGTGACCCCTCATTTGATGCGGGAGAATGTCTACTTTCCAAAATGGTATACCTTTTATACCTTTCCGTCATTTCTCTAACAGTTATGAACATTTTAGTACAAGCAGCCATTTTCGAAGAAGCAAACAGGTAGGTGTAGTTATGCTTTTCTGGCACCCCTAAGGTATGTCGATTCATTCCAATGGGGTGTCATTTTTCTCCTAAGAGCACTAGCTAATGAATACAGTTGGAAATTCCATGGTTTTCACAGATTTCCATACAGATGAAGGGGCAGAAATGTAAGAAAATGCCATTTTTTTCCTATAGTGCCACCTTCTGGAAGCATTTGGGCACAACAGGCTTGGGGTAAGAAGGCAATTCACCCCTCATTAGATGCGCCAGGTTGTCTTCTTTCAAAAATGGTATGGTTTGTTTAGCCTTTCTTCACTTGTCTAGTTGTTATAACCATTTTTGTACAGACAAGTAACGTTTGAGAAAATGTTAGAAAAATTAGTGGTTGCAATAGGTGTAGTTTGGTACTTGTAGCGCCCACTAAGGTAGGGGAACTCATACCAATGAGGTGTCATTTTTCTCCTAAGAGCACTAGCTAATGAATACAGTTGGAAATTCCATGGTTTTCACAGATTTCCATACAGATGAAGGGGCAGAAATGTAAGAAAATGCCATTTTTTTCCTATAGTGCCACCTTCTGGAAGCATTTGGGCACAACAGGCTTGGGGTAAGAAGGCAATTCACCCCTCATTAGATGCGCCAGGTTGTCTTCTTTCAAAAATGGTATGGTTTGTTTAGCCTTTCTTCACTTCTCTAGTTGTTATAACCATTTTTGTACAGACAAGTAATGTTTGAGAAAATGTTAGAAAAATTAGTGGTTGCAATAGGTGTAGTTTGGTACTTGTAGCGCCCACTAAGGTAGGGGAACTCATACCAATGAGGTGTCATTTTTCTCCTAAGAGCACTAGCTAATGAATACAGTTGGAAATTCCATGGTTTTCACAGATTTCCATACAGATGAAGGGGCAGAAATGTAAGAAAATGCCATTTTTTTCCTATAGTGCCACCTTCTGGAAGCATTTGGGCACAACAGGCTTGGGGTAAGAAGGCAATTCACCCCTCATTAGATGCGGCAGGTTGTCTTCTTTCCAAAATGGTATGGTTTGTGTAGCCTTTCTTTACTTCTCTAGTTGTTATAACCATTTTTGTATAGACAAGTAATGTTTGAAAAAATGTTAGAAAATTTAGAGGTTGTAGTAGGTGTCTTTTTGCACTTCTAGCATCCCCTGTGGTAGGTGAACCCATACCAATGGGGTGTCATTTTTCTCCCAAGAGTACTAGCTAATCAATATAGTTGTAAATTCCATGGTTTTCCCAGATTTCAGTACTGTTGAAGTGGCAGAAATGTAAGAAAATGCCATTTTTTTCCTATAGTGCCACCTTCTGGAAGCATTTGGGCACAACAGGCTTGGGATAAGAAGGCAATTCACCCCTCATTAGATGCAGCAGGTTGTCTTCTTTCCAAAATGGTATGGTTTGTGTAGCCTTTCTTTAATTCTCTAGTTGTTATAACCATTTTTGTATAGACAAGTAATGTTTGAGAAAATGTTAGAAAATTTAGAGGTTGTAGTAGGTGTCTTTTTGCACTTCTAGCATCCCCTGTGGTAGGTGAACCCAAACCAATGGGGTGTAATTTTTCTCCCAAGAGCACTAGCTAATGAATACAGTTGTAAATTCCATGGTTTTCACAGATTTCAGTACAGTTGAAGGGGCAGAAATGTAAGAAAATGCCATTTTTTTCCTATAGTGCCACCTTCTGGAAGCATTTGGGTACCACAGGCTTGGGGCAAGAAGGCAAGTTACCCCTCATTAGATGCGGCAGGTTGTCTACTTTTCAGAAATATATAGTTTTATATAGTTATTCCACTGTTTTAGGGTAGTTTTACCACAAAAACCCTAGAATGTGCATTTTAGTTTATAAAGTTGAAAATGTCATTTTGCGCTGCTGGTGATTAGGGCTCTGCGCTAGCCTTGGACTTAGGTAAAACTATACAAATTTGGTATTTTTTTACTTGGGGGACTCTGGGCTTTTTCAAATAATTGAAACTTTTTCAATCAAGGTAAATGTTTTTGATACATAGTATGTGATTTTAGCAAAATGAGTAAATTTTCACTTTTTTTTGTCATTATGACATCATAGCTTTTTGCACGATGTAAAATTCTCTTCATGTAAGGTATCACGAGAAAGCTCAATTCGTTCTGAAAAAAACAATATATAGTTTTCCATATTTAACTAAAAATCCCCAGAGGAAATCAAGCCTAAACGGAAGGATAGCAAAAATGTTGAAAAAGTGTCTGGCCTGCAGGGTTCAGAAAATGGCCCGAGCCTCTGGCACTGAAGGGGTTAAAGGAGCAGTAAACTTTTTTTATGAAAACCTATATGTTATAGAGCTATTTCTGCTGAGTAAAACAAGGTAACTCCCACTGCTGTCAAAAGTTATAAAAGTTCAAATAATCAGTAACTGAGTTTACTCTGCATTTACTTCCTGATAGTTCTAACTGATAGGAAGTGATCTGGCAGTTTCTATCACATTCTATGGAGAGCTGTATATCACTGACGTTGCTCTCCATTAGAATGTATCAGAATAACTAATGGAAATTTGACCACCACAGAACACTGTGAATGTAAAAAAACAAAAAACAAAAAAACATTGGTTTAAATTGTAATAACTCTGGAAATATACATATCTCAGAAGTGGGAGTACCCCTATTTTATTCAATTAGAAATGCTCTAAAATATCTATTTTTTCATAAAAACTGCTCCTTTAAAGTGGAACTACCACCCCATGTAAAGTTAAACCCCAAGAATTACCCATCTGGCGACTGGCTGAACAATAGTACTAGTCACCAGAATAATTACCTCCTTACAGAGAAATTCTACTGCTCCTGGGACTGACAGCCAGGGAACAGAGCAGACATCTTTGGAATAGTGACGTCTGTGCACCTGCATTGTCAGTCCCATTAAGTTCTAGGAGGTGTTGCTTAGTACCATAGGGTACTGGAAAGAACTAACGGCACAGGTGCGCAAATTCTTTTAAAGCGCTGTTGTCTGGCCGTCAGTCACGGAAACAGTAGAAATTAGCTATAAGGAGGTAATTATTTTGGCGACTAGTACTATTGTTCAGCCAGTCGCCAGATGGGTCAATTTTGGGGTTTAACTTTACGTGGGGTGGTAGTTCCACTTTAAGGTGCTCTTTCTATAAATATATGTTTAGGCAGTTCAGTCAGCTGGGAGGAGAAATCTGCCTTCCAATCTAGTTCTGAGATAAGGTGGGAAATTTCAATAGTACATGATAGTTAACTCTTACAGTGCCAGAGGTATGCAATGCATTGTTTTGGAATGCATTGTGTACCTCTCTGGCATTCAAAGGGTTAAGGTGGAAACAACATAGAGAAGCTAAAACCTGAAATAAAGTATACCTTTAACAACAACACTACCCATTTATGGAGAAAAAAGTTGCTTCTATCATTATGTTTAGTGAACTCAATGGGTCTTCTGCCGAAAGAAATAATAATCAGTTCTGGACAAACCTATAAGAAAAAAGGGGGAGATGTATAAAAAGCATTCATAATTCTGAGAACATTTTCAGAAAATTCCTGACTGAGAATATTTTTCACATACATACATATCACTATGATTCCATTAAGACAGGTTATACCTGGCATTAAGATTTAATCACTAAAACCATCGTTATTATTGTCACAAGTAGCAAATGTCTTTATAAATACATTGAACCACAATTCTTATTTGGAAAAGACCCTTTCGACTTACTGGAGTCAGTACGTAACAAAAATATTGCTACACATTTATACATATCCTTATGTTACTTTGCAACAATTTTACAGCCGCTTTCTTTATAACTCCAGTTTTATAAATCTGCCCCAAAAGTTCCTAAAATGTCCATTGATTTAAAGGAGCAGTAAACTTTTTTTATGAAAAAATATATATTGTAGGGATTTTCCTATTGAGTAAAATAAGGGCACTCCCACTGCCAAGAGATTTATATTTCCAGAATTATTACAGTTTAAACCCATGTTTTTTTACATTAGCAGTGCCCTCTAGTGGTCAAATTCTAATTAGATTTCCTGTTAGATTCTAATGGAGAGGAACGTCAGAAAAGTCAGAGACATAAAGTTCTTCCTAGAAACTGCCTGTCACTTCTAGGGTTGCCACCTTTTCTTCAAAAAAATACCGGCCATGGCATTCCCTCCATAGACTTAACATTGGACACAAGCCAATTTTTTACCGGCCTGCCGATAAAATACCGGCTGGGTGGCAACCCTAGTTACTTCCTGTCTGTTAGAAGAACAACCAGGAAGTAAAGCACAGTAAATTAATTTCCTGATTATTTAAACTGCTGTAAATTTTTAATAAAACATCTGACAGCGATGGGAGTACCCTTGTTTTATTCAGCAGGAAATGTTCTATAAAATATGTGTTTTCATAAAACAAAGTTTACTGCTCCTTTAAGCCAGGCTTTTAATTCCTTCAATGCTAGATATGATAATAGCTGATTACAATGACAAATGAAGCTTATATATTTAAGTTTGCACTTTAACCAATGGAAAAATGTTAATTCTATCAGTTCCAATGTTTTCAGTATGGGTGATGGCAAGTGTTGATATACATATGCAAAAGAAATGGTCATTACTTAGTTGTGCCTGCCCGAAACATTGATCAGTTAATAAATGTTCTTCTCTGTATGTAAAGTCCTTTGAGTGCTTGGTTTTCTCCTTGAATGTAATATCTAGCCAAACTATAGCACCCAGCATTTTTAAACTCCTAATGTGTAAGTGCTTCCCTGTGCATTATATATATATATATATATATATATATATATATATATATATATATATATATATACAGTTCAAGGAAGGAGATCGCACTCACAGGACTTCAGTTCCAAAAGTAATGTTGTTACAAGTTTATTGTGATCGACATTTCGGCCAACAACGTAGCCTACGTTGTTGGCCGAAACGTCGATCACAATAAACTTGTAACAACATTACTTTTGGAACTGAAGTCCTGTGAGTGCGATCTCCTTCCTTGAACTGTATGTATCATCTTTATTATTTGATTTGTTCCCAGGCGAATGCATTTGAACCACAGTGTGTGCGGTCCACTCTACAACTATTATTCTATATATATATATATATATATATATATATACATATTAGCCACCACAAACTCAGCTCCAGTATGGAAGGACTGTCAATTAGCACCTCTCACCAACCCTGCCTTCAAGAAAGCATGTATTTATAGAGACTCCACTCCAAAGTCTAATTAACATATGACTATCCAGATCAGCTAAGTCAGTCAGCTCCCCCCTTTTATGCTAAAGTCTTGCTTACCTCATTACTAGACAAATGATAGTGCTTAACTTTAACGTATATAAATAAGTCTGCCAAATGGGTAGGCAACCTTCAACACTCCAGATGTGGGAGATTATAATTGCCATCATCCCCAACCAGTTTTGGCTAATTAGGGATGATGAAAGTTGTAGTCCTCAGTAGTTAGAGTGACAATGGTTACCTACATCTTCCTTTCAGAGGTGATGGGTTATCATCAGTTACACTCTCAGTTTGCAGCATTATAAAGTGACTTGTAAGAAAACCTCCAAATCTTTGGTCTCCAAACTATTCAGTTTACATAAAAGAATAAGTCTACAGACAGGCCCACCACTTTTCTACTCTCCTGCCTGACTTGACCTTTTCTTGCCCCCCTCCCCACTGCCTTGCCTTGTGTATCTGAGATAAATCAGGGACATGGTGTCCTCATTAATTAAATTGTTATTTAAATATCCTTAGAGGAAAGTTACAAGAGGAAGCATTGTGTACCTGCATATGAAGGTTACCTGAAGTTGGACAAGAAAGACATTAATTAATTTGAAGTTAGACATGAAAGGCCCCATGCTATCTATGTATTTTAACCTACATAATCAGTAAATCAAAGCAAACTAGACCATAGAGATTACTGACGGGACCTAGAAAAGAATCCTTAAGACAGTTAATGCATGGTGGAAGTAACTGTTTAATATCAAGACAAAGGAATAAAATAAACTAGATTTTAACTTAACTGTTTCAGTGCCTGATGGGTATGCAGCACTTTGCAATGTGTTGAGACCCCTCTGGCACTCAAAGGGTTAAGTACACCTGCATTTTTGGAACATCTTGCCCCTCAACAATACTTGGCACTGATTCACCAGCTTCTGTTTTTCTATATTCTATTTAAATGGAAATCCTATAGAAATAAGTTCTTTAACAGCATTACATGCATAGAGCAGTATAAGTGTTCATAGTTGTGTAGGTTGTATACGTTTTTGCTTATGTATTCTGCACTTTTATTATTATTATAATTATTAATATTATTATTATTCTTAACAACATCTTTTGGTTGTATATTGCCAACATATTCGTCTGTGCTGAACAAAAGGCATGAGTGTGTGATTGTGGGGAGATTCAAACCACCAACGTAACATACTGATAAAAGAGGGGAGAGGGCTTTGCTTATGAGAGCATACAATCTAAAGGTAGTAGGGAAACAAGTTAACATGTGGTGAAGGTGGGTAGTAGTGTTGTACAGTAGAATAAACCAAAGGGATTGGGAAAGGGGGTTTGAAGAAAAAACAACCTGAAGTAAGTCAAACAACTAGATTTTAGTTTGTATGGACAAAAGGTTTCAATGATCTGATTGAAAAATGACTTCTTAGAACAATGCATATTTTTTCAGATATTGAAATGTCAGTTTCTAACTACAGACTACAGAAGGGTTTCAATGGAAAAAAATAATATACGTATACCTGACAGCTGTATGAAAGACATATACTTAAGTAACTCCTGAGAAAAAAAATTAAGAGCCACTTAGTACTTTCCGAGTACAACTAACAATTAATTTTATTTTATATTTGCTCCACCACCTATTTCATTAGTTTACTATTTTCATCCTATTTTGCAGCACACTTTATTTATTTTCATATATCCCTTTGAATTTAAGAAGCGTTTTCAAAACATTGTGAAGCATTCATATATTCCCTATGTTTAATCTGTGGGCGTCCAACATGTGGCCAGTGGGCCAAATGCCGCCAGCCTGACCCCAGTGTGCAGCCCGTCAGAATTTTGTTTTAGAAAAGAACAAATTAACTAATACACGTAAACTAGTAAGACCAGTAAGGCCTAACCAGCTGTCAGTAATGTCATTGACTTTTTTAATAAATAAAACCATAATTTTGAATAGTTAATTGGCTATATTCACCATTATTATCCATGTATGGCTTTCTGATCCTGTGGCCCATGACTGTATAAACTTGAACACCCTTGGTTTAATCTACATACCTCCCATCATTTCAAAGAGGGACACTTGTGTTTTAGGTGGTGTCACTGGGGAGGCATGACAGGTGGGCAGGGCATTACCGAGTATTTTATGGTTATTTCATGACCTAATGACAGCACCTTTTGTAGCTGAATAACTCTTTGTGTGCCAGAGGGGTACACAACACAGTATGAAGCAGTTGGTTGCGTGCACCTCTGGCACTCAAAGAGTTAACTGATTTAGCGCAAGACCAAAAAATTTTGTTTACACAGACTAGTTTATAGACACAGATACTGGAGTTTATACAGACACTGATGTGAGTTTTGTTGCTGTGGAGCAATGTGATACACATAAATGCACACCACACAGTCTGATGCCCTAGGAAAGGGACACCAAGGTGGGACAGAGGGATTTGGGTCTGAAAGAGGGACTGTCCCTCCCCAAGAGAGACATTCTGGAGGCATGAATCTATGATCACAACATACATATGCAGGCAGACTTAGGGCTCTATCCAAATGTTGGAGACGGCTGTTTTTTCTGCCGACGGCATATTTTCAAGCACAGTAAGCTAGTCAAATGCCTGTGCTATGAAAAAATACCTGCAAAAAAGACCATTGTGTGATAAAGTTGAGGTGTTTTCAGCCAAAGAAAATGATGAAAACCCCATAATTATCAATTCAAATGCCTGTGTTAGCCATGAAGATCCGATAAGGGACTCAAGTTATGGCAGGAAAGTTAAGACCCAGTTTTTTGGGACTTCAGTCCCATATCGGACCTTCAAACAGCCGATACAGAAACTTTAATAAAAAAAGGTTAAAAAAACCTAAGTCCTCAGAGGATGTATTGATATGGGGCCGTAAGCCCAATATCAATACATCCAAAGAATGAAAAAATGTGTCCAAAGTTAGTAGAATTACCCTGCCGGCATTCATAGGGTTAACCCGACTAAGTAAAAAAAAACAATATCCCATTAAAAGTAACATTTACCATTAATTCTGATGTCCAGCGGAGTCCTCAGCTTCCTGGTCCTCTTCTGTTCTTCTCTTCAGTCTTCTCTTCAGTTGTCTCTTCTTTCTCTTCAGTCTTCTTTTCAGTTATCTCTTCTTTCTTCTTTCTGTAAAACAAGATAAAAGTATTAATACAATGCCAAATAGAATAATACATATTTTAACCCCTTGAGTTTAGCCTTTTTTAATTAGTCTCGCCCGGTCTCCCCCCACTTGGCGCCTTCCGCGCCCGCAACAACATGGTGAGGTCTGTGTCTTCTTTGGCACAGACCTGTAGCTGCTGAGCTCCCTCGTCGGCTCTTTAGTATTGCAGAGCTACGCATTACTGAAGAGAAGACCACGCGGGAGCTCCAGCAGCTACAGCTCTGTGCCAAAGGAGGCACAGACAGACCTTTCCTTTCCAGGGAGGTAGGAAATGGACACGGGGTGGGCAATGTGAAGGGCAATATGGAGATGATGGGGGCAAGTTGGCGCTGATGGGGGCAATCTGAGGGCAATATGGAGATGATGGGGCAATGAGAGGGCAATATGGAGATGATGAGGGCAATTTTGAAGATGATGGGGGCAATGTGAGGGGATATGGAGATGATGGGGGCAATGTGGAGATGATGGGGACAAGTTGGTGCTGATGGGGGGCAATCTGAGGGCAATATGGAGATGATGGGGCAATATGGAGATGATGGGGGCAAGTTAGAGCTGATGGGGGCAATCTGAGGGCAATATGGAGATGATGGGGCAATGTAAAGATGATGGGGGCAAGTTGGAGCTGATGGGGCAATCTGAGGGCAATATGGAGATGATGGGGCAATGTGAGGGCAACATGGAGATGATGAGGGCAATATGGAGCTGATGGGGGGGCAATGTGGAGATGACAAATCGAGGGGGAGGGGAGCTTCAAATTTCTGTGCCTATAGGCTCCTGAGATGTAAATCCAGGCCTGTGGTGAAACCTAAAATAGTTTTCCCTATACTCCAAAGAGCAGTCAAGAGACGGGAGGAAGAGAACCCTGCCTGCTGCCAAGATATCAAGACTCGCAGAGTGTCTGAGCTGAAATCAAGTGGTGGGAAAAGTCGGGAGAAAGGAGAACTCTGCCCACTGGCATCACATTATAAAACTGATCCCAGTATACATTAACAGTGAACATTGACACTACTTAAGGTAGATAAATATATATATATATATATATATATATATATATATATATATCCACAACAGGAGAACTGTTTGCAATATAATATATTATAGTCACAAAACGGGAGGAAGATAAACCTGACCTGTTGGATCTAATTTGTTCTATATCGGCTATAAGGACTCTAATAGTGATTTAACCAGCTGTTAGCTGGGAGAATATCTCTTGGTATTATTGACAACACTATTGAAGTATTTTATTCTTTATTGATATTGTTTTATAAGTGTAGAGATTATATGTATAGATAATTTTGTATTAATACATTATTACATTTGTGTCACTATCTTTGAGCTATCTCCATACATAATTGTGTTATATAAGATCCAAGCGCTTAGTCCATTTTTTTAATTTAGTTTTTATAGTGGTGACCACTATTTCCTAGTCACAGTGGGTAAATAGCAGAGGGATCTTTTTAGGAGACTTATAGTGAGTGCCAATATATTTTATCAAATATATTAACAGCAGCACAGATGAGAAGGTGGAGGAGGATGTGAAGAAAGGTTTACACCATCTACCTCACTTGGGATCACTGCTATGAGCGACAAGTAATGTGTGTGTCACTAATCTGAGAAGGAGAATAGAGATTTGACGCAAACATGACAATAGTAAAAATTATATACATACACAAATCACACCATACCAGCCAGCTCACCACCACCACCACCACTACTATACACATCTGCCACATTGTAGGATGTTTTTTTTTTTAATCTCTTGAGATCATCAGGAATATGTGCCAGTGTCACTTAAGAAGGAAGTTAGTGTTGTGGGCAAAGGACAAATGCACTTTGCATGCTAACACATTTTTCAAGGCATATGCTGTAGGACTCACAACTTTGACTTTCAGACACTTATTTCTAAACTACAGCCCTTAGAAGAAGTAATATTACAGTGGGAAATGTAGTACCAATAGGAAATATAGGTGACAAATGTGTTAGAATAGGCAAACAATTTGTTAAAATAGGTGAAAAGGAGGATATTTTTTGCACAGGTGGAAAGGCAAAAACTATCAAATAAAAAGAGAAAAATCAGCAAGTTTTAACAAAAAATCATGCCGGAAATTTTCCATCCACCCCTACCTCCCGCCCCTTTTACCTAGTGTATGCCGCCTCCCCTCAGATGTGTAACTTGGTCGCATGACTAGACAGTTCACAGCAAGGGACCATCTTCTTTCTGTGAGCTTAAGGAAAACCCTGCCCCCCCCTTGACAGGTTTTTCCTTATGCTCACTGAAGATCGTCCCTCTCCACGATCCATCCGGACAGTCTTGCTGCTCTGAGGTGAGCAGTGTTACATCAGTAAAAGGGGCGGGAAGGGGATAATTTATCATTCAATTACTCTTGAACTACAACTCTGACAGTATTGAAATAACACTCTCCATGGCCCAAATACTATGAAGATTAAATAGAGTTGCTTTTATTGTGAAACGTTACTAGCCCTTTAACCAGACATTGCACAGAAACCCTAGATAAAGTTTGGACAAATCACAAAATTAAGACTGGCTACAGCTGTATCTCTAAGTTCAGTTATAATCCTGGAGAAGCGACGTAAAGTATGATAAAATATGTGCTTGAAATATTACCCTGGGTACATATTACTGACCAAATGTTATTTCATATTATGTTAACATATGCCCTGACATACGTCTCTGGGTAAATATTATCTCGGAGATGGGCCTCCTAGTGTTCCAGCTCCATATGTTAAGGACACTTGAGACAGAGTTTGTAATCCTTACAGCATTTCATCAGTGGCTTTCATAATAGATCATTAAATGCTCTCTAATACAACTCAATAAACTACATTAAGTTTAAATGCCTTACAACTTCTCATCAATGGCTTTCATAATGGTTCATTAAATGCACTTTGACACAACAAACTGAATTACATTTACTTTTTATTACATGGCAGTAGCAAGTATTATGTTACCTGTTTATTCATAAATGCAATATACTTAATAATGCACCAGCTGGTGTAAGATACATTAGTTAGGAATTATGCATGCTTGAAAATAAGGCAGAGATTATACAGCATGTCACTTGATGGTATGTTCTGGTGCAGTAGTTCCAAACTCTGTCATTGGGGGTGTGTTTAGGATTTCCCTCTTAGTGCACATGAGAATTTATTAAATGATTGAGTCTCTGATAAACTCCTCTGTGCACACGCAGGGAAATCTTAAACACATGGCCTGTTCGGTGCTTTTGAGGAGAGGGTTGGGAACCACTGCCTTTCCGAGCATAATAATATTCTCTTCATATATTTATTTCATTCAATTAGTAAGATATCAGAAATTGCTCATTAATTCCTATGGGTCTACAGAAAAGAGGAAGAGTTCTGTGACATATGTACTGTATCATATGGGAGAAGTAAAAAAACCCCACAATGAATTAGAGGGACAATGCCTCTTAGATGGAAAACAGCTACTCCTATTATTAGTTACAGTACCGGGTAGTTAATCCCTGACACACTTAAATGGCCTCACAAACCTTAAAAATGCGCAGCTAGTTTCTGATACTTTCATCATTCTCTGGATTTCTCCAGTGCTTCTAAGTTCAGCTGGATTCCTCTTCCTTCTGTTCCTTTCTTCCTTTAACCCTTTGAGTTCCAGAGAGGTATTCAATGCACTGTAAAGCAAATTGCAATGCATTGGATACCTCTATGGCACAAAAAGTTTTAATTCCCTCACTAATGATCGTACATGAAAGGAATTTGAAAGCAGTATGATCTGAGAGGGCTGGATGGAATCTGAGCAACTGACATCACCATAGTAAAAGAAATGAACCCTTTGAGTGCCAGAAGGGTAAGCAAAACATTGCAAAGCAATGCGGTCCGTACCCCTTTGGCACTCAAAGGGTTAAAAGCATTCCCTCTTGAACATAGCAATACAAGAAGCTTGTTTTTTTAATATATTTTATGTGAACATGAGATGCAAGACCAAAAATAATAAGGCAGGTCTATTTTTTTTTATCTTAACATGTCATCAGAGCTCAAAATTTCCACTCACCACTAGCCAATGGCGAGTGGAAATTTAGCCCTGGCGAGTAGAAATTCAGCCCTGGTTGGTATGTTATGGCTTGCAGTGGTGAGTGACTTTTCAGATCTGGCTAGTAGCAAAGGACTTCAAATTTTAAGCCCTGCTGTCATTATCTCAATGCTGTTCTGCAAATAAATCATGTTTTTAAACCCTTTAAACCTAGATAGATCTCTAATGAATTATCTAGAATTCAAGATGCAATTCAATGAAAATATGGGGAATTTAATGCCATACTTATAATGCAGTTGTTTGTATGTAAAGCCTTACATATATCTGGCTAAATTATACATTGAGTGGACTTGCTTAGTTTAATACTATGTTATACATATTGTATATAATGAAGAAGGGCTTCTGAATGAACTGGATGTGTTTGAATATTATTATTATGGTGTCCAGGTAAACTAGATTATCTTTTGGGAACTCTGCTGATCCCAGTGGTTAACTGGAAGCTCCAGCTGTTGTGCAACTAGAAGTTGCCATGTTGGTTCATTAAGCAGGTACAATCTGCAGCTGAAATATATGAAATCATTTGACCGGGAAGATTACCCTGATTCAGGAAGGCTGAAGTATGAAGACGATCTGAAGCAATTCTGCGGCAAGACAACTGGCCCACAGGGTACAAGAAAATGTTCAACTGAATTAAAGAGCCCTCATAGCCTTTGATTGCCACAGTTCACTGAAGACCTTTCTGATAGTTGAAACCCCAATTTCAGTCAATTTAAACTTATAGTTGTCCCTTATAGTGCAGTTCTGGGCAACCACATTTTTTCAGTCATGAGACACATGATCAGAAATCCATAGTTGAGGGAAACACACATTTTTTTTTTAATGAAAATGGTGAATTATAAGCTGTTAGCTATTAAATAAAAGAAAAAAAAGGCATGAACCGTAAGTATTCAAAAGTTCATAGTTATAGACCTGTTGTTAACCACTGATTTAGTTAATGTGAAAACTAGTATTTAACATACTGAACTGTTCTCAATGACTATATAGTGAGTGCCAAGAGGTATCCAGAGCATTGTAACACAGTGGTTTGGATACCTCTCTGGCACTCAAAAGATTAAACAATGGTTTAGTAGTAGACGAAAGGTTAGGCCCTACTAACCTACTATATCATGAATGCTGACTAATTTGGTAAAAAATGTTTTGTTAAAAATCTCAGCAGGGACACACTTTGGAGTAAGGAGCAACAAATGTGACGCATGTACTGCATATTGGACTTCAATGATGCAACTGGTTTCCTCCAGAATTATTTTAGTTAAAGGGATAGTAATGTTGCAGCTGTAATTAATCTTCATAGTATTTGAACCATAGGGAGTGTTCTTTCAGTATTGTCAGAGTTGTAGCTCGAGAATAGTTGATGAAGACTGAATACAAAATACATGGCATTTTATACACTCATGCAACTTGTTTTTACATTTAAATTCCACTGGAAGCGAATTCATCATCACAATTATCTTGTGTAAATTATTCTGTAGGCTAGAGTAGAGGCATCACATTGCAGCAGTCTAACTGGTACACTATTTATTTCCCTTATGCTCCAGTAAATTAGTGTGTAGAGATTTTGTGACTGCAACCCATTACTTTCAATGCATTATACACCACTTCGGCAACAAAAGAGCCCCAAATATATTTATTGTATGGGCTAATGTAACAAAAATTCCTCATCTTGGTTTAGGCCATAGTTCAGTGTGTTAAATTTGATCATCAATTTATACTCCCAGCTTTGTCTCTCTGTGTCTTAAAATGTCCTATCAGTACATACAGATTGCAATGTTTAATGCTGTAGCAGTTTTCCAAAAATGTTGACTCACTGGGGTGTCTCCTTTGTTGTTCAAACTGAAGCTATGAGAATGTATTAGTTTTTTAGAGTTTGTGCTGTCACACCTACATATAATCCTGTCACACACATGATGAGGTAGACAGCATTAGATGATCAGCGGGTTTTGGCGGGAATGTGGTACGGACACCCTATCAGTGGTATCAATGTGTGCACAGGTTACACATGTCTTTGTAGACAGGGAGAAGTGCCATTTTTGTTGCATTGTTAAGGGAGCTCTTTACCACCAGTTGTTTAAGGTTGGTTGGCTGTTCATAGGAGAGGAGCAGAGGTTTTGGGAATATTTATTTTAATATGCTATCAGTATGTAGTACTGTTTGTCACACTTTTGAGATTTTGCTCAGTACTTCAAGCAAGGGGTTGTAGGTGACTACTAATGGACTGTGTCTTCTTCCTGTGGTTGCTTGCATTCCAGATTTCTTCTGGGTACACTGGTGGCTTTCTGAAATTTGATGTCTGTGATCATGGCATTATATCCATGTTTATCACAGTCAGAAATAAAGATGGGTGAAAATTTTCGCCTCAAACTGAAATAGGTTAATGATGGCACTTTCCACTTGTGAAAATTTTCCCGTAAAAAGTGCTGTTTTTTGCTTTTTTCCACCCATTGAAATCAATGAGAAGAAATATTTCTACACCACACAAAAAATTTCTACAGCCATATAAAAGGCTGTCAGGCACTCACAGCAGCCATTCTGTGTTTGTGAGAGGAGAGAGCAGCATGTTTTTTAGCTAGAGGAGATAGGCAAATAAAGAAGAATTAAAGCTTAGTTTAGGAAGTCATTTAGGTAGGACATTTCTTCTCTGTATTAGGGGAGTCTGGGGGCACGCTAAGTGATAAGAAGGGAGGAAGGAGGTTGACCCCCAAATACTCCAAAATTCCATGTAACTGACTGGCAAGACACAGGCAACCTATTTGCTTGCTGATCTTGTTGTTATTGTCCCTGTGCTGGGTGGGGAAGTCTGGGGAAAGACATTGTCGATTTTCTTTTTCAGTTATAATTTGTTTTGGACAGACTGTGATAAGTCAACGGGGTGGACAACTTTAAAAAAAAAAAAAAAAGAATATGTGACAGTGACATACAGCTGACTGGGCTTAGGCAAGGCATCATACAGCTCCATCAGTTGTGTTGTGTACCGTACAGTTAAAAAACACAGTAGTTGCATAATGTCCAGCAAATGCACAAAGGGGAGGGGTGGAGCAGTGCAGGGTCATGAGAGTAAAGTAGTAGTTCAAAAACAGACTGCAGCAATGGTTGTTACATCATGTGCAATCAATGATGATGATCCCTTTACTCCAAGGGAGGATGCAGTTTGTCAAGGTCCCAGCAAAACTAGGTCCAGCACCACCAGTGCCAGTAGAAATATAGAACCATGTAAGAAAAACACTGAAGACGACAAGTCACATTCAAGTGTTGATGATGCTGGCAACAGCATAATAGAGGAAGGTGTAGCAGCTGAACCGCCTGCTGCATCAGACAGTGAGACACCTGTCCTCAAAGTAGTAGTGAATTTTGTTATAGCAAAAGTAAAAAAAAATGTTTGAGACCTCTATAAGCTTAGAGGAATATAATGATAGTAGTGGGCAAGAACTGTCAGGTGATGCTGATGCTGCTGAGGATGACCTAATGATGACTGATGATAATGCAGATCTAGAATATATCCCTCAAGCATCCTTCTCTTGTTCAGATGCAGATGAAGTTGAGAGTGAGGATGATGACAGGGCTATAAGGTTAGCAGAAAGTCAAAGGCTGTATCTTCTTCCACTTTTAAGGAGCACTGTTCCTGTCTATAAACTGTTTGAGAAAGCCATTGGAAAATCTCACCCTGGACAAGTACAGATGTCAAAAAGCACACAGTAACCCTATCAGTCATCATCAGCATCATTGCCTCTTCAAAGTCCAAGTCCCACTCAGCCACACACACCTGTTTTGAGTACCCAGCAACAGCAACACAGGTTAACATCCACATTGTTAGATATGAAGAGTACCTCTGGTGCTGCTGCTGTAAGTGCTGCACCTTTGACACCTAGTAGCAGTGGCAGTAGAATTACATCAACATCTAGCTCCAGTAGTAGTAGTAGTAGTAGTAACAGAAACCACACATGACAGACAAAGCCAGGACAAATATATTAACAGCAGCACAGATGAGGTGGAGGACAGATGGGGCCACTGCTATGACCGATAAGTATTGTGTGTCAATAATCTGAGAAAGAGCATAGAGTATGACAATGGTAAAATTACATACACAAATCACACCATGTCAGTCCCCCCCCACCACCACTAAAATACATATCTACCACATTGTAGGTTGTACTTTATTTTTTTTATTACTTGATATCATCCTGAATATGTGCCAGTGTCACTTAAGCAAGAAAGTGTTGTGGGCAAAGGACAAATGCATTCTGCATGCTAACACATTTTGCAAGCCATTTTTTGCTATAGGACTCACAACTTTGACTTTCAGCCACTTATTTCTAAACTTCAGCCCTCAGAAGAAATAATATCACAGTGGGAAATGTAGTACCTATAGGAAATATAGGTGAAAAATGCATTAAAATAGTTGAAAAATGTGTTAACATAGGTGGAAAATTTGTTAAAATAGTTGAAAAGGTGAACATTTTTGCATAGGAGGAAAGACTAAATTTTTCACGGGAAAAGCGAGAAATCGGCAAGCTTTTGCGAAATTTTTCGCAGGAAATTTTTCACACTTTTTGCCTACCCCTAGTCAGAAGTCTCAGAGCATATGCTGTTATACCTTAGGGCCTGGCTGTAAACAATATAGTTTCTTGTGTGTCTGGGATGGAAACACTAACTTCTGAAATAATTAGACTGCCTTTTGGTTTATAGTACAGAGATGTCTGGATGTAGTTGTTTCTAATACTGATTGT
This sequence comes from Rhinophrynus dorsalis, assembly GCA_037306005.1. NCBI lineage: Eukaryota > Metazoa > Chordata > Amphibia > Anura > Rhinophrynidae > Rhinophrynus > Rhinophrynus dorsalis. The sequence continues at coordinate 272,243,272 of CM074724.1, forward strand.
GGTATCCAGAAAGTTAACCCTTTTCTTGCCAGGGGGTAAGCAATGCATTGCAAAGCAATGTGTTGCTTACTCCACTGGCACTCAAAGGGTTAATTTGTGTATGTGAATGGCTGAGGTTGAGGGTTAATGGTGGAGAACTGTAATTTTAGTGAAATTACTAGTTAATCTTCGCAGGCAGTCCAAATGATTAGGATATCATCTATGCACCGGAAGTAGATCAAAAGCTTTATTTGGCATGTGGACAAGAACTCCTCCTCCAACTTTGGCATGCTTAGGGTGGTATATTGTGGTGCCATAGGAGTGCACATGGTAATTTTTGTATGCATACTTCTTCCTCAAATGTGGAATAATTCTGTGTTGGAATGAAGTGTATTAGCTGGGTTACAGTTTCTGTGGGTAAGCCCTCTTGTTCTAGGAATGCTTTACTGTCTTCAATGCCACCTTTGTGTGAAATATTGGTGTAGAGTAGTGTTGAGCGAGCATGCTCGGCCGATGCTCGGATCGGCTCGAGCATCGCTCTGCTCGGCACATGGCGGTACTCGTACGAGTACCGCATGTGCTCGCCCGCCATGTTCGGGTCTCCTCCCCGCACGTTTTGCGGCTGCTGCGCAGCCAATAAACGTGCAGGGAGGCTCTGACATCGGTGTAATGCCAGCAGCCATGTTGGCTGCTGGCATTACACTGATTGGCTGGCCAGAACCCGTGGTCAGGTGCTGTATAGCACCTGACCATCGAGTTCGGCTCAGTCTGAGCCAGGGAGAGCTGAGGATAGGAAGGGAAAGGCAGTGTAGGGAGGAAAAAAAAAAATTGTGACAAAAAAGAACCAAAAGTACTTTTTAGGACTACTGTGTGTGGGGGCAGCAGGTTATTTTGTGTGGGGGGAAAAAAACAAAAAAAAAAAAAAAAAAAAAATATTCTGTTTAGTGTGAAAAGTTGCAGATTAGAGCACATTCTGTTTAGTGTGCACAGTTGCAGATTAGAGCACATTCTGTTTAGTGTGCAAAGTTGCAGATTAGAGCACATTCTGTTTAGTGTGCAAAGTTGCAGATTAGAGCACATTCTGTTTAGTGTGCAAAGTTGCAGATTAGAGCACATTCTGTTAAGTCTTCAAACTAAAATATCAAAGTCACGTATTCCATTCAGTGTGCGTCGCCGCAGTTTAGCAGCACATTCTGAGTACTGTGCAGAGTTGCAGAATAGGAAGAAATACTGTTAAGTCTTCAAACTAAAATATCAAAGTCACATATTCCATTCAGTGTGCTTCGCCGCAGTTTAGCAGCACATTCTGTGTACTGTGCAGAGTTGCAGAATAGGAAGAAATACTGTTAAGTCTTCAAACTAAAATATCAAAGTCACATATTCCATTCAGTGTGCTTCGCCGCAGTTTAGCAGCCTATTCTGTGTACTGTGCAGAGTTGCAGAATAGGAAGAAATACTGTTAAGTCTTCAAACTAAAATATCAAAGTCACATATTCCATTCAGTGTGCTTCGCCGCAGTTTAGCAGCCTATTCTGTGTACTGTGCAGAGTTGCAGAATAGGAAGAAATACTGTTAAGTCTTCAAACTAAAATATCAAAGTCACATATTCCATTCAGTGTGTTTCACCGCAGTTTAGCAGCCTTTTCTGTGTACTCTGCAGAGTTGCAGAATAATAAGAAATACTGTTAAGTTTTCAAACTCAAATATTAAAGTCACATATTCCATTCAGTGTGTTTCACCGCCGTTTAACAGCCTATTCTGTGTACTCTGTACAGTTGCAGAATAATAAGAAATACTGTTAAGTTTTCAAACTCAAATATTAAAGTCACATATTCCATTCAGTGTGTTTCACCGCCGTTTAACAGCCTATTCTGTGTACTCTGTACAGTTGCAGAATAATAAGAAATACTGTTAAGTTTTCAAACTCAAATATTAAAGTCACATATTCCATTCAGTGTGTTTCACCGCCGTTTAACAGCCTATTCTGTGTACTCTGTACAGTTGCAGAATAATAAGAAATACTGTTAAGTTTTCAAACTCAAATATTAAAGTCACATATTCCATTCAGTGTGTTTCACCGCCGTTTAACAGCCTATTCTGTGTACTCTGCAGAGTTGCAGAATAATAAGAAATACTGTTAAGTTTTCAAACTCAAATATTAAAGTCACATATTCCATTCAGTGTGTTTCACCGCCGTTTAACAGCCTATTCTGTGTACTCTGTACAGTTGCAGAATAATAAGAAATACTGTTAAGTTTTCAAACTAAAATATCAAAGTCACATATTCCATTCAGTGTGCTTCGCCGCAGTTTAGCAGCCTATTCTGTGTACTGTGCAGAGTTGCAGAATAGGAAGAAATACTGTTAAGTCTTCAAACTAAAATATCAAAGTCACATATTCCATTCAGTGTGTTTCACCGCAGTTTAGCAGCCTTTTCTGTGTACTCTGCAGAGTTGCAGAATAATAAGAAATACTGTTAAGTTTTCAAACTCAAATATTAAAGTCACATATTCCATTCAGTGTGTTTCACCGCCGTTTAACAGCCTATTCTGTGTACTCTGTACAGTTGCAGAATAATAAGAAATACTGTTAAGTTTTCAAACTAAAATATCAAAGTCACATATTCCATTCAGTGTGCTTCGCCGCAGTTTAGCAGCCTATTCTGTGTACTGTGCAGAGTTGCAGAATAGGAAGAAATACTGTTAAGTCTTCAAACTAAAATATCAAAGTCACATATTCCATTCAGTGTGTTTCACCGCAGTTTAGCAGCCTTTTCTGTGTACTCTGCAGAGTTGCAGAATAATAAGAAATACTGTTAAGTTTTCAAACTCAAATATTAAAGTCACATATTCCATTCAGTGTGTTTCACCGCCGTTTAACAGCCTATTCTGTGTACTCTGTACAGTTGCAGAATAATAAGAAATACTGTTAAGTTTTCAAACTCAAATATTAAAGTCACATATTCCATTCAGTGTGTTTCACCGCCGTTTAACAGCCTATTCTGTGTACTCTGTACAGTTGCAGAATAATAAGAAATACTGTTAAGTTTTCAAACTAAAATATCAAAGTCACATATTCCATTCAGTGTGCTTCGCCGCAGTTTAGCAGCCTATTCTGTGTACTGTGCAGAGTTGCAGAATAGGAAGAAATACTGTTAAGTCTTCAAACTAAAATATCAAAGTCACATATTCCATTCAGTGTGTTTCACCGCAGTTTAGCAGCCTTTTCTGTGTACTCTGCAGAGTTGCAGAATAATAAGAAATACTGTTAAGTTTTCAAACTCAAATATTAAAGTCACATATTCCATTCAGTGTGTTTCACCGCCGTTTAACAGCCTATTCTGTGTACTCTGTACAGTTGCAGAATAATAAGAAATACTGTTAAGTTTTCAAACTCAAATATTAAAGTCACATATTCCATTCAGTGTGTTTCACCGCCGTTTAACAGCCTATTCTGTGTACTCTGCAGAGTTGCAGAATAATAAGAAATACTGTTAAGTTTTCAAACTCAAATATTAAAGTCACATATTCCATTCAGTGTGTTTCACCGCCGTTTAACAGCCTATTCTGTGTACTCTGCAGAGTTGCAGAATAATAAGAAATACTGTTAAGTTTTCAAACTCAAATATTAAAGTCACATATTCCATTCAGTGTGTTTCACCGCCGTTTAACAGCCTATTCTGTGTACTCTGCAGAGTTGCAGAATAATAAGAAATACTGTTAAGTTTTCAAACTCAAATATTAAAGTCACATATTCCATTCAGTGTGTTTCACCGCCGTTTAACAGCCTATTCTGTGTACTCTGTACAGTTGCAGAATAATAAGAAATACTGTTAAGTTTTCAAACTCAAATATTAAAGTCACATATTCTGTGTAAGATGAAGAAGGCGGGTAAAAAGGGACGGGGAAGTGGACGTGATCCTGAAAGTTCAGGGCGCGGGTCAGGACGCGGAGAAACTGTGCCTGGTGCCAGAGCACAAGAAAGAAAGACATCCACCATACCTAGCTTCATGTGTAATTTTACAGGGCGTCGCAGGACATCACTCTCGAGGTCCGACCACTGCGAACAGGTGGTCGGTTGGATGACAGCTGATACTGCTTCCAGTCGGTTAAGCACCACCCTGTCTTCCACCAAGTCCACTCTCAGTAGCCAAGAGTCTGGTCAACATAATCCTCACTCTGATCATCCTTCCTCCCACCATACACGGTCTGGTCAAAGAAGTGATCCCACACTGGGATATAGTGAGGAGCTCGTCTCATCACCAATCCTTCATTTGACCCTCTCTCCAAGCACGCTTGCAGAGGAACATGACATCTTGTGCCCTGATTCACAACCTCTAGAGGCTACCCAATCACAAGAAGATGACAGATGTGAACGGCATTTAAGGTCAAAGGAAGTAGTGGATGATGATGATGATGATGAGACACAGTTGCCATTAAATCAACCACTATTTCCGTCTCAAGACCTTGTTGAGGAGAATGTTATACAGTTGTCAATGACTGAGTATGTGGTGGGATCAAGACTTGAGGAGGATGATCAGAGTGAGGAAGTGGAGGAGGACTTGGTGGACGATGAGGTGACTGACCCCACCTGGGAAGGTGTAGAGCCGAGCGATGACAGCAGTCCTGAGGGTGAGCCATCTGCAGCACCGCAACAGGCTGGAAGAGGCAGTGGTGTGGCTACAGAAAGAAGGCGGACCGCACCAAACCGGCCCGCAAATGTTCCACGGAGCACCCCCTTGCGTAAATCTACCTTGCCAAGGGGTAGGTGTTCCGCGGTATGGCGTTTTTTTAAGGAAAGTGCGGACGACAAAAGCATTGTAGTTTGCAACCTGTGCCACACCAGAATGAGCCGAGGCATGAACACTAGAAACCTCACCACCACCAGCATGATCCGACACATGGCATCCAAGCACCGTAGTAAGTGGGAGGAACGCCTGGATCGCCCATCTGTGTCTGCAGGCCACACCACTGCCTCCTCTTCCCCTGTTTTCGGTGCCGGCCAATCGCCTGTCGAAGGCGCAGGCCCGCATACCTCCCGCCCTGCACCTGTAGCATCTGAAGCACCATCAGCGACCACATCCACTTCCCTGTCCCAGCACAGCGTCCAAATGTCGTTACCCCAGGCATTTGAGCGCAAGAGAAAGTACCCAGCCACCCACCCACAGGCCATAGCACTAACCTCACACCTTTCAAAATTACTGGCCATCGAAATGCTGCCATTTAGGCTTGTGGACACTGAGTCCTTCCGCAGCCTGATGGCAGCAGCTGTCCCTCGGTACGCGGTCCCCAGCCGCCACTACTTTTCCCGGTGTGCCATCCCCGCATTACACCACCATGTGTCCCGTAACATCACCCGTGCCCTGACCAACGCAGTTACTGGGAAGGTCCACTTAACGACTGACACATGGACAAGTGCTTGTGGCCAGGGACGCTACATTTCCCTGACGGCACACTGGGTGAATGTCGTGGAGGCTGGGAGCGACTCGGACCCTGGGATGGCACGGGTGCTACCCACGCCGAGGATTGCGGGCCCTACCTCCATCAGGGTTTCCACCAGCACCTACGTTATTGGCTCCTCCTCCTCCGTTTCCACCTCCGAATTCTCTACACACAGCGCCACTCCCCCATCAGCCAGTAGCTGGAAGCAGTGTAGCACTGCAGTGGGGAAGCGTCAACAGGCCGTGCTGAAGCTGATCTGCCTTGGGGACAAACAGCACACGGCCTCAGAGCTGTTGCAGGGGATTAGTCACCAGACCGAGCAGTGGCTCTCGCCACTCAACCTGCAACCAGGCATGGTTGTGTGTGATAATGGGCGTAACTTGGTGGCGGCTTTGGAGCTCGGCAAGCTCACACACGTACCATGCCTAGCGCATGTATTTAATTTAGTGGTGCAGCGATTTCTAAAAACCTACCCCAATGTGCATGATCTCTTGACCAAGGTGCGCCGCGTGTGTGCACATTTCCGTAAGTCATCAACAGCTTCAGCCGGCCTGTTGAAGCTGCAGCAGCGCTTACAATTGCCAGCTCACCGGCTGCTGTGTGACGTGAGCACGCGCTGGAACTCCACCTTCCACATGTTGGCCCGGCTTTGTGAGCAGCAGAGGGCAGTAGTGGAGTACCAGCTGTTACACGGTCGTCGCCTCTCCGTTCAACTTCCTGTAATCAGAAGTGAGGAGTGGGAATGGATGTCAGACCTCTGCGAGGTTTTACGCAATTTTGAGGAATCGACACAGATGGTGAGCGGCGATAACGCTATTATCAGTGTAACCATCCCACTTCTGTGTCTACTGAAACGCTCGCTGCTCACAATTAAAACCGACGCTTTGCATGTGGAAGAGGTGGAAATGGGGGAGGAAGAGCTTACACAAGGTGATAGCCAGAGCACCCTCACTTCGTCTTCTCAGCGACAATTGGAGGAGGCGGAGGAGGAGGAGGAGGAGGAGGAGGAAGACACGGTTGCCTCCGCTACAGAGGGTAGCCATGGAACTTTAGTTCCATCTCTTCAGCGTGGGTGGGCAGAAGAGGAGGAAGAGGATGAGGAGATTGAGAGTCATCCTCCTGGTGAGGACAGCGAAATCTTGACTGTTGGTACTCTGGCACACATGGCTGACTTTATGTTAGGCTGCCTTTCCCGTGACCCACGCGTTGTACGCATTTTAGACAACACGGATTACTGGGTGTTCACCCTTCTGGACCCCCGCTACAAAGAGAATTTCTCATCTCTCATTCCTCCGGTGGAGAGGACAAGCAAAATGTTGCAATACCAGAAGGTTCTTGTCGAAAAATTGCTCCAAAATTTTCCATCTGACAACGCTGGCGGCAGAGTACGTGCTACCTTGGCCAACCGAGAAGGGGAGAAAAGGGGAGCACACAGCAGTTCCGAGAAAGGCAGGGCAACACTCTCCAAGGCGTGGGACACCTTCATGACACCCCGCCAGCACCCTCACCCTGATGCGCAGCCTAGTGTCACAAGGAGGGAAAAGTTTTGGAAGATGGTGAAGGAGTACGTAGCAGACCGTGTCAGCGTCCTCAATGATCCCTCTGTGCCTTACAACTACTGGGTGTCCAAGCTGGACACGTGGTATGAACTGGCACTCTACGCCTTGGAGGTGCTGGCCTGCCCTGCCGCCAGCGTTCTGTCTGAGCGGGTATTTAGTGCTGCTGGTGGCATCATAACAGATAAGCGTATCCGCCTTTCCACCGACAATGCTGATAGGTTGACACTTATAAAAATGAACAAGGCCTGGATTTCCCCTGACTTCTCCACTCCACTGGAGGAAAGCCCCGGGGGAACATAAACTCACTTTATATATGTTATTTACAATGATGGGAATACTCTGTATTCCCATTCACCCCTTCCACCCAAAAAACGGGTATATGGTTGACTCTTAATCTTCTCATCCTCCTCCTCCTCTTCCATATGCCCTGGGATATAATTTTTATATAGGGCCAGCTCACCAGCGTGCCCTGGGATATAATTTTTATATAGGGCCAGCTCACCAGCGGGCCCTGTGATATAATTTTTATATAGGGCCAGCTCACCAGCGGGCCCTGTTTGACAATTTTTATATAGGTCAGCTCACCAGCGGGCCTTCTCATATAATGTTTTATTGGGTCAGCTCTCTAGCGGGCCCTCTCATATAATGTTTTATAGCGTCAGCTCACTAGCGGGCCTTCGCATATAATGTTTAGGATGGTCAGCTCTGCAGCAGACCCTCACCCATAATGTTTTAGATGGTCAGCTCAGCGCACGTTTCCATCTTAATCATGGCCTCAGTTCTGAAAATCAAGGAAATTTTTGGGAGAATTTGCCTCTGCGCACGTTTCCCTCTTAATCATGGCCTCAGTTCTGAAAATCAAGGAAATTTTTGGGAGAATTTGCCTCTGCGCACGTTTCCCTCTTAATCATGGCCTCAGTTCTGAAAATCAAGGAAATTTTTGGGATAATTTGCCTCTGCGCACGTTTCCCTCTTAATCATGGCCTCAGTTCTGAAAATCAAGGAAATTTTTGGGAGAATTTGCAGATGATATACAAGTAAATATACAGCAAATATTGTTTGGTAACAATTTTTCGCCTAAAGTCGTTTTTATTTTCCTTTTTGTGTGTTTTATGGTCAGTCTGTAAAAATGGCGTACTACGGGCGAAAGATCGTTCCCAGCAGCGATGTTGGAGTCCAAGGTGCATCCAGACATCCTCCCTATGCTGTCCCTGAACCATTTCTGTAGTGTTTCCATCTTTTTCTGCCCTTTTCCTATGGACCAGGCACCCTCCCCTCATCAGAGCAGGGGGTGCCTGGTGTAATGCTCGAGTCCTCCCATTGACTTCAATGGGGCTCGGGTGCTCGGCCGAGCACTCGAGCCTCAGGGGGTGCTCGGTCAGAGCACCCGAACATCCGAGCATTGGGGTGCTCGCTCATCACTAGTGTAGAGTAATTCCTCATCTAAAGTGGCTAGAATGGTTTCACCTGGGATGGTACCAACCAAGGTCAGACAACTTGTTTTAGAGATCGGTTATGTCCTGTATGTAACTGTTTTTTTTTTTTACCAGTTTTTCAGAATATTGACCACCCAGACACAGATATTTTCTCTGAGTATGCCTGTTCCAGATGTTATTGGCAGGATTTCCTTCCTTGTGTATATAGGAAGCATATAGAAGCACCCCACCCTTCTAGATTGAGAGCCACCAGGTGGTCTCTAGTATTAAAAGGTAGCCATTTCAGGATTTTTTAAAGTTCTTTTGTGTAGTAAGATGTGAGATCTCTTGTAGTTTGCAGTAGTATATGTAACGGGCCTTAGGCCATTACTAGAGTCTTGTCTGGGCATGGCATTTATTCACCCCTGGGCCTAAGGATTATGGATATTGGACACTCTTGGACACTCCCTTGTGCCCGGGCATACGATCTCTCAAGCCCTTATCCTGGACTAAGAGACTTTGGCTAGCCTTATGTGGATAGGCAGCTGTGCCAGAGGAAAGAACAATTGAAGGCTTGAGTGCTGCAAACTCTTCTGGCCTGCAAAGGGTTCATTATTTGAGTTTGAGCATATGTACTTTCAATATGTATTGTAGTCCTCCAAGCCTTTTGCTTAATTATTCAACCCCTGGCCATTGTTAAGGGAATGTATATTCAGGCCACTCAAGTCATTGTATTGAGAACTGTCCTGTGACCCCCTGCTGTGTGTTAACCCAATCATGTCTGCTCTTTTATGTTTCCGTGAATCATTTGTTGTTGGTTCCTTTGACCCTTTGTGGTGACTGAATTATCCCTGTGACTACCCCATTGTGTTCTGCCCTACCATTTTCTGTACCCTATTGGATGAATTGTGATTGTATTAAGTTTCATGTACTGTGCTCCAAGTTAGTGTGGTTTGAAACTGTATAAATATGCTGTGGTTTGTTGTAATAAAGAGTTAGTCTTCTTGAAGAACTAAGAAGGAGTCCTGGTTTTCTTTATGCTCTTGTGGTTTAAAGTATCCTCTCTGATGTCCACCTGAGCTGGGTATCCTGCATCACCGACCGTCTGCTGCCAGCTACCTGCGGATCTGATTTGGTATGCTGTCAGGCGGTGGCGTGGACTCCAGGCTTCCTTGCTTCCAGCGATCCTGCGACTGTTCCCAGTGACTGTCCATGCTTTGACCGGTGCATCTGATGGCGCCACCCAGCTTCCAGAGGGAGAAACCCGGGAACGACGGCGGAAGGCGACGCGGTCCCTTCTTAGCTTCCGTTACAGTATGTTTCACCAAATGTTCCCTATGTGCCTCCTCTTTATAGTCAGCTGAGTTCATAATTACTATCGTGTCACCTTTGTGTGCTGGTGTAATGCCAAATAATAATAAATAATAGTATAAATAAATAGTACCAAATAAAGCCTCTGGTCTATTTCTGCTACACAGATGATATCCTAATCATTTGGACTGTCAGCAAAGATGAACTTTTGTCATTTCACGAAAATTGCAATGCTTTCCATCCTACCATTAACCTCAAATTTAGCTTCACCCACACAGATTAAATATCTGGAAACAACAATCAGTATTAGAAACAATTTCACTCAGTCATCTAAGTACCAAAATATAACAGACAGGCCTAAATATCCCAGACACATAAAAAACTTGATTGTTTACAGCCAGGCCCTATGGTATAACCACATATATATATGGTCTGAGACTTCTGATCTCGATAAACATTTAAAAATCTGACTAAATAGATAATGTACTCCACCTGTCTGAATAAGTTAATCCATAGATAAAAGCCCCATGCATAGCCCTTTGGAGCCATATAATCATTTTCTAATAGTAAAGTGTCACTGTGACCTTGGTTTCCCTATTTTATTCCCTGATGTAAAAACATGTTTTGTGTTATTACATGTGTGAATTCATCACGTTTAACTCCCTAAGGACTGGCAGATCACATACCTGGCCAGCACCTAAGGACCACAGACCATTTATTTATTTATTTTTTTGCAGCTTCCAGTTCAGTGCTCCCCAAACGGCGTGCAACCGCACGGGGAGCCCTGAATTCCATGACGGTCCTGGCACGTCATGGGTCCTTATCGCTTCCCAACCCATGACGTGCCAGGACCATCAAGGGTCCTTAAGGGGTTAAAATAACCTAGCTTTCATGTCTAGTATATACATATGCAATTAATTAATATATGTATAGCATTATAGTCCTAAAATTGGCCAAACTCACATCTGAAAATATGTTCCTTTTGGCAGTACGCTATGTATTTTTTTTAATGTATTTTTTATTGAAATCTATGGATCTGCTAAAAGGTAATTAATATGCTGCATTCAAGGGTAATACATTCTTTCCAGATGTATCCAGTTAACCTGGATCTGCTTATCCATGTTAATTGTTGTCATATTGCCTGGTTTATAATGAGCTACATGTCTACTACACACCATTACAGGGGTTCATACACCAGGTTGTTCAGGCACAAGGCATTAGGAGTGCAGTAGAAACCATAAAAGTACAACTGAATTGCCTTTAAAGAGGCAGATCTAGTTCTCTACATACTTTTTGCATCTCTCCTGCATTTCTCTCTAGTACTTGTGCTAAGAATGAAAACTCATAGGGTCATATGTGCAATGTAAAATAGGAGCAAAGGAACGGAACCAGCTTTACCACAGGATAAGAAAATCCATTGATTTTAATGGTGATTTAACTCATTTAACCCATTGAGTGCCAGAAAGGTACATAACGCATTGCTTTGCAATGCATTCTGTACCCCTCTGGCACTCAAAGGGCTAATGTTAGTGAGGTCTCCAATGCCCAGAAAATTTAAACTTATTTCAATAGAAATATTAAATTTTTTTTAACATAAAACCCTATGAATCATATTTATAAAAAGTGGAGTTATTCTGGAATAAACCAACTGCACCATAGGAGACAAATAAAAAATCCTAAATTTCCATGCACTTGAATAGAGATTTTTAATGGTGTGTTGTGAGTGGATGCTTTTCTAAGCTGCCCCACTTGACATCCACTAACATCTGCTTTCCTCACTAGACACTGTCTAGTGTGAAAGTTGAATGGAGTTAATATGTCAAATATCGGCAATATATGTCGACATACTAAGGGGGGGATATGTCGAAGGGGGGAACATTGTGTAGTGCTTGGTGTACTAGTTTTGTTTATTCTAACCCTTTGAATGCCATAGGGGTGAGCAATGCACATCCCTATGGCATTCAATGCTGTCCTTGGTGCAGAAAGCCTTCTCTTTATTTCCCTACTGGCTAGGTAGGGAAGCACAGAGAATACTGTTCAGAATTATCGTAGCTCTCCCTGCTGTTCCTCCATAGGAAAATACAGAGGAGATTCCAACTATGACAGCCTGAGTTAGGTGAAGTGGAGACTGTGAACTCCGACAGCAGAGGCTGCTATCGGAGTTTAATGAATGAGTTGAAGTGTCACATTATTATATCAACACATCCCCTTGCATACAAATATGTCTCATTATTCATCATTTCCATATGGAAATTAGTCATTATGCTTCATTACCATATGGAAATAGACCATTGTCGATGTGATGAATAAAAATTAGTAAACCTGTTGGATTGATGTCGATGTGGGCATCTTTTTGTCGGAGTGCTGGTGATGTAATGTTGCAGACACTTTGGTGAATACTGTGGATGTGCCTACGACATTGCTTCGACAAGACATCAACATTTTTAGCCCTCTACGAATTTTTGTGCATCTAGGCCCAGGTTCTCCAACCCCAATTGTAAACACAATATAAAGGATTTGTAGCAGCACTGCAAGGCAGACAATGACAGCTTTATAAACACCTTTATTGAAGAGCATTAAAAATAGTAAAAAATTGCACAGATGTGGATCAGTAAGCAACATGACCTCCAATACAGGCCTGTTGCTTACTGATCCGGCTTTGTGTATTTTTTTATACTATTTTTAGTGCTCTTCAATAGAGGTGCTTATTTTATGAAGCTATCATCATCTGCCTTGGAGTGCTTCTACAAATCCTTTATGTTGTTGATGTTACTGTATGCAAGCACGACAGCTTATAGAAGCATCCACACACAATACACCATTATACATAATGCGTCATGGGTCAAACTTGTGATTTATGGATTGGTTTTATTTGCCAGACAATAGACTGATGTTCCCCATAACGCTGGTTTTAAGGTGTTAACTTGAGTAGCTGTTTTTACCAGTAAACAAACTTGATTATGACATTTATAATTATTCTTATATAGTGCTTATTTTTATGTGACTCTCCACTGAAAGAGTGGCAATGGCTCCCATAATTGGCCACTTAATCTCTTGGATGCTATGCAATACAAAGTATTAGAACAGTGTCTGGCAACAAAAGAGTTAATTGTGAAGCTTACAAAGTATACACACTGCATGACTCAAGGGGTTAAAGCAAAATTCTTTTGCCACAAACGTTTTCCACAACTATTTCTTTTTTCAGTGCCATGGGGGTAAGCAATGACATCCCTATGGCATTTAAAGAGTTAAAGGAGGGTATCTGCTGTAACTGCTCTGTATGGGCATGATTCATTTGGCACCATTGCTAAAACAACAGCCAACAGTGGTTTTTCAAGCACGGTAAGCCATTCAATTTCCATGTTCTAGACAAAAATACTGCAAGAAAAAAAAAGCATGCGAGGAGCTAAAATTTGCTCCCATTTGAACCCATTAAAAGGAGTATGATTTTCCCAATCAAGTCCATGCATTAGGCAGTAAAATGCTTTAAGGGACCCCCTTTAAGAGCTACTGTTTTCTGGCTCAAAGTCCCCAAAAGCATGATTTATCCTGCCGATGCATGAATTGAAGGGGAAAAAGCCTAAAAAAACTTAAGTGACCAGTGGGTGTTTTGATATGGGGTCCTAAGCCCCATATCAATACATCCAAAGTACTGAAAAAATGTGTGAAATGAGAGAAAAATTAACCTTGTGAGTGCCAGTGGGGTATGCAACACATTGCAGGCTGTTGCATACCACACTGGTACTCACTGGGTTAATCTGACTAAAGTTAACAACATTCCCTGAAAATAAACACTTACCTGTAATCCTGATGTCTGGCAGGGTCTTCAACACCCTGGTCACCTACTGTCAGTCTTCTTATTTAATCTTCTATCTTCCTTATTCTTCTGTCTCCTCTTCTTCTTTCTTCTAATCTTATGTCTTGTATTCTTCATGCGTTTTTCCAAAAAATGGTGCTGTATTTGACAAAAAAGGGACAAATTATAGATGCCCCTCCCAAAGATATGGTACAAAGATATGCAAGTGTTAACCCTTTGAGTGCAGGAGCAATGAGTTGTGTACCCCTCTGGCATTCCAAGGGTTAAACGTATATGCCAGTCCAATCATAAGAAGTATGATGCCAGGCCATCCCTTATAGGTATTATGACAGTCCAGTCATGACAAGTACCTGTCACCACCATTGCACGAACCATATTGTGGAACACTCAAACAGAGACTGGCTTTTAAATGGCCAATCTCTGTCCAAACTGGTTCTCACACTAAAATTGACTAGGATGTATGCTTATGCACCTTCTAGCCAATCAGCTTCTAGTGGAAGGTTGATGGAATGATGAAACTCACTAGAAGCTGATTGGCTGGGAAGTGCATAAGCACACATCCCGGCCAATTGTAGTGTGGGAACCATTTTGAACAGAAACTGGCAATATAAAAGTCAGTCTCTATTCAAATTTTCCACAGAATGGCTCAGGCAATGGCCCAAGAGGTAACCTGGGGGGTGGATTTTTCCTCTGCATTTCTGCTGCCATTGCTGGCAGCAAGGGCAGCGGCAGCAGAATACTTTCCATTATTGGACTGACATTATAACTTATATGATTGGACTGGCATGATAACTTTTAGGATTGGACTGGCATCATACTTTTCATCACTCAAAGGGTTAACACCTGCATATCTTTAAGCCATATGTTTGGGAGGCATCTATAATTTGCCCTGTTTTGTTAATTACAGTGACATTTGTTTTAAAAAAAAGCATTAAGAATAATAGAAGACAGAAGAAGACGGAGGATAGAATATTAAAGAAGACTAACAGTAGATGATAGGTATGTGTTACAGCTCTGGGGTATGGGTGTTAGGATAGTGTTGTAGCTAGTATTGTTTCACTTTATTGTTAGGGGTAGTGTAGGGCTAGTGTTTGGGAGGGAGACTGTGTTTTAACTCAAGCTCTGTGCTTGACAGTGTGCCAAACTGCCAAGCACCGATCGTTAGCCATTTTCCTTTGATGTTCCCATTTCTCACTTTATTTAGCATGGGTTTTGGAACTAAGAACAAACAACGAATGTTTGGCCAAAAGTCAGGTTCTTTGGTCCAATGTTCTTTGTGGTTTCTGTTGGTAGGCAATTGAATACTGACAATGACATAGTTTGTGCACTGTAACCATTATGGCGCTACTGACAGTTTTAATGGGGCAAACTGAATCGAACCCTAGGAGAGGCAGCATAGTAACATAAGTAACATAACATAGTTGATGAGGCTGAAAAAAGACATGTGGCCATCAAGTCCAGCCCATGCCAAAAACACTCCTGTTGATCCAGAGGAGCCATTTCCAATTTAACCCCAAGTGAAAAAAAAAACATTACCTTCCTGACTCCAAATGACAGTCAGATAGTTCCCCGGATAAACATCCTATCTGCTCTGAAGCCATCTGTCATCATTTTCAATATTGTTCTGCTCTAAATAAGCATCCATGGCTTTTTTGAAAGCAGTTGCATTATGGCAGATTCACAGGGATTTGTTAGAATATTCTGGACAAAACCAACTGCACCATAGGGGACAGATAAAAAAGTCTTTTAACCCCTTGAATGACAGGGACCTCTCCAATGCATTGATCTCTCTAGTATTCAAGGGATTAAAAGCCAAATTTAATTCAACAGGAAATTTTATTTTTCCCCTATGGTGCATTGGTTTACATCAGAATAATATTTTTATAAATATGGGTCAGAGTTCTTTGATAAAATAAATTACTTCCAGACCTTCTTCCTTGTATGAGCATCCTGTTATGGACCTTTTGTAGATCTGATGGAAGTTTATTGGTGTTCATTACATTTGTAATTATTGATGTTGGGCAGGAGATGATAAAACTGTATCTGTGTCTGGAAAACGAGGAGAGCTAAATATCTCAAAAAAACAAAACAGAACTTTTCAGCCATCCCTAATTATGAAGACATTGTTTCTCCTCAAATGTTAAACCTTTCAAAATTCATAATAGGTCCAGCTGAGGAGCCTGAAACGGAGGGCAGTTGGACAGAGGATAGCAATGTGCATGCCACTGTCGGTCTGCCAGAGGATGTGACGGCCCGGCAGTCTCTGGGTCTAAAGGCTGGAACCCAGATGCAATGGATGCAATGGAACAGCGGATAAGCCACAAAAAACAAATACACAACATCAAATCTGAAGGAGCAAGGCAAGAAGAAGAGTCAAAGGCGGTCCGAAGGTCAGGGCAGGTGGCAGGAATCACAGTCAGGAACAGAAATAGAGGTCAGGAACCAGGAGATCAAGCAGAACTGTAAGACGCAGGTAACACAGCAAGGCTACAGAACAACTGAGTAAAGACTGGAGGGAGTGAGCAGAATATATAGAAGATAGATTGTCACATCACCATGGACTCTCCACTAGCAGGCGAAGTAACTCCTACCCTACCATAGTTCCGCCCCACCACTACACTCACCACGTCTGTGGCTGCAGCTGACAGGTCCTTTGCAAGGGGACCCCCATACCGGGAAGAGATGCCACTGTGGAGGAGTCCATCTCCCCAGGGAAACCACAAGAGGCGGCAGGAGGCAGCACAAGGACCCTGGTGCGAGGAGGCACAGACGGCTGACTGTGCATGCTCCGTGAGACGAGCGCCGCAGCGCTCTGAATCCGGAAGCATAACAGGTGTCTCGAACTCGGGCCCACAGCCAGCCCGACCCTGCAGACTCTGTGACAGAGGACTACCACTTGGAAAGGGCATGTGAGGATTGTTTGAAATCTGTCCTCTATCCAATACATATACACATATTCAATGTTTAATCCTTCATTTGTTTTGTGTTGGTGGTGTGTGTGTGTGAGAAGGATTCTGTGCTGTGCTGTGTGTTTGTGGTTGTTGTAACCATTTGAATGCCAGAAGGGTACACAATGTATTTTCCAATAAATGTGTTGCACACCCCTCTGGCACTCAAATGGGTTAAGGCTCCCTACAACTATCTCCCCCTAATTAAAATGTTCCCTCCTCTCAAAGTAATTTCAGCCTCTGTCTGGTGAGGAAGCTGATGAACCACCTCTCGAGGAATCCAGCTCGGCTCCTGAGGCAAAGAAAAGGGAAGGACATGAGAAATAAAATACTAAATCTGCTACCCTATGTGTCTTCCAGCTTACAAAAATACCAAAGTCCCTGAAGTAATCTGTGTTCATGTCATTTGTCTGTAACTAATATCATGCAATGATCTTTGTTCCAATTATGATATTGTGACACACATGTGCTCAATTCCAGGCCTTCGCGCACAGTTCAATTTTAAAGGCAAGTACTAATTCATCATGGGTAGATCAATCACAATGCCAATGACTCTGATGATCCATATGTGCCCAATCAGGGCTAAAGGGCATGCATGACCTGTTGGTTAGTCCATAGCAAGTGTGGTCAGTCCTGTTCTCAGCCACATCAATGCCACATGTTTGCAGTTTTTCCTCAAATTAACACAGGTGAATTGAAATGAGTTACAATAATCATGATGTATTTGTATGTATTTAAGTGAGAACATCCTGACAACATGCACTGCTGGGGTGGCTAGAGGACATAATTGTGAACCCCTTAGTCAACAGGACTATTATTGAGAATTACCCCTCTAAATGAATCACATCACTGTGTGCCAGAGAGGTGCTCACTGCATTTAATTTTTTCTACTTTCCGTACAGCTACATCTGACAAAGAGGAAGGCAACCAACAGAGCCCTTCCAGCCAAGAGCAGGCAGGGACCCTGGATGTAATCCAATACTACAAGGGATCTGTTATGACTAGGGACGGGCACAAATTTTGGCCTCAAAAAGTGGCACTTCCTGCTTGGCAAATAATTTCTTGCTGTTTTCCCACTTTTTTGTCTAGCTTATTGCATTGAAATCAATGGGAAGAACATTTTTTCCCCATCACATGCAATTTTTCTCTACTTTTCCTGCAGGAATATAAAAGGGTGTCAGGCTCTCACAGCATGTCATTCTGTGTTTGGGAGAGGAGAGAGCAGCACATTTTTGAGCTAGAGAATATCTGCAAATAAACAGGAATAGACCTGATAGACCATACCATCTAAACCCCTGAGGAAGTGCATATTGCACAAAATGTGTTGGGTGATTATGTAACGGTTTGTTCAACACTCAGACATAGTGGGGTAGGATAAAACACAGTTTTATTAAAACAAACACAATGATAATTACCCTTGACGGGCTATAGCGTAACTCAGCAGAATAGACAGGTGCAATACAGAACCTAGACTTATGCCTACACAGACCCAGTATAAAAGTAAGTGAGAGAGATCATATACTGTCACAGGTCAGGCATGATAGGGTGAATACCCAGCACAGCATGGGTTAAAGTCCCAATAGATATAATCAGTCTCTGATGTGGTGAGTTCTCAGTAACGCCCAGTATGATGGAATAACAGCGATAAGGAGACTGTAGTGCTAGAATGGAGACAGAGCGCTATAGATCTGCCAGAGCAGAGCTGAGACTTATACCCCCTGCCGTAGCAGTAAACGGAGGCCACACAATATTCTGCAAGAGCTGTATGGAATAGAGTCAAGGGCACCCTGCCGGTGCAGTAACGGAGGCAACATTACTCTGCACGAGCTGAACGGAATAGAGCCAAGGGCACCCTATCGGTGCAGTAACGGAGGCCACGGTTTGTTACGACTCTCAGACGCAAAGATAGGTAAAAACACAACTTTATTGAAAATAATTAAAAATGATCCCTTAGGATTCCAACATGACATACAGCATTTAATAATTGAGAAGTACAAATTACAGGCTCTACCGGTCTTGCCAATGTACCGGGCAAGATAGCCAGATATACTTAATACAATAGGCTCTACCGGCCTTGCCAATACCGGGTAAGGCAACCTGCAGATGGAATATGTACCAGGTTCTACCGGCCTTACCAATACCGGGCAGGGCAGCCCAAAGGAGCTTTACGTAGGCTCAACCGACCTTGCCAATACCGGGTAAGGCAACCTGCAGATGGAATGTGTACCAGGTTCTACCGGCCTTACCAATACCGGGCAAGGCAGCCTAAAGGAGCTTTGCGTAGGCTCTACCGGCCTTGCCAATACCGGGTAAGGCAACCTGCAGATGGAATATGTACCAGGTTCTACCGGCCTTACCAATACCGGGCAAGGCAGCCCAAAGGAACTTCACTCTAGAAACGCCCAACAAAGAGTACGTCTTTAATGTTCATGGAGCAAACCAGCGCCCGCACACTGGAACCAACGAGTAATTTGTATAGCAATAAGGCTCCAGAAGCAAACCAGCGTCCGCACGCTGGAGCCAACAGTCATTCGTATAGCCGCAAGGCTGGGCAAACCAACGTCCGCACGCTGGGACAAACAAATAATTTGTATAGCCGCAAGGCTTGGAGCAAACCAGCGTCCGCGTGCTGGAACCAACAGTAATTCGTGTAGCCGCCAGGCTTAGAGCAAACCAGCGTCCGCACGCTGGGACCAACAGCAATTAGTGTAGCCGCAAGGCTTGGAGCAAACCAGTGTCTGCACGCTGGGACCAACAGTAATTCGTAAATTCGTATAGCCGCAAGGCTTGGAGCAAACCAGCGTCCGCACGCTGGGACCAACAGTAATTCGTGTAGCCGCAAGGCTTGGAGCAAACCAGCGTCCGCATGCTGGGACCGACAGTAATTCGTGTAGCCCCAAGACTCGGAGCAAACCAGCGTCCGCACGCTGGGACCAACAGTAATTCATATAGCCTCAAGGCTCGGAGCAAACCAGCCTCCGCACGCTGGGACCAACAGTAATTCGTGTAGCCGCAAGGCTTGGAGCAAACCAGCGTCCGCATGCTGGGACCAACAGTAATTCGTGTAGCCCCAAGGCTCGGAGCAAACCAGCGTCCGCACGCTGGGACCAACAGTAATTCATATAGCCTCAAGGCTTGGAGCAAACCAGCGTCTGCACGCTGGGACCAACAGTAATTCGTGTAGCCGCAAGGCTTGGAGCAAACCAGCGTCTGCATACTGGGACCAACAGTAATTCGTGTAGCCGCAAGGCTTGGAGCAAACCAGCATCCGCACGCTGGAACCAACAAGTAATTCGTATAGCCGCAAGGCTGGGCAAACCAACGTCCGCACGCTGGGACCAACAGTAATTCGTATAGCCGCAAGGCTTGGAGCAAACCAGCGTCCGCACACTGGGACCGACAGCAATTTGTGTAGCCGCAAGTCTTGGAGCAAACCAGCGTCTGCACGCTGGGACCAACAGTAATTCGTATAGCCGCAAGGCTCGGAGCAAACCAGCGTCCGCACGCTGGGACCAACAGTAATTCGTGTAGCCGCAAGGGTTGGAGCAAACCAGCGTCTGCACGCTGGGACCAACAGTAATTCGTATAGCCGCAAGGCTCGGAGAAAACCAGCGTCCGCACGCTGGGACCAACAGTAATTCGTGTAGCCCCAAGGCTCGGAGCAAACCAGCGTCCGCACGCTGGGACCAACAGTAATTCATATAGCCGCAAGGCTCGGAGCAAACCAGCGTCCGCACGCTGGGACCAACAGTAATTCGTGTAGCCGCAAGGCTCGGAGCAAACCAGCGTCCGCACGCTGGAACCAACAAGTAATTCGTATAGCCGCAAGGCTGGGCAAACCAGCGTCCGCATGCTGGGACCGACAGTAATTCGTGTAGCCGCAAGGCTTGGAGCAAACCAGCATCCGCACGCTGGAACCAACAAGTAATTCGTATAGCCGCAAGGCTGGGCAAACCAGCGTCCGCATGCTGGGACCGACAGTAATTCGTGTAGCCCCAAGACTCGGAGCAAACCAGCGTCCGCACGCTGGGACCAACAGTAATTCATATAGCCTCAAGGCTCGGAGCAAACCAGCCTCTGCACGCTGGGACCAACAGTAATTCGTGTAGCTGCAAGGCTTGGAGCAAACCGGCATCCGCACGCTGGAACCAACAAGTAATTCGTATAGCCGCAAGACTGGGCAAACCAGCGTCCGCATGCTGGGACCGACAGTAATTCGTGTAGCCCCAAGACTCGGAGCAAACCAGCGTCCGCACGCTGGGACCAACAGTAATTCATATAGCCTCAAGGCTCGGAGCAAACCAGCCTCCGCACGCTGGGACCAACAGTAATTCGTGTAGCCGCAAGGCTTGGAGCAAACCAGCGTCCGCATGCTGGGACCAACAGTAATTCGTGTAGCCCCAAGGCTCGGAGCAAACCAGCGTCCGCACGCTGGGACCAACAGTAATTCATATAGCCTCAAGGCTTGGAGCAAACCAGCGTCTGCACGCTGGGACCAACAGTATTTCGTGTAGCCGCAAGGCTTGGAGCAAACCAGCATCCGCACGCTGGAACCAACAAGTAATTCGTATAGCCGCAAGGCTGGGCAAACCAACGTCCGCACGCTGGGACCAACAGTAATTCGTATAGCCGCAAGGCTTGGAGCAAACCAGCGTCCGCACACTGGGACCGACAGCAATTTGTGTAGCCGCAAGTCTTGGAGCAAACCAGCGTCTGCACGCTGGGACCAACAGTAATTCGTATAGCCGCAAGGCTCGGAGAAAACCAGCGTCCGCACGCTGGGACCAACAGTAATTCGTGTAGCCGCAAGGGTTGGAGCAAACCAGCGTCTGCACGCTGGGACCAACAGTAATTCGTATAGCCGCAAGGCTCGGAGAAAACCAGCGTCCGCACGCTGGGACCAACAGTAATTTGTGTAGCCCCAAGGCTCGGAGCAAACCAGCGTCCGCACGCTGGGACCAACAGTAATTCATATAGCCGCAAGGCTCGGAGCAAACCAGCGTCCGCACGCTGGGACCAACAGTAATTCGTGTAGCCGCAAGGCTTGGAGCAAACCAGCATCCGCATGCTGGGACCAACAGTAATTCGTGTAGCCGCAAGGCTTGGAGCAAACCAGCATCCGCACGCTGGGACCAACAGTAATTCGTATAGCCGCAATGCTTGGAGCAAACCAGCATCCGCACGCTGGGACCAACAGTATTTCGTGTAGCCGCAAGGCTTGGAGCAAACCAGCGTCCGCACACTGGAACCAACAAGTAATTCGTATAGCCGCAAGGCTGGGCAAACCAACGTCCGCATGCTGGGTCTACAAGAATGTCACCAAAGCGACCAGGCATCAAGAACACATCTGGCTGGACAAGAGACGACAGGAACTCGCAGAAAGGCCAAGCAGTCAGGAAGTCTCAGCAAAGGCGATCAGCAGGAAACATCAACCCAATAGATATAATCAGTCTCTGATGTGGTGAGTTCTCAGTAACGCCCAGTATGATGGAATAACAGCGATAAGGAGACTGTAGTGCTAGAATGGAGACAGAGCGCTATAGATCTGCCAGAGCAGAGCTGAGACTTATACCCCCTGCCGTAGCAGTAAACGGAGGCCACACAATATTCTGCAAGAGCTGTACGGAATAGAGTCAAGGGCACCCTGCCGGTGCAGTAACGGAGGCAACATTACTCTGCACGAGCTGAACGGAATAGAGCCAAGGGCACCCTATCGGTGCAGTAACGGAGGCCACGGTTTGTTACGACTCTCAGACGCAAAGATAGGTAAAAACACAACTTTATTGAAAATAATTAAAAATGATCCCTTAGGATTCCAACATGACATACAGCATTTAATAATTGAGAAGTACAAATTACAGGCTCTACCGGTCTTGCCAATGTACCGGGCAAGATAGCCAGATATACTTAATACAATAGGCTCTACCGGCCTTGCCAATACCGGGTAAGGCAACCTGCAGATGGAATATGTACCAGGTTCTACCGGCCTTACCAATACCGGGCAGGGCAGCCCAAAGGAGCTTTACGTAGGCTCAACCGACCTTGCCAATACCGGGTAAGGCAACCTGCAGATGGAATGTGTACCAGGTTCTACCGGCCTTACCAATACCGGGCAAGGCAGCCTAAAGGAGCTTTGCGTAGGCTCTACCGGCCTTGCCAATACCGGGTAAGGCAACCTGCAGATGGAATATGTACCAGGTTCTACCGGCCTTACCAATACCGGGCAAGGCAGCCCAAAGGAACTTCACTCTAGAAACGCCCAACAAAGAGTACGTCTTTAATGTTCATGGAGCAAACCAGCGCCCGCACACTGGAACCAACGAGTAATTTGTATAGCAATAAGGCTCCAGAAGCAAACCAGCGTCCGCACGCTGGAGCCAACAGTCATTCGTATAGCCGCAAGGCTGGGCAAACCAACGTCCGCACGCTGGGACAAACAAATAATTTGTATAGCCGCAAGGCTTGGAGCAAACCAGCGTCCGCGTGCTGGAACCAACAGTAATTCGTGTAGCCGCCAGGCTTAGAGCAAACCAGCGTCCGCACGCTGGGACCAACAGCAATTAGTGTAGCCGCAAGGCTTGGAGCAAACCAGTGTCTGCACGCTGGGACCAACAGTAATTCGTAAATTCGTATAGCCGCAAGGCTTGGAGCAAACCAGCGTCCGCACGCTGGGACCAACAGTAATTCGTGTAGCCGCAAGGCTTGGAGCAAACCAGCGTCCGCATGCTGGGACCGACAGTAATTCGTGTAGCCCCAAGACTCGGAGCAAACCAGCGTCCGCACGCTGGGACCAACAGTAATTCATATAGCCTCAAGGCTCGGAGCAAACCAGCCTCCGCACGCTGGGACCAACAGTAATTCGTGTAGCCGCAAGGCTTGGAGCAAACCAGCGTCCGCATGCTGGGACCAACAGTAATTCGTGTAGCCCCAAGGCTCGGAGCAAACCAGCGTCCGCACGCTGGGACCAACAGTAATTCATATAGCCTCAAGGCTTGGAGCAAACCAGCGTCTGCACGCTGGGACCAACAGTAATTCGTGTAGCCGCAAGGCTTGGAGCAAACCAGCGTCTGCATACTGGGACCAACAGTAATTCGTGTAGCCGCAAGGCTTGGAGCAAACCAGCATCCGCACGCTGGAACCAACAAGTAATTCGTATAGCCGCAAGGCTGGGCAAACCAACGTCCGCACGCTGGGACCAACAGTAATTCGTATAGCCGCAAGGCTTGGAGCAAACCAGCGTCCGCACACTGGGACCGACAGCAATTTGTGTAGCCGCAAGTCTTGGAGCAAACCAGCGTCTGCACGCTGGGACCAACAGTAATTCGTATAGCCGCAAGGCTCGGAGCAAACCAGCGTCCGCACGCTGGGACCAACAGTAATTCGTGTAGCCGCAAGGGTTGGAGCAAACCAGCGTCTGCACGCTGGGACCAACAGTAATTCGTATAGCCGCAAGGCTCGGAGAAAACCAGCGTCCGCACGCTGGGACCAACAGTAATTCGTGTAGCCCCAAGGCTCGGAGCAAACCAGCGTCCGCACGCTGGGACCAACAGTAATTCATATAGCCGCAAGGCTCAGAGCAAACCAGCGTCCGCACGCTGGGACCAACAGTAATTCGTGTAGCCGCAAGGCTCGGAGCAAACCAGCGTCCGCACGCTGGAACCAACAAGTAATTCGTATAGCCGCAAGGCTGGGCAAACCAGCGTCCGCATGCTGGGACCGACAGTAATTCGTGTAGCCGCAAGGCTTGGAGCAAACCAGCATCCGCACGCTGGAACCAACAAGTAATTCGTATAGCCGCAAGGCTGGGCAAACCAGCGTCCGCATGCTGGGACCGACAGTAATTCGTGTAGCCCCAAGACTCGGAGCAAACCAGCGTCCGCACGCTGGGACCAACAGTAATTCATATAGCCTCAAGGCTCGGAGCAAACCAGCCTCTGCACGCTGGGACCAACAGTAATTCGTGTAGCCGCAAGGCTTGGAGCAAACCGGCATCTGCACGCTGGAACCAACAAGTAATTCGTATAGCCGCAAGACTGGGCAAACCAGCGTCCGCATGCTGGGACCGACAGTAATTCGTGTAGCCCCAAGACTCGGAGCAAACCAGCGTCCGCACGCTGGGACCAACAGTAATTCATATAGCCTCAAGGCTCGGAGCAAACCAGCCTCCGCACGCTGGGACCAACAGTAATTCGTGTAGCCGCAAGGCTTGGAGCAAACCAGCGTCCGCATGCTGGGACCAACAGTAATTCGTGTAGCCCCAAGGCTCGGAGCAAACCAGCGTCCGCACGCTGGGACCAACAGTAATTCATATAGCCTCAAGGCTTGGAGCAAACCAGCGTCTGCACGCTGGGACCAACAGTATTTCGTGTAGCCGCAAGGCTTGGAGCAAACCAGCATCCGCACGCTGGAACCAACAAGTAATTCGTATAGCCGCAAGGCTGGGCAAACCAACGTCCGCACGCTGGGACCAACAGTAATTCGTATAGCCGCAAGGCTTGGAGCAAACCAGCGTCCGCACACTGGGACCGACAGCAATTTGTGTAGCCGCAAGTCTTGGAGCAAACCAGCGTCTGCACGCTGGGACCAACAGTAATTCGTATAGCCGCAAGGCTCGGAGAAAACCAGCGTCCGCACGCTGGGACCAACAGTAATTCGTGTAGCCGCAAGGGTTGGAGCAAACCAGCGTCTGCACGCTGGGACCAACAGTAATTCGTATAGCCGCAAGGCTCGGAGAAAACCAGCGTCCGCACGCTGGGACCAACAGTAATTTGTGTAGCCCCAAGGCTCGGAGCAAACCAGCGTCCGCACGCTGGGACCAACAGTAATTCATATAGCCGCAAGGCTCGGAGCAAACCAGCGTCCGCACGCTGGGACCAACAGTAATTCGTGTAGCCGCAAGGCTTGGAGCAAACCAGCATCCGCATGCTGGGACCAACAGTAATTCGTGTAGCCGCAAGGCTTGGAGCAAACCAGCATCCGCACGCTGGGACCAACAGTAATTCGTATAGCCGCAATGCTTGGAGCAAACCAGCATCCGCACGCTGGGACCAACAGTATTTCGTGTAGCCGCAAGGCTTGGAGCAAACCAGCGTCCGCACACTGGAACCAACAAGTAATTCGTATAGCCGCAAGGCTGGGCAAACCAACGTCCGCATGCTGGGTCTACAAGAATGTCACCAAAGCGACCAGGCATCAAGAACACATCTGGCTGGACAAGAGACGACAGGAACTCGCAGAAAGGCCAAGCAGTCAGGAAGTCTCAGCAAAGGCGATCAGCAGGAAACATCAACCTCTCAGGACTAGGCCGAAACCACTCTGGAACAACTCTGCAGACAGAAGACTCAGGAACAAGATGTACTCTAGAACTCAGGAACACAGCTACAGGTACAAACGAATACTGGAACATGGTCAAGGCTAATGTGCTCAGAGACACCACGAAAGGGCAACCATAGGGTGCCCAGACCAGGTTTAAATAGACAGCATGAGGCGGGTTAAAGGTAGACAACCAATAGGGGCCCCCAAATGGTGACTTACAAGGAAGTACAACAATCACGGGCACCTTGATACACACAATACTCTGCAAGAGCTGTACAGAATAGAGCCAAGGGCACCCTGCCGGTGCAGTAACAGAGGCAACAGTATTCTGCAAGAGCTGAATGGAAACGCAACCAATGGCACACTGCCACAACAGTAATGGAGGCAACAGTAAGCAAGAGTTAACGGAAGGCTCAGTAATCAGTACACTGCTGTAGCAGTAACAGAGGCAACAATAGCTCTGCAAGAGTTAACGGAAGGCTCAGCAATAGGTACACTGCCCTAGCAGTAACGGAGGCAACAATAGCTCTGCAAGAGTTAACGGGATGCTCAGCGATAGGTACACTGCCGGAGCAGTAATGGAGGCAGCACGGACACACTGTCCGGTAGGCCCAGACGAACGGAAGTCAGAATGTCGCCCAAGCGACACAACGAAGCAGGAACTGGAGAGCCGGCCTGGATCATGGAGCAGGAATGTCAGACAAGCCGGGTCAGGTCATGGTGCAGGAAGTCAGTCAGGCTGGGTCGAATCATGGAGCAGGAACGTCAGACAAGCCAGGTCGTATCACGGAGCAGGAACGTCAGCCAGGCCGGGTCGGATCAGGGAGCAGGAACCAGAAGCAGAGTAGTCAGACGGGCCAAGTCGGTACACGGGAACACAGCAACTCAAGTCAGCACTGGTACAGGAACACCACGAAAGGGCACCAGACAGGTGACAGAGCCCAGTATAAAAAGTCCATACTGGCCGGGCCAAACAAGCTCAACCAATAGGAGCGCAGCACACAGAGACTGACAGAAAGCACGGACACCGTGATAGATTACCACTAGGGATGAGCGAGCACCCCGATGCTCGGGTGCTCGGGTGCTCTGACCGAGCACCCCCTGATGCTCGAGTGCTCGGCCGAGCACCCGAGCCCCATTCAAATGAATGGGAGCACTCGAGCATTAAACCAGGCACCCCCTGCTCTGATGAGCGGAGGGTGCCTGGTCAATGTGCCCCTTCATCTCCGCTATGCCCCTCTTCCACAATGTCCCCCTTCATCTCCTATGCCATAGCGGAGATGAAGGGGGACATTGTGGAAGAGGGGCATAGCGGAGATGAAGGGGGACATTGTGGAAGAGGGGCATAGAGTCTATGCCCCTCTTCCACAATGTCCCCCTTCATCTCCGCTATGCCCCTCTTCCACAATGTCCCCCTTCATCTCCTCTATGGCATAGGAGATGAAGGGGGACATTGTGGAAGAGGGGCATAGCGGAGATGAAGGGGCACATTGTGGAAGACGGGCATAGCGGAGATGAAGGGGGACATTGTGGAAGAGGGGCATAGAGTCTATGCCCCTCTTCCACAATGTCCCCCTTCATCTCCGCAATGCCCCCTTCATCTCCGCAATGCCCCCGTACCTCCATTCCCTGGTGGTCCAGCGGAGCGTCTTCGGATCTGTGCCTCTTCCGGCACAGATCCTCTTCACCCGAACATGTCGGGCGAGCACATGGCGGTACTCGTACGAGTACCGCCATGTGCCGAGCAGAGCGATGCTCGAGCCGATCCGAGCATCGGCCGAGCACGCTCGCTCAACACTAATTACCACACATCTACCTAAACATTCCTACCATAAATTTCCCTATTTGACCTTTCCACATAAAGGCCTTACCGTGGTTAAAGTCTTTAACATCTCACTAGACGTAGATCGTCATAAGTGCTTTAGGGACGTTTGGTTGGAAACGTAACTGCAAGTAGTGGTACTTTTAGTCTTCCTTTATATTTGTGTGTAGTTTACTAAAACACCTTTACCTAATATAGAGAGAATATCGGTATACTTTTAATAAATCAGAACCATAAGCACTGATCAATAGTAGAGCCACATCCCAAACTATCAGCGGCAAGCAAAAGAGCACCACTAGTTTATTGGGGACCACACTAAGACGTGGATAAGACATCACAAAGCTCCCTTATACTGGATATAGGAGAGAGCGGAGTAGGAGTCTGGAAGGTGTGAACCAGCAGCCGAGGAACATCTACCATTCATATCCAAAAACAGGAAAAACTGACATGGCTCACTGACGACCCTCCCCAACAGAAGCGGAGCGTACTTGCTGGAAAAATAGCATAAGAATATTGTGTGTGGTGTAGTGTGGTAAGGGAGAGGTTAAAAAACAAATCTCTTTGGGTTTTGTTTTCCCTCTCTTTGCTGTGATACAAGTAAATAATTGAAGTCTGGTGTGGTTGGAGTGACTAATTGCTGTGTTTGTAATTGGTGGATTCCTGGCTTAAATATCAGATACATAGTGAATACTTGAACGTGTGAATCTCGCATCAGTGTGTAAGTGCAGAAGTGTGGTAAGTGTTGGAATTTAAAACAATGGGAATTCAAATACAGGGGATTACACAGGGGAACACATTTATCAGTCTTATTATGCAGCTATTTTTTGCCTGCCTGCCTTTTAGCTTGTAGTAACTGGCACAAATGAGTGGTAGCATGATTGTCCATTTAACTCAGTGCACAAACTGCCATATGTTTGCACACCTGGAACAACCATTCCAGGGTGCATACCTCTGTGGCAGATGTGAGCAAGTGGTCTCTCTGGAAGCTCGTATTAGAGATCTTGAGGGGCAGGTTGCAACATTGAGAAAGACGGCCAATCTTGAGAGGGGTCTGCTGACTGAGCAGCAGGAAGCAGTGGTAGGTAGTTCTGGGGGTGGAGACTGCACAAAGAAAGAGCAGGTAGCCAGATGGGTTACAGTTAGACATAGCAAGGGGGTGGACAGAGGAATAGGGAGGATACTCCTGTGTTTACTAATCCTAACAAATTTGCTATATTGAGTAATGATGTTAGGGATGCTGACACAGGAATGTCTTTGCTGAAGAGGACTGTCCTCTCTAACAGCCGAGTGAACAGCCCCTCTAGCACGGATGGGATCCAGGACTCAGGCTGACCTAGACAGATGGTGGTGGTAGTGGATTCTATTATTAGGAAGACAGACAGGGTAATCTGTCGCCAAGATCGCCACAATCGTACAGTTTGCTGTCTCCCGGGAGCTCGGGTTCAACATGTGGCTGATCGGGTTGATAGATTGTTGGGAGGGGCTGGGCATTACCCGGCTGTCATGGTACATGTTGGTACTAATGACAAAGTCAGTGGAAAATGGAGGTCCGTTAAGAAGGATTTCAGGGACCTAGGATAGAAGCTTAATCAGAGGACTTCTAAGGTAGTATTTTCAGAAATTCTACCTGTGCCACACGCTACATTAGAAAGGCGACGGGAGATTAGGGAATTAAATGCGTGGATAAAGACTTGGTGTAAGCAGGAGGGGTTTGGGTTCCTAGAGCACTGGGCAGTCTTTTCCCTTGGGGGAAATCTTTATAGTAGTGATGGATTGCACCTTAGTGGAAGGGGGGCCACGGTGCTGGGCGATAGGATGGTTAGAGGGTTGGAGGAGACTTTAAACTAGAAAGGGGGAGGAGGGAGCTGCAACACAGTCTGGGGAAGGTAGTATAATTGAGGAAATGGGATTAGAGAAGGGGCATGGGGGTGGAGAGGGGGAATGGGCTAGTTCATTTAATTGGGAGTTGCCATTGTTACAGCCTGATAAAAGACAAATACATTTGAAAAAGAACGAAATCTTTAGGAATGGCAAAAAGATAAAATGTATGAATGCAAATGCTCGCAGTCTGGCTGGTAAGATGGGGGAACTAGAAATGATTGCAGTACATGTGC
This sequence comes from Rhinophrynus dorsalis, assembly GCA_037306005.1. Classification (NCBI taxonomy): domain Eukaryota; kingdom Metazoa; phylum Chordata; class Amphibia; order Anura; family Rhinophrynidae; genus Rhinophrynus; species Rhinophrynus dorsalis. Next base: position 272,272,993 of record CM074724.1, read on the forward strand.
AGTATGATCTGATTGGAGTGTCTGAAACCTGGTTAGATGATACGTATGACTTGACAGGTCAATCTAGAGGGTTATTCACTTTTTAGGAGGGAAAGGGTTAATAAAAGGGGAGGAGGGGTATGCCTATATGTAAAGTGGGCCTTAAAACCTAGTTTAAGGGAAGATATAAATGAAGGGTACAATGAAAAGGTAGAGGCCTTGTGGGTTGAAATACACACTGGGGGCACATATAATAAAAAGATATTGGTGGGGATTTGCTACAAGCCACCTAATGTTGGGCAGTTGGAGGAAGCCCAACTTTTACTGCAAATGGAAAAGGCTGCTAGGTCAGCAAAGGTAATTATAATGGGAGATTTTAACTACCCTGAAATTGACTGGAGCAATATGACTTCAGGCACAACAAAGGGAAATATTTATCTAACTATTTTTCTAAGTATGATAAATGACAATTTTATGTCCCAACTATTAGAGGAGCCAACTAGAAAAGAGGCCTTGCTTGACCTAGTGCTCTCAAACAATTTTGACATGGTAAACAATGTGCAGGTAAGGGAACATTTGGGTAACAGTGACCACAATATTGTATCCTTTGAAGTTTGTTATGAGAAACCCAATAGCAAGAGTTTAACCAAAACATTCAATTTCAAAAAGGCTAATTTAACAAAGTTAAAAGAAGCTTTAAAGGATATCCAATGGGATGTAATTTTCAAAGATAAAAATGCACAAGAATCATGAGATGTATTTAAAATTCTCTTGGGCAAATATACACGTCAATATATACCAAGTGGGGAATAAGCACAAGAGAAGTAAAGCGAAACCAATGTGGATTAATAATGTGGTTAGCAGGGAAATGAGAAATAAAAAGCAGGCTTTTAAGGTGTTTAAGTCAAACGGGTCAGATGCATTATTTAAAAAATATAAAGAATGTAATAAAATCTGCAAACAAGCAATTAAGCTAGCTAAAATAGAAAATGAGAGAAACATTGCAAATGAGAGCAAGAAAAATCCTAAACAATTCTACAAGTATATTAATAACAAAAAAGTTCAGGTTGATATTGGTCCTCTTAGGACTGAGACAGGTGAATTGATTAGTGAGGCTAAAGCTATGGCTGACACCCTAAATACATTCTTTTTTTCAGTATATACAAAGGAAGCAACAATGACAAGCTGTGGGCAAACAGACAAAACCATGGAATTTCCTCCAACATCTACATGGCTTACTGAGGACAAGGTCCAAAAGGGTTATAGTGACTAAAGCACCTGGACCGGACGGTGTACACCCAAGGGTACTTAAGGAACTTAGTTCAGTAATAGCGAAACCATTATACTTAATATTTATTGATTCACTTTCATCAGGCATAGTGCCCTGTGATTGGAGGAAAGCTGATGTAGTTCCATTGTTTAAAAAGGGAGCAAGATCCGAACCAGGAAATTATAGACCTGTGAGCTTGACTTCCATAATGGGTAAGATACTAGAAGGGTTATTAACAATATCATTAGTAGGAATCAGCATGGTTTCATGAAGAACAGATCATGTCAGACTAATTTACTTGCATTTTATGAAAGAGTGAGTAGTAATTTGGACAGGGGAATTGCTGTTGATGTAGTATACTTGAATTTTGCAAAAGCCTTTGACACAGTGCCTCACAATAGATTACTGCATAAATTAAAAGGCTTCGGTTTGGGCGGTGTTATCTGTACATGGATTGAGAACTGGTTAAATGATAGATGGCAGAAAGCTGTTGTAAATTGAACTTTTTCAAATTGGTCTAGGGTTATAAGTGGGGTGCCGCAGGGATCAGCCCTTGGACCAATGCTTTTTAATTTGTTTATTAATGATCTAGAAGTGGGAATTGAAAGTAGCATCTCAATCTTTGCTGATGACACTAAGCTATGTAAGGAAATACATACAGAGCTGGATGTTTTTTCCCTACAGAAGGATTTAGATAAACTGAGTGAATGAGCAGAAAAGTGGCAGATTTCATTTAATGTAGATAAATGTAAGGTTATGCATTTGGGCTGTAGAAACAAAACTTGCTACATATACTCTAAATGGGAAACAACTTGGGAAATCTCATTAGAGAAATATTTAGGAGTACTGATAGACAATAGACTTCACAGCAGTGTGCAGAGTCACTCAGCTGCTGCAAGAGCAAATAGAGTACTAGCCTGCATAAAAAGAGGTGTAGAAGCAAGGGATGCTAATATTATCCTACCTCTGTATAAATCCTTGGTTAGGCCTCATCCAGAATATGGAGTACAATTTTGGGCGTCTGTTCTAAAAAAAGACATTACTGAACTGGAAAATGTGCAGAGACATGTGACAAAACTGAGTTACAAAGAGAGACTAGCCAAACTGGATTTGTTTACATTAGAGAAGAGACGTCAAAGGGGTGATATGATTACCATTTACAAATACATTCAAGGTCAATACAAAGAACTATCCAATTAATTATTTATGCAAAGAGCTGAGCTAAGAACAAGAGGTCATCCATTAAGACTTGAGGAAAGGCGCTTTCAACTAAAACACAGGCAGGGATTGTTTACAGTAAGGGCGGTAAGGCTATGGAATTCTTTGCCTTGGGATGTTGTGCTTGCAGATAATGCAACTGCATTCAAAAAAGTAATGGATACCTATCTAGCACAGAACAATATTGAAAATTATGACAGATGGCTTCAAAGCAAATAGGATATTGATCTGGGGAACTATTTGACTACCAGTTGGAGTCAGGAAGGAATAATTCCCCCCACACATACACACACTTGGGACTACATTGGAAATTGCTCCAGAGGGATTTTTTTTGCCTTCCTCTGGATCAACAGGAGTGTTATTGGCATGGGCTAGACTTGATGGACGCATGTCTTTTTTTCAGCCTTATCTACTATGTATTTCTTCAAACTTACATGTAAGTGTGAGATTTGCGCATTATTTGGTGTTATACAATTGATTCTGAAAGACTGTTATATTATTATATTATTATATGTCCCACGGAAACTGACCAACACAGTGATCACAATAAAGAAAAGGAGGATCCGAATAAAGGAATCCTTGAATACAGCATATAAAGATCTTATATATATCTGTTGAACCTAATATTTTCTTTTCATCCACACATATTACTATATAATTTGTTGCAATCTAGATGGGCAGGTTATATATTAAATCTCAGGAGCACTGCTAGCAACTCCAATTTTCTAATGTATACATTCTCTCTGTGATTGCAGACTGGGAGGCTGCAGCATATAGGGATTATTTCTTTATTAATGTGTATTATATATAGAGCGCTGAGGTACTTTGCTTCTCTTAGTTGAGGGAGTGTTTTAGGTAGGACATTTGTTCTCTGTATTAAGGGAGTGTGGGGGCACTCTAAGGGAGAAGAAGGAAGGAAGGAGGATGACCCAAAATACCCCAAAATTTGGTGTGACTGACTGGCAAGACACAGGCAGCTGGGGTCCAATTTGCTTCCTGATCTTGCTTTTATTGTCTCTGTGCTAGGGAAGTCTAAGAAAATAAGTTGTTGCTTTTGTTTTATAATATTTCATTTTTTGACAGACTGTGATAAGATAGGGTGGACAACTCAAAATAAATAAATAAATAAAAATAATAAAAAATAAAATAAAAATAATAATTACATAACAAACAGATAAATATATTAGGTGACAGAGCACTGACTGGGAGCCTGATTTGAATTGTGTGACTGAGGCAGAGTTGATAAACAGCAGACAACATTGAGAATTTTATTGAGGCCTAAAGCAAGACTTCACATTCTATTAGTTGTGTACTGTAGACAGTAAAAACACACACAGTAGTTGAGTAATGTCCAGAAAATACACAAGGGGTGGGGGGAAAAGGTGAAGCCGTGCAGGGACATGGGAGTAAAGTAGTAATTCATAAACATACTGTAACAATGGTTGCAGCAGCGTGTGCAATAAATGTTAATCATCCCTCTCCTCCTGGGAAGGATGCAGTTGTTAAGGTCCCACCAAAAGTCCCACCACCAGTGCCACTACAAAAAAATATATAAGAAGAAAATTGAAGACGACAATGAGTCGCATTCTAATGCTGATGATTAGGAATGGGTGAAAGTTGTCACCGTGTTTCTGCAGGACATTTTGTGAAAACCACGTTGTTATCCGCTTTTTAGCGGGAAAACTAGAGGTTAACACTTTAGTATCTTTTGCCAATGGCCAAAATTTTTCACAATTTTTTCAATGGCTATAAAGTTTCCACCCATTGATTTACGTTGTTTTCGCACTTCCGCTATAAAAACGTGACATTTTCACTGATGGCAGACACAATAGAAGATAGACATGCTGTGCTGTTCTGCTGTGATATTTTGCAGAAATTGAGGCAAGAAAGGCTCATAATGAGTGCTATCACTATAAGCAGGTTGAAAAATAATCAGTGGAGGAGCTGAAAGGACCCTTATGTGTCCACTGAGTCTGAGGAGGAGGAGGAGGAAGTGACTAGCAGTACTGAACCATTGCTGTCCAGTCCCCCTAAATCACCCCAAGGGATCTTGGGGAATTTAATGGGAAGGGAGAGAGAAAAGGGAATGGGAAGGGAGGGTGAAAAAGGTAGTTCTAGTGAGAGCAGGACAGGTCAGCTGCCTGTGCCTGCTGCAATACATGCTGCCCCTGCTGCCAGTGCCACCATTGCTGTACCTGCAGCCACTAGTGTTTTACCTGCTGCCAGATGTGCTGCCACTAGTGTTGTACCTGCTGCCAGTGCTGAACCTGCTGCCACCAATACTTTGCCTGCTGCTAGTGTTTCTTGTAGTACTCAGGGGGGAAGGAGAAAATGATGCCAAGTGTGAAAGCAGAGGACCCTCTGTCACATTGCTCATCACCTCCTCCAAGCAGCAGTGAGATGTCAGGAATAGAGCAGCTTCATGTAGGGACTAGTGGTGGTGGTGGTGTTGGAGAAGCTGGGGTGTAAGAGAAATTGATGGCCTTTTTATGAGAAAGTGAGAAGGAATGGGAGACAGGGATGAGGATGGGCATCACTACCACCACTAGCAATAAGCTTTTTGAATTTGTGGAAATTGCAAGTGCTCTAATTTCTGCTGATGCTGAGATAAAAGGGCAGCAGGGTGCTGAGGAGCAGGCTAGTGTGCCACAGACCACCGTGGACACAGTGGGAATGGGGTCAACAAGTAATGTGGGACTAGGACAGATTCCACTTGCCAGCGCCAGCAATACTCCTGGTCCTAGTTCCAGTGCTAAATCTGAGGCAGTAGCAGCAACTTTATCCGCTGCCACAAAAATTGAAGGGGAATGTGGAGGACAAGAAGAAAGAGGCCATTCTTCTCCACCTGTTCCCGATCCCTCCCCCAAGAAGTCATGGGTATGGGACTATTATTCTCTTCCGGCAGGCACAGTGCAGTCATCATCAACAATGGTACAGTGCAAAATTTGTGACAAGTTAGTGAGAAGGGGAAATGAGGGAACACACCTTGACACAACCTCCCTGATAACACACATGAAATATAGACACCATGACATTTATGTCAAACATATTAAAGCCAAGCACCCATTACAGAAATCTAGCACCACTGTTACTGTATCCCCTGACTCTCCAGAAAGGTGGAGATCAAACAGGAGGAAGAATAAAGAAACCCAGACAGACACTGGAAGTTCCATGACAAGAGAAACAACTAGCTTGCCATCACCATCACCTTTTTCCTCTTGGATAACAAGTACATCTCCTGCCAATCCACATTGTTCATCGTTACCTTCCCCCGCCAAATGATAGCCACTCTTTTGATGTTAGGATATGGCAGTTCATCTCTACCCATTGCACACTGTGTGGTGCACTGACCACACATGCCATTGTGGTGGAGGAGAATCGATACCAGGTCATCAGGTGGCATCTGAGGAGATTCCATTCCACAGAATATCCTAGGATTCTGGCAGGGAGGGTTCATCATTACTATTAAACTGTCAGCAAGTTGTCATGTGTCCTTAGCGGGTCTGGACAAGGGGTATAGTGACAGAGGCAGTACTTGGGTATTGGCGTCATGGTGTTTGGATACAGTTGTGCCCCCAGGTGTTATTTATCACACACACTATGCACATTTGAATTGCTGATGAGAGCCACAGTTCCTGCTTGTAACGGTTTGTTTGACGCGCAGACACAGTGGTTTAGGATAAAACACAGTTTTATTGAAATCATATTAATATAATAACCCTCACAGGTTCTGTAGTATTTAAGCAGAATAATACAGACACACGACATGTTACATTTACATATGCCTACACAGGTCCAGTATAACCATAAAGTCCACAACAGTCTATACTTACACAGGTCAGGCAGAATATGTTGAATTCCCAGGAGAAAGGTACTGCATGGGTTAATGGTCTTCAATGAGTGTAAACAGTCCCATGTGCAGAGAGTTCTGTGATGGAGCTCTCTATATAGAGAGCTTAAGGATTTGTAACACCCAGAAACAGGTTAGCAGAACAAACGTGAACTGCCAGAGTAATAATAGGAGTTGAGCAACATAGGACACTGCCGTAGCAGTAACGGAGACCAGACCACTCGCACTCTGCTGGAGCAGTAACGGAGACAAGATCAATGGCACACTGCCGTAGCAATAACGGAGACAGGCCACTTGCACTCTGCAGGAGCAGTAACGGAGACTAGGCCAATGGCACACTGCCGTAGCAGTAATGGAGACAGACACTTGCACTCTGCTGGAGCAGTAACGGAGACTAGGCCAATGGCACACTGCCATAGCAGTAACGGAGGCAGACACTTGCACTTTGCAGAAGCATTAAAGGAGATTAGACCAATGGCACACTGCCGTAGCAGTAACGGAGACAGACACTGGCACTCTGCAGGTGCAGTAACGGAGACTAGGCCAAAGGCACACTGCCGTAGCAGTAAGGGAGACTAAGCCAATGGCAAACTGCCGTAGCAGTAACGGAGGCAGACACTTGCACTCTGCAGAAGCAGTAACGGAGACTAGGCCAATGGCACACTGCCGTAGCAGTAACGGAGGAAGACACTTGCACTCCGCAGAAGCAGTAACGTAAACTAGGCCACTTGTACACTGCAGGAGCAGTAACGGAGGACAAGGCCAATGGCATACTGCCGTAGCAGTAACGGAGACCTAGGCCACTTGTACTCTGCAGGAGCGGAAATGGAGACAAAATTGCCTGATGGATCAGAATGTCGCCAAGGGTACACAGAGCAGGAACGCCAACCAAGCCGGGTCAAATCACGGAGCAGGAATGTCAGCCAAGCTGGGTCAAATCATGGAGCAGGAACGTCAGCCAAGCCAGGTCGGTACACAGGAGCAGGAACGTCAGCCAAGCCGGGTCAGTACACAGGAGCAGGCGCAAAAGAAAAGTCAGGCAATCCAGGTCGGTACACAGGAGCAGGAGACAAGATACAGAGTAGTCAGGCAGGCCAAGTCGGTACACTGGGAATCACTGAGCAGAAACAAGCACTGGTACAGGAAAACCACGAAAGGGCACCGGAGGGGTGCCAGAGCCCAGTATATAAAGGCCATACTGGGTGGGACAAATACAGAGTACCCAATGGGAGCAAAGCACAGAATAGACTGACGGAAAACAACAAGGGGAGCACGGGCACCGTGATACTGCTCTCAAGGGAAAATTTCTATTCTAATAAGAACACACTCATGATTTTGGAGGAGGAGCAGGTGAAGAAGAATTATTGGCCAACTTATTCTTTTCTCCACATATACTGGGGGCTACTTATTCTTCTGCTACTACCTCAGGCGCATCACTGGAGCCAGTCGTGGTAAGTGGAACCTTCATCATCCATCTTCCAAGTTACTGCTATTGTTGATCCCATTCCTTTTCAGCTGCCTAATCATCCTGCTGCTTAAACAACACAGCAGCAGCAGAACGAACAGCAGTTGAAACTCAGGAGGACATTTGACAGTGGCCACTGGCCAACATGACCTGCTGGCATTAGGCCAGTAGGGCAGTTTATTTTTTTCTCAGGGCTTGTGTTTTGAAAAAAAATAAATACATAAAAAATAAAAAAAACTAGTAATACAAAAAAAATAAACAATTTTGGGAGTTTGTTTCTAACAAGCCTAAGTCCTACAAATAAATGTTTCATTAGGGCTTGTGCCAAACAAGCTTAAGTCCTACAAATCAATGTTTCTTCAGGACTGGGGCCTCTAATAGGTCTAAGTCCTACAAAGGCTTCTAACAACAAATCAAACTAATCATCCTCTACACAATACTCTATCAAGTCAAATATCAGTCCACCCCAGTGGCAGCTTATGTCAGGGGGTTCCTGTCCCTATCACTTTACATACAGATGTCTTATTTTATGTTATTGATTTATTTTTTATTAACTGCCCCCCCAATAGCAGTCAAGAAACCCCCCAAAACAAATTCTCTGTTCAAATAATTAATTTATTCACTAACACAGGCACCCTCCTAATACCCCTTTTATACCATGTCTTATGGGTTGTTTTTTAATTTTATTTCAGATTTATTTTTTATTAACTGCCCCCCAATCCCAGTAAACAACCCCCAAGAAATCATCCCCTGTTCAACTGATTCTTTGCCCACACCCCACAAACACATGCACCCTCATGCCCCTTTTATACTATGCCTTTGGGAAATTAAAGGGATAGTAATACTTCGTTTTATCTTTATTTTATTTGGTAGGCATTAAAAAAACATGAAGAACGATATAAGTCTTATCTCTCAAACCTTTATGGTTTAAGAGATATTCACAAGCAAAGTTTCCCCCTCCCGCCCCTTTTTCCTAGTGTAAGCCATCTCTTCTCAGATGTGAATCTGGTTGTAAGACCAGACAGATAACAGAAGGGGACAATCTTCTTTGTATGAAAACAATAAAAGCCCTTCCCCCCATGACAAGTTTTCCAGCTTTTTCCCTTATCTTAATTGAAGATTGTCCCTCTCTGCAGTCTACTTGGGCACCTCCCTTCTGGCTGAACAGGGGGAGGATACTTTGCTTGTGAATATCTCTTAAACCATAAAGGTTTGAGAGATAAGACTTATATCATTCTCCATGTTTTTTTAATGCCTGCAAAATAAAATAAAGATAAAACGAAGTATTACTATCCCTTTAAATATTTATTTTATGATGTATGTAACTTCAATGTTCCCATTGATTTCAATGGAAAGAGCTAAGCATAAAAAAGCGGAAAATCTACATTTTTCGTGGGAAATTTTTTGGCAAGCGCAAAGTGTCATTTTCCACCTATTTCAATTTGAGGTGAAAATTTTTGCCCATCCCTACTGATGATGGCAATAGTATAATGGAGAAAGGTGTAGTAGCTGAACCAACTCTTGCATCTGACAGTGAGACAAAAAAGCACCAAAACACCTTTCTGCAAAATAGTAGCAAACTTTGTGAACATAAAATTAAAAATAAATTGTTTGATAGCTCTAAAAGCTTAGAGGAACATCAGGGTAGTGGGAAAGAAGCTGCAGGTGATGTTGAGGATGACCTAATGATGACTGGTGACAATGATGATGAAGAAATGTCCCTCCAGTATCCTCCTCTTGTTCAGATACAGATGAAGTTGAGAGTGACAGAAATGATGGTATGACCAGAAAGTTAGCAGAAAGGCAAAGACTCAGGGCTCGATTTAAAGGCAGCCGTTAGTAAAAAAAAAATCACTAACGGGTGCGTTAAGTGTCATGTAGAAATTCAAAGATCCGTCTAAAGAACAGCTAACGGCAGTTGCAGAATCCTAACGGCCGATACACTTACGTGCATTCAGACGCATGGAACAACATACCCCAGAGCTATTCAAAGGCTTGCGGTACTGGTAGCGGCTGAAAAAAAGACACACCTAACTGCAAAAAGTTAAGACCCACTTTTAGACACTTAACGGGCAAAACAAAACACCCGTTACATAGGAAAATACACAAAATGCTTACCGCACAAGCATGTAAATGGAAAAATTAACCTGTGCAATGCCAAAACAACACAAAAACATAGACACACAACACAAACAACAAGCAGCACCACAAACAACACCACAGGGACAACGACACACAAAGAAACAACAACACAACATGGCACGGAACATTGGGGGTTATCACACAAAGTGGACACCTGCAAATAGAAGCTCACCTGGGCAACATCAACACGCGACCTGCACCCCACAACTGCACACCTGCAAATGGCAGACACATAACAAGCACAACACACCACATCTTATAACACACACACACCTGCAAACACTTACCTGGACAAAAACAACTCTCCATTGTTCAGCACTCACCTCATCACCACACCTACACAACGCCCTAGCAAGTACTTAAAGGGATAGTAATACTTCGTTTTAACGTTATTTTATTTTGTAGGCATTAAAAAAACATGAAGAATGATATAAGTCTTATCTCTCAAACCTTTATGGTTTATGAGATATTCACAAGCAAAGTTTCCCCCTCCCGCCCCTTTTACCTACTGTAAACAATCTCTTCTCAGATGTGGAATACAGTCCATAGACTGGACAGATAACAGAAGGGGACACTCTTATTCCTTTGAAAACAATGAAATCCCTGCCCCCCTTGACAAGCTTTTCAGGTTTTTCTGTTATCTTAATTGAAGATTGTCCCTCTCTGCAGTCTACCTGGGCAGCTCCCTTCTGCCCTGGCTGAAAAGTGTTACATCAGTAAAAGGAGCGGGAGGGGGACACTTTGCTTGTGAATATCTCTTAAACCATAAAGGTTTGGGAGATAAGACTTATATCATTATTCATGTTTTTTTAATGCCTACAAAATAAAATAAAGTTAAAACGAAGTATTACTATCCCTTTAAAGGAACAACTCAACACACTCACTTGTGGCTTGATTTCCACTCAGGGAGGGAGAGAGATAGAGAGAGACAGAGAGAGAGAGCAAACAGTATGTTGGGTTGCATATTGTTGCGAAGACTGCGGAGAAGGCATGCAAGGGAGAGAGCTAGGGAACATCAGCAACCTCCAGGCACGCCTGATCAACAGCCTTCACCTGTTGCAAGTGAGGAGGCTCTGGCTCAGCAGCCACACAGGAGACCATCCCCACCTGGAGGGCAGAGGATGTATAGACGACCACCAAGGCCCAGGGTATACCGCCCAAGGGTCACCCTCTTTGGAATGACTGATGATGAGGTCATTGATCGCTACAGGTTGAGGTCTGACAGCATCATTGCCTTGTATGAGGTCATCAAAGACCAGGTGGATCCCATCTACATCCACAACCATGCCCTAACTGGCCTGCAGAAACTACTGTGTGCCATACACTTCATGGCAAGCGGTGCCTTCCAGTCCACTGAGGGTTACGCATCTGGCATGTCACAAGCCACATTCTCCAGGGTGCTGGCCCAGGTCCTGTCAGCCCTCAAAAGCAAGGCCAGTACCTATATACCTTTTCCCACCACCGACATGGACTGGATACACATCAAGCAGGCCTTTTACACCAGGGAGGCATGCCCAGGGTCATGTGTGCTATAGATTGCACCCATGTCCGGATTAAGGCCCCAGCACATGACGCACAGCTATTCATCAACAGGAAGAACTTCCACTCCATCAACGTGCAGATGGTGTGTGACAGCAACATGAGGATAATGAATGTCTGTGCAAAATATCCTGGCAGCTCACATGATGCATACATTCTCCAAAACTCCTCAGTCCACAGAGATTTTGAGAATGGAACCTTTACAGGGGGGTGGCTTGTGGCTGAGTTCACAAAACAAAATCACACCACATACACAGGTGTACACACCACGCTGCTCAGTATGCACCTGACCCACAGCTACTACGTCCACCACACAAAACATCATTCACACAAAATGTGCTCCCTGTCTCACCATGTCACTCACATTACACAGGTGATGCTGGCTATGGATGCAAGTCCTGGCTACTGACCCCTGTGGCCAATCCCCAAACACATGCCGAGGAAAGGTACAACCAGGCTCATGCCAGAACGAGGAATGCCACTGAGTGGACATTTGGGTCCTCAAGTCAAGATTTTGATGTCTGGACCACTCTGGGGGAGCACTGCAATATGCACCTGCTGAGGTGTGTAACATCATTGTGGCGTGCGCAATACTGCACAACATCGCAGTGGACACCAGGCTGCTGGAGCACATCCCGGACCCCCCCATACAGGAAGTGGCCATGGACATTGGGCATGTGGAGGAGACCATGAGAGGGGCATAGATCAGAGACAGGCTCATCATGGAACACTTCACCTGTGAGTATAACACACGCATGCAAACAATCCATGCAAGTCCCCCATCAGTCCTGTGACACTAACCACACTGCACATTTTGTTCTGTCTCACCCCACAGGAACAGTGACACAGCACTGCACTGGCAGTGGACGTGGCAAATTGTGTGTGTGGACTCAAAAACCATCCTCCATTCCACTCTCCACGTTGACATACAGACCCCAAGGATATCACGCACACCCTCAGGAGAAACAAGGTGCAACATATTACCCATGTTCATCACTTTACAGGGCTTGATTGACAGCAACTAACCGGATATGCCATGATTGTAGCCTGAGCAACCATGCTAGCCCAGTAGTGAAAGAGTACCATCTAATTATATGCATTGGATAATACTCAGGCACATCAGGGGTTAAAGGGACATTGGACTCAATATGGGACCTGTACTGTGCTAGAGCTGAGAAGAGCAGCAGAGGGGTGGATGTACAGTGGTATGGTCACACAATGTAGAGGTCATGAGATGTACATCAGATTACCAGGGACTCCATGCTGACCTGTGAGTGTGCAGACAAATGTGCCCCCAACATGAATACACACATCAACAAATATGTCATAACAGTTCCATGGAACAAATGACATTGGGCTGGCACTGTCACTTTCACAGTGGCAGCACAATGTCATTACCTCCATGGAGCTCTCAGAACACTTGTTAATGTGTGTATACATGTCAGGGGCACATATCCATAGGGCTGGTGCACATGTCCTTAGTTCCCCACAGAATTGGGTACAGATGAGTACACAACACATTGTCAAGCAATGGTTTGTGTACTCACATGTAACCGTGGCAATTGAGGGGATTAAAAATACTAAATTGTTGTTGCTTGATGATCAGTTCAGGTCTACTGCTTCAAATCCTGTCCTCTTGTCCCACAGGCATCCGTAACATGATACATCCTTGAACTGAAGATCTTCCATGTGACTGGATTGATGTCTTGACAACACCTTCATGAAGATCACCCCTTGCTGTTTATGGTGATGTTGTTGGTGATGCAATGTTTGACCTGAGGTTCACACAAACCTCTACTGGAACATTCTCATATAGACACAGAAAACACCAATTCTTGAGTGTTATAACCTGTACAGTTAGGATGCTCAGCTACAGAGTTGTCAAACCTTGTGGACAACACATGAGCAGGGCAGCAGTGTTACTGAAGTAGTACAATTTAGTTTCAAAGTACATTTAGTGTTCTCATACAGGTGTTAAATGCATATAGGCAATACACACAGAAAACACATGTACATTCTAATGTACTTTGAGACACAATAAAGATGAACCATCACCATTCTATCTGTGTCTGTATGAGGATATATTTAAGAACACATTTGTCAATGCGTAACCACACCCAAGATAGAGTATCCCCCATACATGGAAAGGCATCACCCACATCACAGAAGTCCACCACTTGTTTGCCAGTGAGTGGACTCTGTGATGTATCCATGCAAACAGATGATGGTGGCAATGATGCACCAATGTGTTGTGGGAGTGATAAAGAGGTGATACAGGGGGCATACTTCCACAGTGAATACATGTCCACATATTCTGTATTGCTCAGTATAATCAATGTTCTGAGATTTTGCTCCACTTTGACCTATCTCAGTACATGGGCTATATCAACGAACAGACTAAGTGGACATGTGTTATCACTGGTGAAGTCTGTTGTTACACCCTTAGGGAAACAGCAACTCAACTTACTGGAGACACCAATGCTCACCCCAGGATATCAATGTGTGTGCTACACATTGAAATCCTAGGTTGAAAACATTAGCTTCCCCAGTAAGTCAGTTGCACAATGAGTGTGTGAATCCAAGACAATATGGACACATGTCCCATTTAGCTGTCCTGCTTGTAATGTCCCGCTAAGTCACAGAGCTGTTTGTCTGCTAATCTCATTAACCCACTGAGTGCAAGAGTGGTCCCCAGCGCATTCCTTTGCAATGCGTTGCCTACCACTCTGGCACTCAAAGTGTTAAACACAACATATGATGTAGACGAATGTTCAATGTTGTACCATTTGTTGTGCTAAGGGGTATGTTTTGTTATTCAAATTCAACACACAACATCGCCATATAACTCAGTGGTGTAATATGTCTCCAGGGATGTATTACAAGTTGAATTTGTACAATGGTGTGTGTGTGTGTGTGTGTGTGTGTGAACCCATGTTGTAGCATCCCACTAACATTTCACCCAGGAAGAGGTTGTGTTCACTGCATTGTATGGCAATGCATTGGAGACAACCCTGCCACCCAAACCATAACTGAAGACACAACAGATCAGACTGTAATAAAAAAAAAAACGTTTCTTTATTGAGGGGAAAGTTAACAGGTTGGGCCTTTAATTTTTTCCTTTTTGGGTGGGGGGCCTTAGCCTGGGTGCCAGAGGTGGATGCCCTTGTTGATCTCCTGGTAACCCTCTTCCCCCTAGGTGTTGCTTCAGAGGTAACACTGGAGGGGGTCGTGGTTGCAGTAGACCCCTCGGTGGAACGCAAGTTCTCCCTCTCCATCCTCAGGTTCTCTCTGTGGTTGATCTCCCTGAACTCCACAAGGACCTGTATCAACATGTCCATGAGACCAGTCCTGAGCTGGTGGAGTAGTGTGTTCCCCCTGGCCACCTCCGACTCCAGGGCTTGGATTCTGGTCTCCAATTGGGCAATGTTCCTCCTGGATTGCCTCCTGCTCCTGGTGATGTTGCTGTCTGTATTTCTGCTCGACTGGAGTAGTCTTCTCTGAAGGGCCATCCCTGTGAGGCGTGCGGTGCGGGAGGTGGATGTGCCCGGTGTGCCTGGTGCTGCTGTTTCCTCTGCTGCTGAGGGTGCTGTTTCCTCTGCTGCTGAGGGTGCTGATTCTTCTGCTGCTGAGGGTGCTGTTTCCTCTGCTGCTGAGGGTGCTGTTTCCTCTGCTGCTGCTGAGGGTGCTGTTTCCTCCTCTGCTGCTGTTGAGGGTGCTCTTTGCTGTGGCTGCTTTTGGAGTGGCTGGTGCAGATGATGGGCATATGCCCACCACATCAAGTGATCCAGAGCTGCCCAAAGATGTGTGTGCTGGTGGAGGTGTGAATATGTCCCTGGGTAGGGGGCACTGGGGCTCACCTATCAGGCCCAGGTGTCGGTAGTCCAGTGGCCAAGGGTCATATCGTGGCCACTGATAGGTGCTGGGACCCCACCTGGGATCATACCTTGGGGCATGTTGTGAAGCCATCCAGGAGGGTGGGTTGATCTGGGATGAATATGGCCCATATTGGGTGGTGGCCACTGTCCCTGGCAGCCATTGCCTCCCTGGCGGTGGTGGTGCTGCTGATGGAAGGTAGTAGCTGGTGGAGGTGGATGGTCCACCTCTCCTCCTGTGGCATCCAACCACTGTACTGGGGAGGTGCAACTTGTGGTTGTGCAGCCTGTGGTGGTGCAGCTTGAAGGGGTGGTGCAACCTGTGGTGGTGCAGCTTGAAGGGGTGGTACAGCCTGTGTTGTGCAGCTTGAAGGGGTGGTGCAGCCTGTGGTGGTGCAGCTTGAAGGGGTGCAGCCTGTGGTGGTGCAGTAGGTGGTGGTGCAGCCTGTGTTGGAGGGGATGGTGATGGTGGGTAAGGTGACCACCTGCTGGTCCCCTCCTCTGTGTACTCCTCACTGGGGGGTGACATTGCCTCCTCCACTGTCTCCCGCTGGGCTTGAGGGCCGGAAGCTGTGTGGAGAAATAAGATGTTGTGATTAGTGACCTTAGCCATATGTTTGTGGAGACAGTTATACTTTGATATGTGGTGAAGTAAAATATATGTGTTTGGGTTAATCCCCATGGGTAAACAAGAGTATTCCCACTGCTAAAAAGTGTGGTTTGAGTTATTACGGGTGAAGGTTTCATTTTTAGGTGCAATATCACAGTGACCTGAAATAGTACAGTGGGGCTGTTGCAACACCCTCCCATGTAGATATCTGGTCCCTGTACCAGAGCTGTCCATATGATTGTGTAGTAACAGCACCACTGTACAATTTCAGGCCACTGGAATATTTCCCCTGACATATCCATGTCTGAGCTGTGATACCTTTTGAATCAACACACCTTTCAGCAGTGGGAATATTATTGTTTAACTGGGGGGGGGGATCCAACAACATATATTTGTCTTCACAACTGGTAGGGAAGGCTATCCCTCCAGGGGGATGGCAAGGTTAAGTCCACTTTGATGTCAGATTGTAGACATTGTGAAAACAGATGTTGTTCTCTGTTAGTCCTATCCCTCCTACCCTCATGGTTGTTCAGATATTGCTCTATGTGACAGATGTAGATTTCAGTCATTTGTCCACACGAAGGCTTTTCAGTAGTGTTGAGCGAGCGTGCTCGGCCGATGCTCGGATCGGCTCGAGCATCGCTCTGCTCGGCACATGGCGGTACTCGTCGAGTACCGCCATGTGCTCGCCCGCCATGTTCGGGTGGCGGGGATCTGTGCCGGAAGAGGCACAGATCCGAAGACGCTCCGCTGGACCACCAGGGACTGGAGGTACGGGGGCATTGCGGAGATGAAGGGGGCATTGCGGAGATGAAGGGGGACATTGTGGAAGAGGGGCATAGACTCTATGCCCCTCTTCCACAATGTCCCCCTTCATCTCCGCTATGCCCGTCTTCCACAATGTCCCCCTTCATCTCCGCTATGCCCCTCTTCCACAATGTGCCCCTTCATCTCCGCTATGCCCCTCTTCCACAATGTCCCCCTTCATCTCCTCTATGGCATAGAGGAGATGAAGGGGGACATTGTGGAAGAGGGGCATAGCGGAGATGAAGGGGCACATTGTGGAAGAGGGGCATAGCGGAGATGAAGGGGGACATTGTGGAAGACGGGCATAGCGGAGATGAAGGGGGCATAGCGGAGATGAAGGGGGACATTGCGGAGATGAAGGGGGCATTTGGAGATGAAGGGGGCATAGCGGAGATGAAGGGGGGCATTGACCAGGCACCCTCCCCTCATCAGAGCAGGGGGTGCCTGGTGAAATGCTCGTGTCGCCCCATGCTTTTCAATGGGGCTCGGGTGCTCGGCCGAGCACTCGAGCCTCAGGGGGTGCTCGGTCAGAGCACCCGAGCACCCGAGCATCGGGGTGCTCGCTCAACACTACTTTTCAGCAGAGCCCAAATCGCCCCATTTAGAGAACAATACTTAATTGGAATGGTGTACAGAGTGTGCATGGTTTGCAAGCACATTCTGTGGACCATTCCATCTTTTAACGGTGGCAATGATATGACATCATGATGACATTACCCATTGCTATCCCATTACAGTCACACACAAGTAGAAATGGTCATATATGTATGTGGATATGTACCCTTCATATGGATACAGTAATATCCTTCCAAGATGTGAAGCCAGAGAGCAGTTCAGTAGGTGTGATTGCCTTACTGGCTATATATGTGCACCCATCCAACAATACATTGGATTGATATGATGGATATGAACATACCTCGTATATCCCATCTACATAGAGTGTGCTATACTATGTATGTGTATTTGGATGGTAGCAATGTAGGTTGATTTGTGATGGGTGCACATATCTGGCCAGTAAGGCAATCACATCCAGTGAACTGATCTCTGTGATCACATCGTGTTGGAACATATTTAGTAACATTTGAATCCTAAGGGCAACAATTCAGCCAGTAGTGAGGGATATCTTTGATTGAGGCCTGTTTTTTTGTCTGTGTATGAGCCCATCCATTCTTCTGTGTGAGGCAACCGTACTCAATCCTAGATATCCATCAGTCATGGCTTGTTGGTGACCATGGTACAATGTTTGCTATTTGTTTCCCATGTGTATCCTGCAAAGAGCGGCTGGTGTACCATCCATCCATGGCATCAGCACCCCTGTGGATCCATGTGGGAATCAGATATGTGATATGTCATTTCAAGTCAGAGTAAATGATTGCAGCCACAACACCAATGCCTACTTTTTCCAGCTTGAATTCTGTTAAATAGTTTTCAGCCTGTGTCTTGCATATACAAGCATTTATTCTGTGGGACACTGTGATGTGTGATCTGATGCCCCCTTTTTGTGATTCAGTAAGCGGTGATGTTGAACTGATGAAGTGAACATGATGGTGACTTCTCCAGTGATCTCCTTTCCCCATTTCCAGTGTTTTCCATGGAGTCTGTCCAATGGGACCTTATGAACTTGATTCTTGTTTTTGCATATTCTCCATGGACTAACACGGGTATTGGTGAAGTGAGAGTGTGTAAGGGATACTTTGTGTCCACCATCTCTTTATCACCGCTTAGTGAATGTCCCCTGTGTAGCATGTGATCGTTGGCCTATTGACTTGTTTGTTGTCTGGTTAACCCTTTGAGTCCCAGAAGGGTTGCCAACGCATTGTTGATCGATGCATTGATGATCCCTCTAGCACTCAAGGGGTTAGGTGCTGACTTCCCTGTGGGGACATGGGTGACACTGTGTGTGAACAGTGATGATATTTAACAGACAACATTTTGAACATAACGGTTTGTGTATTGTGTGTGATGAGCACAGCGACAGGAGGGTTGAAGTAGGACTTTGACAGGTTTGTCCCAAGTTGGACCTTGCCATTTGTCCTGGTGTTGTGTCCTTTTTGAACCCTCAGGGTGCTGTGTTGGTGCAGTTGTATGGCTGAGTGATGGACATGTGTTGAGGTGTGACTGTGTGTGCAGCTGGTGTTGGTTGCTGTAGTGTGTTGTGCTGTAGTATTGCACTTACCGGTAGTGTGGAGGCTCCTCTCATCCCCAGTGTCAGTTCCTCCAACGACCCCCTCGATCAGGGTCAGGGACATGGTCTGCCGCACCATTTCCTCCCAGCCGCAGAAGGTGATAGGGACTGATGGTCCACCTCCAGTGCCTCGGGCGTGCTTGGCGAGCTCGGTCAAGGGGTTCTTGATGACCCTCCGGCAGTCGCCCCTTCTCTTTTTGATGGACTCCACGTCCTGTCTGCATGGAGTCACTGCGTTGACCCGGCTGCAGATCTGGTTCCAGGCTGCTTTCCTCCTCGCTGACAAGCCAGGGACCTTCGCCGTCGGGTGGAGAACACTCTGCCTCTCCATGACAGCTTCCACGAGAGCCGTGTTCTCCTCCTCTGTGTATTTGGGGTCCCTAATCCTGGCCTCGTCACATGGGATGACTCAGAGCCGGAGTGCCCTGCCTGGTCTGACCCTGACTGTGTGGGGTGCTCCCCAGCAACTACCCCTCATCCCACTGCAGGTTCTGTCCCTGTCCTGCGTGTGCCTGCTCTGGTTGGCCGAGTCCCCCTCCTCCCTGCGGATCTCCGTCTCCCACCCCTGCTCTGCTCAGGGATACCCTCCTGACCTTCCTCCTCCTCCACTACTCTCCCCATCCCTCTCTCCTGTCCTCCTCTCCTCACCATCATTCACCCACTCACACCCAGGCACTCCCACAGGCCCTCACAGACACACTCGATCCACTCACTCTCTGTCACACACTTTCACTCACAGATTCACACTGTCAAAATAAAATGTGTAAGGTGTTATAAAATAAAAGGACTATGTGTATGTATGTGTTTGTGTTTGTATGTGTGTATGTAATATGTGCAAAAGTGTGATATGTGTATATTTAGTGCACCTCTCTCCAAAATCCAAAACTCCTCTACCTCCAATGTACACTCCTGTCTCCCTCTCTCTGATCACTAACCTCCGCTCCTGGGTCCTGATATCTGGCTCTGAAGAACTTGATAACAGACAGTGTGTGACGGTTATTTTGGGGTATATATAGGTGTATTTGAAGTTTTTTGATAGATTGGGGCTTTGTGATTGGCTGTGTGTTTGAATTTGTTTTTGCATCAATCATGGTTAACAGCAGCCGTTATGTTACATGTTGTTTTGAGCGATGTTATTGTGTGATTTGGCCGCCCGTTGTGCATTAACATGAACGACAACGGCTTTTGTGTTACGTGTTTTGTGTGTGCCTATGCTCGATAGCTATTCTCGTAGAGTACCTATTGAATCTGCTGTAACTCATGTATTATTTGCGAGCGATGTGCCTTTTTCACTTAGCGGCTGGTTTAATGGCTGCCTTTAAATCTAGCCCTCAGTCTTCCACCACTGAAAAGGAGCACTGTGCCTATGTATAAATTGTTTGAGAAAACCATTGTAAACTATGACCCTAGACAAGTAAATATGGCAAAAAGTATACAGTCATCCAATCAGTCATCATCAGCATCATTGTCGCTTACAAGTTCAAGTCCCACTCAGCCACACACACACACCTGTATTTAGTGACCAGCAGCAACAACAACAGCAACACAGGTTATTAACATCCCCAACCTTAGATATGATGAGAGTCTCTGCTGCTGCTGGAAGTGCTGCACCTTTGACAACTAGGAGTAGTAGCATGATAATTGCATCAACATCTAGCCCCAGCAGTAGTAGCAGCCCCTCAGGAACCCCTCAGTTCATAAAGTCCACAGTGTGGAGATACTTCACTCATGATCCAAACGCTATGACATAGAAAACCATGCCAAAAGTATTAACACCAGCACAGATGATGATGATTAGGAGGGCTGTGAAGAAGGGTTGCTACCATCTACCGCACCACTGCTAAAACCAATAAGTAAGTATCAGTAATCTGAGAGTAAAGGATAGCTTACATTTGATACAATTATGATAATGGTAAAAAGTACTGTAGCAATATATATATATATATATATATATATATATATATATATACACACACATCAATCGCACCATGCCAGTCAATCACCACCACCAACATGCACACCTGCCAAATTGTAGGTTACACGTTAGCTTTTTTTATCACTTGACATCATCATGAATATGTGCCAGTGTCACTTAACCCCTTAGTGACAGCAGCGTGCGTACGCGACTGTCACCTTAACGCCCCTGGGTAATTTTTTTTTAAAACGATTCCGGAGTCTACGAACGGCGTGCAGCCACACGGAGACCCGGACTTCAGGGACTTACCAGGTATGTCCTCTGTCACTAAGTGACAGTTTTTGCGGGAAATACCTGGTAAGTCAATTGTCGCAATGGGGTTAAGCAGGAAGATAGTGTTGTGAGAAAAGGACAAATGTACTCTGCATGCTAATACAATTTTTTATGTATATGTTGCTGTAGGAGTTGGACTCACAACTTTGACTTTCGGCTACCTATGTTTCTGTAATACAGCCCTCAGAAGATATGATATTATGCTGGGAAGTGTTGCACCATAGGAAACAAAGGTGAAAAATATGTTGGAATAGATGAAACATTTGTTGGAACAGGCGAAAAGGAGGAAACTTTTGCACTGGAGAAAAGTAGAAAACTTTCCAAAAAAAATGAAAAATCTTTCATTTTTCACAAAAAAATCATGCAGCATATTTTTCTCACTTTTCAACCACCCTGTTGCTGCCATTAGTGGCTTTAGAAGGCAGCATGGAGATGCCCTGTGCTGTCATAAGGTTCTGCTCCACCAACTAGTGGAGAAGAACCATATCATCATTTACTTCCTGATGACCCAGAGTATCTGTCCAGGGCCAGCCCCCATCTCCAGCAGCTCCTCACCAGACAGCAACCAGGAGCTGCTGGTGCCCTCCCTGCTACACATGATAGTAGGCAATACCCATCAAGACGGGGACCTCACATAAGGTGGTAGGCAGCACCCGTCCTGACCTTTTTCCTCCACCTGTCATATATTATTTATTGTTATTCTTATTCTTATTATATTTAAAACATTTACATTTTGAGCACAGTTGTCCATTTTTAAATTTTCAACAGTGGGAAGATGCACTGCGATGTGATTAAGAGGTGAAGAAGTTGAGATGTCTTCTCCAGTGTGATGAATTCTCAAAGTCTTATGTTGTCGTATGGAGCGAATGCCCTATGATTTCTCCAGATTGAGAGATCTTAGTGTATAGGCTCCATAGAATAACATAAGAACTGGAGTGTTTATCACACTGGAGAAGTGATCCCTACTTTATCACTCACCTCTTTTTCACTTCTTAGGGTAACTCCATGTTAACTCGCCCAATGTAACAAAGATTGCCAACTTACTATTCTATTAATTAAATGTATTAATAAACCACTCTAACATGCATAATAATATTGGATATTGTCCTTATGGGTGGGAAGGTACTGTCAATTAGACAATCTGTGGCCCTCCCATTCTCTACTCTGTGCCTATCTTTCTTCCTCTCTCCACTAGGGATGGGCAAAAATTTCTGCCTCAAACTGAAATGGGTGATAAATGGCACTTTCCGCTTGGCGGAAAATTTCCCACGAAAAGTGCAGATTTTCCACTTTTTTCACCTAACTCATTCCATTGAAATCAATGGGAACAAAGAAGCATAGAATAACACATAGCAAATATTATTTTATTTCCCAAAGGCATAGTATAAAAGGGGCATGAGGGTGCCTGTGTTGGTGGGGTGTGGGGAAAGAATCAGTTGAACAGGGAATGATTTTTGGGGGGTTGTTTACTGGGATTGAGGGGCGGTTAATAAAAAATAAATCCTAAATAAAATTAAATAAAATTAAAATAGAAACCATAAGACATGGTATAAAGGGGTCTGAGGAGGGTGCCTATGTTGGTAAATGAATTAATCATTTGAACAGGGAATTAGTTTTGGGGGGTTTCTTGATGGGTATTGGGGGGAAAGTTAATAAAAAATAAATAAAATAAGAAATTTGTATTTAAAGTGATGGAGACAAGAACCCCCTAACATAAGCTGCCACTGGGGTGGACTGATACTTGACTTGAAAGAATATTTTGTAGAGGATGATTTGTTAGATTTGTTGTTAGAGGCCTTTATAGGACTTAGACTTATTAGAGGCCCAAGCCCTGAAGAAACATTGATTTGTAGGACTTAAATGGATGGTAAACTTGAGAAAAAAGTATAAGCGAATTGATAGGTACAATTAAAAAATACTTACTGCCCTCATTCTCATCTCTCAAACCATTATGGTTTGAGAGATATAATAAAATAAAGATCTCCACTCCCTCCTACCTTTCATGCATCTGCTGTATAGCAGACGTCATGCGTTCCTGCTTCCAGGACCATACAGCGGCTCCTCCTGGCTTGCAAGCACACGTTGTAGACCATTCCGATTAAGTAATTATAGTTAAATATCCCAATGTCAGCACTCCTGAAGAGCTGCCTATAGTTGGGTGACAGGATTCTGCCTTTGACAACTTTACAGCTCGTCAGGCAGAAAGGGAACGGAGATCTTTATTTTATTATCTCTCTCAAACCATAACGGTTTGAGAGATGGGAATGAGGGCAGTGAGTATTTTTTAATTGTAAATATCAATTCGCCTATACTTTTATCTCAAGTTTACTATCCCTTTAAGCTTGTTTGGCACAAGACCTAAGGAAACATTGATTTGTAGGACTTAGGCTACTTATAAATAACCTCCCTAAAAATTGTTTATTTTTTTGTTGGACTAGTTTATTTTTTTTTTCAAAGCATAAGCCCTGAGAAAAAAATAAAAATGCCCTACTGACCTAATGCCAGCAGGTCATGTTGGCCAGTGGCCACTGTCAAATGTCCTCCTGAGTCCTGAGTTGCAACTGCTGTTCGTACTGCTGCTGCTGAGTTGTTTAAGCAGCAGGATGATTAGGCAGCTGAAAGGGAATGGGATCAACAACAGCAGTAACATGGGTGATGGATAATGAAGGTTCCACTTACCACGTCCAGATCCAGCGATGAGCCTGAGGAAGTAGCAGCACAATAAGTAGCCCCCAGTCTATGTGGAGAAAAGAACAAGTTGGCCATTATATGTTCTCCACCTGCCCCTCCTCCAAAATCATCATGGGTGTGTTGTTATTAGAATATATTTTTTTCCCTTGAGAGCAGAAACAGCAGGTCTTATCAGCAACTGCAATGTGCACAGTGTGTGTGGTAAATAACATCTGGGGGCACAACTGCATCCAAACACCATGACACCTGAAACAAGTACTGCCGCTGTCACTGTATCCCTGTACCAGACCCGCTAAGGACACATGACAACTTGCTGACAGTTTAATAGTAATGATTAGGGATGGGTGAAAATTTTCTCCTCAAACTGAAATCGGCGAATAAAAGCATTTTCTGCTTGGCTAAGAATTTCCTGCGAAAAGTGCAGTATTTTTGCACTTTTCCACCTTTTCCTCCCATTGAAATCAATGGGAAGAAAACTATTTCTACACCACACAAAAGTTTTATACAGCCATATAAAAGGTTGTCAGGATCTCACAGAAGCCATTCTGTGTTTGTGAGAGTGAGAGTAGCATGTTTTTTTAGCTAGAGGAGATAGGCAAATAAAGGGGAATTGAAGCTTATTTTAGGAAATCATTTAGGTAGGACATTTGTTCTTTGTATTAGGGGAGTCTGGGGGCACTCTAGGGGATAATAAGGGAGGAAGGAGGTTGTCCCCCAAATACTCCAAAACTCAATGTGACTGACAGGCAAGACATGAGCAACCTATTTGCTTGCTGATCTTGCTGTTATTGTCCCTTTGCTGGGTGGGGAAGTCTGGGGAAAGACATTGTTGATTTTCTTTTTCTGTTATAATTTTTTTTGGACAGACTGTGATAAGACAACAGGGTGAACAACTTAAAAAAATAAAATAAATAAAATAAAATAATAAAAAAGAATAAAAAACAAAATATCTTAGGTGACAGTGACAGACAGCTGACTGGGTTTAGGCAAGGCATCATACATTTCCATTAGTTGTGTTGTGCACTGTACAGTAAAAAAACACAGTGTAGTTGCAGAATGACCAGAAAACGCACAAGGGGAAGGGGGAGGGGTGGAGTAGTGTAGGGACGTGAGAATAAAGTAGTAGTCCAAAAATCTACTGCAGCGTATTGTTGCAGCGTGTGCAATCAATGATGATGTTCTCTTTGCTCCAAGGGAGGATGCAGTTTATCAAGGTCCCAGCAAAACTAGGTCCAGCACCACCAGTGCCAGTAGAAATACAGAACCATATAAGAAGAACACTGAAGATGACAACAGGTCACATTCAAGTGTTGATGATGCTGGCAACAGCATAATAAAGAAAGGTGTAGCAGCTGAACCGCCTGCTGCATCAGTCAGTGAGACACCAAAACACCTGTTCTCAAAGTAGTAGTGAAATTTATTATAGTTAAAGTAAAAAGAAATTGTTTGAGACCTCGAAAAGCTTAGAGGAATATAAGGGTAATAGTGGGCAAGAACTGTCAGGTGATGCTGATGCTGCTGAGGATGACCTAATGATGAATGATGATGATGCAGATCTAGACTATATCCCTCAAGCATCCTTCTCTTGTTCAGATGCAGATGAAGTTGAGAATGAGGATGATGACAGGGCTATAAGGTTAGCATAAAGTCAAAGGCTGTATCTTCCTCCATTTTTAAGGAGCACTGTGCCTGTCTATAAACTGTTTGAGAAAGCCATTGGAAAGTCTGACCCTGGACAAGTACAGATTTTAAAAAGCACACAGTCACCCTATCAGTCATCCTCAGCATCATTGCCTCTTCAAAGTCCAAGTCCCACTCAGCCACACACACCTCTTTTGAGTACTCAGCAACACAGGTTGTGTTAGACATGACAAGTACCTCTAGTGCTGCTGCTATAAGTGCTGCAACTTTGACACCTAGTAGTAGTGGCAGTAGAATATCATTAACATCCAGCTCCAGTAGTTGTAGTAGTAGCAGAAACCACACGTGACAGATAAAGCCAGAACAAATATATTAACAGCAGCACAGGTGAGGAGGTAGAGGACCGATGTGAAGAAGGGTTGCCACCATCTACCTCACTTGGGACCATTGCTATGACCGATAAGTAATATTTGTCAATAATCTGAGAAGAAGGATAGAGTATGACAATAGTAAAAATACATACACAAATCACACCATGCCAGTCCCCTTCACCACCAATAAAATACATATCTGCCACATTGTAGGTTGTACTTCATTTTTTTATTACTTGATATCATCCTGAATATGTGCCAGTTTCACTTAAGCAAGAAAGTGTTGTGGGAAAGGACAAATGCATTCTGCATGCTAACACATTTTTCAAGCCATATTTTGCTGTAAGACTTACAACTTTGACTTTCAGCCACTTATTTCTAAACTTCAGCCCTCAGAAGAAGTAATATTACAGTGGGAAATGTAGTACCTATAGGAAATATAGGCAAAAAATGTGTTAAAATAGGCGGAAAATGTGTTAACATAGGTGGAAAATTTGGTAAATTGGGCGAAAAGGAGGACATTTTTGCATAGGCCAAAAGGCGAAATTTTTTGCGGGAAAAGAGAAAAATCGGCACGTTTTCGTGAAATTTTTCACAGGAAATTTTTGACACTTTTCACCCACCCCTAGTAATGATGAACCCTCCCTGCCACCATCTTAGCATATTCTGCAGGATGGAATCTTCTCAGATGCCGCTTGATGCACTGATTGCGATTCTCCTCCACCGCACTGACATGTGAACCCTCCCTGCCAGAATCCTAGGATATTCTGTGGGATGGAATCTCCTCAGATGCCACCTGATGACCTGGTATCGATTCTCCTCCACCACAATGGCATGTGTGGTCAGTGCACCACACAGTGTGCAATGGGTAGAGACAAACTGCCACATCATAACATCAACAGAGTGGCTATCATTTGGTGGGGAAGGTAACGATGAACGACGTGGATTGGCAGAAGATGTAGTTGCTATCTGAGAAGGTGATGGTGAGCTAGTTGTTTCACTCCTCATGGAACTTCCAGTCTCTGCCTGGGTTGTTCTATTCCTTCTCCTCTTTGATCTCTGCCTCACCTCTTGTTGCCTTTCCGGAGAGTCAGGGACAGCAAAAGCGGTGCTTGATTTCTGTGGTGGGTGTTTGTCCTTAACATATTTGATGTAAATGTCATGGTGTCTGTGTTTTATGTGTGATATCAGGGAGCTTGTGCCAAGGTGTGTTCCCTCCTTTCCTCTTGTCATTGACTTGTCACAAATTGTGCACAGTGCCATTGCTGATGACTGCACTGTGCCTGCCACAACAGAAAATAGTCCCACTCCCATGATGACTTCTGGGAGAAGGGAACAGATGGAGAAGAATGGCCTCTTTCTTCTTGTCCTCCACATTCCCCTTCATTGTCTGTGGCAGCGGATAATGTTGCTGCTGTTGCTGCTATTGCCTAAAGATTTAGCACTGCAACTAGAATCAGGAGTATTGCTACTGCTGGCAAGTGGAACCTGTCCTAGTCCTGCATCACTTGTTGACCCCATTCCCATTGTGTTCACGGTGGTCTGAGGCACACTAGCCTGCTCCTCAGCATCCTGCTGCCCTTGCAACTCAGCATCAGGAGGAATTAGAGCAGTTGCAAATTCCTCTAATTTCAAAATGTCATTGCTAGTGGTGGTGGTGATGCCCATCCTCATCCCTGTCTCCTATTACTTCTCTGTTTCAGCTAAAAAGGCCATCAATGTCTCTTCCACCCCAGCTTCTCCAACATCATCAATACCACCACTACTAGTCCCTACATGTTGTTGTTGCTGCTGCTCTATTCCAGACATCTTACTGCTGCTTGGAGGAGGTGACGAGCAATGTGACAGAAGGTCCCCTAATTTCACACTTGCCATTTCCTTTTGACATGAACAAGAAGACAGACTAGCACTAGCAGCAGTAGCAGCAGGCACAGGCAGCTGATCTGTGCTCCGGCTGGTGGTGGTGGTATTAATTCTGAGCCTGCTCTCCCCCCACAGCAGTTCTGGCCTCTTCAGGATCATATTCAACTTGGACACTGTAGTAAAGGGAAGGGGACTCCCAGAGCCAGAGGAATGGTGTGGGCTCTCTTGACCGCTAGTCTGGACGCTCTCAAATGTTTTCCCTACCACTCCGGCTGCTTCACCATTACTGCTACTACTAATAACACCAACCACATCAAGTTCAGCCGCAGAGTCTTCCTCGTCAGTCTCACAGTCACTAGTAATATAAGGATATTGTTGATTACCCCCTCCTTCACTCCTAATGCTAACAAGCTGCTTGACCTTAGTAGCAGTAGTAATAGCACTGCTACTGGGAATGGCAAGTGTGATTTAGGGTCCCTTTCTGTCACACTTGGCATCATTTTCTCCTTCCCCCCTTGAGCACTACAAGAAACACTAGCAGCAGGCAAAGTATTGGTGGCAGCAGGTTCAGCACTGGCAGCAAGTTCAGCACTAGTGGCTGCAGTTACAGCAATAGTGACACTGGCAGCAGGGGCAGCATGTATGGCAGGAGGTACAATGCTAGTGGCTGCAGGTACAGCAATGGTAGCAGGGGCAGCACATCTGGCAGCAGATATAACACTAGTGGCTGCAGGTACAGCAAAGGTGGCACTGTCAGCAGGGGCAGCATGTACAACACTAGTGGCAGCATGCTTGGCAGCAGTTACAACACTAGTGGCTGCAGGTACAGCAAAGGTGGCATTGGCAGCAGCGCAGCACATCTTGCAGCAGGCATAGGCAGCTGACCTGTCCTGCTCTCACTAGTACTATCCTTTTCTCCCTCCCTTCCCATTCCCTTTTCTCCCTTCCTTTCCATTCCCTTTTCTCCCTCCCTTCTCATTAAATCCCCCAAGATCCCTTAGGGTGATTTAGGGGGACTGGACAGCATTGGTTCAGTACTGCTAGTCCTCAGACTCAGACTCAGACTCAGTGAACACATAATAAGGGTCCTTCCAGTTCCTCTTTTTACTGCTCATAGTGATAGGAGTCACTATGAGCCTCTCCTGCCTCAATTTTTGCAAAATATAACAAGAGAACAGCACAGCACGTCTATCTCGCTCTGTAGCTGCTTCTATTGTGTCTGCCTTCAGCGAAAAGTTTTTATAGCGGAAATGTGAAAACCTTATAGCCATTGATAAAATGGCAAAGATTTTGGTCAATGGGTGAAAGATGCAAAAATTTTAAGCGCTGGTTTTAAAGCGGATTTTCCCGCAAAAAAGCGGATGACAACGTATTTTTCGCAACATTTCTCATGGCAGCACTGCGACAACTTTCACCCATCTCTACTCTCCACTCTGTGCCTATCTTTCTCTCTCTCCCATTCACACACACAAACACACTTGGAGTGGTAGGGAATAAAAAAAAAAATTGGGGGTTTTCAAATCAATTTGTTTTTCTTTTTTTTAACGTTTGAGTGTTAGAGCAATGTGCTGAATACCCCTCTGGCACTCAAATGGTTAGTGAGTGAGTCTGTTTGTGGTGCTGAAGTCTGAGAGTATCATTCTTGCTCCCTGAATGAGGGCTCTTACTACATAGGATGCAAAAGGAGATCTCAGCATCAACAACATCAGGTAGGCGATGTTGGGACTGTGAACTCTGACAGCAGAGACTTAAGAATCTGATGACTCATCATTCTGCATTTCCATATGAAAATAAGCTATTGTGAATATGTTCTGTGCAAAATTGTAAAACTGTATAAGGCATGGTGCATTGATGGTGATGACAGCAGATTGGTGGCAGATTGACAGGGACATGAATGTGAAGACACTGTAATGCATACAAGCAATTTGCTTTCAGCACAGATTCAACACCACACTGCCATCCTGAGCCCTTATTTAGCCTTAGTGTATCTTTGCCCTTGTGTTTCAGTTTTATCTTTGCATTTTTTACGCTTTAAGTATAGTATATTTGCTACAGCATAATGTATACATTTTGTGACAACAAGCCTATATTAGCCATAGAAGGAACCCAGTGGTTAACATTTTGCCCTTTACTGAAGAAAAATAATAAGCTCATGGTATACTCTTCTTGATTTTATGGGGATGAATTATTTATCAAGTTATGTAGAGTGCAGCATATCTCCTATCCTTTATCTCTTCTGCTGCTTGGCATAATAATGTATAACTATCCTGAGGGTCTGTATGAATGTTTGAGCATATTTCATTTCCTAGAAAACCAGACAGGGAAATAATCCAGAAAATAGCTTAAGTAGTATTGTCTATGTGAAATGCTTTACTTAGGCCTATGACTGCGCATATGCAGTATGTGTATGAGCACTTGTGTCTCCATTGGCTTGCAAAGGGTACACCAGCCAAAAATTGATATATGGAAATAGTGAACTGTTTCCATGGCAACTCTTTGTACATGTTCAGTAATAAAGGAGCAAGCGAAAGTATTTGATAAATGTTCAGATTGTAAACATGTAAGGAAATATTAGCTCCTTGAGTGCCAGAGAGCTATACACCTCATTGCAGAGCAATGAGTTGCGTACCCCTCTGGCACTCAAAGGGTTAATGTATTTACCTTTGTGTTCATTCCAATATATTTGACCCTTTGATTTCCAGCTTTATGTTACATTTGCCTTATCAAACTTGTTAGACTTTCAGCATTATGATGCTAAATTGCTATAATTGAGAAGTGTATTTTTTTGATCTTACAGATATATCGATTATTGATATGTTATATACTAAATTTTGAACTAACTATATATATATATATATATATATATACACACACACACACACACATATCCATATAGTGTAGCTATATAAAAATATAATTAGATGGTTTGCTGTTTAGGGCAGGGTCCTCTTTCTAATTGGTTGCTTTACATTGTAAGATCTTTGGGGCAGGGTCCCATTTCCATGTGGTTGCCCTTATCCCCCAGTAATAATGCAATTATCACACTTTAGCCTCATGCTTTTATCCCTGTCCTATACTTTTTGTATTGTACAATTACTGTTTCCGTAAAGTGTGTGTGTGTGTATATATATATATATATATATATATATAGAGAGAGAGAGAGAGAGAGAGAGAGAGAGAGAGAGAGAGAGGAGAGAGAGAGATGAGAGAGAGAGAGAGAGAGAGAGAGAGAGAGAGAGAGAGAGAGAGAGAGAGAGAGAGAGAGAGAGAGAGAGAGAGAGGAGAGAGAGAGAGAGAGAGAGAGAGAGAGAGAGAGAGAGAGAGAGAGAGAGAGAGAGAGAGAGAACACAAACTGAAAAGGTTGTGGTGGGGAAAAAAGTGAATGAAAACCCCTTCCACCTGAATTTGGTGGGTGGTAGATACAATGTTAAACAAAAATTTGACACACCAGTCAAGCCATAAGACTTGTTTTTCCCACAGAAATCTCACATTTCCAATGTTGTTACTACTGCAAGGGATTCTGGGTAGGCATATGCAAATAAGTTTAACAAGGAATCACCTTTTTGCCTCAAATTCCAGTTTATACATGGAGTATGTGTATGCTGAGCAACAGCTTTAAGACACAACTCAGGAAGAGATGCAAAGCCAGTGAACCACTCATGTACGGCCATTTCGTTGTAATGCAACTTGTCAGCATGAGGTTGGTTTTACTAACTTGCTGTTGAGGCTTGGTGCACATGAGGAGCACAAACTGAAAAGGTTATAGTGGGGAAAAAAGTGAATGAAAACCCCTTACACCTGAATTTGTTGGGTGGTAGATATATACATACATATGGCACTAACACTTTTTAATGACTTTAATGATTTGGCCTTTGCAGGCCTCTGGTATATAATTTGTTTGTTTATTTTATGTATTTCATTGTAGCCTTTCAAAGTGCACCAGTCCTAGGCCATAAATTGAATGAGTAGATAACATCACCAGAGCAGGGCTTAGGGTGTCATGAAGTGTATTGGGACATCTGCTCTAGGTGGGTTATCCAGGGGACAGAGACATAATATGAAAAGGGATAGGTGTTCCTGCTACGAATTACAAAAATGCCCACTTTGCAACCAGTTAGACCCGGCATATTTGGTGTCCAGATAGTCATACAAATATGAGGAATGTGATTATTATAACATTATGGAGGTGTGCTGTAAATTGCAGATTTTGGGAAGCCTTATACCTTTTCAGGTTAAACTCTGCAGCAGCGTCCCTGACAGGTCTGATTGAGAGTGATGTAAACAGTCAGGCCAAACCTCTGATCCTCCATGGGGTCTGACCTCTTAGAAGCAACTGTAGAATTTATTTAATATGGGTCTTGGATAAAAAAGGGTGAATTTCTTTTTAACGGCTGAAAGGAGAACTTTTACCATTTGAACTTCCCACAAGGACTCATATATATTGGTAATTGTATGTAGGGATTTATTGTGTTTCTCACATTTTATTTTATGGACTGTTTTGCCAATTTGCAATCTTTATTTCTGTATATCCTGTATTTCTGTACACAGCACTGTGAAGCCTTTTTGAGATTAAATGTTCAATTAATCAGCTCTTATCCCTGTTCCTTCACTACTCTGAAGGAAGCTCAGAACACATTACTAAAGGGTTAATTCTATATGTCTGATTATTAAATCTTACCAAAAGTTTGCCTTAATCTCTTTATTTTAGCTATTGTAACAATGCAGTGGTTTTTTCTTTAACGCTATAGAAATGCAGTTTAAAGCGATAGTAATACTTCATTTTATCTTTATTTTATTTTGTAGGCATTAAAAAAACATGAAGAATGATATAAGGGAGGGGAAACTTTGCTTGTGATTATCTCTCAAACCATAAAGGTTTGAGAGATATTCACAAGCAAAGTTTCCCCTCCCACCCCTTTTACCTAGTGTAAGCCATCTCTTCTCAGATGTGGAATGCAGTACATAGACCAGACAGATAACAGCAAGGGACAATCTTCTTTCCATGAGCACAATGAAAGCCCTGCCCCCCTTGACAAGTTTTTCAGGTTTTTCCCTTATCTTAATTGAAGATTGTCCCTCTCTGTAGTCTACCTGGGCACCTCCCTTCTGATCTGGATGAGCAGTGTTACATCAGTAAAAGGGGCGGGAGGGGGATACTTTTTCATTGAATTACTCTTGAACTACAACTCTGACAGAATTGAAATAACACTCTCCAAAGTCCAAATACTATGATGATTAATTATACCTGCTTTTATTATGAAACATTACTATCCCTTTAAGAGTTTACTTTTCCCTCTTGACGTCTTCTCCTCATTCTAATCGGCAACACGCTTGCTGACGAGAATACAGGAGAGATCCTCCTCCACGCTGGACTGTCTGTAAGCTGCAGCACTCTCACTGCAGAGATCAATATCTAGCCAATGAGAGTGCTGCAGCTTACAGACAGACCAGCGTGGAGGAGGATCTCTCCTGTATTCTCGTCGGCAAGCGTGTTGCCGATCAGAATGAGGAGAAGACGTCAAGGGGAAAAAGAAAACTCTTAAACTGCTTTTCTATAGCTTTAAAAAAAAAAACAAAAAAAAACAACAACAACAAAGTATTGTTACAATAGCTACAACAAGAGATTAAGGCAAACTTTTGGTAAGGTGATACATCCTGTTTAAGGTGATTTTATACTGTAATTTTGCTGTGTTTGGGGTACCCTAAGATGCCCAGATATAAAGTCTTGATGGTGGCAGCAAATTGTAGGACTGGGGTGATAGTGCAGGTGGTATTTCAGGGGTTAATTTGGTGGTTGCTAGGAATAGTAACAGGTAACCAGGGATCTGGTGTTGTTAATCCTTTCACTCCTACAATCTCCCCACTGTCTCAGCTGGGCCTATAGCCCTCGCTTGTGATAGACTTGATGATTTCATGCTTTAGAAAGAGCTTTCAGAATTACCTATATTTTGGAAGCCATTCTTTATTTAAAACTATAGTTTAAAATAAATTTACCTTTATTTATAACTATCATGAAATGTAAGTTCCACTTTAGGCACTTACTGTGCTCAAGGATACAGGTGGATAGGTGTTTATAAGCTAACATGTCTGTAGCATCTTTGATAATATTGATTTGTCAAAAGCAGTTCTGATATATGATTTCTAAATTGGCATACACTTTTCATAGGAATACCTTATTTTTGAGTTCCAAGCTGATGTTATACCAGTGATTGGCAACAGGAGGTCCTAAAGCCTCGGGCAGCCCAGTAGATTTCTCATGTGGCCCCCATTATCTCTCCTGTGGTACATTGAGAAGGGGCGATAATTGCCTTCTATGGCATAACCCCCACCCCTGCCACTGGCACTATTCTAGCCCCAAAAATACAAATTTTTTGTTCCTCAAATCATACCCCTTTACATTATCCTTGGGGGCTGGAGAGGTCTCCATTATATTGTGAAGCCCTGATTAGGAGAATACTCTAACATCTATTCTTTTCCAAGTACTATTTAGATGTTTTTTACAATGATGTCTAGCCCTTTGGTGTTCTGGAATGCCTTATATGTGGCCTTGGGGGTAAATCTGCTTGCCTCTCACTGTGTAACACCTATCTCTTCTATGGACACTTTCATAAATGAAAACATTATATTGACAAGCTCGTTCAATATATTGTTTACATGCTGTGACTGTCTGATGATTGTCATGCTCGAGATCTTTCAATGCCTGACCAGTAAACATAGTAATATAGAGGATGATGACAGAGTCTTCATCTAGCTACTATAGACTGAGGTGCAAGTGTAACGGATACCCAGGTCCTTGGGTTGGACTCAGGCCGTCGCTCCAGGTTTCTCCCTCCAGAGGTCAG
Source organism: Rhinophrynus dorsalis (assembly GCA_037306005.1). NCBI lineage: Eukaryota > Metazoa > Chordata > Amphibia > Anura > Rhinophrynidae > Rhinophrynus > Rhinophrynus dorsalis. The sequence goes on from CM074724.1 coordinate 272,307,586, forward strand.
CTACAAGCAGGCAGCTCCACCGGTTACTCAAGCAGCATTTCTTCCTGGGATGGGAGACAACAGAAGTCCCTTGATACCATCCAGCGACAGAGAGACAGGAGCCAGTTGAAGTCCAAACTGCACACACTTTATTGAACAAAACCACCTCTTTTATACAGTCAAATACAGTACCACAATAGGGATGGGAAGGGCCAGGTATTCTAATACAGGCTTGGCCCAGTGACCAATCAGACACAATGGGTATATGACACAGGGAACAAAAGAGAAATGGTAACTGGAGACAAGGGGCCAATGGCAGAGGGTGACAAAAGGACCAATAGCAGTTAAGGGAAAAGGGCCAATGGCAAGTGACCTCACAACACAATACTGCTAGGGGTAGTACAAACAGATCTGATTACTTCTAGATAAGGACAAAGACTTGATTGGAGGGAATACACATCTTTACACAATGGCCAGGGGGTTGAAGCATCTTTGAATATTCCGCTTCAACCCCTGGCCAATCAGGAGTCTGGAATCTGATGGCCAATCCTGGCCATGATCATCATGGCCATCTCAGCCAATTAGAACTGGTAGGCGGGCAAACAACAGACCAATCCAAAGGGCGCCTACTTTTCCCATGCAAAGTCAATGGAGTCCCTTTAACTCAGATTGGCCAGTCAGGGAGTGAGCTACGGTCCCATTCTAAGTCAATGGGAAATTCTTCTCAGGCTCGATGTTCAGCATCCAAAGTTCACCCCCGTGAATTCCACTCTTCTATGACATAGTTCCAGTAACGGGTCCCTACCCGTTACACCTTGTGAATCCGCCCTAATACTGCTGCTATGTGAAGCAGATGATCCTCCCAGGACTCGCTATAGATCGCTATGTCGTCCAGATAGGCACAGGCAAACTCCTGGGCCCCATGGAGCAGGCGGTCCACCAACCTCTGAAAAGCGGCTGGAGCATTCTTAATCCCGAATGGCATGACCATGAATTGGTACAAGCCAAACGGGGTGATGAAAGCTGACTTACGCCTGGCTTCTGGAGCTAAAGGAATCTGCCAGTAGCCCTTACTTAAGTCTAGAGTGGTGACGTAGCGAGCCCCAGCCAGCCTGTCCAGGAGATCATCCACCCTGGGCATGGGGTAGGAATCAGTGACTGTTTTGTCATTCAAGCGCCTGTAATCTACACAGAACCGGGTAGTGCCGTCTTTCTTGGGGACGAGCACTACCGGGGAAGCCCAGGGACTGTCTGATTCCTCGATCACCCCTAGTTCCTGCATCTCTCGAAGCTCCCTCTGAATATGTGACTTGACAGCCTCCGGTACCCGGTAAGCGGGTTGTCGAAGTGGGGCTGAGTCCCCTGTCTCAACCCGGTGGTCAGTCAGGGATGTTCGACCGGGTAGGGGGGAGAACAACCCGGGCCATTGTTCTACAATTTCCCGCACTTGTTCCTGCCTGTCCGCGGGCAGGTGACTACCTAGTGAGAGGGACCCCCTAGACCCATTCCCCTGAGCGTCGGGCAGAAAGTCGGGAATCTCCCGTTCCTCTGCCTCTTGTGACGTGGGGGTGCAGATCGCTAAGATCTCCTCTGGCCTCTGCTCGTACGCTTTAAGGGCATTTATATGGCAGATCCTTCTATCCCTTAGCTGGGGTCCCCTGGCTATGAGGTAAGTGGTTTCCCCCTGTTGATCCACTACTTGATAGGGGCCTTCCCAAGCGATTTGTAGCTTGTTCTGGCGCACTGGCCTCAGGGCCAGTACCTGCTGCCCCACCACAAACTCTCAGAGCCTTGCTTGTTGGTCATAATATTCCTTCTGCTGGCCTTGAGCCCGCTGGAGATTCCGACAGGCCATACCCATCAGGGTCTCCAGACGGTCTCTCAGCTCCAGCACACAGGTGACAGCTGGGGTTTCTTCCGTCTCACACTTCTCCTCCCAGTACTCCTGAAGGGTGTTCAGGGGTCCCCGGACTCGCCGCCCATATAGTAACTCAAGGGCGAGAATCCCGTGGACTCCTGAGGCACCTCCCGGTATGCAAAGAGGAGATGGGGCAAGTACTTTTCCCAGTCCCTGCAGGAGTCGGTGAAAGCCCGCAGCATTTGCTTGAGGGTCCCATTGAACCTCTCACAAAGGCCATTAGTTTGAGGGTGATAAGCGGTGGTGTGTGCCGCTTTCACCCCACAGAGCTTCCAAACTTGCTGCAGCAGTTCAGAGGTGAACTGGGTCCCCCTATCTGATAGTATCTCTTGGGGAAACCCTACCCTGGTGAAGATAGCGACCAGAGCATCGGCTATGGACTCTGCGGTCACGTTGGCTAGGGCAACTGCTTCAGGGTAGTGGGAGGCAAAGTCTACCACCGTTAGTATGAATTTCTTCCCTGAGCGGCTGCACCTATACAAGGGACCCACTATGTCCACTGCCACGCGCTGAAAGGGTACCCCCACTATGGGTAGAGACTGTAAGGGAGCCTTAGGGTGATCCCCTTGTTTACCCACCCGCTGACAAGTGTCACAGGTTCGGCAAAACGTATGGACACTCTTGGAAATCTGGGGCCAGAAAAAGGTTCTAGTAAGCCGTTCTTCTGTGCACCTGGCACCGAGGTGCCCAGCTAGAGGGACCTCGTGAGCCAGGGCCAGGAGAGCGGCCCTATACCGGGTGGGCACTACCAGTTGTTTCTTGGCTACCTCCACACTACCTCGCCCCGTGGAGACTGTCTGTCTGTATAGGAGCCCATTTTCCCAGTATATCCTCTCCCCACTTGGGCCAGGATCCTCCCTGTTCGCCCTGCGCCTATACCCAGTTAGAGGAGGATCTGACTGAACCGCATCCCTAAATTCGGCCGGGGGCGCCCACTGAGATACCCCAGGATCTAAAGGGGAAGCTGGGACTGGGTCATTTGAACTCACCGCTGCTGATCTGGCTTGTGCCCGGGTGACAGCCTGGCATTCTTCAACAGGACCATCCGCCACGAACTGACTCTCCAGTCACCCCAGGTCATTCCCCAGCAGGACGTCGGTCGGGAGTCCTGGCATGACCCCGACAATCCTATGGCCTTGTCCGGTGCCCCAGTCCAAATGTACCCGAGCCGTAGGGAGCTGGTAAACTTTTCCTCCGGTAACTCTCACTTCCACCGCCTGATTAGTACGATGCTGGCGCTGTAGACACCGCGGTTGCACTAGGGTCAATGTGGCTCCCGAATCCCGTAGCCCCTCTGCCGGGTAGCCGTCCACTTGAATCTTCTGTAGATGGTGGCTTCTATTATCCAGGCCCGATACTTGTGCCAGGGCCACCTCATGATAGTGCCCCCAGGGAGCGAGATCTTCCATACCAGTTTTATTTCTCTGGGGGCTGGCCAGTCGTACTCCTCCTCTTCTCCAGGGCTAACACAATTAACAGTACTCGGTGCCAACCGCGTTTGGGGAGGTGGGGGTCCCCATCGGGCTGGTGCTGCTTGGGGTCGACTGTTAGCCCGGTTTAATGGACAGTTAGGACGCAGATGCCCCCGCTGGTGACACAAGTAACATTCTGGTCCCGCATTGCACCTAGCCGGGGGGCCCGAGTGTCCTTTAGGCGGTCCCGCAGGGGTTGGACGGGAGGGAGCCGCCGACCCCCCCAGCCTCCCGGTCCCCACTGGGCCCACTGGCCCATGAACTGTAGCCGCCTGTGGCCCCATGCGCCTGGACTCCTCAAACCGATCCGCAAGCTCAGCTGCCTCGGTGACTGTGCGGGGGCTGTGGTCGTGCACCCAGTCTCTCACCTCAGGGGTGACATGGTGGAAAAATTGTTCTAACAAAATCTGCTGGCAGCAGTCCTCCACAGTCCGTACCCCACACCCTTGCATCCAATTCTTGCAGGCTCTCTCCAGGGTATGTACCCATTCTGTATGGGTATCTTTGGGCTGCCGTCTGCTTTCCCTGAATTGTCTCCTATAAGTATCCGGGGTAATGGCATAGCGGTGCAACAGTCGCCTCTTTATTTCCGCGTAATCAGAGCTCCACTCCTCTGGGATTGCCCTGTATGCATCCGCTGCCCGTCCCATCAGCTTCCCTGCCAGGATGGGCACCCAGTCCTGAGGGTCCAGCCGGACCTGGCGACATTGCCTTTCAAAGTCCCTCAAAAACCTGTCAATGTCCCCAACCGAGTCGTCAAAGGTTTTAAATAGTTGGTGCGGTAACTTGTAGGTATACTCCGCAGAGTTACTGCGGGTCTCCGTGGCCGGGCTGTGCAAACTGGACCGCGTTTGTTCCATCTCCCTTAAGTACTCCTGCTCAAGGGCCACAATGGTCCTGGTCACAAAGTCCTGTGGTGGGTTTGGTCCCAGAAAAGCCAGGCGGCTCGCCACTCTCTCTGCCACCACATCCACACGGGCTGGAGGGTTCACCATTCTTCCGGGTGACTGTGACTGTTGAGAGCCTCTGCTGTACCCATCTTCTTGTGGCAGATCTGTGTGCCTGGCTCGCTCCACAATGTCCTCATCCATGGACTGCAGCAAACTGACCAACTCGGTCTTTTTGAGCCCTCACACCTCCTGTCCTCTTTCCTCTGCCATCCGCTGCAATTCGGCCACCGACTTTTGCCTGTATAGGTTGGCCATATCCCGTCTGCCAACCTGGTTTCTCTGCAGACTGCTGCTTTACCACGAAACGTTGCTGGAACCTGGGGTCAAGCCAATGGCTATTTTTCCCCCTGCTGGGCTGGTTCCAGGAGCTCCTACTGTCCTGAAGCATTGCTGAAACCTGGGGTCAAGCCAATGGCTATTTTTCCCCCTGCTGGGCTGGTTCCAGGAGATCCTACCGTCCTGAAGTGTTGCTGAAACCTGGGGTCAAGCCAATGGCTATTTTTCCCCCTGCTGGGCTGGTTCCAGATGATCCGACCGCTTGCCACCAGTGTAACGGATACCCAGGTCCTTGGGTTGGACTCAGGCCGTCGTTCCAGGTTTCTCCCTCCAGAGGTCAGCTACAAGCAGGCAGCTCCACTGGTTACTCAAGCAGCATTTCTTCCTGGGATGGGGGACAACAGAAGTCCCTTGATACCATCCAGCGACAGAGAGACAGGATCCAGTTGAAGTCCAAACTGCACACACTTTATTGAACAAAACCACCTCTTTTATACAGTCAAATACAGTACCACAATAGGGATGGGAAGGGCCAGGTATTCTAATACAGGCTTGGCCCAGGGACCAATCAGACACAATGGGTATATGACACAGGGAACAAAAGAGAAATGGTAACTGGAGACTAGGGGCCAATGGCAGAGGGTGACAAAAGGACCAATAGCAGTTAAGGGAAAAGGTCCAATGGCAAGTGACCTCACAACACAATACTTCTAGGGGTAGTACAAACAGATCTGATTACTTCTAGATAAGGACAAAGACTTGATTGGAGGGAATGCACATCTTTACACAATGGCCAGGGGGTTGAAGCATCTTTGAATATTCCGCTTCAACCCCTGGCCAATCAGGAATCTGGAATCTGACGGCCAATCCTGGCCATGATCATCATGGCCATCTCAGCCAATCAGAACTGGCAGGCGGGCAAACAACAGACCAATCCAAAGGGTGCCTACTTTTCCCATGCAAGGTCAATGGAGTCCCTTTAACTCAGACTGGCCAATCAGGGAGTGAGCTACGGTCCCATTCTAAGTCAATGGGAAATTCTTCTCAGGCTCGATGTTCAGCATCCAAAGTTCACCCCCGTGAATTCCACTCTTCTATGACATAGTTCCAGTAACAGGTCCCTACCCATTACACTCAAATCATACCCCTTTACATTATCCTTGGGGGCTGGAGAGGTCTCCATTATATTGTGAAGCCCTGATTAGGAGAATACTCTAACATCTATTCTTTTCCAAGTACTATTGAGATGTTTTTTACAATGATGTCTAGCCCTTTGGTGTTCTGGAATGCCTTATATGTGGCCTTGGGGGTAAATCTGCTTGCCTCTCACTGTGTAACACCTATCTCTTCTATGGACACTTTCATAAATGAAAACATTATATTGATAAGCTTGTTCAAGATATTGTTTACATGCTGTGACTGTCTGATGATTGTCATGCTGGAGATCTTTCAATGCCTGACCAGTAAACATAGTAATATAGAGGTTGATGACAGAGTCTTCATCTAGCTTCTATAGACTGAGGTGCAAATGTAATCAGGGCATAGTTCCACTTTAACTGCCACCATTCAACTTGCAATTTATTACTTCAATCTATCACATTCAAGAACATAAAATAGTACTTCATCACATTTCCACTGAGCATGCCACTATTTGGTCTCCCTGGAATCTGTCAAAGTTCTAGGTTACAGCTTTATCTTTTATTCCCATTTTCTGTATCTGAAATCCTTCATTGCCAAGAAGAAATCAAAATCGAGTGATACACAGATGGGGAGACCTAAGCTTATATTTCATCCTGGCATTTAAAGGGTTTGCATAAGGATTTATTCTGATCTTTAAATGACCTTGTCTGGTTATCATCTATGCTTTTAAATTCCCTATGCACATATGTTATCTGCAGATTTATCCATCTGGCTGATTTAGGGGGTATGCAGTCCTCAATAAATCATTCCTGACACCAACATACTGGTGAAGACATCTTTACAGACATGCAGTTCTGTAGTAAATTATAGTTGCAATACATTACTCTGAGTTGTTGAGGCAGAGAACACAGTTGTGTTTTTCATACAATGAAACTTTTTAAATGTGATTACTTAATAAAACTTTTACATGTTTTTGCTTGTAAAGAACTATGCCCTTAGAGGGCACAATATAATCAGAGATGAAGATCTAACATGTAAGGGTTTAAAGGTCATACCTACTAAGCCGTGCAAACCTTTCAGACAGCAGAGGGGGATATATATATAAAATTACACATTATAATTTATTTATTTATTTATTTATTTATTTAGAAAATGTTTTACCAGGAAGAATACATTGAGATTTCTCTCGTTTTCAAGTATGTCCTGGATAGTTTTCAGTAAAAGGTTACATATTTACACTAATTGTGAGACATTATATACAAACATACAGAAATATACATACTTATTAAATAATGGGATTATTTGCAGTTACACACTGTTTGTAGATATAAAGAAACATTTGCTTTTAAGGATTTTAGACTGGGTGCAGATGTGATTTTTTCCGGCAGATTGTTCCAGATTTTTGGAGCTCTGAAGGAGAAGGCAGATCTTCCTGCTTCTTTCTTGTATTGTGGTATACGCAGTGAGTTGTTAGTAGTGGAGCGGAGGTTATAGTTAGTATGGAGAGCTGGGGTGAGCATACTGCTTAGGTATTGTGGTAGTTTTCCAGAGAAGTGATTGTGTACTAAGCAAGAAAGATGAAGGTCACGTCTAGATTTGAGTGTTAGCCAATTTAGTTCTTTTAGCATGTCACAATGATGGGTAGTGTAGTCACACTGGAGGATAAAGCGGCATAATGAATTATATAGAGTGTCAAGTTTACTGAGGTGGATTTCTGGCGCTGGAGCATATACTACGTCACCATAGTCTATGACTGGCAGCAGCATCTGTTGTACAATACGTTTTCTCACCTGGGTACTTAGACATAATTTGTTTCTATAAAGTGTACTTATTTTGGGATAAAGTTTAGAGGTTAATTTGTCAATGTGGTGACCAAAATTGAGGTTAGGGTCAAGCCACATACCAAGATATTTGTAGGAGTCTACTGGGGCCAATTTACGATTAGACTCTGTCACAATGGATAGGTGGATATTGTCGAGACTACGCAGTTTGTGCTTTGTGCCAAATATCATTGTGACTGTTTTATCTGTGTTTAAGAAAAGTTTGTTCTGTGTTATCCATCTTTCCACTTTGTAGAAATCATGTTGTAATTCGGTTTCAAGTTGTGATATGCTAGAGTTTTTAGCATAGATTATGGTGTCATCTGCATACATGTGTACTGAAGATGATTTGCAAACCTTGGGCAGATCATTTATAAAAAGAGAAAATAGAAGAGGGCCAAGAATGGAGCCTTGGGGAACTCCACTTGTTATTTTGAGCGGACGGGAGTCATTGTTTGCAACTGACACATACTGCATTCTGTCTGATAAATAGGATCGGAACCATTGTAGAGAATTATTACCCAATCCTGAGTTATGGAGTTTGCTGATAAGAATGTTATGGTCTACTGTGTCAAAGGCCTTAGCGAAATCAAGGAAAATAGCTCCTGTGAGTTCACCATTTTCCATGCCAGTCTGGATATCATTGGTTACTTTTAGAAGAGACGTGACTGTTGAGTGGTTTGGTCTAAACCCTGATTGAAGAGGGGTGAAGAAACTGGTCTGTTGGTAATATTTATGTAGTTGCACATGTACACATTTCTCTATGATTTTAGATAAAGTGGGGAGGAGAGATATCGGTCTGTAATTTGATACTACATTTTTATCCCCACTTTTGTGGATAGGTACAACTCTTGCCACTTTCCAGGATTTGGGCATATGCCCTGATGTCAAAGAGGCATTAATTAGAGTTGCTATCGGTTGGGCTGTGACCATAGCACTGAGCTTTAATAAAATTGCTGGTAGTTGGTCAGGGCTCGATTGAGATTTCAGTTTTGGGTTGAGGAGGTGATCATATACTTCACTTTCATTTACTGACCTGAAATTGAATTCGTTTGCACTGTTAGACCAGGCAGCAGGTGCCAGTGACTGTTCTGAACTTAGTGGGACTTCAGAGTGGCCTTTGTTTTGTTTAATCAGTGTGGTGGCACATCCAACAAAGTAGCTGTTGAAAGCATTGGCTATGGCTGGGGGGCACTGTATGGTTTCATTGTCTATTGTTATATTTGATGGGTGAGAATGGTTAGGTGGATTGTAGATGTTCTTTATAACCTTCCAAAAGTTGGCAGGCTTTGAAATGTTATTGTCCAAGTTGTTATTAAAATATTGTGCTTTTGCTAGTTTTGTTTGTTTTGTACATGTATTCCGTACTTGCCTATATATAGTGTGATCATGAGGGGAGCCAGATTGTTTAAATTTTGTCCATAATGAATCTCTGAAACTGAATAATTGAATCAAGTCAGCTGAGACCCATGGTAGATGTGCCCCCCTGACCCTGACCTTTCTTAGTGGGGCATGGGTATTACAGACCTGTAGGAATTCTGAGTTAAAAAAGTCAATCGCTGAATCAAGGTCAGGTATTAGATGTAATCTATGCCATGAGCAATTTTTTAAATCATTTAGGAAGGACTGAAGGTTAAATTTTCTAAATGATCTCGTGAGTATGACTTTGAAATTTGATTTGACTGGTTTTATTTTGCGGACACAGTAAACTATGGAGTGATCACTAAACACGTTTGCTAGAACACCTGAATCTTGGATTCTGCTTGCGCAGGATGTGAGGATCCAGTCTAGCAGGGTATGGTTGGATGTTTTAAGATTTATGCGAGTAGGGGAAGATATTTGTTGTGATAAGTTCAGTGCTTTAAACAATGAACAATATTTTTCATTCCTGGAATCAAGCCAATTAATATTAAAGTCTCCAAGAACCATCAACTCGCTTTTCTTGTTTTGTGTGGCAATCACCTTTAGGTGTTGAGCTATGTCAGATACGGTGTGTGCTGAGGTATTTGGCGGTCTGTAGATGCCTACAATTATGATTTGTTTTGAGTATGGAAGACAAATTTTACCAGCAATGTATTCATAAGAATCAGTGTTGTGAGAGTCCTTTATAAGTGTAAAGTTTATTGGCTCCTGTATGTAAATGATTACACCTCCTCCTCGCTTTGCACGGTCTTTTCTAAAGCATGAGTATCCATCTATGGCAACAGCAGTGTCTGGAATTTTTGGGGATAACCAGGATTCAGTAAGAATAAGAATTTTTGGTTTGTATGCATAACACCATGCTTTTAGTTCGTCCATTTTGGGCAGTATACTGCGTATGTTGCAGTGCACTAATGACAGACCCTTTTTAAAGGGGAGGTTGCCATTTATTTCTATTTTAGGGCCAGGGTTAGTTTCTATATCATTTGCTAAGGCAAGTAACAATATGCATAAAAATTTAGTGAGTTGTTTGCGGTGAACATATAGTGAGAGGGTGCGTTTGTTGCTATAATTGCTGGGGCTGGGTGGGCTTGATTTTAGTACTCTCCACCAGCATTCAGTTGATAGTGCACATGTATGCAGAAGTCCATGATGAATTATTATGTTATGGTGAGGGTGCGGGGCATGGTTGCTAGGATGAGAGTAAATCTGTATTATTAGTGGGATAGTTAGAACAGTGAGTATTAATCCATTCATGTTGGCATGCATGAGGAGGATACTAGGGAAGATATAGGTAGACAGAAACCTCTTGTTATTGTGAGACAGAAAAAAAAAAAAAAAAAAAAAAAAATAATCTTTTCCTTTTTCCTTTTTTTCCTTTTCTTTTTTTCCTTTTCTACTCCTCTCCTCTCCTCCCTTCTCCTTCCTCCCTCTCTCTCTCTCTTCCTCTGTTATATTAGTTATATTTATCTATTCTCTAGTTTCATTTCACTCCTTATTTGTTTACTTAACTGTGGTTTAAGTGTTGCAGTAGCTGTCATTCTTTCCTGTCCTCTCTCCTGTCAAACTCTCATGTTTAACTCTTGCTGCACTTTTGCTCCGGTGTACTTTGCTCCCAGGTGTAGTGGGTCCCCTTGAAATTCACCCCCTTGAAATTCCCCCTATCTGTGGCTGAATTTAAACTGGTGAGGACCCATGCTGATGCTGAATGAGTATCTGTTTCCAATTACTAACTAATATATACATTGATTGCCCTGTGTGTAGCCAGGTGTGACTCCCTAAAAACAGCTGATAAGGAATTGAACAGACACAGAGACATGTAGGAGGGTTGTGGGGGAGGAAAGACTGTGAAGAGTCAGAATCAGGGTGATAGAGGTGATTAGCACATACCACAGAAAGTGAAAATGAAGCTTGAAGCCAGATTCAGGATTGGGGTGCAGATGGTACAGGGGTGATTAGCACATACCACAGAAAGTGAAAATGAAGCTTGAAGCCAGATTCAGGATTGGGGTGCAGATGGTACAGGGGTGATTAGCACATACCACAGAAAGTGAAAATGAAGCTTGAAGCCAGATTCAGGATTGGGGTGCAGATGGTACAGGGGTGATTAGCACATACCTGTAGAGAAGAGGATAAAAACTTGTAAGGAGACTGTCAAACTCTCATGTTTAACTCTTGCTGCACTTTTGCTCCGGTGTACTTTGCTCCCAGGTGTAGTGGGTCCCCTTGAAATTCACCCCCTTGAAATTCCCCCTATCTGTGGCTGAATTTAAACTGGTGAGGACCCATGCTGATGCTGAATGAGTATCTGTTTCCAATTACTAACTAATATATACATTGATTGCCCTGTGTGTAGCCAGGTGTGACTCCCTAAAAACAGCTGATAAGGAATTGAACAGACACAGAGACATGTAGGAGGGTTGTGGGGGAGGAAAGACTGTGAAGAGTCAGAATCAGGGTGATAGAGGTGATTAGCACATACCACAGAAAGTGAAAATGAAGCTTGAAGCCAGATTCAGGATTGGGGTGCAGATGGTACAGGGGTGATTAGCACATACCACAGAAAGTGAAAATGAAGCTTGAAGCCAGATTCAGGATTGGGGTGCAGATGGTACAGGGGTGATTAGCACATACCACAGAAAGTGAAAATGAAGCTTGAAGCCAGATTCAGGATTGGGGTGCAGATGGTACAGGGGTGATTAGCACATACCACAGAAAGTGAAAATGAAGCTTGAAGCCAGATTCAGGATTGGGGTGCAGATGGTACAGGGGTGATTAGCACATACCACAGAAAGTGAAAATGAAGCTTGAAGCCAGATTCAGGATTGGGGTGCAGATGGTACAGGGGTGATTAGCACATACCTGTAGAGAAGAGGATAAAAACTTGTAAGGAGACTGTCAAACTCTCATGTTTAACTCTTGCTGCACTTTTGCTCCGGTGTACTTTGCTCCCAGGTGTAGTGGGTCCCCTTGAAATTCACCCCCTTGAAATTCCCCCTATCTGTGGCTGAATTTAAACTGGTGAGGACCCATGCTGATGCTGAATGAGTATCTGTTTCCAATTACTAACTAATATATACATTGATTGCCCTGTGTGTAGCCAGGTGTGACTCCCTAAAAACAGCTGATAAGGAATTGAACAGACACAGAGACATGTAGGAGGGTTGTGGGGGAGGAAAGACTGTGAAGAGTCAGAATCAGGGTGATAGAGGTGATTAGCACATACCACAGAAAGTGAAAATGAAGCTTGAAGCCAGATTCAGGATTGGGGTGCAGATGGTACAGGGGTGATTAGCACATACCACAGAAAGTGAAAATGAAGCTTGAAGCCAGATTCAGGATTGGGGTGCAGATGGTACAGGGGTGATTAGCACATACCACAGAAAGTGAAAATGAAGCTTGAAGCCAGATTCAGGATTGGGGTGCAGATGGTACAGGGGTGATTAGCACATACCACAGAAAGTGAAAATGAAGCTTGAAGCCAGATTCAGGATTGGGGTGCAGATGGTACAGGGGTGATTAGCACATACCACAGAAAGTGAAAATGAAGCTTGAAGCCAGATTCAGGATTGGGGTGCAGATGGTACAGGGGTGATTAGCACATACCTGTAGAGAAGAGGATAAAAACTTGTAAGGAGACTGTCAAACTCTCATGTTTAACTCTTGCTGCACTTTTGCTCCGGTGTACTTTGCTCCCAGGTGTAGTGGGTCCCCTTGAAATTCACCCCCTTGAAATTCCCCCTATCTGTGGCTGAATTTAAACTGGTGAGGACCCATGCTGATGCTGAATGAGTATCTGTTTCCAATTACTAACTAATATATACATTGATTGCCCTGTGTGTAGCCAGGTGTGACTCCCTAAAAACAGCTGATAAGGAATTGAACAGACACAGAGACATGTAGGAGGGTTGTGGGGGAGGAAAGACTGTGAAGAGTCAGAATCAGGGTGATAGAGGTGATTAGCACATACCACAGAAAGTGAAAATGAAGCTTGAAGCCAGATTCAGGATTGGGGTGCAGATGGTACAGGGGTGATTAGCACATACCACAGAAAGTGAAAATGAAGCTTGAAGCCAGATTCAGGATTGGGGTGCAGATGGTACAGGGGTGATTAGCACATACCACAGAAAGTGAAAATGAAGCTTGAAGCCAGATTCAGGATTGGGGTGCAGATGGTACAGGGGTGATTAGCACATACCTGTAGAGAAGAGGATAAAAACTTGTAAGGAGACTGTCAAACTCTCATGTTTAACTCTTGCTGCACTTTTGCTCCGGTGTACTTTGCTCCCAGGTGTAGTGGGTCCCCTTGAAATTCACCCCCTTGAAATTCCCCCTATCTGTGGCTGAATTTAAACTGGTGAGGACCCATGCTGATGCTGAATGAGTATCTGTTTCCAATTACTAACTAATATATACATTGATTGCCCTGTGTGTAGCCAGGTGTGACTCCCTAAAAACAGCTGATAAGGAATTGAACAGACACAGAGACATGTAGGAGGGTTGTGGGGGAGGAAAGACTGTGAAGAGTCAGAATCAGGGTGATAGAGGTGATTAGCACATACCACAGAAAGTGAAAATGAAGCTTGAAGCCAGATTCAGGATTGGGGTGCAGATGGTACAGGGGTGATTAGCACATACCACAGAAAGTGAAAATGAAGCTTGAAGCCAGATTCAGGATTGGGGTGCAGATGGTACAGGGGTGATTAGCACATACCACAGAAAGTGAAAATGAAGCTTGAAGCCAGATTCAGGATTGGGGTGCAGATGGTACAGGGGTGATTAGCACATACCACAGAAAGTGAAAATGAAGCTTGAAGCCAGATTCAGGATTGGGGTGCAGATGGTACAGGGGTGATTAGCACATACCTGTAGAGAAGAGGATAAAAACTTGTAAGGAGACTGTCAAACTCTCATGTTTAACTCTTGCTGCACTTTTGCTCCGGTTGTACTTTGCTCCCAGGTGTAGTGGGTCCCCTTGAAATTCACCCCCTTGAAATTCCCCCTATCTGTGGCTGAATTTAAACTGGTGAGGACCCATGCTGATGCTGAATGAGTATCTGTTTTCCAATTACTAACTAATATATACATTGATTGCCCTGTGTGTAGCCAGGTGTGACTCCCTAAAAACAGCTGATAAGGAATTGAACAGACACAGAGACATGTAGGAGGGTTGTGGGGGAGGAAAAGACTGTGAAGAGTCAGAATCAGGGTGATAGAGGTGATTAGCACATACCACAGAAAGTGAAAATGAAGCTTGAAGCCAGATTCAGGATTGGGGTGCAGATGGTACAGGGGTGATTAGCACATACCACAGAAAGTGAAAATGAAGCTTGAAGCCAGATTCAGGATTGGGGTGCAGATGGTACAGGGGTGATTAGCACATTACCACAGAAAGTGAAAATGAAGCTTGAAGCCAGATTCAGGATTGGGGTGCAGATGGTAACAGGGGTGATTAGCACATACCACAGAAAGTGAAAATGAAGCTTGAAGCCAGATTCAGGATTGGGGTGCAGATGGTACAGGGGTGATTAGCACATACCACAGAAAGTGAAAATGAAGCTTGAAGCCAGATTCAGGATTGGGGTGCAGATGGTACAGGGGTGATTAGCACATACCACAGAAAGTGAAAATGAAGCTTGAAGCCAGATTCAGGATTGGGGTGCAGATGGTACAGGGGTGATTAGCACATACCTGTAGAGAAGAGGATAAAAACTTGTAAGGAGACTATCAAACTCTCATGTTTAACTCTTGCTGCACTTTTGCTCCGGTGTACTTTGCTCCCAGGTGTAGTGGGTCCCCTTGAAATTCACCCCCTTGAAATTCCCCCTATCTGTGGCTGAATTTAAACTGGTGAGGACCCATGCTGATGCTGAATGAGTATCTGTTTCCAATTACTAACTAATATATACATTGATTGCCCTGTGTGTAGCCAGGTGTGACTCCCTAAAAACAGCTGATAAGGAATTGAACAGACACAGAGACATGTAGGAGGGTTGTGGGGGAGGAAAGACTGTGAAGAGTCAGAATCAGGGTGATAGAGGTGATTAGCACATACCACAGAAAGTGAAAATGAAGCTTGAAGCCAGATTCAGGATTGGGGTGCAGATGGTACAGGGGTGATTAGCACATACCACAGAAAGTGAAAATGAAGCTTGAAGCCAGATTCAGGATTGGGGTGCAGATGGTACAGGGGTGATTAGCACATACCACAGAAAGTGAAAATGAAGCTTGAAGCCAGATTCAGGATTGGGGTGCAGATGGTACAGGGGTGATTAGCACATACCACAGAAAGTGAAAATGAAGCTTGAAGCCAGATTCAGGATTGGGGTGCAGATGGTACAGGGGTGATTAGCACATACCACAGAAAGTGAAAATGAAGCTTGAAGCCAGATTCAGGATTGGGGTGCAGATGGTACAGGGGTGATTAGCACATACCTGTAGAGAAGAGGATAAAAACTTGTAAGGAGACTGTCAAACTCTCATGTTTAACTCTTGCTGCACTTTTGCTCCGGTGTACTTTGCTCCCAGGTGTAGTGGGTCCCCTTGAAATTCACCCCCTTGAAATTCCCCCTATCTGTGGCTGAATTTAAACTGGTGAGGACCCATGCTGATGCTGAATGAGTATCTGTTTCCAATTACTAACTAATATATACATTGATTGCCCTGTGTGTAGCCAGGTGTGACTCCCTAAAAACAGCTGATAAGGAATTGAACAGACACAGAGACATGTAGGAGGGTTGTGGGGGAGGAAAGACTGTGAAGAGTCAGAATCAGGGTGATAGAGGTGATTAGCACATACCACAGAAAGTGAAAATGAAGCTTGAAGCCAGATTCAGGATTGGGGTGCAGATGGTACAGGGGTGATTAGCACATACCACAGAAAGTGAAAATGAAGCTTGAAGCCAGATTCAGGATTGGGGTGCAGATGGTACAGGGGTGATTAGCACATACCACAGAAAGTGAAAATGAAGCTTGAAGCCAGATTCAGGATTGGGGTGCAGATGGTACAGGGGTGATTAGCACATACCTGTAGAGAAGAGGATAAAAACTTGTAAGGAGACTGTCAAACTCTCATGTTTAACTCTTGCTGCACTTTTGCTCCGGTGTACTTTGCTCCCAGGTGTAGTGGGTCCCCTTGAAATTCACCCCCTTGAAATTCCCCCTATCTGTGGCTGAATTTAAACTGGTGAGGACCCATGCTGATGCTGAATGAGTATCTGTTTCCAATTACTAACTAATATATACATTGATTGCCCTGTGTGTAGCCAGGTGTGACTCCCTAAAAACAGCTGATAAGGAATTGAACAGACACAGAGACATGTAGGAGGGTTGTGGGGGAGGAAAGACTGTGAAGAGTCAGAATCAGGGTGATAGAGGTGATTAGCACATACCACAGAAAGTGAAAATGAAGCTTGAAGCCAGATTCAGGATTGGGGTGCAGATGGTACAGGGGTGATTAGCACATACCACAGAAAGTGAAAATGAAGCTTGAAGCCAGATTCAGGATTGGGGTGCAGATGGTACAGGGGTGATTAGCACATACCACAGAAAGTGAAAATGAAGCTTGAAGCCAGATTCAGGATTGGGGTGCAGATGGTACAGGGGTGATTAGCACATACCTGTAGAGAAGAGGATAAAAACTTGTAAGGAGACTGTCAAACTCTCATGTTTAACTCTTGCTGCACTTTTGCTCCGGTGTACTTTGCTCCCAGGTGTAGTGGGTCCCCTTGAAATTCACCCCCTTGAAATTCCCCCTATCTGTGGCTGAATTTAAACTGGTGAGGACCCATGCTGATGCTGAATGAGTATCTGTTTCCAATTACTAACTAATATATACATTGATTGCCCTGTGTGTAGCCAGGTGTGACTCCCTAAAAACAGCTGATAAGGAATTGAACAGACACAGAGACATGTAGGAGGGTTGTGGGGGAGGAAAGACTGTGAAGAGTCAGAATCAGGGTGATAGAGGTGATTAGCACATACCACAGAAAGTGAAAATGAAGCTTGAAGCCAGATTCAGGATTGGGGTGCAGATGGTACAGGGGTGATTAGCACATACCACAGAAAGTGAAAATGAAGCTTGAAGCCAGATTCAGGATTGGGGTGCAGATGGTACAGGGGTGATTAGCACATACCACAGAAAGTGAAAATGAAGCTTGAAGCCAGATTCAGGATTGGGGTGCAGATGGTACAGGGGTGATTAGCACATACCACAGAAAGTGAAAATGAAGCTTGAAGCCAGATTCAGGATTGGGGTGCAGATGGTACAGGGGTGATTAGCACATACCACAGAAAGTGAAAATGAAGCTTGAAGCCAGATTCAGGATTGGGGTGCAGATGGTACAGGGGTGATTAGCACATACCACAGAAAGTGAAAATGAAGCTTGAAGCCAGATTCAGGATTGGGGTGCAGATGGTACAGGGGTGATTAGCACATACCACAGAAAGTGAAAATGAAGCTTGAAGCCAGATTCAGGATTGGGGTGCAGATGGTACAGGGGTGATTAGCACATACCTGTAGAGAAGAGGATAAAAACTTGTAAGGAGACTGTCAAACTCTCATGTTTAACTCTTGCTGCACTTTTGCTCCGGTGTACTTTGCTCCCAGGTGTAGTGGGTCCCCTTGAAATTCACCCCCTTGAAATTCCCCTATCTGTGGCTGAATTTAAACTGGTGAGGACCCATGCTGATGCTGAATGAGTATCTGTTTCCAATTACTAACTAATATATACATTGATTGCCCTGTGTGTAGCAGGTGTGACTCCCTAAAAACAGCTGATAAGGAATTGAACAGACACAGAGACATGTAGGAGGGTTGTGGGGGAGGAAAGACTGTGAAGAGTCAGAATCAGGGTGATAGAGGTGATTAGCACATACCACAGAAAGTGAAATGAAGCTTGAAGCCAGATTCAGGATTGGGGTGCAGATGGTACAGGGGTGATTAGCACATACCACAGAAAGTGAAAATGAAGCTTGAAGCCAGATTCAGGATTGGGGTGCAGATGGTACAGGGGTGATTAGCACATACCACAGAAAGTGAAAATGAAGCTTGAAGCCAGATTCAGGATTGGGGTGCAGATGGTACAGGGGTGATTAGCACATACCACAGAAAGTGAAAATGAAGCTTGAAGCCAGATTCAGGATTGGGGTGCAGATGGTACAGGGGTGATTAGCACATACCTGTAGAGAAGAGGATAAAAACTTGTAAGGAGACTGTCAAACTCTCATGTTTAACTCTTGCTGCACTTTTGCTCCGGTGTACTTTGCTCCCAGGTGTAGTGGGTCCCCTTGAAATTCACCCCCTTGAAATTCCCCCTATCTGTGGCTGAATTTAAACTGGTGAGGACCCATGCTGATGCTGAATGAGTATCTGTTTCCAATTACTAACTAATATATACATTGATTGCCCTGTGTGTAGCCAGGTGTGACTCCCTAAAAACAGCTGATAAGGAATTGAACAGACACAGAGACATGTAGGAGGGTTGTGGGGGAGGAAAGACTGTGAAGAGTCAGAATCAGGGTGATAGAGGTGATTAGCACATACCACAGAAAGTGAAAATGAAGCTTGAAGCCAGATTCAGGATTGGGGTGCAGATGGTACAGGGGTGATTAGCACATACCACAGAAAGTGAAAATGAAGCTTGAAGCCAGATTCAGGATTGGGGTGCAGATGGTACAGGGGTGATTAGCACATACCTGTAGAGAAGAGGATAAAAACTTGTAAGGAGACTGTCAAACTCTCATGTTTAACTCTTGCTGCACTTTTGCTCCGGTGTACTTTGCTCCCAGGTGTAGTGGGTCCCCTTGAAATTCACCCCCTTGAAATTCCCCCTATCTGTGGCTGAATTTAAACTGGTGAGGACCCATGCTGATGCTGAATGAGTATCTGTTTCCAATTACTAACTAATATATACATTGATTGCCCTGTGTGTAGCCAGGTGTGACTCCCTAAAAACAGCTGATAAGGAATTGAACAGACACAGAGACATGTAGGAGGGTTGTGGGGGAGGAAAGACTGTGAAGAGTCAGAATCAGGGTGATAGAGGTGATTAGCACATACCACAGAAAGTGAAAATGAAGCTTGAAGCCAGATTCAGGATTGGGGTGCAGATGGTACAGGGGTGATTAGCACATACCACAGAAAGTGAAAATGAAGCTTGAAGCCAGATTCAGGATTGGGTGCAGATGGTACAGGGGTGATTAGCACATACCACAGAAAGTGAAAATGAAGCTTGAAGCCAGATTCAGGATTGGGGTGCAGATGGTACAGGGGTGATTAGCACATACCACAGAAAGTGAAAATGAAGCTTGAAGCCAGATTCAGGATTGGGGTGCAGATGGTACAGGGGTGATTAGCACATACCTGTAGAGAAGAGGATAAAAACTTGTAAGGAGACTGTCAAACTCTCATGTTTAACTCTTGCTGCACTTTTGCTCCGGTGTACTTTGCTCCCAGGTGTAGTGGGTCCCCTTGAAATTCACCCCCTTGAAATTCCCCCTATCTGTGGCTGAATTTAAACTGGTGAGGACCCATGCTGATGCTGAATGAGTATCTGTTTCCAATTACTAACTAATATATACATTGATTGCCCTGTGTGTAGCCAGGTGTGACTCCCTAAAAACAGCTGATAAGGAATTGAACAGACACAGAGACATGTAGGAGGGTTGTGGGGGAGGAAAGACTGTGAAGAGTCAGAATCAGGGTGATAGAGGTGATTAGCACATACCACAGAAAGTGAAAATGAAGCTTGAAGCCAGATTCAGGATTGGGGTGCAGATGGTACAGGGGTGATTAGCACATACCACAGAAAGTGAAAATGAAGCTTGAAGCCAGATTCAGGATTGGGGTGCAGATGGTACAGGGGTGATTAGCACATACCACAGAAAGTGAAAATGAAGCTTGAAGCCAGATTCAGGATTGGGGTGCAGATGGTACAGGGGTGATTAGCACATACCACAGAAAGTGAAAATGAAGCTTGAAGCCAGATTCAGGATTGGGGTGCAGATGGTACAGGGGTGATTAGCACATACCTGTAGAGAAGAGGATAAAACTTGTAAGGAGACTGTCAAACTCTCATGTTTAACTCTTGCTGCACTTTTGCTCCGGTGTACTTTGCTCCCAGGTGTAGTGGGTCCCCTTGAAATTCACCCCCTTGAAATTCCCCCTATCTGTGGCTGAATTTAAACTGGTGAGGACCCATGCTGATGCTGAATGAGTATCTGTTTCCAATTACTAACTAATATATACATTGATTGCCCTGTGTGTAGCCAGGTGTGACTCCCTAAAAACAGCTGATAAGGAATTGAACAGACACAGAGACATGTAGGAGGGTTGTGGGGGAGGAAAGACTGTGAAGAGTCAGAATCAGGGTGATAGAGGTGATTAGCACATACCACAGAAAGTGAAAATGAAGCTTGAAGCCAGATTCAGGATTGGGGTGCAGATGGTACAGGGGTGATTAGCACATACCACAGAAAGTGAAAATGAAGCTTGAAGCCAGATTCAGGATTGGGGGTGCAGATGGTACAGGGGTGATTAGCACATACCACAGAAAGTGAAAATGAAGCTTGAAGCCAGATTCAGGATTGGGGTGCAGATGGTACAGGGGTGATTAGCACATACCACAGAAAGTGAAAATGAAGCTTGAAGCCAGATTCAGGATTGGGGTGCAGATGGTACAGGGGTGATTAGCACATACCTGTAGAGAAGAGGATAAAAACTTGTAAGGAGACTGTCAAACTCTCATGTTTAACTCTTGCTGCACTTTTGCTCCGGTGTACTTTGCTCCCAGGTGTAGTGGGTCCCCTTGAAATTCACCCCCTTGAAATTCCCCCTATCTGTGGCTGAATTTAAACTGGTGAGGACCCATGCTGATGCTGAATGAGTATCTGTTTCCAATTACTAACTAATATATACATTGATTGCCCTGTGTGTAGCCAGGTGTGACTCCCTAAAAACAGCTGATAAGGAATTGAACAGACACAGAGACATGTAGGAGGGTTGTGGGGGAGGAAAGACTGTGAAGAGTCAGAATCAGGGTGATAGAGGTGATTAGCACATACCACAGAAAGTGAAAATGAAGCTTGAAGCCAGATTCAGGATTGGGGTGCAGATGGTACAGGGGTGATTAGCACATACCACAGAAAGTGAAAATGAAGCTTGAAGCCAGATTCAGGATTGGGGTGCAGATGGTACAGGGGTGATTAGCACATACCACAGAAAGTGAAAATGAAGCTTGAAGCCAGATTCAGGATTGGGGTGCAGATGGTACAGGGGTGATTAGCACATACCACAGAAAGTGAAAATGAAGCTTGAAGCCAGATTCAGGATTGGGGTGCAGATGGTACAGGGGTGATTAGCACATACCTGTAGAGAAGAGGATAAAAACTTGTAAGGAGACTGTCAAACTCTCATGTTTAACTCTTGCTGCACTTTTGCTCCGGTGTACTTTGCTCCCAGGTGTAGTGGGTCCCCTTGAAATTCACCCCCTTGAAATTCCCCCTATCTGTGGCTGAATTTAAACTGGTGAGGACCCATGCTGATGCTGAATGAGTATCTGTTTCCAATTACTAACTAATATATACATTGATTGCCCTGTGTGTAGCCAGGTGTGACTCCCTAAAAACAGCTGATAAGGAATTGAACAGACACAGAGACATGTAGGAGGGTTGTGGGGGAGGAAAGACTGTGAAGAGTCAGAATCAGGGTGATAGAGGTGATTAGCACATACCACAGAAAGTGAAAATGAAGCTTGAAGCCAGATTCAGGATTGGGGTGCAGATGGTACAGGGGTGATTAGCACATACACAGAAAGTGAAAATGAAGCTTGAAGCCAGATTCAGGATTGGGGTGCAGATGGTACAGGGGTGATTAGCACATACCACAGAAAGTGAAAATGAAGCTTGAAGCCAGATTCAGGATTGGGGTGCAGATGGTACAGGGGTGATTAGCACATACCACAGAAAGTGAAAATGAAGCTTGAAGCCAGATTCAGGATTGGGGTGCAGATGGTACAGGGGTGATTAGCACATACCACAGAAAGTGAAAATGAAGCTTGAAGCCAGATTCAGGATTGGGGTGCAGATGGTACAGGGGTGATTAGCACATACCACAGAAAGTGAAAATGAAGCTTGAAGCCAGATTCAGGATTGGGGTGCAGATGGTACAGGGGTGATTAGCACATACCTGTAGAGAAGAGGATAAAAACTTGTAAGGAGACTGTCAAACTCTCATGTTTAACTCTTGCTGCACTTTTGCTCCGGTGTACTTTGCTCCCAGGTGTAGTGGGTCCCCTTGAAATTCACCCCCTTGAAATTCCCCCTATCTGTGGCTGAATTTAAACTGGTGAGGACCCATGCTGATGCGATGCTGAATGAGTATCTGTTTCCAATTACTAACTAATATATACATTGATTGCCCTGTGTGTAGCCAGGTGTGACTCCCTAAAAACAGCTGATAAGGAATTGAACAGACACAGAGACATGTAGGAGGGTTGTGGGGGAGGAAAGACTGTGAAGAGTCAGAATCAGGGTGATAGAGGTGATTAGCACAACCACAGAAAGTGAAAATGAAGCTTGAAGCCAGATTCAGGATTGGGGTGCAGATGGTACAGGGGTGATTAGCACATACCACAGAAAGTGAAAATGAAGCTTGAAGCCAGATTCAGGATTGGGGTGCAGATGGTACAGGGGTGATTAGCACATACCACAGAAAGTGAAAATGAAGCTTGAAGCCAGATTCAGGATTGGGGTGCAGATGGTACAGGGGTGATTAGCACATACCACAGAAAGTGAAAATGAAGCTTGAAGCCAGATTCAGGATTGGGGTGCAGATGGTACAGGGGTGATTAGCACATACCTGTAGAGAAGAGGATAAAAACTTGTAAGGAGACTGTCAAACTCTCATGTTTAACTCTTGCTGCACTTTTGCTCCGGTGTACTTTGCTCCCAGGTGTAGTGGGTCCCCTTGAAATTCACCCCCTTGAAATTCCCCCTATCTGTGGCTGAATTTAAACTGGTGAGGACCCATGCTGATGCTGAATGAGTATCTGTTTCCAATTACTAACTAATATATACATTGATTGCCCTGTGTGTAGCCAGGTGTGACTCCCTAAAAACAGCTGATAAGGAATTGAACAGACACAGAGACATGTAGGAGGGTTGTGGGGGAGGAAAGACTGTGAAGAGTCAGAATCAGGGTGATAGAGGTGATTAGCACATACCACAGAAAGTGAAAATGAAGCTTGAAGCCAGATTCAGGATTGGGGTGCAGATGGTACAGGGTGATTAGCACATACCACAGAAAGTGAAAATGAAGCTTGAAGCCAGATTCAGGATTGGGGTGCAGATGGTACAGGGGTGATTAGCACATACCACAGAAAGTGAAAATGAAGCTTGAAGCCAGATTCAGGATTGGGGTGCAGATGGTACAGGGGTGATTAGCACATACCACAGAAAGTGAAAATGAAGCTTGAAGCCAGATTCAGGATTGGGGTGCAGATGGTACAGGGGTGATTAGCACATACCTGTAGAGAAGAGGATAAAAACTTGTAAGGAGACTGTCAAACTCTCATGTTTAACTCTTGCTGCACTTTTGCTCCGGTGTACTTTGCTCCCAGGTGTAGTGGGTCCCCTTGAAATTCACCCCTTGAAATTCCCCCTATCTGTGGCTGAATTTAAACTGGTGAGGACCCATGCTGATGCTGAATGAGTATCTGTTTCCAATTACTAACTAATATATACATTGATTGCCCTGTGTGTAGCCAGGTGTGACTCCCTAAAAACAGCTGATAAGGAATTGAACAGACACAGAGACATGTAGGAGGGTTGTGGGGGAGGAAAGACTGTGAAGAGTCAGAATCAGGGTGATAGAGGTGATTAGCACATACCACAGAAAGTGAAAATGAAGCTTGAAGCCAGATTCAGGATTGGGGTGCAGATGGTACAGGGGTGATTAGCACATACCACAGAAAGTGAAAATGAAGCTTGAAGCCAGATTCAGGATTGGGGTGCAGATGGTACAGGGTGATTAGCACATACCACAGAAAGTGAAAATGAAGCTTGAAGCCAGATTCAGGATTGGGTGCAGATGGTACAGGGGTGATTAGCACATACCACAGAAAGTGAAAATGAAGCTTGAAGCCAGATTCAGGATTGGGGTGCAGATGGTACAGGGGTGATTAGCACATACCACAGAAAGTGAAAATGAAGCTTGAAGCCAGATTCAGGATTGGGGTGCAGATGGTACAGGGGTGATTAGCACATACCACAGAAAGTGAAAATGAAGCTTGAAGCCAGATTCAGGATTGGGGTGCAGATGGTACAGGGGTGATTAGCACATACCTGTAGAGAAGAGGATAAAAACTTGTAAGGAGACTGTCAAACTCTCATGTTTAACTCTTGCTGCACTTTTGCTCCGGTGTACTTTGCTCCCAGGTGTAGTGGGTCCCCTTGAAATTCACCCCCTTGAAATTCCCCCTATCTGTGGCTGAATTTAAACTGGTGAGGACCCATGCTGATGCTGAATGAGTATCTGTTTCCAATTACTAACTAATATATACATTGATTGCCCTGTGTGTAGCCAGGTGTGACTCCCTAAAAACAGCTGATAAGGAATTGAACAGACACAGAGACATGTAGGAGGGTTGTGGGGGAGGAAAGACTGTGAAGAGTCAGAATCAGGGTGATAGAGGTGATTAGCACATACCACAGAAAGTGAAAATGAAGCTTGAAGCCAGATTCAGGATTGGGGTGCAGATGGTACAGGGGTGATTAGCACATACCACAGAAAGTGAAAATGAAGCTTGAAGCCAGATTCAGGATTGGGGTGCAGATGGTACAGGGGTGATTAGCACATACCACAGAAAGTGAAAATGAAGCTTGAAGCCAGATTCAGGATTGGGGTGCAGATGGTACAGGGGTGATTAGCACATACCACAGAAAGTGAAAATGAAGCTTGAAGCCAGATTCAGGATTGGGGTGCAGATGGTACAGGGGTGATTAGCACATACCTGTAGAGAAGAGGATAAAAACTTGTAAGGAGACTGTCAAACTCTCATGTTTAACTCTTGCTGCACTTTTGCTCCGGTGTACTTTGCTCCCAGGTGTAGTGGGTCCCCTTGAAATTCACCCCCTTGAAATTCCCCCTATCTGTGGCTGAATTTAAACTGGTGAGGACCCATGCTGATGCTGAATGAGTATCTGTTTCCAATTACTAACTAATATATACATTGATTGCCCTGTGTGTAGCCAGGTGTGACTCCCTAAAAACAGCTGATAAGGAATTGAACAGACACAGAGACATGTAGGAGGGTTGTGGGGGAGGAAAGACTGTGAAGAGTCAGAATCAGGGTGATAGAGGTGATTAGCACATACCACAGAAAGTGAAAATGAAGCTTGAAGCCAGATTCAGGATTGGGGTGCAGATGGTACAGGGGTGATTAGCACATACCACAGAAAGTGAAAATGAAGCTTGAAGCCAGATTCAGGATTGGGGTGCAGATGGTACAGGGGTGATTAGCACATACCACAGAAAGTGAAAATGAAGCTTGAAGCAGATTCAGGATTGGGGTGCAGATGGTACAGGGGTGATTAGCACATACCACAGAAAGTGAAAATGAAGCTTGAAGCCAGATTCAGGATTGGGGTGCAGATGGTACAGGGGTGATTAGCACATACCACAGAAAGTGAAAATGAAGCTTGAAGCCAGATTCAGGATTGGGGTGCAGATGGTACAGGGGTGATTAGCACATACCTGTAGAGAAGAGGATAAAAACTTGTAAGGAGACTGTCAAACTCTCATGTTTAACTCTTGCTGCACTTTTGCTCCGGTGTACTTTGCTCCCAGGTGTAGTGGGTCCCTTGAAATTCACCCCCTTGAAATTCCCCCTATCTGTGGCTGAATTTAAACTGGTGAGGACCCATGCTGATGCTGAATGAGTATCTGTTTCCAATTACTAACTAATATATACATTGATTGCCCTGTGTGTAGCCAGGTGTGACTCCCTAAAAACAGCTGATAAGGAATTGAACAGACACAGAGACATGTAGGAGGGTTGTGGGGGAGGAAAGACTGTGAAGAGTCAGAATCAGGGTGATAGAGGTGATTAGCACATACCACAGAAAGTGAAAATGAAGCTTGAAGCCAGATTCAGGATTGGGGTGCAGATGGTACAGGGGTGATTAGCACATACCACAGAAAGTGAAAATGAAGCTTGAAGCCAGATTCAGGATTGGGGTGCAGATGGTACAGGGGTGATTAGCACATACCACAGAAAGTGAAAATGAAGCTTGAAGCCAGATTCAGGATTGGGGTGCAGATGGTACAGGGGTGATTAGCACATACCTGTAGAGAAGAGGATAAAAACTTGTAAGGAGACTGTCAAACTCTCATGTTTAACTCTTGCTGCACTTTTGCTCCGGTGTACTTTGCTCCCAGGTGTAGTGGGTCCCCTTGAAATTCACCCCCTTGAAATTCCCCCTATCTGTGGCTGAATTTAAACTGGTGAGGACCCATGCTGATGCTGAATGAGTATCTGTTTCCAATTACTAACTAATATATACATTGATTGCCCTGTGTGTAGCCAGGTGTGACTCCCTAAAAACAGCTGATAAGGAATTGAACAGACACAGAGACATGTAGGAGGGTTGTGGGGGAGGAAAGACTGTGAAGAGTCAGAATCAGGGTGATAGAGGTGATTAGCACATACCACAGAAAGTGAAAATGAAGCTTGAAGCCAGATTCAGGATTGGGGTGCAGATGGTACAGGGGTGATTAGCACATACCACAGAAAGTGAAAATGAAGCTTGAAGCCAGATTCAGGATTGGGGTGCAGATGGTACAGGGGTGATTAGCACATACCACAGAAAGTGAAAATGAAGCTTGAAGCCAGATTCAGGATTGGGGTGCAGATGGTACAGGGGTGATTAGCACATACCACAGAAAGTGAAAATGAAGCTTGAAGCCAGATTCAGGATTGGGGTGCAGATGGTACAGGGGTGATTAGCACATACCTGTAGAGAAGAGGATAAAAACTTGTAAGGAGACTGTCAAACTCTCATGTTTAACTCTTGCTGCACTTTTGCTCCGGTGTACTTTGCTCCCAGGTGTAGTGGGTCCCCTTGAAATTCACCCCCTTGAAATTCCCCCTATCTGTGGCTGAATTTAAACTGGTGAGGACCCATGCTGATGCTGAATGAGTATCTGTTTCCAATTACTAACTAATATATACATTGATTGCCCTGTGTGTAGCCAGGTGTGACTCCCTAAAAACAGCTGATAAGGAATTGAACAGACACAGAGACATGTAGGAGGGTTGTGGGGGAGGAAAGACTGTGAAGAGTCAGAATCAGGGTGATAGAGGTGATTAGCACATACCACAGAAAGTGAAAATGAAGCTTGAAGCCAGATTCAGGATTGGGGTGCAGATGGTACAGGGGTGATTAGCACATACCACAGAAAGTGAAAATGAAGCTTGAAGCCAGATTCAGGATTGGGGTGCAGATGGTACAGGGGTGATTAGCACATACCACAGAAAGTGAAAATGAAGCTTGAAGCCAGATTCAGGATTGGGGTGCAGATGGTACAGGGGTGATTAGCACATACCACAGAAAGTGAAAATGAAGCTTGAAGCCAGATTCAGGATTGGGGTGCAGATGGTACAGGGGTGATTAGCACATACCACAGAAAGTGAAAATGAAGCTTGAAGCCAGATTCAGGATTGGGGTGCAGATGGTACAGGGGTGATTAGCACATACCACAGAAAGTGAAAATGAAGCTTGAAGCCAGATTCAGGATTGGGGTGCAGATGGTACAGGGGTGATTAGCACATACCTGTAGAGAAGAGGATAAAAACTTGTAAGGAGACTGTCAAACTCTCATGTTTAACTCTTGCTGCACTTTTGCTCCGGTGTACTTTGCTCCCAGGTGTAGTGGGTCCCCTTGAAATTCACCCCCTTGAAATTCCCCCTATCTGTGGCTGAATTTAAACTGGTGAGGACCCATGCTGATGCTGAATGAGTATCTGTTTCCAATTACTAACTAATATATACATTGATTGCCCTGTGTGTAGCCAGGTGTGACTCCCTAAAAACAGCTGATAAGGAATTGAACAGACACAGAGACATGTAGGAGGGTTGTGGGGGAGGAAAGACTGTGAAGAGTCAGAATCAGGGTGATAGAGGTGATTAGCACATACCACAGAAAGTGAAAATGAAGCTTGAAGCCAGATTCAGGATTGGGGTGCAGATGGTACAGGGGTGATTAGCACATACCACAGAAAGTGAAAATGAAGCTTGAAGCCAGATTCAGGATTGGGGTGCAGATGGTACAGGGGTGATTAGCACATACCACAGAAAGTGAAAATGAAGCTTGAAGCCAGATTCAGGATTGGGGTGCAGATGGTACAGGGGTGATTAGCACATACCACAGAAAGTGAAAATGAAGCTTGAAGCCAGATTCAGGATTGGGGTGCAGATGGTACAGGGGTGATTAGCACATACCTGTAGAGAAGAGGATAAAAACTTGTAAGGAGACTGTCAAACTCTCATGTTTAACTCTTGCTGCACTTTTGCTCCGGTGTACTTTGCTCCCAGGTGTAGTGGGTCCCCTTGAAATTCACCCCCTTGAAATTCCCCCTATCTGTGGCTGAATTTAAACTGGTGAGGACCCATGCTGATGCTGAATGAGTATCTGTTTCCAATTACTAACTAATATATACATTGATTGCCCTGTGTGTAGCCAGGTGTGACTCCCTAAAAACAGCTGATAAGGAATTGAACAGACACAGAGACATGTAGGAGGGTTGTGGGGGAGGAAAGACTGTGAAGAGTCAGAATCAGGGTGATAGAGGTGATTAGCACATACCACAGAAAGTGAAAATGAAGCTTGAAGCCAGATTCAGGATTGGGGTGCAGATGGTACAGGGGTGATTAGCACATACCACAGAAAGTGAAAATGAAGCTTGAAGCCAGATTCAGGATTGGGGTGCAGATGGTACAGGGGTGATTAGCACATACCACAGAAAGTGAAAATGAAGCTTGAAGCCAGATTCAGGATTGGGGTGCAGATGGTACAGGGGTGATTAGCACATACCACAGAAAGTGAAAATGAAGCTTGAAGCCAGATTCAGGATTGGGGTGCAGATGGTACAGGGGTGATTAGCACATACCTGTAGAGAAGAGGATAAAAACTTGTAAGGAGACTGTCAAACTCTCATGTTTAACTCTTGCTGCACTTTTGCTCCGGTGTACTTTGCTCCCAGGTGTAGTGGGTCCCCTTGAAATTCACCCCCTTGAAATTCCCCCTATCTGTGGCTGAATTTAAACTGGTGAGGACCCATGCTGATGCTGAATGAGTATCTGTTTCCAATTACTAACTAATATATACATTGATTGCCCTGTGTGTAGCCAGGTGTGACTCCCTAAAAACAGCTGATAAGGAATTGAACAGACACAGAGACATGTAGGAGGGTTGTGGGGGAGGAAAGACTGTGAAGAGTCAGAATCAGGGTGATAGAGGTGATTAGCACATACCACAGAAAGTGAAAATGAAGCTTGAAGCCAGATTCAGGATTGGGGTGCAGATGGTACAGGGGTGATTAGCACATACCACAGAAAGTGAAAATGAAGCTTGAAGCCAGATTCAGGATTGGGGTGCAGATGGTACAGGGGTGATTAGCACATACCACAGAAAGTGAAAATGAAGCTTGAAGCCAGATTCAGGATTGGGGTGCAGATGGTACAGGGGTGATTAGCACATACCACAGAAAGTGAAAATGAAGCTTGAAGCCAGATTCAGGATTGGGGTGCAGATGGTACAGGGTGATTAGCACATACCACAGAAAGTGAAAATGAAGCTTGAAGCCAGATTCAGGATTGGGGTGCAGATGGTACAGGGGTGATTAGCACATACCACAGAAAGTGAAAATGAAGCTTGAAGCCAGATTCAGGATTGGGTGCAGATGGTACAGGGGTGATTAGCACATACCTGTAGAGAAGAGGATAAAAACTTGTAAGGAGACTGTCAAACTCTCATGTTTAACTCTTGCTGCACTTTTGCTCCGGTGTACTTTGCTCCCAGGTGTAGTGGGTCCCCTTGAAATTCACCCCCTTGAAATTCCCCCTATCTGTGGCTGAATTTAAACTGGTGAGGACCCATGCTGATGCTGAATGAGTATCTGTTTCCAATTACTAACTAATATATACATTGATTGCCCTGTGTGTAGCCAGGTGTGACTCCCTAAAAACAGCTGATAAGGAATTGAACAGACACAGAGACATGTAGGAGGGTTGTGGGGAGGAAAGACTGTGAAGAGTCAGAATCAGGGTGATAGAGGTGATTAGCACATACCACAGAAAGTGAAAATGAAGCTTGAAGCCAGATTCAGGATTGGGGTGCAGATGGTACAGGGGTGATTAGCACATACCACAGAAAGTGAAAATGAAGCTTGAAGCCAGATTCAGGATTGGGGTGCAGATGGTACAGGGGTGATTAGCACATACCACAGAAAGTGAAAATGAAGCTTGAAGCCAGATTCAGGATTGGGGTGCAGATGGTACAGGGGTGATTAGCACATACCACAGAAAGTGAAAATGAAGCTTGAAGCCAGATTCAGGATTGGGGTGCAGATGGTACAGGGGTGATTAGCACATACCTGTAGAGAAGAGGATAAAAACTTGTAAGGAGACTGTCAAACTCTCATGTTTAACTCTTGCTGCACTTTTGCTCCGGTGTACTTTGCTCCCAGGTGTAGTGGGTCCCCTTGAAATTCACCCCCTTGAAATTCCCCCTATCTGTGGCTGAATTTAAACTGGTGAGGACCCATGCTGATGCTGAATGAGTATCTGTTTCCAATTACTAACTAATATATACATTGATTGCCCTGTGTGTAGCCAGGTGTGACTCCCTAAAAACAGCTGATAAGGAATTGAACAGACACAGAGACATGTAGGAGGGTTGTGGGGGAGGAAAGACTGTGAAGAGTCAGAATCAGGGTGATAGAGGTGATTAGCACATACCACAGAAAGTGAAAATGAAGCTTGAAGCCAGATTCAGGATTGGGGTGCAGATGGTACAGGGGTGATTAGCACATACCACAGAAAGTGAAAATGAAGCTTGAAGCCAGATTCAGGATTGGGGTGCAGATGGTACAGGGGTGATTAGCACATACCACAGAAAGTGAAAATGAAGCTTGAAGCCAGATTCAGGATTGGGGTGCAGATGGTACAGGGGTGATTAGCACATACCACAGAAAGTGAAAATGAAGCTTGAAGCCAGATTCAGGATTGGGGTGCAGATGGTACAGGGGTGATTAGCACATACCTGTAGAGAAGAGGATAAAAACTTGTAAGGAGACTGTCAAACTCTCATGTTTAACTCTTGCTGCACTTTTGCTCCGGTGTACTTTGCTCCCAGGTGTAGTGGGTCCCCTTGAAATTCACCCCCTTGAAATTCCCCCTATCTGTGGCTGAATTTAAACTGGTGAGGACCCATGCTGATGCTGAATGAGTATCTGTTTCCAATTACTAACTAATATATACATTGATTGCCCTGTGTGTAGCCAGGTGTGACTCCCTAAAAACAGCTGATAAGGAATTGAACAGACACAGAGACATGTAGGAGGGTTGTGGGGAGGAAAGACTGTGAAGAGTCAGAATCAGGGTGATAGAGGTGATTAGCACATACCACAGAAAGTGAAAATGAAGCTTGAAGCCAGATTCAGG
The DNA here is from genome assembly GCA_037306005.1 of Rhinophrynus dorsalis. Lineage (NCBI taxonomy): Eukaryota > Metazoa > Chordata > Amphibia > Anura > Rhinophrynidae > Rhinophrynus > Rhinophrynus dorsalis. The sequence goes on from CM074724.1 coordinate 272,339,282, forward strand.
ATTGGGGTGCAGATGGTACAGGGGTGATTAGCACATACCACAGAAAGTGAAAATGAAGCTTGAAGCCAGATTCAGGATTGGGGTGCAGATGGTACAGGGGTGATTAGCACATACCACAGAAAGTGAAAATGAAGCTTGAAGCCAGATTCAGGATTGGGGTGCAGATGGTACAGGGGTGATTAGCACATACCACAGAAAGTGAAAATGAAGCTTGAAGCCAGATTCAGGATTGGGGTGCAGATGGTACAGGGGTGATTAGCACATACCACAGAAAGTGAAAATGAAGCTTGAAGCCAGATTCAGGATTGGGGTGCAGATGGTACAGGGGTGATTAGCACATACCACAGAAAGTGAAAATGAAGCTTGAAGCCAGATTCAGGATTGGGGTGCAGATGGTACAGGGGTGATTAGCACATACCTGTAGAGAAGAGGATAAAAACTTGTAAGGAGACTGTCAAACTCTCATGTTTAACTCTTGCTGCACTTTTGCTCCGGTGTACTTTGCTCCCAGGTGTAGTGGGTCCCCTTGAAATTCACCCCCTTGAAATTCCCCCTATCTGTGGCTGAATTTAAACTGGTGAGGACCCATGCTGATGCTGAATGAGTATCTGTTTCCAATTACTAACTAATATATACATTGATTGCCCTGTGTGTAGCCAGGTGTGACTCCCTAAAAACAGCTGATAAGGAATTGAACAGACACAGAGACATGTAGGAGGGTTGTGGGGGAGGAAAGACTGTGAAGAGTCAGAATCAGGGTGATAGAGGTGATTAGCACATACCACAGAAAGTGAAAATGAAGCTTGAAGCCAGATTCAGGATTGGGGTGCAGATGGTACAGGGGTGATTAGCACATACCACAGAAAGTGAAAATGAAGCTTGAAGCCAGATTCAGGATTGGGGTGCAGATGGTACAGGGGTGATTAGCACATACCACAGAAAGTGAAAATGAAGCTTGAAGCCAGATTCAGGATTGGGGTGCAGATGGTACAGGGGTGATTAGCACATACCACAGAAAGTGAAAATGAAGCTTGAAGCCAGATTCAGGATTGGGGTGCAGATGGTACAGGGGTGATTAGCACATACCTGTAGAGAAGAGGATAAAAACTTGTAAGGAGACTGTCAAACTCTCATGTTTAACTCTTGCTGCACTTTTGCTCCGGTGTACTTTGCTCCCAGGTGTAGTGGGTCCCCTTGAAATTCACCCCCTTGAAATTCCCCCTATCTGTGGCTGAATTTAAACTGGTGAGGACCCATGCTGATGCTGAATGAGTATCTGTTTCCAATTACTAACTAATATATACATTGATTGCCCTGTGTGTAGCCAGGTGTGACTCCCTAAAAACAGCTGATAAGGAATTGAACAGACACAGAGACATGTAGGAGGGTTGTGGGGGAGGAAAGACTGTGAAGAGTCAGAATCAGGGTGATAGAGGTGATTAGCACATA